>CM030363.1:233420680-234868180 GCA_017893485.1 Hemerocallis citrina
TTTTACCTTACTTTGAGTCAACAAAATTATAATATTTCAATCTTTATATTCTACGTGCTTTTTACGTGTTTCGATGCACGTGCTTTCTACGTACGTAGCAATTATGCTGTAAAATTAATAAATATATTTTTATTCTTATTATCTTTAATATTTTTCTGTTGATAAAATCGATTTCGCATTTTAATATTTTACGTGCGACGCACGTGTTTTCGGTAAACGTATTTGTTTTTCAAAATAAATTCCAGAGTGTGTAAGACCGTGATTTTAATAATATAGTGATAGTAAATATAGTTGATATATATAGTATATGTATATATTAGTAGATGTATGTGTATGTTGAAAATATGTGATTGTTGGTAAAAGTATATATGGCTAATGGCATGGTTAAGGTTATAAAAACAGATTAGTAAAGACATATTGTAATTTAATATGTGTATAAGAATGGGGCCCCACGGATTAAGGCACAGCACCGAGTTGTACTGTTTTTGGTTGCATAGTGCATATGTACATATGCACACTTGGATTGTACTTGACCGAATGTTACTTGGAGAGTTGGAGTATGACCGGATTTGTGCTTGGGCAAATGGCCGGTTTTGGAGTTATGGCCAGGAGGTGTGAATGTGAGTTAGTGGGGGTTATGATTTGTAGGATTAAATTATGGGAGGTTATGATTTATAAGATTTAATTAGGAGGTTATGAAAATAAGGTTTAAATTGTGTTAAATAGGAGGATTTATTAGGGTGTGTAGTTTTGCAAATTAGACCCTAATGTGGTCCTATAAAAGCCACCAAATCTCTTCTCATTTCCAACACAAAAGAAAATAAAAGAAAAGAGAAAAGAAAGAAAGAAAGAAAAAGAAAAGAGAGAGAGAGAAAAAAGAAAGAGTGAGAGTTCTCTTTGCTTGGAGTCATTGCTAGAAGAAGTCATAGCTCGGAGTGGAGGCTTTGCTAGGAGGACTTGTGGAGCTAGGAGCAAGAAGGAACCCTCTCTTTGTAGCTTTCAACCTTCAAGATTAAGGTGGGTGGTCTTTGTACTTTCTAATGCATAGAATATAATATTATTATAGTCCAAATTGATGTGATATGGTGTTCTCTTACTTTTTAGTTACATGAAACAATGCATGCTAGAGATAACACATGAGTATTTTGAATTATGTGTAGTATGAATAGAAGCGAGTTATGCCATGTTAAATCAATTGGTTCTTATCATGCTAATTAGCAATGAGAAAGAAAATGATCAAGTAGTTTTTGTCGTGAATTGATATGCATGAAGAAACCGTAGATTATATGAAAATGTTGGAAATGCTTCTTAGATAAGTAAATAAAGTTTTTTTTAATGTTATGGAACTCATTAGATTATTATAAAATATAATCTTTGACTAAAAAGAATGCATACAAATTGTGATTGTTAATAAGAAGAAACAACTTGAATGTTTAATTTATTCTTTCTAAATTATAATATGCTATCTTTAAATTAAAAAGAATGTATTCAAATTTGTAATTGAAACAATTTTGAAAGTCGTTTTCTAAAATATGATTTATAAATTAGTGAATTACTGTATTAAAGAAATTTCAGTTCATATAAAATTATTTCAGTTTGATCAAATTAGAAGAATCGAGTTTTGATAAATAATATTAATAATGAAATAACACAATGTCGGAATAAAACCCACCGTGATGCTTGTACATTGTTTGGCACAGTTGGCACAGTGGCCTGACGCTACGCTAGCTTTCTTGTTTGCTCGGGTTCGAAACTTGATAAGCACAAAACTTTTTTTTGATTTGTTCTAATGTATCCCGAGCCCAACATCGACTATAAGAGTTGTTTGAGTTAAGCTTTCGGTCTGTGGTTTGGGTCTTGGCTGATGGGTCACGGGATCAAAACCCCACAGCCTCTTTTCTTTATTTTTAATTTTTTTGGTATTTTTAAATGATTTTAATGAGACAAAAGCAATTAAAAATTTGGAGAATAATCTAGGGTACATAAAATGTAATGGAAAATCTACAAATAAGTTTAAAGGTTTACATGTATATTTTTTTTAGGAATAAAAGAAACATTGAGATAGATTGAGATATCGTCTTCAAAATTAACTATTTTAGTAGCATGATTATTTTTTTTTTCCTTAAAAGAAAAGTAGACTTTCAATGTGAGAATTTATTTCTTTTGATGGGATTATGCATGAATTTTGAGTATATATGCGCTCAATTTGATGAATAATTATTTGGAGTATTTTTTATGAGTTTAATTTTCGATTTGCAAGTGATGAATTCATTATTGTTGTTAATTCATGAACGAAATTATGTTTTGATAAGAGATTCATGTGTTGATGCTATATGAGACATAGAACAAATTATGGATAAGTTAGAGACATGAATATAATAAGTTTAAGACATGGTTATTTAAGGGTATATGTACCCATGTTTCTTGTACATGAAAGTTTAAGATTGAAAGTTAGTAAGACCTTGGTACCGGCATTATTGAAAAGATTTGAGATATGATTTGGAGATATGGCTAAGGAGCTATCTCGTATTTGTTGATTAAATCCGATATGAGGTAAAACTAATTCTATGAGTGGAAATTATTCATGTCTTGAACGTAAGAAAATTTAGGCACATAAGTGAAGATGTAGTAAACTTAAGGAAACATAAGTGGGGTGCTCTATATAGTCGGCGGTGGACTTCAAGACTATAGACCCAGCTGGTGGACTGAGGTTGCCCCGTGGGAGACGGATTATTATATTTTAATCCGGGACTATGAGGACGGGTCAGCGGTGGACTCCGGGATCTTGAGTAGTCGGACGGATGGGTTTTTGTGTTTACCGTCTCCAATATATATATATATATACACTGGGCTAGAGGGTCACATACGGGACGGTTCACACGATGTGGAATCTGTTATAACAGCCGGCAGTGGACTCCAAGGCTGGGATTCAAATTCGTGGAATAGTTTGAACTTTGTTTTGCTACAGGGTAGTTTCCATGGCGAGGGATCGAGCCCTGTATTATGAAGAACGTAGGCGCTTGCCCTCGGACCTATGTAGTATGGGATACATAGAATCCGAACAAGTGTGCATTAGTGTCATCCTAGAGTAGAATTGTGTGCATTAGGCATTAAGGCATGACATACACTTATGTTTAGAATAAACACCTTTGACACTGTATTTATTCATTCAATTTTTCATTGTGTTTTTATTAAAGTAATAAGATCGTTATACTATTCCCAGCATAGAGATGATGGCCGAGTATGACATTTCGTCAGTTGCAAGTAACTGACGAACTCACAGATTAACATGCAGGTAAGGGACTATTCAAGGAGTTATAAAGTGGATATGCTGTTGCTATTTGAAAGTTAAAGATGTTGCAAATGATGTTAAAATTGTACAAGTTATATTTTTGTTTTCGAATATTGTAAGCATTATTTCTTCCGCTATGTAAAAACCAAGTGTAAAGGAACTCTGATGTACTATTGAAAAAATTTTAAAATTTCCTTATAAAATTGTACGAAGTGAAGTAAAGATCCTGTGAAATCTCGAATTTATCCTTACTTGAAATTCGGGGTGTTACATATTCTTATTAGATATTACTATTATATATTATTATATATATTAATATATAATATATTACTATTATATATTATTATATAATATACTAATATTATAATATATTGTTAAATATATATTTATAATATATTATAGTTACATATATATTATAATAATAATAATAATAATAATAATTATTATTATTATTATTATTATTATTATTATTATTATAGGGAGCCCTTCGGTTGAGAACTAATTTTGGTGAAAACTCCATGAGAACTCACGAAGTAGACCCCCCATGAAAAATCCGAACCGACCATCTCGTTCTATATGCCTTAGATAGCATAACATAAAGAATTCGAATAATGTGAAGTTCGTTTGCTCATCCATCAAATGGAGTAGAATTTTCAGCCATATAATTTTGTGATGATGTAAATCATGGAAAAATGAACTTCAAATTACGTAATTTCTTTATGTTATGCTATCTAAGGCGTGTAGAACGAGATGGCCGGTTCGGATTTTTCATGGGGGGTATACTCCTTGAGTTCTCACGGAGTTCTCACCAAATTAGTTCTCAACCGAAGGGCCACCTATATATATAGAGAGAAACCTTCCGTTGCTCACCAATCTGGTGAGCACTCTCGTGAGCACTCGCTCAGAACCGTTCGATTTCAGCATCGCATCATTCTGAAATCTAAGGGTCATTACTCTCTTCGCTTACCCCAGTACTAAGAAGGACATTTTCGTCAATTACGAATTCAATCTCTGCTCATCCCTCATCTCTGTCGAAATCCCCATTCTCCACGCTAACCCTATCTTCCCCGTCCTCAAATCTGCGAACTGGCCAAAGTGAACTTCGATTCTCCTCTTCTCCGTCCTCAAAATCGTTCGCGCTCCCATCTCCTTCTCCTCTCCTCCCTCCTCAAAAACTTCCGAGAACCCATCGATTTCTCCTCTTCCCCGTCCTTAAAACCCATCGATTTCTCCTCGAAGTTCGATTCTCCTCTTCCCCGTCCTCAAATTTGCGAAACCCCAATTCGAAATCGTCAAGCAGGAGTTTCACAAGAAATGGTTACAATGAAGCAGGCTTCACAAGAAATGGTTTTTGGATAATGTGTTAGATTGTCGCCAGTTCATATTAGGATGGTTCTCATCTTCTCAATTTTTTTTCTTCCTGTGTTAGATTGTCGCCAGTTCATATTAGGATGAACAATAGAATATGAACTTTATCCTGTTTTTGTAATTGATGCTTTTTGGATAATGTGCATGTAATTGGAGAACTATATCAAGCAGAAGGGTATTACTTATTGTCTTCAATGTAGAATTTGTATCGAGTTTTAGACTGATTTTATGCTGTGGATGATGGTGTGAACATTGGTGTATAGAATGGTTTAGATTGTTGTTATTTCCGAGACTCAAGTGAAGTTTTTCATAGACTTAAACATGACAAAACAAAGCTGTAGTGACACTGCAGTGAAGGAGTAAAGGGTATTAACAAAACTGATGCCTTCATAGTTGATTCATAACTTATTTGTACAGGATGAGAATTCAGCCCAGTATTTTCAAACATGTACAAGCGACTTCCAGTAGAGAAAGAAAGTTCAACGCGTATTTGTTAATTGCTCCAGTTACTACTAATATGTTGGCTCATCATCACAGCTTGGATTATACGTAATTCACTTGTGCTCAGCACCATTCTAGAGATTATGAACTCTCTCATAGGCAGATCAGCAGCATTGAGAACCTCCAGAAGCTGACATAACTGTGCTGGAACCGCCACAAGGTTATAAGACATCGACACAGTTTGGGCCGAAATGTTTGCTCATGTTGTTGAGGTTGACATTGACTTGTCATCCGAGAAGCTCACAACATGGAGGAGACCGTGCAGGAGAAGGTTTCTCTATTGCTTGAGAACGAGCCTTTGTCCACCTCGACTACTAGTGCAGTCATCGACCTGAACAGAAGCCTTCGACCAGCTTCCCTTCTCACTGCCTGTAATTGTTTGTCTATAATTGGGCAAATACAGCTATAAAGGACAATGATTGTTTAAATTGAACATGATTGCCAAAATCAAGTGGTAATAATTATCACTTTTAATTGAGGCCCTATATAGTAACATGATTGCCAAAAGTAGCCAAAAGATGCACAGCATATCAAAAAAAAATATTAGGAACATTGGTGGAATAATTAATGCCAATTTGTGAACCATTTTGGTATATTAAGGCAACTCATCAACCCACATCAACGACATGTAATCTTGTACTATGCTCCACCAAATCCAAGTTTTTTGTTGCAGATGTGCAATTTAATATATAGAAGCCGTGGTTTTCATTTTATACATAACTTTGCTGGAGATGAAGCACACAAACATTACTGTTTGCAATACAATTTCAACTTGATTTTGGTGTTAGATATATGTATGGTAACAAACAGGTAGCCGCAACAAAACACACATTAGCATTACAGGAAGAAACTATATAAAACCTTCATAAAGCCAGAGAAGCATTAGCAATAAAGGAAAATAAAACTAGAACATATGGAATTAGAGAGGTTATCTAAAACCTTCACACAAGAAGCTAGAGTTCATGTAAATAGTACAAGAAAATAACAACAAAGCAGTAGTCACAAGTGATAAATGTAGTGAAAAGATTGTACAAGTTTACACTCCAGAGCTCAAACTCAATATCCAAGAGCTCAAACTCGATATCCAAGTCTTCAGTAATTCTAATAGTGAACAAACTATTGGCATATAAAATCATCCTATTCCTATTCCAAGTCTTCAGTAATTCTAATAGTCTTCAGTAACCCTCTTCTTTCTACTCTTTTCGTCCTGGACTCCCTCCTGCACATCACATAGAAGAACAGATCAATTTTTGGTTGTAATTTTATACAAAGGGAAAAAACGCATTTGGGGGTTTAGCCACAAAAAGAACTCATTCAAAAAAATTTAAGAAGATAAAATAGTAGGCTCAGAACTGGTTTTTCAAAGTGGGAATTGAAGAAGTTGTTGTGTTTAATCCTCAGGGTAGGGAAATGACAAAAATGTCCTTCTCATTACTGGTTTGAGCGGAGAGAGTAATCACCATTAGATTAGCATGATGATGCGATCTTAAATCGAACGGTTCTGAGCGAGTGATCACCAGAACAGTGAGCAACGGGAGGTTTCTCAAACCAGTAATGAAAAAAAGTCATCAATTAACAGTGAGATTATTCTCCCAAAATGCATACTCAGCAAGCTGGGCACAGCAATTTACAGTGAGAATAATACCCCAAAAGCAATTAAGTCAGTGAGAATAAGCCCACGTGAACATCAAGAATTTTCAGATTAGCAGTTTCATTCATCACTGCCTACCATCAAAACAAAAGAAAGATAGAAAGACCAATACCCCAAAATGCATACATCAGTAATGAAAAAAAGTCATCAATTAACAGTGAGATTATTCTCCCAAAATGCATACTCAGCAAGCTGGGCACAGCAATTTACAGTGAGAATAATACCCCAAAAGCAATTAAGTCAGTGAGAATAAGCCCAAGTGAACATCAGGAATTTTCAGATTAGCAGTTTCATTCATCACTGCCTACCACCAAAACAAAAGAAAGATAGAAAGACCGATACCCCAAAATGCATACATCAGAAATGAATACTTCCCTAATCGGCAGTGTCATCAGTGAGATTAATATCCCAAAATGCATTACCTGCCAATTTGAGTATAAACTAATTGAATCACCAAACTAATTGAATAAAAACATATAACAACTAACAATACAGAGTAAATTACCTCAATTCGTATAATCGGCAGTATCATCAGAGCTTTTTCCAGTAGAGGAATCAACCTCCATAACACACAAACAAACACAAATACATGCCTATCAAGTCAATACCAGCAACAAGTCAAATGGCAATACAAACACAAATAACACACAAACACTTCCATAACCAAACTAAACTCAAACACAAACACAAACACAAATTCTAATAAGGAACTCAAAATTAAATTTAAAATGTCCTTCTTACTAAATTAATTGTGCCAATTACCTTTAGCAATCTAATGTGATGTCGGAGCTAGGAGATGGAGAATCGAACAGCAGACTACTAAACTGGACAGTCTGATGTGATGTCGGAGCTAGGGTTTCTCGAACGGTTTTGGGGTTTCGCAGATTTGGGGTTTTGCAGATTTGAGGACGGGGAAGAGGAGAATCGAACTTCGAGGAGAAATCGATGGGTTTTGAGGACGGTGAAGAGGAGAAATCGATGGGTTCTCGAAATTTTTGAGGAGGGGGAAGAGGAGAAGGAGATGGGAGCGCGAACGATTTTGAGGACGGGGAAGAGGAGAATCGAAGTTCACTTTGGTCAGTTCGCAGATTTGAGGACGGGGAAGATAGGGTTAGCGTGAGGAAGATTGAGAATGGGGATTTCGACAGAGATTGAATTTGTAATTGACGAAAATGTCCTTCTTAGTACTGGGGTAAGCGGAGAGAGTAATGACCCTTAGATTTCAGAATGATGCGATGCTAAAATCGAACGGTTATGAGCGAGTGCTCACGAGAGTGCTCACCAGATTGGTGAGCAACGGAAGGTTTCTCTCTCTCTCTCTCTCTCTCTATCTCTCTCTCTCTCTCTCTCTCTCTCTCTCTCTCTCTCTATATATATATATATATATATATATATTGGAAACTAAAGTACACCTACAAATTTTTTTAAAAAACTTTTAGCTAACCATTTATCTACCTAACCACACGACAAAGAAAGAAAACAACAAATAAATGACTCAAATTTAAACACAACATGCCATTGACTTAGAACATGCCCATGTATCATTTTTCTTGTTTCCATGTCACAGGTATACACAGTTGAGTTGGATACAGCATATTTAATTGTGCCCTAATGCATGCAGGTATTATGTGCGGAGTGGTTGAAAGATGATTGTGTGGTTAGTGGAGAAGCTGACTCAAAGCTATGTATTTCTTCAGAAGTCTCAATTTAGCAAGCTTGAAGGTACTTTACTCCCATATCCAACGACGTATTGGAAATTGATCATTAAATGTGTTCATTGGTTTTCCATACGTAATTGGAAAAGATAAAGAGTACGTGTGCACAAAGAGTGAGGATGCCATCCCAATGACACCTCTTCCCGGTGGAAATAGACATTGTAACGGTCATTGTTTTAGTGAACTGGAAAATACAATGAATTATTTACTTCAAAACTACGCACTTAACTGTTAACACAAGTCAACATATATAAGTTTCCCACATGTACATGCTATATTAGCAAATGCAGCCATAACTTATAAAGTAATATTTTCCCTGAAAAAGTAGTAAATTACCCTCTGATAAAACTGTGTTTATGAATAAATATTTAATGGTTTACAATATCGCCTTTTCCTTTTACCCCCAAATATTACATTTTTATTTGCTTTCATCTCTTTGGTTAATGCAGATTGAAGTGTAAACTATGTGTGATGTTATCAGATTAAAGTGAAATTTCTCACCGTTGTATTATGTCTTCCCCAAGAGATGGCTTGACATCCGTTTTTGGTTTCGGCACCAAAAGGCCCCTCCCATTATACTTGCAGCAGCCAAAAGGTTGATCTCCAGAATGAGAGGTAGTGGCAAAGTAAATCATGGGTTCAGATTGTGAATTTTCTTGTATTCTTCGGCTTCAATGGTTGTAATTGTGACTACAAGGATGGTTTGATATTTAGGATTTAACTTGACGATGGTGTGATTCACTCTTGGAAGTGCAAGGAATTACTAATTAATTACAATATAAAAAAATTTCATTTATCTTATATTTATTAGTAGAATGCAACTTCAAAAATTCTCAATACAAATGTGCTTCTTTCTCTTTAATACATACAGAGGAAATAGTTTAACATAATTAAATATAGTTGGTAGTATGTCCATTAATGGCTAACATAATAAGTTAACATTATTTTTATTATATTTGGTTCTTGTATTATATTACCATCAATAATAATAAAAAAATAGATAATATTGTTTCTCCATGTAACCAATTTTAGAATGTCTATAATTTACTAAATGAAGTGATAACAATATTAGTTGTATTTGCAAAATTGTTTGGTAGATAAACACATTATCATAATATTTTATTATTATATTAAGAATGCTATATATATTTTGTTGTTCCTAATTTTGCAAGATATTCTTTTTGAAACTAAAAAAGAATGCATGTGGTCATCCTCTACATACTTATACTAATCATGGCTTAGAGTGCGTTTGTTTTGTTATTTAGAAAAGAGTTTTCTGAATAGAGTTTTCTGAAAACTGTATTCTGAATAGAGTTATTCTGAAAATGAGTTCAAAAGCTGTTTGGTTATATTTTTTTCTGAAAACTGTATTCTGAAAGCTGTTTATCTGAAAAAGAGAGTTTAGAAGCTGTTCTGTTATATTTTTAGCTGAAAACTGTTATCTGAAAGCTGTTTTTCTGAAAAAGAGAGTTTAAAAGCTGTTCTGTTATATTTTTTGCTGAAAACTGTTATCTGAAAGCTGTTTTTCTGAAAAAACGAGTTTAAAAGCTGTTCTGTTATATTTCTTGCTGAAAACTGTTATCTGAAAGCTGTTTTTCTGAAAAAAACGAGTTTAAAAGCTGTTTTGTTATATTTCTTGCTGAAGACTGTTATCTGAAAGCTGTTTTTCTGAAAAAGGGAGTTTAAAAGCTGTTCGGTTATATTTCTAGCTGAAAAATGTTATCTGAAAGCTGTTTTTCTGAAAAAGAGAGATCAAAAGCTGTTCGGTTATATTTCTAGCTGAAAACTGTTATTTGAAAGTTGTTTTTCTAAAAAAGAGAGTTGAAAAGCTGTTCTGTTATATTTCTAGCTGAAAACTGTTATCTGAAAGCTGTTTTCCTGAAAAAAATAGTTCAAAAGCTGTTTTCCTGAAAAAAAGAGTTCTGGATGCTGTTCAGTTATATTTCTATCTGAAAACTGTTATATGAAAGCTGTTTTTCTGAAAAAGAGAGTTCAAAAGCTGTTCGGTTATATTTCTAGCTGAAAACTGTTATCTGAAAGCTGTTTTTCTGAAAAAGAGTGTTCAAAAGTTGTTCGGTTATATTTCTAGCTGAAAGCTGTTTATCTAAAACCTTTTTTTTCTGAAAAGGAGTGTTCAAAAGCTGTTCGGTTATATTTCTAGCTGAAAACTGTTATCTGAAAGCTGTTTTTCTGAAAAAGAGAGTTTAAAAGCTGTTCGGTTATATTTCTAGCTGAAAACTGTTATCTGAAAGCTGTTTTTCTGAAAAAGAGAGATCAAAAGCTGTTCGGTTATATTTCTGACAATTTTGAATATCAATTTGCATTTATCATTTGCTGGTATTTTTTTAATTGTTGCAGTTAGATTGCAATGTTGTACAAGTATGAGAACAAGAAACCTGAGCAGCATGTGAATTGAGCAAAAATCAGCCGCCATCATCTCCACGGCTGATTCTTCACGTTAGAGTACAAAATTTGTTTCAAAATCTTGTATGTACATAATATAGATTCAGTGAGGTTTTGTGAAGCAACAACTCGCAGTTCATGTATCAGTTATTCTATTTGGATCAATGTTTTGCTGTTATCATTACCTCTTTTGGTAATTGCAGTTCTTCAGTCTTAAATGAGGAGTATTTTTTAGTTTGTTTTGTTGAGATTGCATGTGATAGCAAGTAGTAGCAGTAATCGGATAAAAGATTGCATGTGAGATTAAATAGGATGTATGAGAAGATAATCAAAATAAAAAGTATTCACAAATCAACATGCTCAACCAATTTATTCAAGAAAACAAGCTTACTTCATTACTACTGTTTACATTGTTCAACAATCCCAATCAAAGTGAGGAACAATGGCACGGAATCAATACACATATTTTGATAACAGGTTCTACAATTTTTTTTGCTGAATCAATACAAAATTGTCACAAAATAATAGTAAACTGTTGCCCAATCAGTGTAACGATGCTGCCTGGAGCTACTGCTGTTGATTCTTAACTCCTTGTGCAAATTTGTACCTGTAGTCAATATAAAAGCTATATTAATCATAGAAAAAAAAGGAAACAAAAAAACAAGCATCGAAAAGAAGATTAACCAAACATTTGCAGCAACCCTCTTTTGATCGCAATCAGCTAAGAAAGCCCCCAGTTGCCCTCTTTGTTTTGCAAATTGAGACTTAAATATGAGAAGACTTGAAAGCATCCTGACTGCAGATAATGTAGATAAAATACGGGAAGCATTGGCTACAAAATAATCGTAAGGGATCAGAAACCATCATCTCCCACTTTGTAGCTCCCTCGACAAATATATTTTCAAAAAAGAAATACCCATGAGAATCATAATACAAGTGCAATTCATCTGAATACTAGTGCAATTCATCTGAACAAATCAGATGCATCATAATACATGAATCTGTTTGAACACAGGTTCATTTTTTTTTAAATTCATGAAATAATAACCTGAGTTGGCCTTTGTTATAGGTGTTTTTTTGGAAACACTGTTCAGAATACTGAAACCTCCCACTCTGTTTTGCAGCAAAAAAGCAGTTTTTGGATAACAACATATCAGCACCCCCCCCAAAACCATAAAAACAACATAATGCCAGAAAAATACAACCTAGTCGCAGTCTCAGATTCCAGATGCATCAATGATAAAAACTCCATACTAGAGCTACATTTTTTACAATGTCACGTCCACTAGTACAAAGCACTGTTCTTGAAAATCCGTTCATCATTGACTATAGCGACATCATCTTCGTTAGGTTTAAAAAACAAATGTGTTCATTTACTGCTCTTGAAGTATTCTGAATAGTTTTTCATCAAAAAACACTTATAACAAATGCCAACTCAGGTTATTACACTTCAGGAATAACACAAGTTGGCCTGTTTCAATATTACCAGGCCCTTTTTGAAAACAATATTACCAATACTGATACCCCCCACTGTATTGAGCAAAAAAGCCCCATTCCTCCCTTCTTTTTTCACATATAAGGATTCACAAATCTAGATGCATCACAATGCAGATTGTTGTATCAGAGAACAAAGTAGAATCATCTGAATACAAGTGCAATTCAGCTGCACAAATCAGATGCATTACCAATACAAGAAAACACTATTCTGGTCTGCTTGTTCCAAGTTCATTTATTTTAAACTTCCAGGAGTAATAACTTGAGTTGGCATTTGTTATAAGTTTTTTTTGAAAACAATATTACTAATACTGATACCCCCCACTGTATTGAGCCAAAAAGCCCCATTCCTCCCTTCTTTTTTCACATATAAGGATTCACAAATCTAGATGCATCACAATGCAGATTGTTGTATCAGAGAACAAAGTAGAATCATCTGAATACAAGTGCAATTCAGCTGCACAAATCAGATGCATTACCAATACTTGAAAACACTATTCTGGTCTGCTTGTTCCAATTTCATTTATTTTAAACTTCCAGGAGTAATAACTTGAGTTGGCATTTGTTGCAAGTGTTTTTTGAAAACAATATTACCAATACTGATACCCCCCACTGTATTGAGCAAAAAAGCCCCATTCCTCCCTTCTTTTTTCACATATAAGGATTCACAAATCTAGATGCATCACAATGCAGATTGTTGTATCAGAGAACAAAGTAGAATCATCTGAATACAAGTGCAATTCAGCTGCACAAATCAGATGCATTACCAATACATGAAAACACTATTATGGTCTGCTTGTTCCAAGTTCATTTTTTTTAAACTTCCAGGAGTAATAACTTGAGTTGGCATTTGTTGTAAGTGTTTTTTGAAAACAATATTACCAATACTGATACCCCCCACTGTATTGAGCAAAAAAGCTCCATTCCTCCCTTCTTTTTTCACATATAAGGATTCACAAATCTACATGCATCACAATGCAGATTGTTGTATCAGAGAACAAAGTAGAATCATCTGAATACAAGTGCAATTCAGCTGCACAAATCAGATGCATTACCAATACATGAAAACACTATTCTGGTCTGCTTGTTCCAAGTTCATTTTTTTTAAACTTCCAGGAGTAATAACTTGAGTTGGCATTTGTTGTAAGTGTTTTTTGAAAACAATATTACCAATACTGATACCCCCCACTGTATTGAGCAAAAAAGCCCCATTCCTCCCTTCTTTTTTCACATATAAGGATTCACAAATCTACATGCATCACAATGCAGATTGTTGTATCAGAGAACAAAGTAGAATCATCTGAATACAAGTGCAATTCAGCTGCACAAATCAGATGCATCATAATACATGAAAACACTATTCTGGTCTGCTTGTTCCAAGTTCATTTTTTTTATTTCCAGGAGTAATAAGCTGAGTTGGCATTTGTTATAAGTGTTTTTTTGGAAACAATATTACCAATACTGATACCCCCCACTGTATTGAGCAAAAAAACTCCATTCCTCCCTTCTTTTTTCACATATAAGGATTCACAAATCTAGATGCATCACAATGCAGATTGTTGTATCAGAGAACAAAGTAGAATCATCTGAATACAAGTGCAATTCAGCTGCACAAATCAGATACATCATAATACATGAAAACACTATTCTGGTCTGCTTGTTCCAAGTTCATTTTTTTTATTTCCAGGAGTAATAAGCTGAGTTGGCATTTGTTATAAGTGTTTTTTTGGAAACAATATTACCAATACTGATACCCCCCACTGTATTGAGCAAAAAAACTCCATTCCTCCCTTCTTTTTTCACATATAAGGATTCACAAATCTAGATGCATCACAATGCAGATTGTTGTATCAAAGAACAAAGTAGAATCATCTGAATACAAGTGCAATTCAGCTGCACAAATCAGATGCATTACCAATACATGAAAACACTATTCTGGTCTGCTTGTTCCAAGTTCATTTATTTTAAACTTCCAGGAGTAATAACCTGAGTTGGCATTTGTTATAAGTGTTTTTTGGAAACAATATTACCAATACTGATACCCCCCACTGTATTGAGCAAAAAAGCTCCATTCCTCCCTTCTTTTTTCACATATAAGGATTCACAAATCTACATGCATCACAACGCAGATTGTTGTATCAGAGAACAAAGTAGAATCATCTGAATACACGTGCAATTCAGAGTTTAAAATCAGATGCATCATAATACATGAAAACACTATTCTGGTCTGTTTGTTCCAAGTTCATTTTTTTAAAACATATTGAAGTAATAATCTGAGTTGGCCTTTGTTAAAAGTGTTTTTGGGAAACAATATTACCATTACTGATACCACCCAACCTGTTTTGCAGCAAAAAAGCAGTTTTTGGATAACAACATATCAGCAGCACCCCCAAAACCATAAAAACAACATAATGCCAGAAAAATACAACCCAGTCGCAGTCTCATATTCCAGATGCATCAATGATAAAAACTCCATACTAGAGCTGCATTTTTTAGAATGCCACACCCACTAGTACAAAGCACTGTTCTTGAAAATCCGTTCATCATTGACTATAGCGACATCATCTTCGTTAGGTTTAAAAAACAAATGTGTTCACTTGCTGCTCTTGAAGTATTCTGAATAGTTTTTCATCAAAAAACACTTATAACAAATGCCAACTCAGGTTATTACTCTTGGAAGTTTAAAAAAAATGAACTTGGAACAAGCAGACCAGAATAGTGTTTTCATGTATTGGTAATGCATCTGATTTGTGCAGCTGAATTGCAATTGTATTCAGATGATTCTACTTTGTTCTCTGATACAACAATCTGCATTGTGATGCATGTAGATTTGTGAATCCTTATATGTGAAAAAAGAAGGGAGGAATGGAGCTTTTTTGCTCAATACAGTGGGGGGTATCAGTATTGGTAATATTGTTTCCAAAAAAACACTTATAACAAATGCCAACTCAGCTTATTACTCCTGGAAATAAAAAAAATCATATTTGTCGTAGGCTCAGATTGTTCAATTCAATGATAAAAAATTCAGGACAGGGCTGCATCTTTACAATGCCACGCATACTGCCACTGAGTACAATGTTCACCCCCCCTGTCCCATTCCCACTTTGCCGTCAACAATAACTGAATTCATCATCATTGTTTACTACAATGGATTCATTCTTACTTAACCGTTCATTCCAAACATCAACCACAGATCAGTTTAAAGGGTATTATACATCATTTCAGTGGTTATTCAATCATATACCCCAATCTCAATATCCGTTGCTTGACGATACAATCAAGCAGAAAGCGGGAACGGGGTGGGGGAGGGACACATTCCACATTGAATGAAAACCTATCATCACTGCCTATTATGACATCATCTTTGTTAGGTTTTCAAAAATTGAATTTGGATTATTTACTGCTACCGACAATTCCATCCATTTTTCGGTCCAATCATGTGCACGACATTGAATCCGTGCCCAATACCTGTTCATCCAAAAATTTTCAAGATGAAAGCACACACCTTGCAGAAAAATTACATTCGTTAAATAGTTCGAAAAAAGAATACAATGAAACAATATTACATTCAAATTACATTAGTGTGTAGCATTCCACATTGCCATGGCAATATCATCTCTTTTCCTATTCATATGTCTCAATTGGGAAGATGATAAATCCAACCCCTGCGATGTGGATGCGATATCTTCAGTGTGTTGATGATGTACTAATTGTTCATCATCGAGTTCCTCTAAAAATGCATCGTTTTGTGAGTGCATACATATAAAATTGTGGAGTGCACAACAGGCTGTGACCATCATAACTTGATTTGTAAACAGGTAGTTTGGCATGTTCTCAAAGATGGCAAACCTCTTCTTGAATACACCGAACGTTCTCTCAATCACATTCCGTAACCTAGCATGCTGTTTATTAAAAAGTTGTCTAGGTTGGGTTGGTGCATGGTTGGCCCCTTGAAAGTCCTGTAAGTGGTATGGCTCACCACGGTATGGCGCCAAAAAACTAGGCATATTAGTATAACCACAATCTACTAAGTAGTATTTATCGTTCGGTGGGATTGACAACAGTTTTTCTGCTAATGCAGTATGTATTATACGGGAATCGTTCGCACTGCCTTCCCATCCTGCGTAAACAAATGTAAACAGCATGTTAAAATCGCATGCTGCCAATACATTTTGACTTATAATACCCTTTCGAGAGCGACACGCGTTGCTTCGAATAGCGGGAACTGTAGCTTTGATTAATGTGCCATCAGCAGCACCAATAGCTCCCTACATTAATGAAATCGAATAATAGAAATCACAAATCCAAACTAGGAAAAAACTTTAATAATACATGACGCAATCAGGGTGACGTAATACCTGAAACCACGGGTAAAAGTCTGGGGAATTAGCGATTCTGTCATGTACAAGTGTATAATCAGGGGGTCTGATAAGTAATGTTGCTGCTCTTGCCAGACCTTCCAATACAATTGTAAAGTGATTTTGGATTGTTTGAGTTGAGTGGTTAAACCTATTACCGGCTAGTCGCATTCTTGAACTATGACCGACAATGTACAGGAAAATTGCCACGCTTTCCTCAAAAGACAATCGTCTACGACTTGAAGACTCCGCTGTTTCCTCGCAGTAGTTCCCATTTTGTAGGAAAGCACACAAGGCCATAAAACAATCTTGGTTCATACGGAATATTCCATGAAACTCGGACTGGGAACCCTCTAACATATCATTCAAATATTCACGTCCTGTTTGTTTTTTTTTAGTGGACCTTGTACGGTCAAGTTCTTCACATAATTCAGTTAGCAAGATTATATTCATCACCTCTTCGAGATCGTCACTACTAGATGGAGAAGTATCCATAACAGAGGATGCACTCGCAGTAGTAACTCACTATAACAAGAAGATAGAAATCAAATTGAGAAAATCCCATATCAAGTTCACACATAAGTAATAATACGACTATATGTAACGATATTTACGGAATCACAAAATAACATATTGAGAGATGGTAGATTTCCACAAGCTCTAGCATTGAAAAAAGAAAACAAGGTATACTACTACTAGCAAATCTATTTTAGGAAAAAAGAACACTAAATTTAAATTAAATTAAATAAGCAATTTGTTCACCGTCAAGCCGTCATAGTACAATTGACCTCAAGAAAATACGGAAAATATCATAAAAAATTGTCTACAACATGGTTTGTTTATCCCATTAGGCCGAATGGGATGACTACAGGGTGGCATAAAAATGAACCGCCAACTCCTGCTGTTCTGGGGGCATACGAAAGAAACCATGACAAATGTGAGGATTTTGAAATAGGTAGTGTAGTGCTTTGAAAGCTACACTTGGATCAAGCCCTGCCATCGCATTTATTATATCTTGGCATTGATCCTGTTCAGCCAAAGCAGGGTTAATCGAGACATTACTATCCACCTCACTTTTATTCTTCAACCTGCTTCTTTTCACTACTTGAGTTTGCATACAGGCATCAAGATATTCTTTCACCATCGACATAGCTGATCCCCGGCCACTTGATGCACCAGATTTTCTCTTACGTGATCCCGACCCCGAACCCATTGGCACATCATCATCCTCATCAATCACATTTACGTGTGATTGATGGGAGTGGCCAAACTCATAGTTCATCCTCTGCGCCTCCTCATCCTCGAACCCCCTTTGTGTGGAAGCCCTTGCCACATTGCCCTGGGCTACAGAATCTTCCATTATTTTTGTCAAAGCATCAAAATGTGCCAACCCCTTATGTTGGTATTTTTTTGCAGCAGGATGTATCTATTCATAGAATTTGTTGTTACTATGCAAGTATTAGAGTGAAGATGAAGTATAATAAAAAAGGATTCACAAACAAAAATCAAACTTTGAGATTATATATATTAACCTTAATATATTGTTCCCAAACTGGTAACTCGCAAGTAACGGTTTCGTTGACTTCATCCCAACCAAAACCGCTCTGTTTCTTCAAATCAGAAAACACCTTCCATTCTGATTTAAGTCGGTTATATTTTGACTTCAGTTGTGATACCGTGAATGAACGGCCACACACCTGTTGCAGCTGTACAGCAAAACTACTCAAAGTTTTTGCGTCGAATGTGTTACTTTTTAGGCAATCACTGTCAACTGCAGTCTCCATAAGGTTGATAAAAAACTCCACAATATGGGAAGGCCACTTTCCATAATCCTCCTCCACTGCCTTCTCCTTCCCCCTACCCATACTACTCATCTATATCGAAGAAATACCGAAAAAAATAAAAAAATATATGCCAAATTCCTTCAATTAGTCCTTGTGATCGGATAACCGTAGGTTGCAAGTAGCCACCGATTACACAAAAAAATGGTAACATTGAATTCGGCGACAGATGCAGTTTGGAGCATGGCAGCATGAAAAAAATTTCGGTCCAAAAGCGTATTCAAAATTGGCGAAAATTCGTACAGAAAAACAACTAAATAAAGAAGGGAATCGCAGTTCATACCTTTGATTGGATTTGAACAAGGAAGAAATTGTCAGCACAGGATTCGACCTTGAGTAGCTCTTTGATTCGATTTGCCCGTCGTTCCCTAGCTCTTCTCCTGTATGCAGCACGGGTAGTGCAAACCATTAACCCCCAACCGAAACTCCTCAACCCCTCACCAAATCGACAGAGAAATAGACCGGTATTGAAGTCGCCAGCGAACGAATCAGACGTTTGGGCTCAATTTCACAGTAGAATCGTTCAAAAAATGTTGATTTGGGGGTTTGGGGAGATCAAATCTGGGTTCAAAAAGAAGGGAGGAAGAAGATGCCGTACGGGTTTGAAGTGGGTAGGGTTAGCTTCCTCAAGGGAGAGACAGTCGAGAAGAGAGGGAAAGGGGTTGTCGCCGATAGTGAGGGTGGAGAGCCGTTTCGAAAAGAGGGGGGAGGAAGAAGACAACGAGAGAGAGAGCTCGTGAGTGAGAAAAGAGAGAGCACGTGAGTTTCGAAAACGAGGGGTATCAGTATTCTCAATAGTGTTTTGCAAAAACACTCAAAACAAACGGGTAGTGAGAATACAGTATTCAGAAAAAACCAAAAATATCCAAACAAACGCACCCTTAATGTCTATAAATATGCTACAAAACTCCTAATAATGAACATTGGTATAATCAGTACCTTTAAAGAGTGAATAAATGTGGTATATATATACATACTATGTTTGCGCAAAATTATGTGCTTAGCCCTACTGTGCATTTCTACAGACTAACTGATTTAAAGACAAAAACAGATGGAGAAGAAACTATTTACTTATTGTGGTTTAAGAGTATCTTCTTGTTTTTTTAAGTTACAAGCAATGTTGATAAAACAGTACTAAACCATATTTGAATGATAAGCATAGCAAGCATCAAGGGCAGCAACTTTGTTTTTCTGATGAGATATTTGAAGCTCCAGAATAACTTAATCTACAGTTCAATCCCGGCCCCGATCAACCAGTTGACATATGCTCAATCCTTCAATTTCAACTATAATGAGCTGCGTGGGAAGATCCCGCAAGGTCATGTGACTGCAAAAATTGGATTGAATGCCTATCTCCAGAACAAATGCCTTTGCGGAAAGCCAATTAAAGCTTGCAAGTAAAAGTGCGAACTATCAAATTGATTTCTACGTATCATAAAATAAATGGTGTTCCAATCGGTCATCAGAAAAAGTTAGCAACAGTCATGAAATCCATCCTGATATGGGATAGGGCACTTTGGTAACAATGGTGAAAACCACCCACAGAATTACAAGGGGCACAAATTACAAAAACAAACCACACAATAAAACAAATCAATTCAATAACAATCATGAATATTTGTTTTAAAAAAATAACATATGTGAAAGAAGAATTGGCATACCTGAGCTTGTTTTTGTGGCTATTGATTATCTCTTGCATTTCCTCTTGTGAAGAATGGTATCGAGCATTACCCAAAGAAAACAAGAACATCTGCAACCAGATCGGCCAAATCATCAACCGAAGGGACCAGCACATTTGAAGAAATTGGCCCAGCTCCTAACTGTCACAAAACTCTTGTGAGTACATTGCCCAAAAGAGTAGGAAGCAAGAAACTAAATTGATATACAAAAAAAACATTACCGACCTCGTGGCCAGGCAGACTTATATGATATATGCATAAATTGTCACGGAGCAACGAAGCAGCTTCAGAACAAAAGAATAATCCGTTATCCGTGGAAGCACAACAAATCTGTCCAAATTCACAAACATAAATGTCAATTATCTATCAAACTTCCTCATCTTCCCATGTATAAAAAATTGTCGCATATAATGTAAACTTCCTCAACTTGCCCTTTTCACAGGTGTTGATTTCTCAACCGAAGGCAGGGCGATTCAGTAAGTCTGCAATTTCCGGTGTGGCCCCAAAGAGTATGTCTCAACCTGATAACAACCTTTGTGACTGATAGAGCACAAGTGTTGATTGGAGTTGTTTGAGAATTTGCGACATAGGGTTTAACTCAACTATAGCTGCAAAGTTCTTTCCCTTCCATCTTGGACCCATTGAATCCTTGAATAGAAATAAACAATTCATTCCATCTATTGATTTTGGCATTTAAACAAACAGTTGGTGAGAAAATAACCAAAAATCTTCTTAACAATGGAATAAACAAAATCATGATCCCTACTATTTAGATTCACAAAATCACACCCAAAACAGTTGAATCTCTCGAAAAAAAAAACCACATAGAATTCAAATGAAGTTGTAAGACCACGAACTTCGTTGCACTCCTTCAATGTATATAATCATGCATCATCCAATACGCAAATATTTTAATCAGTCATCATGGTTATCGAGCAACAAATAAAATCATACAAGTAAACAATACTATCGTCCTAATCATAAACAATTCGAGCTATTAGTCACATATCTCGCGAAAATTATCAAATCAAATGTTATTGATGAGGAACATTTATCAAACACTTGGTGTGCACATTAGATGTGACACCGAACAAATAAATAGAACAAGATAATGCCAACACGAATTAGGGTGTAATGAACTGATAATTAATCACATTTCTTCTTCGTTTAAACCAATCGAGACCCGAAAAATCATCTAGAATTGAAAGACGAAATCAACTGATAATTAATCACATTTTACAGAAGGATGCAAAATAAATTCAATAACCATTTCACAGATAAATAGTACTTCCCACAGTTATATTTAAGACTTTATTTTGAAAATCATGCCAAGTTGCCAACCTTTACTTACATAATAAATTTAATATACTCAGGACGCTGCCAGTACTGGAGGTATTTCAAGTATCCAATAAAAGCCTCGTCTTCAAAATACCTGTTTTGAGCCAAATCAGTTACAGAAGCAAACAAAACGAAAAAAAGGTCAAGAAACCTTGAAACTTATACAATGACTGGAACAAGTTTCATTTTTCCAGCAACATCACATACTTTAAGAACAAGAGGATTATGGTCAACAGTAATTAAGATTTTAAATATTGGACATCAGTAATTCGGTATCATACCGGATGACAAATTTCAATCGGATATCGGTGATATAATGGTCAAAACAATATTGGGTTGCTGTAACGGATGAAGCATATAACCTAAATGTGATGTAGACAACCTATACAACCTTTACATGCATTATACTTATATATGACCAATACAACCAGCCCAATGCAAGCGATATGGTATTTACAACCAAGCTATATAATCCCCTACATGAAATTACATTATATACATAAAAGAAAGAGTCATATTAAGTAAGCATTTTAAATAACATAAGAATTAACAAGTTAAAAACATACGATTCATGTAGTGGAAATTGGAGATACGGTTTTGATTTTGATTTTTATAGTGTTTTATACAATTCTGAATCAACCGGGTTTAGGTTCACATTGGTTTTGTATCCAAACGCAAAAGAAACCAAATCAACAGCATTTTCCAATAACGGGCCAATATTGTGACGACCATTACATCGGATAACAGACAATATACTGGCCGTAAGGGGTCCAAAATGATGTCCATTTCGATATCGGTAGGCTAGCTTACATGCCATAACAGCCAATATTTAAAACTACTAATAGTAATTCCTTATTACATGCAAACCATGAATATAAATTGGCAAGTAGCCAAGCAAGCACTTGCTTCTCTAAGCCCCGTTTGGAAATGAGATTAAGTTTAGATAAGTGGAGTTCGTACAGTTAGGAAAAACATCTACTGCAGTTATCATAACTCCGATTCTCCAGAAAATTTCAACAATGTATGGTTATATGCTATTTCAGTTTATTCATATTCAGTGCATTAGTCTTTAAACTTATCCATGTTACTAAAGTAAAGATGATAAGTTCCCATAAAGTTTCAACTCGGATTTCAACTCAAAATCTCAACGGATTCGACACCAATTTCACAACCAACACTTAACAATCATCAACCCTCTAATAATCAAAAGGGGAAATCTGTGTAAGTTTTCAAGATCATAATAATCTGTAATTGCAAGAATAAAAATAAGTGGGGCTCACAGTGGATATAGGTAGGGTTAGCCAAGCACTGAACGAACTCCAACTCCAGTAAGAATCGTTGCCGACCATTGTCGGGGTCCTTGTACGTGTTCTTGGCTCTGCGACAAAAAAAAGAAGGAATATTTATCATTCTAATTTCTAAGCCCTACAATAAGGGGAAAATGAGTAGGGATTTAGAGAAAGAGTTACTTACATTGGTGCGGATTCTTCGGAGTTAACAGTGGCATCATCTTTTTTTGGGGAGACGCCATTACTGACTGATTCGGAGGTCAGGTATTAATTTGTATGGTCGAGATTTGATCTAAGAATAAGATGAGTGATTCAGATCTGAAATATTGGAGAGATTTCCATGGTTCAGATTAGATCTAAGCTATAATAAAAATTAGATGTATGGTCCAGATCTACTCTGGACAGATTTATTCTTGCTTTTATAATAGAAAATAGATATATATATATATATACACACTGTTATTATATATATATTATATTATATTATTATTTTATATATACTATTTTATATATACGATTATTTCATATATACTATTTTATATATACTATTATAATAATCTATTGTTATTATAATATATATTATTATTATTATATATTACTATTATATATTATTATATAATTTATTATTATTATAATAAATTGTTTAATATATAATTTGAATATATTATTATTACATATATATTATTATAATTATTATATATTATTATATATATGTATACTAGATTTGCCCATGGGCACGTGCCTACGGCACGTCTTCGAAACGATACAAAACACGAAAGCCCTGTAAACAGTAAAACAACAATTATGTAGCTCAAGTTTGAATAGTATGGCAATAATTAGTTGTAAATAAAAGTCCATATTTTCATTAGTATATGTTGAAAAATAATTATAAATGAGGGTGTAAAATCTAACTTTTTAGAACTTTAAGTATGGAAAATGATGAAATTTAACTGTTGAAGAGATATTTGTTATTTTCAATGTAACACGTGCAATAAAAAAATATAAAAATTCTGAAAATTTACAAATCTGAAATCTTAAAATCTAAATTTTTAAATAAATAAAGAAAGTGGGAGAGATAGAGAGATAGGGAGAGAGAGAAATATGAAAAAGTGAATAGAGAAGAGAGAAATAATAGTAAAGTAATGAGTTTTTTAGTTTTTTTTTTTTGGGGGGGGGGAATTTGGTTTTGGAGTTTGAAATTTTAGGGGGAAAATATATTTTGTGAGGTTAGATCTGTGCCTTTAATTTTGAGGGGATTAAAGGTGAGCCACTTGATAGCTTTCTATGTATTTTATTTTATAGATTATTAAATATGTTTATTATAATAAAATATTTTATAGTATTATATATCAGTATGTATGTATATGTCTACAACATGTATGTATCAGAGTATATATACTATATACAATATATACATATAACCAAACATATATATACATAATACTCTCATTTTCAAAAAGCTATTTTCAAAAAAAAAAACTTACCAAACAGCTTTTACACTCTCATTTTCAGAAAACTGTTTTCAAAACGACTAACCAAACGCAATCATACTTTTGTAGCTATAATTTCTTTTCGTATTTAGTTAGTTACAAGATTATAATGATACTATATATGTTGCATAGATTTTTTTAAATTATTTTTTCTCTCAATTATATCGAACATTGATGAGAACAAGAACAAATTATCATTGACAACAATATGGGAGACTATAATGTCAATAAATTACATGTATATTTATTATAACTTTTTAAATTTATTTTTGGTTATTCACTTTATACTTAGGTTTTTTGAAAATTTTGTTTAAGTATGTTATTAGCCCCCGGAGAAAAAAAATTTGGTTTGGTCCACGTCTCTTGCATGTCCGTTCACAACAAAGGAGCTCCTTGTCAGCATCAATCATTGCTGGTGATGAGATAAGATTTTGCAAGTGAAATTCAGGCATGTGAGTAGCCAGCTATTTAATTGAGACGAAAACAAATTTTCTTTTTCTTTTCTCTTTGACTGAATGCATGTAAATTTCCCTTTTTCTTTTCTCTTTGACTGAATGCATATTTTTCTGCTTGTATTATACTTAGTTACTGATTTATTGGGTGTGATGTTTGTTCAAGGTTGCATTGGCGTGATCTTAATATATTTCATATGTGAAATTGCAATTTAGTAGACTTGTTAACGTATTTTTGGAAAAGAATGACACAGATTTTTTTTTTCTTTTGCTTTCTTCAACAGTGAATTTCTCTGTTGTGAGTAAAATAGTTTGAAATAACGAAAATATATACTTAGTTTGATACTCCACCCTGCCTTTTGTTTGTCTCAATGAAAATTGTCATCTCTATATCTCTACTCTCTACTATTATAATGGGAGAAGGGCTTAGTGTCATCTGTCATTGTTGTCATTTTGAAACCAACACGTGCAGCGCACGTGTTGACAAAATGACTCACTCTGGTAAATATTTTCGAAAGTAGACCAGTTTGGTAAATATTTTCGGGAGTGGATCAGTTTGGAAATTAATTTCCTTTTTTTGTCTTTTTTCCTTCTTCCCCGCGTGCACGTGCGAAAGTGGATCATTTTGCTAAATATTTTCGACAGTTGATCAGTTTGGAAATTATTTTCCTTTTTTGTCTTTTTCCTTCTTCCCCCACGTGCATCGCACGTGCATGATACTAGTCTACTACTATAATGAGAGAAGGCCTTACTGTAATTTGTCCATAACCCAACCCGTGCAAAGCATGTGCTGGCATATTTTTTCCCCCTTTTCTCACATGCACAGCACGTGTATGATACTAATATAATAAAACACAAAGAAAGCTATCAAGTGGCTCTTCTTCAATTTCCCCAAAAATCAAAGGCCTAGATTTAACCTCACAAAATATATTTTTCCTCCAAAAGTTTTCCCCCAAAACTCAAATTCAAATCTCCCACCCAAAACAACTCCTATATTTATTTAATTTTTTTGTTCTCTCTCTCTCCTTCCCTCATTTATTCAAAAAATTAAGAAAATATTTTTTTAAAATTTTTTTTAAAAATTAAAAATTAAAAAGCTAAAAAATTTACAAATTTAACAACTTTTAAAATAATTCAAAAAAAAAAACATATAATATGTTTTTTGCTCTATGTTTGCTACTTCAATTAATTTGCTAGACTTCCAAAACTGTTTTATATGATCAAACAAGATTCACCGTGCCGAAGACGTGTTGTAGGCACGTGTCAACAGACAAACCTAATCTTTATATATAACTCCAAAAGCTATTAACTGTGTGACATGTAGTTGCTTCGCCAATCGCAGGGCCGGACCTGAGATTTCCCGATATTTACAGGGCCTTCTGCGGAAAGAAAAAACTGGACCTTCTTCACATATTCTAATGCTAATTTTACTTTATTTTGTTTTCAATGTCATATACATATATATATATATATATATATATATAGAGAGAGAGAGAGAGAGAGAGAGAGAGAGAGAGAGAGAGAGAGAGAGAGAGAGAGAGAGAGAGAGACACCACAACGATAGGGTCCTTCCTGATTTGTAGGCCATGTGCGGTTGCACATGTTGCACGGACTTAGGGTCGGCCCTGGCCAATAGCATGTTCGTATGTATTAGTTCTACCATCGATAAATGTGAATATTTTTATGCATTGGTGGTATAGAAGCTCTTACCTAAAATTATGAAGGGAAAACATGTTTACATGTACTAGAAGTCCAGTGCATGTAGCGTCATCTATGTAGAGCCGACCCTGAGTTCACAAGGACCCGAGGCGAACTCCTGAAATGGGGCTCCCATACATGAATTATTACTTTTTCAATTGGTAAATAAAAAATTTTGTAATTTTTTTATTTTTGCTATGCAATTCTGAAAAAACCGATATATAGATCTCTACTATTTTAATGGGAGAGTTGGGGTTGTAAACAAAAAAAACCCTAATTTTGTAACTGAGCAAACCTGTGCAATATACGTGCAAACTACATCCACTAAACATCCCCGTGCCATACACGTCAAATCAAAATATACAAATTCATTTAATTTAATGACTAAACTTTTTTATAGATGTGCATCGCATGTGCATTATACTAGTATACATACAGGGAAAGCTTCGGTTGTGCACTCCTCTAGTGCACACGGCGTGTGCACTAGGCCTTCGGGCGTTCATATCGAAGATCTGAACCATTCACATTGATCTACACATCTAAATTAGTCTAAATATGTAAAATCAAATCATTTGAAATTCATTTGCTCATCCATCATGTGACTATAAAAAACAATAATTTCCAGCCATACAATTTTGTAACACTTCAATGAATGGGTAAATGAATTTCAAATGATTTGATATTACATACTTAGACTAATTTAGATGTGTAGATTAATGTGAACGGTTCGGATCTTCAAAATGAACGCCCGAAGTGCTAGCGCACACGCCGTAGTGCACAATCGAAGCTTTCCCTATATATATATTTAAGGCTTTTCCAATCACATGTATGCCACATCATCAATTGCATATTTACTAAATGAGCAAGTTGCTTATACCCCTTTTCCCAATATATATATATATATATATATATATATATATATATATATATATATATACTAGTATAATGCACGTGCGATGCACGTCTATAAAGGTGTGTAGGATTTTGAGAAAGGGACAGGTCACCGAAGAGGTTGCATGCATGCATGCAGACAGGCATGCACAATTTATACATTTTGATATTTGCATGCATGTGTTAGACCTACTGGCTTTGATAGGAAGAAACTTTCTTATGAATAAATAGTGCATGCAAGTACATGCAAATCTATACTATTAATTATTTTCCCAAATCTATGCAGACAGGCATGCAAATCTATGCATATTAATTATATTCCCAATACACGCAAATTACATTTCTGACCTCATTTCTGACCTCCGATATTAACCCTATATTTTTTTTAGCCTTTTATGTTTATGAGGGCATGATAGTAAAAAGCCGCCAAAATGGGGTTTTGCTTAATAATAGTATACACACACACACACACACACACACACACATGATTTCTTCTCTCATTTCTTAAAGTAATCTCATTATCATTCTTTATAGGTTTGTTGGTAAGAAACTTACCAAAATGTCCGATATGAGACTATATAATTTATCTTCATCTTGTTTATTCTTTCTTTTTGACGCTCCACATAAACACTTTCTAGGCATAAACATTTTCTAGGCATGATACAACCGACAGAAATGCGATTTCTAATATATATATATATATATATATATATATATATAGTAATGCTCCATTGAAAACGTACTGTAGCGATGAAAACGTGAAAACCACTTAGGCCGTTAGGTTATAATGCATTGTAACCTAGGCCGTTGTTTCCAACAACGGCCTAGGTGGTTTTCACGTGTTTTCACAACATTTACGTTTTCAATGGAAATGTTTTCAATGGAAATGTTTTCTGATATGGCTAAAAATTGGGTTAAATCGAAACCGTCCAGATCAGGGCACGAATCTTAACGCTTGGGGTAAAATGGTAATTTTACCTACGAACGGGTCTGAAATGGGTTCAGGGTCTTCTCTCCAAAAGGCCCGACAACCCACGAACCCATCCGTCTCAACTGGGTGCCGGTTCCAACCCGCAGCAAACCCAGTCCATCAGAATAGAATTAGGGTTTCTGATTATGCTTAATCAACGGCCCTGGTTCGCTCTATCCTTTCACTGGGAATTAGGGATTTCCTTCCTAAACTGATCCCAAAGGCGGCTATAAATACCCCCCATCCACCACCATTAAGAGGTAATTAATCTTTTGCCAATTAACGCTCTTTCATAATCTCTTCTAATTACTGACTTGAGTGTCGGAGGGTGCATCGCCAGGATCAACCCCGGTGTCTCGCACTTTTTGCAGGTGAACGGCAGGAGTCAACGGTCAAACACTGGTGAAAAGGTCTCAGGTTTGACTATTCAGTTTTCCTAAGAATCCACAAATACTATCTGTTTGCCTCCACACCAGATTTAGCGATAACAGATTGGCACCGTCTGTGGGAAATCCTGAATAGCAACTGTTCCTCTTCCCGCCGGTCAGATCTCTTCCAGCTATGCCTCCAAGGAAACTTAGATCCAGGGGGTCCAACCGTGGACCTACTCCTCCTCAACGACAGGAAATCCCCCTTCAAACCGTCCAGCCGCAGAGACCCCCTCCTCAACCCGATCAGGCCCTGCAGCAGGACCAACCTCCTCATCAGAACCTCCAACCCCCTCGGGGTCAAGCCAGGCCTCAGAATGCCGGTGCGGGGGGCTCCCGTCCCATTCCTCAGAAACAACCTTTCCAACGTGACCACATCTCCGTGCACAACCCCTCTACCGATTCCATGGCATCTCACAATCCCCGAGCCTCCGAAAACCTCCGCAATACCCTCAACAATCGGCAGAAAGAAGAGGACCTTCGCCACCGTTTGGATGAAAGGCGGGCCTGCGAGGGAGCCTCCCGCCCAGGACGTCCAAATGAGCGATCTTCTCGTCGCCGAGACTACAGGAGGTCCCCTCCTCACCGAAGACAGAGAGAGTCCCCTGAGCACCATAGAAGAAGGCTGCGTTCCCCTACTGGACGGCAATCCCCGAGGGATGATTATGCTCCTATCACCCGTGCCGAATTCCAGCAATTCCAAGCAACTATCTTCCAAGCCCTCAATCTCCGACCCAACAACAACAATGCTCAGAGGGTCCCCACTCCTCCTCCGGTCCAAATTCCTCCCATCGGTCCCTAACTCCTCCCCCAGCTCCTAGCAACTGCCATCATGACCTTAGTCCTCGTCACTCCCTGAGCTACCGTCGTCTTAGCCCCCGCTCCCCTTCGTACGAAGATGAGTCCAGAGACTCGTTGGGCTACCGTCGAAGGGATGACGCCGTCTGCCATCGTCTCCACGAGATGGAGAGGCACCTGGGTCAGCTAGACAAGAAAAAGGAGCTTAGAGGAAGGACCCTCCGTCCAAGCCGACCTCCCTTCTCTCGAACAGTCATGGAGGTGCCTGTTCCAATAGGCTTTAAGCCCCCACAGTTCGAGACTTACTCTGGGGAGTCAGACCCCGTGGACCACACAGAGAGCTTCAAAACCCTCATGCTGATACACCAAGCTTCCGATGCTCTATTGTGCAAAACCTTCCCGGCCACTCTCAAAGCCCCGGCTCGGGAGTGGTACTCTCACCTTGCCCCATCCTCTATATTCTCCTTGATGGAACTGCGATGAGTCCTAGGACCACGGATTGGTGTGCGTATCGATCATAAAAGCTTAACAGATTTAATACGTGATCTAACCCTTTATAGCGGAATCTAGGGTTCACGAATTATACCTGCGATGAGAAGAAGACGATAGTTTCTAGCAACCTCGAGCCGTCAGCGACCCCAAAATCTTCGGCACGTATTCCTTCCTTGGGTTGGACGTCGGGTGGGCGACGGTCTCCCAACCTTTCTTCTCCTTGGCTGACCTCTCTTTCTCTCCTTACGTGAATCACGAATTTAGAGAAAATTTCTTATCTCTGATAATAATATGACGGCCAGAGAATAGAGGATATATATATAAGGCTACGGCAGGGACCATGAGGAGAAATTAGGGTTGGTCTCCTAACGAATCTGGGTATCCCGTGTTCAGCCCGAACACACAACCCAGGCCCATTAACAATAGCTCGGTCTACTAAAGAGCTATTGTTGCACTACCTTCCTAATCCCAAATTATATTTATGGGCTCCTTTTATTATATGCTCGTTCAGCTCCCCATGTTAAGATATCGAATGTCCGTCGATCAAATTAAGTTACTGACAACTATATTGATCAACATCTTTTATCCTTAAGTAGTACCACTCAACTTTATTTGTCATGTCGGATGTAATCCACCTGCAGGGTTTACATGACAATCCTTATGAGCTCCTTAAGGGGACATCATCAACCTGACGTATCGGGACGTGGATTCCTTTTACAATCAACAGCCCATCATACATACAATGCTATTACCCAATTCATAGAGGTTGTTGATCCATAATGAATCTCACTCTTTTATGAGTCAAAGTAATGCACACTGCATATACATGTCTGTTATTATATCTGGATTAAGAGCATAAGCATCCATAATAACAGAGGTGTTTGTTCTCTTTTGTAGTCAGTACAAAGAGAACAACCTCAAGTGATCCTGTTCAATACACACAAAGTGTACTAGTGTAAACCTATAGTCAAGATAGACTAATACCAGATTACACTACAACCTTTCCAATGGATTGTCCAAGTCCGTCTAGGTTGTGAACTATTTATATATTCCATAGGGAACTGATAATATGATCTTCTGTGTGTCACCTCACACCATATTATCAACCTTATAGAATATCAGATACTTGCATTAATATTATAATAAACACAATATGTAAACATATGCCCATATGATTCTCATTCAAAAAAAAATAAGGAAATAAAGTTAATACAAAAATGATGCTTTCAGTATATAACCCTAAAATTCTCCCACTTATACTCAAAGCATTGCTTTTCAGTATACTGTTACAAATCTCCCACTTATACTTAAAGCCATGCTGCTACACATCTAACTCCCATTCTCTCAACATGACTATCAAAAGACTTAGCTGGTAAGCTCTTAGTGAAGGGATCAGCTAGGTTGTCTGCTGATGCTATCTTGATCACAACAACTTTTCCTTTCTTTACGAAATCTCGTATCAGGTGGTACTTACGCTCAATGTGTTTACCTGTCTTCTGGGCTCGTGGTTCCTTCAAATTTGCAACTGCACCACTATTATCACAATAAAGTGTAATAGTCTTAGGAAAATTAGGTACCATATCCAAGTCCAATAGGAAGTTTCTGAGCCAAACCGCTTCTTTGGCTGCCTCAGAGGCTGCCACATACTCGGCTTCCATGGTAGAATCAACAATACATTTTTGCTTGATACTCCTCCATATAGTGGCTCCACCTCCCAATGTAAATACATAACCTGAGGTTGATTTCCTGGAATCCCTATCTGACTGAAAATCTGAGTCTGTATACCCCAAGGCAACTAAACTATCTGCCTGGTAAACTAGCATGTAATCTTTAGTCCTTTTCAGGTACTTCAAAATATGCTTTACGGCAGTCCAGTGCTATTGTCCCGGGTTAGACTGATATCTGATAACCATGCCAACGACAAAGCAGATATCTGGTCTCGTACATAGCATTGCATACATTAAGCTTCCTACTGCTGAAGCATAAGGAACTGCTTTCATGTTCTCTATCTCTTTAGGTGTCCTCGGACACTGCTCCTTTGATAGGGCAATTCCATGCCTAAAAGGTAAGAAACCTTTCTTAGAATTTTGCATGCTAAAACGAGTTAGTATAGTATCGATATAGGAAGCTTGGGACAAGCCCAACATCCTTTTCTTGCGATCTCGTAGAACTTTGATCCCAAGGATGTGACCTACTTCTCCCAAGTTCTTCATATCAAACTGTTTGGATAACCATACCCTTACGTTAGATAATACCTTCACATTGTTTCCAATGAGAAAGATGTCATCCACGTAAAGTACTAGGAATACCACTACGTTTCCGTCACACTTTTTGTATACACACGATTCATCTTGACATTGATCAAATCCATAGGATTTTATCACCTGATCAAAACATATGTTTCAAGATCTGGAAGCTTGCTTATGTCCATAAATGGACGTCTTGAGCTTACAAATAAGATGCTTTTGGCCCTTTTTAATGAACCCGTCTGGTTGCTTCATATAGATGTCTTCCTCAAGACTTCCATTAAGGAAAGCTGTCTTGACATCCATTTGCCAAATCTCATAATCAAGATGAGCTGCAATAGATAAAAGAATCCGGATAGACTTAAGCATGGCTACTGGCGAAAAAGTTTCCTCATAATCGATACCTTCTCTTTGAGTAAACCTTTTGCAATAAGCCGAGCTTTAAAGGTTTCAACCTTACCGTCTGATCCTCTTTTTCTCTTATAGACCCACTTGCATCCAATGGCTTTTACACCAATAGGTGGTTCCACAAGCTCCCAGACTTGATTAGAATCCATAGATTCTATTTCAGATATCATTGCTTTTTTCCAAGACTCTGCATCTTTATCTTGGAGTGCTTCATTGTAGGTACAGGGATCATAATCTTGTTCCTCAGGGACAAAGTCTGACGACTCTCCCAAGAACATATATCTATCAGGTTGTATCACAACCCTCCCACTACGACGAGGCACTATCGGTTGTGGTGTAACATTTGTGACACGTTGTGCAGTTACTGGTGGTACATCCTGTTGTACTGTTGGTACTGAAGTATTTGGTGTCTCACCTCTCAGTTCTTCTAGAACAGCTCTACTTATGGGTTTATGGTTCATCACATAGTCTTCCTCTAAGAATCGAGCATTGGTGCTAACAATGACCTTCTGATCCTTAGGACTATAAAATAAACCTCATTTCGTTCCTCTTGGATAGCCTACAAACAAGCGTACTTCTGTACGAGATTCCAACTTATCGGCTTTCCCATTCAGCACGTGTGCTGGACTACCCCAAATCCGAACATGTTTCAGACCAGGCTTACGCCCAGTCCACAGTTCTGTGGGAGTAATTGGTACTGACTTAGAAAGAACCAAGTTCAAAATATAATCTGCAATTTCTAAGGCATATCCCCAAAACGAATCTGGTAAATCTGAATAACTCATCATTGATCTAACCATCTCCATAAGAGTCCTATTCCTTCTTTCTACTACACCATTCTGTTGGGGTGTTCCAGGTGCTGATAATTGGGATGTAATCCCAGCCTCTGACAAATAGTCCCTAAACTCCCCAAAGAGATACTCGCCACCACAATCTGAACGTAATGACTTGATACATTTTCCATGACGTTTCTCCATTTCTGCCTTGTACTCTTTGAATTTCTCAAAGCACTCAGACTTACGGCGCATCAAATAAATATATCCATACCTTGAATAATCGTCAGTAAATGTGACAAAATATTCAAAGCCAACTCTAGCCTGGACAGTCATGGGCCCACACAAATCAGAATGAACCAATTCCAACACATCTTTGGCCCTATACCCCTTTGCCTTGAATGGCCTTTTGGTCATTTTACCTACCAAGCAGGATTCACAGACTGGTAGTGCCTCCACTTCCAATGAACTCAAAGGTCCATCTTTAACCAGTCTTTGAATCCTTCTTAGGTTAACATGCCCCAATCACAAGTGCCAAAGATATGTTTGGTTCATACAAGAAGGTTCTTTTCTCTTATTTATGTTAGAAGACATATTATTCATTTCCATAAGTTGCATCGTGGGCGAAATAGGATTAATGACATATAGATTATCAACCAATGCACCAGAACAGATAAAATGCTTATTTTTCCTAATAACAATATTGTCATTAAAATAAACTAAATATCCATCCTTAACTAGCATGGAAACAGAAATTAAATTCCTTCTAAGTGAAGGTGCATAAAGACAATCTCTCAATGTCAAAGACTTATTTCTACCAAAAGATAAAATAACATCTCCTATTGCAACGGCCGCTACTCTTGTAGCATCACCCATAAAAAGCATATCTCTCCATCACTGAGCCGTCTGGTTTCCTGGAACCCCTGCAATGTATTGCAGACATGATTAGTGGCTCCTGTATCTACACACTAGGTGCCGGTAGATAACACCGCTAAACATGTTTCAACAACTAGTAAATGAGTTATACCTTCTTTGTTCTCTTGTTTGAGAAGTGGACAGTCGGTCTTCCAATGTCCTGACCCTTTGCACTTGAAACACTTGCCTTTCGGCTTTTTCACAGCGCCTTGAGGTCCCATGCCCTTCTTTGCTGAGTTTACTTGTTTCTGAACTTTCTTCTTCTTACCACCTTTCGGCTTAGAAGTAGAGTCCTTTTCAGTCACATAAACATGGGCATTCTGCTTGAAGAGAGCTTCAGCATCCTGTAGTTCTTTTGCAAGTTCTGCCAAACTATACAACCTTTTGTTCATCTTGTAATTAAGGCAAAACGAGTCAAAACTTTTAGGCAGAGTCCCGAGAATGATATCGACCTGGGTTTCCCCATCGATTTCAGCACCAAGGATCTCCATCTTATTTAGATGACCCATCATCTTGAGAACATGATCCCTTACTGGTGTCCCCTCAGCCATAGATGCTCTCATCAAACTCTTTATAGCAAATTGCCTAGCTGCTCTACTCTGATGTCCGAAAAGTTCCTTAAGGTTGTACATCATATCATAAGCTGTGGGCATGGCCTGATGCTGATGCTGCAGTACATTTGACATAGATGCTAAAATGTAACACCGTGCCATCTCATCTGCCTTTTTTCACTTCTTATAAGCCTCTTTGACCTCTTCATCAAAGTTAGCATCAGGCTTAGGTGGACATTCCTCATTGAGTACAAATTTGTATTTGATATGGCTAAAAAATAGGATTAAATCGGGACCGTTCACATCGGACTCGAATCTTAAAACTCAGGGGTAAAACGGTAATTTCACATGCAAATGGGTCCGAAGCGGGTACTGGGTCTCCTCCTCACAGATCCAATAACCCGCAAACGGATCCACCTCAGCTGGGTACGGGTCTCAACCCGCTACCAACCCGATCCGACAAGATACAATCAAGGTCCCTGATTAGATCTAAATCAACGGCCATGATTCACATCTATCTTTTCACTGGGGATTAGGGATTAAATTCCTTAACTGATTATAGGGGATATACCTTATCAGATTACATGCCTTATCTGATTACGAGGAATATTCCTTATCTAATCACGGGGATTACATTCCTAAAACCAGTCCCTAAGACGCCTATAAATACCCCTCACCCATCTCCATTAAGAGGTAATCAATCTTTTTCTAGTTAAACGCTCTTTCATAATCATTTCTGGATTACTGACTTGAGCGTCGGAGGGTGCGTCGCCGGGATCAACCCCGGTGTCTCGCATTCCTTGCAGGTGAACGGCGGGAGTCAACGGTCAAGCTCCGACGAACAGGTTAGGCGTTTGCTATTCAGGTTTTCCACGAACTCACAAATTCATCTGTTTGCCCCCACACCGAAATTAGCGGCAACAGATTGGCGCCGTCTGTGGGAAAACCATACGAATAGCCTTCTCCTCTTCCCGTCGACTAGCTCTTCTCCAGCCATGCCTCCGAGAAAAGCCAAATCTAGGGGGTCCAACCGTGGGCCCAATCCCGCCGATCAGCAGGAGCCAGTCCCTGACCAACCCGTTCTGCAGCACGAATGACCTCCGCTTCAGACGGAAGACCCTCTTCAGCAAGATCAGCCCCTTCAGAATCAGCAACCCCCCAAGGGTCCGACCGGACCTCAGAATGCTGGTGCGGGGGGCTCCCGCAGAAAGCAACCTCTCCACCAAGACCGCATCTCCATACACAATGCCTCTACGGATTCCATGGCTTCACACAATCCTCAGAATCGGCAGAAGAAGGACGTGGATCTTCGTCACCGTCTGGACGAAAAACGGGCCCGAGAGGGAACCTCCCGCCACTATCGTCCGGGTGAACGATCTCCCCGTCACCGGGATTACAGAAGGTCTCCTAACCGTAGGGGGCAAAGGGAATCCCCCGAGCATCGCAGAAGAAGGCCACGCTCCCCCGTGGGTCGGCAACAGCCTAAGAACGAGGAGGCACCAATCACCCGTGCCGAGTTCCAGCAGTTCCAAGCGACCATCCTACAAGCTCTCACCAACGCCCCCAAGGCTCCATCTCCTCCCCCGGTCCGAAGCCCTCGCCGACGGTTCCCCTCTCCTCGTCCTGCTCCTACTAACTCCCGGCGTACCCCAAGTCCTCGTCGCTCCCGAAGCTACCATCGCCGCAGCCCTCGTTCTCCTTCGTACGAAGATGAGTCTCGAGGCTCGGCAGATTACCGTCGGAGGGATGACGCCATGTACCGCCGTCTTCATGAAGTAGAAAGGTGCCTGGGTCAGATAAACCGAGAAGAGGAGCTTAGGGGGAGGACCCTATGTCCTAGCCAACCCCCTTTCTCCCGAACCATAGTGGATGCACCTGTCCCGTTCGGCTTTAAACCTCCCCAATTTGAGACTTACACCGGGGAGACCGATCCAGTCGATCACATCGAAAGCTTTAAGACTTTGATGCTCCTCCATCAAGCTTCTGATGCCCTCCTCTGCAAAACCTTCCCCGCGACACTGAAGGGCCCAGCTCGAGAGTGGTACTCCCGCCTCGCACCGTCTTCCATATTCTCCTTCGAGCAGTTCGAGACACTCTTCATCACCCACTTCGTGAGTAGCAGGCGCACGGAGAAGACCAGCATTTCACTCCTCCAGCTTAGGCAAGAGAAAGGTGAGAAGTTAAGAGACTATGTGAAGAGGTTCACAGCTGAAGCCAGGACTATAGCCTCCCTCGACCAATCCGTCGCAACAGCCGCCTTCCAATCCAACGTCTTCAATTCCAGCCTCCGCTCCTCTCTTGCTAAGAAGCCTCCACAGAACTTTGCCGACCTCCTTCTCAGGTGTGACAAGTACATTCGTGCCGAAGAGGCCGCCTACCCTCCAAGCTTCGGAGGGTCTGTCTCAGGGACGAAACGAAAGCTGACCGAAGAAGATGAGGGCTCCCAAAAATCCCAGAAGGACAGCAATGGACAGCGTCGCCCGACTCCTCGGTTTGAGAAGTTCACCCCCCTCATTGCCAACATATCAGAAGTCCTTATGGAGGTGGACAACGAAGGGCTACTCCGTGCTCCCCCGAGAATGAATACACCTGGCAAGAAGAGGAATAAGGATAAGTGGTGCCGCTTTCACAGGGACCACGGCCACGACACGGATGATTGTCGGGCTCTCAAGGTGGAGATCGAAGAACTCATACAGCGGGGGCACCTGATCAAGTTCGTCCAAAAAGAGGGGGCCGAGCCCCTCACCTGATCACCACCTCTTCCAAACGAACAGAAAGGCCCGCCGAGCTTCAAGACTCAGCTCCTCCCAAGAGGTCCTCACCTTATTGTAGAAGTAGGATTTTGATTTTCAATAAGGCCGATGCTTGTAACTCGGCCAACAGCATGTAATAATGGCTCGCCCTATTGGAGCAGCCACTTAGTTTATTTCAATAAAACTTATCTTTTCATTGAAAATTATTGCTCTTGCTCCTCTATCTCTCTGGGTTCGGAGTCCAGCTTCTTCTACATGGCTCCTCCCGCAACTCACTAAACTCTAACGATGGCTCCGGAGTCCAACACTTGGTTCGATTCTGCTTCGAATAAATCGCTCTTAAGCGGGTTAGAAGTGGTTCGCCATTCGGAATTGCTCCCACAGCCGTTGAACAACTTAAACGATGGTTCCGGAGTCCAACACTTGGTTCGATTCTGCTTCGAATAACTCGCTCTTAAGCGGGTTAGAAGTGGTTCGCCATTCGGAATTGCTCCCACAGCCGTTGAATAACCTCACAATGGTTCGGAGTCCAGCACTCGGCTCGACTCTTCTTCCTCGGCTCGTCCTCAGACGAGCCAGGAGTGGATCGCCGTTCGAAATTGCTCCTGCAGCCGTTGAATGGATCGGAGTCCAACACTTGGCTCGATTCTACTTCGCAAGTTCGCTCCTAAGCGGACTAGAAGTAGCTCGCCATTCGAAACTGCTCCTGCATCCCTCAAACAACCTCACAATGGTTCGGAGTCCAGCACTCGGCTCGACTCTTCCTCCCCGGCTCGTCCTCAGACGAGCCAGGAGTAGATCGCCGTTCGAAATTGCTCCTGCAGCCGTTGAATGGATCGGAGTCCAACACTTGGCTCGATTCTACTTCGCAAGTTCGCTCCTGAGCGGACTAGAAGTAGCTCGCCATTCGAAACTGCTCCTGCATCCCTCAAACAACCTCACATTGGTTCGGAGTCCAGCACTCGGCTCGACTCTTCTTCCTCGGCTCGTCCTCAGACGAGCCAGGAGTGGATCGCCGTTCGAAATTGCTCCTGCAGCCGTTGAATGGATCGGAGTCCAACACTTGGCTCGATTCTACTTCGCAAGTTCGCTCCTAAGCGGACTAGAAGTAGCTCGCCATTCGAAACTGCTCCTGCATCCCTCAAACTAACCTCACGATGGTCGGGGTCCTATGGCTCGACTTTACTTCACCGGCTCATCCTTAAACGGGCCGGAGGAAGATAGCCATTCCGAACTGCCCCCACGACCATCCGAGCTGAGTTACCCATCTACCGAGAAGCAAAGTGGCGGAAAATGTGCCCCAAAATCCGTGCTCGGATCTGCCGAACAAGATGCGTCTACCGAGCAGCTAAGCAGATGAAGAGCACGAAGAAAAAGAGGCTAACGGGTCAGGGTCGGATCCAATACCCTCGGTCCGACCCATACCCTTCTTAGCCCCTTCATTTTTCTCCTTCTTCAGTCTTCCCGCCAAAGGTACCCAACACTTCTGCTCTTCTTCACTGTGCGAAGGAACGAGGCAGGGGAGAGAACCCGAATGCCTCTCCTCTCCTTCCTCTTTCTTCTCAAGGCCAAGCTCTTCACTCCGCTCGCCTCCAAAGCGGAGCTCTTCCCAACGAGTTCGGAGCTCACAACCCTCCCCTGGAGTTGCTCCTTGCACTCACTTCAGAGAATGGGTCTTCCCAGCACCTCTCCTCCTAGGAGCGGAGCTCCTCTTCAAAAATCTCCAAAACCAAACAGAATAGAGACAACTTCAGAGCTCCTCACCTCTCCCATATGCTGACCCATCCTTCCGAGCCGAGGAGCAGAGCTTCATCGACCTATCCCCTTCATCAACTCAATAAGCTTCTCCTCACGCTCGAGCTACCGAACAGCTCAACCGAGTCTTCAAGGAACACTTCCTTCAAAACAGACAACTCAGCACCTCGGCCAACAGTACTGACCCTCCGAGCCGAGGTGCCCGGGTACCGACCCTCGTATATGGCAAAAAATCGTCCCGAGGCGATCTCACCGTTAGATCATCTCCAAATTCGCACTCAAGCGTGATGGACGGATCAGATAGCGCCATGTCACCACAAAACGACAAGATAACGTTTTCTCGAAACTCGTGCCTCTTGTCTCGTGATTCGCGCTATGATCGTGATCAACCGTCCGGATCGAGCTGCGTAGCTGGGATCTGCCAATCTACCAACCTGCGGAGCGGCGAAAATGTGCCTCAAAATCCGTGCTCGGATTCGCCGAACAAAGCAAGCAGATGAAGAGGAAGAAAGAAAAAGAGGCTAACGGTCGGGGTCGGATCCGATACCCACGGTCCGACCCATACCCATCTTAGCTCCTTCATTCTTCTCCTTCTTCCCCAGCACATCTCCTCTTCTCCACCGTGCGGAAGAACAAGGCAGAGGAGAGAACCCAATTGCCTCTTCTCCCCTTCCTCTTCTCCTCTTCTCCACCGTGCGGAAGAACAAGGCAGAGGAGAGAACCCAATTGCCTCTTCTCCCCTTCCTCTTCTCCTCTTCTTCACCGTGCGAAAGAACAAGGCAGAGGAGAGAACCCAATTGCCTCTTCTCCCCTTCCTCTTCTCCTCTTCTCCACCGTGCGAAAGAACAAGGCAGAGGAGAGAACCCAATTGCCTCTTCTCCCCTTCCTCTTCTCCTCTTCTCCACCGTGCGGAAGAACAAGGTAGAGGAGAGAACCCAAATGCCTCTCCTCCCCTTCCTCTTTCTCCTCAGAAGTGCTGCCGATCCGAAGTGCTGCCGTACCGACCCTCGTTTATGGAGAAAAATTCGGCCGACCCCTTCTAACCGTTGGATCATCTCAGAATTCGCACTCAAGCGTGATGGACGGATCAGATCGCACCACGTCACCGCAAAACGACAAGATAATGTTTTCTCGAAACTCGTGCCTCTTGTCTCGTAATTCGCGCCACGATCGTGATCAACCGTCCAGATTGAGCCACGTAGCTCGGATCTCAAATCCGAGCTACCGAACTACCGAACCGCTAAGCAGCAAAAAATCTCCTCATAATCCGCGCTCGGATTGGCCGAACAAGAAGCAGATCCGACGAGCTCGGATTTTCCGAACAAAGAAAGAGAGAGAGAGAGAGAGAGAGAGAGAGAGAGAGAGAGAGAGAGAGAGAGAGAGAAAAAAAGCACAAGGGCCGGGTTCGGACCCATCAAGGGGATCCGACCCGAACCCCAATCCAGCTCTTCCCCTACACTCTCCCGCCAAAAACTACAGAAGAAAAACCGAACCCCATAGTCTTCTTCAACCTCGGGCTCCGCCGAACCCATCTTCGCGCGAACCCGACCTCGCCGACTGCCTCCTCCATCAAGCTCCCCCCTACTCACAGTCGTCACCTTCGAGCTCCATCTTCTTTGCCGACCTCTCTTCTCGTCTGCTCCGACGCCGAGCTCCTTGCCGACCTCCACCATCGGCAATCTCCATCATCCACGCTTCACCATGGCCAAGCTCCAGCACCCAACACTCACCATCCACTCGTCGAGCTCCTCCGCACACCGAGCTCCACATCCGCTGCCTCCGAGCGTGCCTCTTCTCCTCGCCGAGCATGCACGAGCAGCCAAAGCTCACTATCAAAGCTCGGAGCTTCGTCAGACCCACTCACGACCACTATCAACCTCCTCTTCGAAGCTCGTAGCCGAAAGCTCACCTCCACGCTCAAGCCACCCCGTCGTCAACCTCCACGACGTCGGGCTCCTTCAACACCGAGCTCACCGCCTCGGCGAGCTCTTCGACCAGTTCCGCCGAGCTCTCACCTCCAAGCTCCAACTCCAAGTGCCGAGCTCTCCGCCGCTCCGAGCTCTCACCTCGAGCGCCCCACGACAACCTCCGAAGCTCCATGACACTGCCGACCTCCAACTTCACCGGGGCTCCACGTTTGCCATTACAAAGCTCCGTCACCTCGAGCCCCCCCTACAGTCGAGCCCCTTCGACTGCAAGCTCCGTGGAGCTCGACCTCGCCTCTCACTGAACTCATCGAACCCAGCTTCCATCCTCGACGAGTCACCGAAGAACCCACTCGTCGACCACCTTCGACGAGCTCCCCCTTCACCTCCGAGCTCCATGACAGCGCCACTGCCCTCGAGCTCACCTTCACGAGCTCCCCTCGCCGAGGTCGACCACAGCCCCATCGGCGACCTCGCCGCTCACCGAGCTCCCCACAATGCCGCGTCCAACTCCCCTCGGAGAGGCGAGCTCCGAGCTCTCCCCGAGCGAGCTCCGAGGCCTCCTTCACGGGCTCCGTTCGTCACCGAGCTCACACCGCCGATGAAGCTTCGCCGAAACGTCGAGCTCACCTCGTCGTTGGGGGTGCGCCGTAGGGAGGAGACGAAGTAGCGAAGAAGAGCAAAAACGAAGAAAGAAGCAGAGGAGAAGAGAGAAGCAGAGCGGAAAAAAAAAAAAAAAAAAAAAAATTGCCACGTGGCGGTCCACGTGGCAACATCTCAACGAGCCGGGGTGCCTTCGCCGAAGTGCCGAAGTGCCGAACTCGTAATTGGAGAAAAAAAGAGGCCGGGCCACACGATCCGTCCGATCGTTCCAAAATTCGCGTCGCGACACGATCGACGCTCAGGAACGCGCCACGTGTCCCGATCGCGATCTGCATCACGATGCGCGCAGATCTGATCATGATGAACGGCCAGAAACGTGCCACGTGTCAAGATCGCGATCTGCCTCACGATGCGTGCTCATCTGGTCATGATGGACGGCCAGAAATCTGCCACGTGTCCAGGTAATATTTAAATTATTTATTTATTTATTTAATTGTTTTTTTTATTTAAAAAATCCGAAAAAAATATTTAAAAATCGAAAAAATTAATTAAAAATTCTAAAAATAATTATTAATTCAGAAAAAATTATTTTTAAATTCTGAAAAAATAATTATTAAATTAGAATAATTAATTAATATTTTAGATAATTAATTATTTAATCCGGAAAATGAATAAAAAATTCAAAAAAATGAGAAAAAATTTAGAAAAATCTGGAAAAATCACCGAAAATCCAGAAAATTCTGAGAATACTTTTGGGCATTTTACAAGCCCATAGTAACACTGTTACACCCCGAGCAAGATTCCAAACTCCCTTAAGAACACCGATAAAATCCCGTACGCCATTAGAACAGTAAAACTACTCCTCAAAGGCTGATTACACTCAGTCTTTAGGAGTGGGGGGCTCGTGATATGGCTAAAAAATAGGATTAAATCGGGACCGTTCACATCGGACTCGAATCTTAAAACTCAGGGGTAAAACGGTAATTTCACATGCAAATGGGTCCGAAGCGGGTACTGGGTCTCCTCCTCACAGATCCAATAACCCGCAAACGGATCCACCTCAGCTGGGTACGGGTCTCAACCCGCTACCAACCCGATCCGACAAGATACAATCAAGGTCCCTGATTAGATCTAAATCAACGGCCATGATTCACATCTATCTTTTCACTGGGGATTAGGGATTAAATTCCTTAACTGATTATAGGGGATATACCTTATCAGATTACATGCCTTATCTGATTACGAGGAATATTCCTTATCTAATCACGGGGATTACATTCCTAAAACCAGTCCCTAAGACGCCTATAAATACCCCTCACCCATCTCCATTAAGAGGTAATCAATCTTTTTCTAGTTAAACGCTCTTTCATAATCATTTCTGGATTACTGACTTGAGCGTCGGAGGGTGCGTCGCCGGGATCAACCCCGGTGTCTCGCACTTCCTTGCAGGTGAACGGCGGGAGTCAACGGTCAAGCTCCGACGAACAGGTTAGGCGTTTGCTATTCAGGTTTTCCACGAACTCACAAATTCATCTGTTTGCCCCCACACCGAAATTAGCGGCAACAGTATTCTTCAGCAGTTAAGACAATATCCAAGTTACGTTTCCAGTCAATATAATTAGGTCCAGTAAGTTTGTTTTCTTTAAGAATCACCATAAGTGGACTGAAAGAACCCATTTTTGAAATCCTGAGAATCACATAAAAAAATTATGTAGGGCAAAACTTTTTGAATTAATTAAATATTGATTCCCTCAAAACAATAAAAAAAAATCACCAACACCTTAAACACCATGAATTTAGCATGCCACGATAGTGTGGACGTATACAAATTCAGAAACAGCCACCACCACCATCACGATCGATCGAAAAAAATAATAATAAAATAAAATAAAATAAAATTACATCAATCCTATGCCTCCCGAAGGAGTTCACACATAATCTAGATTGAAAAATTAAAATTATAAGCACGATCAACCCTCGTGATATTAATTACATCCACAAAACAACAACAACACAAACAAAACATGCATTGGACCATAATAGTTGGATCTAAGATGCCTGCAAAACCGGGTTAGAATAGATCTACATCTACCGACTATCATACAACGCAAGTTTTATTGGACAACATGGATGTAACAATCAATACGCAGATCCAATACTGGCTCTGATACCAATTGATGGAACTGCGATGAGTCCCAGGACCACGGATTGGTGTGCATATCGATCATAAAAGCTTAACAGATTTAATACGTGATCTAACCCTTTATAGCGGAATCTAGGGTTCACGAATTATACCTGCGATGAGAAGAAGTCGATAGTTTCTAGCAACCTCGAGCCATCAGCGACCCCAAGATCTTCGGCACGTATTCCTTCCTCGGGTTGGACGTCGGGTGGGCGACGGTCTCCCAACCTTTCTTCTCCTTGGCTGACCTCTCTTTCTCTCCTTACGTGAATCACGAATTTAGAGAAAACTTCTTATCTCTGATAATAATATTACGGCCAGAGAATAGAGGATATATATATAAGGCTACGGCAGGGACCATGAGGAGAAATTAGGGTTAGGTCTCCTAACGAATCTGGGTATCCCGTGTTCAGCCCGAACACACAACCCAGGTCCATTAACAATAGCTCGGTCTACTAAAGAGCTATTGTTGCACTACCTTCCTAATCCCAAATTATATTTATGGACTCCTTTTATTATATGCTCATTCAGCTCCCCATGTTAAGATATCGAATGTCCGTCGATCAAATTAAGTTACTGACAACTATATTGATCAACATCTTTTATCCTTAAGTAGTACCACTCAACTTTATTTGTCATGTCGGATGTAATCCACCTGCAGGGTTTACATGACAATCCTTATGAGCTCCTTAAGGGGACATCATCAACCCGACGTATCGGGACATGGATTCCTTTTACAATCAACAGCCCATCATACATACAATGCTATTACCCAATTCATAGAGGTTGTTGATCCATAATGAATCTCACTCTTTTATGAGTCAAAGTAATGCACACTGCATATACATGTCTGTTATTATATCTGGATTAAGAGCATAAGCATCCATAATAACAGAGGTGTTTGTTCTCTTTTGTAGTCAGTACAAAGAGAATAACCTCAAGTGGTCCTGTTCAATACACACAAAGTGTACTAGTGTAAACCTATAGTCAAGATAGACTAATACCAGATTACACTACAACCTTTCCAATGGATTATCCAAGTCCGTCTAGGTTGTGAACTATTTATATATTCCATAGGGAACTGATAATATGATCTTCTGTGTGTCACCTCACACCATATTATCAACCTTATAGAATATCAGATACTTGCATTAATATTATAATAAACACAATATGCAAACATATGCCCATATGATTCTCATTCAAAAGAAAAGGATATAAAGTTAATACAAAAGTGATGCTTTCAGTATATAACCCTAACTTGAACAATTTGAGATCCTCTTCGTCACCCACTTCGTGAGTAGCCGCCGCACAAAGAAGACCAGCATTTCGCTATTCTACTTCAGCCAGAAGAAGGGTGAGAAGCTCAGAGACTATATGAAAAGGTTCACCGCGGAAGCTAGGTCCATCGCTTCCCTCGACCAGTCGGTCGCTGCAGCAGCCTTCCAATCAAATATCCTTAACTCCAGCCTTCGTCCCTCCCTAGCCAAGAAGCCCCTGTAAAACTTCTCCGACCTCCTTCTTAGAAGCAAGAAGTATATTCGGGCTGAGGAAGCTGAGCATCGCCCCACCTTTGAGGGGCCTTCCTCCGGGACCAAAAGAAAGGTGCCTGAAGAAGATGGAGTCAAGAAGCTCCAGAAGGACAATGGGAGTCAGTGCCGCCCTCCTTCCAGATTCGAGAAATTCACTCCTCTTAATGCCAACATTTTCACTATTCTCATGGAGGTTGAGAAGGAAGGGGTTATACCTTCGGCCCTGAAGATGAATGCCCCTGGCAAGAAGAAGGATAAAGAAAAGTGGTGCCGATATCACCGGGACCATGGCCACGACACTAATGATTGTCAGGCCTTAAAGAACGAAATTGAGACCCTCATCCAGAGGAGGCAGCTGTCTAAATTTGTGAGAAAAGACCGAATTGATCTTCCTCCTCCCCTTAAGGGGGCTAACAAGCGTCCTGAACGACACGATGAGACTCCCGAATTTGAAGAGGAGCGCATCCTGCTTCTCATTCACGGAGGCCCCATGGGAGGCACCTCCAACTCTTCTCGAAAGGCTTTTATAAGAGAAGTCAATTCTTCGGCTGCCGACATGCTCCGACATAATCCAATGCATCAGAAAGAACCATGACCTCTTCGCATGGTCGGCTACCGACATGCCAGGAATCTCCGAAGAGCTCATCGTCCACCACTTGAGCGTTGCTCTAGGGTCCAAACCGGTCCAACAGAAGATGCGCAAATTTGCTCCCGAGCTCCAACAAGCTATAAAAGAAGAAGTGGACAAGCTCCTTAAGGCTTGGTTCATACAAGAAGTCCACTACCTTGAATGGCTCTCCAATGTGGTTGTGGTAAAGAAGTCCAACGGGAGCTGGAGAATCTGCATCGACTTCACCGACCTGAACAAAGCATGCCCTAAAGATCCATTCCCTCGCTCGAGCATTGACACCCTGATCGACTTCACTTCGGGCCATGATCTGCTCAGCTTCATGGATGCCTTCTCCGGGTACAATCAAATCCGTATGTTTCCCTCGGATATCCCGAAGACTTCTTTTGTTACCGATCAGGGGCTCTACTGCTATAGGGTAATGCCCTTCGGTTTAAAGAATTCCGGTGCGACCTATCAATGCCTCGTCAACAAGGTCTTTCAAGAACAGATTTGCCGAAATATGGAAGTATATATTGATGACATGCTGGTCAAGAGAATCCATGGGGCCGACCATGTGACCGATCTGCAAGAGGCGTTCGATGTATTGAGGAAGCATGATATGAGGCTTAACCCGAACAAGTGTGTGTTCGGAGTCTCGTTGGAGAAATTCTTAGGCTTCATGGTCAGCTAAAGAGGAATAGAAGCCAACCCCGAGAAGATCAAAGCCATAATGGACATGGCTCCTCCCAAAAACATGAAAGAGGTTCAGAAGCTGACAGGACGCCTCGCTGCCATAGGGCGCTTCCTTTCTAAGTCAGGGGAGAAGTGTCTTCCCTTCTTCAAAGCACTTAGGGGGGCTAAGGGCTTCGAATGGGGTCAACAACAGCAAGAATCATTCGATCAGCTTAAATCCTATCTAGTCAACCCCCCTCTCCTCATCAAGCCTATCTCTGGGAAAACACTCTACCTCTACTTAGCTGCCTCCGAACAAATCCTCAGTGCTGTCTTGGTGAGGGTAGAAGACAAGGCTCAGAAGCCCATCTATTACGTAAGCAAGGTACTTCGGGATGCCGAGCTCCACTATCCAAGAATGGAGAAGATGGCGTACGCCCTGGTCATGGTAGCAAGGAAGCTCTGCCCTTATTTTCAGTCCCACTCGGTGGTCATTCTTACCGACCAGCCACTTAAGCAAGTCCTACACAAACCCGAGACCTCCGGCCGTCTAATGAAGTGGTCGATCGAGCTGAGCCAGCATGACATATCATACCAGCCTCGGACCGCAATCAAGGCTCAAGCCTTAGCTGAATTCATTGTTGAGAGCACTATCCCAGAGATCAGCCAAGCAGCAAACGGGCCTCATGTTTGGAAGGTATATGTAGATGGATCCTCTTGCACCGAAGAGAGCAAAGCCGAGGTCATTCTGGCAGGCCCAGATGATTTCGTTCTCCAATACTCCCTCTGCATCAACTTCAAGGCCTCCAACAATGAAGCAGAGTATGAAGCCCTTATAGCCGGCCTCGGCATGGCTCGCAAGGCAGGGGCACAATGCCTCCGGATATTTAGCAGCTCTCAGTTGGTCGTGAATCAAGTCTTAGGCGAGTACGAGGCACGAGATGACTGAATGGCCAAATATCTAGCCAAAGTCCAAAATCTCATGGCTCTATTCGACGAGGCACTCATTCAGCGAATCCCTAGAAAGGAAAATTCCCAAGTAGATGCCCTCTCCAAGTTAGCCTCCTCCTCCCTTCAGGGTCTCGAGCAGACCATCTTGATTGAAGTGCTCCTAAGGCCTAGCATAGAAGAAACTCCCGACTCGATGGAGATGCTCCCCGTCCAACTTCAAGACAACTGGATGAAACCTCTGATAGAATTTATAAGGGATGGGCTCCTTCCTGAAGACCCAAAGGAGCTCGTAGAGTCCGAACCAGAGCGGAGCGGTACACCCTTGTTGAGGGGGTCTAGTACAAATGCTCCTACACCCAAGTAGACAGCAGACCCTACTTGAGGTGCCTCACCCCGGGCGAAGCTTCATATGCCTTGCAAGAACTCCACGAGGGGATAGGCGGAGCACATTCAGGGTCAAGGTCCCTCGCCAGGAAAGTATTGAACTATGGGTACTTCTGGTCTACCCTCCTACAAGATGCCGAACGACATGTCTAGCAATGCAGCTCTTGTCAGCAATACTCCAACATTCGTCAGCTACCCCAAGCGCAACTCACCTTCCTATCAAGTCCGATCCCTTTTGCAATGTGGGGAATGGACTAATTAGGTCCTTTTCCACCAGCTCCGGGTCAACTCAAGTTTCTAGTCGTGGCAATCGACTACTTCTCAAAATGGATAGAGGCCCAGCCTTTGGCTACAATCAATGAGAACAGAGTCCTTCAGTTCTTCTGGAAGAACGTCATCTGCAGGTTCGGCGTGCCCCGGGTTCTAATAACCGATAATAGAACACAATTTATAGGGGCTGCATTCCGATCTCTGTGTGAAGACCTCGCCATTTAGCAACGCTTCTCTTCCGTCTCCCATCCTCAAACAAATGGCCAAGTGGAAAATGCCAACCGGAAAATCCTCTCCGGTATCAAGAAAAGGCTAGATAAGGCGGCCAAAGGCTTATGGGCGGATCAGCTCCCCAACGTACTGTGGAATTACTGCACTACGAAACGGACCCCCACAGGTGAATCGCCATTCAACCTCACCTATGGGTCCGAAGCTGTGATCCCCTTGGATCTCGGACTACCATCTCCTCGTCTCATGGCCTATGAAAAGGAGCAGAATGCTAGGGAGCTTCGGGAAAACTTGGACTTGATTGATGAGCTATGGGAAAGAGCTTCAATTCGCCAACAAAACTATCGAAGGAGGATCGAGTTGGCCTACAACAAGAGAGTCCGACCTACCAATCTCAAAGAAGGAGACTTAGTCCTTAGAAAACTAGCTATCTCCTTCCCCAGCCAGAAGAGTAAGCTAGCTCTGAATTGGGAGGGACCCTACAAGATCACCAAAGTTTGGCCCGCAACATATCGTCTTGAAGATCTTGAAGGCAGAGGGATTCCCAGGACTTGGAATGCCAATCATCTCTTGAAGTACCAAGAGAGCGCCTGAACGACTCTCTAAGTACCTTCAAAAGTCGAACCGTTCCTTTCCTTTCACTTGTATTTTACTTCTTTATTTCTTCAATGTAATAACGGCTTGCAACTTAGAAGCAGCCGACTAGTAGTTATCAATAAAGAACCTTTTTCCATATTTTCCTTGTGATTGTTTGTAACTCTCTATTTTTTATTTCTTGTACTCAAACGACGAGTTCGGAGTCCAACACTTGGCTCGACTCCGCTTCGCAAGCTCGCTCTTAAGAGAACTAGAAGTGGTTCGCCATTCGGAATTGCTCCCAAAACCGTTGAAATATACTCAAACGACGAGTTCGGAGTCCAACACTTCGCTCGACTCCGCTTCGCAAGCTTGCTCTTAAGCGAGCTAGAAGTGGTTCGCCATTCGGAATTGCTCCCACAACCGTTGAAATATACTCAAACGACGAGTTCGGAGTCCAACACTTGGCTCGACTCCACTTTGCAAGCTCGCTCTTAAGCGAGCTAGAAGTGGTTCGCCATTCGGAATTGCTCCCACAACCGTTAAAATATACTCAAACAACGAGTTTGGAGTCCAACACTTGGCTCTACTCTGCTTCGCAAGCTCGCTCTTAAGCGAACTAGAAGTGGTTCGCCATTCGGAATTGCTCCCACAACCATTGAAATATACTCAAACGACGAGTTCGGAGTCCAACACTTGGCTCGACTCGGCTTCGTAAGCTCGCTCTTAAGAGAACTAGAAGTGGTTCGCCATTCGGAATTGCTCCCAAAACCGTTGAAATATACTCAAACGACGAGTTCGGAGTCCAACACTTCGCTCGACTCCGCTTCGCAAGCTCGCTCTTAAGCGAACTAGAAGTGGTTCGCCATTTGGAATTGCTCCCACAACCGTTGAAATATACTCAAACGACGAGTTCGGAGTCCAACACTTCGCTCGACTCCGCTTCGCAAGCACGCTCTTAAGCGAACTAGAAGTGGTTCGCCATTCGGAATTGCTCCCACAACCGTTGAAATATACTCAAACGACAAGTTCGGAGTCCAACACTTGGCTCGACTCTGCCTCGCAAGCTCGCTCTTAAGCGAACTAAAAGTGGTTCGCCATTCGGAATTGCTCCCACAACCATTGAAATATACTAAAACGACAAGTTCGGAGTCCAACACTTGCCTCGACTCTGCTTCGCAAGCTCGCTCTTAAGAGAGTTAGAAGTGGTTCGCCATTCGGAATTGCTCCCACAACTGTTGAAATATACTCAAACGACGAGTTCAGAGTCCAACACTTGGCTCGGCTCCGCTTCGCAAGCTCGCTCTTAAGCGAGTTAGAAGTGGTTCGAACTCGCCCTGCCGTCGCACGCGAAATTTCTACAACTAGACTAGACATGGGAGAAGAGTACTTAGAGGAGCTAACCTTTGGTTCTTATGGTTCGTTTAAAGTTGAAGTAATCCTCCAAAAGGCTACTCCCCACTGCAAGGAACTCACTCCTCTTACAAATTCACGAGCTAAGAGGTTCGAAGCAGGTTTCGGCACGCATTGCCGAGCGCTCTTGGCACCGACGCCCAAACGAGCAAAATCTTGCTCTGGACCTCGGCACTCCTTGCCGAGCGATCTTGGCACCGACGCCCAAATGAGCAAAAATCTTGCTCTGCACCTCGGCACTCCTTGCCGAGCGCTCTTGGCACCGACGCCCAAACGAGTAAAAATCTTGCTCTGGACCTCGGCACTCCTTGTTGAGCGCTCTTGGCATCGACGCCCAAACGAGCAAAAATCTTGCTTTGGACCTCGGCACTCCTTGCCGAGCGCTCTTGGCGTCGACGCCCAAACGAGCAAAATCTTGCTCTGGACCTCGGCACTCCTTGCCGAGCACTTTTGGCACTGACGCCCAAATGAGCAAAAATCTTGCTCTGGACCTCGGCACGCCTTGTCGAGCGCTCTTGGCACCGATGCCCAAACGAACAAAAATCTTGCTTTGGACCTCGGCACTCCTTGCCCAGCGCACTTGGCACCGACGCCCAAACGAGCAAAAATCTTGCTCTGGACCTCGGCACTCCTTGCCGAGCGCTCTTGGCACCGATGCCCAAACGAGCAAAAATCTTGCTCTGGACCTCGGCACTCCTTGCCGAGCGCTCTTGGCGTCGACGCCCAAACGAGCAAAAATCTGCTCTGGACCTCGGCACTCCTTGCCGAGCGCTCTTGGCACTGATGCCCAAACGAGCAAAAATCTTGCTCTGGACCTCGGCACGCCTTCCCGAGCGCTCTTGGCACCGATGCCCAAACGAGCAAAAATCTAGCTCTGGAACTCGGCATGCTAAAGATAGCCACAAGTAATACAACGACACAAGGCTGCTAAAACACAGGTCCAAGAACGAAAAATGGCTCATTTCAATTAAGTATGGGGAGACAATACAAGACAGCTTTTCTTTACAACGAAGTTACAAGAGTTCAAAATACAAAGCCCAATCATAACACTTAGACAAAATACAAAACTTGGAAAGCAAGAGATCTTCAACGCCTCCTAGGTGCAGGGATGTTCCGCTTCAAAGATACCCGGGGACGGCGGGGCTTGACCCGAAGCTCATCCCTAAACCGGCAAACTGAGACGTGTCTTCGGCACTGCTCCTGACAGTTGCGCCGATGGATGCTCCGCTCGATGATATCGCCACACCACTTTGGGCATCACCCGGACTTGGTCGGCCAATGGGCGAATGGGTCGCGAGTTCATAAAACGAAATGCCTCGTTCGCTCTCCTCGTGGGTGCATGAAGTGCTCCTGACATTAATCGGCCCCGAACACGGTTTGAGGCGAGCCACTTCTGCCTCCAGCTCGGTGATCCGTTGCTTCAGCGAATCATCTTTTATGTCTACTTCGAAGTGAGGAGGCACAGCGGAGCTCAGGATACTAGGACAACTGGCAATGATTCGGCGGAGCTGGGTGACTTTGATGCCCTTGTCTATTGTGGCCCTCTTCAACGCGTCGACCTCTGCCGTTAACTCGTCGCGTTCGGCCATCAGCTTGCCTACCACCATCATCAACTCCTTTTCTTCTGCCAGAAGCTCTGCCTCCACAATCTGCAGGTGGTGAACCTCGGTGAGCATGTCGTCCCTTTCCGCTATCATCTTCGACAAGGAGTGTTGGAGACATTTAAGCCTCAGCCCATTGGTGAAGGCTGTCGACGAGCCATCGTTCTCGTCTACCGGAGCTATCTCAGTGAGTCTGCCCTCTAGTCGCCGAATCTCGATGTCTTGCCGGCCTAAGATCAGCTGCAGATGGCTCTGCTCGCTTTCGGCTCTGCCCAACCCCAACTCAACTTCATAGAGACGCCCTCGACACCTAGTCAAACACAACCTCGTAGCCCCTAAGCCGACCTCGGAACATAACTCCTCCCCTGAGTGGGGGGGTTCGGCAGACTGGGTCACCTCGGCAAGCTGAAAAGTTCAAAGCAAACAACGAGCGCTCAGTAAATATTCACAAATTTACTCCGCATCCGACCCCTGAACAAGGCTACATGTATCTCCTGAAGGCTAAGACCTTGTGTTTAGACACTTAGTCAAATTTTAAGACTACTAAAAAAAACAACACATGGTCGAGCTCAAAAGGTGTACTTTCATTCATAACAAAAATGCGGTGGCCAGTCCGCAATTAGGCAGTACAAGCAACAGCTAAAAAAAAACAAAAGAAAGAAGAAGAAATCAAGGGACGACCACTTTCCCGGGGCATTGAGATTGGACAGGGTCAGACCCTCCCAATGGAGCCCGAATTGCCAGCGGAGTCACCTCGGACCCCTGCACCTCGCCGACGACCTCGACCTCGGGGTCATCTTCGTCATCCCCTCCTTCTTCCTCCGACTCCGGGTCGAAGCCGTCGACGTGGCCCGGGAACAGCCTCCACCCCGAACAGTCGACCTCCGGGTATTGCTCCGACACCTGAGCGATGGCTTAGGCGTAGGCCTTGGCCATGTTTGCAGTGAGGAAGCCTTGCGCCTTCGCCATGGTGGCCGCTTCGGCTTCCTTCACTGCAGCAGCCTTGGCCTCCACCGCCTCGGCCTGCTGCTTGGCCATCTCCTCCTTCTGCCGAAGAAGGTCGCCCTCGAGCTTCGTGACAAGCCCCTCGAGGTACTCGAGCCTCGTCATCATTCTTTCGAACTCGACCTTCAACTTGTCGAGTTCGTTGCCCATACGAGCCTTTTCGGCCCGAGCTCGGTCGACCTCCTTTTTGAGGTCCTTCTCCAACTCCGTCATCTTCTCCATGAGATGACCAAAGTGGACGGTAATCTGCAGCAGAAAAACGAGAAATGCAAGGAGTTAGAGAATCAAACATAAAAGTTGCCTACAAAAGCGAAAAGTCGACACTCACCGATACCGCCGAGCGCGCGATCTCGATGGCGTCATCGCCCACCTGGCCGGCGTCCATGGCGGCTCGGTCCTTCGGCGTCGCCAGGTGCTTTACCACCTGCATGCTCGCCAGGGAGTCGCCGAGGAACCCATCTAGTTTCCGAACCTGCCAGTCCGGAAAATCCTCTTGTGCTCCTCCGTTAGGAGCGCCTCGGACCCCACCGTCAGCGGAGGCACCTCCATCCCGAGTGCTGCGGTGATCGGGAAGTCGCCTACCTCGTTCGACGCCGAGGCTACTGCCGGGGCCCGGGTCGGGGTCAACACCGCTGGCGCCTCCACCTCCTTGGCCACGCTCGTGACCTTCTGCGTCTTGGCGGGTGGCAGTTTGGTGGCGACCCTCTTGCGCTTCTTCGGCACCTTGCTTCCGAGGGCGGCCCTCTGCGCCAGCACCGCTTCGTAGTTCATTGCCTCTGCATCAAACAAGAAGTTGGTTAAAAAACACAAATTATGATAAGCAAAGCAAAAAGTAAAAAAGAACACAGAAAAAGCCACGTACTGGGATCTACGCGGCAGAGCCCTCCCCTGAAGAGAACGTCTTCGGTCAGATCCTGCCAATCGCACTTCGGCCGATCTAGAAGGATCCGAACTGCCTCTTCTTCTTGAGGGTGAAGCACTGGCAACTCCCTCACTCGCTTCGTCACCTCCTCTACCCAACCGGAGGGTATGGGCCACGCCTCCGCACTCCGCACTATGAGATACTTATCACGCCAGTGCTTTATGGAGTCGGGGCAAAGAACGAGCCGACCTCCATGCCTCGGAGCTAGGTAATACCGGAACTCCGACCGGTTCTGCTGATGAAGCTGGTAGAGCGTCCGAAGTATCCTCAACTCTGGCTCGACCCCAGCCGTTTGGCAGTGGAGCACAAACGTGTTGATGACTCTCCACGCATTTGGCATTAGTTGAATAGGGCTGACCCCAAACCATCTAAGTTCCTGAATCGTGAACGGGTGGAGAGGTAGCCGAGCCCCGGCGATGAAGGCATCGACCCGCCAGAAACACATGGTTACTGGCAGCAGCAAATTGGCCCTAACCCCGGGACCTGGCAGCATCAGTTCGTACTCCTCCGGGATTTGGAAGCAATCCCAGATCGTTGCCAAGTCCTCCAAGCTGAGGATGGACACCGTTTCGTCTGCCTCGGAGGTCTCCCTTGCCGCGTTCTCCTCGAAGGTCCTCCCCCTCCCGTAAATGATGCGCTCGGCATGTTCTCCTGGAAGTTCTCGAACCCTTTGAAGCCCTGTCAGTGGCCCTGGCAGCTTGCCGAACGGCCTCAAGCACTTCGGGTCCTCTACTATCGTGTCCCGACCAGAAACCCTCTTGCCCTTATCTTTGCGATCTCTCTGACTCGGAGATGGAGCTTCGCCAGCAGGAGGGGAGGGCTCGGAGACAGGGAAAAGAGACATATTTATACTTGGAAATAAACTAAGTATAAATTACCTTGAAGTGACGTGTGCGGTCAGAATTTTCACTGGAAAACGATCGACGATCACCGTGAGCTTTCACTAGCACAAAATCACCACCTGAGTAAAAATTCGAAGAAGTGAAAAATGAGGGTGGGGATGGAGTTTTATAGAGCCTGGCACACGAAACGAGGTTAATGGGCCCAAAGAGCCAAGCCCATTTACACAAGGCAACAAAATGAGCTGAACCGTCACATTATTTACCGCGCCAAGCTGTACTGTCACATTAATGGCTGTTACATCTGTCAGAGTTGTCAGAAGTTCAACAGTCACCAGCTCAGCCTGTCGCTTCCTAAGCAGCCAAAAATCTCGCTCTGGGACCTCGACACGCCTTGCCGAGCCCTCTTGGCACCGACGCCCAAACGAGCAAAAATCTTGCTCTGGGACCTCGGCATGCCTTGCCGAGCGCTCTTGGCACCGATGCCCAAACGATCAAAAATTCTTCTCTGGGACCTCGGTACGCCTTGCCGAGCGCTCTTGGCACTGATGCCCAAACAAGCAAAAATCTTGCTCTGGGACCTCGACACGCCTTACCGAGCGCTCTTGGCACCGATGCCCAAACGAGCAAAAATTCTTCTCTGGGACCTCGGCACGCCTTGCCAAGCGCTCTTGGCACCGACGCCCAAACGAGCAAAAATATTGCTCTGGGACCTCGGCATGCCTTGCCGAGCGCTCTTGGCACCGATGCACAAACGAGCAAAAAAATCACAACGCCGAGACCTCGGCACGCCTTGCCGAGCGCTCTTGCCACCAACTGTGTTACATGGAAAAGTTGGACCTCGGCACACCTTGCCGAGTGCTCTTGCCACCGACCCTGTTACATGGAAAAAATGGATCTTGGCACACCCTGCCGAGCGCTCTTGCCACTGACCCTGTTACATAGAAAAATTGGACCTCGGCACACCTTGCCGAGCGCTCTTGCCACCGACCCTATTACATGGAGAAAATCACTCCGGACTTCGGCAAAGATTCACCGAACATCCTCTTCGTGCCTACAGCCTGGCCGAGGTGTCTACGCTCTTCGACAAAAGGTGCCGAACCCCCGTGGACCTCGGCCTCCTTCGTAGCATGTATTCGGAGGGGGTCGGCGACGAAACCGAAGCATCTAAGCCATGGAACGACGGAAAAAACATCGAGTTTTCTATCTAAACATTGCGAGAAAAAAATGGTTAAAAATTTGGAAGGATTGACTAAAAATTCTAAAGAATAGTTATAAATTCAGGGAAATACTTTCGAGCCCCTGGGTAAATAATTATTGCCTAGAATAGTTAATTAAGACCCCCGAACAACAAATCATCACTTTGCAAAGTTAGATAACGATCAAAGGAAAAGCGCCAAACATTCAGGGGAGCTCAAGAACAATCCAGAGCACGCTGCTAACTCAGAAATTACCACAATACCCCATATAAAGATTCGACACCTCCTATTTAGACTCTGATACAACTTCGCAAGCCATTAAAATAGTAAAAATACTCCTCAAAGGCTGATCAAGCTCAGTCTTCGGGAGTGGTAGGCTCGTGATATGGCTAAAAATCGGGTTAAATTGAAACCATCCAAATCAGGGCACGAATCTTAATGCTTGGGGGTAAAATGGTAATTTTACGTACGAACGGGTCTAAAATGGGTTCAGGGTCTTTTCTCCAAAAGGCCCAACAACCCACGAACGGATCCGTCTCTACTTTGTGCGGGTTCCAACCAGCAGCAAACCCGGTCCAGCAGGATAGAATTAGGGTTTTTGATTATGCTTAATCAACGGCTCTGGTTCGCTCTATCCTTTCACTGGGAATTAGGGATTTCCTTCCTAAATTGATCCCAAAGGCGGCTATAAATACCCCCCATCTACCACCATTAAGAGGTAATCAATCTTTTGCCAATTAACGCTCTTTCATAATCTCTTCTGATTACTGACTTGAGCGTCGGAGGGTGCGTTGCCGGGATCAACCCCGGTGTCTCGCACTTTTTGCAGGTGAACGGCAGGAGTCAACGGTCAAACGTCGGTGAAAAGGTCTCAGGTTTGACTATTCAGTTTTCCTAAGAATCCACAAATACTATCTGTTTGCCGCCACACCAGATTTAGCGGTAACATTTTCAATGGAGCATTTCCCTATATATATATATTTATTTATTTATTTATTTATTTATTTATTATTATTACAATAAACTACGATTTCTTCTCGCATTTCTTAAAGTAATCTCATTAGCATTATCTATAGGTTAGTTGGTAAGAAACTTATCAAAATGACCGACTTGAGACTATATAAATTTATCTTCATCTTGTTTATTCATTCTTTTTTTACGCTCCAGATAAACACTTTCTAGGCATGATACAATCGAAAGAATAAATTTTTTTTAAATTAAGCCATAATCTATCTAATTTCAACTTATAAAAAATATTAATCTATTTAATTAAGCCTAAATCTACCAAATTAAGTCATAAAAACACAAATCATGAAATAAAACATTAATTCGAAATGACGAAACCCTAGTTTGAGACTCACAATTCGCAACACGCAACAATCAATCAATCAATCAATCAATTTGAAATACTAGCTTCTACAGTTCTATTGTTCTACAATACTACACATCTATTCTACAAGACTACAACTACAACTCTACAAGTCTATAACAAGCAAATAATCAATCAAATATGACCCATTTAAAGTAAAAGAGGGAAAGAAATAGCTATTGGTTGATTGGTGTTGTTCAATCTCCATGGTCGGGCCAATAGCTACAAAGCAAAGCTCTACAACAAACAAGACAACAACAACAACAAATAGCGGAATCGACGGATTCTGGAGTCGGGACTTCAGGAGTTAGTCACTTAGTCGGACAACGTCAACGGGAGTTGTCAGCCGGGAGCCGGGATGGGAGGAGATTGGAATACTTGGGTTGGGTGGTTTGTATGGAGATTGGAGCAATGAGTAATTAAGATGGAGACTGGAGTCTTTGTAGATTGGAGTCAGAAGTCAGAAGTCAAAGTCGACGGAGTGACTGTTGGGTGGGGATGTCGTCGGAGATGGAGGTAGTAGATAGTGGATTGGGGGATTAAAATTAGGGATTAGTGAGTTAGGGATTGGGAATTAGAAATGGGATTGGGAATTAGAAAGAGAATTGGGGAGACAATGAATAGAATTGGGGAGACAATGAATAGAATGGAAATGAGATTGGAATTTGGATCGGGTTCGGGTTGGAGCTAGAGGAAGAGTATTCGGGTTCGGGTATCTTTGGTGTGAGTGTTCGGATAGGCCGGTGGGGATAAATAAATGGAGATTTGGGGGATAAATAAATAGATAAATAAACTAAGCCATACAAATAAATCATTCAAAAGTCTTGAAAAGCCTAAATAAATATCCCAACCCAAGAACTATTTTAAAAAAATAAAGGCTCAAAAATTTTAATTTGGGGGCCCCTAAACATATTGTAATTTAACTTCACGCGTAAAATACATATATATGTATGTATCTCTAATCTCTAATCTCTAATACTATAATGGAAGAGTTTGGGTTGTCATTTGTAGACAACCTGTAATTTGTAGGCATTCAGCCATCTAATCTCAATCATTCATTTTTAAGTGGGTGTTATATTAATCATTAATTTACTCAGCTATTGTTAGTTACCATAATACCCTCAAAGTTCAAATTTATTTACGACATAATTATTTACAAAACTGTCACTCATATAAAAGAAAAGTTTGTACCACTATGGGTAATTTGTGAAGAGTATGTGACGAGTAAAGGGATGTCTCAGGTTCGAGGTCAGATTATGTCTTATTATTGACTATATAAAAAAATCATTAGAACGTGCATTGCACTTGCAGATTACTAGTATTTATAAGGAAAACAAAATTTGGGGCCCTAAAAATACGAAAAATAGGGAGCCTGAGGTGACCGCCTCTCCGGTCTCTACCTTGAGGCCTGCCATGCCACTATGATCTGTGTTGCATACATGTTAGAATAAAAATAATTAGTACTTTAAGAACTTAATTTTTCCTTGACGGCAATGGTGTTGGTTAGTGAGGGTTGAAATATTTGTAAGTCCTAACTTTTCATTATAATCTCATAACATCCTTTCTGATTCAATACTGAGTGTGTGTCATTCACCACTTCATGAAGGATTCTCTCTCAACCCAATTTGGCTTTCTCCAATATCGCTTGGACTCCACAGTAAACACTTTCCAATATCAACTTTATACTTACTACTCCAACACTCTTGATTACTATGTTTCTGTTCTGGGTTGGCAAAAGCTTCATCATCCTCGTGATCGCCAAGATGACGAAGAGGGAGATGAATGACGGGGGCGTCTTTTGGTGTGTTCCAAAAAGAGGAAGAATACTTAGGGCTTGCATGAATTTAACTTTTTTGAAATTTGGATCTTATCTTAATTTTAATTTGTTTTGCAGTTTTTTAGTTTTTTTAAAAAGCGCGCTTTTCAGTTAATTTTTGAATATTATATGTATATCTCTCTCTATGACTTTTGAATATTATATGTATCTCTCTCTCTGTGTGACATGTATTGAATTATTAATTAAGTATCAATGAAGTATTTCTTGATTCTTGTCATATTGGGATTCTTTGTATCGGTTAAATGTGCTATGGTTGTCTTGTGTGTATTCTCTGGTGTGTATTCTCTTGAAACAATCATCATGCACACTTATGCATGGATTAATGGGGAGCATGATTTAGATTCTTGCTATGTTTTATACACACCAAAAGGGGAGAATGTTGACCCTATGTTTGGTATGTACAAAACATGCATATGTTATTTAACATTTTAATCTAATATTTTTTTTACCAAAAAATATAGAAAAGAATAAGATAAAATTCAATGTTCAAAACAAAGATATTTCAGCTTTTAATGATAAAAAAACAAATAAGAACACAAAGAGAATGAATCAAGCTCAATATAAAAAGACAATAAAATCAGAAGAATTCCACAAGAGAAAGATATGTGCAAATAATCAAGAATCAAGACTATCAAGAAATAATATTTTTAATTATTATTTTGGTGAGAATTATTATGTAAACAAACTCTTTACAAATGATAAGTTCGGAAATATATATTATTGATTCTCCGAAAAATTACTTTTTCTAAACTAATAGATGTTCGCATGGTTTGACAGTCGATTGTGCATCACAGTCGACTGTCAAACCAAGTTGAAATTGATTAAGGTTGACTGTCAATTTCTCTCGACTTTCTCGAGATTAATTGATGGTCGACTGAGAATATTAATTGTTGACCATCAGTTCAAAACAGAATGATATTTTTTTTTGCAAATAAATATTCTAGTTTCTTATTTATATAAGGGGATCAATAGTATTTTTCTTTATCTATTTTGAATCAATACCTCAAAACTTATAATTTGCTAAAGATCAAGAGAGAATAACGCTTTTATTGTTTTCTTTATCAAGACTACAATTTTGTTTTTCACTTACTTTTCACGTGATCGAGACGGTTTACCTGGCTTATATATAGAAGTCATATGGTTGTAACATGCCTGAATACTAAGAACTCACTGTATGAGGTTTGAATATAGTGGAACGCTCGGTGGATATTGGGGGCTGAACCATTTAAGTCATTGTGTGTCGCCCCTCTACTAAGTTTACTTTCTCTAACCACTTAAGTCGTTGTGTCTTGCCCCTCTACTAAGTTTACTTTTTCTAAATTTATCTCTTTACTTTACAAATTCATTATTATTATTATTTATTATTTATTTATTTGTTTGTTTATTTATTTATTTATTTTGGTCGGGGGGGGGGGGGGGGGGGGGCACAATCACCATATTTACCTCGCCTAAGGTGATTTACAGTGGTATTAGAGCAAGATGCTCGCTATTGGCTTAAAAGCAAGAACAAAAGGTCCAATTGCCGAAAGCCCTCATCCCGATAACTTGTACTCATCGGAGTCATCTAATTCCAATGGGTCAAACATTTCATGCTCACCATACTGTGTGGAAGGTCTGAATGTCTGATTTTTGGCATATACTTGGAGAAGAATTCTGGAATGTTTGCATCAATAAATAGTTATTCTCATCAGTGATGGAAAGAAGTCATTTACCAAAGCAGAATTTGCACTAAAGAATGCCAACTCCAAAGTCATGACCACACTATATGTAGGTTTGAATCATGAAAAACTCATGCGATGTGGATGTAACTACAAAGCTGCATAGAAATCTAGAACAACTTACAAATGTGTCATCATGGAACTGCATCAGAGGTAAAAGCAAAAGTTAATTTATGTTTTTATAAGTTTGATGTGTTTTGCATGCTTCCAGGTGAAAGTATAGATCAGATATTGGCTCGCTTGATACAAGTGTTCATGAACTTGAAAGCTTGGGTAAGGGCATGAAGATGACCTGTCATGCCCCGCTTCCCAAAAAGAATATGGAATACGGATACGAGACAAAAGCCCAGTGAATGATTTTCATCATCCATAAGCTGTTCAGGAATCTTTACAATATTTTACAAGATAATCAGAGTCGGAAGCAAAAGATACAACCAGGCATGCATAATTGAGACAAGATACCAACAGAAATTACTTGAAACCAAGTATAATAATCTCAAATAATCAAATTCTGAACAAGTCAAATATTCTGGGTCACATCTCCCAAATACAAGATAAACATCTAAGTAGCCAAGTACATCTTATTCAAGTTCAAGCAACAATAATAATAAAATCATAAAGCAGAAAATCAAGCACTAATACATCATCTTGCCCATACCATCTGGCAGCCGGCCATCCTGATCTGCAATTAGTAAAAGTTGCAGGAGAAGGAAGAAGAAAAACAAGTACGCGTCAATTGCATGTTACAGACCACTTATTGCAGCGCCCCGAATTTCTAATATAATATCTTAAAAAATATGCGGCACAATTCCCAGTATTAACTTCAATGTAATATTAAACACAACCAAACACCAATAAAAAAATTTCAACTTTCATTACAATAATCATTTACATAGCACAGCGGAATACAGTATATCTTAAATCATAATTCTCTTTTCTTTACAACACTTTACAAATTACATAAGTCACTATATCAATTGAACTCATACATCCAAATCCGAGCCTTAAGAAATCACCTGTAAAATACGAGCCTAGAGATAACCCTAACCCCCAAAACTAAAGGGGTCAGCCATAAAGGTGTGAGTGACATAAAAATCAACAACATAAATAAAGCATGGATTCATCAACAACAGAACATAAACAGGAATTAAATGATTATAGGAAAAACCTCGAAATGCGAGAATACAACAAGTGAAGCTAGACTAAGTATCAAGTGTAGAAAACAGGAAAACACATGTATGAAACCAAGTCAAGAAAACACAATTCTATATGCAGATTCTCTAATGCGTACTTATCGAAGTCTATGCATCCCACTCTACATAGGTCCGGTGCAAGCCCTTAACGTCTCCACATTATAGGGTTTAATCCCCGCTATGCAACTAATCCTAACACGATGACAACTATGAGATAAAGATAAACTGTGAGTATTAGCCCATGCACCGATAATTTCGGAGGTCAATCTCTATCCCCAGATAATTCCGGAGACTATTTTACTCACACCTGGGAATCTTTGTGAATACCCCACACCGCAAGCAATGGCACCTCATCACACGAATACCACATGTGCGTCGCCTCGACCCCGATAATTCCGGAGATCAATCCCACATCACAGGTAATTCTAGAGACTATTTCACTCACACGTGGATAATTTCGGAGATTATCTCACACCGCAAGCCATACTGAGGTCCATAACCCATGTTCTCGTTCATCATATCACCACTAGTGCCTGTCCTTATCATTTAGGTTATTCAATTACTTTACGAATCTCCTAGAGTTGGTGTACCCTACTGGACTTAACTCAACAACTGATCAACTAAAATGCCTCAACAGGCCCAAACATAAATATCTCAACTGCCGGTATACTAGGATCACACACACCCTCTAGAGACTCACACTTCAATTATCCAAACCAAACTTCCAACATAAATTGCTCAACTCAACATCTTGAAAACATAAGTTCAATAGAAGATAAAGTATAGAATAGTAAGTTATAGATCAAACATCTAGAGAATAAGTCATTTGAAAGAACATTAAAATATAAAGATACATCAGCACCAGTCGACTAATAACAAGTGCAAGTCGACTGTCCAGAAAGAGAATTTCATGGTTTTAAGAAAATAATCTAAGTGTTATAAGTCGTCTTATAAAAATCTTCGGTCGACTGTCCCGAACGAAAATCCAATAATCTTTAAGAAATTAATTCTAAGTATAGCAGTCGACTGTAAAGTGTATAGGTCGACTGTTCAGAGAGAAAATTACAATAACTTTGAGAAAATAATTCTAAGTGGTACCAGTCGACTGTCCCGAACAAAATTTCAAGAAAAACTAATGAACATAGCAGCCAGGTCGTGTCGGTCGACTGAGAAGTCATACCAGTCGACTGTCGACCTACAGACTGCATACTTTTGGTTGTGCACATTTCAACCGATGCGTAGTCTTACTTTATGAAAACGATTTATACAAAAAGCTTATTTCTTATATGGTCAAATACAACTTGTTGAATTTATAATACTCCATAAAACTAGATCAAACTTCTTGAATTTACGAAAATAGAGATTTTGTTGATTCCTTTCGATTAAAACATGGATTGTGCATATAGTAAAAAATAGAGTTTCTTAAAATCAATTACTCATTGAAATGATTTCGTATTCAGATCCAAACCATACCAATACCAAATCTCAAAGGAAAATCCCAATTTGGATTCATTTCCTCATCTCAACTAAATACCCAAATTTCAATTCTCAAGCCATGATCTTTTAATCCATTACTCATTCTCAAAATTTCTCAAACTCAATCTCAACTATTCTCAATAGTTGATTCATGAACAAAACAAATTTATCAACATGCAAATCTATTCACAACAACTAGGGTTCTTCTCAAAGATCCAATTTTTTATCCATCCAATTCATAATGTGCATATTCGTATTCAAACCCTAAACATGCTTTCTAGTAAATAAAATTTAATATCCAAGATCCATTAAAACATTCATATCATTTGCATACAACATTCACAAAACAAAAGAAAAACAAACGTGTCACTCACATACATAAAACAAACAACAAAACAATTTACATCACTCACATACAACATATATAAGCAAAACAAAACAAGTCACTCACCTCGAATGAAGAAATCTGATAAGAAGCCTTTCCTTTGTGAAATCCAAGATCCTCTCCTTAATCCTCCAAAAAAAAATAATAAACCCTTGTGTTGTGCAACGAAAGACAGCTACACTTCTTTTAAATACCCAGAATAGGAGTTTTAGGGTTTTTAGACACATTTGCAAAATAACCCCTTGAAAATATAACTTTACATAAATAGATCCCTATACTTGGAAACTTGATAAAACCAATTAAATTGAGATTTAAAAGTAAAATAAACTCCTTATTTCCAGTCGGCACTGTTTGAAAAGTCCAGAAAATAGTTTTGCACTTTCACCCCTCAAAATGATAATTTTGTAAAAAGATCCTTCTTTTTCATAATATTTGCAAATAGGTCCAATTAATACTAGAAGAATCTGGAAAAATTAAAAATAATTCCTAAATAATAAATAATGATTTTTCATAAAATAATTTTGGTCTTTTGAATTTCTCAAGAAAATATTTGCACGTGTAAAAAGATAAATCTTCAGAAAATATTTATTAAATCCCCAAAAATCATTTTAATTCATTTATAAACCTTTAAAAATAATATTTAAAAATACGGGGTACTACACTTATAATGTAGGATACAATTACATGGGATAGGTAATTCTAAGTAACGAACCTAGCATGGTATAATCATGAATACAGGCTATAAATCATAGCATGGCAAAATGAGCAAATATAATAGCATGTGTCGAGTGTCAAGTAAACAAGTATTATGCATCAAGTAACCAGTATCAAGAATCATGAAATCATGTGGCATGTATCAAGTATCAAATCTCATGTATCATGTAGTCAAGTGTCAAGTAGACATGTATCATGTTCAAGTGTCATGTTAAGTCTTGTAGTGATTACTATCTAAGTAGCACTTCATGCATCCCGGTTTTTACTACATGGTTGCTACAACAAATAGTTTCGCTTTAGATTTCAAAGGGAACCATACAGGGCAGTGTACTCAGGGACAAGCTCCAAGTATCATGTAATCATGTATCATGTAAACAAGCTCTAAAACCCAAACAAGCTCCAGTGTCATGTGTGTACGTGTCATGTATATCGTGTCAAGCTCCACATATAAACAAGCTCCAATAACCACTAGGTTCTTCCGAGTACACGTTTCTGCACTATCCACTACTAGATCTTTCCCTTAACCCCGACTTGGTTATTTATTATTAAGTCAAACAAGCATGTAGATGTGCAAAACATATCAAGAATAATATGGCATGATCATGTAACAAGTTCAAGTTGTAAGATAAATATGTACGAGTGCAAGATATTTCATAAAAGACTAAAATATGTCAAATCTCAAGTGAGGACAGTAAGACCCTAATGCAGTAAAATAGTGATTCCCAGTATTACAAACATCCAAATCTGGATCCGTTAAAGGATCTGGAAAATAGACTTCCACACAAATCTAGCGAATATAAATAAGTCATATATTAATTCACAAAATCATAACTCAAAACTGATTTTAATACAGAAAATAGGTTCAGCCAGAAACTAGGAAAATGAATTCAAGAACAAGAAAACAAAATGAAAACACCTTAAATAAATCCACAAAAAATATGGGGTATTCCCCTATATGTTCAGTATCTAAATATAAAGTTTCATAATTTTCCATTGAAATTATATCAGTCATCAAAAATAAGAAAATATCAAGAAAACATAGTTTGGCAAATCTGGAATTCCCAACATTGCTGTACGAAAACTATGATATCTCGCAACCAGTGAAACGAAATCCAATTCCGCCAAAGGTATATGAAAATAGATAAAATATAATAACTTTCATATTTCACAACCATTTTTCATACAGTAAAAGAAATCATAGTGAAAATAAGGTTCTTTATAGAACAGTGAGCAAAATACAACAAGTATAGATTTCATAAACGAGCATGAAACATCTCATAAAACTCATCAATAAAATTCACCAAAATTCTGGGTAATCCCTAACTAGATAAAGAAACACTGACCAAATTTTTGGATTAAAATAATATATGTAGAATAGTTATTTAAAATGATTTGTCATCAAAATTATCGAAAAACAGAATCTGAAAAAGGTCGACACCTCTGTAGTAAAACGTTCATAACTCACTCATACGAAAACAAAATCAAGCAAGGTCATAAGGGTTTGAAAATAGACGACATTATCTAAAACTCATGTTTTATACCTAAATCAAGACTCTGACTTTAAAACAGTCCTAAACAACAAACGAAATAGATCAGAAACAAAATACAGATTTCTCCCTTTTACAACAACTCAACATATATCATACAAAACTTGTTCAAAACACAACCAAACATGAATTCGAGTCTACCAAATGTCTAAAAATCATAAATTAGGGTATGTAGCATGTCCACACCAAGTATTTCACATGGGTTTCAACCAAAACACGAGTTCTCACACAAAGTCCCACATACATGATCAAAATCAAGAACGGGACAAATCTAAGTTAATTCATGTCCATATTGTGTCGTGAGTTATTTATGGTCAAATTTTCATAATAGAGACAAAACCCATCAAACATAACACAAACATGAGTCGTCTCTAGACCCAACTATACTATAGGTGGTATTTTGACTTGTATCAAACAAATAAATTGGAGTACACTTTACTTGCCTTAATCGGAGATAAAAAACAATGAAAATCAAGAATAACGGAACGGATTCCTGGGCAGCAAACACGATCGAACGGCGAACCAAAATGAGCAACGATACGAACTCAACGAACGACGAATCCAACGAACCACGAACGAAAACACGAGCGAAAAATTACAACACACCGATACCTGCAAGCACCAAAACACGTGCAAAACCACACACACGCTCCAAGAGAAAGAGCAAGGAAGCAACGACAGCGGGCATTGTCGTTGTCGCTGTGTTGTCTCACTGTGGGCTGAGCGCAAAGGGGATTGCGACTGCTACGGAGTCGAGGACCGAGGAGAGCACACAGGGTAGAGGGTGGCAAGGTGATGGGGTGAGGAGATGATCGGGGTGAACAAGGAGAGTTGGGGTGCCGTGGATAGTGGAATCTTAGGGTAGGGAGAGATCAGGATGAGAGAGTAGGCAAGGGGAGAAAGGGGTGCCTATATATATATATATATATATATATATATATACACAGGCAAGAGAAATCAGGGTTAGAGAGAGGGGAAGCGGCACAGCCAAAAGGAAGAGGTCGGGTCGGGTCTGCATGGGAGGAAACAGGGGTTTTCGGGTTTGGGCTAAGGTTATTGGATCCAAGGGGTTTCGGTTGCATGGGTTACACACCCAGGGAAGGGAAGAAGTGAATACCAGGGTAATTATTTGAATGAGCTTTTGAGGTTGGGGTTTATATATTGGGTATGGGTATTAGGGATAATGGGTGTAACTGTATAAGGTAATGGGTAAAGTATAATAACGGGTGTGGGTAGCTTTAGAAGGGTTTGGGTTATAGGATTTTAAGATAATTATGTGGGTATTAAATGGGTTTTTTTAATAAAAAAAATTCACTAGAACAATAAATTAACAAATAAAATATTGTTTATAATAAAAATGCAATTTGCATTACAAAATATTATTTATCTAAAATACTATAAATACAGTTAGTAAATAAAAGTGAATTTATAATACCCAGTCAAAAATATCAATAATAACTGTTGCCGCTAATTTCGGTGTGGGGGCAAACAGATAGAATTTGTGGATCCTAAGAGAAACTAAATAGCAAATCTGTATACCTGTTCCGTTGGAGTTGATCGCTGCTCCCGCCGTACACCTGCAAAAAAGTGCGAGACACCGGGGTTGTTCCCGGCGACGCACTCTCCGACGCTCAAGTCAGTAACCAGAAATGATTATGAGAGCGCAAAAACTAGAGAAATATTGATTACCTCTTAATGGAGATGGGTGGGGAGTATTTATAGGCGTCTTAGGGGACAGATTAGGCATGTAATTCCTGTGTATAGATAAGGAATGTAATCCCTAATCCCCAGTGAAAGGATAGATATGAATCAGGGCCGTTGATTAATATTAATCGGGAACTCTAATTCTATCCTGCTGGACCGGGTTTGTCGCGGGTTGAAACCCGCGCCCAGTTGAGGTGGATCCGTTCGCAGGTTATTGGATCTGTGAGAAGGAGACCCAGCACCCGCTTCAGACCCGTCTGTAGGCAAAATTATTGTCTTACCCCCGGACTTCAGGATTCGTGCCCAATTTGGACGGTCTCGATTAAACTCCTATTTTTAGCCATATCACGAGCCCCCTACTCCTAAAGGCTGAGGGCGATCAGTCTTTGAGGAGTAGTTTGACTGTTTTAGTGGCTAGTGGAGTCGTATCGGAGTCCGAATGGGTAATTTTGAATCCTGAAGTGGGTGGTAAGGTAACTCCTTCTACTTTTTTGAAGCCATATGATGTACCGAGTTTTTGTCTATTTTTTCGGGCTATTTATTTAATTTTGCAATGTGTTAACTAATCGTTCGGGGGTCTTAGCCATAGATTCTAGGCAATAATTGTTCGTTCGGAGGTTCAAAAATATCCCCCCGAATTTCTAATTAATCCCTAGAATTTCTAGCTAATTTTTCCGAATTTTTAGCAATTTTTCGCAATTTTTAAATAAATAAAACGATTAAAAATCGATTTTTAAACACGGTTTATGACGTGGCTGAATCTGGACCATCGATCAGAGCGGAGGCGCGAATTTCTGAACGATCAGACGGCCCCTGCTCCTCGGCAGGCTTTTTTGCCGTATACGAGGGTCGGTGCCTCGGCACCTCGGCTCGGAGGGCCAGCGCTTCGGCTCGGAAGGCCAGTGCTTCGGCTCAGAGGGTCAGCACTTCGGCTCGGAGGATCCGAGGTACGTGGCATCATCTGGGCCGTCCATTTCAGCGTGGATCTCCATAAAATGCTATCTTGTTGTTTAGTGGACGTAGCCAAATCTGGGCCGTCCATCATGACGAGCGCGCTTTTTCACAAGGTCCAACGGCTGATATGGGTCGGTGTGATTTTTTGCCATATACGAGGGTCGGTACCTCGGCACCTCGGCTCGGAGGGCCAGCGCTTCGGCTCGGAAGGTCAGTGCTTCGGCTCGGAGGGCCAGCACTTCGGCTCGGAAGGCCAGTGCTTCGGCTCGGAGGGTCAGCGCTTCGGCTCAGAGGATCCGAGGTACGTGGCATCATCTGGGTCGTCCATTTCAGCGTGGATCTCCATAAAATGCTATCTTGTCATTTAGTGGACGTGGCCAAATCTAGGCCGTCCATCATGACGAGCGTGCTTTTTCACAAGATGCAACGGCTGATATGGGTCGGTGTGATTTTTTGCCATATACGAGGGTCGGTACCTCGACACCTCGGCTCGGAGGGCCAGCGCTTCGGCTCGGAAGGTTAGCGCTTCGGCTCGGAGGATCCGAGGTATGTGGCATCATCTGGGCCGTCCATTTCAGCGTGGATCTCCATAAAACGCTATCTTGTCGTTTAGTGGACGTGGCCAAATCTGGGCCGTCCATCATGACGAGCGCGCTTTTTCACAAGATCCAACGGCTGATATGGGTCGGTGTGATTTTTTGCCATATACGAGGGTCGGTACCTCGTCATCTCGGCTCGGAGGCTCAGTGCTGTTGGCCGAGGCGCTGAGTTGGCTATTTTGAAGGAAGCGTCTCTTGATGGTTCCACCCTTCCGTGCCCAGTAGCTCGGCTGCTCGACTAAGCTGTTCGGTAGCTCGGTCGAGTAGGTCGGTGGCAGGCAGTTCGGAAGGTACACGTGGCAGGATCTGGTCCGTCCATCATGGCGCGCATCACGAGGATGTGGTTCAGATCACGAGAAAATGTTATCTTGTCGTTTTGTGGGCGTGGCGAGATCTGAACTGTCCATCGAATTCTGACGCGAATTTTGGAGAGATCCGACGGTGACTTCGCCTCGGGAGGATTTTTCTCCATATACGAGGGTCGGTACCTCGTCATCTCGGCTCGGAGGCTCAGTGTTGTTGGTCGAGGCACTGAAGTTAATGTTCTGAACGGACTCAGTAGCTCGGTTTGGCAGACCGGTGGCCGAGTCGTGGACTTGAGCGATTTGGGGAGCCTTTTTGTTTTTCGAAACGTCGCGACTCTCCGCTTGGCGCTTTGGCTTAGTGGGCCTTTCACGTTCCCCAAGAAGGCCCAATACTTTTGGGGTTATAAATTTTCATTCTCCCACCCCCAAGCTCATTTCTCACTTTTTACTCTCAAGACTTCACTTTTGCTCTCTAAGTTCTCTGCTAGCGGCGACTTTTGTTCCACGGTGGTGACGTTAGCTGTCGCGTGGGCCAGGCGATTTCCGGCGAGCAAATTCCGACCGTGAACGTCACTTCAAAGGTCAGTCTTCTAGCCTTAACTCTTTTCTAGAGATGTCACAAGTGAACTCGGGGAGTGGGGCCTCATCTTCGGGCGATGATGGCACCGAGGAGAGGAGGGCGGAGGTGCGAAGAAAGGGAAAGCAGGTCGCCGAGCCGTCTGCTGCCGAGGCGAGGCAGGTGAAGAAGAAGAGGAGGGTGGCGACTCAGTCTCCCGTGGTCGAGGTGATTGTGGAGAACCCGAAGCAAGCGCCCGAGATGGGACGATATCCCTCGGTTCTGTCCGGACATTCGGGGATCAGGCAGTACGAGGGCAACCTTGTGGAGAAAGCGATATATAGAAAGTCGAAAGTCGTCGAAGAACCCAACTCGGCTCTTCCCACTGAGGCTGACGAGATTATTTCAGTGCTGTCCGAGAGGGACCTCCTTCGGATCAGAAAGGGATTCGCCATCCCTTTGGAGTACAAGCTGATGCTCCCCGGCCCCGGGATGCGAGCGAATTCCATGCTATCATCGTCGGATATGTGCATGTTTCGACTTCGACTCCTTGAATGCCGGACTGCGTTTTCCTCTGCATCCTTTCGTCCTTCATATCCTCGGCTGGTTCTGCCTCGCGCCGACCCAATTCATGCCAAACACATGGCATCACGTGAATGCTTTCTTACTTCAGTGCCGCAAAGCTGAAGTAGTGCCGGACTTAACAGTCTTCCGAGGTCTGTATTGGATAAACAGGCAGCACAAGACGGAGCATCGGTACTACTTGGGGCCGAGGAAGGGTGTTAGGATTATAGAGAACCCCGACTCAATTAAGGGTTGGAGAGAGAAGTATTTTATATTAAGGGGTGAGGCGATTCGGCACATTCCGACCCGGTGGAAATTGGAGGTGCCGAAATTTGCGAGAGCCGATCCCGTACTGTCCGAGGCCGAGGAGGATGTGGCGAGGAAGATCATGGCCTTTCCCCTGTTGAGTTGGAGGGAGTTGACGGAGGAGGTGCTGTTCGGGTCCGGCCTTAGCCCCATCGACCCGAGTATGCTCCTGACATCTCATTTATTTTCGTTTTTCTTTCAAGTCTTTAGTTCGTCTTGCTGATTCGTTCTCTTTGTTTTTGTTGTCCGATGCAGAAGCGATGAAGATTGACTTCAACGCCATGATGAGCGATAGGTCCAAGTTGGCCGGAGGCAGAAAGAGGAAGAGGGCGGCCGCGGCTGTCTCGTCGACCCCTGCAGCCCACAGTCGCCTCTACCGTCACCCCGCCCCCTCCGACCACTGAGGCGCCTTCGGAGGCGGTGGTTGTCGAGGAGCCCTCGGCCCCTGTGGCCCCGAGCGTGATTGAGGGGGCCTTTGATGTTAACGCGACACTGTTGCTCGAGGCACCGCCGCTGACCAGGGCTGCCGAGGAGATCCTGACCGAGCAGCACAAGCAGCTGTTTGTGCCGAACTGGCGGGTGAAGAACCACGACGGGTTTCCTCGGCAACTCGCAAATGTCGGTGCAGGTCGTTAAGCACTTGGCGACCCCGAAGGACCGAGCCGTGCTAAAGGCGGGGACGGTCGGCGACGACACCTACGAGGTGGCCCGGTCGCTTGTGTCGGTAAGTTTCTCATTGCTAATTTTTTCCAAGTTTACTGCTCGGTTTGTTTATTGCGCTCCCCGTTGTCTTCGCAGGCTACCTGTCATTTCGGCCACCTCCTCGAGACGTTCGCCGAGCAGGAGAAAGAGTTGAGGGCCGCCAGCGACAAAGACCGGTCGGCGAAGGTCAAGGCAGTCCGGGAGCTCGAGGCCGAGCAGAGGCGAACCGAGGCTTTGGAGGTCCAGGTGGCCGACCTTGTTGCCGACCTGGAGAGAGTCAAGGGGCGTCTCGACGCAGAGTCCGCCAAGGCCGCCAAGACTGCCGAGGAGCTGGCTGCGGCGGTGAAGTCCTTGGCAGAAGAGAAGGCAGAGAAGGAGGGCTTGGCGGCGAAGATTAGGGCCGAGGTAGAGGCTAAAGTCGAGGACCGAGGCGAAGAAACACATGGCCGAGAACATGGAGAGGTCTTATCAGAGAGCTCTCGACCATGTTCAAGATCGTGTTCCCGGCTTCGAGCGGGTCGGCTACCGACTGTGGCCCGGGTCGCCCTCAGGCGGTGAGGAGGAGGGTGGCGAAGGCGACGAGGTCGAAAGCGAGGGCGAGGAAGAGGAGGCCGACCCACTTGTAGCGGATGCCCAGGTCGAGGGGCCATCTGTCGACGCGCCCGTGGTCGAAGCGGCGACGCAGGTGGACCCCTGATCCCCTCGCTAAGTTTTTGTAGTTTTTTTTTTTGGTTTTGTTCTCAAACAGTGTAATGCCTTTTGCGGACTGGCCACCGCTTTTGATAAATGAAAAAGTGTTGCGTTTTGATTTCGGACTTCTGTCTAAGTGTTTGGTTCGGCCATATAGTACTTCAATGCTGTCCCTTTTTCTTTTCAGATTACCGAGCACACTCTAATCACTGCAGTGGCTCGGCACCGTGCTGAGCTATTTCAGCAGTCTCGGGAGGATCGCCTTGAGAGGGAGGTTCATCTGACGAGGAAGATACTCCACAACTTAGAGATTAGGCATAGTGAGGCATTGGCCGAGCTGCATCATCTGCGAATAGTCGAGGCCGAACTATCTGCTAAGGAGGAAGAGTTGGTCCGTGTCTCGGCCGAACGAGATGACTTCGCAAGGAAGGTAGAACAGTTGCAAAGGGTGACGGTCGACAAGAGCATTGAGGTGACCCACTTGCGATGCATCATATCTGACAGCGCCGAGTATCCTGGCTCGGCGAAACTACCTCGATTCAAAGTGATTGTGAAGGACGACACGTTGAAGGATCGGATCGTCGAACTGGAGGAGGAGGTTGCTCGGCTCAAACCTCAGCCGGCGAGGGCTAACGTCCAGAGCACATCGTGTACTCGCGAAGAGATTGAGCGAGGGATTACGTTATATCAAGCCACGAGCCGAACCCCTATCATAGGAAGGATAGCAGCTGATGCCCAAAGCGGGGTAGCGGTGTCTTCAAGTGGTGCTTCGGTTGGTGCGACTGTCGGGGTCAGCGGTGAGGGGGCGTCTCGATTCGTCGGTTTAGAGACGAGTTCCGAGGTCAAGAAGCGCCGACCCAAGGTGTCGCTGAACCGGAGCGTCCCCCTTCCTCGGAGGCAGTGAACGAGTCGTGTCTTGTCTTCGGACTTGCGAACTTTGTTTTGTTGTCATCTTTTTGTAAATTTGTCCAAGTTATATTAATAAAATTGGAGTCGATTTATCCGAACTGTTCTCTGCTGGCTTCATATTATGCTCTAATTGCGCTAGCTAGGGTAGGCTCGAAATGAACTGCGAGGCTTCATATTGTGCTCTAATTGTGCTAGCTAGGGTAGGCCTCGAGACTCGCACTCTTGCCGCGGTTCTGAATCATGCTCGGCACCTTCAGGTACAGCTCGGTTCGTCGGCTAAGATACAGCTGTTTCGAAGCTGCGGCCACGCGGCCCGATTAGGGATGCGGGTTCTTGGCCGTCCGAGCGTGGTTTTGAAAGGATGGGGCCGGTCCCCTAACAGCATTAATGGCACCCCGGGCTCTGTGGAGGGCGTTTCCCTTCCCAAGGGCATTGAGAAGGGTGCCCCATAATTAATACGTGACGCTGTGGTTCCCTAGGCACGACTTTTAGACTCCCGAGGGTCATAATGACAGTCACTTGGGGGAAGGCTATAAGTACCACACCCCCCTCGTAGTTTTTGTCATCACAGTCTAGGGTTAGAGTGGCATTGATGGTGTCTGCCCTCGGGCGGATGCCAGCCTTGTGAAAATTTTTGCCTCGAGAGGTTCCGAAGGGTGGTCACCCTACTGCCTTGTTCTTCTCTCGTTCCTGACGGCCCCGATGTGGGTGTCAGGGGCGAGGGAGGACAAGGCAGAAGAGTTGGCGACTGTAGTACGGACCTGAGGGGGAGGTCCCCTTAAACCTTAATCCGAACTTTTTGAGGCTAAGTTTTTGCTTCGTATAGGTTGGCAGCGTTCATACGGCTCGTTGGCCGAGGTGATCGAGAAATAAAGTTGACTCGGATTGCCTGTTGCCCGGCATTTGGCGCCGAGCGAAGTGAGGCGATCACGGCCGTCGGATGGTTGCACGAATCTTGAGGCAGGTGCGGTTCCCAAGAAAATGCTATCTTGTCATTTTGCGGACACGTGGCGTGATCAGATCCGCTAATCATACCCCAGCGCTGGTTTTGAGGTGATCTAACGGTGGTTTCGCCTCGGAGGGATTTTTCGCCATATACGAGGGTCGGTCCCTCGTCCGCTCGGCTCGGCTGCCGTTGTGCAGACTCCGAGCCGTGGTTAGTGTCGTTGTTTCTTTCGCGATGGTACGTCACAGTGGTCGAGTGGAAGTGCAAATGCTCCGAGGCTGAGCCACATGGCTTGATCCTGACGGCCGATCATTATCAGGGTACGGATCTCGATAAGGGATACGCGAGTCCCAAGAAAATGTTATCTTGTCGTTTTGTGGACACGTGGCGTGGTCAGATCCATTCATCGTGCCTCAGTGCGTGCTTTGGGACGATCTGACGGTGGTTTCGCCTCGGAGGGTTTTTTTTTCCATATACGAGGGTCGGTCCCTCGTCCGCTCGGCTCGGAGGTCGTGGGGCCATCTACTGACGGACCGCTTGAGGACGGGCCGGTTTGTTGAGCCGTAGGACCCCCGACTACTGTTAGGTTAGTTCAAGGGTTGTGGGAGCAATTCCGAATTGCGAACTACTTCTAGCTCGCTCAGGAGCGAACTTTCGAAGTAGAATTGAGCCAAGTGTTGGAATCCGAACCATTCAACGGTTGCAGGAGCAATTCCGAACGGTGATCTACTCTTGGCTCGCCTACGGGCGAGCCGGGGAAGTAGAGTCGAACCGAGTGTTGGACTCCGAACCATCGTGAGATAGGTTTAAGGGTTGTGGGAGCAATTCCGAATGGCGAACTACTTCTAGCTCGCTCAGGAGCGAACTTTCGAAGTAGAATTGAGCCAAGTGTTGGACTCCGAACCATTCAACGGCTGCAGGAGCAATTCCGAACGGTGATCTACTCTTGGCTCGCCTACAGGCGTGCCGGGGAAGTAGAGTCGAACCGAGTGTTGGACTCCGAACCATCGTGAGATAGGTTTAAGGGTTGTGGGAGCAATTCCGAATGGCGAACTACTTCTAGCTCGCTCAGGAGCGAACTTTCGAAGTAGAATCGAGCCAAGTGTTGGACTCCGAACCATTCAACGGCTGCAGGAGCAATTCCGTACGGTGATCTACTCTTGGCTCGCCTACGGGCGTGCCGGGGAAGTAGAGTCGAACCGAGTGTTGGACTCCGAACCATCGTGAGATTAGAGAGTTAAAAGCAGAGAGATGTGACAGTAGCAAAATCATGAAAAAACACTTCATTTATTAATATCCAATGGTCGGCTGCTTCTAAAGTTGCTAGCCGTTATTACAAGGAAAAAACGAAAGCAAAATACTACGAAAGAAAAGTCACTACAAGTAGCAGGAAAGAAATGGTTCGACATCTCAAGTTACTTAGAGAGGCGTTGTCGCTTTCTCTTGGTATTTTAGGAGATGGTCGGCATTCCAAGTCCTGGGAATCTCCCTGCCTTCGAGATTTTCTAGTCTGTATGCGCCGGGATGGATTACCTTAGAGATCTTGTACGGTCCCTCCCAATTCGGGGCCAATTTGCTTTTCTGCCCGGGGAAGGAGATGGCCAATTTTCGGAGGACGAGGTCCCCTTCTTTGAGGTCCGTTGGGCGGACTCTTTTGTTGTATGCTAGCTCGATCCTTCTTCGGTAAGTTTGCTGGCGTATGGCAGCTCTCTCTCGGATTTCATCTATCAGGTCTAAACTTGCTCTGAGCTCTCTAGCGTTCTGCTCTTCTTCATAAGCTATCAGACGAGGAGAGGGTATCCCGACTTCCAGGGGGATGATGGCCTCGGACCCATAGGTGAGATTGAACGGGCTCTCGCCTGTTGGGGTCCGCTTGGTGGTGCGGTAATTCCAGAGCACGTTAGGCAGCTGATCGACCTACAAGCCTTTGGAACACTTGTCTAACCTCTTCTTAATGCCTGAAAGGATCTGTCAGTTGGCATTCTCGGCCTGGCCATTCGACTGAGGATGGGAGATGGAGGAGAATCGGTGTTGTATGGCGAGGTCTTCACATAAAGCTCGGAAGGCGGCCCCAGTGAATTGTGTTCCGTTATCCGTAACCAGGACCCTGGGAACGCCAAATCGGCAGATCACACTTTTCCAGAAGAACTGAACGACCTTATGTTCGGTGATTGTGGCCAGGGGCTCGGCCTCTATCCATTTTGAGAAATAGTCGACTACCACGACCAGGAACTTAAGCTGTCCGGGAGCTGGCGGAAACGGCCCTAGTAAATCCATCCCCCACATTGCGAAGGGGATCGGACTTGATAGGGAAGTGAGTGGTGCTTGGGAAGGCGTCGGATGTCAGAATACTTTTGGCAGGAACTGCATTGCCGAACGTGTCGTTCAGCGTCCCGTAGGAGAGTGGGCCAAAAATACCCGTAGTTTAACACTTTGCGCGCTAGGGCTCTGGAACCTGAATGCGCCCCGCCGATTCCCTCATGAAGTTCTTGCAGGGCATAATCGGCTTGCCCGGGTGAGAGGCATCTTAGGTAGGGCCGGCCGTCCACCTGGGTGAAGGAGCGTTTATATAGGACGCCTCCGATCAGCGTGTAACGCTCGGCTCGGGTTCTGACTCTCCTTGCTTCCTTCGGATCCGCAGGGAGGAGTCCGTCCCTTAAGAATTCGACGAGTGGCCTCATCCAGTCGTCTTCAAGGAGGACCGGCAATGTTTCAACGGAGTCAGGTGTTTTGTCCTCTATGCTCGGCTTCAGGAGGACTTCTATCAAAACAGTCTGCTCGAGGCCTTGAAGGGAAGAGGATGCTAATTTGGATAGGGCATCGGCCTGAGCATTTTCTTCTCGGGGGATCCTTTGTATGAGGGCCTCTTCGAACAGTGCCATAAGGCCTTTAACTTTGGCCAAGTACTTAGCCATCCTGTCATCGCGGGCTTCATACTCGCCAAGGACCTGATTAACGACTAGCTGGGAGCCGCTGAAGATCCGTAGGCATTGTGCTCCAGTATTTCGGGCCATTCCAAGACCGGCTATTAGTGCCTCGTATTCGGCTTCGTTGTTCGAGGCTTTGAAGTTTATACGGATGGAGTATTGGAGGACGAAGTCATCCGGACCTGCAAGAATGACCCCTGCCCCGCTTCCCTCATTGCAAGAGGATCCGTCAATATAAACCGACCAGACCGATGGTCCCTTCACTGCTTGACTGGACTCGGGGATAGTACTTTCCACAATGAATTCGGCCAGTGCCTGAGCCTTGATCGCAGTTCGAGGCTGATAAGTTATATCGTGTTGACTCAGCTCGATTGACCACTTCATAAGGCGACCCGAGGTCTCTGGCTTGTGGAGGACCTGCTTCAGCGGCTGGTCGGTAAGAACGACCACCGAATGGGACTGGAAGTACGGGCAGAGCTTTCTCGCGGCCATCACCAGGGCATAGGCCATTTTCTCAATCTTCGGGTATCGGAGCTCAGCATCCCGAAGCACTTTGCTAACATAGTAGATGGGCTTCTGGGCCCGGTCTTCTTCTCTGACTAAGACAGCACTAAGCGTCTGCTCGGAGGCTGCCAGGTAGAGGTACAGCGGTTCGCCAGGTATTGGTTTGCTGAGAAGAGGTGGATTGATGAGGTAAGCTTTCAGCTGGTCGAAGGAGTCTTGTTGCTACTGCTCCCACTCAAATCCTTTAGCCCCCCTGAGGGCTTTGAAGAACGGGAGGCACTTTTCCCCGAACTTTGACAGAAAGCGCCCTATGGCGGCTAGGCGACCAGTCAACCTTTGGACTTCTTTGACATTTCTAGGAGGGGCCATGTCCAATATGGCCTTGATCTTCTCCGGATTTGCTTCAATTCCTCGTTGGCTAACCATGAAGCCAAGGAACTTCCCTGATGAGACGCCGAACGCACACTTGTTCGGGTTGAGTCTCATATTGTGCTTTCTTAGGACGTCAAACGCCTCTTGTAGGTCGGTCACATGATCAACACCTCGGATGCTTTTCACCAGCATGTCGTCAACGTATACCTCCATGTTCCGGCCGATCTGAGCCTGGAAAACCTTGTTGACGAGGCATTGGTATGTTGCCCCTGCATTCTTTAGACCTAACGGCATGACTTTGTAGCAATAGAGGCCTTGGTCAGTCACAAAAGACGTCTTCGGGATATCCGGAGGGAACATTTTTATTTGATTGTAACCTGAGAAGGCATCCATGAAGCTGAGGAGCACATGTCTCGAGGTTGCGTCAATCAGAGTGTCGATACTCGGTAGAGGGAAGGGGTCTTTGGGGCAAGCTCTGTTGAGATCGGTGAAATCAATACAAATTCTCCAAGTCCCATTGGACTTCTTCACCATTACCACATTCGATAACCACTCGGGATAGTTCACTTCCTGTATGAACCGGGCCTTCAAGAGCTTGTCTACCTCCTCTTTTATAGCGAGCTGGCGCTCGGGGGCGAACTTGCGCCTCTTCTGCTGAACCGGTTTGGACCCCAGATCGACGCTTAGGCGGTGGACTAATAGTTTCTCGGAGATATCGGGCATATCTGCAGCTATCCACGCGAAGAGGTCTTGGTTCTTTCGGACGCATTGTACAATATCTGAGTTTAGGGCGGACGGGAGGCTCTTGCTAATAAAGAACTTGCGGGACGGCTCCTGCTCAGAGAAGAGCACTTCCTCTAATTCGTCCACTGGCTCAGATGTTGGTCGAGCAACATCTTGGGGGATTTCCAGAGTTTCTAAGGAGAGGTCGGGTCCGAGGGTAGAGGTCATATAGCACTTGCGGGCCTGCTCCTGATTGCCCCTTACTTCCCCTACTCCGGCCCGAGTGGAAATTTCATTTTTAGATGATAGGCAGAAGGGACGGCTTCAAGGGTGGCCAGGCCGGGCCGACCCAAAATGACATTGTAGGCTGCTGGGACATCTACGACCATGAAGTCCATCGACTCCGTTCGGGTAGTAGGAGTTTTGCCAGCGGTTACGTCGAGGGTAATCACCCCTTCAATAGTCACCGGCACTCCCGTGAACCCGTGGAGCGTGTAACCGGCGGGCTTGAGTCTGTCCCGAGAGAGCTTTAGGCCTTTAAAAGCGGCGAGGAAGAGGATGTTTACGGAGCTGCCATTATCTACTAGTATCCTCTCCACTTTGAAGTTCGCCATGTGGAGACTGATGACGAGTGCGTCATAATGTGGGGTGCGAACCCCTTCAAGATCTTCATCGAAGAATGTGACAGGCACTCCGAGGCCTTTGGGAGGAGGGGTGGTTCGAACCGAATTGACTTCTCTTATAAATGCCTTCCAAGAGGAGTTCGAGGAGCCCCCCATTGGACCCCCATGAATAAGGTGGAGGACCCGCTCTTCCTCAAAGTCTGGCATCTCTTCTCGTTCTGGACGCTTGTTAGCCCCCCGAGGGTGGGGAGGAAGTTCGGCTCGGTCCTTTCTTACAAACTTCGCCAGCTGCCCCCTCTGGATAAGGGCTTCGATCTCGTTCTTCAGGGCACGACGATCGTTGGTGTCATGCCCATGGTCCCTGTGATACCGGCACCATTTTTCTTTATCTCTTCTCTTGGCGGGGGTGTTCATCCTCGGAGCAGGGGGTAAGACCCCTTCTTTCTCAACTTCCATCAGAATAGTTGAGACGTTAGTTGTGAGGGGAGTGAACTTCTCGAATCTGGGGGGAGGTGCTGGCCGGTATTATCCTTTTGGTGCTTCTTGGCTCCTTCCTCTTCTGTTCCCTTCCTCTTATATCCGGAGGAAGACCCTTTCCAGTTGGGTCATTGCTCGGCCTCTTCAGCCCGGATGTACTTTTCACTGCGAAGGAGGAGGTCGGAAAAATTCTGTGGAGGCTTCTTGGCGAGGGAGGAGCGGAGGTTGGAATTGAGGACGTTTGATTGAAATGCTGCAGTAGCGACCGACTGGTCGAGGGACGCTATGGATCTGGCTTCTGCTGTGAACCTCTTCACGTAGTCTCTCAATTTCTCCCCCTTCTTCTGGTGGAGGTGTAATAGGGAGATGCTGGTCTTCTCAGCCCTACGGCTGCTTACGAAACGGGTGACGAAAAGGGTCTCGAACTGCTCGAAGGAGAATATTGAGGAGGGGGCGAGGCGAGAGTACCATTCCCGTGCTGGACCCTTGAGAGTTGCGGGGAAGGTTTTGCAGAGCAGGGCATCGGAAGCTTGATGGAGGAGCATCAAGGTCTTAAAGCTCTCGATGTGATCAACTGGGTCGGTTTCCCCGGTGTAAGTTTCGAACTGAGGAGGTTTGAAACCGAACGGTACTGGTGCATCCACTATGGTTCGGGAGAATGGGGGGCGGCTAGGACGGAGGGTCCTCCCCCTAAGCTCCTCTTCTCGGTCAATCTGACCCAGGCGCCTCTCTACTTCATGAAGACGGCTATACATGGTGTCATCCCTCCGGCGGTAGTCAGTCGAGCCTCTAGACTCGTCTTCGTATGAGGGAGAGCGAGGGCTACGGCGATGGTGACTTCGAGAGCGACGGGGACTTGGGGTACGTCGAGAGTTGGTAGGAGCAGGACGAGGAGATGGGGACTGTCGACGAGGGCTTCGGACTGGAGGAGGAGATGGTGATCTTCGGCGAGGGCTTCGGACTGGAGGAGGAGATGGGGCCTTTGGCACATTATGGTTCCGACGGAGGTTGAGAGCCTGCAGGACGGTCGCTTGGAACTGCTGGAACTCGGCACGGGTGATGGGTGCCTCATTGTTCCTAGGCTGTTGCCGACCCGCGGGGGAGTGTGGTCTTCTCCTGTGATGCTCGGGTGACTCCCTCCTTCCCCTCCTGGCGGGGGACCTTTTGTGTTCTCGGTGGCGAGGAGACCGCTCACCCGGACGGTGTTGGCGGGAGGTTCCCTCACGGGCCCGCTTTTCATCCAGGTGGCGGCGTAGGTCATCGTCATTCTGGGGGTTGAGGACGATGTTGTGGTGACCAGAGGCTCGGGGATGATGGGAGGCCATGGAGTCCGAAGAGGCGTTGTGGATGGAGAAGTGATCCTGGTGAAGAGGTTGTTTCTGAGGGTTAGGACCTTTCGGAGGCGGCTGATTAGGAGGAGGAAGGTCTTGTTGGAGTGGGTCTTCCGCTGTAGGGGGAAGTTGCCCTTGTTGAACGGGATTAGGGAGGACTTCTTGCTGCTGATCAGGGTTGGGTCCTCGGTTGGACCCCCTTGACCTGACTTTCCTAGGAGGCATGGCTGGAGAAGATCTGTTTACCAGGAAGAGGAGAGGTTTCTATTCGTTAGTTTCCCACAGACGGCGCCAATCTGTTGCCGCTAATTTCGGTGTGGGGGCAAACAGATAGAATTTGTGGATCCTTAGGGAAACTGAATAGCAAACCTGTATACCTGTTCCGTTGGAGTTGATCGCTGCTCCCGCCGTACACCTGCAAAAAAGTGCGAGACACCGGGGTTGTTCCCGGCGACGCACCCTCCGACGCTCAAGTCAGTAACCAGAAATGATTATTAGAGCGCAAAAACTGGAGAAAGATTGATTACCTCTTAATGGAGATGGATGGGGGTATTTATAGGCATCTTAGGAGACAGATTAGGCATGTAATTCCTGTGTATAGATAAGGAATGTAATCCCTAATTCCCAGTGAAAGGATAGATATGAATCAGGGCCGTTGATTAATATTAATCAGGAACCCTAATTCTATCCTGCTGGACCGGGTTTGTCGCGGGTTGAAACCCGCGCCCAGTTGAGGTGGATCCGTTCGCGGGTTATTGGATCTGTGAGAAGGAGACCCAGCACCCGCTTCAGACCCGTCTGTAGGCAAAATTACTGTCTTACCCCCGGACTTCAGGATTCGTGCCCAATTTGGACGGTCTCGATTAAACTCCTATTTTTAGCCATATCAATAACCATAATACTAATAACAATAACAAAAATAAGATTTTCTTTACAATATAAAATCATAGAAAATAGTTACAATAAAATTACTTATCAAAAATTATATTTTAATTGAAGAGGTCCAACAATATATTTTGACAAAATAGTTGAAAGCCAAAAAAAATAATTTGCGAAATTTTTAAAAACAGAAAATACACAAAAACATATTTTTTGGGAAAACATGGGTAACATGACCGGAAGGTAGGAAAAATCATAAGTTGTCTCTCAACAGAAAGGAATATCAAAGCTGCTACCATGATGAAAACACAAGAAGAAAAGAAGTTCGATTACTACACCTTTCAAGGCAAACTCAAGATCTACGAAATGGAGATGGCGGAGCCAAAAAGGTATATACAAAATATTGGCATCATTCCCAAAATTCAAGAGAAGACCATTGCTTTGAAAGTTGTTGCACCACACCACTCAAACGCAAATTCATTCATCGACTCATTCGACGAAGATATCACACTCCTAACCAAGAACTCCAGTGAGTTTCTAAAAAACCAAAAATATGACTAGTATCAAAGAGGAAGAAACAAAGTCAAAGATAAAGCATGTTACAAATGCAGGAAGCCTCGACACATTCTTACAAACTGTCCTCTCAATCAAGAAAGAAACAAGTTGCATAATGCAAACTCAAACTACAAAATGAATGAATTGAAGGCAACTTAGCTTGACTCCAATTCAAGCGACAATGAAGATGAACAATATGAGCGAGCAAGCATGAGACTCACATGTATGGCTCTTAGAGATGATGATGGGCAATCATCACTTCAAGAAGAGGTAATCGAAAAAATCACTTATGATGAATTATATGAAGTTACTGATGTTTTAAATGAATATGTTAAAAAGGTTAGTCGTGAACTTAAGCAATATAAGTGAATGTCTAATGGATCGCATGACTTATGCACTGCTAAAAACGAGAAACTGAGGAATGAGAAAATTTTGGTTATTGAAAAATTTGAGTCATTTAGAAAAAACCATGATTTGTTGGTAAAAGAAAACGAATATTTGAAAGAAAAAATTCAAAAATTTATATCAACAAATAATGAGAATCTAAAAGTGACCCATGAGAAAACCGATCATACTGCTAAGCTTATTACTGAACTTGATGACTTCAAAAAAAATTATGATTTGGTGGAAGATAGTGAAGAATCTCTTGAACAAAATAGACAACTTGATAGTGCATTCGATAATCTTCGTTGGGACACCAAAAATGATGATCGTACAAGAAAAAAGCTTTATCGTGAAATTATTAAGCTCGAAGCAACTATTGAAAAATACGAAAATGGGCCCACTTATTTTATGACAAAAAAATCAAAGATGACCTATGATTAAGGAGGACTTGGTTACAATAATTCACTAAAACACCAAATTTCTAAGCAAGCATCTCATACACATATGCATGATTATTCAAATGTGTATGATCCAAGGCATAGTCATATTACCTGCAATTATTGTTGTAAATTATAACATATTTATTATAATTGTGCTTTAAAAATAAATACTAACTTTGTTTAGGTAAGAAACAATGGCGTTGCAGGTTCTTCATGAATATGGGCACCAAAAGTTACACCTACTAGTCTTAATGTAGGTCCTTCAAGTTGTTAAACCTAAAGATTGTTGGTAGCTTGATAGGGGATGCTCAAATCACGTGACCAACAATACCAAATATTTTGCATCACTATCAAGAGAAAAAAGGAAGGACGTCATCTTCGAAGATAATAACATAGGTAAAATCATTGGTAAAGGTAAAATTATTTTTGGTTCATCTTGCTCCATTGATGATGTTCGTTAGGTAAATTGCTTAAAACATAATTTGCTTAGTGTTAGTCAGTTGCGTGATAGAGATTATACTGTTACATTCGATTAACATGCATGTGATGTTTTGGATAGTAATAATTATCGCTTACTTTAAGCTAATTGTTGTAATAATATTAATGTCATCAATACTAATGATCTATCAACAAAATTTATGAAGTGTTTTGTAGCTAGAAATGATGACAGATGGCTATCACATCGGCAGCTTGGACATACAACAATGGATAAACTCAATAATTGATAAATAAAGAATTTGTAAGAGACATTCCAAAAATCAAAGAGTTCTCACAAGGCAAAGAACATGGTATCAACTTCTCGACCACTTGAACTATTACTGTAATACCCCGTATTTCTGAAATATATATATATATATATATATATATATATAGTTAAAAATGTGATGTTGCCTGCAGAGATTTCTATGGGGGGATTTATATAAAAATGTTTGGAAAATAATGTGAATTGTTTACAAAGGTGGTGGGTGGCCCACGGTAAGAATTGAAAGCACAGAGTGTATGTGCTTTGGTTGGTTGGTTTGGTCTTTGATGATGACGTCATCAAACATAAAATGTGTGGATTTCGGAATTGAAATCAGAATTGATTTGGTATGATGACGTAGCACTTGGTATTGATAAAAAAGTGTGCACGGGATTATGTAATTTGAGAAGGGATATTGTGTAATATAATCCCATATCGGGTGTACACAAAAATAATTTGAGTATAAATATAATTGCCTATGATCAAGAGTCACCTAATTGGTTAACCACCTTTTGAGAGGTAGCCTGTGGTGGGCAGTTGTACTATATATTATCTAATTTGTATTCTAAAAATATTAAAATTGTCTGAGTATTCAGTATGATTTGCAGTGGTCTTTGATGATGACGTCATCAAACATAAAATATGTGGATTTCGGAATTGAAATCAGAATTGATTTGGTATGATGACGTGGCACTTTGTATTGATAAAAAAGTGTGCACGGGATTATGTAATTTGAGAAAGGATATTGAGTAATATAATCCCATATCGGGAGTACACAAAAATAATTTGAGTATAAATATAATTGCCTATGATCAAGAGTCACATAATTGGTTAACCACCTTTTGAGAGGCAGCCTGCGGTGGGCAGTTGTACTACATAGTATCTAATTTGTATTCTAAAAATATTAAAATTGTCTGAGTATTGGGGCGGGGCGTTACAGTTACACATGAACCTATTTGGTCCATCCCGTACACGTAGTATTGGAGGTGCACAATATGCCTTTATAATTGTTGATGATTTTGGCCGTGTTACTAGGGTGGTTTTTTTTTATCACAAAAGGATGAAACTTTTGTATTTCAAAAATTTTGCCGTCAAATGAAAATGAGAAAATCCTTACCATAGGGGTGGCAACCAGGCCGTTTTAGTCCAAAACTCGCCCAGACTAGCCCGAGTTGGGCTTGAACCGGAACTGGACTGCCCTTAGGCTTTCTGGGCCCTGGCCCCGCCCGCATAGAAAATGCGGGTCGGTCTGGGTTCAAAAACCTTAAAGTGGCTCGGTTTTGAACCGGACCACTTAGGGATCGGGCCCAACCGGTCTCGGCCATCCTGATGGACTGAAGGTCTGCCGGTCAGGCCGGCCATTGGTTAAATTATTCTAATTTAAATCAAAGATTACTAAAATATTTGCCAAGGGCTAAAAAAAGTTAGTTAGGGGGGGGGGGGTTTAAATTAGGAAAACAAAAAAAAAATGAAATTATATAAATAGCCACTCATTACATACCATTTTCTTCACACCAAAATCTCCAAACAACTCTCAACTTTTTCAATTCATTCCAAATAATTCTCTAAAGTCTCAACTCTCTCCAATTATTCCAAAAAATTCTTTCAAGTCTCAATTCTCTCAGTTTACTCTTCAATTTGAAAGAACTAGTGAAGAAGCATTCAAAAAGCACAATTTGCTCTTGCAATTCTTCTAGTATGGTATGTTTTTATAATTTAATATTTGTTAGTTGTTAATTTCTTGCTTGTTAATTTCTTATATACTTTTTTTCAAACATTAATGACATCATCACGTTCATGTAGCCAAAGTGGATAAGAATCCACCAATACATCTCACACTCGTTATGTTCCACAATTAGATACAGATAGTATTAGAGAGTATGATAATATTCCCGAGTTTGATATAATTGCCGATGAAGTTCTTGTTGAAGATACCCAAACACAAGACACCGAGAACCCTTATTCTTCCTGAAAACATAGAGAACAAATTTCCGAAGTCCACAAATATTCTACATATACTCCATCTCAGTCCAATCCGAAAGAGGAAAGTAAAGTTTGCAAGAATTGTAAAACAGCTTACGAATGGAAAGTTGGTACAAAGACGATGTAACATCCTAGAAATTTTAAATATGTTTTTAGGATTAATAAATGGTTTAAAATATTTTTTTGTGATTTAATAAACATTTTTATGAAATTTATCTTTTTGCACATGACACGTGCAAATATTCTTCTTGGGAAACACAAAGTAAGAAAATTTACTTGGAAAATCTAATATTTATTAGTAGATAATAATTCAAAATTTTTTTGGATTTTTATGAATAAATTATGACATGTTTGCAAATATTTCAAAAATGAGGGACTTTTGTGTAAAATTGCCACTTGGGGTAAAAATTCAAAATTTTGAATTTTTGGGACTACACACAGGGCTGACCAGGTTGGTTGTGATCGGGGGGAGAAGGATCTTACATCATTTGATTTATTTAACTACTTAATATGATAAATCTATATATGTAAGGATATTATCTTTAAGGAATATTTTGTGAAAATATTGTAGAAACCCTAATAACCAAATCCCGACCTATATTAACACCACAGCTGTCGTTTTCCCCTGTTGCAAACCAAAAACTTTAATTCTTTATTATTTTCTTGGAGTGGAGACTTCGATCTTGGATATTTTGCAAGGAGAAGGAATGGACTTTTCTTATTTGTTCTTCAAGTTAATCTTCTTTGAGGTGGGTGATATTTCTCATCTCTTGATTTGTTATATGATTGTATAACGATGATGATTGATCCAATATGATATATATTGCATGATTATAAAACTTGATGTGGATCCATTAGAGGATAAATCTTTATGAATAGTAATCAAATAACTTCTACATGAACAAAAACCCTAATTAGTGAATGATTCTTTGACTCTTTGATATGTTCTTGGATCATGATTGAATAGATGTCATGCTAGAAATTTCTATGTGGATCTTTGAATAATTTAGCTGCATATATTAGTGATTCGACCATGAATGGATTGCTGTGATAGAATTAATTATTTCCTTGAAGTAAAGATCAAATTTTAATATGTGATGATCATGTTTAGTTTATTCTTGAGAATGAATCTAATTGATGAACTGAGGTAGATTAGATGAGATAAACATGCCATATCATAAATTTCATCATGTATGTATATATATCAGTTTGAAGGGATCTCAATTCATTTGTCTGTTTGTCTCAAACCGCGTGTCGGTCGACCCTACGGTCAACTCCAGTCGGTCAACCACGATTTCGTGTGTTACTACAGTCGGTTGACTGCCAAAATTGGATTTTTCCACTCTCTATTAAACTGTATCTTTTCTTGAATGAATATTTCTCCAAATTTGCAACAATGGTTATCAGTTTTTCCAAAGTAGCTAGATTTCAGTATTGGATACGTATATATGTACTCATATCCCTCCCTGTATGTGAAAGAATCTTGATTGTATTATATAGTATTCAAAATCTTCATATGAAAAGTTTACTTCAAAATCTTTTAAATTAATGTTATGATTTTGGAAATCGGGATTTTACAGTTTATCAAAGAATATTGTTGATGTATGTACTGAGATGGTTTGGCCAAGATACACTTATTTTTATTACAGATTTTATCATATGAAATCGTCGTGGATTAGAGTGATGTATTAGGGGTGTGTACATTGCATTAGTACTAGCAGACCATAGTCGGGTGTTGTACTTTTTCTTTCGTAGGGATACAGATTCGGTTATCAGGTGCTGAGTTCACGGTCTCGTATCTCGATCTGTTAATTTCCAAAGAAGTCGGGGTAAGGAATGGGAGGAGCTCCTGTCGGATAGAGGGATTTGACCCTCGAGGCCGGCATGTTCCTATGCGCATGGGTTTTGTTCATATGTGAAACATTGACGTAATTGGGTACATGGCTTTGTACCAGAAGGTTATTGGGTACATGGTTTTGTACTGGAAGGTTTAACACGGCCTTTTGAGTGAGGTCCGTGCGTGGGTACTAAGTGGCAAACACAACCTCCTCAAACACGAAAATCTGTTGGGAACAGGTTGAGTACAAGAGTAGGATGCATGGCCAGGGTTTGAATCCCTGAATTGTGGAAAAAGACGACTAGATTTGGTAGCGTATGTAGTATGGGATGCATGCGTTTCCAAAGTCCTGCTTGCATTAGAAGTAGGCATGTGATTGATGCATCTAGTCGTAGGATCATGACATAAAACAACACTATAACTCGAATCCATTAACCCTTAGTTGTCACATCACTTTTCTTTTTTGCATAAAATTATGGTTGTGATTGCCTGTTTGGAGATCGCTGTTTCTTATCAGCATTGCGTCAGTCGAACTACTAACGTTTCCCCCTTTTAGGTACCGGTCCCACCTTTCGAGCAGGTGCAGAAACACCAGAGTTACGCAGCGGAAGACTTAAGCCGAGGAGCAAGTTCCAGGGAAGCAGATTGACCACTCAGAGGAGCTTCAGCGGTGACCAGTCGATTACCATTCCAGGAGACAGCTGATAACTTTACAAGAGGAGTTGGTAAATATTTTGTAATAAGATTTAATGAGTTAATGTAATTTGTATTCTTGTTCAAGGACAAGATATTGGTTGTAATCAATGATGTAATGACTTTATTTGGCAATAAAAAGCTTTTAAATTTCCGTGTTATTACTGTGTTGAAATGTATTTGAAGGCAAAGATTCTTGTTGCGTCACGGATATCTGGTAACGGAGATCCGGGGCATTACAGAAACTACCTAAGAATTGCCCAAGACTGAAAAGTGGCCAAAATTGGTTCGGGGACCTGACCGGCACCGAGCAGTGCTGGGCAGTACAAGGCAGGGTCAGGTATAGTTCACTTTTGCCCATTTTTGGATTTTTGGTTGTAAGTCAATTTTGGCTTCATTTGTGCAGGGTTGGCAAACGGGTCTAACGGGCCGGGTCGGTTCGAACCTACCTGAGTTGGAACCCAACTTGGGCGGGTTCGGGTCCGGTCCTTGGGTTAACCGGGTCGGTCCGGGCCGGATCGATAGCGCTAATTCACGACCCGCCCAACCTGTGAACCCTTTCGGGTCGGGTCGGGTCGGGTCGGGTCGGGTCGGGTCAGATCGGGTCGCGGGTTGGCCTGTCTAAAGTTATATATATATATATATATATATATATATATATATATATATATATATATATATATATATATATATATATATATATATATATATTATTTAAACAAAAAATGTAATGTAATTTTAATAATAAACAAAAAATGTAATAATAATAATAAGATTGAAAGAGTGAAATTGCCAAAAAAATATATTTATATAATATTAATATGATTTCTACTTATACAAGTTTCACAATTTGTAATAAGAAATAAAAATTTTCAACAATTTTTTTTATACAATAACAAATTTCTTAGATACAATTTCAATTTTCTTTAATTTTCCTAATTTTAAATAACAAACAAAGATTTTATACATTTACAATTGTCTTCAATTTGTTGGTCTTCAATTTGTTGTTGTTGTTGTTGGTCTTGAATTCTTCATTTTTGTTGCTGCTGTTGTTGTTGTTCTTCTTCTTCCGGTGAGTTTCTCCCACTTGTAAACGTGTCGAACGCTTTTTCTTGAGTCCTATTTTCGGCCTTCAGCCAGTCTTCCGTGCAGACGAGCATCTCCAACGATTGGGGCTTCAAGCGATTCCTGTAATCGGTTAGAACGGTGCCACTTGTACAAAATGCACTTTCTGAAGCAACTGTAGAGACAGGAGGAGTTAGTAAATCTTTAGCAATATATTTAAGAATACTATAAGTGTGTTTATGGTCTTTCCACCGTTGTAAAATATCTAGTGAAGAAGTAATAGATTCAGAATCTTGTTGATTATACCAATGTAATTCATTTGGTTGATTAGTCCTAGGTTTTTTTGATTAAATTTGTGCAAGTAAATTAAATGTGGCATCATCTAATTTACTCTTACCCTTACCTTTAGAAGTAACAAAAGAAGAACTAACTAAAGAAGTTGTACTACTAGATGCAAAACTTCTATCATAATAATTATACAAGTTATTTAATGTCGATTCAAATTTAACAAAAAATGTTCCGCAATCAATTTCACATTCATCTTCCATAAGTAAAGTAAAAAACATTTCAATCAAACTCTTTGTGCCTTTTAATTTGATACGAGGATCCATCACAATAGCAACAAAATACAACATATTTAGGGTTCATGTGTTTTGTTCATGCAGATATGTTGTTCCTAACAATATTGTAATGAAAAAAGAAACCTCAAATTCACATAAGATGTTTTTCTCATATGGAGTGATTATAAATTTATAATTAGTTTGTGTAATGCCCCGAATTTTCAATACCGAGAACTCGAGACACAAGCCAGTATCTTTCCTTTAAATGAGTCCAAACACTGAAAAAATCACAAGAAATTAAAAAAAAATTATTGGCACCACTATTACAACCGCAAATTGTTCATCATAGAATTACATCATGAATTACATCACAAATTCATATAAATTACATCAAATAAATTTATTATATAAATTTATAATCTCCACTTGACGCTCCATGCAGCTCGAGTCTCCTGCTTCCACGATCCAGTAGTCCTGCAACTAAATATACTGTGGGCACATCAGTTGACTACCACTGACGCAATGCTAATAAAACCAGTGTCTTCCCAAACACAACAATCATTATTAGATGTAAAGGAAAAAATGCAGACAAAAAATAAGTGTTAGTGTATGTCATGATCTAGATCTAATGAACAATTTACAAATGCAAATGATGCACTTACTCTAATGCAATTCATTTGAAAACATATGTATTTAACACTACATACTTTCCAAGGAGTTCGCTTTCTCCTGATTGTAGGGTTCGATCCCTCCGATCCCTCGCCATGCATCTTACTCTTGTACTATTTTCCGTTCTTGACATTCATCTAGTGACTGATGAGGTTGCAGTTGGTCAGTCTAATTTCTCCACTACAGTCAGTAGTGATGTCCCTATTTTCTACTATGCCCGGATTTCGTCCATTGTGCCGGACCTCACTCAAAAGTTGCTACGATCATAAATGTAGCCCTCAAGCTTACAAGGACGCCTCGAGTCTTACTCGCAATTTTGAGTCTTACTCTAGTTCCCTGTCCGTATTAAACAACATAGAACTTGACGGATTCTTAAGATCCATTCATAAAGTCCGACAAGAGAATTATAGTATATATTTCCCATTCTTATCACTAGACATCGGGAATTAACAGACGAGATCACGCAAGCCGTGCTTCTAACCAGTGGGAAGGCACCGCACATGTCCCCTTGACAGGTGAGTACAACACCCGACTAGTGCCTATCCTATTAATACAAATGACAAGCTCTAGTCTTAGGATACTACTGCTAGTCCTGGTTAAGCAACTACTGATCAAATTATGCAGAGATTATTGAATACAAACCGATACTTGCTAGTAAAAACCTAGTTCTTATCCAATTACACAAAACCTTAGGGGAAACCAACACGACCCCTAGACCAGGCTCATGAGTTGGCCTAACTTGGCCCAAACTTGACCTAGTGACATTGGCGATTCGACCTCCGTCGATCGCCAATCACCCTCTTACTTGGATCTCGACACCGTCTCCGTCCCGCGATCAATCCCTCCATGAGTAGCGATCCGCCGACGCACGAAAACTATCTTCATCCATAGCATCTCAAGGCGACAAGACTAATAATTATCAATAGTCAAATGGATTGATAGTCCTAGGGTGATACCATTGTCCTAGACTGTCAACAAGCTAATTACTAGCATTGGTATAAATACCCGAAATTCGGATCCAGCTCGGCCCCAACCCGGACCCAGACCTGGCATTGGACCGAAACCGATCCGGCCTATCCGGGTCTGAGTCCGGGTCCTAAAATGGAACCCGTTGTACTTTCAAATCCGAATCTGGGTCCGCTCAAAAGAGACCCGACCCGACCTGGACTTGGACCCGGACCTGTTAAAAAAAAACAAAAAAATCAACATCAAAATAAATATTCTATCCGCATCCCTCCCCTCCTTCATTCTCAATTCTAAATCTTTCTCTTCCAAACTCAAAACTCATGGTTTTTTCTTCTCTCCTCTATTCTAAATCCTCCACTCGCCGCTCACACTCCCGCCCCTACCCGAAGGGGTAGGAATATTTTAATAGGATCTGGACCTGGTCCTCACGGGTCTGGGTCCAATTTTTGGACCCGTAGGGGACCGTGTCCAGGTCCGGGTAGTGAAGGACCTGACCCGATACCAATGCTACTAATTACATAGCTAATCACACTTCAATTTAATAGACACTAATAAGTTCAACTTAAAACATGATCATACATGATTCAAAAGCTAACTAACATATATCTAACTCCGTTTATTTAACCTTAATATGACAATAACTTACATACACCCAAAACAATCAGCTATTCAATTGGAATAACGAAAAAGTGCACTAAGGCAAGTAAGATTGGAGTTGTTCTAAACTAAAACACAAAATGTATGCAAGAAAAACTCTAATCATGGACAAACATGATTCATATGTTTAGATAAACACCATTCTAAGTCCATTCTAAGGCCTTAGTATGATGAACACATACATTCAACAGAAACAATGAGCTTAAATATACAATCTGCAGCTGGTGCAGCTTGGTAAAATCATCATAAATAATATATACAATGAAATTTTGAGTTCTTGGATTCTTTAGAAATATAATTGTGTCTACTTCAACTTCTCTGTTCGAAACTTCATAAAAATAGTTCATTTAGATGAAGAAAAATAGCCAAAACTGAGGAGCATGCAAAACATCCAAATCTGATGAAATTATCAGCCAGTTGCACCAATAAACTCATTTAAAATAACAAACAAACTCAAAAGTTTATAGAATTTTATAAGAATGTTGCAGACACATATGAACAATACATATACAAAATTTAGCCAAAAACTCCAAGTATAGCGGAATATATGATATTTTGAATTAGATTCAATTTACCGCACACCAACAACTCTGCTTCTTAACCACAACGGCTAACCACAATTGCATTTTAGAAACATAACAGTTCTCATTCAAAAATTACGAAAATTGGTGGAGTTGTTGTAGAAACATAAAATAACCCTACATAAAAAATTTAGCACAAGAATCCAAGTATTGAGGAAGTTATGAATTATTAAGCTAGACAAAATATACCAAGACTGAACATAAACAGTTCAGCCCATTTTTCTTGCACCGGTGCTGATTTCGCATTTTATGAAAAATATCAAACACCCTTAAAAAATTATGAAATTTTGTGAAATCATTTTATACATTTAGGAAAACCTACAGTAAAAAATTCAACTCTAAATTCATACTAATCACGGAGTTGTGATTTTTGCAAATCATCATGTTGAATTTCAACAGAGCAGAAATTTTATCCCAAAACAGCAACTTGATAGAATTTATTAAAATATCAAACCACATCCAAAATTAACGAAATTTGGTGGAGTTCATAGGAACAAAATCAAGATACTACTATAAAAATTTCAAGTCTAAATTCCATCATAGCACAAAGTTATGAATTTTCTAATTATCTCATGATAATTCTTCATAAGATTTAACCTTTATCTATCAATTAGCATTTTTAGCACAAGTATTGAACTATAAATATACATAAATCTTCATTAATATCATCTAGCAACCCAAATCAGCAATATAAATTATTCATCATTCATAAAAATATTCAACATGCATAAAGTTAGAAAGACACCCACAATTGAAGTTTTTGTTGATTTCTCTCCTATTTACTTTGGCCTTCTCCTCCTCCTAGCTCCTTGCTCCTTGCTCTCCTCCTTGTATGTTCGCTCTTCAATTTTCCAAGCCAAGTTTGATGAGAATAAATTGAAGTTGTAGGAAATGCAAGAAAATGAAAAAAAATAAGTTTTTTGAAAGAAGAAATTTTTAGGATTTGAAGAAAATGAACAAGGAATAGAAATATGGAGAGAGTGAGAGGAGTTGGTCGGCCTAGGATAAGAGAGGGGGTGAGCACACTAAAAATAAGCCCAAGGTTTTGCTAGGTGGTTTAGGGTTTGGATTAGTAGTTTGGATTTGTTTGTATGAATAATTATACACATACATACATACTTATTTATATATCTATATAATAAAACACAAAGAAAGCTATCAAGTGGCTCTCCTTCAATCCCCTCAAAAATCAAAGGCCCAGATCTAACCTTACAAAACATATTTTCCCCCCAAAAGTTTCCCCCAAAACTCAAATTCAAATCTCCCACCCAAAACAACTCCTATATTTATTTAATTTTTTTTCTCTTTCTCTCCCCCTCCCTTTTCTATATAATATTAAAAAATTAAGAAAATAATTTTTTAAAAATTTTAAAAAATTAAAAAATTTAAAAAATTTAAAATTTTAAAATTTTAAAAATTTAAAAATTTAAAAACTTTAAAAATAATTCAAAAAAATCAAAAATAACATATAATATGTTTTTAGCTTTATGTTTGCTAATTCAATTAATTTGCTGGACCTCCAAAACTATTTTTTATGATCAAATAAGGTGCACCGTTTCGAAGACGTGCCGTAGGCACGTGTCAACGGGCAAACCTAGTACATATACATATATCCAAACATACATACAAAACAATTGCATACACAATACTCAAAAGAGAAATATTTGTATGTATATATAAAATAGTTTATTATTATGGAAACATTATACAATTCGTCTCAAATATAGTTGAGACAAACGTACAATTTAATTGAAAAATTCTTCCAACTCCAGTTCTACAATTGTACTATTGTCAGGTTCAAAACATATTAAATAATATGTCTCAATATTTACTCAATTATAATTGAGAAGAATCCATTAGTACATGCGACTCTTAAACGTGCATAGATTAATATATAAAATAGTTATATACTATTTTGCGGGATCTTACTGTTTGGTACGATGCATTTACGGACGAATTGCATAGTTCACCTTGATTTCTGTTTCGTAATATATATCAATAGGATACAACGAGGTCCTATGCCATTCTCCTATGATACACTAAAAATACATTATCCGCAAACAAAATTCACGATTTGCACCGTGCAAATTGATCTTCATATCATAAAATACAGAATGAAGAAAAATTATTAAATTTGAATATGTTTTGCCCATTCGTCATAAGGTGATAACATGAACGGTTTGTTATAAATACAACTATTACGATCATTAAATACATAAGAAAAACACAATTAACTTTGATAATATTTCACGCTCTCATGTTTTTTGACATGTTAAACACTTTGAACGATGTAGATCATGCATTTGAAATGTGGAGGTATGATTTTTTAAGGTGGCATATGAGAAAATTTCCTCCTATGCCACATTTCCTTCCGTTTTGTCTAATATCAATGCATACGAAAAACTAGTTTTTTGGATACCTACCAATCATGTTCAGATTGGTTGTAAAATAAAAAAAAATTCACCACACGTGGCATGTGTAAGAAATTTCCAAAGAACTTTATTATTTATACACGTTGCATCTTATGACATAAATAAATGCAATAAATGTATACATTCTTATAAAATAATAGAAACAGTAAACTAAGAAAATAGAGGCGAGAGGAAAGAAGATTGTTCTCATTCATAGGTTTTTTATGTATATCCAAATGATTCACCCAATGGCCTATTTATAGGCTTACAAAGAAGACAAAGAGACAATTACATAATTATTACATATGAATAAATATGAATGAATGTAGTGGTGGTGGTGGAGAATGTGAAAAGAGTAGGGGGAGTTCAATAGACAATTCACATTAATAATTTATTTATAACACTTCCCCTTGAATGTCTATGTAAATAAGAATATGCCTCGTTAAAACCTTACTAGATAAAACTCAAATGGGAAAAACCCTAGTGAAGGAAAAAGAGTACATAATCTTTAACAATGCTATGCAATGAAGATGCTACCTCGTTAAAAACCTTACCAAGAAAATCCAGTGGGACAAAACTTGGTGAAGGGAAAAAGAGTGCAGCGCATATCATCTCTCCCCCTGACGAGATCATCCGATTAGGACTTTCAAAAGTCGTATCTCGAATCTCGATCAATTCTACCATCCTTTCCAAAAGTTGTGGTGATAGGGTCATAGCGAGCAATCTTCTGGATTGTCGCTTGATTCTATTTGGTTAACAATGATTTCACCATTTTAATTGAAAAATGAGTGAAGAAAAAATTATGGTGAAATATGTATCAGCTGATCGCCTTTGAAGAAACCCTCCTTTTATTGAGCTTGAAAGCTGCATTATCTTCAAATAACGTTGTGAGTACTTCTTGATCAATTGAGGACGACACGTTCTCCAAATATATTAAGAAGTTAACCGATCAAACAAACACATCTATGACTTGCCTCGCATGGAGCCAATATCTCTTGATTGATATCTGGCTTTATAATGATATGATAAATACTTTGCATTTTCATAACCAATCAAAACTGATATGGACAAATTAGAATAATATAATCCCATATCCATGGTCCCTCAAAGTATCTTTCATACCAGTCCAATGACTTCGAGTTGGCGAGGAACTTCATCTTACTAGTAAACCAACCGCATAAGGTATATCATAATTTTTATTACTGATAAGATATATTAGTGCTTCAAAACTGATATTGCACTAAGAAATGGTACTCCAGGACCAAGTAATTCCAATGTCTTTCAAATGTAAAATGATGACAAAACAAGAAATTTGCTTATCCAAGGTCTTTTCGTCTTAAGATATTTATTTAAACATTGCACGACAAATGATGACAAAACAAGAAATTTGCTTATCCAAGATCTTTTCGTCTCAAGATATTTCTTTAAACATTGCACGGCTTGTACAACTCTTCAGGAGTTCCAACAGACTTTGACCTTGAATATTTAATAAATATATGTGAGCTTATATGACCATTATTATGGTCCCCTTTATCGAAAACACACTAAGATGGTTATATCACATTTTGTTCTGATTGTATTAATCTATACAAAGCTTTGTTTCACTTTATTGATTAAACTTCCCGGGAATAGTTATTATGTGCTTCTGGCACTTTAAATCCTTCAGATAGTTTTCATATTTATGTCATGGTAATACAAACCATACAGATAGTTTGTGATCACATCTATGAGGCATGTTTTCAAATATTCATATACTGCCAGACTTATTATATCCACCACAAGAGAATATTTCTCTTCATAATCAACACCAAGCATTTGAGTAACACCTTTTGCGACAAGCCGTGTTATATATATAGTAATATCAATTTATTCATTTGTTTTTCGCACAAAATACCCACTTTATAATCCACCAAATTATTGTCTTTTGGTGTTTGGACTATATGCCCTCGTTTTGCAAATGAGTCTAATTTAAACTTGATTGACTTTTTCCATTGAGATAGATTCATGATCCTCGTTTTATTCATAATATCGCGCGCTATATTTTATGCACAACATTGTCGACAATTATTTTACAATGGTTCCATCTTCTTCCCGTAATGGCATAGTTAATCGCGATCTCTTTATTCTTATTCATTTTAGGTACCTGATAATTTTCTTTATTATTAACTATATCAACGGTCTCTTCTGGAGAGACATCCTCGTTTCGACCATTATTTTTATTTGCTCCTTATTATTTTTTCGAGGATGTTTATAATTTCTTTGGAACCAAGTGATCTACCACGCGTCAGGCGTGCCATAGACTCACTAGTAGTTATAGATAATCCTTCAGGGATACCAATTCTGATTTGAGCGTTATCAGTTGGAAATAAGATTTGGTTGCTCTTTTTGGTCAGTAAATGTCTGGCAGTTAATTGACATTATCTTGCAACTGAATTATCCTTTGAAATTTTGGTTCAAACTAATTTACTCGATGATTAAAACTCTCAATGATAATTCCATAATATTTCTTTTTCCAACTGTTTATTTCCTCCTCCTGATGTTGGAAATTAAAGTGACAATCTGCAAACCTTGCAGTAAATACATCTCTAGTCACTAGTTCCATAAACGTGATTATAGATGGAAATTCCCAACATATATTCCCATTCTACTCTCATGTCCCCCTTTTTTTATTATGCGTTGTGGTGGATAAATTCATAAATGGGAAATATGTGGTTCCTGACCATGAACCAATTGTCGGGGGAATAATTATTATAATTGGTTGGCCGAATGCGTGTAAGTTGTGATGAGTATAAAATAGCATGTCCCCAGGTCCAAACAGAGAGATTAGATTTCATAATCATAGCTCTCACAATTCAATGTATTCATATTTGAAAAATCTTCTGGTTTTTCAATGGACTGTCACATGAATTCTCAATTATTTTCGCATCAGTAATGAATCGGGATGATCTAACCGGTCATGCCAAACCTTAAACATCTTTGTAAACTTATGGTTTACAATATCAGTAAATTTTGGGTTTACTGTGATATGATTCAACCATTCTTATATATGTATAATACAATCCAGATCACAAAGTGGAGTAAACTTTGCAACACACACCTTTTGATTGTCATACTTAAGGTAACGTGTATACCTTGTTCATTCATAGTCTTATATCTAAACAAATTTATCGGGACTTTAGAGAAAATGGTGTATTTTGAATTCCGAATTTTGTGCCTTCAGGCATCATGGAATTAGCTCTTGAGGAGCTTATGAAATTTAACTCTTCAAGATTTCTAATTTCACACAACCATATAAATTTATATAATATTGGTATGTGCTTCATCATATCTCAAATGAGAGAATATGTATTATAGAGTGTGTGTGGTAATAATGTCTTCAAGACATTTCTCCCAACTTGAATCTTAAATTTATACATATAATAATAAAAAACAAATAAACTTGTAAAGCAATATATCAAGCATATATGATAATATTAAACTTAAATAAACAGAATATTATTATAACTCATAACAAACATAAAAAATAAAAACAAAACTTATAAATAAAGTAACTTGAAATGATAAATCATTTTGATCACTTCTAGTGATCATGATTTTTATCTTCAGGATAATATATTTATCACTTCTGGTGATTATCATTTCCATCTTCAGAATGGACAGAGAAATCTGTCACCTTTAAGTGTATCATATTATTGAGGTTATGACAATCAGTTAATTCTTTTCTTTATTCTTTAATGATTCTTGAATAGATCAACAAAATACATTACCGTACTACAGGTACGCGACTGATGGTCTTGCATCATACGTCAATGATGGATTGTTTATACATTTTATTTTCTTTTCATTATCCAAGTCCACATCTATGGCCACGATGATGGGTACCCTCATGGCTAAAATCACTAGAACAATTATATAGCATCACATTCACTTCGGGAAATGGAGCATGTCCAATATATAAGACGAAATCGTCATTTTTTCATACATTTATAATTAGCCACAGTTATACATATTTAGATCTACAGGATCGTCATCAATTCATACTCATTGTATTGTTATTATACAAACAATATTTCTTCATTTCGAGAGATCTTCGGGATTTTTAATTTTGATATATCAAATTCTCACATAATTCCTTTTGCTAGATGAACAATATTTTATTTAAATTTCAAGAGATCTTCAGGATCATTGATTTTGATACAATCATCTTTCACTCCTTCAGGGAGATTGTGACAAAAGGAAAAATTATAGCTTTCGTTATATCTTTCGTATGATCTCATTTTGATGATTCTTTGAATCCATCAATTGTCTCTTTGAGACTTTCGGTATTCAAATGAATTTCAACATCCAAAACTCATGACTAGTAATTCTTGTCTGCTATTATCAAGAGCTTTGAAAAATAAGAACATAACGAAATTATATGCACAATTAGAAATAAAAAGACGAGATCAAAATGTAACTTTTCTGATACACAAGATCCATAAAAAAAATGGCGAGTGTAGAGCATACTAAGTTATATTGATGTTAAGGAAATGATCAAAAGTAAAAAATAATAAGATGAACTCGAGATTAACATACTTACATATATAAGACCAAACATTTTTCTTTTTCTTCGGATGAACTTGAGACTCGAAAGGTAGAGACTTGTGCTCATAACGTCTTATAAAATAATAGAAACAGTAAACTAAGAAAATAAAGACGAGAGGAAAGAAGATTATTCACATTCATAGGTTTTTTATGTATATCCAAATGATTCACCCAATGGCCTATTTATAGGCTTACAAAGAATACAAAGTGACAATTACATAATTATTATATATGAATAAATATGAATGAATGTAGTGGTGGTGGTGGAGAATGTGGAAAGAGTGGGGGGAGTTCAATAAATAATTCACATTAATAATTTACTAGTAATTTACACGTGCGATGCACGTTTTAATAATTTTAAAAAATAAAAACAAAAACTCTGACGTAAGGAGAATTTGAACTGGAAACTTCCTTTATATTAGTTATGTACGTACATTGCACATGTTGGTAGAATGACAAAATGGCAAATGACACTAAGGCCCTCTCCCATTATAATATTACAAGGAAGATGCTACGAATGGAGAAGGGAGAGGAGTAGATCAAAAGCGAAGGAGCCGAGCGAATAGAGGATGGAGGATGGAGTCACACAAAGATGGATCTCTAGTATTTAGTACTTTCTGCTGAGTAATCTATATAGTAGTTATTTTCATGTATCAGATTGATGTTAGTTTGTCAAATCGTAGATGTATTATATACTACTTTGTTTTATTAAATTTTCATTAATGAATGAGTGACACGGTCACCTTTATTTCCAAAAATATTCTTGCAAATTAACTTGCAGCAGCTTGTAATGAACTAAATGCACTAATTGATTCATCGAATATCTCTCAAAAGGATCTAACACCACCAATTCCACGGTATCACGCATGCATGGTCTGCAAAATTTTTGACTCCAGGGTTTGGATGCATGTGCGTGCTTTATTGACTTGGTTGCATGATCCCATGTGCATGTGAGCCTAACTCTTTAAATTATTATCTTCCCATATATCATGAAGATAGAGACACATCCAATTCCAAATGCATATATACTTAGATGGCCAATCTTATATCAGATCAAACAACATAATCCAATCACATCTCTAGTTACAACCCAACTCTATCTTAATTAATCTGGACTAACTAAGCTGATTTTGATCATGATTAGTCTAAATCCCAATCACAAATTAAGTTAATGGTGGTTGACTGTCGACATCTACATATATCTTTATGAAGCTAGCTAATATTGGTCATCATTGAGTCTTCGTCACCTACCTTTTGTCTTCTACTATTTTCACGGGCTAATGCATTGTGGAGCCATGACTCCAATTTGGGGCATATCAAAGGTTTCTCCATAGACACATATGCATAATGCATTGTCGGGGTACAAGATGAGGATTGAGGATGTACACCAATGCTGAATATGTCCACTAAGAAATTTGTATATCGTAAACATTAATTTGGGTCCTACTTTAAAGTTATGGTGTAGACTTGTAGTGACGAAGGTTTTTCACCTAGCTTTGGCGAGATTTTTACTTTGGTATCAGAGCGATACAGAATATATTAAGTTCATGTCTGTTGTTGTTCTTAAAATTGGGTTGACAAAGACTTCGGAGCGTGGAAGTAAAAGTTTGCGAAGAACGAAGGATGTGTAAAGAATGAATATGGAGTATAAAAAATGAAATGCTTTGGTGAAGTTTGAATTATAGATACTAGTAGTATACACGGTGCGATGCACGTTTTAATAAATATAGTTTTTTAAAATAAAAATTTAGATGTAGTATTGATTTAAACCTAGGACCTCCTTTATAATAGCTATGCACGTATGTTACACGGGTTGGTAGAATAACAAAACATTGACAAATGACACTAAGGTCTTCTCCCATTATAATACTAGAGATTATTATTAGAGATTACATTATATATATCTACTAGGTTTGCCCGTTGACACGTGCCTACGGCACGTCTTCGAAACAGTGCACCTTATTTGATTATATAAAATAGTTTTAGAGGTCCAGCAAATTAATTGAAGTAGCAAACACAAAGCAAAAAACATATTATATGATTTTTTTAAAACTATTTTTAAAGCTTTTAAAATTTTAATTTTTCTAGTTTTAAAATTTTTTATTTTTTTAAAAATTTAAATTTTTTTATTTTCTTAATTTTTTGAATAGAAGAGGGAGGGAGAGAGAGAGGGAAAAAAATTTAAATAAATATAGGAGTTGTTTTGGGTGGGAGATTTGAATTTGAGTTTTGGAGAAAACTTTTGGGGAGAAAATATGTTTTGTGAGAATAGATCTGAACCTTTGATTTTTGAGGGGATTGAAGGAGAACCACTTGATAGCTTTCTTTGTATTTTATTATATAGATATAGGGATATTTGTTAGTTTTTAAAAATAGTGGGGGTATATGCTAGTTTTCACATTTTAAATGGGGCATTTGCTAAAATATCCCTTTTTTAAAGGCTGCACGTGCATCACACGGGTATGTTTGGTGGATTTAGTTTGACCGTATATTGCACGGGGTTACTCTGTTACAAAATTAAGATTTATTTATTTACAACCCCAACTCTCTCATTAAAATAGTAGAGATTTATAACATACATCATCCATATATAATGGGTCTTAAAAGTGATAATAATCACTTTGTACAAGTGATAATAAATGTAGTATGGACGTAATTTTTCTCGTATTCTCTTTCCATTAGAGCATCCACAGTCGTTGAAGTCAAATTTTGGGTAAATAGCAATTGAGAAATAGGAAAAAAAGAATGTTGCTGCAGTCGTCGAAAGCTAAAATATAGCCGGACGGAAGATTATCAACCGTCCATTAAGAATGACGGAGTATAATCGTCCGTCCCCCTTTTTTTTTTTTTTAAATTTTTTTTTAATCACTAAAAGACAAAAAAAAAAAAAAAAAAAAATGGAAAAATTCCTTACACGGTACATTATGTTCCTTCTAGCAACATTGACGCTACACTATCAACCGTCCCATTTTAGGTTGTTTAATTTTTTTTTTTTCCCTTTTTTTTAAAGCACTAGAACACAAAAAAAAAAAAAAAAAGGAAAAATTCCTCACACGGTAGATAATATTCCTTCTACCAACATTGACGCTACATTATCAACCGTCCCATTTTAGGTTGTTTTTTTTTTATTTTTTTTATTTTTTTTAAAGCACTAGAAGACAAAAAAAAAAAAAGGAAAAAAAAAAAGGAAAAATTCCTCACACGGTAGATAATCTTCCTTCTAGCAACATTGACGCTACATTATCAACCGTCGGTTGACTTTTTTTTTTTGTTTTTAAGAAAACCCAGCGACGGATTATAATGTACTGTTAATCTCCTCACACGGTTAATAATCAACCGTCCGTTGTCATTTTTTTTTTTTTTTTTTTTTTTCAAAAGCTGCTTAATCATTGGCTCAGTACTTTTTGTACGAGACGGAATGTTATCTTCCGTTAATTAGATCGGCACGGTATATTATCTTGCGTTAGCTATATTTTGCATTTGGCCATTTCGCCTGCTATATTTGGCACGCAACTGTTCATCGTACACCCAAATTTTAGGTATTTGGACAACGACTGCAGCTCGGTTTTTTCTATTTTTTTCAAATTTTGGGTATATAGCAAACGACTGTGGATGCTCTTAAAGATACAAACTTGCATGATAGGAAAACATATATGACAAAAAGATATTCATATAATAAAACCATGAATAATATCATTTTAAGAAAATGGAAATCATCATAATTTCTTCAATTTTGATAGATAACGATAATATTAAGAAAATGAACTATACAAAAAATAAGCTCTTTAATTTTGGTATGCAGTAATTACTAATTAATTTTTGCTCACACATACATACATGAGTCTAATCCAAACACGACTAAGACAGTAATTTGTACATGAGATACACGTTTTTAAATATATCTCTACTATTTTATTGGGAGAGTTGGCCATATAAACGCGTATAATACACGTCTAAACTATATTTAACAAATATAAATGTACACCACATGTGTAGCTCAAATCAAAATATTTAAATATAAGCTATTTTTTTTTATTCGATATATGTTCATTTAATTTGATGAATTTACTATTTGTAGATATTAAACTTCAACTCTTTACAAATAACTTTTGAAGATTATGTGAATGATATTTTGTAAAGAATCATGAAGTTTGAGGATATTATTTTAGCTGACTAATTAATTAAAAATAAATAGTTAATAGAACTCAAACTTAAAAATATGATTAAGATTAGATTAATCAAACTGGTTTATATATAAATTATACAACTCAACTCTATATTAAGCTTCAACTCTTTACAAATAACTTTAAAAGGTTATGTGAATGATATTTTGTAAAGAATCATGAAGTTTGAGGATACTATTTTAATTGACTAATTAATTAAAAATAAATAGTTAATAGAATTCACACTTAAAATTATGATTGAGATTAGATTAATTAAACTGGTTGATATACAAATTATACAACTCAACTCTTTGAGGTTGCAGTAGAGATATAGTCACTTTTCCAGCACAAGTAAATCTGGTGATCAATAAAAAAAATTAAATGATGGAAGGAAAGAAAGAAAAAGAAAGGAGGCCTCACATATAGACCACTAGTATGATGCACGTGCGATGCACGTGGAGGAAGATGGAAAAAGACAAAAAAAAACCTACCAACACGTGCGCTGCACGTGTTGACTAACATACAAAAAACAATAAAAAATTGTTTGTTTGTTTGGAATCCCATCTCTCCCATTATAATAGTTATAGATATAGACCATAATAATTAATCCTTACTCTATATTAATAGATGTACTTACTAGCCCTAGTGCCATACTCCATTTTAATAGAATAAAAGCCGCCGTTAAAAAGCTAATAAGTATTCAGTAATCAAATTTGGAAGGTACAAAATAACCTCAAATCATATTAGCTACAATAACCACTTTGAAGAGAACAAAAAAATATAGCACCTCGTGTACCAGATTTATTTTTATTTTTATTTTTACCCAGTTGATAATCTTTTACCAGATTCTTAAACCACTAAGAAATCGTCTCATCTTTTCCAAATGTGAGATGATTCCTTACGCTACTAGGTTGTTAGTACTATACACATTAATTATGATACATAGTATGAACACATTAAATTACATTCCCAAAAAGGAAAAAGTGGTGTTAGTAATTAAGTGGGGTCCACCCCATCCCCGCATGTAACCACGTTCTCGTTCCCTCATTTTCTACCTTTGCGGTCCCACCACCAACCCCAACGCTAATATTTCGACCGTTACAAAATCGACGGTCTCCGTTTGCCACCTCATCTTCCCGTTAAAGTCTAACGCCGTTTCCTCCTAAAATGAAATTAAAACCCTCTCACGCTTAACAACGCTAACGCCTCTTCCTCTTTCTCACTCCACTGCTCTAATTCTCTTCTCCTCCTTTCCCTCACTGCTCAAAACAAATCCCCCCAATTGTTTCCGTCTTCTTCTCTAATTCTAGGGTTTGGATTCTGTAGAAAACTTCGTGCGAGATGTTTACGGAAGGCCTCGATCCCCACGCGCTCCAATGGGTGCAACGGGTTCGAATCTTGACACATATTTCCCCCCCTTTTTATGAATTTTTTTTTTGAATTTTTTTGGAATGAGAATTGCAGCAAAGGACGGATCACCTCCGCCGTCGCTACCAAGGAGAGGGAGGGGGCCTGGGACTGCCACCACCGGAGAAATTTGGGCGGTTTCCACGAGCTGCGCACGTGATTCCGAACCAGAGCGAGGTGGGGTCGGATTCGGACGATTTCTCGGCGGATACGGAGAATGAGGTGTATGAGAGTAGGTATTCGATTGAATCGTCGCCTCAAAATGATACCTTGAAGGGGAAGGTGTACTCGAATGGTGGGGGTAGGTTTCGTAGTGGTAATCAGTACTTGAGTGAGGGGTACTCGGAGTTTAGCTCGTCGAGGGGTAGTGTGGGGGGGAGGAGATACAAGGAGGAGGAGGAAGACGACACGGATTTTGATGGGAGTTCGGAGTTTGTTGGGAGAGGTAGAGGTGGTAATGCTTATGGTGCTGAGGAGGCTGCGGTGAACTTGAAGGTTTCTTACCGGGGAGAAGGCGGCGGAGGCAATGTGAAAGCTGCAGTTAATGAGGTTTGATATATAGATTTGGATCTTTTTCTTTTCTTTTCTTTTCTGTCAATGGTAACTAGTTGGGAGCTGTTTGGATACAAAAGGTGTAGCTATACATAATTTTCAATTGGAGGTAGAGGCATACCTATAGATTGCATAATGTACCTCCATTTTTTGCTTTGAAAAGAAATTTGGGAATGAAGTTTAGATACCTACAATTGAGGTTATATAGGTGTGACAACTGGACGTAGCGTTGCTCCGAAATATGATCCAAGCGGATCAAAGGTTGCTAATGGCAGCTAGACAACTAACCTCCACTTACCCTACCTAACTCCGTATCCAAACAGGGTATTGATTGTAGATAGATACTAAGGTTGCATCAGAATCATGGAAATAGTGTCATTGTTGAGTCTAGGGTTGTTAATTTGTGTTTGTTTATTTAATTAACATTTAGTATTTATGTTGAAATGTTGTTTGTTTAAGTAATTGAATGAAGTTGAGCAAGCGCCCATTTTTTTCAAATAGCCTTTTTTGACTTTTTTTAGGCTAAATTTAGTGCAAATTGATTTCAAGAAATAATCAGCAGAAAACGGAAAAATATTTGAAACAATTGTGCATCTTTGAAAATTTTAGTAGAAGCTAGATTTTTTCTTATGTCTTATGTAATTAAACAGGGAAAACTGAGGTAATTTCAATGTTTGCTCAACGTTGGAATTTATACAATTTCATGATTCACATTTGTTTTTGAGAAGATATAAAGATTGTTAGGAAAGACGAGATTTTAGAATATAGCACTAATAAATGTAGTTGATATGTTTATCTGTACAAACTATAAGGTGTCATGAGGCCTCCAAGAGTTGAGCCGCATCAGCGTCAAACAAATAGTGCTGCTGAGAACAGACTGCTCATCAACGTTCATTCATTTTATTGAGCGTAGACCATGCATGGTTCTAACAAGCCTAAACTAGCTTTTGCTAAGTTTGTATTGAGCCCTAGAATAGATGCGTTGGTGTTAATGGTTATTATTATTCATACTTTGTATGATCGTTGTCCAAGAGTTCTTTATATCTAAATTGGGTCTGTTATGGAGCATCAGCTGAATTTTAAACGGCACGTTAGAGCATCCACAGTCGTTCGATGGTAAAAAATGGCAAAATGCATTTTTTAGCAATCCAATTCGATGAGCATTCACAGTCGTCGATTGGCAAAAAATGGCGGAAACGAAACATGATGTTTCGTCCCAAAAGTTGGAAAAAAATAAAGGTTTTTTTTTGCAAAAAAAATTTGCAAAAAACAAATTTTAAAAATAGTTCGTAAATAATATTTGCAAAAACAATTAAAAAATTTGCAAAAACAATTTAAAAAATTACAAAAAGTTCCAAACGAAATGCCCACATCCTGGACGAAGCACCATGCTTCGTCCGGATTTGAAGGATTTTTTTTGTAAAAAAAAAATTGCAAAAAAGATTTTTTTTAACAAATTGTAATTTTTTTTGCAAAAACAATTTAAAAATTTGCAAAATAAATTTAGATAATTGCAAAAAAAATTTAAAATTTACAAATTTTTTTAAAATTTGGATTGGGACGAAGCATCATGTTTCGTCTCAAATTCAGACGAAACATCAGGTTATTTTATTCGTTTTTTTTTAATTTTAATTCGGACGAAACATCATGTTTCGTCCGATCAATTAAGAATATAATAAAATAATCCAAACGAAACATCATGTTTCGTCCACTATAATATGCATATTGCTATTTCGATTGCTATTTCTCCGTATCTACTGTAGCGCTTTTGCCAAAAAATGGCAAAATAGCAAACGACTGTGAGCGCTACAGTAGAAAAGAAATGGCAAAAATGGCAATAAAGCAAACGACTGTGGATGCTCTTATGAATATTATTCTTATGATTATTCTGTTTAATATTTATTGTAGGACCTCCATACAACTCACCTTTTTTCAAAATAATCCACCCCAAAACTTCAAAAATGTAAATTACCCTCACCAAACATAATTTTTCTTCAGAAACTCCCCTCCATCACCTAGCATCAAATTAATGATCATTCTATCTAAAAGTTTTAAGTTCATCATCAACCGATAGACCACAATTTGTTGAAATAGCTCTAATATTTCTAAATGTAGTATATGATTGACCATTTAGGCATTTACATACACATTATGAGTTTCATTGTTTTTCTCCCATTTGGAGACTGCACTACATTCAGGTTAAGTCTGCACAAACTATGTCCTCAACTCTCCAATCTTTTATTTAGTCTCAAAGCTTGATCACATGAACTATGGATGCATTTACAATTTAAGATAGGCATTTGTTGGTTTACCTTTTCATGTATGGGCTGTAATATTTTCTTTTAAGTTTGACTATCTTTAAATGTTTATTACCTTACTAGATAAGTACCTCAATGTTATAGTCTGCTCTGTTCTACTCTATTGGAAAATTTCCTGAAAACAGGGAAGTGATCGTCTCATTTGCTGAGTGCTATTGATGTTGTTTCATGATATTCTTAGGGCTATCTTCTCTAAAGTTGATTCATCTATTCATATATTACTCATTCAGGATTGCAATTCTGATGTCCCAAGTGCTCCGCCGTTTCATGGTTCTCATGAGAATATTAGCCAAGTATCTGATCAGTTACCTAGTTCAGAAGCATACAGTTCGACATGTCCAGTAGGTTCAAATGGTTATTTGGCCAAAGCGGACGCACGTTCGCAGGCAAATTTCAGAAGCGATATACCTAAGCAGAAGACTGGGTATGTTCAGCTTTAATTATTGCTTCTGTATCAATTCGTTTAGAAAAAGAAGTAGATGCCATTGTTTGCATTATGCTTATCCTGAACTTCATATGACTGTAATTTTTCATTTCAGTTCTTCTCTTGGTTGCGAACCTAGCACATCTTCATGTTCTTTGCCTGCTCGAATACCTACATTTCATGCATGGTATGAGTTGAACTTGCAAGTGAAATTTCTATTGTATAATTTTATCATTAAAAAAAGAGTCTTCTGAACTCCCTATTCTTTGTTAGTTATTTTTTCTTTGCAATTTATAACAGTGGACTAGGGCCGTGGTATTCTGTAATTGCATATGAAGCATGCATTCGTCTATGCCTTCATTCATGGGCCAGTGGCTGCATGGAAGCGCCTCTCTTTCTAGAAAATGAATGTGCCGTTTTGAGAAATGCATTCGGGTAAGAATTTGAATGCCTCTTTTTGCTTTTCTAACTTGACACGTGAAGATGAAACTGACTAAACATATTACTGACAATAATATGTTTTCATGTAAATGTTTGTATTTCAATGTGTATAATTTAATGATGTTACTTAAAACTTCTATTTTTTCTCATTTTATGATGGTTGAACACGTGTATGTTCATCCACATCCTCTAAGAATAATCAAAGCATTTTAAATGGTTCCAACCCATGTGTCCCCATAAAATTGTGTTGTTCTGCATGCTTGTATTGGGGCCCAGACCCACTTCCACTAATCCATAGGATTAGGGGTTCAAGGGGAAATGTAGAGTGAGGGCTCCTTTTACAATTCTTGCGAAAAATGATTTCCCCTACCAAAAAACTTAGATAATCTAATTGTGGATGAAGCCAGAAACTTTTACTTAGGGGGCCAACTAACAAACAACTTAAACAATTTGTTTTATAACTAATTATATAATGAAAATAGAAAAACTAGTTATGAAGAAAAATGCGTAATTTATTTAGGCATATTGGTTTATTTGTTTTCCTCCAAAATTCATAAGTATGGCTGCAAACAAAATCAGAAATACATGCTATGCAAAACTGAGTAGATGGCGCCAGTATATCACATTCTTATCTATGCTGCAAGATCTCTTCATTTTTAGTTGTTTGTCCTAATATTGTCTAGTATTCAAAAAGTGATGTATATGCAACTGATGAATAGTAATGCTAGCCAACTAATAAATAAAAAGACAAAAAAAAATAATTAATCATTATTCAAATCAAAATATTTAGCAGCATATCTGTTATTAACTAAGTCAAGGTAATATGCATAAATTGGGGCGTAAACAAATTATTTGAGGGAAGGCCAAAGTGACCCAGTGCACAACTATTGTTTGTTGGGTAGTTTTCTTGTTTATGGATTTCTTTCTATGATAGTTCAATGTCTTGCACTTATTTTCATGTCTTATTCTGTAGTTTGCAGCAGATGTTGCTACAGTCAGAGGAAGAACTTCTGGCAAAGCAGTCTTCAGAACTTGTCAGTGAAGGAGCAACTGTAAAACCAAAAAAAATAATAGGAAAGTTGAAAATCCAAGGTTTGCTACTTTCCTTTTGGAAGATGTGTTTTGCTTCTATAGATTGTTAAGGTTTACACTTTTGAAAAAAAATATCATGTATTCGAAATGAATTTTGCTAAGGTGCGTCGTACTTACACAGGGGAGGGAGGGAGGGAGGGAGGTAGATGACATAATTCTTGCTATGTGAAAAAAATGTACACTGACAACCAGACGCTACATGAATACTATTCATGAACATTTCCGAGTGTATACATATGAACATGTGTATATTTATCAACTACCAGAAGAAACATATGTATATTAATCTATGTGTTAATAGAGATATATCATTCCTTGTTTTCATCTGGAAGTTTCCAACCGTAGGATGTATATAGTTGGAATATAAACTGTCTCAAATTTTGAATATTACCTCTGGGTAATTGGATGTCTATTGCGATTTATTTTAGAGATTACTTTTTGCGAGTTTAATGCATTTGGAATAAGACAACACCGTTCAGGAATCTCAGAGCCAATCCCATTATTGATGAAGTGTTAAATCTTCTAAACTTAATGAATATCATCTAGACCAATTCAATACATTGAAATAGAAGTTTCCTTTGAAGAGTTATTGATTGTTATGACTCGTACATTTTATATTTGCAGTACGTAAGGTCAGGATGGATCTATATGTGCCTTCAGGCTGCAATTATCTACCTCTCTCAGTACCAGTAGTAAAATTGGAATCCTTTCGGTCCCGTATTTCCAATTTACAATCAAATCTTTCTTCTGAGTGGGAATCTCTCCGAAAAGTTCGAGTTTTTCCTCGCCGGCCTGCGTTTACTTCTTTCTCTAAGCACAGTTTGGCTTATATGCGTGCCAGTCCTCTATATCTTAAACAGGTCTCCAAGCTTCTTAAAGTTGGTGTAACTACTCTTCGTAGTAGTTCCTACGAAACAGTTCAAGGTACCTCTATTTCAAGTGCCATCAGTTGTTGAAATTCTGTAAGATAATTTTCTAATGAAATTTTGCTTTTGTCAGAATCATATTCTTGTCTTTTGAGATTGAAAAGTTTAAGCGATGAGGATTCAGTTCGAATGCAAGCTGGATCTAGCGAAACCCATCTCTTGTACTGTACTATGCTTTTTAGTATATGTTAGTTTCTTTTCAACACTATGAAGTTTCTCCTGTTTTACTTAGACGCTTCTTAATTACAGTTTCCCAGATAGTCTCGGAGATGATTTAATTATTGAAGTTTATGACTCAAAAGGAAAGTTTCACGGCCGCGTTATTGCTCAAGTTGCAAGCATAGCTGAGAATCCTGTGAGAATTCATTACTATTTTACAGTACTTGATAAAGTAGTGAAGTGACCTTCTGACTTCTGACCTATTTCCTCTACCATGCAGAATGACAAAGTTCGGTGGTGGTCTATCTACCGTGAACCGGAGCATGAACTTGTTGGGCATATACAGCTTTCAATTAATTACACTACCAGTTTGGATGAGAACAGTGCTCTCAAGGTCTGACATGACATCATCCTTTTTGATGATAAATAAACAAATGTCCACTCATTTGAGACATATACTAGATTGCTGGTTATAATTATCTTTTTTCCCCTTTGTTACCCAAATAAAGCATTGGTTTTGTTTACTTTATATTTGTAATTCAGTATTATTTGTAACTAAGTTATATTTCCAAATGTGCCATATAATACATTATCGAAGTGCAACACCATACGTCATGTAAGAAACCCAAGTTCAGAATAAACTTGTGAATATTTAATCATATGCAATCAAATACTCATTCATGGGCCAAAGGACCGTAATAGTCCCTTTAGTGGTGTTTGCTTTAGGGTTCTTACATAATTTTCATGTCAAGGTTCATCTCTGTCCCAGTTGACTATATAATCAGCTTCGTGTCAGGTCTTACTAATTCGTAACCCGTCCAAAATTTAAAGGCACCTTCTTTTTCTGAACCCGTACCCACGCTGATGTAAAACTAACCCTAAAATAGAGAATTTTCAAGATTCTTAATGGATTAATTTTACCAATACGTAGTGCAGATCAAAGTTAGAATTTTAAAACAATTAATTGGTTTGATGGATTTTCAAGAACTGAATGACGTCTAACAATCTCAATTAATAATTCAACTCTACAATCAATAATTAAATCTCTAAGTGTTCTTAGCAAGTAAAAGATTCAAGATTGATTCGTACTCTAATCAAGCAAGTGGAACACTCAACCTCAGTATTTGTGGTCGACAGTTAAACTAGATAATATGATAGAGATAATAGAGCGGTATAATACAAATATTTGAAAATTAGAAAGAGTATACTGAGGGTTCGACGAACGCAGTGTACATCTCGGAAGTACACGACAATCAAAGGTAGAGCAATAGCAGCAACAGCAACTGCAAGAAGGCAAAATTGGGCGGTGGCTGTGAACAGCAACAACGGCGGCTTCAAGGGACTGGGGATGGTGCTGGGCCGACGTCGATCTGGTGTGAGGGCGTCACAATCGGCGGTGGGTGACGGGGTGTGCTTGGAGGTCGACAGGAAGGGAGGAGGCTAGGGAGTTGGGGTTTCGGGTGCTTTGGGTTTCGACTTGGTGAGGAGCAGAAGGAAGGAGGAGGTCGGGGGCTTTGGGTTTCGGGGGTTGAGTTGATGGCGAAGGGGGGGGGGGTAGCGATGGTGGTTGTAGGCGACGGGGGATTGGGCGAAGAGGAGAAGGAGGGAGAGGATCGAGATATGGGTTTGGAAGGAAGGTTAGGGTTTTCTTTGTTTTGGTCGGGATTGGGGAAGGAGGAAGAGGGTGAAGGTGATGACGGCTGAGTAGGGTTAGGGTTGATTTGTGATTTGGGAAATTAGGGTTAGGGATTTGTATTTGGGGGTAGATTTTAGAGTTTATCACAAACCCTAAAATTTGATTAGGATTTATCACAAACCCTAATAATTTGGATCTCACTTGTATCACACAATGAGAGAGAGGAAGAGCAAAAACTCAACACAATTTTTTTAAAATCAAGAGTGGCATACTTTCTCATTAATCTCAAGGTCTATAAATAGGCTCAAAATACATCTTGATACAAATCTCAAAATATTCTCAGAATCTCAAATACATAAAAAAAAATTACATATGGCTATAATTGCCAAAAACAAATATGGTACTAAATAAAGTTGATGTCCTCATGACACACATAAGTTTCCTACTTTCTTGTATGACAGCTTTAGACTGGTAGTACTTACGCAGTCTTATTTGAGTTGATTCCATTTGGCTCCCTGCCTCATTATGCACTTGGTGATGGATGTGATTCCCTAGAGCAATGCTTACAATTGTAGTTGATGATGGGTTGTTACTTGTATGAGACCCCTTTGAGGATATATTACTTCAACTTTCATGGATCTCATCATAATTTCTTAGTTTTTCTGTTGTAGCAAGGAAATTAGTTAAGTTTGAATTTGTGTAAACTATAAGTTGGCATGCAGTATTTCTACATACCTGTGTTAGTGTTTTGTAGTAGAGCCTTCTCTTGCTTGTAGTTAACTGCCCTGGAAAGGAATTTAGCAATTAGAGAGTTGATTGCTGGGTTCTACTAACGGTAAAAGTTTGTCTTTTTTATTTTTTGAGCTTTATCAATTTTGGTTTTGTTCCATAGAGAACCTGATTTTGGTTCTTTATTAGTGATGATCATGACACCTAGTACCAAGTAAAACAAATAAGAAAAGAAAGAAAAGTGAAGCACCTCATTAAGTGAATTAGCATATTACATATCATCTCCTAGGTGAGGTTAAGTTTGCGAAACTTCCACATGTGTATGAAACAGCGGAATATAATCCTTATGCCTAAATGGTGTTATAGTATTACAAAATTTAATCATAACATGCATGAGTTACCTTTCTCAAACTATTTTTCTTAACATTTCCCATTCTTACAATATCTTTATTAGAAAGAAATTTTAATATCTTTGCCCCCTTTTATACACATTTCTAGTTTATAAAATGTCGCTAATTTGAAAGTGATCTTCTGCATCTTAAACATTGATTTACATGTCCAGTGTAAAAGTTTCTTTGTCTGTAAGATGGAGGTGTGTCTTGATATTCCTAGAGCTATATAGGTTTTTAAAAGTAATCTCTTGATAATGTTAATAAATTTTTTATATGAAATAATCCATGATATGATTTTGTTTGCTTTATATTTTTAGTGTGGCCCTGTTGCTGAAACTGTTGCATACGACCTGGTATTGGAAGTTGCAATGAAAGCTCAAAATTTTCGACAGCGAAATTTGTTGTTGCATGGATCATGGAAATGGTTGTTGACAGAATTTGCATCCTACTTTGGAGTCTCCGATACATATACAAAACTAAGGTAGCAACCCCTATTTTTGTTTGAACCCATTAAGAGTTTTATATGCAGGAAGTTATAGATGCACTTATGGCGTGTATTAATTTATTTTCTAAATTTTTATTCAGATATCTGTCTTATGTTATGGATGTGGCGACCCCTACAGCAGACTGCTTAATGTTGGTTCACAGTTTGTTATCACCTGTAATTTTGAGAAGCTACAGTAAAACTGCGTTGAGTCATCAAGAGGTACAGTTCTTTTCTTGGCAGTGAGTAGATGATAGTGTTTCATTTTGCTGTAATCTGTCAAATGTATTCATGCTTTGGATGCTTTTTGCAGTTGTAAATGTTCAACTTTTGGGAAATCTGTAACTCAATAAACCTTTTCCATGTTGAAGACAGCTAAGTAGCCAAACATAAAAGTTATTGTTGAGTTTATATATATGTGTGTTCCTGGAGATGATCTAGTGAGTGAAAGTGATATAAATGAAAACTTGTTTCTCACATTTCCTTCTTTCAAATGCATGATCCATTCCGTTCAAAGTGATCAACATATCATAAAACAATAGGAGGAATAAAATATCACAAAGTTTGAATATTATTTCTCCATGCAATAAGTGGTTGCAAAATGAACGGTTTTTCAACAATAGAACAAATGAAACCCCTTAATGCATGGGCAAAACACGTCCAAATTTCGTTATATTTCCATCCAACTATGTTTTAAGACATGTACATCACTTTGAACAGTGTGGATTATGCATTTGATAAGTGGAGATGGGTGAAACAAGGTATCACTTTACTTATTAAATGTGTCACTTACTAGAACATTACTATATATAATATATATATAAAGAATAGAGGTGAGCTACTTCTAGAATATATCAGTTGTGTTTTGATACCAACTTTGAGGATGGATCATCCCAACTGACATCCAACACCTTTAGATGTGATCTAACATATAAACAAGCCAAATGTCAAACTACATCGATGAATTTTTAGTCGTACATCATGCAACTGCAAAATTAAGTTACTACAGACTTTTTTTTATCTTTGATTTTGCACACAAAATGCATATTCAAATATTGTTTAAATCTTTTAAAATTTTGTGAATATATTTCTTTTACAATTTAGATCACATCTATTGGAATTGATTTTCATTTTGGATGGTCAATCCTTAAATTTGGGGTCAAAACAAAAAAAAAAATGAGCTCTAACTTTATATATAAGGGGTGATCATATGAGACCCTTTCCCTTATTTTAAGACCTTACATGATATGAACCCCCCAAGAAAAATCTAAATCGTTCATCTTGTTCTTCATGACTATAATAGCCTAAGGTTTATTTGAAATTCATTTGTCCATTCATCATATCGTCAAAAATATAAAGTTTCAGATATACTATTTTGTCACATTTTAAAACATAAACAAATGAACTTCAAATAACTTGATTTTACACCCTTCAGCTATCTTAGGCATATGTAGAACAAAATGAACGGTTCTGATTTTTCATGGGGTGTTCACATCAATGAGATAATGTATGAGGCCTTGTAATAAAAGGAGAGGTAGGGTCTCACATGATATATATATAGCACCGTGGTGTCGAACAAAATGAACGGTTCTAATTTTTCATGGGTTCATTTCAATGAGATCATGTATGAGGCCTTGTAATAAAGGGAGAGGTAGGGTCTCACATGAGTGACATGATCACTATATATATATATAGCATCGTGGTGTGGCTGTCAGATAAGTAAAAATTAAAAATGAATAATTATCTACACATTCAAATCATGAGTGGTGAACATGTTTTTACCCATACATTAAGTGGCCTTTGCAGAAAAAACGGTCATTTTGCAATTCCATAATTGATGACAAAACATGTGCAAATCTAGTATTTTTGCATCACCCTATGTTTAATAATATGAAGATCATTTTGAATGACGTGGATCATATATTTTTCCTTTTATTTCTTCCTTATTCTAATGCCACTCTACAATGTTATCTAAGGTGACACCCTACCTCCATTAATCCCTATATTTGTGTATATATAGAGGGTAATGATAATATGAGAGGGTGAGCTAGATTCTTTTTTTGTGAGTTAAGCGATTTGAACCATCTGATTCATGATCACACTGTTCACATTATTCCACGGGTCATATAGCACATCCGTACAAAATTTCATGCTATTTGGATACCTCTAGCTTATGCATCAAGTGTGTTATTACTGAAATGTATATTAGCTAATTTACTTCAACTGCTTGATGCGTAGGCTAGATGTCAAATCATTTATGCTTCATGATCTGTAGAATGATGTGAATGGTCACATAAATGAATTTAGCTCATAGTCTCATATTATCATTACATTATATTCATTTTAAAGAGCTAAGCAATTTGAACCATCCTATTCACGGTTACACCGTTCAGATTATTCTACATACCATGAAAGTGTACAAAATTTGGAGACCTCTAGCCTATGCATCAAGCGGTTTAAGTAAATTCACCGATATATGTTTCACAAATAGTGTGAAATCTCTGAACCGCTTGATGCATAGGTAGAAGATGTCTCCAAATCAACTGTAATTTTGTACACGTACTATATGACATGTAGAATAATATTAACGGTATGATCATGAATTGGATGCTTCAAATTGCTTAGGTCTCAAAAATTGAATCAAGCTCACCATCTTATATTATCATAATCATACACACACAGAGGGAGGCGATCCAGTGAGAAGTGTTCTCACGATAAGCTTCATGAGAACTCCTTGCATAGCCATCAAATGGATGAGCCAAACATTTCAGAATGACTATAATAGTCTAGAAATGTAACATCAAGTCTTTTGAAATTCATTTTCGGTCCATCATGTCATTATAAAAAATAACGATATTCAGCCTTACAATTTGTAACACTTCAATGTATGGACAAACAAATCTCAAATGAATTGATCTTCCATTCTTAGACTAATTTGGACATGTAGATCAAAACGAATGGTTCAGATTTTTCAATTAATGTCACAGAACAATGTTCCTACGTGGTTTGCACCAAATGAATTCTCATCGGATCAAACCCTATAGGCACACACACATATACGGGTGGTTAAGTGTATAGGATAAAATTTCCTTTTATGGCGTGCAAAAAAAAATCCAATTGTCGTAGCCAAAATTCATGATCCACACCATTCAGTTTGATCTTCTTTACCATGAAAGATGGTGAGTTCATACCATACAATCACTACATTTGAACTTGTTTTACCCATTCAGCGTGAGGTTGCAAGATGACGGTTTTTAGCAATAGAACTATTGTGATCATTTACTTAATGCATGGGCAACACATGTTCAACTTTGATGATATTTCAACCTCTTAGGTTTCATGAAATGTTGAATACTTCAGAGTGGATCATGCCCTTGGGCAAGGGGGTAGGATTTTAGGGTGCCATAGGAGGAAATTGTCCGCTTTCTCATAATTTATATTGGGTTAAAATGCAAAAGACTACCTCATTGTTTACCGGGTTATCCCAACCCCCCCTCCAAACTGCAATCCTGATCTCGCAATCCAATTTATGGTGGGTTCCTCGTTTCAAATCTCTTAAACTAGCGATCATGGTTTTTTTTTCCATATCTTCAAATTGAAAACCTTTTATTCATTAACTCTTGAAGTTATCTTCAAACTCTCCTTAATTAGTCATGGAGTTCAATTAAGTTATTATTCTTAAATTTAGCAATGTAGGTAAATAATGGTTTTAGCTATTAATTTTCTCAAGGTTTCTATCTATACATGCACATACATGCACGTATGTATACTGACGAGGACATCAGTTCTGTTTATTTATTTTGAGATTTAGCCATATGTAGTAGTTTTGCAATTTGCATTCTTTATTGTCTGCATTAGAATATTTTAAAGATTTGTATTGAGATTTTGTTTTGAGCCTATATAAAAAAAATCTCACAGCCATATGTAGTAGGCCTTGAGAATAATGAGAAGGTATGCTATTCTGAATTAAAAAAATTATTGTGTTGAGTTATTGCTCCGCATTCTTTTCTTGTGCGTGAGACCATAAGAAACTATTAGGGTTTGTGAGAAACCCTAAGAAAGTATTAGGGTTTGTGAGAAGCTCTAATGACACCCCAAATCCCCAATTAATCAAAACCCTAAATCCCTCTTCTTCACAGCCGTCCACCTTCCCTCCCTTTCATCTTCTTCCTCTTCCCCTTCTTCCCGAACTCAACACCTTAACCTCAACCCATCCACTCCCTCTCTTCTGGAAACCCATCAATCACAACCCATCCACTCCCACTCTTCTTGAGACCCCTATCCTATGAAGCACGAATACGGGTACGCGTATCCGATACGGTACGTATCGGATATGCGGATACGTCGATTTCTCAAAAACTAGGATACGGGTACGTTAGGATATGCTTAAATAAAATAAATAAAAAATAATTAATAATATATATTATAAATAAAAACTGAATTTCTTAAGTTATACATAGACAATATAAAATTTCATTAATAAAAATATGACAAAAAGAAAGAGGCCTATATAGGGATAACTTACAAGGAGTTCATGAATACCATTTGTTAAATTTATGACAATTATGTAATGTTATTTTTTTTGGTAATATTTTCTTAAAGCTGCATGTATGACTCTAGTATCCTCATGTATGTGAGAAATGAGAATCACTCTAGTATCCTCTAAAAAACATTACTAATTACTAAATATGATATAAACTAACAAGTAACAATCCCTAATCTGTAACAAATGGGAAATTGAGAATCACTATAGTAACAAACTAACTAACATTACGAAATGAGAAATGAGAATCACTCTAGTAACAAACTAACAATTCCAAATCTAGTAGTTTAATCTAGTCTAAATGTCTAATTAACTAACATTTACATCTTCCGATATAGTTCCTTCAATCATTTAAATTAAAAATACAATCAACAGAAAACTAAATTATGGCAAAAAAACTGAATTTGTAGTCTACTCTAAATTCCTAGCTTTTGTGGTGTGGTTATTACGACAGTTCATTATTTACATGCCACATTCAAGTTCGACCACAGCAAATGCATCCACACATTTATTAAAATGATCCAGTATATATCCCCAAACATACATCATTAAAATGATCCTGTATCGACCACAACAATGCATCCCCAAACATACATCATTTCCAGAAAAGTATTCACTCTTAACCTTTTTTAAAAAGTGACTTATTACGGCAAAAAACTCCAATCTCAAATTCTCAGGCTACTTGAGGTTGCACTCTGATAACAAATGAATAATTGAAAATTTGCACTCTAAAATCTGCACTCTAATAACAATCCCTAATCTAGTAATCCCAATATAACAAATGAATAATTGAAAATTAAAAATTTAAAAGTACCTTTAGGTTTTATCTGAGGGTGAGAGAGGAGATTTCGGTCTGGCTAGGGTTTCGATCGCCGATCAATGTGAGAGAGAGAAGAGGGCTAGGGATTCGATCGAGGTGAGAGAGAGAGGAGATTTAAGAGAGAGAGATGGCCAATGGCTAGGGTTTCGACTTTCGATTGCCGATCGGGATGAGAGAGGAAGAAAAGGGCTAGCCGGCTAGGGTTTCGGTCGGGGTGAGAGAGAGGAGGATTGGGGTGAGAGAGAGGAGGATTAGGGTTTCGGTCGGGGTGAGAGAGAGGAGGATTGGGGTGAGAGAGAGAGGAGGGCTAGGATTTCGAATACGTACATCGGGGTGAGAGAGAGAGATAGAGAAGAGCGGTGAGAGAGATCAGGGTGAGAAAGAGAGGAAAAAGGGGAAAGATGGGCTTGGGCCGGGCCGAACAAAAAAAAACCAAAAACGTACCCGCGGCGTATCCCGCCGTATTGGCTGCGTATCCCCGCGTATCGGGAGAGTATCTGATATTTTTTTATTTTTTTATTTTTTAATTACTCCCAATACGTATCGGATACGTATCATGTGCGTATCGTGTCCGATACGTATCAGATACTTAGTACGCGCCCCTTGCAGAGTATCCGTGCTTTATAGCCCCTATCTTCCTTACCCCCCTTCCGAAACCCCGATTGCTGCCTCCGACCACCACTGCCTTCAACCCCGCCAGTGAACCCAAACCTCCACCAATCGCCGCCCCTCATTTCCTCACCGGCGCCTCACTCTCTCCCTTACCTGACCGCCCCTTGTCGCCTTCATGTCCCTTCCGGCCACCCCCTTCAGCCCCACTCTCTAAAACCCCTTCAAACCTGAAACTCCAAATCCCTAACCCAAATCCACCCAAAATCCAAAACCCTAAATTTCCCTAAATCTCCAATTCAACTCCTAACCCTAATCTTCATATCAAGAAAACAATTTGCTTCGTACATTGATATTGATTGCGACGATTGGCATCTTCTCCCTTCATTTGTGGCGACGACTCGTTCATCGAACTCTCGGTAATCTCTTTCACTTCTCAGTTATTTATGATATTTCTTGATCATCTCTATAATATTATTTAATTTTCTGTCATCTACAAATATTGAGTGTGTTTCTACTTGCCAATTAGAGTACAAATCTTTATTGAATATGTTATTGGCTAAGAACGCGTAAGTATAATTGTTGATTGTTAATCTTTAATTGGGCTTGTTAATCTAGTTTCAATTCTTGAAAATTCATCAAACTAATTATTAGTTTAATTTCCAACCTAATCAACATTACATGTTGGTAAACTTAATCTTGTAATATTCTTGAAAATTCTCTACTTAGGGTTAAAGTTTACATCATTTTGGTATCAGAGCGAAGGTTTATAAAACCCTAGTTCTTGCATCAATTAGCTATAGTTTCTACATTCATTTAGGAATTATTTGCATTAAACACTTTTAGTTCATTTAAGATATTAATTTTTTTGGGGTGCATTTAGGACACATTTTCCCAAATTTTAGCAAACACACGTTACCACGATCCCTAGAATTCAGCGAGCCCATCTTCGAACTGAAATGGACAACTCTGATATTTTCACTATCCTCGCTGCCATTCAAGCAACTCTTGCTAATATTAATAAGAGGCTTGAGAAAGTGAAATTGAATCAAAATGTTGTCCCTGAGCTTCATCGTCATATCCCTCAAGGGAATGATCGTGACGACCGATGTCAAGGTCGTGATCCTGATGTACGATACAAGAACGTTAAGGCTGACGTTCTCCACTTTGAAGGTCGTATGGAACCCTAAGCTTATCTCGATTGGATCCGTGCCATGGACCACTACTTCGTGTGACTTGACATGAGTGAAGTCCTGAAGGTCAAATTTGTCACGATGAAATTAACTGGTAAAGCTCAATATTGGACCAATCTTGAACACGCCCGTAGAGGCCGAGGCCTGACACCCATAGCCACTTGGGATGCCATGAAAGAGAAGCTTACTGAGAGATGTGTCCCTATCAATCCACACCCAAATGCTTGATTCGTGGGATCAACTTTATTATGGAAGTAAATCCACCCAAGAGTATGTGGATAAGTTCGATGACTTCCTCATTCGGTGCAATGCTTTAGGTTAAGAGAACGAAGAACAAACTCTTTCTAGGTTCATAGCTAGACTACGAGCCGATCTTAGGAACAAGCTAATTCATAGAAATGTGGATTCATTGACAGCAGCTTATGGCCTTGTCATTGATATGGATTTTCTTAAAGCAAGTTCTGATGAGGACATCTATTATGTTTAGTTTACTATTTTATTTCAGTACCATATTTTTTTGGCAATTATAGCCATATGTAATCTTTCTTTTATGCATTAGAATATTTTGAGATTTTTGGAATATTTTGAGATTTGTGTCAAAATTTGTTTTGAGTCTATTTATAGCCTTGAGATTAATGAGAAGTCATGCTATTCTTGATTAAATTGTGTTGAGTTTTGCTCTATATCTCTCTTTTGTGTGATACAATTAAGATCCAACTTATTAGAGTTTGTGATAAATCCTAATAAAATTTTGGAGTTTGTGATAAACTCTAAAACTATCCCAAATCCTCAAATTCACTTCAATTCCTAAACTCTAACCCTAATCCCCAAATTAACCAAACCCTAATTAATCTCCTACACTCCTTTCTCATCTCTGGATCCTGCAACCCCAAGACCCACGACCACCACTCGTCCCCACCCTTTTCAACTACCACCGTCATCACCCGAGCACCCCCTCCTTCCATTGTCATCGACGCCCCCCCCCCCCCACCCTCTTCTCCACCATCTTCTTTTTCTTCCTCTTAAAACCCGAACCCCCCCACACCGTCGTCGACTTTCCCCCTCATCGTTGCCCTCTCGACTGCCTTCAAACCCCACTATCGACCGCCCTCCAGTCACCACCACTGCGACCCCGCGTGCACATCGCAACCTCGAAGTCTCCTTCATTATCTCCCCCCACTACTGTCTTCAACCCCCGCTCATCCCTAGCCTCATCACCCCTTTCCCTCGCCGTCATCGACTCCATCCCCTGCCGAGCCACCGCCATCAGTAGCTCCGACGCTGAGCCCCGCCTCTTTGGCTACCAGCAGCTCCAACAACATCGAGATCTGTTTCTTTTCCATCCCGTGCGACAACTCGTTTATTGAAGGTTGGTATACTCTTTCCACTTCTCAAATATTTGTGTTATACTGCTTTATCATCTCTATTATATTATTTGATTTATCTGTCGTCCAAAAATATTGAGATTGAGTGTTCTACTTGCCTAATTAGAGTACAAATCAATATTGCATCTTTTACTTGCTAAGAACGCTTAAGGATATAATTATTGATTGTTAGAACTGAATTATTAATTGGGCTTGTTAAACTTAATTGAATTCTTGAAAATCCATCAAACCGATTCGAGAAATACATGTTGGTAAAATTAATCCTTTAAGATTCTTGGAAAATTCTCTATTTAGGATTACGTTTTACATCAAGTTCCCATTATAAGTCCAGCGATTCGAGAAATTATTTCTCTAGAATGACCTCTACTGGGCTCTAGACCTGAGCTCCCCTCTTCTCAGCACCCCAACAAGTCTTACCCAAGCAAGCCAACTTCAAATTCCTATCCACTTAGAAATGACAATACGAGTAAGAACACTGAAATAGGGCTGGTATACCGTACCGTACCGTATTATTATTACTCTACCGTCTACCGTACCGGAATACTTGGTACACAAATTTCTCTACCATTACCGTGCCAAGATTTTGGTATTACCGAGTTCGGTACTACCGGAATATTGGTATGGTATTGGTAATACCATGGTACTACCGGACATCAATTAGCTTAAAAAAATAACATTCATATAAATGGCAAATGAAGGATAAATAAGCTCAACATAAATATATATATGAAGAAGTTCCAACATAAATAATTATATATATATATATATATATATATATATATATATATATATATATATATGAAGAAGTTCCTTAATCCACCCAGGCCAAACAACAAATCAGGGTTGTAGACTTAATTGTTGTACAATTTCATAGATGTATAAGTTTCAATATAAAATATTTTTATTGTATGAAAATTAGTTTCAACATTCTACAATATGATTGATTTAATATGCTACTCCATTAGATTCAACATTCTGCAATATGCTTAATTAGATATAATTGGATAGATTCATTCAACATACAGAGAAAGATTGACAACAATTCTCGAAGTTAAGAAGATTCATATATAAAGAATAACAACAGTATTGTTATTTTCCGTTCATAACATTCATGATATTTGATGGTTCTTTCATTTCTGTGTATTGTTCTACTCCTTTTTTTTCCAGTATGTATCTCATTTAGAAGATTCATATATAAATCAATTTCAGGATTATGATAAAAATATAATACATAAATAAGATTTCACCTATATTAACTCCTAAAAAAATACAAAAATTAATTTGATAAATCAAATCAAAAGATCTTTTACATTCTAAATTCCTAATTGTGAATAATAATACCCAAGATCTCAAGAAAACCCAACAAGAACAAGAAGAAGATGGATCTTATATTAATACACCAACTAAACTCTAATGTTTCCTAATTTGTCAAAAAAATCTTCCAAAAATACCGTACCGATGGGGCTGAAGAAGGTAGGCGGCGTCGCGACAGCGTGGTGGTTCGGCAGCGTAGTGCGTAGGTCAATCAGTGCGTGTGCCCTAGATTCAAAAAAAGGAAAAAAAGGAAGAAGGAAAAATAGAAGAATAATTGAAGTACTAGTATAACTGGGATGAAAAATTGAAAAAGAAAATAAGAAAAATGGGCCTGGAGCTCGGTCTGTGCATGGGTTTTTAAATATAAAAATTAAATTAAATATATATTAATTACTTGGTATGGTACGGTATACCATGGTATCAGTATTGGGTACCAGTACCATACCATATAATTTTGGTATGGTACAATACCGAGATTTCGGTATGGTATTACCAAGATTTTGGTAATATATGGTATGGTAATGGTATGGTACGGTATGGTATGGTAATATGGTATTTTTTGACACCCCTACACTGAAAGAAACTACTCTAACATTGATCCTTCATTAAGTGCTATAAATGCAAGAGATTCGGCCATTTTGATGGCAACTGTTCCAGCCCTAGTAGGATCAACATTGTAGAAGGTACTGCTGTTATTGCTGATGAGCCCGACAATGAGTTTACCTATGAACCTCGTGTAAGTGATGACTTTGATGAAGAAGTGGATGACCAATCTCTCAACTGTATTTGGTCGATTCAATCACCCCCATTGAATGTACTTGAGTCATTCATTCTCAAGTCACTTGGCAGCCCATAGATTTTATCCCAATGTTAGAACATTCTAGTGTCACAGAGTCTGCATCCACATTTGCATTCTGCATTCATGATTTGCATAGAGAAATTTTCAAGGAAATTAATGAGAATAATATTAACTACAAGTTAATAGAAGATACTAGAAGAAAATTTACAACTCTTGATGTTGGTGACGAAGTGATGGTTCAGATTCGTCCCGAACGGTTTCTAGCTGGATTCGTTAATAAATTGAACACGTGTTGTAGGCTCATTTAAAATTCTGTATAAAATCAATGATAATACCTATGTCGTTGATCTTCCTGGAGGTTTTGGCATAAGTAAGACTTTCAATATTGAGGATTTAGTACCCCATGAAGTCCCAAAATTTAACCTTAGAAATCTTCTTATAAATGAGCCTACCCTGCTGTAACGCCCCAAATTTCTAATAAGACCGAATTTGAGGTTCCACAGGATCTTTACTTTGTACAATTTTACAAGGAAATTAAAACTTTTCTCAACAATACATCAGAGTTTGTTACAAATGTTACACAGCGGAAGATAAATAATTTACAATGAAACATTTACAACATCTCTAAAATAAAACAACATCAGCATATCCACTTTATAGCTTCACAAACATCCATTACCTGCATGTAAGACTGTGGACACGTCAGTTGCTTACAACCGACGAAATGTTATACACGGCCTTTTTCTCTATGCCGGAAACAGTATAACGATCTCCATACTTTAACAAACCACAAACTTGAATGAATTATAAAGTGTCAAAAGTGATTATTCTAAACATGTAAGTGAATGTCATGCCTTAATGCCTAATGCACACTTTTTTTTATTCTACGATGACACTAATGTGGACTTGTTCGGATTCTATGCATCCCATACTATATAGGTCCGAGGGCAAGCGCCTACGTACTCCACAATAAAGGGTTCGATCCCTTGTCATGAAACTATCCAGTAATAAGACAAGGTTTAGATCATTCCACGAATTTGAATCCCAGCATCGGAGTCCACCGCTGACTGTTATAACAGATCCCACATCGTGTGAATCATCCTGCAAGTGCCCCTCTAGCCCCGGTATACGCATATACATTGGAGTACTGCAAAATAAAAACTATCCGCCTGATTACTCAAGATCCTGGAATCCACCGCTGACCCGTCCTCATAATCCCGAATTTAAAAATAAAGCCTGTCTCCCACGGAGCAATCTCAGTCTGCCGACTGGGGTCTATAGTCCCGATGAATCACCACAGTCAACCCACCTCTCGACTATATAGAGCAACCCACTTACGTTTGCCCAGGTTTACTACATCTTCACTTAAGTGTCTAATCCTTAAGTTCAAGACATGGATAATTTGTCAAACTTAGAATCAGTTTTTTTACCTCCTACCGGTCTTACTCATAAATATGAAATAGCCCCATGGCCTTATCTCAAAATATAATTCAAATCTTTCATTTCAAAAAGTGCCGGTATCCGAGGTCTCACTAATTCTAAATCACAACTTTTTCATGTGAAAGAGGATCATTGCCCCTACTATCTGATGAGTATTCACTCTTCAATAATGTCTTAAAGCTGATTATTCTCAATTTCAATTCATTTCAAGACTTAGTCAATGTCTCATTTTGACACTATTCATGATTTACTTTTCTACTCTTAATTCTTTCCAATCAATGATTCTACTCATGCATTCATCTAATTTAACTCATGGTCAATTGGGAACATTTAAAAATCTAGAAATTTCACATTCAACATAATTGCATTATTTTAACAAGTGAATCAAAATCTTACTTCTAAGGATGAAAATGAAGTAAAATAATTTAACTTGAGAACAAACTCTGATTCTATCTCAAAAGGTCTCTTTTACTTTTCAATTATACATAAAACTCTTTGAAACTATTTTAATAAATTCTCCATCATATTTCTAAATCACTAAGATTTGTTTCCTCCAATATTTAAATGCATAAAGACTCACTAAAAATTCATTAAAACACAAAAAAAAACAAATGTGGCCGTATGGGTTTCTCTTGATAATATTATAATGTATCATGCATATGTGGCCAGGTTAGTAACAAAATACATAGTATGCACTTTTACATAAGATCGATAATAGATAGCCATATACTGCACGGTTTTATTTGTGAATATTAATTGTAAGGAGTAATTACAGATACTATGGTTATGATACATATCCATAGTATCTCATTTCAATGGAAATATTTTTGGTAATATTACTGTTCAAAGTCTTTACTTTAGTTTCATAATTCTGATGTATTCCAAATTATTGATTAAAATGCAAAATTATACACGTAATTGCTACATATTATTGTTGATACTACATATACAGATGGTTAGTACTAATTTTGTCAAATAATTAGCAAAATACTTAATTAGGCACTATTAGTAAATATACGTGGTGAAATCATATTTTAGAAAAAAAAATAAAACAATTTGACAAAGTTGTTTCTTCTTATTAAACAACACAATTTTGCATTCGTTCTTTTTTTTTTAGTCAAGGATAGCATATTATATTTTTATAACAATCCAATGAGCTCCATAACATAAATTTTTCTTTATAAAAATTTATTTAGTTATCAAAAGAAGTGTTAACAACATTTTCATAAAAATCTACTATTCTTCATGCATATCAATTCATGACAAAATTTTACTTGATCGTTTCTTTTCTCATTGCTAATTCGCATGATATGAGTCAATTTACTTAACATGACTTATTTTACTATTATTCATTCTACACACAAATCAAAATTTCTCATTTGTCATCTCTAGCATGCATAATTCTAAAATTTAGAAAGCATGAGAACACCCACATCACATCAATTTGGACTATAATAATAATGCCATATTCTATGCATTAGAAAGTATAGAGACCACCCACCTCAATTTGAAGATTGAACAAATGTTTGAAGCAATCCTAGCTCCTAACAAGAACACCTCCCCCTAGCAAGAGCTTCTTCTCCTAGCAATAATTTCTCCAAGCACAAGGACACACTACTTCTCTTTCTTTTCTTTCTTTCTATTCTTTTGATTTGTTTTTGGTGTGAAGAAAAGAGAAGAGAATGGTGTGCTATTTATAGGATATTGTTAGGGTCTAAATTGCAAAATTTCACACCTAATAAATCACTCAATTTAATTTTCAACCATTCACTTTCTCAACTCCTGAAAACCCCCAACTCTTCAACTCTCCAGTCTCCACCTCTCTAATTCCTATAACCTCCAAAACTCTTCCTCTTCTAAAACTCCCCAACCGGCCACTTTTAACAGCACAAATGTGCTGTTACTCTTCCATTAGCACGTGCAAGGCCACGTCAAAGCCATGGTTGACGAAGTCAAACACAACCATTCAATTCATTTCCTTCTTCCGAAGTAAATCTCCACGGGTGGGCCCCCAGCTTCAATGCCACGCCAATGTGGTGTTTTCCAAACCACACAATGCTGTGCATCATTTCACAAATTCACACCCTGGCCCCATCCAAAACACACCATACACTAATTCATTATAATCCATATAATACCAAATCAGCAAACTCTATATATATATATATTTGAAACTACGGGGTGTTATACACACTTCGAATTTTTTTTGAAAACAAATATGCTTAAGTACGTTTATCGAAAACACGTGCGTCGCACGTAAAATATTAAAATGCGAAATCAATTTTTTAAACGAAAAATTATTAAAATATAATCGAAAACAACATAAGAAAAATTATATTTTCTTATTTTATATATTTCATGATGAAATCACTACACATAGAAAACACGTGCATTTCACGTACAAAAAAAGCATTTTAATCCAAATGGAGAAAAATGAACTTCCGTTTATAAAAAGAGTTCGAACACGAAAAATAAATACTCATAAAAATATCACACGTAGCGATGGAGAAGTACGCAACTGATACGTGCAATTGAAAACACATAAAAAGCACGTAAAAATGCAGAAATTGAAATATAATATTTTTGTTGACTCAAAATAGGGTAAAATCAATACGAAAAATGCATAAAAAGTCGGTAATCAAAATACGTGGTGAAAACACGTTACAAAATACACGTGCATAACACACGAGGACAAAATTGTCATTTCAAATTTTGCGGGGTGTTACACCTGCAGCCTAATTGTGAGGTTACATTTTCCGCTCTATCTGATACTACTTACCCACCGACATAAAAATTGGATAATATTTTGAATGATCAGATAATCTCTACTAGAGATGGTGGTATTCGTAGGTATTTGGTGAGATGGATGAACAAGCTGAAGTCGGAGGATACTTGGATTGATCGTAAAGAGCTCCAGCGCTTGGACCCAGATCATTTGGAGCACTATGACTGATCACTGGGTTTGACTCAACTGGATTGAGTTCTCTCCCACCCGGAGAGAATGATGAGGACATCGGTTCTGTTTTATTTTATTTTGAGATTTAGATATATGTAGTACAATTTGCACTCTTTATTTTTTGCATTAGAATATTTTAAAGATTTGTATTGAGATTTAGTTTTGAGCATATAAATAGGCCTTGAGAATAATGAGAATGTATGCTATTTTGATTAAAAAAATCATTGTGTTGAGTTATTGCTCTGCATTATTTTCTTGTGCGTGTGAGACCATAAGAAACTATTAGGGTTTGTGAGAAAATCCTAAGAAAGTACTAAGGTTTGTGAGAAGCTCTAATTACACCCCAAATAATCAATTAATCAAAACCTTGCCCTTCTTCACAGCCGTCGATCTCTCCTCCCTCTCATCTTCTTCCTCGTCCCCTTCTTCCCGAACCCAACACTTCAACCGAAACCCATCCACTCCCCCTCTCCTGCAAACCCATCAATCGCAACCCATTCACTCCCCCTCTTCTTGAGACCCTGTCTTCCCCATCCCCCTCCAAAACCCCGACTGCTGCCTCCGACCACCACTGCCTTCAACCCCGCCAGCGAACCCGAATCTCCACCAGTCGCCGCCCCTCATTTCCTTACCGGCGCCTCACTCTCCCTCACCCGACCACCCCTTGCCGGCTTCCTTTCCCTTCTGACCACCCCCTTCAGCCCCGCTTTCCAAAAACCCTTCAAACCTGAAACTCCAAATTCCCAAATCCACTCAAAATCCGAAACCCTAAATTTCCCTAAATCTCAAATTCAATTCCCTAATCTTCATATCAAGAGAACTATTTGCAGATGAGTACAGTGATATTGATTGCGACGATTGGCATCTTCTCCCTTCATTTGTGGTGACGACTCGTTCATCGAACTCTCGATAATCTCTTTCCACTTCTCAGTTATTTATGATATTGCTTTATCATCTCTATAATAATATTTGATTTTCTGTTGTCCACAAATATTGAGTGTGTTTCTATTTGCCAATTAGAGTACAAATTTTTATTGAATATGTTACTGGCTAAGGACGCGTAAGTATAATTGTTGATTGTTAGGTGTGAATATTTAATTGGGCTTGTTAATCTTGTTTCTATTCTTGAAAATCCATCAAACCAATTATTAGTTTTAATTTCTAACTTAATTAGCATTACATGTTGGTAAACTTAATCTTTTAATATTCTTGGAAATTCTCTACTTAGGGTTAAGTTTACATCATATACGTATCACCCAAGATAATGAACCGCGATCCTCTACCACGAACCAAAATGTACTGCGATCCTCTACCACGAACCAAAATTGGATTGTTAAAATGAGGGTAGTGTTTTGCTTTTTAATGAAACTTTAGGGTATATAGCCGCTGTGCATTTTAGCCTTTATATTATTACTAGTTGTGAAGTTGAATCTTTTAGTTGGCTTTGTTGTTGGTCATCCTGGTAAGGATTTTCTTGTATATAACCCTTCAGTTTTTTTTTTGGTATAATACTCTTTTAGTGTGAGATACCTTTACCCCATGAATCATGCTTTAAATGTACAAAATAAATTAATATATCATCTATTCTTATAGTTCCATTTGAAATTCCTTCTTATGGTTTTCCATATGGATTCTTATATTCCCGCAGTGTGTTGTGTGGGCGACTACCTTTACCACATCATTTTAATGTATAAATAAAGGAATATGTCTTCATTTCATTGAATTGATTCTTCATGGCCGAGTCATAATTTTATGGATTCTAATATTCCAGAAGTATATTCTGAAATATACGATATTGCCAATCTCGTCAGAATATATGTACAAGGTAAAGTAATATGTTGTTGCTTCTTATAGTAATTGATATTTCATGATTATGTCATAATATTATGGATTTTTAGGTTCCAGCTTTGTATTGTAAAATAGCGTTACCAATCTCTTCACAATTAATGTACAGAGTGAAGTTATATGTCATCTCTTGTCATAGTTTTATTGAATTCATATTTCATTTTTATGTCTTAGTTTTATGGATTGTTATATTCCAGCGGCATTTTCTGAAATATGTAGTGTTTCTTATCTTTTCAGAATCGTATAATGGGTGAAATTAAGGAGCAAGTAGAGTCAATTCTAGCTATGGTCTTTGAGAACTACAAGTCATTGGATGAGTCATCACCTTCAGGAATGGTGGAAGCTTTCAAACCTTCAACTGGAACCCCTGCTCCAGTGTTAGCACATGCTATAGAGCTGTACGCCCTTCTCCATGATGTACTAGCTCCAGAGGCACAATTGAAGCTTTGTGGCTACTTCCAGGTTAAGAAAGATGACAAATTTTCTACATTTCAACTATCAAAATCTGTCATTAATTTTTTGTGTGTTTCAAATGCCAACTTATGTTCAGGCTGCTGCTAAGAAAAGATCGAGGCGACACTTCTTGGAAACTGATGAGTTTGTTGCCTCTAGCAATGAAGGAATTCTATTGGATGTTGTGACTATTTCTACTGCTTATCAGAAGATGAAAACTCTCTGCACTAATTTTAGGAACGAAATTTTTGCAGATATTCAAATCCATGATCAGCATGTCCTCCCTAGGTAGGTGTCCTATACCACTCCTTGCATTTGTCAGCATAACCGTTCTTTACAGAAATGTTTTCATCAATTATGTTTTATTATAGATTCTCATGGCAGTATATTCCTTCATCAAACAATTTCAATTCACTTGGATTGAATTGATTGTTCATTTTTAATTTAAAGGCCATGGATTCATCTTTTTAATTTGAATTTCTATCTATATAATAAAACACAAAGAAAGCTATCAAGTGGCTCTCCTTCAATCTCCCAAAAAGTTAAAGGTCCAGATCTAACCTCACAAAACATATTTTCCTCTCCTAGTCTCCTTCAATCTCCCAAAAAGTTAAAGGTCCAGATCTAACATCACAAAACATATTCCCCCCCCCCCCCCCCAAAACTCAAATTCAAATCCCCCACAAAAAACAACTCCTATATTTATTATTATTATTATTTTCTCTCTCTCTCCTTCCCTCTTCTAATCAAAAAATTAAGAAAATAAAAATTTAAAAATTTTTAAAAAATTAATTTTTTTAGAAATCTAAACAATTAAAAAACTAAAAAAATTAAAAAATTAAAAACTTTAAAAATAATTCAAAAAAATCAAAAAAATCATATAATATGTTTTTTGCTGGACCCCAAAAGTTTCTCATATAATATGTTTGCTACTTCAATTAATTTGCTGGACTTCCAAAACTATTTTATATGATCAAACAAGGTGCATCATTCCGAAGACGTGCCGTAGGCACGTGTCAACGGGCAAACCTAGTCTTTATATATAACACAAACTTATCTTTATTTCTTACTCTAATCTCCAATTTTTGGGTCAGATACAAATACCTTAGTTAAGTGTCATCTCCTTAGTCATTTGTAACATTATCATATCCTTGTTAACTGCATCAATCCAAGTTCAGTAGATATACCACTAGATTTAAGCTGTAGTAGCTATGATTTTATATTTGAGAAAACACTATGATTTAATAATCCATGCTGTCATTGGTCTTTGTTACATATGCCTTTTTGTTAATAAATAAAGATCTTTTATCTGCACTCATGCATGAAAATGTAATTTAAATTTGTCCATTATATATATTCAGGGGAGTGATCATGTTAGACCCTCCCTCTCCGCTTATTATGAGGCCTCATATGTGAACCCATCAATACGAACGAACCCCCCATGAAAAATCCGAACCGTTCGCCTTAGATAGCCTAAGAGTGTAAAATCAAGTAATTTGAAGTTCGTTTGCTCATGTTTTACAGGTTGAAAATATTGTACAGCTGAAAATTCTTTAATTTCCTAACTACATGATGGATGGGCAAATCATCCCCCCCCCCTAAAAAAAAATCTTAAAAAAAATCTTAACCGTTCATCTTGTTGTACATGTCTTAGATAGTCTGAGGGTGTAAAATGAAGTAATTTGAAGTTCGATTGTTCATGTTGTATAGCTTGAAAATATTGTATGGCTGAAAATTTAAACCTAACTACATGATGGATGGGCAAATTTATGTCAAATAACTTTCTTTCACTCGGCTCGGATTTTTGATATGGAATTCGTATCATGAGGGCCTCAAAATAAAATGTCCGACCCAAACAAAACCGGACTAGACATGTAACAGGTCTGTGGATATGGCTCCCATTCGACCCATTAAGTTATTAAGTACTATTTCATTTAACCATCAAACACACACACACACACACACACACACACACACACATATATATATATATATATACTAGTGTTTTTTTTTACATATAAACGCTATAAAATAAAGTTATGCGGTTCCCAATCGCAACTATTTTTTCCCCACAAACCTCTTTCTCTATGCAAACGTTGTTCTCATTCATATAATTAAATCTGAAATTATAATTCATATAATTAAGTCTGAAAATATAGCTAGCCGAAACCGCCAATGCTGGCAAATAGTTGTACTAAGGCAAATGAACGAGACCGAGTCCCAAACTGAGTTCGGAAACCTGTCTCAGCTGGCATGCCAAGAAATTTCCTCGTTTGACGCGCTACAAACTCATTGTTCACGGTTCACACTTTTCAGAGTGATTGATGTAAAACTAACCCTAAATAGAGAATTTCCAAGAATATTAAAGGATTAATTTTACCAACATGTAAGTGCGGATCAAAGTTGGGAATTTTAACAGTTAACAGATATGATGGGTTTTCAAGAATTGAATCAAGTATAACAGTCCCAATTAATAATTCAACCTTACGATCAATAATTAAATCCCTTAGTGTTTAGCAAGTAATAGGTTCAATATTGATTCGTACTCTACTCAAGCATGTGCAACACTCAATCTCAGTTATTTTGTGGACGACAGGCAAATCAGATAATATAATAGATAATAAGGCAGTAGAACACAAATATCTAACAGAGGAAAGAGTATACCGAATGCGAAGAAACCAGCGTAGATCTCTGGCAGAACACAGCAATGGCAGACTACGTCAAATCAGCAACCACAGTATCCAAACCAGAAATGGCGACAGCAAGAACGCTGGGTGCAAGCAGTCGTCGGCGTGGCGAACCTGAGCAGTCGTCGGCCTGGTTGGGTCTTAGGGTTTCGACGAAGGAGGGGGGAATGATGGAGGTGTTGAGGTGGGCGGCCTGGGCGAGTTGTTTGAGTGGTGGAAGTGAGAGGGGGTGGTCGACGGGGAGGTCGAGAAGATTTAGGAGGGTGGCGACGGTGGTCAAGGGGAGTTGGAGGGGTGGCGAGGTCGGTTGCGGGATGGCGGTGAGGGTCTTGGTCGGGGTCGGGGGAAGGAAGAAGATGAGGGGATTGAGGGGGACGATGGGTTAGTTTTGATAGAGATGGGATTTGGGATAGGGAAGAAGAAGATGACGAAGGAGGGTGGCGGCAGGTGTTTAGTTGGGGTGAAGGTGATTATGATTAGGGTTGTAATCGGATCAGGAAAATTAGGGTTTGGAATTGGTTTTATTTGGGGATGCTAATTTGGGGTAGATTTTAGAGTTAATTACTAACCCTAAAATTGTATTAGGATTTATCACAAACCCTAATTTAGATCTCAGTTGTATCACACAAAAGAGGGGAAGAGAAAAACCTCAACACAATAAATTTTAATCAAGAGTGGCACGCTTTCTCATTAATCTCAAGGCCTTTAAATCGGCTCAAAATACATCTTGATACACATCTCAAAATATTCTCAAAATCTAAAAAAATACAAAAAAGATTACATATGGCTATAATTGTCAGGAACAAATATGATACTGGAAATAAAATCCTAAACTAAATAAGCAGCTGTTGAAGACGATGCCTGCGCTGGTAGAAGCGCCCGAATCGTCTTGAACCGATGTTCTCATCAGTGATCTTCGTATTGTAAAACATAGGATAATGTAAATAACTGAGTTTGCGCACATAGTTTACGCATGCATTAAAATGCAACAAATTGTTTGGTCAGATATAGGTATTTTTGTATTGCCATGATGCATGGACATGAATTTCGAATGACTTCATCTTGCATACTTAGACCAATTTAGCTGTGTAGATCAAGATGAATGTTTGGATTATCCGTGGATGCCTATGCATGGAGTTCCCACCAAGCTCATATATATTTGAGTATGTGTATGTGTATAATGTATAGGCTACTCTTGTACATAATTTGTTTTCTATCTTTTCTTTTCCTACTTTGGACGGAAAATTAATTTCACACATTCTTCGTCATGAATCCCAGTTTTGTAGATCTCCCAAACATCTGTTCATCGATTTATAGTGTCGATCTGTGCAATAGATTGCGTGCTTTCCTTGTTGCATGTCCACCTACTGGACCTTCAGCACATGTGGCAGAACTTGTGATTGCTACTGCTGGTTTTCAGATGGATCTTGCTAGCTGGAATATATGGTAATATGGTGCATGCGGTCCTCTGCTTAAAATGTTTCATTTTATTTCTATGGAGTAACTCAACTTTTTATGATATCAACAGTCCGGTTAAAGGAGGGGTTGATGCAAAAGAGTTATTCCACCTTTATATTATTTTATGGATCCAAGATAAGCGCCTAACATTGCTTGAATCTTGCAAGCTGGATAAGGTATAATACTTCTTCCATGCATTTTATGTTTAGACCTACCACCCATGATTTTCTTCTATGTTAGATTTTAAATATAAATCTTAAATAAGATATGTTGAGTTTGTTGTGGGTCGAGAGATCTATTTTACAATTTAAAATCCACAATATTTAATTTTGATTTCTGATATGCTTATGTTACCTGATACCTCTTTTTATTATTAAATTATAAAATTTAATGATTGTTATTTATTCAAATTAAATTGGCATATGCTAGGATAGCAGGATATATGCTGTGCTTCATTGAACATTACCAGGAATTTGGTGAATATTACAAAAAATAATCTCAATTGTTAATTCCATGAATAATACAATATCTATTGCATGTAAGATACTAATTGTATGTGTTTTTTTATGTATGATAACCATTGTGCAGGTGAAGTGGTCAGTTGTGAGAACCCAACATTTAACAACTCCATTCGTCGATGATATGTATGATCAATTGAAAGAGACTCTCAAAGAGTATGAGGTCATTATTTCGCGTTGGCCCGAATATACCTTTGTTCTTGAAAATGTATGTAGAATGTTTTCCTTGAATCTCTCTTCCTCAAACTTCTCTCTTGTGAATTTATCTTCGTTTCCTCCCCTTCATTTGTTTCTCTCTTTGCCTTCACCTTAAAGGCCATAGCTGATGTTGAGAAAGCAATAATCGAGGCTTTGGAGAAGCAATATGCTGATGTATTGGGCCCCTTAAAGGATAGCATGGCACCAAAGAAGTTTGGTCTCAAATATGTCCAAAAATTGGCTAAGCGCAGTTCTCTCTATCCTTACACTGTCCCTGATGAGGTTGCTTTAGTTTTTCTTTTCTATTTTAAATAAATTTAGCTTCATTGTGGTCTAATATGATTATTTTTTGTTCCCTCGTATTAGCTTGGAGTTCTTCTGAATACAATGAAAAGGTTGCTTGATGTGTTGTGGCCCAAGATAGAAACACAATTTAAATCATGGGGCTGTTATATGCCTGATGGTGGAAATACTGTTGGTGAACGCCTGAATGAAGTCACTGTCCCGTTGAGAGCCAAGTTCAGAAACTACATGCAGGCAGTTGTGGAAAAGCTTGCAGAGAATGTAAGTAACATAAGTAAGAACTATGAGAAAATTAGGCATGTTCAATTGATGCATTTTTCTTGTTCCAGACACGCGCGCAGAATGCTACAAAGCTGAAGCAGATTATTAAAGATTCAAAGGGTGTTGTGGTCGAGTCAGAAATCCGCAATCGGATGCAGCCTTTAAATGACCAGCTTGTTCAATCAATAAATCACCTTCACACTGTCTTTGAGGTTCATGTATTTGTGGCAATATGTCGGGGATTCTGGGATCGAATGGGCCAGGTGCGTATCTCCAAATTGGTTTTTGTTCTCAGTGTCACTTTTATTGTTTAGCCTAATAGTAAGATTGTTTATATGGTGGATACAGGATGTACTCAGTTTCTTAGAAAACCACAAAGAGAACAGATCCCTGTATAAAGGCTCTCGAGTTACACTGACTGTAAGTTTAGAATTTGAAAATCTTTGAACCTCCCATTGATTTTGAACTAAAATTTACTTTGGATTCTTCTTCAGGTTTTGGATGACACATTTGCATCACAGATGCAGCAGCTCCTTGGAAACTCGGTAACAGTGGAGGATCTGATGCCCCCGAGATCAGTTGTGGAGGCTCGTTCTGTGCTCTGTAGAGATGCAACAATTTATAAGGAATCAAACTTCTACTACTAAGATATGTGGCATATATGAAATTTGATCTTCGCAAGTTTTAGTTATTTTTAAGTTGGGATTTGGAAGTCTATCTCGGCTCCAACACATGGTGTCAATTTTCAGCAAAGCATTTGTGCTGCCGTCTAATAACCCAAAGTACACATGCACACAACGAATATTAGCGTCAGCAGGATAGTCACGAAGAGATAATATTATTTTTGTATTACTTTGTGAGGATGATGGTAATGCTATTCACTTATTGTAATAAGTTAAATGTGAGGATGATGGTAATGCTATTCACTTATTGTAATAAGTTAAATGTGTTATGGAGAAGTTTTCTTGGACTGTCTAACAATAACATATATATATATATATATAGTTCTCAATTCAAATTATTAGAGGGCCTGAGTTGTCCCAAGTGCAATTCTCTTTTGTTCATGAATTATCCTTATTATTACGAAAGTTGAAATGTGTGTTTATAACATCAGTCTGTCATATTTGTTGGAAATTGGTACAATTATTTTGCACATTGGAATAATTAATGAGCGAAGTCACCCACCCCTGACCCATTGAGGATGTAACTTAAACAGAAGCAACTTTTGACAGAGTTAGGCATTCAGGTCTATTTATTTGGTCCGAACGCAGCACAAACTGCTATGAAGTTGTACAAGACTATTCAAATTTTGAAGCATGTTGTGTTGAGTCAGATAACTGAAATGAAATAATGCCCTTCAAAGACAATCATATTTGTTGTCTTTGAGGTTCATTTATTTGTAGCGATATGCTAGAGTTTCTGGGACCAAAATGAGAAAGGTGCATTCTCCACATCATTCTTTTCTCTTATCACATTATCTCACTTTGTTTTTTGGTCCTTTTTTTTTTCTTCTTTTTTTCACCAAGGAAAGGTAGGGGAACCCTACCTCAATATATTAGCCAAGTCATAATTAGCAATATATACATGCATGAGCTTTGGTATTTCGAGAGGAATAACCAAAAGTGGGCAATGTAGAAGGGGAGAGAGTGAGTTGTGGTTCACCCCTAGAGTGGGAGGGTGATGAACTGTTGTTGTCGTACACATCTGCTTACTCTAAGAAAGAACTCATACAAACTTTCTCTTCTTGATAAGACTCCCACCCAACAAAATTGGCTCCTCAAGAATAACCAAGCACTAGAGTAACACATAGAGTATCAAAATGTCTTGATACAACCCAAGTTTAAAACACAGAATTAGCAGTGTCACATTTACACGACCCGGACCTGATCCGGACTCAGCATTGAATCAGACCGGGTCCTAAAATAAGACTCGATGCACTTCTGAGTCCAGCTCCGCTCAAAATAGAACCGGCCCGAATCCGGACCCGTTAAAAAATACCTAAAAAATATGAAATTTGAATAAGAGTGATATAGGGATATACATATAAATAGTAATTGTTGAATATAGATGTGTAAATATAATTGTTACCGCTAAATCTGGTGTGGGGCAAACATATAGTATTTGTGGATTCTTAGGAAAACTGAATAATCAAACCTTAAATTCTTCCGTCGGAGTTGGACCGTTGACTCCCGCCGTTCACCTGCAAAAAGTGCGAGACACCGGGGTTGATCCCAGCGACGCACCCTCCGATGCTCAAGTCAATAATCAGAGAATGATTATGAAAGAGTGTAAATTGGCAAAAGATTGATTACCTCTTAATAGTGGTGGATGGGGGGGGGGGGGTATTTACAGCCGCCTTACGGATCAGATTAGGAATGTAATCCCTAGAAACAGATTAGGAATGTAATTCCTAATTCCCAGTGAAAAGATAGATACAAATCAGGGCCGTTGATTATGATTAATCAGAAACCCTAATTCTATCCTGCTGGACTGGTTTCGTTGCGGGTTGAAACCCGCATCCAGTTGAGATGGATCCGTTCGCGAGCCGTTGGGTTTTCGCAAGAGAAGACCCAGTACCCATTTCAGATCCGTTTGTAGGTGAAATTACCATTTTACCCCCAGGCTTTAAGATTCTCGCCCGATTTGGACGGTTCCGATTTAACCCCATTTTTAGCCATATCACGAGCCCCCCACTTCCGAAGACTGAGTTTGATCAGCCTTTGAGGAGTAGTTTTACTGTTTTAATGGCTTGTGGAGTTGTATTGGAGTCCAAATGGGAGGTTTTGAATCTTTGTATGAGGCAGTATGGTGGTTTTCCGAGTTAGTTGCGCGCTCTATGTTGTTCTTGAGCTTTCTTGAGTTTCTGGTGCTTTTTCTTAATTTTTATCTATTTTTCGGATTACTTATTTAATTTTGCAAAGTGTTGATTCGTTGTTCGGGGGTCTCAATTGACTCTTCTAAGCCATAATTATTTACCCAGGGGTTCAGAAATATTTCCCTGAATTTATAATTATTTTTTAGAATTTTTAATTAATTTTCTCGAATTTTTAATCATTTTTCGTAATTTTTAAATAAATAAACCGATTTTAATAAATAAAAATTAATTTTAAATATCGAATTATGATGTGGCAAGATCTGGGCTGCTCATCTCGTGCTGGCGTGAATTTCTGAAAGATCGGACCGTCAGAGTCGCTCGGCAACATTTTCTCCGTATGAGCAGCTCGGATGGCTAGTTGCTCGGAATCCGAGCGGCGTAGCTCGGTGCCATTATCTTCGCGTGAGCAGTTCAGATCGCCAGTTGCTCAGAGCACAGATTCCAAGCGATGTGGGGTGATCTGAACCGCTCATCAAGTCAGAGTACGAATTTCGAGGAGATTTGATGGCTGTTATCGCTCGGCGCTCTTTTTCTCCGTATAAGCAGCTCGGATGGCTAGTTGTTCGGAATCCGAGTGGCGTAACTCGGCGCCATTTTCTTCGCATGAGCAGCTCGGATCGCTAGTTGCTCGGATCGGAATTCCGAGCGACGTGGAGCGATCTGAACCGTTCGTCATGGCGCCAATCTCGAGGGTAGGCTCAGTTCTCGAGAAAACACTATCTTGTCGTTTTGTGGGCGTGGCGTGATCTGAGCCGTTCATCATTTTTGGCACGAATTTCGCAACAATCCGACGGTTGGGGTTGCTCGGTCGCATTTTTCTTCAAATGTGGAGCTCGGATTGCCCTTTGGTCGGATTCCGAGCGACGTAACTCTACTGTTATCTGTATTGCGAGTAGCTCAAAACCTTGGTTGGCCGGACTGGCATCAGGGGTTACTTTCTCGTGTGAGTAGCTCGGATCGCTTGTCGCTCGGTCTTTGGTTCCGTGGGACGTGGAGCGATCGGAGCCGTTCATCTCGGCACGAATCTCGAGGGTAGGCTCAATTCCCAAGAAAATGTTATCTTGTCGTTTTGTGGTCGTGGCGTGATCTGAGCCGTTTGATCGAGATCTTGCACGAATTTTGGAGGGAAAAGTCGTTTTTCTCCAATTCGCAGCTCGGATTGGCAGTTGCTCGGAGGCCGAGCAACATAACTCCGCCGTCTCCTATATTGCGAGTGGCTCGAAATCTTGGTCGGCCGGACTGGCATCAGGGGTTACTTTCTCGTGTGAGTAGCTCGGATCGCTTGTCGCTCGGTCTTTGGTTCCGTGGGACGGGGAGCAATCGGAGCCGTTCATCTCGGCACGAATCTCGAGGGTAGGCTCAGTTCCCAAGAAAATGTTATCTTGTCGTTTTGTGGTCATGGCGTGACCTGAGCCATTTGATCGAGATCTTGCATGAATTTTGGAGGGAAAGTCGTTCTCCAATTCGCAGCTCAGATTGGCAGTTGCTCGGAGGCTGAGCAACACGGGCCGATCTGAGCGCTTCTCGGTTGCTAAGCAGAGTGCATAGGTCACTTGGGGCTTAAGGCATGGCCGGGCGGTGTGGCTTTTACTGAACCGTCGTTACACTTGTGAACGGTCGCAACTCTTTGTCACTTAGTTCTTTTGGGCTTTTTTAATGCCTTGAGGGGAGGCCCAACCGTTGTGACTTTTCGTTACGAAGCCCAAGAGACGTCTCTTTTACTATAAGTTTTCACCCCCTTCACACTTTACCTCATTCCTCACTTTCACTTTTTACTTTCACTTTTACTTTCTGCAAGCGAAGTTTTTAAGTTTTTGCTCTCGGGTGGCGCTATTGGTTGTCGCGACAAGGCGATTCCAGATTCCGGCAATCTTTTCCGGCCATAAACATCACTTCAAGGTCAGTCTCTCTCCTCACTCTTAGAAAATGGTTAAGATTTCTTCTACGGACGAGACCTCCACCACGGACCAAAGCATCGACAGAGCGGTGGTGGTCAGACCGAGCAAAGGGAAGGAGGTGGCCAAGCTGGCGGTAGTTAGATCGAGCAATGGGAAAGAGGTGGCCGAGCCGACGGTAGTTAGACCGAGCAAAGGGAAAGAGGTGGCCGAGCCGGTCGTGGTGACGACGATAGTCGAGAACCCAAAGACGGCGGGGGAGTTGGGTCGGCACCCCTCAGTTCTGTCTAGTGTGGGCGGAGTACGGAGTTATCCCAAAGATATTCTGGAGAAGGTGACGCAGGGTACGGCTCCGTTATACGAGGAGAACGATCCGAGGGACCCCTCCGAAGTGGATCAGATCTCCTTGATCCTGACTGAGGCGGACCTACATCGGATCAGGAGCGGGTTCCGGATCCCCAAAGAGTATGCCCTGGTGTCCGAGCATGCATGGCGACTTTGCCTGACACCCGCGTCTTCCCATACGACGCACTGCACGCCAGTCTTCGGTTTCCGCTGCACCCTTTCGTAATCGAGGTGATGCTGTGGTTCGGCCTGAGTCCTGATCAGTTTATGCTGAACATGTGGCGGCATGTAATTGCCTTCATCCTTCAGTGTCAAGAGATCGGTGTGCAGCCAGAGATCATCATACTTCGGAGCCTCTACCGTATCTGCCAGATGAACAAGATGGAGGAGAGGTACTACCTATCGCCGAGGAAGGGCGTGAAGCTGATCGAGAACCCAGACTCGATCAAGCACTGAAAAGAGAAGTACTTCCTCATCCGTGCTCTTGAGCCGTGGGCCTTCTCGATGCGGTGGAAGACAGGAGTTCCGAAGCGGGCGAAGAAGGAACCCGTTCTTACTAGGGAAGAGGAAGAGGTGGTGGATAAGCTCCTCGGACTTCCGACCCTCAGTTAGAAGGACATCACCGAGGAGGTCTTGTTTCGTGGGGGTCTCAGTCCGATTGATCCTAGTATGCTTTCTCTTCTTTTCTCGCTTTAGCTTTACCTTTTGGGTTAATTTTTTCCAACTCTTTTTGCTCGTTTTTTTTTAGGGAGCCCCAGCATGGATTACAAGGGACTGATGGCCAAGGCTCGTGCGGCGAAGGAGCAGGAGTCGAGGAAGAGAAAGAGGACCGTGTCCGGACCTCAGGGGGGGCGAGCTGCGAAGATCCCCTCGGTACCACCGACCATTATGGAGCCGGTGGTCGAGGCACCCACAGATGCACCCGTCTAAGGCTCTTTAGAGATGCCCGCCCCAGCTCCCTTGGTGGCGCCTGCTCAAGCAACCCACGCCGAGGTGCCGGGCTCGTCGAGAGGGGCCTTTACGGTCGGCGTGGCCTTGGCTCTCGAGGTTCCGCCCCTCACTGCCGAGGCAAAGAAAATCCTCACCGAGGAATACAAGCACCTCTTCGTCTCCGACTGGTGGGTGATGAAGGTCGAAGGATTCCTCGGTGACGGGGGCATCTGTATGCAGGTGGTGAAGCACCTGCCGACCCCCAAAGACAGTGCCGCGCTGGAGGCGGGTTCTGTTGGCGATGACACGATGAAGATCGCTCAGAACACCATGTCGGTGAGTATCAAAAATTCTCTAAAATTTTTCCAAGTTTTTTTGTTCGGTGATGAAGGTTCCTTTTGCGTCGCTTGCAGACCCTCTGTCACTTCAATCACTTGCTAGAGGAGTTTGCGAGGAAGGAAAAAGAAATGACCGTGCTGAACGATCGGGAGAGGTCGGAGCGCGCAAAGGCGGTAAAACTGTTTGAGGCCGAGCAGTTGCTATCTGCTTCGCGTGCGGCCGAAGTGGCTGGTCTGGAGGCGAAGCTTGCTGAGGCTCTGAAGCATTCAGCTGCCGAGGCTGCCAAGGCAGGAGCCTTGGAGAAGGAGAAGGCTGGGCTCGAGGAGGAGCTGGCCAGGGTACGGGGGGAGTCCGAGGAGGCTCGGAAGGCGACTGAGGATGCGTTGGCCAACCAGGCGTCGGAGGTGGCGAAGGTGACTAAGGCCGTTCAAGACGAGGCTGAAGCCCATATATTTAAAAATATGGAGGACGCCTACGCTCGAGCGTTGCAACACGTGGTGGCTCGGAACCCCGGGTTCGACAGTTCCAGCTACTACTTCTACGACCCAGTAGAGGGGGAGGAAGAAATACCTCTGGCAGTGTTAGCACCTGAGCAGGAGGACAACGACTCCGAGGGGGTGGGGGAGACCGAGGACAAGGTCGAGGACGAGGCGAACGCCGTGGGGGCGATAGTCATCGTGCCGAGCGATGACGCTTCGGGATGCCATCACGTGGTGGACCCCTGACTTAGTCGCCTCTTTTCTCATCGTTTTTGCTTCTTCTTTTTCTTTTGGTTGTAACGCCTAACTGCGGACTGACCACCGCTTTTGTGTATATTTTGGAGTTTAATGAAATGACTCGTTTTTTGTTGGCCGAACATTTGAAAATTTTGACTTTGATTTGTGTCTGCTCGGTTTTGGAATTTTGCTGTATTGAGATTTCGCTAAGTGTTGGACACTCTTTTGTTCGTGTTGAGAACCCAAGAGTTGTAAACACCCTGAAGCTTTGCAAAGTGTCGAACATTCTTTTGTTTGTGTCGAGAACTCAAGAGTTGTTAAGTGTTGAACATTCTTTTGTTTGTGTCGAGAACTCAAGAGTTGTAAACACCCTGGAATTTTGTTAAGCGTTGAACACTCTTTTGTTCGTGTTGAGAACTCAAGAGTTGTAAACACCCTGGAATTTTGTTAAGTGTTGAACACTCTTTTGTTCGTGTTGAGAACTCAAGTGTCCATCGGCCGAGGTCTCCCGCCTTCGTGCCGAGCTGAAAACGGCTAAGCAACCTCGCGAGGCTCGTCTTGAGGGCGAGGTGGAGTTGCTTAGGGGTTGCTTGTTCCAAGTCGACCAAGAGAAAGGGGAATTACTTGCAGAAATTTGTCACCTGGAAGTGGCTGAGGGGGAGTTTCTGGCCGAGGAAGAGGAGTTGGCTTCGACGGTGGGGAAGTTGATGTCTGAGCGAGATGAGCTATTGGCAAAGGTTGACAAGTTGAGGAGGGTTACGATCGACAGAAGCATCGAAGTGACCCATCTTCATCGTATTATAGCCAGCAGCGCTGATGTCGCAGGCCCCGCTAGACCCCCTCGTGTTACACTATCGGCGAAGGATGACATTTTAAAGGAAAGGATCGTCGAGCTAGAGGAGGAAGTTGCTCGACTCAAACCTCAGCCCGAAAGGATCAATGTTCGGAGCACGTCGTGTACTCGCGAAGAAAGTGAAAGGGGGATCTCGTTTTATGAGCTTGCGACTCGTCCGCCTGTAATCAGGCAGAGCCCAGCTGATGCTCAGAGTGGGGTAACCGTCTCGTCTAGCGGTGCTTCGGCCAGGGCCATAGTCAGAGGCAGTGTTGAAGAGGTGTCTCGATCTGTTGGACTGCAGATGAGCTCCGAGGTTAGGTGGCGCTGTCCCCTGGGTATCCTTGAACCGAAACATCCCCCTTCCAAAGTAGCGCTAAAGTAGTTGTAATACAGCTTTTGAGTTTTTGTAGCACCTTGTTGTAGTAGCTTGGTCCTGTAATAACATTGAGGTGCTTTAATAAAATTCAAGCTTGTGTGCTCGAGATGTACTGTGGTTACTCTAATTTTGGAACGAATCATAAGAACCGAGCGTTAGCTTCCTTAAGTGCTCTAGTTGTAGAGATTCCGTTCTCCCCGCACGTCTAGTCTAGTAGTGAGGACTTTGCATGTGACGAAGGAGCGGGGGTGCATTTCAACGGTTGTGGGAGCAATTCTGAACGGCGAACCACTTCTAGCTTGATTACGAGCGAGCTTGCGATGCGGAGTCGAGCCAAGTGTTGGACTCCGAACTCGTCGTTAGAGTTTATTTCAACGGCTGTGGGAGCAATTCTGAATGGCGAACCACTTCTAGCTCGCTTACGAGCGAGCTTGCGAAGCAGAGTCGAGCCAAGTGTTGGACTCCGAACTCGTCGTTAGAGTTTATTTCAACGGTTGTGGGAGCAATTCCGAATGGTGAACAACTTCTAGCTCGCTTAAGAGCGAGCTTGCGAAGCGGAGTTGAGCCAAGTGTTGGACTCTGAACTCGTTGTTAGAGTTTATTTCAACGGTTGTGGGAGCAATTCCGAATAGCGAACCACTTCTAGCTCGCTTAAGAGCGAGCTTGCGAAGCGGATCGAGCCAAGTGTTGGACTCCGAACTCGTCATTAGAGTTTATTTCAACGGTTGTGGGAGCAATTCCGAATGGCGAACCACTTCTAGCTCGCTTAAGAGCAAGCTTGCGAAGTGGAGTCGAGCCAAGTGTTGGACTCCGAACTCGTCGTTAGAGTTTAAGAAATTAAAACAGAGAGATGTAAATAATTCACAAGTAAAGTATGAAAAAGGGAACTCTATATTGATAACTACTAGTCGGCTGCTTCTAAGTTGCGAGCCTTTATTACATCGAAGAAACAAAGAAGCAAAAATACAAGTGAAAGGTAAAGAACGGTTCGACATCGAAAGGTACTTAGAGGGGCGTTCTAGCGCTCTCTTGGTACTTCATCAGATGGTCGGCATTCCATGTCCGGGGAATGTCTCTGCCTTCAAGATCTTCTAGGCAGTATGCTCCGGGCCGAACTACCTTGGTAATCTTGTAGGGTCCCTCCCAATTTGGGACTAGCTTACTCTTCTGACTGGGCAATGAGATAGCTAACTTTCTGAGGACCAAGTCCCCTTCTCTGAGATCGGTGGGACGGACTCTCTTGTTGTAGGCCAGCTCGATCCTCCTCCGATAGTTCTGTTGGCGAATTGAAGCTCTTTTACGGAGTTCGTCAACTAAATCCAAATTCATACGAAGCTCTCTGGCATTCTGCTCTTCTTCATAAGCAATAAGGCGAGGAGAGGGTACTCCGACTTCCAGGGGGATCACAGCTTCGGACCCATAGGTGAGATTGAACGAAGACTCTCCTATGGGGGTCCGTTTCGTAGTGCGGTAATTCCACAATACATTAGGGAGCCGGTCGATCCATAAGCCTTTGGCAGACTTATCCAGCCTCTTTTTAATACCGGAAAGAATCTGCCGATTGGCATTTTCTACTTGGCCGTTTGATTGAGGATGGGAGACAGAGGAGAAGCGTTGCTGAATGGCGAGGTCTTCACACAGAGCTCGGAATGCGGCCCCTATGAATTGTGTTCCATTGTCGGTGATGAGGACTCGAGGGACGCCGAACCGACAGATGACGTTCTTCCAAAAGAACTGAAGTACTTTGTTCTCGGTGATTGTAGCCAGGGGCTCGGCTTCTATCCACTTCGAGAAGTAGTCAATTGCCACGACTAAGAATTTGAGTTGGCCAGGAGCTGGTGGAAATGGCCCTAGTAAATCCATCCACCACATTGCAAAAGGGATCAGACTTGATAGGGAGGTGAGCTGAGCTTGCGGCAGGAGACGAATGTTAGAATACTTTTGACAAGAGCTGCATTTCCAAACGTGTCGTTCGACATCTTGTAAGAGGGTAGGCCAGAAGTGCCCATAATTCAACACTTTCTGGGCGAGGGATCTTGACCCTGAATGTGCTCCGCCTATGCCTTCGTGAAGCTCTTGCAAGGCATATGTGGCTTGTTCCGGGGAGAGACACCTCAAATAAGGCCTGCCGTCTACTTGTATGAAGGAGCATTTGTATAGGACCCCCTCAATAAGGGTGTACCGCTCTGCTCGGGTTCTGACTCGACGAGCCTCCTTGGGATTTTTCGGGGAGGAGCTCATCCCTTAGGAATTCTATCAGTGGTTTTATCCAATTGTCTTGAAGTTGGACGGGCAGCGACTCCATCGAGTCGGGATTTTCATCTTCCATGCTCGGCTTTAGGAGCACTTCAATCAGGACGGTTTGCTTGAGACCCTGAATGGAGGAGGAGGCTAACATGGAGAGGGCATCTGCTTGGGAATTTTCCTCTCTGGAGATTCGCTGAATAAGTGCTTCTTCAAATAGGGCCATGAGATTTTGGACCATGGCTAGATACTTAGCCATTCGGTCGTCTCGCACCTCATACTCGCCTAGGACCTGATTCACGAACCAGCTAAGAGTCGCTAAAGATCCGAGGCATTGTACCCCTGCCTTATGAGCCATTCCGAGGCTGGCTATGAGTGCTTCATACTCCGCTTCATTGTTGGAGGCCTTGAAGTTGATGCAGAGGGAGTACTGGAGGACGAAGTTATCTTGCGCCTGCCAGAATGACCCCGGTTCCACTTCCCTCATTGCAAGAGGATCCATCTACGTATACCGACCAGATAGGAGGCCCGTTCGCTGCTTGGCTGACCTCAGGGATTGTGCTCTCGACAATGAATTCAGCTAAGGCCAGAGCCATGATCGCGGTCTGAGGCTGGTATGATATATCATGCTGGCTCAGCACGATCGACCACTTCATGAGGCGGCCAGAGGTCTCCGGCTTATGAAGAACTTGCTTCAGTGGTTGGTCGGTAAGAACGACCACCGAGTGGGACTGAAAATATGGGCGAAGTTTCCTAGCTGCCATGACCAAGGCGTATGCCATCTTTTTTATCCTTGGGTAGCGGAGCTCGGCATCTCGAAGTACCTTGCTCACATAGTAGATGGGTTTCTGAGCCCTGTCTTCTTCCCTCACCAAGACAGCGCCGAAGGGTCTGCTCGGAGGCAGCTAAGTAGAGGTAGAGGGTTTCCCCGGGGATAGGTTTGCTGAGGAGAGGGGGGCTGACTAGGTAAGCTTTTAGCTGGTCGAATGATTCTTATTGCTGCTGACCCCACTCGAAGCCTTTAGCCCCCCTGAGAGCCTTTGAAGAAGGGAAGACACTTCTCCCCTGACTTAGAAAGGAAGCGCCTTATGGCCGCGAGGCGCCCCGTTAGCTTCTGAACCTCTTTCACATTTTTGGGAGGTGTCATGTCCAGTATGGCCTTGATCTTCTCGGGGTTAGCTTCGATTCCTCTTTGGCTGACCATGAAGCCTAGGAATTTTCCCGACGAGACTCCGAACGCACACTTGTTCGGATTAAGCCTCATATCATGCTTTCTTAGTACATCAAACGCTTCCTGTAGATCGGCAACATGGTCGGCCCCATAGATGCTCTTCACAAGCATATCATCAACATATACCTCCATATTGCGGCCGATCTGATGTTGGAAGACTTTGTTGACGAGGCGTTGATGGGTGGCACCTGCATTCTTCAACCCGAACGGCATCACCCTGTAGCAGTAGAGGCCTTGATCGGTTACAAAGGAGGTCTTTGGGATATCCGGGGGAAACATGCAGATCTGATTGTACATTGGAAAAACGTCCATGAAGCTGAGAAGCTCATTGCTCGAAGTGGCATCGATCAGGGTGTCTATGCTTGGGAGAGGGAACGGATCTTTGGGGCATGCCTTGTTCAGGTCGGTAAAGTCGATGCAGATCCTTCAACTACCGTTGGACTTCTTTACCATAACTACATTGGAGAGCCACTCGGGGTAATTGACCTCTTGTATGAACCGAGCCTTAAGGAGCTTTTCCACCTCTTCCTTTATAGCTTGTTGGCACTCGGGAGCAAACTTGCACCTTTTCTGTTGAACCGGTTTGGCCCCCGGAGCAACGCTGAGGTGGTGGACTAGGAGCTCCTCTGGAGATTCCTGGCATGTCTGCGGCCGACCAAGCAAAGAGGTCGCGGTTCTTTCTAATGCATTCGACTATGTCGGAGCATAGGGTAGATGGGAGGGTCTTGCTGACGAAGAACTTGCGGCTCGGATCTTGCTCCGAGAAGAGCACTTCCTCTAATTCATCTACCGGCTCGGACGTTGGTCGGACACTCTCTTGGGAGATTTCAAGAGTTTCGAGGGAGAGGACTGGACCCCCTAGTAGAGGTCATGTTGCATTTGCTGGCCATTTCTTGACTGTCCTCTTACTTCCCCTACCCCTGTCCGGGTAGGGAACTTCATCTTGAGATGATAAGCCGAAGGGACGGCTTCGAGAGCGGCCAGGCCGGGTCGACCTAGGATGACATTATAAGCGGCGAGGGACGTCAACGACCACAAAATCGATCGGCTCCGTTCGGGTAGTAGGAGTTTTGCCAGCGGTTACGTCGAGGGTGATCACCCCTTCAATAGTCACCGGCACTCCCGTGAACCCATGGAGCATGTAGCCGGCCAATTTGAGCCTGTCTCGGGATAGCTTGAGTCCTCGGAAAGCCGCGAGGAAAAGAATGTTGACGGAGCTTCCATTGTCTACTAGGATCCTCTCCACTTTAAAGTTCACCATATGGAGGTTGATCACATGGGCATCACAATGGGGGGTTCGGACCCCTTCGAGATCTTCATCTGAAAAGGTGATTGGTACGCCGAGGCCTTTAGGGAGAGGTGTGCCATGAACCGAATTGACTTCCTTTATGAAAGCCTTTCGAGAGGAGTTGGAAGAGCCTCCCATGGGGCCTCCATGAATGAGGTGTAGGATACGCTCCTCTTCGAATTCGGGCGTCTCGTCGTGTCGTTCAGGATGCTTGTTAGCCCCCCGAGGGGGAGGAAGAAGATGAGCTCGGTCCTTTCTTACAAATTTAGCCAGCTGCCCCCTTTGGATGAGGGCCTCAATCTCGTTCTTCAAGGCCCGACAATCATTAGTGTCGTGGCCATGGTCCCGATGATAGTGGCACCACTTCTCTTTGTCCCTCTTCTTACCGGGGGTGTTCGTCTTCGGAGCAAGAGGTATCACCCCTTCCTTCTCCACTTCCATGAGAATGGTGGAGATGTTGGCGTTAAGAGGAGTGAATTTCTCAAACCTGGGGGGAGGGCAGTGCTGACTGCCATTGTCCTTCTAGAGCTTCTTGGCTCCCTCTTCTTCAGATGCCTTTCTTTTGGTCCCGGAGGCAGACCCCTCAAAGTTGGGGAGATACTCAGCTTCTTCAGCCCGAATGTATTTCTCACTTCTAAGAAAGGGAGGACCGAAGGCTAGAGTTGAGGACGTTTGATTGGAAGGTGGCTGCAGCGACCAACTGGTCGAGGGAAGCGATGGACCTAGCTTCCGCAGTGAACCTTTTCACATAATCCTTCAGCTTCTCGCCCTTCTTCTGCCTAAGGTAGAGCAGTGAGATACTGGTCTTCTCAGTGCGACGGCTACTCACAAAATGGGTGACGAAGAGGGTTTCAAATTGCTCGAAGGAGAAGATGCAGGATGGGGCGAGACGAGAGTACTATTCCCGAACCGGACCCTTGAGAGTGGCGGGGAAGGTTTTACACAGCAGAGCATCGGAAGCTTGGTGGATTAGCATGAGGGTCTTGAAGCTCTCGATATGGTCCATGGGGTCTGACTTCCTAGAGTAAGTCTCGAATTGTGGGGGCTTGAAACCTGCTGGAATGGGCGCCTCCATGATTGTTCGGGAGAAGGGAGGTCTGCTCGGACGGAGGGCCCTTCCTCTTAGCTCTTCTTCCTTGTCCATTCGGCCGAGGCACCTCTCCATATCGTGGAGACGGCGATAGAGAGCATCGTCCCTTCGACGTTAGTCAAATGAGCCTCTGGACTCGTCTTCATAAGAAGGGGAGCGGGGACTACGACGACGGTAGCTTCGGGAGTGGCGAGGACTAGGAATGTGCTGGTGGTTGCTAGGAGCTGGGGGAGGAGTTAGAGACCGAGGGAGAGGACTTTGGACCGGAGGAGGAGAGGGGACCCTTTGAGCATTGTTGATGGCTGGACGGTGGTTGAGTGCTTGTAGGATGGTTGCTTGAAAATGCTGAAACTCGGCACGAGTGATGGGTGCGTCATCGTTCCTCGGATGTTGCCGATCTGTAGGAGAATGGGGATTTTCTCCTATGGTGTCGAGGGGACTCTCTCCGCCCTCTGCAAGGAGGGGACCTTCTGTAGTCTCAGGGATGAGGAGATCGCTCATTTGGACGTTGTTGGCGGGAAGCTCCCTCTCGGGCTCGCCTTTCATCCAAACGGCGGCGAAGATCCTCTTCCTTCTGCCGATTGAGGATGGTATTGCGAAGATCATTGGAAGCTCGGGGGTTGTGGGATGCCATGGAATCGGTAGAGGGATTATGTACAGAGACGCGATCATGTTGGAGAGGTTGTTTCTGAGGATTGGGACGGGAGCCCCCCGCACCGGCAACCTGGGGACCGGTTTGACCGCGAGGGGGTTGAAGATTCTGAGGAGGAAGTTGGTCCTGCTGCGGGGCTTGGTCAGGTTGAGGAGGGAGACCCTGAGGCTAGATCGTATCTAGGGGGTTCTCTTGTTGAGGAGTAGGTCCACAGGTTGGACCCCCTAGATCTAAGTTTCTTTGGAGGCATGGCTGGGCAAGATCTGACCAACGGGAAGAGGAAGGGCTGCTATTCGCTGTTTTCCTACAGACGGCGCCAATCTGTTACCGCTAAATCTGGTGTAGGGGGCAAACAGATAGTATTTGTGGATTCTTAGGAAAATTGAATAATCAAACCTTAAATTCTTCCATCGGAGTTGGACCGTTGACTCCCGCCGTTCACCTGCAAAAAGTGCGAGACACCGGGGTTGATCCCGGTGACGCACCCTCCGACGCTCAAGTCAGTAATCAGAGAATGATTATGAAAGAGCGTAAATTGGCAAAAGATTGATTACCTCTTAATAGTGGTGGATGGAGGGTATTTATAGCCGCCTTAGGGATCAGATTAGGAATGTAATCCCTAGAAACAGATTAGGAATGTAATTCCTAATTTCCAGTGAAAAGATAGATACAAATCAGGGCCGTTCATTAGGATTAATCAGAAACCCTAATTCTATCCTGCTGGACTGGGTTCGTTGCGGGTTGAAACCCGCACCCAGTTGAGATGGATCCGTTCACGGGCCATTGGGTTTTTGCAAGAGAAGACCCAGTACCCGTTTCAGACCCGTTTGTAGGTGAAATTACCATTTTACCCCCAGGCTTTAAGATTCGTGCCCGATTTGGACGGTTCCGATTTAACCCCATTTTAGCCATATCAATAATATTAATTCATGTACTTAAGTTTTTTTTTTAACTAGGACCTGAACCTGGACTCGGTTCTTGCTAGTCTGGGTCCAGGTAGTGGAGGACCCGATACCATCTCTACACAGAATCACAAGATATCTGTTCACGAAATAAAGCATCCATATGCTAAAAAATTATTTGGAAATCAGCTATGTGGACTTAGGGGAGGATGATGTCCTCAGACTCTTCTATGTTCACATGCTTAGTAGCTAATGCTCCCTCCAAGTTGATCTGAGTGTCAGCTTGTCCACCTAGCAGATTTTGAGCTCCTTGCTCCTCTGTAGATTTCATCATTTTGGCATTTTTTCTGCTTAAAGGTTCAGCATCCAACCGAGAGGAGAAATGAAATATAGCATTGATAGTATTTCAGTATAGCATAGATATCATCATTTCAATAGAGGAGTGTGTAGAATAAAATATCATACTATTTCATTCTAACCGAAGGACCCACCATATAGCATTGATAGTAGACACCACGGTTGCCCGTAACTAGGGGCTTGTTGGGTGCAAAACACTAACTAGAGAAGCAAGAGTGCAAGGAATTAGGAAGTGAGTGTATGTGCATGATGTTCATGAAATAGTTCCACACAACATTGGCAATTGGGCATTCAAAAAAAATGTGGTATTGATTTCTGAAGACCATGCACAAGCCCTAGAGTGAAGTTTATCCCAGCTTAGTAACTAGATAAATATCTTGCGTTTGAGGGGAGCATAATTCTTTCATATGGCAACTGCATAAGGGGATAGAACACCCCCAATGATGAAGAAGTCGTATGCAGATTTCACTGTGAATATCCCTGTATTGAGTGTTTCTATATGGGTGAGTCACTGCTTGTGGTAGGAACTATGTATGCTAAGGCTAATTGAACCTTCTCCCCTTCCTCAGCTATCTCAACCATAAGTACTCTTCTCAATCTAGGCCTCCATATCCAGTTATCTCCCTCCCAAAATCCTTATGATATCAATGGTGCCTATACATCCCAAGCAGCAACCGTTAAATTTAGGGAAGTTGTGTTCAATACTGATGCTACTTAGCCAATTAGATTTCCAGAATTATATGGAGGATCCACCACCTATCTACCAAGTGATATTTGAGAAGAAGTGATGTTTGAGATGAGATATGTCTTTGCAGAAGGCAAATGCTGAGGTTGATTGGTGATAAGAGCATAAGTAAATATTATAGTAGAGTGATCTAAGAGTCTCACACACTAAGCTTTGGGGATTTGCCACTAGCTTCCCCCGCCATTTCATCAATAGAGCTTGGTTGAATGTTGTATAATCAAGAGTCCCTAGTCTCCCCTGGAACTTTGGTTGACAGGTTCTACTTCATTGGATGTTTGCTTTGCCCCTGCAGTCTATATCTGCACTAGACCATAAGAATGTACCTCTTATTTGATCTATTCTCTTTATGACCCAAGCTAGAAATCTGAAGAAAGAAGTAAAGTATACTGCTAATGTTGATAGAACTGAGTTGATGAGCACAAGTCTTCCTATTTTTAGACAATATTTTCCCCTTCCATGATGATAACCTCTTCTTCACTTGGCAATGATTGGCAACCACTCTCTTCTCTTAGTCTTATCTTTAGAAAGTGGCATACCCAGATATTTAATGGGTAGTCTTTCCTCTTAGCATTCTAGGATATGGCAGAATGCATCTTGCTTAGCTCTAGATGTGCCAAAGTACACCAGGGAGGACTTGGAGAAGTTGATGTTAAAAGCAGAGGCATCATCAAATAGATGTAGAAGGAACTTCAAGTGAATAACTTCTTGCTCATCCCCTGTGTAGAAAAGTAGGGTATTCATAAGCAAACTGAAGAATATATAGATCCCTGAAAGGACCAAAATATTGGGGGGGGGGGGATATCTCATTTTCTTTGTCCAATTTTAGAATTTGAGTAAGTTCATCAACCACTAGAATAAAAAACATGTGTGATAGGGGATCACCTTGTTTGAGTCCTCTCTTGCAGTGATAGTATCTCTCCTGGTCCCATAAAGAACTTTTGAAGATTTAGTAGAGTGTAGAATCATATGTATCCATTTGCACCACTTCTTGCCAAACCCTCTAGCTATCAACATGTCTTCTATGAAGCTCCAATTAATTGAATCAAATACATTTCTGAAGTCAAATTTGAGCATCAAGACATCTCTTTTCCTCTTTTAGCTTAAATTAATGAATTCATGTGCAACCAGGAAACATTCTAGGCTAGATTTTCCTTTTAGAAAAGCACTTTGGGAAGATGATACTAGGTCTTCCAGCAAGGGGACTCAATATGTTGGCTATTACTTTTGTGAAAATCTTGGAGGAGAAATGAAGAAGACTAATTGGCCTAAATTCATGTACCTTATTGGCATCATCACATTTGGGCGTTAGGGAGATATCAGAGTAGTTAGAGAGGTCACCATTGCCTGCATGAAAAGCATTGAACATATTCATAAAATTCATGTTGAATTACTTCCCAGAATGGGTGATAAAAGCTTATACAAAAGTCATTAGGACTAGGAGCCTTGTCACTACTTATTGAAAATACTGTTTGCTTGATTTCCTCTAGGGTGAAGGAGTTGTCTAGCTGACCCAGATCACTATGATGGGGATATAAGCTGGCCCAATTAACAGTGAAGGAGGAATTACATGAGGTGCCACAAATGGATTTAAAATGGTTGTCAAATTCAAACATGATATCCTTCTGCTCTGTTAGAATTGATCATCAACTGAAAGAGAATAAATGCAATTTCTTCTCTCATGCCATTTGCAATGCAGTGGAAGAACTTGAAGTTGGCATCACCTTCTTTCAACCAAGTCTTGTTAGATATTTATCTAATATGTTCGGCCTACATATATCATTAATCATGTATTGTAAGTTATCTAAATGATTATCCCATTTAAAGTGATCTTATATGGATTAAGTTGTTAGGAAATGACATATCATTTGGTATGGATTTTGTAATGTGTAGATACCAAAAGTCTTATTTCTATTTTTATAATGGTCCAAAATAGATATAAGAAAAGTTTAAAAGTCCTGACTCCTTATGAAAGGTTATGAACTTAAAAGTCATAGGTTATAAACTCAAGAGTCATGACTCTTCATGAAAGGTCATGTAATTATTATAAATACAAGGGGTTATGGTTCCAAATTGTAGAGAGAAGCATACAATTCTCTTCATCCCATTAGAAGAGGAACTCAGACAAAAAAAAGAAAAAGAAAAAGAAAATCTACAATTGGAAGATCACTAATCCATCAAGAACATCATCATTTCCATCAAAGTTTCATGGATCCTTCAGGTATACTTCCGCATTCATTAATCATCTTGAATGACATGAGATTATAGATATAAATTGATTTTATGTTTGTGCTTGATAAAGAACACGTTTTTTGGTTGATCTTGTTTTTTATCTACATGATGTTTGAGAATCAGAAATGTTAATGGACACAAATAATTAGGTTAACAATTGGTATCAGAGCAACCCATTTTTCACTCATGAATGATTTAACAATTTTTTATGGTTTAGAGTTTTGACGGTTAGAATTAGGGATAGGAAAATATTCTTTATTATTGATTGCATAAACTGAATACAATTGGCTCCTATATATTGGAGAGAATGGAAGGCTAAACGATACATAACCAATATGGGACTAAACCAATATGTAATCTAATATAATATCTAACACCCCCTCTCAAACTCATGTTGGTTCAAATAACAAGAGTTTGGAATACTGACGATGTTCATGTGGAAGGAACGACAAAATTTGATGCAAAAACGACGCTTGATGGCGCATGAGACGGAAACTGAGAAGTAGAGTGTTGCGGAAGGAAGTAGTGGTGGCACTGAGATCTCACCCCGAACAGTGACAGGATCTCCATATCTCGATCTGTAATGGAATCTCACCCCTGACTTGAGACATAGTCGATGATGGGATCTCACCCCTGAACTGAGAAATAGACTGATGGGATCTTACCCCTGACTTGAGATATAGTCGATGATAGGATTTCACCCCAGACTTGAGAATTGTCGATGTTGAGGTCTCATCCCTGAATTGAGAACTGGATGCTGATAACACCCCCTCTCAAACTCTCAATCGATCAACCTGAAGTGAGTTGACGATCTGGATGTAGAAGCACAAAAAACGATCGACTCAACTGGAGTGAGTTGATGATCACGATCGATAAACCTGAAGTGAGTTGACGATCTGAATGTAGAAGCACAAGAACCTACAAGATTTGTTTTAACAGCAATAACACACGCGATCACATAGCGGAGCACGTGCAAACAAGAAACAACATAGTAACGCACAACAAACAGCAAATGGGCACACAAAAGCAAACAAGCCAGCACGTGAAATCACAGTATAAACCCTCGTCTCGGAGATGAGTTCGTTGGAGAAAGTCAATCCCCGCATAATTCCACGCTTCTTGAGCCAGAAAGTGGCACAAAAACTACCAGAAAAGAAAATTCCTTCGACGCAGGCAAAGGCGACTATCCGCTCTACGAAGGACTCTGACGAATCGATCCACCGGAGTGCCCTACTCGGCTTTCTTCTTCACACGCGGCACAGGTCTCGATCGCGTGGAAAAGTCGGGATTTTTTGTTTGGATCTTTGATGTAGGATTCGAGGAGGGAGTACATCTCGGAGTGGATGTTCTCGATGGTGATCTGGATCTCCTTCATGAAGCGGCCGACGAGGTTTTCGAGGACGATGCCATCGGAGGCGGCGAAGAAGGCGAGGACGTGGAAGATGAAGTGGCGCTCGTCGGCTGTAAAGGCAGACCAGTGGGCGGATTCGACGGAGAGATCGACTTCCTCGGCGGTCCAGAAGGAGGCCTCAGCCTTCTTGTACATTTCTCAGATGGACAGGAACTTGATCGGGAACATGCAAAAGCATTTGGAGTTGGGGCTGAGGAGGGGCTCGTCGGAGGTCTTTATTTCATGGCTGTTGATGGAGGGGAGGGAGGCCATTTTGGGAAGGTTGGAGGGTTAGATTGGGAAAGGGATTTGAGGATTTGATTGGGAGAAGAAGAGGGATGATAGCTAGGGTTTTAGGGGAGATTAAGGTTTTTGTATTTGATCGGGAGCGGAAGAGAGATGTGGGGAGGTGGAGTGATTCCGATGAAAAGGAGAACCACTCCACCTCGACGAAGAGGATAAAATTAGTATAGGCCTTATAGGATTATTGGCTCTGATACCATGTTAGAATTAGGGATAGGAAAATATTCTTTATTATTGATTGAATAAACTGAATATAATTGGCTCCTATATATAGGAGAGAATGGAAGACTAAACTGATACATAACCAATATGGGACTAAACCAATATCTAATCTAATATAATATCTAACATCGACAATGAAATTTTCAATTTTCGTTTTTTGATCTTCCATGGTGAATTTTTTTTAAGAGCAGTGCTCTCTGTTTCGTTATGTACGTTCTCTTTTGCGTTCCTCTTTTCTTTTTGGACTTGAAATAATTTTTAACTTGAATTTGGGTTTATTTTTGGTATTAATAAAAAAATTGTTTTCTCTATTTCTCAAATTCTCGTAAGTTATCATTTTGGGATTAAAGTTTTCAATCAAAATTCAAATAGGTCATATTTTTGGATTATATAATTGTTTAACATTTTAAGTAAACCAATTAAAACAAAAAGTCACCAAAGTGATCCCCTCTTGTGTAGATTGTTCATGAGAAATGTTGAATGTTAGTGTGTATGTGTATCCATGCGAGTATTAATCAGCCCAAAGAAAGATTAATATTGGCTGGATTGCATACACACCTGTGATGGTAAACATGTGATAATTATAAGGTTGTACATGTGAATGATAAATTAATCCAAAGATGGGTTTATTATTTGACGTACATTATTGTCAATGTTTGATCATTACAACAAGAGTACCACTAACAATTAATATTATTGTCCAAAGACTTGATTCTAATGTTGCACTAGGTATCTTGAGATGAGTTATGCCATTATTTGAATTTGTTGATGATTGAATTTTGATTATGATGTGAGTATATTTATGTTTTATTTTATTATTTTTCAGCTACTATTGCTATTATATTTGCCAACCTGAATTCAGTTCCGGTCCTTAATGGTACAAAATTTAAGGACTGGAAAGAGAACATTTTAATTGTTCTTGGCTGCATGGATCTTGACCTTGCACTAAGGATGGAACATCCCCCTACTCCTACGGACTCCATTACCTCTAAAGAGAAGAAAATTCATGAGAAGTGAGATCGCTCCAATCGCATGAGTCTTATGATCATTAAGCGCGACATTTCAGAGGCATTTAGGGGTGCTATATCCAAAGGGATAACAAGTGCCAAAGAGTTCCTTGCTGAAATTGAGAAACACTTTGCCAAAAGCGATAAGGCAGATACAAGCTAACACACTTCTTCAAAGCTTGATTTCTATGAAGTATAAAGGTAAAGGAAACATTAGAGAGTACATTATGGAAATGTCTAATATTGCTTCCAAGCTTAAGGCCCTAAAGCTCGAGTTGTCGGAGGACTTACTCGTGCATTTGGTGTTGATATCTCTTCCTGCACAATTCAGTCAATTTAAGGTCAGTTACAACTGTCAGATGGAGAAATGGTCTCTTAACGAGCTCATTTCATACTATGTGCAAGAGGAAGAGAGGATGAAGCAAGAAATGATAGAAAGTGCTCACTTGGCAAGCACCTCTAAGGACAAGGGCAAAAAGAGAAAAAATGAAGTTGCTAAGGATCTAGCACACAAGAAGCAAAATAAGGGTGACCACAGTTGCTTCTTCTGTGGCATGACTGGACATGTCAAGAAGGAATGTACCAAGTACCTTGTCTGGCGTGCAAAAAAAGATATGTTCCTTACTTTGGTCTATTATGAGGTAAATTTAGCTTCATTACCTAAAAATGCTCGGTGGTTAGATTCTGGTGCTACTACTAGCATCAGTGTTTCAATGCCGGGTTACCTGAGTTACCGAAGGCCAAATGATGCTGAAAGACGCATTTATGTGGGAAATGGCAAGTCGTTAGAAGTGGTGGCAATAGGGCATTTTAGGTTGTTATTATTTGGATTTAATGGATACTTTTGTTGTACCGTCGTTAAGACGGAATTTGATTTCTGTTTCTTGGTTGGGCAAATTTGGTTATAATTGTTCATTTGGAGACAATCAATTTAGTTTATCTATTAATTCAAATGTTTTTGGAACTGTTTGACAATCTATATTTTCTTGATAATATTGCTTCTTATAATGAAACCTTGAATGTAGAATCATGTGGTACTAAGCGTAAAGTTGACAATGCAAATTCAGGAGCATTATGGCATAAGCGACTAGGTCACATCTCAAAAAATAGAGTTGAGCAACTTGTATCAGATAGAATCCTAGATTCCATCGACTTTACAGAATTTAATGTCTGTGTTGAGTGCATTAAGGGAACATAGACCAAACAAAAGAAATTAGGTGCATATTGAGCTACAGATGTCTTAGAATTGATACCTACGGACATTTGTTGGCCATTTTCAATACCTTCTTGGAATGGTCAACAATATTTCACGTCATTCATAGATAATTATTCTAGATATGCGTACCTATTTCTTATACATGAAAAGTCTCAATCATTGGATGTGTTCAAATCATTTAAGGCTGAAGTTGAGAACCAACTTGACAAAAGAATTAAAAGTGTCAAATTTGACCGTGGTGGTGAATATTATATTATATATGACGGTTCAGGTGAACAATGTCCGAGATCATTTGAAAGGTACCTAGAAGAATGTGGGATCGTTTCACAGTACACCATGCCGGGGTCACCTAGCATGAATGGTGTAACAGAAAGATGAAACCGGACTCTTAAGGATATGGTAAGGAGTATGATGTCATCCTACCTTATCAGAGTCACTATGTGGAGATGCATGAAAGACTGTATCTTACATTCTGAACAGAGTGCCAACTAAAGCAGTTGTCAAAACACCTTATGAGCTTTGGACAGGCAGAAAGCCTAGTCTAAATCACTTTCATGTATGGGGATGTCTAGCTGAGGCAAGACCTTATAAGCCGAATGAAAAGATATTGGAACCGTGAACAATGAGCAACTACTTTATTTGCTATTCTGAATGATCCAGGGGCTATAAGTTATATGATCCCAAATTAAAGACAAATTTGAGACGGGAATTGCCACGTTCTTTGAGGACATTGAGTTTGGGGGAAGAAATAAAGTTAGAGACTTTGTTTTTTTTAGGAAGAATCGGTTCAACTCCAGAACTGATTCATACAGTTGCTTCTGATGAAGCAAATCTGGAACATCTACAAGACATTGTTGTTCAAACTCCAGTTCAAGTTGTTCATGAATAAAAAACTCAACATGCTGAAGAACCTGTGCAACAAGAATTAGTACCTTTGTGACGATCCACTAGAGAATGAAGAAATTCTATTCCATATGATTACATAGTATTTCTCCAGGAATATGAGGAAAATGATGGTATGATGGAAAATGATCCAATCAACATCAGACAGAAGTCATGCAAGATTCCAACTCAGAAAAGTGGATTGAAGCAATGAATGAAGAGTATAAGTCCATGCAAGACAATGAGGTTTGAGAACTTGTCCCATTACCAGAAGGTGCAAAACCAATTGGTTGCAAATGGATATTTAAGACCAAACGAGAATCCAAAGGTAATGTGGAGAGGTATAAAGCTCGTCTTGTAGCCAAGGGCTATACTAAAAAAGAAGAGAATAACTTAAAAAAGAATTTCTCTCTGATTTCATCGAAGGACTCTTTTAGGACAATCATGGCTCTTGTTGCACATTATGATTTGGAGCTTCATAAGATGGATGTCAAGACGGCATTTCTTAATGGTGCAACCGAAAAACTTTGTGTCGGGAGACCCAAAGAAGATGGTTTACAAATTGACAAAATCCATCTATGGGCTAAAACATGCATCTCATCAATGATACCACACATTCCATAAAGTAATTTTCTCATTTGGTTTCAAGATGAATACTGTTGACGTTTGTGTGTATCACAAACTCAGTAGGAGCAAGTACATTTTCTTGGTATTATATATTGATGACATACTGCTTCCCTCTAATGATATAGGCATGTTGCACGAAACTAACAGATTTCATTCAAGAAATTTCGAGATGAAAGATCTTGGTGACGTCTCCTTTGTATTAGGTATCCAAATATACCAGGACCGATCTAGGGGGACTCTAGAATTGTCACAAAGGAGCTATATTGATAAGGTGCTAAAAAAGTTTGGCATGTAGGACTGCAAACCAGGTGATACCCCGGTCGCTAAGGGAGACAAATTTAGTCTCAATCAATGCCCATAAGGAAACCTTGAGATTCAAGAGATGCAGAAGATTTCCTATGCATCAGCTGTAGGGAGTCCAATGTATGCTCTAGTTTGTACACATTCGAATATAGCATACATTGTTGGAGTGTTAGGCAGATACTTAAGCAATCCACGAAAGGATCATTGGAAAGCAGTCAAATGGGATAGAAGGCATTTGAAAAGAATAAGGGGTTATATGCTCACATATAGGAGGTCAGAACATTTGGAGATCATTGGGTATTCTGACTCCGATTTTGCCAGATGCCAAGATAGTAGACGATCCACTTCGGGCTATATCTATCTGTTGGCTGGTGGTGCAGTTTCTTGGCGCAGTGCCAAGCAAACTCTTATTACTTTTTCCACCATGGCAGCAGAGTTTGTAGCATGTTATGAGGCATCTAATCATGGGATTTGGCTGAGGAACTTTGTCACTGGGCTGCGAATTGTGGAAGGAATTGAAAAACTGCTTAAGTTATACTGTGATAACAAATCAGCCGTCTTATACTCCAATAAAAATAGGAGCTCGACCAAGTCAAAACACATTAACATCAAGTTCCTAGTTGTCAAGGAGAGGGTACAGAATGGACAGATTTCCATAGAACACTTAGGGACAAACTCCATGATAGCAGACCCTCTTACAAAGAGCCTTTCACCCACGGTCTTTCATGAGCACACTGCTCACATGAGTGTCTTAGAGTATGAGGAATCTTTGGTTTAGTGGGAGTTTATCACTTTTTCATTTTATATTCTATGTTTGATTTTGAATATATGAGTACTTTGGTAATTTGGATACTTTTCTAATCAGAAATGATGTTTGGTATTCAATTTATTACACTTTGTATGATAATGTCGTTAAATGATCTCACTAAAGTAAAGTTGGACCAGTTAAAAATAGGCATGTTTAGATCACATTACATGTAATTTTCATGCTATTCACATCCATACTTGATCTATGTCGTTGATTATATTGATATACGTGACCATTGATGGGTCTAGTTACGACAAAATGTAATAAAGATCGCTTTGATCAAGTTATCTAAAGGATTATCCCATTTAACGTGATCTTATATGGATTAAGTTATTGGGATTAATGACATCTCATTTGGTATGAATTTTGTAATGTGTAGATACCAAAAGTCTTATTTCTATTTTTATGATTGGTCAAAATAGATATAAGAAAAGTTTAAAAGTCATGACTCTTAATGAAAGATTAACTCAAAATTCATAGGTTATGAACTCAAGAGTTATGAGTTATGAACTCAAAAGTCATGACTCTTCATGAAAGGTTATGAATTCAAAAGTCATGACTCTTCATGACAGGTTATGAATTCAAAAGTCATAGGTTATGAACTGAAGAGTCATGACACTTCATGAAAGGGTATATACTTATTATAAATACAAGGAGTTATGGTTCCTAATTGTAGAAAGAAACATACAATTCTCTTCATCCCATTAGAAGAGGAACAAATGCAAAATTAAGGAAAATCTAAAATTGGAAGATCACTTATCCATCAGGAACATCATCATTTCCATCAAAGTCTCATGGATCCTTCACGTATGCTTCCGCATTCATTAATCATCTTGAATGGAATGAGATTACAGATAGAAATTGATTTTATGTTTGTGCTTGATAAAGAACATGTTTCTTGGTTGATTTTGTTTTTTATCTACATGATGTTTGAGGATTAGAAATATGTTAATGTGCACAAATAATTAAGTTAACAAGTCTCCCTTGCTTTCTGCCTCTAGTAAGTGGTATTTGCATGGACCAACTTTTCATAACCCTGTGTGAGGGAGAGCCTCTATTCCTTTGCAGCTGAGGTTGTATCCCTAGAGTCATGTGCTATGTCCAGAGCATGATTTTTATCAAGCAGTGCCTTTTTCTTGAACTTTAAGCTTCCAACGGATTTATAGTTCCATTCACTGTGCCTTCTTTTGAGTATAATGAGTTTTTGGCCAAATTTGTCAACTGGTGACCATCTTTAATTGAAACAATTCCACCAACGTGTCACCTGTTTGAGAATTGAGGGTATGAGAACCATGCTTTCTTAAACCTGAAGAAATTCACCCTGGGAGGAATAACAAGTGTGTCAAACACAATAGGGCAATGAACCGAGGTAATTCTTGGCAAAGGCAGTGTCCCATTCTTGTGTGATTAGGAATCTGTCTAGCCTTGCTATGGAGGGGTTGTTCCTGAGGTTTGACCATGAAAACTTTCTTCCAGAGAGAGGCATGTCAATGAGGTTTAGTTGGGAAATAATGTCAGCAAATTCTCTTATATCTGTAAGAGAGATATTTCCCCTATTTCTCTCCTGGTCTGACAGAGTAGCATTGAAGTCTCCACATAAGTACCAACATGGACATAGTAAGGGGTCTTCTTTGAATTATCTCTTGCTAACAAAGATTTTTATTATACTTCTCAAATGGGGCATACACAAATGTAATAGACCATCTTGTTCGATTCAGTGTCTCTTAGTGACACTGATACGAAAATAAACCAACTGCTCAATTGAAGGCATCAAATATATCATCGTTCCACCTATCATTACTCTCCTACAACTATCAATAGCATATAGAATCACCCATTTTGTGATAACACTCCCCCAAACAGAAGCAAGCTTCCCTTTACTAGGCTTGGTAAGCTTTGATTCTTGAATACACACCACATATAATTAAGCAATAAGAATTCCATCTTTGATCATAGAGCACTTCTTAGGACTGCCAAGTCCTTTAACGTTTCAACTTCCTATCTTCATTTCAATTGAAAAACACAACCAACAAGAGCTAGAGCTAAACAAAGCAACACACACAAAACAAATGATAAAGAATTCATTTTGAGGAAGTAGTTGGCATGGAAGAGTCAACTGCATTCTTCTCAAAATTTCTAACATATGCAATGGCATGGGGTCCCATAGCCACCGCCCCCAAAGACTGAGCAACTTATGTGAGTTATACTTCAGACAACAATTTAAAAGAATTGTAAATTCTTGTACCTGAGCTGGAAGACATTTTCTTGCTCTTGGCTGAGGAGGCTATTTTCTTTGCAAACCTTTGTGCCAGTACTTTTATGGAGGAGGAGCCATCGAACATGGGGTGCAGTGAACTCTTTAATGTAGGGAATTAGCTTGGCTTGGCTTTGGATTTCATTGTAGCTTCTTCAAAATCAGGAGGAATGCTGACGGAGTTAGATGCTTTGGACTATGTAACTGGGCGTGGATTTTGGACTTGATCAACTAGGCTTTGCATTGATTTGTTAGCTTCCTTCATCACTTTGTGGGCTAGGGCCCTCTCAATTGCAGGCTTGATTTGTGCAAATATGGCAGGTTAACCACTTTCTTCTCCCAAACCATTGACATATATCCCTCTGATTTCTGTTCTGAGTTGGCTAAAAATTCATCATATTTAGAGGGATTATCTTCTACCATGCTGCTGGAAGAATTGATATGCTCAGCTCAGGAGCAGATTTGGCGACATAATCTTTGGGGTGGGCAGATTTGGAAACTGAATCTCCTCTAGGATCTTGGTTAACCGGTTCAACAACTAATTTCTTCCCTCCTTGATTTTATAGCAAAAATCCTCCGTTTCATCTGGAATTTCAAAAATCTTGTTGCTCTGCTTTTGCAGGAGCCGACGTTGGCTGTGGGGGAGCTTTTCCCTTTCGGTTTGACCTCCATTCCTTGTTGGCTTGAAGCTCTTCTCTTTCCTTCTTGCGCCATAACGTGCCCTGCCCTCACCCAGTGTTTGAGCTGCTGGTAGTGAATAAATGAACTTTTCCCTTCTTTACCACTAAAATATGTTGCCCAGGTAGGGGGCAGGGCTGTCATAGATTTGAGTTTCGAGAGTCCACGACACCGTAGACTTGACACTGAGAGTATTGAGAAAATGGGTGATGTCTTCAACCTCGATCAGAACTAGAGCTTGATCTCATGTCTCTGCCTCTTTCATCTCCTTACTCATTGTGACAAGCTTTGCAATGGGCTTCAGAAGAGACGCCAGTGAGGCCTGATTCCACATGTGGAAAAGGAACACGGAAATGTTGATCCAAATGTAACTCGGTCTGGGCTTTATTTAACCCCATAGTCCATTGGCCATGGAGTGAAGGTCGTTGTATTCCCTGAGAAATGGAATAAGCCCTCTGCATCAGCCTTGTCTGCACTTTGTACCATGGGAAATTAGACGTGGTAAACTCCATGTTCTACCATCTTAAGCCTTCACCACCAACCCTGACCCTCCCATTTGAAGTTTAAGGCACATTCTACATCTTTCGTCTTCGGTGAGGACTTACGGTTGATGAGCTGAACGAAGACGCTTGCATTCAACACTCTGAGATTCTTCGCCAACTATGAGTTTTGAATCACTTCAATTTTGAGTTTTTTCCCGGCAATTGAACATCGATTCCTTGACTTTGTGGCCGATTTTTTGCAATTAAAATAGTGGAAGCCATGCTTCTTTCATGTCACCACAAAGTGGCAGCCCTCTCCACATTTCATACATCTTCTTTCCATTCTCCTTGTGGTTTTAGGGATTGGATTTTTTGGGTAAAGATTGGATATTGGGATGAGTTGGAAATATCGCTTTGATTTTGGTTTGGGAAGATGAAGAGACTGGGGGAAGTGCTTTTGGATTTGGACTTGGGATTTGTGGGTAATGTGAAGGGGGATAAAGTGGTGATGGTGATGGGGAGGCTGGCGTGGAGTGAGAAGCACTTGGGCAAAAGATTTTCTCTTCTCCAAAGGTGCCCGCTCCCCCCCCCCCTCTCTTCTCCCCTCACCTTTCTCATTTCTTCTTAAGTCCTCTTGTTTTTGGGTCCTAGTTTTAAGATTATTACTCAATTTATTTGAAAATGATAAAGATAACAGATCGTTGTATGAAGAGATTTGGGTTACCCTAAGAGACTAATTGTAAATTTAGTGGTTTACATTTAAAATTCTCAATCACATCTTTGATTTCTAACTACAATTGATCTTCATTCTTCTTAGAATTCAATGACACATTTGGACATGGATGCAACAACTCCTTAGATAAGAAGGATGCCGTTGTAATCAAATATTTATTCTCTATTTTTAATCATATGCTATTCTCTTAACTCAGAAAGAAAATCATGTGCTATTTTCTTTTGGTCCTACGTTTTAGTTTGATGGCGATGTTCATAAGTAGAGTATATGAGTATAAATGCTCCTAGCCCACACAAGTTCAAAATTGTGAAAAACTTAACAATAACCAATAACCCACTCTCAAACTACACACACCCTGGTCCTCTACAGAGCTGCTCCTGATGAATCAGATCTCTAATATAGAGTGCTCTCAACTGTATGAATCTTATTCGGACTCTCATATGCAGGTTATTTCAAATAAGTCAAGACTTGTTGGGTTTTATGTCTTGCATACTTATTCAGTGTGAATAGAAGACGGTGATACAAGTAGAGAGTTCGAAACGAAGGATTGAAGAGAAGGAGAAACAACCAGCAGCAGTAGTAGCCAACAGAGAAAGGGTGTGGTCGACTGTCACCTTCTTTGGTCGATGGTCTAGGAGTGGCGATCGACCGCAACTATGTGCGGTCGACCGTCCGCTGATGATTTTTTTGGGTGTGGGTTTGTTGATTCGATTGAAGTCCACTTCGTCTTCTGATCAGATCGTACAGCTCTAATTGTATGTTTATCTCTTCAGTATACATCGGAAGACTATTGTATCAAGATATCTAAAATAGGTTTTCTTTAGATCTATAAATACAATATATGTAGCACCCCGAATTTTCAAAAAATAAAATTAGAAATAAGTGGCTCGATTTCCAGAATCAACTTCAATTTCAATCATAAACACAGTATCAAATACATGAAAATTTAAAACTTTTATTACATCATTTCTTCTTACAAACACAGCGAAATTAAATACATTAATTACAATTCTTTATAACACATAAAATCTTGAATTTTCATTTATAATCCAAGCTTTATTTATATTGATTCTATCCATAACTGAAAACTCTGCAAAAATCTATGAAAAGTGGGCACGTCAGTTAAATGCAACTAACGTCCAGAGCTGGCCCCCACCTTGAGGCCAGTGAGGCGGTCGCCTCAGGCCCCCGAATTTTTTACAATTTTAGGGGCCCCAAATTTGTATTTTCCTTGTAAATATAAGCACGTATTTTGCGCGTGAAAAATTATATTGTTATTAGGGGCCCCGAAAAATAATTATTTGGGCCTTTCGCCTCGGGCCTCTGAGAACTCAGGGCCGACCCTGATGACGTCAACTATAGTAATAGTGATACTTCTACATCTCACAATCACGAACTTGATGCATATTATTATAGCAATAATAACTGATGCATAAACAATAATAAATAGAACATGGAGCAACAATAAGTGGAGCACAAAACAACAAGTGAAACTGTGCTAAGTGTCAAGTGATGAGATGAAAATAGAAAACAAGCATGCATAAAACAAATCAATAAATACAAATGCATATAATGTTTTCTAATGCATACTTGTCGGATTCTATGCATCACATACTACATAGGTCCGGTGCAAGCCCTTATTGTTCTCCACTTTATAGAGTTTAATCCCTCGCTATGCAGCCTACTACTATGACTACTACGAGATTTAGACATTTTGCAAGTATTGGCTATTGTCCTTGGAATACTGGAGACCAATCTCACTCCGCAGAGCATTCTGGGGCCTCTCATACCCTCGTCTCAGAATACTGAGGACTGTCTCACTCTGCAGGTCATTCTGGAGCCCTCATTGCACAAACATCCCATGAGCGCTGCTCTCGTTCCGGAATACTGGAGATCAATCCCACTCCGCAGATCATTCTGGGGCCTATTTCATCCCTTAGTCCCGGAATACTGGGGATTATCTCACTCCGCAGATCATTCTGGAGTCCATAACTCACATTTGCTCTTGTTTAATCATATCACCATCTAGTGCATGTCCTTATGCATACACATGAGTAATCTAAGCCACCTAAATCTAGCTCCACCCTACTGGACTTAAACCCACAAAATTAGGAACACTATCCCTCCCTAGCTAATTTACACAATCAATTAACTCACTGCCGGTAATCCTAGCCCTGCTCAACCTCTAGTGCTCGCAACACAAAAATCCTCACAATCTTTCTAAGGTTCACATCACAAACCAAAATCTCAAATCAAAACCCAACCTGGTTTCATTATACAAAACACTCTTCATTAACCACATTCCGTTTTAATCCACTAATACTGCCATAAGAACTTCTTCAAATATGGAAACACATTTCATCTACAAAAATATAGATTTTCACAAAATCTGAAAGTTATATGAATTTGTCTGCCAAAACAGTACACTCCATATTTATTATTAAATTGTGAAAAAATTAATTTAAATCCAGCACATATCAAAGAATTCATCATAAAAATTTGGACTCAAACAAATTAATTTAAAAGGGTTTAAATTCAATAAGTTCTGGAATTATCTTTTATCCAAAATATGAAAGTTATACGATTTTGTTCTTCAAAACAGTACACTCCAAATTTAATATCAAATCCTGAAAAAATTAAATTAAATCCAGCACATATCAAAGAATTCAGCATAAAAATCTGGACTCAAACAAATTAATTTAAATGGTTTAAATTCAACAAGTTCTGGAACTATCTTTTATCCAAAATCTGAAAGTTATACGGTTCTGTTCATCAAAACAGTACACTCCAAGTTTAATATTAAATTCTGGAAAAATCAAATTAAATCCAGCACATATCAAAGAATTCACCAAAAAAAATCTGGACTCAAACAAATTAATTTAAAAGGTTTAAATTCAACAAGTTCTTGAACTATCTTTTATCCAAAAATCTGAAAGTTATACGATTTTGTTCTTCAAACAGTACATTCCAAGTTTAATATTAAATTCTGGAAAAAAGAAATTAAATACACCGCATATCAAAGAATTCACCATAAAAATCTGGATTCAAACAAATTAATTTAAAGGCTTCACTACAAAAGATAAGAGAAACTCCGGCGGATCTACCCGGTGTTCGGGTAGTTTCGCCGAAAAATCTCCATCGTTTATTAGCTAGCGGAATGGAAAAATACCCCGGGCGTTTGTTAAAAAATGCCGGGTATATAATGTACCCGGCATTTTAAAACGTCGGGAAAGTATATATTAATCCTTAACCCGTTCCTCCCCAAATTTCCCACTTCCCTCTGTTTTTTCCTCATCGCGCTCAACCAGAGAAAACCTATTTCCCAAATTCGCACTAAATTTGCTGCCAAAGCCTCTTTCTCTCGTCGCCCCAAACTCCCTCTCTCTTTCCTCTTCAAGCTCTATCCCACTCCGCTCTTGCACTCGCACTCGCCTCCGCCTCTGCTCACTCTCTCTACCCGCCGCCGCCTCCTCTTGCTCTCGCACCCGCTGCCGCCGCCGCTCGCTTTCGCACTCGTCGCTGCCGATTGCTCTCGCACCCGTTGCTTGGTCGTCTTCCTTCTCCACCTCTCTCTTTCCGAAACCCTAGGTATGAATTTGTCATGATAATTCTGTTCCAAACTCTCTTTGGAGCTGAGTCTTTATTTTTGTTTTCATGTAGGAATAGATAACTTTTTTTATTTTGATTATTTTAAAGTTTTTATTTTGTTTGGAAGTGGTGGGTGTCACCATTTGAGGGCTGGATGGGATTATTGTAGTGCTTCAACTTGTTTTTCTATTAGTAGAGGAAGAAGTTTAGATTAGAAATTCAAGAAAGGCTGCTCTTTGTCATCAAACATTGCCATCTTTGGTGTATCCTCAATCAATTTGAAGGTCTCTCCGGTAGATTTCAATGTTCAGTTTATCTTATTATTATTAGTTTTGATCATAATGTTAGTTTAGATTAGTTTTGATCAGAATGTTAGTTCAGATTAGTTTTTAGCTTTTGGATTTGCTGTTATTTACAGTTTAATGAAACTTTACCGTAATTTGTACCTATATCTAATCTTTATTATCGTTAGTCTGAACAAGTTTAATGAAACTTTACGAATCTTCAGAATTTCCCAAATCTGTCATCATTAGTCTGAACAAACTTTGTGCAAATTTGGTGTTGTAAACATGATTCATTTGCAAAGTGAGGATGATATGTGTGAATATATTGAAATAAATGAAGAACAGACAAACATGCTTAGTTGCCCGAATTAAGTTGTTGTAGCTCATAAAAATGAAGAATAGACAAACATCCTTTGTAGCTCATAGATGTGAGTAAGATATGCATGTAATGAAGCCATCAGAATGAACATATAACTTTTTATCCTTTTTTTTTTTAAATTATAAAACCCGTGAGCGTGACCCCAAGTGTCTCCTGATCTACTGTTAGCTTGTAATTTAACGTTTAGTTCTTTGATTTAAGTGTTAATTTTTATATTCTTGAAAGGTGGATATAATTTGATGAAATGATGGCAAGACTTATTACTTTGATAGTATTAAGATTAAGATGCTACTAGGAGATTTAGACTCAAAACGATGGTAGTTTTTTTGTTCGGATGTGAGACTCAAAATTTTGGTCTGACAACATGAAGAGTGTGACATGATGAGTTTGGATAGTTGATAAAAAGTGCAGGTTAGGGATGGCAAATGGGCCGGATCAACCGGCGACCCGTCCGCGATCCACCCGTTGAACCTGGCCCGTGAAACGGTTTGGCGGGTCGAACCCGGTGAACAGTAATGGGTTGATCCGGGTCGTCAAAAATGCGAATCCAACCCGTTAAATCCGGCCCGCGAACCCGTTTAAAATAGCCCGACCTGCCGCCAACCCGCGGGTTACGAACCGTTGGACCCGTACGGGTCGAACGTTCGACCAGTTACGGGTTGACCGTTGGCCCGCGGGTCAGCGGCCCGTTGGGGGGGGGGGGGGGGGGGGGGCGCACTGTTCAACAGAGAGCCGTTTGACTCTTTCTTGACCGTTTTTTTTTTTTGGTTTTTTTTGATTTTTTGTTGTATTTTTAGCCTATAAATACCCCTCAAAATCCCATTAAAAATTCACAGCTTACTCTCTTACTCTCTCTACTATTATAAATCATTTCTAAGGAATTTTTCAACAATTGAAGTATTCAACAAGCAAATCTTCAACAAGGCATATACATGATCAATTTTCGATCGTATCAAAATCAAAATTCAACGTCTTCAACTCTTCAACTCTCGTCCAACTCCAAGTGATCAAGTCGTCAATTCTCCTTCAAGCTCTCCTCAACTCTTCAATTTCCGGAATCGCTTATTTCTAGTTTTACTTCTATTCTTATTTTCACGGTTTTCTTAATATACGCATATCCACGATGAACGGCATCAAAATTTCATACCTTTCTCGTAATTTTATTTTTGTGTTGTCGTTATACTTAATGTTGGTTTTTTGATCTTCTTTATCTCAACCCTCTTGTTTTTTAGATTTTTTTTATAATTCACCGTTCCTACATTGTGTATTTTTTTTACATACATTATTACATTATGTCTAGATCACGCGGTAGCGGTCGTAGCGGGCAAGATTCCTCCTCCTCTTCCCGTAAGCCACCAATTGTTCCAATTAGTGAGCCCGCCCAAGAGTACCATGATCCTTCTACCCAACAATGGCACCCGACGAGTTTGTAGGTGACATACAATTAGAAGAAGAAGAACAACAACAACCAACCGAAACCACACAACCCCGTAGTAGTAGGAAAAGTAGAGGAGAAACTAGTGATTGGCATAAGTTTTACGATTATATCCCGAACGAACATACTCCGGATATAGGTTTGAAAGTTTATAAAATATGTGGTAAAACATACAAATTCAAGAGGGGTGACGGCACCGGTACAATTAGTAGACACATCTAACATAACCATAAAGACCTTCTTGCTGACCTACAAGGCCAACAAAAAATCAACCCCTAGGACCGGTCTAGTTGATAGCCACCCTTATGATCCCGATCTTGTTCGTCGGAAAATGGCCCGATTAGTCATAAAGGAAGAGTTATCATTTTTCTATCCCGAGAGAAGGGACTTGGAAAATTTTAACCAAACGGCCTTAAACCCTCATTTTAGAAGAATTCCGAGAAATACTTGCAAATCGGATTGTTTTAAATGTACATCAAAATGAAGGACGCTTTGATTGCAATTTTATGGAGTTTAACTTGTAGAGTTAGTTCAACTCCGGATTGTTGGACGGGTATCAACAATATTTCAATGATGGGAATAACATGTCATTGGATCGACAATGATTGGATTCTTCAAAAAAGAATCATATCACTTGCGGCGTTGGCGTATCCCCATAGTGGCGCTGAAATAGCAAATCGTATTATAGAAATTTGTGATGTTTTTCATATTCGCGATAAAATTATGTGTATTAGTTTTGATAATGCATCTAATAACAATGTAGCAATTACTACTTTAAAATCCGTATTAAACCCTCCATCTGACAATATTTTTCATGTTAGATGTGCATGTCATATTATAAATTTATGTGTTCAAGATGCATTAAAAATAGCCGATCCATATATAGTTAAAATTAGAAATTGTGTACATTTCATTGCATTTAGTTCAAGCGTATTACAAAAATGGAAAGCTTGGTGTATGCTTAAAAATGTACCTTTTAGAAGATTTCCAAAGGATGTTAGACACCGATGGAATTCTACTTTTGATTTACTACATGTTGTTATCGAATATAAAGCTAACTGTAAATGATTTTTGTATCGCAAAAAATATGCACAATTTTGAAATGACTCCCACCGATTGGTTTTATGCCGAATTTTTGTTGAAATTTTTTGAATATTTTAAAACCGCAACTTTAAAATTTTCAAAAACATATGAATTTACTTCTAGTAGCATTTTTAATTCATTAGTTACCATGATGCAAACATTTAATGAAATGTTAAATGATACCAATGTTGGTGAGATTGTAAACCTGCATACAAAAAATTTTTGATGTATTATTTTTCTCATATGTTGATTTGTGTTGCTACTGTTATGGATCCTCGTATCAAATTAGAAGGTACGAAGAGTTTGATTGAAATGTTTTTTGCATTACTTGAGGAAAATGTAGAATTATTAATTGATTGTGCTACTTTTGTAGTTCAGTTTGAATCTACATTAAATAACTTGTATGATTATTATGATAAATGTTTTGCTTCTAGTAGTATAACTTCTGTAGTTAGTTCTTCTTCTGGTAGTTGTAAAGGTAAGGGTAAGAGTAAATTTGATGATAGAACATTTAATTTACTTGAACAAATTCAATCAAAAAAACCTAGGACTAATCAACCAAATGAATTAAATTGGTATAACCAACAAGATTCTGAGTCTTCTACTTCTCCACTAGATATTTTACAATGGTGGAAAGACCATTAACACACTTTTAGTATTCTGTCAATTATGACTAAAGATTTACTAACTTCTCTTGTCTCTACAGTTGCTTCTGAGAGTGCATTTTCTTCAAGTGGCAGAGTTCTAACTGATTACAGGAATTGCTTGAAGCCCGACACGTTAGAGATGCTCGTTTGCACAGAAGACTGGCTGAAGGCTGAAGATAGGACACAAAGGAAAGCACTATCAACGTCCACAGGTGGGAGCAACTCGCCGGAACAACAACAACAACAACAACAACAACAATAGTTTTGCTTGTAATAGCAACTCGACCGACACGTTAGAAATTGTATTATATTTTTGCTTGTTATGTTAAATTAGAAAAATTGGAGTCAATTAAAATTGTATATAAGAAATATGTTAGTGTATAAAACATATTTGTGAAGTGAATTCTTCATTTCATTAGAAATTGTGAAAATTGTATAACTTAAATTCATATGAATAATATTTCAAAATTTTTTGCCAATTTCACTCTTTCAATATTATTATTATTATTACGATTTTTAATGTTTATTAGTATTATTTGTTACTTAGTATTATTATTATTATTATTATTTTAAGCTAAAAATATTTTTAAAAAAAATTTATCTATCTAAACGGGCCAACCCGCGGGTCGACCCGACCCGATCCGGGTTGGATCCTAAAGGGTTTACGGGTTGGGCGGGTTGCCTAAATCAACTTTGGGCCCGGCTCGGTTAAGTCGCCAAACCGGCCCGAGCCCACCAAGTCACGGGCCAACCCGGGCGGGTTCGGCCCGGCTCGGCCCGTTCGACCTGATTGCCATCCCTAGTGCAGGTTCTTTTATATTGATCATATATTAATGTGTATGTTTTTGTAAACAGGTCTGACTTATGCCGTGAAGGAATATGGAGCCTAGTCAAAGGGTTGGGGAGTCTCTCAACCAGGGGTTAGTCAATATGAGGTGGGTGAGGGGAGCACCCAGTCCCCTAAAAATACTCGGGGAGCAACGAAGATGACCGATGTTTGGAAGCAACCGAAGGGCCAAAGAATCCTCATGGTGGTGAACGAGGATAATCAGCCCGTGGGTGAACATGCCGTAACTTTCGCATCGTTCATAGGCTTAATTGCTAGAAATCCTGAGTACCTTCCTCCTTATGATCGATAGACAAAGATTCCATCTGCAACACGGGCTAGAGCCCTTGAAATTCTTAAGGTAATATTTAATTAGTTCATTTTAAATATCTAATAAGTGAATTCACATCCCTCAATTCTTTCTTATGGAAACCCTGCACTTGCTATGAAGAAAATAATTTTGGGGGAAAATTCTTATTCTTATTATTCTACTTTATTCTTCACTGTATACATCTATATATAAGGATTACATTCTTGGAGAAGAAGAAAAGAGATTGAGAGAAGATTGGGAAGATGAGAGATTTGGGGAATCTGTTTCCTATATTAGGAAACAGAATATACAATTACTATATTTCAACACTTCCCCTCAAGTTAGTGCATAGATATCGAGCATGCCCAACTTGTTAACAAATTTCAAGAAGAGTCGAGTCGAAACAGCCTTGGTTAGGACATCTGCGAGTTGATCTTCTGACTTCACCTTGGATATCTCAATAACTTTCTCATCTAATTTTTCTTTGATGAAGAATCTGTCCACCTCTACATGTTTCGTCCTATCATGCTGAACTGGATTAGCCGCAATATCACACGCCGCTTGACTGTCACAATACACCTTCATAGGTTCCTTTGGACCATAGCCTAAGTCCTGCAACAGGAGTTTCAGCCATAAAGCTTATGTTATACTTAAAGCTACTCCGCGATACTCAGCTTCTGCACTAGAGCGTGCAACAACATTTTGCTTCTTGCTCCTCCATGTAACTAAATTTCCTCCAACAAAGGTGAAATATCCTGAAGTGGAGCGCCTATCGATTGTAGATCCTGCCCAATCAGCATCAGTATATGCTTTAACCTTCAAGTGACCATATTTTGCAAATAAGACTCCTTTTCCTGAGGCTGACTTAATGTATCTCATAATTCTCATCACCGTGTCCATATGTTGTTCCCGAGGTGCATGCATAAACTGGCTTACCACACTTAAAGCATATGACAAATCTGGCCGTGTATGTGCAAGATACATTAGTCGTCCAACCAATCTCTGATATCTTTCCTTATCACAAGGCACTTGATCAGCTTCGTTGCATAGTTTCAGTCCTTCTTCCAATGGTGTACTAATCGGTTGACAGGCGGACATTCCAGTTTCCTTCAATAAATCCAGAACATATTTTCTTTGAGAAAGAAATATCCCCTTTCTTGAGCGAGAAACTTCAATACCAAGGAAGTATCTCAAAGAACCAAGATCTTTCATTTCGAACTCTTGTGACAAGAAGTACTTTAATGCCTTCATCACCTCGGGATCATCTCCAGTTACTATCATATCATCAACATAAATAATGAGAGCAGTAATTTTACCTTCTTTCCTTTTTAGGAATAGAGTATGATCAGAATTACTCTGATCGTATCCGAATGTCCTCATTGATTTTGTAAATCTCCCAAACCAGGCTCTTGGCGACTGCTTCAGTCCATACAATGCTTTCTTCAGACGACATACTTTGTTGCTGTGTTGGACTGGTCTGTTCGACCCTGGTGGAAGATCCATATAGACTTCTTCTGTCAATTCCCCATACAAAAATGCATTCTTCACATCAAATTGCTCCAACGGCCAGTCAAGATTTGCAGCAAGTGACAGTAGAACTCGAATAGTGTTGAACTTTGCCACAGGTGCAAATGTTTCGTCATAATCAATTCCATAAGTTTGAGTGTACCCTTTGGCAACCAGCCTTGCCTTGTACCGCTCTATCGAACCATCCGATTTATATTTCACTGTATAAATCCATCTGCATCCTACTGGTTTCTTTCCTGCTGGCAGCTCGACTATCTCCCAAGTCTCATTCTTCTTCAAGGACTTCATCTCCTCATCCATAGCTGCTTTCCACCTTGGATCGGCTAAGGCTTCCTGCACACTATTAGGAATAGATACAACAGATAATTGATTTACAAATGACTTATTTGATTCAGACAATCGGTGAGTGGACACATAATGACTCATGGGATACTTGAAATTACTAGTGGGATTAGGCTCGTAAGTGGGTTTGGGGATACCTCTAGTAGTACGGTTTGGGAGTTCTCTTCTTGGAGCTTCGGACAGCGATGACGATTGGTTTTGGGGTTCTGCCGGGAGTAGATATAGATCTGATGGTATTGGTGGTGGAGATGGTTCAGATGGTGCTGGTGGTGGAGATGGCTCATCTTCATGGAGGTTCGGCACTGACTGCAGATCTTCGTGAAAATTTTCTTCCTCAACCAAGTCTTCATTCGAGTAATCGTCATTACTTACATCCTGATTTTTTCCCCTTATATCTGATTGTTCAGTTTGAATAGTAACTACTTCATTATAGGCAAGAGTTTGAACTTCATTTCGGTGCTCCCCCTGAAGTTCAACCTCAGAGGAAAAATACATCTCATCCTCATGGAACACAACATCCATAGTCACAAACATTTTTTGAGTTGGTGGGTGATAGCACCGATACCCTTTCTTATTCTGTGCATATCCCACGAAAACACAGCGGACAGCTCGAGGAGTTAACTTATTGCGTTCATGTTGATGAAGATGAACAAATGCAACACCCCCAAACACACGAGGTGGCAAGTTGACGACTTTTGGTGCATTCACAGCTTCAGTTAATGCTTGAAACGGTGTGAGGAAGTTTAGGATATTAGAGGGAACTCGGTTGATTAAGTATGCAGCAGAAGCAAGGGCTTCTCCCCAATAAATGAGTGGCAGATTTCCATGGATGAGAGAAGCACGGACCACTTCGAGCAAGTGTCTATTTTTCCTTTCTGCAACTCCATTCTGTTGAGGTGTATACGAGCATGTAGTCTAATGAACAATTCCGTGTTCCACCAAATATTGTTGCAGATTTGAACTCAGGTACTCTCCGCCATTATCACTCCTAAGAACTTGAATTTGTGATTTATACTGAATCATAACATGCTTGTGAAATTTCTGAAACAAACCACTAACTTCACTTTTCGACTTCATCAAACAAATCCAGGTCATACGGGTACAGTCATCAATAAAGGTCACAAACCATTTGGCTCCTCCAAATGTAGTGATTTTGGATGGACCCTAAATATCAGAATGAATAATCATAAAAGGAAGGGAGCTTCTACTTGGACTTGGAGGAAAAGAGACACGATGACCTTTTGCAAGTTCACACACATCACACCGAAAGGCAGATATATCCAACTTTAAAAATAAACTTGAAAATAATTTCTTCAAATAACCAAAAGAAGCATGCCCTAGACGTCGATGCCACAACCAAATATCTGATTTCTTCTTCTCATCTTCGGATCCTTCCACACTTAGAGCTTGAGTCAACTTGCTCGAACTTTCAGATTCTAAATCTAGGTAATAGAGCTTCCCGTGCCTAACCCCATAACCAATCGTCTTGCGAGTCCGAATATCCTTAAACACGCAATGAGAAGGCCAAAAGACTACAATACAATGTAAGGCAGTAGTTATTTGAGCAACAGATAATAGGTTGAAATTCAAGGATTGCACAACTAAGGCAGTATCTAAGGTTAGGTTATTTGTGAGATATATGGTACCCTCGCCAGTAACAGTGGCAGGGTCACCATTGGCAGTGGACACAGTCGATTTAGTGGATGGTTGAAAATTTTGAACTTGTCTAGAATCAAAAGTCATATGGTCGGTAGCACCTGAATCAATTATCCATGCACTTATTCATAACAGAAGCAGAAATATTAAATACCTTACCATCCTTACCTGCAGCTGTGACTAATGTAGAGGCCTCCGTAGAGGCGAGTCCAATACTCTTCTCAGCTCTATCAGTTTGTCCCATGGTAGCGCCACAAAGGGGAAAACAATGAATCTGATCTTCAGCAACCAATAGCAAACAACACAACTTGGTCAAGAATAGCTCCAAGTCTTCAACAACCAGCAAAACAGCAACAATCCAACATTGGATCAATCCCTCCCCTTCTTCACAAAAACAGCAACTCAAAGGAGACCACAGCAACAATAAAAAAAAGGCAGCAGCAACGATAGAGAGGGAAGCGCCGGCCAGGGGCGACGGCGCGCTGGCGAGGTCGACGATGGGGGCGGTGCCGCTGAGGTGGCGTCGTTGGCGGGGTCGCCGATTGAACAGAGAGGGAAGAAGGGGTATTTGGGTTGAGGCTGCTGTTGTCAATGAACGGGGAAGGAGGGCAGGGTCGGGGCGTCTGGTGCTAAGGCGTCGACGCCGGTGTCGACAAAGTGGCGACGACGGATTTGGGGTTGATGGGTTCAGGGTTTTTGACTGTGATGTCGTGGAGATCGGGGTGGGTTTTGGTGTGCTGGGCGGCTGAGGAGGGACCGGCGTCGACGGGAGGGAGGTTGACGGGGAGTGGCGGTGACGGGTTCGCCGGAGATAGGCCGGGAAAGACGAGGTAAGTAATGGGTTTGATCTGGATGAGGAGGTCGGGGCTCAATGGCCGTGGGTTCTGTGTTGGGGAAGATGAACAGTACGGAAACAACTGGCAGATTCGGGGATCTGGGTTTGGTCGGGATCGGGATGGAGGCGTTAGATCGATGGCCTCCGTCTCTTCATCTTCTTCAACTAGCCTAGATCATGTTAGGCTCTGATACTATGAAGAAAATAATTTTGGGGAAAAATTCTTATTCTTATTATTCTACTTTATTCTTCACTGTATATATCTATATATAAGGATTACATTCTTGGAGAAGAAGAAAAGAGATTGGGAGAAGATTGGGAAGATGAGAGATTTGGGGAATCTGTTTCCTATATTAGGAAACAGAATATACAATTACTATATTTCAACATGCTAACCATAAAAAAATCATTGTGAAAACAATTGTAAAAATTCTTTAAACCTGTAATAGGTTTAGAGGTTTTATATGCTAATAACTAATATAAATACAGTGCAAATTTGATTATTCGGCGGTTCTTGATAAAGATTGAGTAAACAAATCTATGTGCAAGAAGTGAAGAGATTATAAGTGAACTGAAGGCGGCTTACTACGACGAGGACCGAACAATGACTAAGATAATAAGAGTTGTCCCGAAAGGTGTGCGTTTAGATTGGGAATGCCTTTGTAATTTTTGGATGAATCACTTATGCATGAGTTTGAAGCGTTAAACCACTTATGCATTAGTAAATTTGATAACTTCATGAGTGAGGCCATTCCCCTACTTTGTTATACTATCAGAAATCAAATTCAAAGTAAGAAGAGATACTAGTACGACTACAATTCCACAATAATAATAATGATAATAACAACAAATGCATCTTGATTAAATGTTTACCATCATAAATCACTTATTTGTGTCAAATATTCAAGTTGACAGCAATGACTGATTCACGTATGTAAAGAAAGACCTTGGAAGTTGGAACTAAAAGAGAAACTAATAAATGAAAGATGGTCAATACGTGAACTGTAAAGAGACAATGCATTGCAAACATAGAAGGCATGATTGCCTGTCAATTAAGTACATTAAGAAGACAGAATAGCATAAACATTAAGTAAAATGAAAAAAATAATAGCTGAAGAGGTAGGAATGCTAAAACCACGGATGCCCTCCACACCCTCACTAGATCCATACCCTCACTAGAGGATGAAGAGGTAGCAGTTTCAACTAAGGAGTTGTTACCTTGCACATCCTGTAGAAAATGCAAGATAAAATAATTGTTTAAAAGAGTAACTAAATAGAATGATGAGATATGGACTTGCCATCAAACTGCAGAGAGTATAGATAGGAAAAGGAGGGGAAATTGCTAGTCCTTCTACATTTTGCTAAACAAGAGAACACCCAATTGCTGGATAACAAAGAATCCACTGAATAATATTAGGTATTGGCGCATAATATCCTCCGTTACCATGATGGGTAACACAGAAAGAATTAGAGATGGACAAGAAAATTGTATATCTACCATAATATTATGGTTGTATGTAAGAGTAGTATTCCAGTAGGATATGTGAAATCATTACTAAGGTGCTGGTAGATTAACCAAAAGCAATTACCATGACTTCACAATTGATTCACCATCACAATTACTGAAGTGAAAAACATTGTGAACCCAAATGAATAATTTCTGTGTCACTCATTGCGTAGATTGAGTACTAATAAACATGAAGCAGTCCACATAAGTTTGGACTATTACTTATGGGCAAATACTTATGCAGTTTTCCTTTTGGGATGTATGTATGAGTTTGAAGTGTTGCTGATTCATTTTCCATTGTTCTTAGTGCTTGCCTGCTTGGAGTTTGCATTGGGATGATTATGTTCTCGAATTGTATCAGTTAGAAGTTTCTGCTTCCAGATTAGCTCAAGTTGTATCAGTTAGAATTGTATCAATTAGCAAACAATATGAAGATTCTAACCATATGCATCTTATTTAATTCCAGGTAGCTTGAGATGGTGGTATACATTGAGGATTTGACTTCCAGACGTGCAGGATTTGACTATTAATGTTTCTGTTTCTTTTCTTTCTTCTTTTGTGGTGTTTTATGTCTTATTTATTCGTGCAAATTTGTACCCCAAGAACAATGGAAATCAGACTTTATATATGTATGAGATTAAAGATCAATGAAACAAATTTCGTATGTGTGTTGTCAAACTAATGTTAATTTGAATTTTGTTATATTATGACTTCGGTGAACTGCTTAATTATGAAATATATCGTATTGATCATTATTATGAATTGTGTATAGGTTTTTGTGTGTATTTAAATATTATATTTGTTTTTCGTATTTTCAAATAGAAAAAAAAGTTCAAAACCTACCCCGGCGTTTCCAAACGCCGGGATTGAAGATTTCATTTAAAAAAAACCAAAAACATATAATACCCCTGCGTTTTAGAAACGCCGGGGATTATAAAATGCTTAAAAAAAACATTGAAATCATACCCCGGCGTAGTGTTCATGTCACGCCCCGCTTCCCCAAAATACGGAAATACGGGCGCATGACTGAGGCACAGCGAATGATGCGAAAACACCATTCATAAGCTGTACAGATACTCAACAACAAGATAATAAAGTAAACCACGCAGACATGTAAAAATCACAATATGATAATGAAAGTTCATGACATAGTCCATAACATAACCAACAACTAGGAAAAACAAATAGTTACGGGTCAAACAAGCTCGGATTACAATAAAGAGTAGCATGAATAAAATATGAACTAAAGTAACATGAAAAATAAATAAAATTTAAAACACTTGATCAACAATACCTTCTGGTAACTCTCCATTCGGGCCTGCAAGTACATTATTACAAAAGAAAAAAAAAGGGGGGAAAACAAGAAGACGCCCGTTAATACAAGTCACGGGCTGTAAGTGGTACAAGCTATGGGGACAGGTATAAAGCAAAACAAAAGAAAAACAGGAAAAGAACAAGAAATCGAGAGTCATGAAATAGGAAAAATGCAATATGTAAACATGATTATAAACAAGGCTTTATGGAACAAGTGGCATGTAAACAAGTAATCAAGTAAACAAATATCAAGTCAACATGAACATGTAATATGTAACTGGATCATGCAAGTGCACGTGTTAATCTTAAGTCTAATGTTTGATTCTATCTAGGTAGCACTTCATGCATCCATCTTTTTACTACATGGTTGCTACATACAATCAGTTACGTTTAGACTTAGTGGTGGGTTTTATAGGTCACGTACTCGGAAAAATATGTACATTCAATAATGTATCGAGATACGTGCAATGTGGAACATGTAGAGTGTGAACTTGTAACGTGAACATGAAAACTTGTAATTTGCAAACTTGCAACTTGCATCGGGAAACTACGAGCTCTCGTCCGAGTACGCTATTCTATATTGTCCACTACTTAAATCTTTTCCCTTATACCCCGGCTTGTTACTTTTATTTCAATTTAACATGATCATAATGCAATGAGAACAATGTCAAGATATGGACAGGGAACATCAAGGAATTATGCATAAAATATGTTCTAAGTCATGAGGTGCAGAAACATGTAGTCTTAATGTCATATCTGGGTCTAATTTCTATTACAAGTCTGGGTCAACAGTATTTTAGGGTTATATAAAACAATATTGCAACTACAAAGTGCTCGATGACATGTATAAAACTTAATCAAGAATTATAAGATATTATAACAACATTCAAATTATCATCATGGGTAAAATAGTCATTCATATCATCATGTATAATCCTAAGAGTACATATATTTGTATTAATCGTGTTCATGTAATGCATGTGGCAACAAGGTATTCACGATCACATGTGAATATAGAATCGACGGATTAGGTATAGAAACAAGTATCAATTCGACTTATGAATGCGAACAGAATCAAGAAATATACTTGCGGTATTTATGCATAGAAAGCTTGTACTAGAACAAATGAATTTGTACCAGAGATACTTGTCTGATTTGACGATTTAAAAAGAGAATAACCGGCGAACTCCCAAAATCACGTGCGAACTACGTGCAAAGAGCGGCGAAGAAACAACCAGCAAACAAAGTAATCACAGCAACTCCGCAGCTCCCACGCACCGGATCTGATCCAAACACAGAACGACAATCAAGATCCAAGGTGGCCAGAACACGGAACACCAATTCCTACCAATGGGATCGCGTCTCCTTCCTTCGGCATGAGAGAGAGAGAGCGATCGGGAAATCCTCGTCGGCGGGAGTGGGCAACGACTGCCACAGCGACGCTCGTAGAGAGGCAAGGGTGGCTGACAACGGCGGTGCTCGGGTGGCGAGCGACGGTGCAGGGAAGCTGCACCATGGCGAGGGCGAGCGAAGGGGTTTCGGGTTGTTGGCGGCGGCGTTGCGGTGAGGCGAGGGAGACGATGACTAGTGGGGACTCTGGCCAAGGCACCGCAGTCGGGAAGCGCGCAACGACGAGGTGGCGCGGCGAAGTGACGGGTGCTCTGCTTTTGGTTCGAAAATAGGGGAGGTTCGGTTAAGATGGTTTCGAGCGGCAAAGGTGAAGTCGACGGGGATGACGACGAGACTAGGATGGCGAGGCGAGGTGGTAGACGAGGGGACGGTGATCGGAGGTTGGATGGTAGACGGAGAAATGGGGATAGCTGAAGTGGGTGATGAGTTTCGGTGAGTTCTTGGGCATGGACAGGGATGAAGATGGAGGGCAATGGGGTGGTGGTGGAGAGGTCGAGGGTGAGGGGACGAGGGATCACGGTTTCGGTGGCTTGGGTTGAAGACGAACAGGGAGGGAGGAGGAAGATGAGGAACGAGTTTCTGTTTGGGGAAACCAGAGGAGGGAGAGAAGAATACGGGGTGAGAGAGAGGGACGGGAGAGAGAGAAGGAGATGGGAGTTATAATATGATTAATGTATAATAATATAATAATAATAAAGAGGGGAGAGATTATAGGGAGGAGGGAGTTACGGGAATCAAATGGCTGATTGTGTGGAGAGATTTAAAAGGTAATAAAATTGTTATAACAGCCATAAAAATGAGGAGGGATTATAGGGCTGAAAACCTGGGATTCAATTTTCAAATTTTTTGGGATTTGATTGTGGAGTAGATTTGATCTGGTCAACTTAGATTGGGTTAATGGGTTTTGGTTTGAGATCTAATAAGAGATGGACTTGGGTTGGGCTCAGAACAATCTAATAATTATTTAATTATAAGATTGGGCTTGCACTAAGTAATTAGACAATTTGGGCTTAAATTAAACAATTGGGCTTGGGCTTCAAATCATTTAAACAGTAAATAATTAAGTTATTGGGCTTATAAAAATTGGGCTCAGATTAATAAATAATAAAATAAAATAAGAAGTTGGGCTTTTAAGAACAATTGGGTTTTATAAAATAGTTGTATAATATAATCAATTAGAAATAGTTACAAGATACTAAGAATTTAAAATACGGAGAAATACTTGAAAAAAAATACATATTAACGGGAACAGGGGTTACAGTTCTCTTATCACATTCGTTCTACGATATTTGTTGAGAATCACCGTCAATACCGTGTCGGGTTAAACACTAAAAAACGCCAGGGTTTACCTAAACATTTCTCGGTGTTTGGAAGTGTCAGGGGTTTCCATAAATCAACCCCGACGGGGGAATGTACGGCATTTGTGGCAGGCGTTTTCTGAAACGTCATGAGGTACATCCCCGGTATTTTTAAACGCATCCCCGACGTTTTTAAACGCCGGGAAAAGGCAAAAAAAACGCCGGTAAATCAGTAGCCGTTTGTAGTGGTTTAAATTCACAAGTTCTAATTATCTCTACAATCTTCATCATCTACAATTTAAATCTATGATCATCCAATCAATTTTATAGATCCCAAATTAGATCTTTATCAACTAAAATTTGTATTCATATGTTCATGATAATCTCCAAGTCATAATATTAAAACCCAATATTTTATACGCAATCCATCGTCATACAACAAGTTCATAAGTCAAGATGAGTTCTTCCAGGAGCCTAACATCAATAACATTCTTTTTTTTCTCCATTTAACATGATGATCACAACATCAATGGTAGTTCTAATTCCATGAAAATATCAATACCACATCCATTCATCATGCATACATCCATCAAAACCTTAGGATCTATGTAACGCCCTGATTTCCATACACTGGAAAATCGTAGCACACCTAGAAATCTTTTCTTTCAATTGAGTACATAAACATAATGTAATATAGGAAAATACGAAAATCTTAATATAAATCCAGACATCTTGGATTGATAAGATGATGGGCACAGGATGTCACAACTCTATGCTTAAACTCCAGGTACTCTTACCTGTACAACACAATCTTTGGGTTCTTCAGTGTGTGAGGCTGACAGCAAGAATCGCAACAGCTTTAACTAACTCCAAAAATAACATAACAACATACATGGCATAATAGAAATAAAACTTGAATCAATAAATGTAGAGAGAAAATGGTCAAATATACGATGTCATATGAGTGCGTGTATAAACAATTTATTAAAACATTAAACATATATTTATCATGAAAACATGCACAATCCAAATATGCTCTTTTTAATGCACACTTGTTTGGAACGATATGCCGTCCATACAACATATTTTTCGAATGCAAGCTACTAGCGTTCCAGGGTTCAATCTCTCGTTATGCAATACATACTCATGTATTCTACACTGTTTCTGATATTTATCTAGTGACTAGTAAGGTTGCAGTTGTTTGGTCCAATCCTGTTACTGCAGTCGATAGCGTGGTCATGCCAGAACCCTGTGGTATTCTCCACTACTGAGTATCCATAATGATGCACAGCCTCAGTGGTCCTTCGCCACTCCCGGCCTTACACATTCCACTCTGCCTGAACCCCAGCGGTCTTTCTCCGCTTTCGGACCTCACCAAAAGTTATCACGAGTAAAAGACGTCCTGGTTGGCGTTACCTGCTCCGCCTTATTCGTATTCGATAACATAGAACATCAACGGATAATTATGGGTCCATGTCCTAAGTTCTGACAGGATTCTTAATACTAGATCCTAGAAATTAACAGTCGAGACAACGCCGCACGTGTCCCCTTGACAGTTGAATACAACTTCCAATAATTTCATAAATTCCAATACTTGTTATAAAATTGATTTCTTAGTCTCATATGAAACCTCAATGAGTGTACTACAACATTGTAGTTAAGAACATCTAGTTTCGACCCAATTAAATATGTCCAAAACCATTTATAAGACAGTAGTTTAAAAATTCAGAAATCACAGCTCTTGCTACCTTTAAAAATCACAGAAAATCCCATGCTTCTTGGAAATTGGATTTCTTAGAAAATAAGTATGATATTCAGCCAGAATTCTATTTCGTTTATAAACCGGTAATGTATTCAGATTTTATAAAAATACCAAACGACCTCCAAAAATTATGAAATTTTGAGGAGATGTTGTATGTAACACCCCACAAAATTGAAAATGACAATTTTGCCCTCGTGTGTTACGCATGTGTATTTTGTAACGTGTTTTCACTACGTATTTTGATTACCTGACTATTTAAGCATTTCCTGTATTGATTTTATCCTATTTGAGTCAACTAAAATATAATATTTTAATCTCTGTATTTTACGTGCTTTTTATGTGTTTTCGATACACGTATCAATTACATATTTTTCCATCACTAAGTGTGATATTTCTATGTGTATTGATTATTTATTTTACGTGTTCGAACTCGTTTTATAAAATGAAAATTTATTTTCTCTATTTCGATTAAAATGCATTTTTCAATTTTGCACGTATGATGCACATGCTAATTTTTTTCCCCATCTCTAATTCTTACTATCATTTATTAATTTTAGCATGCATAATCTTATTTAGCCTTTTTATTTAACCCATGGACCTAAAGTTGAATTCTAGCCCATTAGGTTAATTAAAAGGAAAGCCCCACTAGAATAATTAAGTTAGTAAATTAAAAAAAAAGCCCACGGGACAAGCCCATTAATTAAATCTTATTTTTAAGTTGTGCATGGATTCATACATGACATGTAACAACTTTTAATACATATTTTAGAAGCATAGGAGCTGTATTTATTTTTGTGTATGTGTGTGCACTAGTGCACAACACGTGCACGTGTTAGTTGAAGGGTTGGGAGTTGGGGGATGTGAAGAGATGGGAGTTGAGTTTTGAAGAGTTGGAAACATGAAGAGTTGGGAGTTTTGGGAGTTAGGGTTTTGAAGAGGTGAAAAAGGAGTTAGAAATGTGAAAGGTTAGAGGTTTTGTGAGCTAAGAAAATGAATGGTTGAAAATTAAATTGAGTGATTTATTAGGTGGGTAATTTTGCAATTTGAACCCTAACAATATCCTATAAATATCACCCCATTTCTCCTTCTCTTTTCACACCAAAAAAAAAAAATCAAATATAAGAGAAAGAAAAAAAAAGAAAAAAAGGGAGTAACAGAGTTCTTGTGCTTGGAGGAGTTCTTGCTAGGAGAAATTGCTAGGAGGAGAAGATCTTGCTAGGAGCTAGGAGTGAATTCCATCTTTCTCATACTCAAATCTTCCATTAGAGGTGGGTGGTTTCATTATTTTCTAGTGTAGAATATGCATGCTAAAAATGAGTTGTATAAGAAGATGTTGATGTGAAATATGTAGATAAAGTTCATGCTACTGTAATATGCTATGAATGGAGTAGTTTTGTTGTGATTGACTAAAGAAAAAGTAGATACCATGCTAATTAAAAAGAAGATTTCTTTCATACTATGAATCATGTTAGTTTGCAAAAATTTTGTACATTGTTGAATATATGAAATTTGTTAAGGAAAGTCATATTCAAACCATGCTTTGATAACTAAGAAAGAAGAAAGAAAGTAAATTTTAGTTAGCGTTTTGAAATGTATTTTTGCTATGTCCTAATTGAAAATATAAACTACTGGATAAAAGAGAGAATTGATTATTGTTGATTGTATGAACACTTGTTAGAAATTCTTCCTTCAATAAGCAAAATAAGAATTTTCTTGCACTTTTGATATATAAAAATGGATATTTGAGATAGAAAAATGAATAATGTGACTTCAAAAATTTATTTAAGAATAGATCTTTTAAGAAGAATGAAGTACTAATTTGTGAAGTGATTCCTAAAGAGAATTATACTCTTACTTTTTGTTTGTTTAAAGAATCTTTTAAAGTGAATTGAGACATTGGTTTTGTTATAACATTTCATGTGACAAAATTGTGTTCTTGAAAGGAATGATTTGCTTATAAAGAATTTGAATAAATAAATAGATCATGAATAGTGTTAAGACTAAGAAATGACCACTTGTAGAATAAGTGTTAAGATAAGTTATTGATCTTTTGTGAATTAATTGAAAATGAAAATATCTAAGTTTAAGACATGTTTATTAAAAGGTATGTGTACCCATGGATTCTTGTACATGAAAAAGTTGTGATTTAGAGTTAGTGAGACCTCGAGTACCGGCACCATTTGATTTGAAAAGGGTTGAGATATATTTTGAGATATGGCCAAGGAGCTATCTCGTATTTGTTAATTAAGTCCGGTAGGAGGTAAGAGTAATTCTAGGTTTGGAAATTTATTCATAACTTGAACTAAATAATTAGGCACATAAGTGAAGATGTAGTAAACCTGGGCAAACGTAAGTGGGTTGCTTCTATATAGTCGACGGTGGATCTCCGTAGCTATAGACCCAGTTGGTGGACTGTGGTTGCTCCGTAGGAGATGGACTTTATTTTTAAATTCGGGACTTAGCGTAGTCGGGCGGATAGTTTGCCATACTCCAATGTATATACGTATACTGGGGCTAGGTGGCACTTGTAGGATGTTTCGCACGATGAGGGATCAGTTATAACAGCCAGCGAGGCTGGAATCCATATTTGTGGAATGATCTAAATCTTGCTTTATTACAGGATAGTTTCATGGCGAGGGATCAACTCTTTATTGTGGAGTACGTAGGCACTTGCCCTCAGACCTATGTAGTATGGGATGCATAGAATCCAAACAAGTGTGCATTAGGGTCATCCTAGTATAAAATTGTATGCATTAGGCATTAAGGCATCACATACACTTACATGTTTAGAATAATCACTTTTGACACTTTATTGTTCCTTCAATTTTTGTGGTCTGTTAAAGTAATGAGATCGTTATATGTACGACATAGAGAGGATAGTCTAGTATAATATTTTCGTCAGTTGTAAGTGACTGACGTGCCCATAGCTTAACATGCATGTAATGGACTTTTATGAAGAAGTAAAGATGACATGATGCAGTTGATGACTTACATTGTTATAGTTGTACAAGTTGTATTTTGTTTCATTGTTGTATTCTTCTGTTGTGAAAACAAAATGTAATGAACTCTGATGTATTATTGAAAAGTTTTAATTTCCTTAAAAATTGTACGAAGTGAAGTAAAGATCCTGTGAAATCTTGAATTCGGTCTTATTTGGAATTCGAGGCGTTACATTGTACACACATACATGATACACATACAAAAGTTTCAGTCTCATAATCCATGTATTTAAATAGAAACAATTTTCTGAAATCAGATCAAATTCCAGACAGAATTATAATACTGTTTCTAAGATAATTATATCATGATCCCAACAATTAATTAACAACAATTAACACCCATAATCAAACAACATTCATATACAATCTAAGCACGATTACTCAATTTATCATCTACCATGCATACATCCTATAATAAAAATATAGTTGGTTAAAGTTATACCCACTTATTTGTTTCCGGATTTGATCGATTCTACGATCAATTTGAAGACGACAACAACACGAACAACGACAATGGCTCTATGGGCTGCAACTGTTCGTCGAATTCGGGAAGCGAACGGAATGAAAATTGTATTAATATATATAGAGATATACATATATATGTACAATATGTAATACATATATTCATATATTCATATAATATATATATATTTATAAAGAGTAGAGTAGGAGAAAGAGAGCTAGAGAGAGAAAGACTTAGAGAGAGAGAGAGACAGAGAAAGAGAGAGTAAGAGAGTTACATTGTGATCGGAGGTTGACGGTGGTTGCGGTGGTGGCTCGAAGGAGGTCGGCGACGATGGTGAGGTGCTTCGGAGGTGATAATGGCGACGAGTGAGTTGCGGTGGAGCTCGAAGTTTCGATGGTGGCGGTAATGGCGATCGAGAGCTCAGAGTTTCGATGGAGTGGAGCTTGGCGATGTGGTGAGGAGACAGGGTGGTAACGGAGGGGAGCACTATGAGCAGCAAGGTGGATGACGATGGTAGTGGTGAGGAGGCCGTCGATTGCGATGGTGATTGAGCTTGGTGAAGGCGAGGTGGAGCTTCGACAGTGCTACGACAGTGAGGAGCTGTTATGGAACTTCGGTGGGAGGTTGACGGTAATGGTGGCGAGGAGCTGCAGGCGGCGAGAAAGTGGTGGTGGCAGTGGTCATTGAGGTTTTGACGGCAGCGAAGAGGAGCTTCGGAGGGGGCTCGGTGGAGTTGGTGACAATGGCGACGAGCGACGGAGTAGAGGAGGTGGAGCGGTGGTGGTCGCTCGGGTGCTGACGACGATGGCGGTGGTTTTGGCGATGGTCGCCGGGGGTTGCGGCTTGAGGAGGAGGAGTGGAGGAGCTTTGGCAGGAGGTTGACGATGAGGAGCAGCGGCAATGGCGATGGAGGTGGCTGGCAATCGAAGAGGGAGGCGATGGTTGGCGGAGCTTCGGCGGGGTGAGGTGTGGAGTTCGGCGGTAGTGGTGACGAGGTAGCGATGGCGACGAAGATGGCGAGGAGTGGAGCTCTGAGTTTCGATGGTGGCACTGTGGTGGGTTTCCGTCGAAGAAGAAGAAGGAGAAAGGAGAAGTTGAACAGGGTGGGTGACTGTGTGTATATATATATTATATGTATCTATATAATGAAACACAAAGAAAGCTATCAAGTGGTTCTCCTTCAATTCCCTCAAAATTAAAGAACCAGATCTAATCCTACAAAACACATTCCCCTCTCCCCCCTCCCCAAAACTCGAACTCAAATCCCCCAAAACAACTTCTTTATTTATTTAATTATATATATATATATATATATATATATATATATAATAATAATAATAATAATAATAATAATAATAATAATAATAATAATAATAATAATAATAAAACACAAAGAAAGCTATCAAGTGGCTCTCCTTCAATTCCCCCAAAATCAAAGGTCCATATCTAACCCCACAAAACACATCCCCCCTATATATATATATATATATATATATATATATATATATATATATATATATATATATAGAGAGAGAGAGAGAGAGAGAGAGAGAGAGAGAGAGAGAGAGAGAGAGAGAGAGAGAGAAAGAGAGAGAGAAATGCTCCATTAAAAACGGGTCTGTTTTCATAGACCCGTGAAAACAGACCCACTTTGGTTGTGTGAACCTAGGCCGTTGTTTGAAACAACGGCCTAGGTCCATTCAATTTTTTTATAAACTAGGTTCATTCATTTTTAAAGCGAATGAGGCGAAGATTTATTTGAGACGAAAATTTCAAATTACCCCTCCGCCACTTAAGTGAGATGGGTGATGGGCGGGCTCGATCTGATCTATTGATCACGATCAAGAGCGATCTAACGGCCAGAATCGCTGTTTTCATGGGTCTGTAAAAACGGACCCGTTTTCAATGGAGCATCTCTCTCCCTCCCCCCCTCCCTCTCTCTCTCTCTCTCTCTCTCTCTCTCTCTCTCTCTATATATATATATATATATATATATATATATATATATATATGCATGAACTTTTATTTACAACTAATTATTGTCATACTATTTAAACTTGAGCTACATAATTGTTGATTTACTGTTTACAAAGCTTTTCAAATATTGTGTCGTTCTGAAGACGTGCCGTAGGCACGTGCCCACGGGCAAATCTAGTATATATATAATATATATAAGAGAGAGTGAGACAGGGAGAGAGAGAATGACTGTGAATGAAAGGCAGTGAATTATTTATACGTGGGTGTGGGAATGTATTTATAGGGGTGAAAGAGAGAGGGCTATTGAGTGAGAAGTGAGATGAAGTTTCGGATGTAGTAGATGAAGAAAAAGAAGAAGATGACAATGAAGAAAAAGAAGAAGACAGGACAAGGGGGACAAGGGGGACAAGGGGGGTAATGAAATGATGAGAATTTATATATATATATATATATATATATATATATATATATATATATATATATATATATATAGGCATAGTGGGTAATAAGGTGTAGGAGGAGACGAAGGTAGATAGGAGGAGGTGGGTTCATGTGGCTGTAAATTACAGTTGGGGAGATGAGGGTTGTAGAATGAGAAGAGAAGAGAGTTTATGGTTAATGTACAGTGAGATTAGGAGAGTAGGATAGGTTGATAGGCCACGGGAAAAAAATTCTAGAGTGAGAAAGATTAGGGGGTTTTGGGTTGGCTAGGGTGTGAGGAAAAATGTATAGGGAGTAGATTATAGGGTTTTAGACAGAGGTAGGAGGTTGGGGTTACGGATGGATTTAGGATTAGGGATTATGATTAGAAGACAACTTAGATCTAAAATAACTTATAACCTATAAATCAGATTAAGAAACCGCAAGATGTTCTGAATTCTAGACTCGATGGGATACGATTTTCATGTACAAAGTTTCTCAATTTAAATGAAGAGAACTAGATCAAATTCTCAGTGCAAGGTCAAGAAATTTAGAGATAGCAAAGTTGAATATTCGATAATACTATAAATCAACGGTCTTATACTGAATCAAAAAACACGGCATGATAAAGAGACTATGAATCAATTAAATCGAAAAAATTTAGAATGGGTCAGAAAATATTTGGATTGGGTTCAAATGAAAGATCAAAAATGAATTCGAAAGATCAGAAAGATATTTATAAAATAGAAATATAAAATACGTAAAATATAATATCATGGATATTGTCCGTAACGGTACAAAATACATGTGTATAACACATGCGGGGCAAAATTGTCATAATTCAATTTTGCGGGGTGTTACAATCTAAAACATGAAATTAATCCTAATTAAAAAAGCGAATCCTTTTATAAAAATTGCAACTTTTTAATTAATCACACAATGAATTTGTGTGTATTCAATGATCTATAAATTACCATAACAAATACCCATCATCTATTATAAACTCCATGATCATACAAGTATTTTTGTAAATTAAAATAAGTTCTTTCATGCATCACCAATCTCTAACATCAATAAATAATTGATACATGATAATCACATCTTAATAAGGATTCTTATTCATGAAGATGTTATTCGACTACTCATTCATGAGATTTATTCACTAGTAGGATTTTATCATTCATGTATAACCATACAACTTCTAGCATCTTTCTTAAACAATCATCATATTCTAAAAACATATTGCAAAACAAGTGACGAGAGTATCACCCACCTCAAAGAAGATCAACTGAAGAAAATAATAATAAGAAAGAACGCTCCTCCTCCTTGCGAAAATCCAAGGATCCAAGCTTCAAAACTCCAAGAATACTAAAGAAAAATATAATATTTTTTGGTTCACAAAAGAGGAGGGCGGCTGTTGCTATACAATAATAGACCGGGGTCCAAATCCTAGGGTTTTATGAAGGTTTTACACCCCCCCCCCCCCCCCCCCCCTTCCAAAATCGAATATTTACATATATATACATAGATCTTCCAAATCAAGTAGTTAATTAAATCAAATAAGGTAATATTTAATCTCCCCTTAGTCACCCTGATTTGGCCAGCCCACATGCAGCCATAAATTTTCAAAATTCAAAATTTGCCTCCAAGTGGCAATTTTACACAAAAGTCATTCACTTTGAAATATTTGCAAACATGCCATAAATTATTCATAAAAATCCAGAAAACTTTTAATTACAATCTACTAATAAATATTAGATTTTCCAAATAAAATTTCTGACTTTTCATTTCCTCAATAAAATATTTGCAATAAAGTCCTCAACAACCCCAAAATTACATAAATATATATACTTGATAAAATCAAATCAATTCAAATTAGAGGGATTAAATATCTCCCCCTAATCTCACCATTGCCATATCGACCTACCAAAACTGCAAAACAAAATTTTAAGTTCGAATTTTACTCCCAATCGACATTTTGTAAAAAAAAACCTTTTCTTTCAAAGTATTTTAAAAAATAGTTTCATTATTCAAAAAGTCCCAAAATTTAGAATATACTCAATTATAAATAGGAGAATTTATTCATGAATTTAAAAGTGAAAATTTGCACATTAAAAATATTTGCACGTGTTTTGCAAGTGTGAAAATGTCAATTTTACAAGAATCCAAAATAATTAAATAAATTGGTTTAAAAATTATTTATTGATTCAAAATATTGTATTAAAAATTACGGGGCATTACAATGTAAACAGCTCCAAGAACAATATGATTCTATTGAGTGCCAAACAGAAGAAGATAGTACTTCATATGAAAGGGTGAGAGAGTTTCTCCATCGTAAGCAGCAACCAAGTTCCAGTTAAGCTTGAGAGAGAGTCATGGTGAGAATTATAATATTCCTGTATCTTCTCTAGTTAAAATATCACGGTTCTTCCTCCCCCGGATTAAGACGAAAGTTCCAACCAGAACAATTGTGTGCTTTGTATGATTGGTGTGATTTAGTTTTGCTTGGTGGTTTGTGTTGATTGTATTGAAAACTCAACAAGATCCTCAGTTTTCCTAACAAGTGGTATCAGAGCAATCAGGTTTGAGGGTTTGTTCGAGTTCCTTGGAGGAGATGGCAGATCAAAAGACAAAGATCAAGCGGTTTGATGGTAAGATCAACTTCAATCTATGGAAGGTGGACATGTATGATATTTTGGTTTAGAAGGACTTGCACCTTGCTCTAGAAGAGAAGAAGCCAACCGACATGAAGCAGATAAAGTGGGATGTGATTTGTTTGAAGGCCTTGAGTTTAATCCGGTTGCAATTGGCAGACGAAGTCAAGTGTAATATTCTTGAGGAGACAAGTGCGGTGAGATTGTGAGCTAGACTCAAATCTGACTACTCGGGGTCATCGTTGCTAGATCGGATGTATTGGAAGAGGAAGCTGTTTAGGTTCTCAATGAAGGAAGGTACCAATCTTCAAGATCATATTGTGGAGTTCAATAAGGTAATATCTGAACTGAAGGTGATTAACGCTGATGATCTTAGCAAGAGGATAAAGCTTTTAACTTGATATATTCACTACCAACTTCTTATGATCACTTGATAACTACCATGCTACTCGGAAAGTCATCCAAGGAGACACTTACAGTAGCCAGGGGTGATTAAAGGTCTGAAGGAAGATGAACTAAGAAAGGAGACTCATAAAAGAGGGTCTATTTCTACAGGGTACTTTGTGGTGATGGTGATACTTCAATTGAAATGGATGCGGTACACAAGGATAAGATTCGTTGCCACTATTGTAGAGGAGTTAGGTATTACAAGAGAGATTGTTGCAAGTTGTTGAGTCAGAAGAGTGCTACTGAAGAAGGGGAATAAGCCCATATAGTCAGCGTAACTGAGTCAGGTAATAATGATGGCTATTATCTTCTTGTTTCAAGTTCTTCAGATGTGGATTCAAGTTGGTATATTGATTCGGAAAGTTCTTCTCATATTTGCTCCGAGAGGGAGATGTTTTCTACTTATGAGTCGTCAACAGGCCGTACTGTGAGAACGGGAAGTGGTGAGATTTGTGAAGTAGTGGGTGAGGGAACGGTTGAATTGGAGACATCAGATGGTAAAGGGTTCACACTAGAAGAGGTCATGCATATTCCTTCGATACAGCAAAATCTAATATCCTTGGGGGCTCTTGATGCTCGTGGCTACAGGTACACAGTTCGAGGTGGAGTTTTGAAAGTTTGAGATAGCCGTCGTAAGGTAATGAAGGGTAAGTGGGGAATTAGGCAGGGTCAACACAACCTCTACCAACTTTGTAGGAAGAGGAAAACTTGGCCGAGTGTATGGAAGTCCATTGTTTCTAAAGCATCATCTAGTAAGTCGTCTCTAGAATTACCAAATCGAGACTGCAATGTTCGAATACCATTGGAAGGTGGAGAGAGCCTTGAAGTAGGTGGAGTTCGTGTAGAGGGTGGCACCTCCATGATTACATTTACAGAGGTGTGCCCTTGAGGGGGGAATACAACTGGAGGAAAATAGGTGGAGGTTTGTTCAACTAGTAGAAGAAGCCATAGAAACGTGTTATTTACAAAGCAAAGAAGAAATGTATAGAAGTGTTTTAAATCACACGGGTATGAATTCATAAGTATGCAATTCAAGATGGAGATTGTTAGGTTTTATGTCTTTCATATTTATTTGGTGTGAAGAGAAGATGGTGATACAAGTAGAGGGTTCAAAGCGAAGGATCGAAGAGAAGAAGAAATAGTCAGCAACAGTAGCAGCCAACAGAGAAAGGGGTGCGGTCGACAGTCACCTTCTCGGGTCGATAGTCTGGGAGTTGTGGTCGACCTTGAGCTGACAGATTTTTTGGGTGCGGGTTTGTTGATTCGATTGAAGCCCACTTTGTCTTCTAATTAGATCATACGACTCTAATTGTATGTTTATCTCTTCAGTATACATCAGATGACTATTGTATCAAGATATCTAAACTAGGGTTTCTCTAGATCTATAAATACAATGTAAACGGCTCCAAGAACGATATGATTCTATTGAGTGCCGAATAGAAGAAGAGATTACTTCATATGAGGTTAGAGAGTTTTTCCATTGTAAGTAGCAGCCAAGTTTCATTTAGGCTTGAGAGAAGGTTGTGGTGAGAATTATAATATTCTTGTATCTCCTCTAGTTCAAATAATATCTCAGTTCTTCCTCCCCCAGGATTAAGTTATGTCCAATAACCCTTAATAAAGGGGTACTAACATGGTTCTATAGTTGGTGGGACAAATACGGAACTGATCTCGAAATCCTACCCAAACCTATTATGGAGTTATACGACCAAGGGGTTGCCTCTCATCATATTATTAGCAGGATGGATGAACAAGAGGTCAATGAAGGTCTCTTTCCAATGTATTTCTTTACAGAAATTGAGATTCCATGGATTTGGAGATAGAGTATTGAAGCAGTTTGGGATGAATATTATCTCCTTTATTTTTTTTTTGATAAACGGATTGATTCGAAAGACTCCAGCCTAAAAAAATATATTAATAAAGGAGCTCGGAACTGTACAATCACGAGAATAGCCAGTTTACAAGATGTAGAACTAAAAAAAACAAAAGAATATACAACAGAGAAGACGGGAGCAAATATACACAGTAAAAAGGAGTACAACAAACACCAAAAAAAGCAATCAAAGCAGGCCTACGACAGAAACACTCAACCTGACAACCAAGCCGGGCGACGGAAGCCTGACGATCGCTGCCGAAATGGAACGTGGACCGCCAACACCGAAACCCCCAAAGCTAAGAAGAACTGAACAAACAAACGCAACGAAAGGAAGACGAAACCACCATAATAAAGGAATCCGTAGAGTGAAAAGCAAAGAAGAGAAAGAAAGGCAGAAAAAATGAAAGTAAGTCACAGACAAAGCACAAACAGAGGAGTAGAGCAGAGAATAGGAAGGACCATAGAAAAAAGACTAGAGCTGCATTACCAGAGCCAAAGAACATGCTCTGAATACATCAAGGACCAAAGGAAGAAAATCAAGTACTAGAAGAAACGATTAAATGAACAACAAAAAACCCAACAGAGAGCCCACTCACATCAACTAATCCTACTACGATGACTACTATGAGATTTAGATAAACTGTGGGTATCTAGCCCATGCCCCGATAATTCCGAAGGTCAATCTCTATCCATAGATAATTCCGGATACTATTTCACACACACCTGGGAATGTTTGAGAATACCTCACACCGCAAGCTATAGCGCCTCATCACATGAATACCCAATGAGTGTCGCCTCCACCCCGATAATTCCAGAGATCAATCCCACACCGCAGGTAATTCCGGAGACTATTTCACTAATACCTTGATAATTTCAGAGATTATCTCACACCGTAGGCCATACTGAGGTCCATAACCCATGTTTGTACTCATTTCATCATATCACCATCTAGTGCATGTCCTTATCTTATTAAGTTAATTAATTAATTACGAATCTCCTAGAGTTGGTGTACCCTACCGGACTTAACTCAACGGATCAACGACAAAGCCACAACTGGCCAAACCGCAAAAATCTAAACTACCGCTGTACTAGGGTCTCACTCACCCTCTATAGATTCACAACTCAACCATCAACACAAAATCTTTCATTAAAACTCTTAACTCAATTATCAATATTCTCATATTAAGAAAACTTCTTAAAATCAACAAATCCAAATTTATTTTATATACTCACAAAAATTTCAGAACTGAAATAAAATATTAAATCCATTAAATAACTGAAAATCATATTTGAAGTCGTAGAATATCACAAAACATCAATTTCTTCGAAAACCATATATCTTTCATTTAATAAAGTCATAGAAATTCAATTTAAATTCTGTTATAATCAAAAGGTAACTCTCTATAAAATATGTAGCAAAAACATCATCTAAAACAGTAGATCAATAATCCATAATATTGAAGAAATAATTATTCAAAAAAACGAAGAAAATCCAATAAAAACAACCAGTAAAAGCAACTGACAGGTCGACCGCTCAAATAGTGCAAAAATAGGGCAGTCGACTATCAAGTGAAAATTCCCAAATTAAAGAATGTCAGTAGACCGTTCGGTCGACCGCTAACTGCTATACGACCAGTTATAAAGTTGTGCACATTTCGACTAATACATTGATTCCATTTCGTAAAACCACAAATTTGTAAAAACCAAATTCCTGAGATGATTGAATATAACTTGTATAGCATATAGAAGTTTATAAAACATATCAAAATCACATTAAGATCACAAAGTGTAATTTTTCACAAATTCTTCAAAACAGTGAAGTAGTGTGTGTGTGTGTGTGTGTGTGTGTGTGTGTGTGTGTGTATGGTATTTTAGCATCAGTTATCGCATCAAAATTTACCAAATAGGAGTAGTATATGATTCTAATCAACCTCAGTATCAAAACAACTCAATTCCACTTGAAAACTTCACAAAACACTAATTTTCGACAATCCTTCAAAACAGTGTACATGAGTATATATATGTGTGTGTGTGTGTGTGTGTGGGTGTGGGTGTGTTCTAATATCAGTTAAAGCATCAAATCTCATCAAATAAAAGTAGTATAATGTTAAGAATCATTCTCAGTATCAAACAAATCAAATCTCAATTGAAAACTTCATAAAGAACTCCAATATCAGTTTCGGTAACACTTCAAAACAAAACATAGGGATCCATGTGTGTGTGTGTGTGTGTGTGTGTGTGTGTGTGTGTGTGTAAGTGTAAGCTAAGAACTAGTATATAGGAGTAGTGTAAGGTTCAATCTAATCTCAGTATTGAAAACAACTCAAGAAAACATCACAAAATCCCAAAACTTTGAATTCGGCTGTGTGCAAAACATACCCGAAAATTTATCTCCTCTTCAATACGTCAAAGCTTGATCCCTTCGATCCGAAAACCCACTTTAAAATTTATTAACCACATACAAAACCCCTCACATTAGTTTCCCATGAGATAAATGCATTCACAACATGTTTTTAATCAAGTTCTTATTCATCAAAAATCCAAACAGAGCATAAATATGTATACACACAGTAAGCATGACTTTTTTGTTCACTTTTTGCAATAACATCATACCATCTCATAGTTTCTAGTTCAAATCAGCAAGATTATGCAAGAAACAACCTTCTCGTGATTTCTATTAGGTTCTTTAACAATCTCAAATTATCTATATGAAGTTTTGATCATCAATAGCATAATTTTTATAAACAATTCAATTTTTATACATCCATACATCAAGAATTCATATTATTATCATACCATCCCTAATCATGATTTCTAATACACAAACCATCACATACAACATGTTTAGAACAATGGAAAAATAAATATATGTCACAAATCTCAATAAAGAAATCAACCGAATTAATAAAGAATAAGAAAAAAAACACTTCTTTCGCAAAAAGTCCAAGATCATCGCTTCGAAACTCCAAGAAATTAATAGCAAAAATATATTTTGTTTTTGCAGAGGAGGGGGACGGCTGTAGTGGCCATCATATAGGCCAAAATCTGGAGTTTTTAGGGTTTTACAGGTTTATGGAATATCTCTTAACAAATTATTACTTTACATATATAAACCTTTCTTTAATAAAGTAATTAAATAAGTTAAACAAATTAAAATAAAACAAAATCCTTTTACTACTAAGTTTTCCAACCATCAAGTATAGCCCAGAAATGAAAAAAAAAATAAAAATCGGATTTGTACTCAAAATGGTAATTTTGCACAAAAGTCGGTCTCTTTGTAATATTTGCAAATATGTCAAATAAATATCCAAAAATCCAGAAAATTCATAAATAATACCTAATAATAAATATTAGATTTTCCAAACAAAATTTCTGCATTTTAGTTTCCAAGAAAAATATGTGCACAAGATTCAACTTAAATTCCATATTTCCAAAAATATCATATTTGTTTAAATCTTTACCAAATCAACTCTAAATGAATTTTAAATAAATATGATCTTTAATACTGATATTGGCCAGCTCGAAAAGCAGTAAAAACGAATTTTCATTATCTGTTTGAGATGAAATTGGCTTTTTACATAAAAGCCTCTCTCTTTCGAAGTATTTATAAAAATAGTTTCTTCATTCAGAAAATCCCAAAATTTAGGATATACTTAATTATAAATAGGAGAATTTATTCAGAAGTTTAAAATTGGAGGTTTGCGCCAAAAAATTATTTGAACGTGTAAAATCGACAAATTCATAAAATAGTCCAATTAATTCAAATAAATCTGAAATTAAAATATCATAAATAAATGAGGAAAATCAATCATTAACCATAAAACCTTAAGAGTTCAAATTTTTCTAACTTTGCACGTGTGTTGCACGTGCAAAATTGCAATTTCAAGAAAATAGTCAAAATAGTCAACTTTACCAATATAATATTATTTAATAATGCAAAATAAATCATATTATTTTGTGGGGTGTTACAAACAACAATAGAATAAATAACTTAACTGTTCAGCTTAGAAGGAAAAGCATAGGAATATAGAAGGAGCATAAGACTGGATACAAGCACAGGTGCCATAAGCAACAGGGGATGCATTAGACAGATAGCACCAAAAAAAGGTAAGAGAAAATAGTAGTGGAGAAACCAGAAGATTGCTCTATGTTAAACCTGGCTCGAAAGGAAACGTGCTCCATCAAGCAGTACTAAAATAGGATTGAGGCCAAAGAAACCCATGGAAATGCAGGTAGTTAGTTCTGCAAGAGAGAAAACAGAGCCTGTTAGAAGAGAAAGCATAAGCAATAAAAAAAAATAAGCATAGAAAATAAAAGACAACACTGAGGAAAGAAGGTGAAAATTTAGACTAGGGTAATCGGAAAGTCATGGTTCGAGTAATAAAAAACGCTTCATCAAGATTCAGATTCTGCATATGAAAAATCCGGGAATCGGAGGAATTAAGAGTAGAAGCTCAGAATTTAATGAAGAAGATGAAATCTTCCATTATAGAAATGAGAGACTTCGTAGAATTAGAGAAGATTCTATTATTACTGTAACACCCCGTGTTAAAAATATAAAAATAATATATATATAAAATGGTTGTTGATATATACTTGATGGCACTTTGGTAATATATTGAAAATGGAATAGGAAATGGGGGGTGGGGGGGGGGGGGGGGCACCGTGCACCATGAATTAAAACAGCATGCATATGCTGCTGTGTGAAGCTTGTAACGATCAGAGATGCTGACGTGGCCTTCACGTGGGGCCCGCTTCTATGTTGTTGCTTCCGCTGTCTCTCTTCCTGAGTTAGCGTGTGGGGCCCCCGGGGTGGGGTCTGCATGTGGGAGAGAGAACGGGGAAGGTAACTGTAAATAATCCCATATCGATAAGAGAACATAATAATATAGTATTAAAATATAATTGCCTGTGATCAAGAGTCACCAATCTGGTTAACCACCTTTTGAGAGGCATTCTGTGGTAGGCAGTTGTACTATACTATAAATAATTTGTCTTCTAAATTGTATAAATTTTTTGAGCTCGGGGCAGGGGCATTACAAATGGTATCAGAGCCGACTTTCGACATAGAGTGGGTAAGAGTAGGTGAGATGTATGCCTGAGAGGGAGCGGGGTTGCGACCGGTTGCCTGGGTAAGGGGGCTGGACAACACGTAGAATCAGGGTACTCCACTCCACATCGGCTAGAAAGTAGATCCTGCACTAGATTGTGCATGCCCCGTGCTCAGCGAGGACGCTTATTTCCGAAGGGGGGCTGTCTGTAACACCCCGTGTTAAAAATATATATACTGTCTGTAACACCCCGTGTTAATATATATATATATATATATATATATATATATATATATATATATATATATATATATATATATATGTTGTTAAATGAAAATGGATGTTGATATATACTTAATGGCACTTTGGTAATATATTGAAAATGGAATAGGAAATTGGGGGGGGGGGGGGGGGGGGGCACCGTGAATTCAAACAGCATGCATATGCTGTTGTGTGAAGCCTGTAACGTCAGAGATGCTGACGTGGCCTTCATGTGGGGGCCGCTCCTACGCTGTTGCTTCTATTGTCTCTCTTCCTGAGTTAGCGTGTGGGGCCCCCGGGGTGGGGTATGCACGTGGGAGAGAGAACGGGGAAATAAGTGTATATAATCCCATATCGGTAAGAGAACATAATAATATAATATTAAAATATAATTTTCTATGATCAAGAGTCTCCAATCCGGTTAATCACCTTTTGAGAAGCAGCATGTGGTGGGCAGTTGTACTATACTATAAATAATTTGTCTTCTAAATTGTATAAATTGACCAAGCTTGGGGCAGGGGCGATACAAATGGTATCAGAGCTGACTTTCGACACCAAGTGTGGGTAAGAGTGGGTGAGATGTATGCCTGAGAGGGAGCGGGGTTGTGGCCGGTTGCCCGGGTAAGAAGACTGAACAACACGTAGAATCAGGGTACTCCACTCCACATTGGCTAGAAAGTAGATCCTGCACTAGATTGTGCATGCTCCGTGCTCGGCGAGGACGCTGATTTCTAAAGGGGGGGTGTCTGTAACACCCCGTATTTAAAATATAAAAATATAATATGTATATATTTATGTTGATAAATGAAAATGACTGTTGATATATACTTGATGGCACTTTGGTAATATATTGAAAATGGAATAGGAAATTGGGGGGGGGGGGGCACCGTGAATTAAAACAGCATGCATATGCTGCTGTGTGAAGCTTGTGAAGCTTGTAACGTCAGAGATGCTAACGTGGCCTTCACGTGGGACCCGCTCCTATGCTGTTGCTTCCGCTGTCTCTCTTCCTGAGTTAGCGTGTGGGGTCTGTACGTGGGAGAGAGAACGAGGAAGGTAAGTGTATATAATCCCATATCAGTAAGAGAACATAATAATATAATATTAAAATATAATTGCCTATGATCAAGAGTCACCAATCGGTTAACCACCTTTTGAGAGGCAGCCTGTGGTGGGCAGTTGTACTATACTATAAATAATTTTTTTTCTAAATTGTATAAATTGTCCGAACTCGGGCTAGGGAAGTTACAGTTACGCTCTCCCTAAATAAGCCAAATAAGGGCCATCATCGCTAAATCTCAAGAGGGTCTAAACACTTTGTTGACATGATGTTGCCTCCAGAGCTCCACCACAGAGGGATGGAGGATGGCATGCTTTGGACACGCCAAGCTCTCATACTAAGAGCTTAAAATGGATGGATGAAAGAGCAGTTAAGGAATAAGTGTTGGGCATCCTCGTCCTCAATGAGACAGAAGGGGCACTTTTGGTCTAGGGCCATATATTTGTGGTTGAGAGTTACCACCGTCGGAAGCTTGCTGTGGATAGTCAACCAAGTAAGAATTTTCACTTTAAAGGGGGCAATACAGCCCCAAATAGTCTTGGAGAAAGGGGAAGTAACTCCCCCGGAATTGAGGGAATTATAGAAAGACTTAACCGTATAGGAGCCAGAACCAGTCCACCGCCATGAAATACAATCATGAGGATACCAATTGTATGCACGTAAAAGTGTACGAAGTCTGTGATATTGAGGGGATTAGGCATGAGGGAGAGCACCCTGAAAGGGATATGCCACACCCTACGACTGTTGGATAAGACGAAATACTCGTTAACAGTAGAATGTGGGTTGGAAGCGATTGAAAATAATTGGGGGAACTCAGAGCCAATTATGATGTTACCAGCCATAAATTCGTCCAAAATTTAACAGACACCCCCAACCCACAAAGTTTGCGCACACCGCCTTAAAACGGTTGAAGAACCTTCCACACCCCTTTCCAAAAGGGCGATGCGGAGGAAGAGATAACCCTGTGCAGATCCCAAATAGGATGACTCCGGTGGTATTTATGGATCACTAACTTACTCCACGAGCAATCCTGAGACTGAAGTGACTTCCATAGCCATTTACCGAGAAGGGCTAAATTATGATTCCTAAGATTAAGAATGCCTTGCCCTCCTTCTAGTTTGGACTTGCAGATCAATTCCCACTTGCAAAGGTGCTTGCCCGCTTTATGAGTGGAAGATCCAGACCAGAAAAAGTTTCTTCTAATCTTGTCGATCCGCTGGATAACCCAGGAAGAGATGTAGAAAAAGGACATCATAAACAAAAGGATAGACGATAGAACTGAATTAGCAAGTACCAGTCTATCTCCTCTTAAAAGATGACAGCCAGACCAGACATTAATTCTAGATTTGATCTTATCGATCATAGGAATCCAGTCATCTTTGTGAAGTTTAACCCATCTCAGAGGGATACCAAGATAAGGAATAGGAAAAGAAGTGGAAGAACAATTAAAAAAATGTGAAATCTCAGCGTGACGATCGTTGGACCCACCAATCCAGAGAACCGATGTTTTGCTGAAATTGATAGATAAACCGGAAGCCTTTTCGAAACGGTAAAGAAGAAGCTTAAGATTACGTAGAGTGATCCCATTGGGTTTAGCAAAGAGGATAATGTCATCTGCATAATGCAGATTGAGAACCCCTCGGAACCCTGGGAAGCCACCAAGACCTTCAATAATGTTGGCTTCCCACGCTCTAAAGATCATCCTGCTGAAAACATCTGTCACCAGAGTGAAGAGAAGAGAGGAGATAGGATCACCTTGGCAGAAACCCCCTCTTACATTTAAATTTATTACCTTCAATACCATTTATAATGATGGAGGAGGTCCCGGCGAAAAGACTGGACTTAATCCAAAATATGCACCTTGGACTGAATCCACGGTGCAAAAGGATCTAAAAAAGGAAGTCCCAATTGACTTTGTCGTAAGCTTTCTCAAAATCTAATTTGAGGAGAATACCCTCAGACTTAGAAGCGTGATAACCGAAGATAATCTCTTGAGCGCAAGCAACGCTGTCTAAGATAAAATGATTTTTAATAAAATCGGATTGAGCCGGGTCAATTAGAGGAGAAATACTTGATTTAAGACGGTTAGAGAGAACCTTCATAATGATTAATAAAGAGTTGAGGAGGCTAATAGGCCTGAAGGCTGACAATTTGTTAGCTCCAATCATTTTGGGGATGAGGACAATGTGGGCATAATTGATTCTGTCAAAAGAAAATTAGCCATTGTAAAGGTCTGAGAACATGGTGAACAGATCATCCTTAAGCCATTCCCAAAACTTTTGGAAGAAAAGAGCCGGGAAATCGTCCGGGCCAAGGGCAGAGTCACTACGAGATGAGAAGACGGCAATCTTAATCTCATCAAGTGTAAAAAGGGAGTCAAGGGAAGATAAGTCGTGCTGCTCATTCCCATAGAGATAATTCAAATCAAGATGAATTGAACGGTTCCCAGTCGAACCCATAAGGTTCTTAAAAAAAGGAGAAAAGCGGCATGGAAATCAGCAGTAGTGTTAAGATCCACATTCCCTTCAACAATGGAAGATATACGATTACACCTCTGATGCTGAGAAGCGAAACTATGAAAGAAAGACGTATTCTCGTCCCCCTCACGTAACCATTTAATTTAGGCTCTATGGGAACATTTGATATGGTCCTAGTGGAAGAGGGAGTTATACTCTTTTTTGCATTCAGAACGATTGTTCCGACAAGAGTCGGAAATGGGACCCAATTCCTCTTGACAGTCAATAGAATGAATAACTGACAGAAGATGATTTTTAATGGCTTGGGAGTTAGCAAATCTTTCTTTCCACCAAATTTTGCAACCATGCTTAACGGCATGAAGCTTAAGAAGAACGCTTCCTAGACCGTGGGATCCCGTAATCGCGGAAAGGCAATTAATAATGAGGTTAACAAAAATTTGGTCTTCCAACCAGAATTACTCAAAACGAATTTTGAAAGGCATGGAAAAATTGAAATTAGAATGAAACACAATAGGGACATGATCCAAACAAGAGTTTGGAAGCGCCTACACAAAAGAATTATGGAAGGTGGAGATTCAGTCATGAGAAACGAGGAAACGGTCTAATTTGGCCATAGAAGGTTGCAGTCGCATATTGGACCAAGTAAAAGATCTACCGCTAATAGGTAGGTCGGAAAGATGAAGGGATCAAATGCAATCATTAAAAAAATAGAGTCATGCAGCTTAGAGCCATTACCCGATCTTTCATGATGAAAACAAGTGACGTTGAAGTCGCCACAAAAGATCCACAAACCGGTAATACTTCCAGCAAAAGACATAAATTCTACCCAGAATTCGGAGCGGAGATTGGTTGTAGAGGGACCGTATACCAAAACAATGGTGACGGTCCGATTGAATACGATCCAGTGAAGCGTAACAACTAGAAAGAATTTAAGACGACGGACTGAAATGAGTTGGTAAAGAGAAGATTTGAAACCTAGAATAATACCCCCGCCAGAGTGGTTAGCGTCAAGACTAACCCACTGGGTAATGAGGTTCCCCCCCAGCTTGCGGGTAATGGCGGGGGACAAAGAATTAAGCTTGGTTTCTTGGATGGAAATTACGTCACAATGGATAGAGGGGAGCAACAAAAGAATAGCTTCATGTTTAGCGGTGCTATCCAACCCTCGAATGTTCCAAGAGATGATAATCATAATTTGTTGGAACTCACAAGCTCTAGCCATTTCTAATTGGCGAATACTACTAAAAGGATCAACCTTTTCGTCGTCTACCACGGCTCCCATACGAGAGGCTAAGTGGTACATATCGACAGTTGAAAGGGAATCAAAATGGACCTGATAGATCGATCCCAGATTGTCACAAAATGGATTATTCGCTTGGAACGGCAGAATCTTCGGGTTACAGATCTGAGCCGCAAGGGAAGCCTTAGACCCGGGAGATAAGTGAGAGTCATTCTTGGCTCTTAAATGAGCACTAGAGCGAATGAACGTAACCGAGCTCCTTTTTTCCCTAGAATTTCGACGTTTATGGGATGAAGAAATGGATGACTGAACAGAAACTTCAGAAGATTTGGCACGACCAGGTTCGAGAACCGTAGTTTCAAGCACTGAGTGCATATCATTACATGCCGACTGAGTCGATTGGATGGGGACATCAGAAATAAGGGAAATGGGGTGAAGGGGGGAACCAGAAGCCTTGGTCAGTAAAATAAGGCAAGAAACCACTCCATCAAAAGGTTCACACATAACAAAAGCAATGCAAAATTTCAGAAAATCGTGAATTCGCAAAGTTGGAGTAGGGGAAAAATTGACTAAGGAGATAGAAAGAGTACAATTGAGTGCTAACTGTGCTAAATCAGAATTAGGGAAAACAATTGGAGAAACAACATGTAAAGGAACGGAGAAGAGTACCTTGCACCTGGGGTGTGGCAGCGATAATTCCTTCTCCTCGTCAGTAAGAAGGATGTCAGCATCCACTCAGGTCGGAGCAATCTGCTTAGGATCCTTAGAGGATTTAGCAACAGTAGGCATGCCTGCCGATTTGGAGGAGGAGGAAGGTTGAGGGACGATTTGGAATTTATCCCAATCACCAGCGAAGTGCGGGTTAATCGACCAATCAGGCCACTTGCTAGCAGGGGTAGCATCAGAAGGAATAGAAGCAACAGTTGGAGGCTGGAGCTTTGTCGAAAAAGAAGAGGAAACAATCGGCAGAGGACCTACTATAGACGAGGACAGAAGCTGGGTGGAAAGAGCAGGAGATGCCTTAGAAGAGATAGCCGGGTTAATCCATACCAGGTTAGGAACCTTTGAAGGTGAAAGTAAAGCGGGAGCCGCAGAAGCAGGGATGCGAGGAAAGTGGAATTTCCGCATAGTGCGAGTCCCTCCCGTGGTCGCGCTCTTGCTATGACCCAGGAGCTTAGGGTGCGCGGGGTTGGGATTAGAAGAGGGGCCTTCCTTGAAAGTGGATGGAGGGGCAGTATTAACAGCCACTACTGAGGGCACAGTGGTAATAGAGTTTATAGGAGGAACAATGAGTGGCAGAGAGACAGCATCAGGGGTACCATGGTAGGACACTGAAATGGAGAAAATGGCCTCTCCTAACCTCGGGGTAAACGCATTAATCCGCTCTTCTAAAGGAGGACATAAGTATTCCGCCTCAACAAGAAGGCAGCCTGAAGCAAGGAGAGATGAGGAAGAGGTGCAAGTAAGGTCACCGATGCACTTAGTCAAATCAGCCACCAACCGCGGTGAATCACCAAAGGGTGGTAAACCCAAAACAGAAACCTTCATCGAACGCGATTGAAGAGAAGGAGGAGGCATCCTCGCATACGGCCATTTCCGAATCTTAAGAGAGACTTCTCTGATAGAGAAGGATTGAATAGACAAGAGATCCATCAAGATTTTAAGGGAGGGGCACTTAATGTCGATGTCACCGTTGGAGCAAGCATTGATGGCCCAGGTCCAGTCAGAAACGTTGCAAGTGTTGCACAAGAAAGCATTTAAAGAAGAGTTCGAGAGACAACCTGCAAACAAAGAAATTGCACCATAGCTCAGCAGGTTTTCCTTCTTGGAAATCATCTCAGGAGAAAGGTCACAAAAGACCATCACAGAGGGCTTAGGGGGCTTTGCAAGTGAAGCTCCTGAAATGAGCTGAGAAGCGGGAGGAGTGGGAAGTAGGGCAGAAGAATCCGAGAGCTTGAGCCTCTTGGATCTAGGAGTTGGAGCTTTCGAGAGCTTAGCTTGTAAGGAGGGAAAATCAAGGGCGGACATCACTTGCTCTGAGATCGGAAATCCCAAAGGGAGACCCAGTAACTTTTGGAGAGAGAAGCAATGGTTCCTAGAATTGCCTAATTTGGCACAGAAAATGCACTTAATCTTGGACACACAAGAGAATTTTAGGTGTCCTGGTTGAAGGCAGCGAAAACAGAGCGAGTAAGGGGTGAGAGAACGAGAGGGATAATGGGGAGAAGACGAAGATGAGCGGGAAAAGGGTGAGAAGAACGCCCTGGAGGTTTCTGGAAGATGGGCCGGTAACCCACCATGGGCTTACTCTTAGGAATAGGAATAAAATTTCCTTTTTTTAACCACTTGGACCCATGAGTCGTCCGTTCTAGGCCCACAGCCCATCGCGGCAGAGAAGTCAGATCAGCGTTGGCACTCAAATAGTTACTGTAGCGATCAAAAATGAAAAAAAATGAAGAAAAACCAAAAGCAAAGCTAAGGCTAAGGTAGCCAAGAACAGGAAGAACACAACCAGATCTGATCACAACCGCATCAGAATAGGACGCAGCAATAATCACTTCAAAAGAACACCAAACGAGTTGAATAAGAAAACCAACAAGTCTCGGAACCATTCAAAAACTTCAAAATACACCACACCAGAATAGAATGCCAGAAAGTGAAAATGAAAAGGGAGAGGGAAGGAACAGCTTACAACGATCGGATATAAGGCGTCTTAAGGGTAGGGGGAGGAAATCGCACCAAAGCCGGCCCAAAAAATCGGACCACCAAATAAACCCTAGAGATGCAAAGGCTACGAATGGCGCCGCTGGTGGATATAACCTCCAACAAAGAAACGAAAGGAGGAACGGGGTCGCCTTGTTGTAATGATGAGACCAAATAGAAAAGTGAGGTCCCTTCGATCATCAAAGACGTGCTGAATAGAAGAAGGAGGCCACTTCACAAAGGAAGTGAGAGGAAGGGGGAGAGCAACAGACGTTGCAAGGGAGGTAGAAGGAGGGACCCTAAGGTTTGGGAGGCAATGTTCGCTCCAAAACGAAATTGGGAAAAATTAGAAGGATTTGTAGAGGCAGAAAAGATACACAACAGTAACAAAGGAAGGAGTAGAGAAGGATGAAGAGAGGGTGTGGATCTGGTCGGCGAAAGCTTGGACTCTTGGAGGCTGGAGGGGGTTTGTTGAATGAAAAAATTGATTATTGATTTGTGCGAAGTACTTGATTTTTCAAAAGAAGATTTCACACCAAATGGTGGACTCGGATTAATGTCGACATCGAAGTCAATGAAATTAAGGAAATTATTCCGAAAAATAAACAAGTCCAAGACCAATCCTTAACAAAGGAAATCGAAACATAAAATCATTTGGTAAAATTCAAGATAATGTTTGAAAGGAAATATCCACAAGCCACTGCAGAGGAAATTATGAGAAATGTCAAAAGCATATACTCCAACAATTTTCAGATATATTTAACATTGATAAAATGGCAGAAGATTCTGAACATGCATAGAATTATCGCCAAATTATTGTACATGAAGCACAGGATCTGAATGAAATACTAAACGAAGCACATGATCCTAATGAAGAAGAAGAATATCTGGATTTATACCAACTGGTGGATCTCTCCGGTGAGAGGATTCAAATTCGTAATTTGAAAAGAGAAGAAAAATATTGAATTAAGATGAACAGAAGGTCCCATCATTTCACGGGAAGCTATCCAACAAAACCAAATTCTTCTTCACTACTCAACAAAATACACAAAGAAACAAACACCACCCGTGATCGCGAACCCATACAATTACAATACAACCAATTATTATTATTATATTATTTGAATCACACCCACCAACCAAACCAAACTACAGTACTCTTCATAATCTTGATTCTGACTTGGATCTGATTAAGATTTAATAATTCATTAATTTAACTGCACACCTCTGTGGCAAACCCCACCTTGGAGTTGGCCACGTCAATCAGCACCCTCCGGTTCTGCTGCTGGTAACTAGCTATCACATTCACCACATTGTTCACATTGTCCGGAGCAGCCGCCATTGCCAGGCAAGCCAACGGCGTCGAGCTGCTGTGGATCAGAGCGGTCTCGACAGGAAGCGCCAGATCCATCCCTGTCAGGTGCAGCGTCACTGTAGGTGTGGCCGGTCCGTCACCGTTTGACGCAAAGCATGTGTCAAATGCACCTTTTTTTTTCCAAAAAGTTAATATCAGTACTGTATAGAGAGTGACTGAAATGACGGTTTTATCATGATTTTTTTTTAATATATCAAATATGTACCTAAAGAGGAGTAAGTGGTTGCATTGACTTGTTTCCTGAACTCGTCGCGAATAGCGGCGTAAGCAGGGGCAACAAATCGGGTGATCACAGTGCCGGAGTCGACGATGGTTCCGGCGCCTGTTTGGGGGTTGAAGTCGAAGGAACCAGGAGGGACAGGGACAGTTACACGGCCAACGCTGACACTGGTGAGGTTGACATAATAGAGGGAAGGACGGTGGGGGTTGAGGAGGAGGGGAGTCGTTCGGATGGTCTTGGGCTGGCCGATGGGGCCGAGTCGGAGGGAGCCGGAGAAGTAGTAGGACTTGAAGCTTGGTAAGCAGTAGGAGAAAACACCCTGATATGCACATCATCCTTGGTTAAAAGGGCCGGGGAAATTAAAAATCATTGACTTATTTGATAACCATTTTTTATTAAATTAATAAATAAATAATTGATAATAATTATTATTAATATATATGTATCGAGAATATTGTTTGAAAGCAGAATCTGTACATTGTAGATGCATGCCATATACAGAAGTATAAACTGCATTTAATATACTTAATTTTTTTAGCTTCACTAAGATAGATCTAAAGTTAATTATTTTCTGGAGATAGTGTTGGATGCAAAATCTGAGGTTTGGACAGACAAAAGGGCACAGAGAACTAAGGAACGTTTGCAACTTCAAAAGTAAACCAACATGTACAGTCGGAATCCGAATTTAATATACTTAGAAACATTCTGAATTCCTCTACACATCTGAAATTTTTTTGTTTCATAATATATATATATATATGATGCTGCAACTTCATAGATTTTTTTTTTCTTGTAAAACTTCATATAAGAATTATAATAACTGAAACTGATGTACACATTTTAAAATATTAAGTTATACTATATGAATATAGTGTAGGTACCTGATACAGTGAGCCGGATTGAGCTAGCAACCCGTTAGCCCCTCTTCCCAACCCCAACAACCCCTGCTTTGGCAGCGAGTTCCCTGTCCCTATCACTGAGTTCACGCACCCAAACGCATACCCACCCACCACATCCGCCCCCATTGTCAACGCATCCTGCGACACTGTCGCACTAATCGAATCCCCTCCGTAACTCATATTAAACCCGCACGGCGTTGCCACCTCCGAGGTGCAAGCCAACCCCTGGAACTGCGGGCACCAGCTGGACGCGCAGTCCACGGCCTGGTAAGTAGAAGAAGCACTAGTGTTGAAGACAGAAGAAGAAGAAGAAGAAGAGGGGCAGTTGGTGCAGCCGGCGCAGGGCACCCAGGCAGAGTCTGCAGAGGTGTCGAGGGCGAGGTAGAAGAGCTGGGGGGGAGTGCCGAGGTTGGCACGGAGTACGTAGTTGTTGGTGTTCATGAGTTGGGAGCCGGAGGAGATGGGGACGATGGTGGAGGATTTGGATTTGGGTTTGGGTATAGTAGGGGAGGAGAGGAGGGAGGAGAGGCGGGATGGGTCGAGCTTGGTGGCGGAGGCGAGGACGGAGGAGAAGACGGAAGGAGGGTGGATAGAGGATGGGGGGGAGAATGGTGTGCATGGGCTTTGGGTGTGGAAGATGGAGAGGTCGGCTGGGTTGGAGGAGGAGGAGGAGCAGAGGTTGGAGGTGGAGGTCGAAAAGAGGAGGAAAAAGAGGAGGAGGAAGAAGGGAGAGGGGGAAGCCATGGAGTGTGTTTGTTTAGGTGAGGGAATATTACTAGCTCCTACGAGGGATGAGGATTTCGGAGTGGTTATTAGTGTGTATTTATAATATTTTTTTTTTTTGATGAATCGGATAGGGTCTTACGACCCCAGCCATCAAAAATATATATATATTGAAAGAAAGTATAGAAATTTTACAAGCCGTAAAATGATCCACAACGAGAATACAAGACTTAACAGACTACAATAGGAAACACAACAATTAGAATGGAAATACAACAGATGAGGAAGCAGCTTGATGCAGATGTCGCAGCTAGCCATCGATGGGTCAACAGCCAGGGAGCGTCGGACAAAGAGGAAGGGGATCCTGTCGAACTGCAGTAGACAGGGAAAAAGTCCAGGCATCCGCAAGCCAACCAGGCAGCTCAATGAACGAACGCACACCAAAACGTCCACAAGGCTAGCACCTATAAACATAGATGATCCAGGCAACCGCAAACCAACCAGGCAACAGAATACCTGCCTCCGGGCAGCAAAGAGTCCAAACCAACCATAGCACAAAACCGGTCAAGAAAGAAATAAAGAATTCATACAAACACATAGCGCAAATGGTAATGAAAGCTCCCAATAGTCACAGAACCAAACGCAGTAATGGCCCATTGATAGCACAATAGAGTGCAGAAGCGGCTCAGCTAAAAGAAACGAACAGAGCAAATAAAATAGAGCAGTCATCAGCATAAAAGAAAGATACATGAAGTCAGGAGCAAACAGCTAAACAGGAGCTAAGCTGAAAGACAAAAGCTCCCTGTAAAGGAGAAGTAGCATAGATAGTCAGAGATAGAGTAAACAAAAGCATTATAAACAGACCACAGACAAAATCTATAAGTCACCCTGACCATAAGAGTAGCAAATAAAGTCACCAGAGGAAGCAACAAAATAGTTATATGGCTCTGATAAAGTCTAGAGCACAGATCACTGAGGATCAGAACTGTGAGAAGCCTCTGGTGCTAGCTCCTTGACCTGCAAGAGATAAGGAAGACAAAGAGGTTGGTTATGACTAAAAGAAAAAGCTGCCAAAAAAATCCGAAAATTAAAAAGCGTGAAGGGAGCGGAGGCATAGGTAGGCCTGCTGGAAAAGCTGAAGCGCTGGGGTGGCACAGTGCTTGGAATCAAGAACTGAGGACCAAAGATTGAAAAGATAAAAGAACTCATCGATTAACGCAGGAATAGACGATCTGCGGTGCTGGAAAATCCTACCATTCCTTTCTTTCCAAATAATCCAGATAATGATATGAACAGATACGGTCCAGGCATGCCTGAGTAAGGGATTCAAAGGCTTAGTGAAGCAAGCCGAGGCTAGATCCGGAGGAGTAGATGCTAGACTCGACGCCAAAGTGCATATCTTCCATAAAGCAATTGTATTGGGGCATTGAATAAACTGATCCACATCTTCCTCGTGCTGATCACAGAAAACACAGAGTTGTCCCCATGCAAGGTTCCTCTTGTTAAGAACAGCCACTGTAAGAAGCTTATTGTTAAACGCTAGCCAGGAATTGATTTTGACCTTAAGGGGGATCTTAGGTTTCCAGAAAAAATTGGCTATAGGGGATTTCACTCCTCTCGTGTTGAGAAATTTATAGAAAGAGTTGACGGAGAAAACTCCTGATGGAGACCATCGCCAAACTATACTCTCGATTAATCTCCATTCATAGCTGTTAAGGACTTGAATGAGACTATCGAAAAGCGCGGACAAAGGAGGAGTGAGGACATTCGCGAAAGGAATAAACCAATAGTGAATATCATTAATAAGCATGAAGGAGTTCGCTATGGTAGCTTGGGGAAAAACAGCTAGATTGAAGAGAGACGGAAAGGCTGAAGCTAGCGAAGTGTTGCCCACCCACCTGTCAGTCCAGAGTTTGGCACGCGAACCGTCGCGACAGGAGCGGAAAATACCGCAGTGAAACGCGGCGGAGGCTTTCCAAACACCTTTCCAAAAAGGGGAAGCGAGACGATGAGTTGCCTCAGGAAACTCCCACCAATTGGAAGAGAGTGGATGAGAACTTCTAATGAAACGCACCCATGAGAGGTGATCGGAGTTATGAAGTTTCCATAACCATTTGCCCAAGAGAGCAATGTTATGATCCCGAAGGTTAAGAACACCAAGACCCCCTTCCTCTTTGGGAGCGCAAATCAATTTCCATTGACAAAGGTGGGATCCTGGTTTAAAAGAAGAGGATCCATTCCAAAAGAAATTACTTCTAATTTGATCTATTCTTTTAATGACCCAAGAAGGCAAAAAATAGAAGGACATAAGATAAAGGGGCATGGCTGAGATAACCGAGTTAATAAGGGTCAACCTCCCTCCTCTGGACATAAGTTTGCTCGACCAGACATTGAGCCTGGCTTCCACTCTGTCAATCAGTGGTAGCCAGTCTGATCTATGCAAATTACCCCAGCGGAGGGGGATACCTAAGTAGGTATTTATAATATTTTTAATATTTTTTTTTCCTTTTTTTTTTTTTTTTTTGAATTTTAATGTGTCTCGTGTGCCAACTGTGCATGAGCGAAATTACTAGATCGATTCTTGTCTGTGGCAGGCTGATGCCGGTTTGCCTTAGCATGTATGTGTAATGTGTGTCCTTAATTAATTATGTCTAGTAGAATTATTATTTTTTTCCTTTTCTTCTCTATTTTCTTGGTGTATGATTTTGTACTCTTTGTACGTTTATGCTTCGATGAGAGAGGATAGAACTTATTCTTACTTCAACACCAATCGAGTAAACAAAATTTCTTTCCTAAGATAAACTAACTAGTGAAATGGATTGAAAAAGCTTTTTAATTTCTTTGAAAAATTAATAAATCAAGAAAAATAATAATGTGTTTTCTTTGAGGCTAGTTGTGGAAGTCTCAGAATATCACAGGACGTCCAATTTTTCCAACCACTCGCTTTTCAGAACCATGCATGCATCCCATTCAGTATTATATGGAAATCTTATAATTATACAAGTAGTAGATGTTAAAACATGTTTTTAAAATAATAAGGGTTGCAATAATCTTGAGTAAGTGGACTTCACTAATTAGTTTAATGCATCGAAATATTAACAATACACATGCTCGAGCGTGAGCAAGTCGCCTCAATAGTCAGTTTAATTATCACAAATCAACAAAATAATTTATCATTTTAGCATGGCTAGCTTTTTCTTTTGGCTAAATTAAAAAAATAATAAACAAAGTTTTGGACCAGTTTTAAAAAAGTACACAAAATCTTTTTTTAAAAAAAAGGACACAATCTTTAAATAAAGCCCACTGGGATAGTTAGGATTAAGGTTAGGATCAGGGTTAGGGTTAGGGTTAGGGTTAGTTTGGGGAGTTTATTTAAACATATGATTAGCTAAGTGATGTTTTTTTAAACACAAATAAAAGATGAATGTCATTTTTTTAAACACAAATGAAAGATGAAAGTATTTTTTTTAAACCCTATCCTAACCCAACCCTAACTAACCCAGTTGACTTTATTTAAATATTGTGTCCTTTTTAAAATTTAAAAAAAAAAAACTTTGTGTACTTTTTTAAAACTGGCCCAAAACTTTGTGTACTTTTTAAAATTTAGCCTTTCCTTTTTTTACCCTTTTTTTGTTGGCTAGAATGTTGTACGAGATTTTTCATCAAAAAAAAAAAAAAGCAATGTTATTTTATTCACAATTTCTTTCGAAGCTTTGCTATATGTTAGAAATATATATGAGAAGTTATTTTATTCACAATTTCTTTCGAAGCTTTGCTATATGTTAGAAATATATATGAGTAGTTTTTTTAAACAACTCATATATATATATATTTAAATATAAAAAAGTACACAAAATTTTGGGCCAGTTTAAAAAAAGTACATTAAGATTTTTTTTGTTTAAAAAAAGGACACAAAGTTTCAAAAAAATACACTGGGTTAGTTAGGGTTAGGGTTAGAGTTAGGGTTAGTGTTAGGATTAGTTCGAGGGGTTTATTAAACACAAATAAAGGATGAATGTGATTTTTTTTAAACACAAATAAAGGATGAATGTGATTTTTTTAAACACAAATGAAAGATAAAATTGATTTTTTTAACCCTACCCTAACTCCGATCTAACCCTAATCCTAACTAACCCGGTGGAGTTTTTTGAAACTTTGTGTCCTTTTTTTAAACAAAAAAATCTTCGTGTATGTTGCCGCTAAATTTGGTGTGGGGGCAAACAGATAGAACTTGTGGATCCTTGGGGAAACTGAATAGAAAGACCTGCGTACCTGTTCCCTGGGGCGTCGTCTGTCGCTCCCGCCGTGCACCTGCAAAAAGTGCGAGACACCGGGGTTGTTCCCGGCGACGCACCCTCCGACGCTCAAGTCAGTAATCTAGGAAGACTATGAATGAGCACAAAAACTGGTGAAGAGTTGATTACCTCTTAATGGAGATGGATGGGGGGTATTTATAGGCGTCTTGGGGAACAGATTTGGAATGTAATCCCCGCGATCTGATAAGGAATATTCTCCTTGTAAACAGATTAGGAATGTAATCCCTAATTCCCAGTGGAGGGATAGGGATGAATCAGGGCCGTTGATTAGGATCTAATCAGGAGCCTTAATTCTATCCCTCTGATCGGGCTCTATTGCTGGTTGAGACCCGCGCCCAATTGAAGCGGGTCCGTTTGTGGGTTATTGGGTCTTTATCGGAGAGACCTAGTACCCATTTCAGACCCTATTTGTAGGTGGAATTTCCATTTTACCCCTGGACTTCAAGATTCGTGCCCGATTTGGATGGTTCCGATTAATCCCCATTTTTAGCCATATCACGAGCCCCCCACTCCTAAAGGCTGAGCTTGATCGGCCTTTGAGGAGTAGTTTTAGCTGTTTTAATGGCTGGCGGAGTTGTATCGGAGCCCAAATGGAAGGTTTTGAATCTTGAAGGAGGTAGTTTGGTGATTTTTCAAGCGGATTGAACTCTGAGTCGTTCCTGAGCTCTTATGGTCATGTGGTGTTCTTGCAGGGATACCCTATTAACCTCGCGAAGTGTCAATTCGTCGTTCGGGGTTCTTAGAAGATTGCTCTCAGCAATAATTGCTTGTTCGGGGACGAGAAGGTGCTCCCTATCTTCACAATTGCTTTGCAGGAGTTCTTCCTTGATTTCCCAAATTTTTAATTATTTTTCCGAGATCTCTTGGCAAATGGTTCGACCTTTTTCATTCGTTGAGGGGGACATGTGCTCGTATCATGCTTCCGACCCCTTCTACAGCTCGCTGACTAGGGGACCGAGGTCTGTATGCGGTTCGGCTCATCTTTCCGAAGAGGGAGGAGAGTTCGGCATGGTTATGAGTGCCGAGAGGGAGTTCGGCATGATCCGAGGTCCCATCTTTCCCCGTAATAGGGTCGGTGCCAAGAACGCTCGGCAGCTGGTGCCGAACTCAATTTTTCCCTATAACAGGGTCGGTGTCACGAACGCTCGGCAGCTGGTGCCGAACGTGACTTTTTCCCTATAACAGGGTCGGTGTCACGAACGCTCGGCAGTGGGTGCCGAACGTGACTTTTTCCCTATAACAGGGTCGGTGTCACGAACGCTCGGCAGTGGGTGCCGATCGTGACTTTTTCCCTATAACAGGGTCGGTGTCACGAATGCTCGGCAGTGAGCGCCGGTCGTGACTTTTTCCCCATAACAGGGTCGGTGTCACGAATGCTCGGCAGTGAGTGCCGAACGTGACTTTTTCCCCATAACAGGGTCGGTGTCACGAATGCTCGGCAGTGAGTGCCGAACGCGACTTTTTCCCTATAATAGGGTCGGTGTCACGAATGCTCGGCAGTGAGTGCCGATCGTGACTTTTTCCCCATAACAGGGTCGGTGTCACGAATGCTCGGCAGTGAGTGCCGAACGTGACTTTTTTCCCATAACAGGGTCGGTGTCACGAATGCTCGGCAGTGAGTGCCGAACGTGACTTTTTCCCTATAACAGGGTCGGTGTCACGAATGCTCGGCAGTGAGTGCCGATCGTGACTTTTTCCCCATAACAGGGTCGGTGTCACGAATGCTCGGCAGTGGGTGCCGATCGTGACTTTTTCCCTATAACAGGGTCGGTGTCACGAATGCTCAGCAGTGAGTGCCGATCGTGACTTTTTCCCCATAACAGGGTCGGTGTCACGAATGCTCGGCAGTGGGTGCCGATCGTGACTTTTTCCCTATAACAGGGTCGGTGTCACGAATGCTCGGCAGTGAGTGCCGAACGTGACTTTTTCCCCATAACAGGGTCGGTGTCACGAATGCTCGGCAGTGAGTGCCGAACGCGACTTTTTCCTCATAACAGGGTCGGTGTCACGAATGCTCGGCAGTGGGTGCCGAACGTGACTTTTTCCCTATAACAGGGTCGGTGTCACGAACGCTCGGCAGTGGGTGCCGAACGTGACTTTTTCCCCATAACAGGGTCGGTGTCACGAACGCTCGGCAGTGGGTGCCGAACTCCCAGACTTGTCGTTTTTTGGGGGTTTGTCTTTTCTGTGCGCCATTTGAACCCCTGACACCTCTGACAATTCTGACAACCCTGACAGATGGGACGTTCATTAATTGCAGTGACCCCTGGGTTTCCATCAGATGGAGTGCGCATTAAATTCAACTCATGATTCGTTGTAGTTATCGAGGTGACGATTGGGATCGCTCCGCCGCTTGGTTTAGATGGGCCGGTCGTACGGGCCCATTAGCCTCATGGTGTGTGTCCCTCTTCTATAAATCCTCCCCCCCTTCTCATTTCTCATTTCTTCTCTCATTTGCTCAGGCGTTCTCTTGTGTCTCAGGCGAGTTTTCCGGTGACCGGTGTTTGACTCAGGCGAGGTTTTTCGGCGGCTCTTTCTTTTCAAGGTAATTTATAAATTATGTCTGTAGCTTCTGTCTCAGATGAAGTCTCTTGGTCCGAGCCCTCCCTTGAAGGCGTCGAGGCCTCGAGTCCGAATCCACCCAAGGGGAAGGTGTTCGGCAAGGATTCCATCGTCGTGGATCCGAAGAGGATGGGGGAGTTCGGACAGCTACCAGGTCCGCTGACGGGGCTGCACAGGGTCAGGGAGCTCCCGAAGGACCAGGCCGAGCGGATCGTCCATGGGAGGGAGAGGTCCTTCGAGGAGAACGAAGCGAGGGAGACGACGGAGGCGGACGACGCGGCATCGATCCTGCGCGAGGAGGAACTGGCTGCGATCCGGGACTCTTTTTTCATCCCGGAGGAGTACGAAATCATGCTGCCGGGCCCCGGGGTTAGGGCTAATTCGCCGCTGCCAGTGACCATGTGTTGCTGGCCGGTCGATGCCTTTATCGCCGGTGCTCGGCTGCCTCTCCACGCGTTCGCCGTTACCGTGGTGAGCTGGTACGGGGTCTGCCCCATTCAGCTCATGCCGAACGCGTGGCGAGTGATTAATGGCTTCGTTCTCCACTGTCAGGCCGCAGGGATCGAGCTGCAGTTGAACGTGCTTCGGACGATATACCGGCTCCACCAAGGGAACAAGTCGGAGTACCGGTATTATCTGACTCCGAGGCACGGCGGCAGGCTCGTCGTCTGCCCCGACTCTATCAAGCACTGGCGAGAGAAGTGGGTCGTCATGCGGAGTCGAGAAGCATGGCCGATCCCCACAAATTGGGCAGAGGGGGTGCCCAAGAGGGCGACGGCGCTGCCGAGGCTTACGGTAGAGGAAGAAGCGGCGGTCCGGACCCTCCTCGACCGGCCGAAGTACGATTGGAAGGATTTGACGGAGGACGTTCTCTACAGGGGAGGGCTCTGCCGCGTAGATCCTAGTACGCGGCTCTCGCCAAGTTCTTTTTTCCGTACTTGCTGCCTTGTTTTTCTTTTGTGCTAATCATTTTTTGCTTTTGATGCAGAATCCATGGACTACGAGGCGGTGTTGGCGCTCAGGGCGGGGCTCGCCAGTAAGGCGCCGAGGAAGCGCAAGAGGGTTGCGTCGAAGCTGCCCTCGACCTCGAAGTTGCCGAGGATTGTGGCCCCCGACCAGGTGGTGGAGGTTGCTGACGACCCGGTCGTCACCGTGGCGGGGCCTTCGGCTCCTGCACCTGTGGGGGATTTCCCCATTGCCGCCGCGCTCGCCATGCCGACCCCGCCGCTGACCGTAGCAGGCGAGGAGCTCCTGACGGAGGAGCACAAGCAGATCCACATTCCGGACTGGCAGGTCCGGAGGCACGATGGGTTCCTCGGGAACTCGTTGGCGAGCATGCAGGCCGTCAAGCATCTCGCCACCCCGAAGGACCGCGCCGCCATGGACGCGGGGAGGGAAGGCGACGACGTGATCGAGATCGCTCGTTCAGCGGTATCGGTAAGTTCCGAGTTCCCTTCGTTCGTTTCATCCCCTTGAATCACAAAATTTTTCTAACTCTCTGAGTTCTTCTTCTTTCCTTTGTAGATCGTCGTCCATTTCGGTCTCCTCACCGAGAGGCTGACCGCCCTCGAGAAGGAGCTGAAGCAGGAGTCCGACCAGGCTCGGAACGAGAAGGCTCGGATGTCGAACCAGCTCGACAAGCTCCGAGTCGAGCATGAAGGTCGGTCTGCGAGGATCCAGCACCTCGAGGCCGAAGTGAAGAGGCTGGAGGACGAGCTGCGTCGGGAGAAGGAGGGGTCGGCCAACCAGTTGGTCGAGGCCGAGGCGAAGCAGGCGGCGGCCGTGAAGGAGGCGGAGGACGCCACCTTGAAGAAGGCCCAGGGGTACCTCGCGCAGAACATGGCGAAGGCCTTTGCCACTGCCCTCGACCGGGTGCGAGAGGCATACCCCGGGGTGGACGTCTCGGGATGGCGACTCTTCCCCGGACACGTCGAGGGCTTCGACCCCGAGTCCGAAGGGGAAGAGGAGGAGGAGGAGGAGGAGGGCGACGCTGATGCCGATGCCGGGGTTACTGGCGAGGTCTCGAGCACCACGACCACTCCGTTGGCGGCGGCATCTCCTTCGGCGAAGTCGATGCCTACTCCGCCTCGTCGCCCGGGGAAAGAGGTCGGGCCCTGAATCCGCCTTTCGTCTTGTTGTTTTTGATTTTTTTTTTTTTTCTCGAACTTTGTAATGCCTAATAGCGGACTGGCCACCGCTTTTTTTTTGACGTTTAATGAAAGGAAAATTTCTGCAAGTGTCGATGTTCGGAAGTTTTTGTGTTACGCACTTTCTTTTGCCGAACTGTCCCCTTTTGTTTCTAGAGATGAAAATTTTTCCAAGTGTGGCGCTTCGGCCATGTTCGGCGTTTGTGCTGATTATTCTGATCTCTTTGCAGCTTATGGCGATTGCCCAAGACGTCGAGCTTGCTTGCCCGGACGAGGAAGTTCCAGCCGAGGCCGGTCTAGGGGCGACAAGGCTGTGTTTGGCTAGGTGTAGGGAGAAACTTTACGAGGTCGAGCTCGGATTGCGCCGAGCTGAAAGCAAGAGGAGGCATCTCCAGCTCGTCCTTGGACGGCGAGACATCGAGATTCGTCGTTTGGAAAGCAGAATCGCCGAGCTTATACCCGAAGGTGAACATTTGCCAACTGATTTCAGTAATGAGATTCGAGTTCAGTGCATTCGTCATAACTTGTCCAAAATAACAGCGGAGAAGGACGAGTTGCTTTCCGAGATACAGCATCTGCAGTCCGTAGAGGCGAAGCTCCGGAGTGAGGGCGAGGCGCTAACGGCCGAGGTGGCCAAGTTGACGACCGAACGAGTCGAGTTGACTGCCGAAGTCGAAGCGCTAAAGAGAGCGACGGTGGATAAAAGCATCGAGGTCACCCACCTTCGGCGCCTCGTCGCTAGCCGATCTGGGGTGCCGGACTCCGCGATACCCCCACATTTCGAAGTCGACGTCAAAGACGACTCGTTGCGGGACAGGATCTCAGAGTTGGAGGCAGAAGTGGCCCGTCTGAAGCCACATTCAGGGCCGATCAACGTTCGAAGCACGTCATGCACTCGCGCTGAGAGTGAGCGGGGCATTACCTTCTATGAGATGGCGACCCGTCAGCGGATCGGCCAACCAAGCCCGGGGGACGCGCAGAGCTCGGTGGCAATCTCCTCGAGCGGGGCGTCCGTCGGCGTGGCTACCAGGAGCGGTGCCGAGGATACGTCTCAGTTTGCCAGCTTGGGGTCGCACTCCGAGGACAAGCGTCGTCACTCTCGAGTGTCCTTGAAGCGGAACGCTCCAGCTCTGAAGAAGCGCTGAAGTGGTCGATTCTGCGAGTTCTTTGCTTTTTTGTTTTTCGCTAAGTGTAATAAGTCGGCATTGTAACTTTTCTCTGATGAGTTGTGCATCTACTGTGTTTGCCTTTGTACCACATCTGTTTCATTAATAAAAGCGTTATTGTCGAACTTGTGTGACTTGTTCTCGCGATCGTTGTCTGCCGTGCCGTGACTTCTAAAGCTACGGACCCGAATGGCGAGCTACTTCCGACTCGCTGAGGAGCGAATTTGCGAAGTGGAATTGAGCTAAGTGTCCGACTTCGGGGTCCTTGGTTTACTAGGTTAGGGACGTCGGAGCGTTTTAGAGCGGCGAATTACCCCTGGCTCGCTCAGGATCGAGCTTGCGGAGTAGAGTCGAGCCAAGTGTTGGACTCCAGAACCTTTGTCAGTTTAAGGGGTGTGGGAGCAATTTCGAATGGCGAACTACCCCTAGCTCGCTTAGGAGCGAGCTTGCGGAGTAGGGTCGAACCAAGTGCTGGACTCCGAACCATTCAACGGCTGTGGGAGCATTTTCGAATGGCGAGCTACTTCTAGCTCGCTTAGGAGCGAGCTCGCGAAGTAGAATCGAGCCAAGTGTTGGACTCCGGAACCATTGTCAGTTTAAGGGGTGTGGGAGCAATTTCGAATGGCGAACTACCCCTAGCTCGCTTAGGAGCGAGCTTGCGGAGTAGGGTCGAACCAAGTGCTGGACTCCGAACCATTCAACGGCTATGGGAGCATTTTCGAATGGCGAGCTACTTCTAGCTCGCTTAGGAGCGAGCTCGCGAAGTAGAATCGAGCCAAGTGTTGGACTCCGGAACCATTGTTAGTTTAAGGGGTGTGGGAGCAATTTCGAATGGCGAACTACCCCTAGCTCGCTTAGGAGCGAGCTTGCGGAGTAGGGTCGAACCAAGTGCTGGACTCCGAACCATTCAACGGCTGTGGGAGCATTTTCGAATGGCGAGCTACTTCTAGCTCGCTTAGGAGCGAGCTCGCGAAGTAGAATCGAGCTAAGTGTTGGACTCCGGAACCATTGTCAGTTTAAGGGGTGTGGGAGCAATTTCGAATGGCGAACTACCCCTAGCTCGCTTAGGAGCGAGCTTGCGGAGTAGGGTCGAACCAAGTGCTGGACTCCGAACCATTCAACGGCTGTGGGAGCATTTTCGAATGGCGAGCTACTTCTAGCTCGCTTAGGAGCGAGCTCGCGAAGTAGAATCGAGCCAAGTGTTGGACTCCGGAACCATTGTCAGTTTAAGGGGTGTGGGAGCAATTTCGAATGGCGAACTACCCCTAGCTCGCTTAGGAGCGAGCTTGCGGAGTAGGGTCGAACCAAGTGCTGGACTCCGAACCATTCAACGGCTGTGGGAGCATTTTCGAATGGCGAGCTACTTCTAGCTCGCTTAGGAGCGAGCTCGCGAAGTAGAATCGAGCCAAGTGTTGGACTCCGGAACCATTGTGATATTAAAGAGTTACAAGCAGAGGGATGTAATAGTAGTGAAAACATGAAGAAACTTTATTTATTAATATCTAATGATCGGCTGCTTCTAAAGTTGCTAGCCGTTATTACAATGATAAAAACAAAAAGACAAACCACTACTAGTAAAAGGAAGGGAACGGTTCGACATCTCGAGTTACTTGGAGAGACGTAGTTGCCTTCTCTTGATATTTCAAAAGATGGTCGGCGTTCCACGTCCTGGGAATTTCTCTGCCTTCGAGATCTTCTAGCTTGTACGTACCAGGGCAGATTACTTTCGAGATCTTGTACGGTCCCTCCCAGTTCGGGGCCAGCTTGCTTTTCTGCCCGGGGAACGAGATGGCCAACTTCCGAAGGACTAAATCCCCTTCTTTGAGGTCTGTCGGGCGGACTCTTTTGTTGTATGCTAGCTCGATCCTTCTTCGATAAGCTTGCTGGCGTATGGCAGCTCTCTCTCGGATTTCGTCTATCAGATCTAGGCTTGTTCTGAGTTCTCTAGCATTCTGCTCTTCTTCATAAGCGATCAGGCGAGGAGAGGGTATCCCGACTTCTAGGGGGATGATGGCTTCGGCCCCATAGGTGAGATTAAATGGGCTCTCGCCTGTTGGGGTCCGCTTGGTGGTGCGGTGATTCCAGAGTACGTTCGGCAGCTGATCGACCCATAGTCCCTTGGAACACTTGTCTAACCTCTTCTTGATTCCCGCAAGAATCTGTCGATTGGCATTCTCAGCCAGGCCATTCGACTGGGGATGGGAGACGGAGGAGAATCGGTATTGTATGGAGAGGTCTTCACACAAGGCTCGGAAGGCGGCTCCAGTAAACTGTGTCCCGTTATCTGTGACTACGACTCGGGGAACGCCGAACCGGCAAATCACATTTTTCCAGAAGAATTGAACGACCCTATGTTCGGTGATTGTAGCCAGGGGCTCGGCTTCTATCCACTTAGAGAAATAGTCGACTGCCACGACTAGGAACTTTAGCTGCCCGGGGGCTGGAGGAAATGGTCCTAGTAAATCCATCCCCCACATAGCGAAGGGAACGGGACTTGATAGGGAGATTAGCGGTGCCTGTGGAAGGCGTCGGATGTCTGCATACTTTTGGCAGGAGCTGCATTGCCGAACGTGTCGTTCGGCGTCCCGTAGGAGAGTGGGCCAGTAATATCCATAGTTCAACACCTTGCGCGCTACAGCCCTGGATCCAGAATGAGCTCCGCCGACCCCCTCATGGAGCTCTTGCAGGGCATAGTCGGCTTGCTCGGGGGAGAGGCACCTTAGATACGGTCGACCATCCGCTTGGGTGAAGGAGCGTTTATATAAGATGCCTTCGATTAAGGTAAAATGCTCGGCTCGGGCCCTGATTCTTCGTGCTTCCCTCGGATCTTCAGGGAGGAGTCCGTTCCTCAAGAATTCGACAATGGGTTTCATCCAGTTGTCTTCGAGGAGGACGGGCAATGCTTCAACGGAGGCTGGCGCTTCGTCCTCTATGCTCGGCTTCAGGAGGACTTCTATCAAAACGGTCTGTTCCAGACCTTGAAGGGAGGAGGAGGCTAACTTGGATAAGGCGTCGGCCTGAGCATTTTCTTCTCGAGGGATCCTTTGGATGAGAGCCTCGTCGAACAGTGCCATGAGGCTCTTTACTTTGGACAAGTATTTAGCCATTCTATCGTCGCGGGCTTCATACTCGCCGAGGACCTGGTTAACAATCAACTGGGAGTCGCTGAAAATCTGTAGCCGTTGTGCCCCAGCATTTCGGGCCATTCGAAGCCCGGCTATTAGTGCTTCATATTCGGCCTCGTTGTTCGAGGCTTTGAAATTTATCCGGAGGGAGTATTGGAGGATGAAGTCATCTGGTCCTGCCAGGATGACTCCTGCCCCGCTTCCCTCATTACAAGAGGACCCGTCAACGTAGACCGACCAGACGGGGGGTCCCTTCGCTGCTTGGCCAGACTCGGGGATTGTAGTCTCAACTATGAATTCGGCCAGCACCTGTGCCTTGATTGCAGTCCGAGGCTGATAAGTTATATCGTGCTGGCTCAGCTCGATCGACCACTTCATGAGGCGACCGGAAGTCTCGGGTTTGTGAAGAATCTGTTTCAGCGGCTGGTCGGTAAGGACGACCACCGAATGGGACTGAAAGTAGGGTCTAAGTTTTCTCGCGGCCATTACCAGGGCATACGCCATTTTCTCAATCTTCGGGTACCGGAGTTCGGCGTCCCGGAGCACCTTGCTGACGTAGTAAATGGGCTTCTGAGCCCTTTCTTCTTCTCTGACTAAGACCGCACTGAGCGTCTGTTCGGAAGCTGCAAGGTAGAGGTAGAGCGGTTCGCCGGGTACTGGTTTGCTAAGGAGAGGGGGATTGACGAGGTAAGCTTTAAGCTGGTCAAAGGAGTCTTGTTGCTGCTGCCCCCACTCGAATCCTTTAGCCCCCCTGAGGGCTTTGAAGAACGGGAGGCACTTCTCCCCGGACTTCGACAGGAAGCGCCCTATGGCGGCTAAGCGACCAGTCAACCTCTGAACTTCTTTGACATTTCTAGGGGGGGCCATGTCCAGTATGGCCTTGATCTTCTCCGGATTCGCCTCTATTCCTAGTTGGCTAACCATGAAGCCGAGGAACTTGCCTGATGAGACGCCGAACGCACACTTGTTCGGGTTGAGTCTCATATTGTGCCTTCTTAAAACATCAAATGCTTCTTGGAGGTCGGTCACATGATCGATACCTCGGATGCTTTTCACCAGCATGTCATCGACGTATACTTCCATGTTTCTGCCGATCTGAGCCTGAAAAACTTTGTTGACGAGGCGCTGGTATGTTGCCCCTGCGTTCTTTAGGCCGAATGGCATGACCCTGTAGCAATAAAGGCCTTGGTCGGTCACAAAAGACGTCTTCGGGATATCCGGCGGGAACATCCTTATCTGATTGTAACCCGAGAAAGCGTCCATGAAGCTTAGAAGCTCATGTCCCGAGGTTGCGTCAATCAGAGTGTCGATGCTCGGTAGAGGGAAGGGATCTTTGGGACAGGCTTTGTTGAGGTCGGTGAAATCAATGCAAATTCTCCAAGTTCCGTTGGACTTCTTCACCATTACTACGTTTGATAACCATTCAGGATAGTTTACTTCCTGTATGAATCGGGCCTTCAGCAATTTATCTACCTCCTCTTTGATAGCGAGCTGTCGCTCGGGGGCGAACTTGCGCCTCTTCTGCTGAACCGGTTTGGACCCCGGATCAACACTCAGGCGGTGGACTAGGAGTTCTTCAGAGATACCGGGCATGTCAGCTGCGGACCATGCGAAGAGGTCTTGATTGGCTCGGATGCATTTCACAATATCTGAGTATAGGGCGGACGGGAGGGCCTTGCTTACGAAGAACTTGCGGGTCGGCTCTTGTTCAGAGAAGAGCACCTCCTCCAGTTCGTCTGCTGGCTCGGAGGTCGGTCTTGTGGAATCTTGGGGAATCTCCAGGGTCTCTAAAGAGAGGACGGGCCCAAGGGTCGAGGTCATGTAGCATTTCCGAGCCTACTCCTGATTTCCCCTTACTTCTCCGACCCCGGATCGGGTGGGAAACTTCATCTTCAGATGATATGCCGAGGGAACTGCTTCCAGAGCCGCGAGGCCGGGCCTGCCCAAAATGACGTTGTAGGCAGCGGGAACATCCACTACCATGAAGTCCATCGGCTCTGTCCTGGTGGTAGGGGTTTGGCCGGCAGTTACATCGAGGGTGATCACCCCTTCTATAGTTACCGGAACCCCCGTGAACCCATGGAGAGTGTAACCGGCGGGCTTGAGTCTGTCTCTGGAGAGCTTTAGGCCTTTGAAAGCGGAGAGGAATAGGATGTTGACGGAGCTGCCGTTGTCAACTAAGATCCTCTCCACTTTGAAATTTGCCATGTGGAGGCTGATGACGAGAGCGTCACAATGTGGGATACGAACTCCCTCGAGATCTTCGTCGGAGAAGGTAACTGGCACTCCGAGGCCTTTGGGAGGAGGCGTGGTTCGGACCGAATTGACCTCTCTGATAAATGCTTTCCGGGAGGAGTTCGAGGAGCCTCCCATCGGACCCCCATGGATGAGGTGGAGGACTCGCTCTTCCTCGAAGTCTGGCGTCTCTTCTCTTTCCGGACGCTTGTTAGCCCCCCGAGGCGGGGGAGGGAGCTCAGCTCGGTCCTTTTTTACAAACTTCGTTAGTTGTCCCCTCTGGATAAGGGCTTCGATCTCGTTCCTCAGAGCACGGCAGTCGTTGGTGTCATGCCCATGGTCCCGGTGATAGCAGCACCATTTCTCTTTATCTCTTCTCTTGGCGGGAGTATTCATTTTGGGAGCCGGAGGCAAGACCCCGTCTTTTTCGACCTCCATGAAGATGGCTGAGAGGTTAGCGTTGAGGGGAGTTGATGTGTCGGATTTATATACAAATATTTGTACTCATTTACCTATTAAAATGGCTTGTTTTCGCTGATATTGTCTTTAATTCATCTTATTTCTATATGATTTCATTTAATTAATTATTTTTGAAGAAATAATATTTTTGATGCAAAAAGTAAAGAATTGGTAAAAAAAAAATCAACAAACAAAGTAAAATAATTGATTTATCGATTTTATTGTTTTGTTGAGTTAAAATTGCGACAAATAATGTTTAAAAGGATTTTTATACGCTAATATGATTTATAGTTAGTTTAATTAATTTTAAACTAATTAAATTTATTCTATTTAAAAATCCTAATTTCAGGTATTATTTTGTGTACGCAGAAGCACGTGGGTGGCAGAAAAGGAAGACAAGAAAGAAAGAGGAAGTAAATAAAACCCTGGTTATAAAAGGAAGAAAATAAAGGAACAAGAAGGACTATTTTGTAAAAAGTACAAACCCTAACTCCTTCCCGTTCTCTATATATAGAAAGCAAAGAAGAGAGAAGAGATGGAAGAGGTGACGGCTGTACCAAATACCAAGGAAAAAGAGAGAGAGAAAGTGCGTACGAGTTCCAAGGAAACCAAGTACGTGCGGGCAGTAGGACTGCCCTCTGGCGCAGTATTCGAAGTGCATCCGGCTGAAGTGGTGACTTGGCGACTTTCTTCGTCCTCTCTCTTGCTTTCCACTCAGAAGAAGCAAACAAAAAAAAAGAGTGCAGAACTAATCCACACGTGCTGACGTGCGGATCCAGAGCAACAAAGGGAGAGAGAGAACGCAGTGGGCGACGTGACAGGTGCTGGCTCGGCGGGTCCCACACGCGATCTGACGCGTCTGTGTGCTGTGCGCTCTGACTTCGACGCGGGTTTCGAGCTTTGGGTTCGGTTTGTGCAGGGGTTTGGATTTTAATTATATTTTTTATATTATTATTTTGTGTATGTTCTTCTCTATATTTTAGATACAATCCCAAACAATTTTATTAATTGCAACTTGATCATGAACTGAATTGATTGTTTTAGAGGCTAAGATGTAGCCGAGTTTTGAACACAAATTTTAATTTCTTCTTATTTCTCTATTTTTCCTGATTGTGTTTTAATTTTTATTATTTATGCGTACAACATGGTGGATAGACATTTGTATGATTTTTCAAATCATAAAGAGACCGAACAGGTAATTTGTGATTAATAAAAATTAAGACCGTATATTGGAGGACGTGACCGTTAAGAAATCCAATTTCTCAAGTAATAATTTGGTGGATAGACGAATGATTAATTGAGAATAATTTTTAGACTACGTTGATAGAGTGGTTAATATCTTTAGGATTTTGGTCGACAATTTGGGAAAGATAATATTTTTAATTATAAGGAATAATAATTTGTGTGTGTGATAAACGAGGTGAACCAAGAGCCCTAGAACTATTTTTACCATTAAACAAAGTACAAGTGCTTCATCGTTTCACAGCCCTCTCCCTCTTCACCAATTTAGTTAGATTAAATTAGATTAGAGTAATTTAGTTGTTTTATTATTCATAAAATTCGATCTTCCAAATAGTGATTCATCTAGCGATATCGGTACTCAGTAAAATATCTAGTCCCTGTGGGTTCGACACTCTACTCATTTATCTATATTACTTGTGCGATTTTGTCCACTTGCAAATATCAACATCAAGTTTTTGGCGCCGCTGCCGGGGACTAGTTATTCTTTTACTGATATTGAAAATTGCTAGATTATTGCTAATTTGGATTTTTTGTAATTATTTTTATTTTATTATCATTGTACATCTTTATTTTCTTTTGACTAACTTTAAATTTTTTTTTTTTCTTATTTTAGTTTTTTTTAGTTTTTCTATTTTTTTTTTTTTTTCTTTTTCGATACTTACATTTCAGGACATACACGTACATTGCCATGGCGAACGATGAAAATAGGCCTTTAAGAGACTATGCTATGCCCTCAATTTATGAGCCAAGCATAAAGAAGCCGGTTATTGAAGCTAACGATTTTGAAATTAAACCGGCGATGATTCTAATGATTCAACAGACTGTTCAATTTTGGGGACTACCACACGAAGATCCTTACGCTCACATTGCAGATTTTTTAGAAATTTGTGACACTTTCAAGCACAACGGTGTATCAGACGATGCAATTAGACTGAGACTCTTTTCTTTTTCCCTACGAGATAAGGCGAAGGCTTGGCTACATTATCTACCACCCGGTAGTATTACTACTTGGGAGGGACTTGCACAAAAGTTTCTAGCCAAGTATTTTCCACCAGCAAAGACCGCAAGGCTAAGAAATGACATTTGCACATTTACTCAATTTGAGACCGAGTCTTTGTATGATGCATGGGAAAGATTTAAAGAGTTATTGAGAAAGTGTCCTCATCATGAACTACCAAAATGGCTGCAAATGCAAACATTCTATAATGGTTTGGGAGTTACACATAGATCTATGGTTGACGCAGCAGCTGGTGGTGCACTGATGAGCAAAACTTACCAAGCAGCTTATGATCTTTTAGAGGAGATGGCATCAAATCATTACCAGTGGTCTTCAGAGAGAGCAATGCCAAGAAAAGTGGCTGGAGTTTTTGAACTTGATCATTTTTCTACTTTAAATGCAAAAAATGATATTTTATATAAACAAGTAGAAAATATGAATTTTAATAATATTCAATCTAATATGATTTGTGATCTTTGTGCAGGAAATCATTCAAGTTCATATTGTCAAGTGGGGAACCCTTTTGCTCCATCAAATGCCAAACATGAAAATTTTGTGTCAAACTTTCAAATGCAAAACAATTATTATGGAAACACATACAATTCAGGATGGAGAAACACCCCAAATGATCCAGGGAATAACAATCAAGAAGCAGTTATACACCCTCAAAATTTTTCACTGCAGGAAAAGAAGCCGACACTTGAAGACATGTTTATGCACTACATGCAAAAGACAGATTTGGCAATCCAAAATGTTACAAATTCAACTTCGGCTTCCATTCACAATCTTGAGGTACAAATTAGTCAATTTTTAAATATTATTAATGAAAAAACTGCAGGAACATTGCAAAGCAACACAGTTGTCAATCCCAAGGAGCATGTCGAGGCTATAACACTAGGAAGCGGGAGGACAATTGAACAACCACAAGAAAAAAATGGCGAACAGAATGTGGTTGAAAAGCAAAGTGAGATAGAACAAATTGTGGAGGAACAAATTCAGCATGAGCAAGTAATGTATGATGTTTTTAATTCCATAAATATTCCTCCCGAAGAACAGTCATCGATTCAAGTAAGTGAAACTCATTTGATTATGGGCGAGAAACATAAGGCAAAATTTGAAAAATCACCAATTGAAGTATGTCCAACAGATTCAACAAATTTTGAACCTGAAAAGGAAAATATTTTTGAACATGTTATGTACTTGGATGCTGAACCTTCTATTTATTCATTTTTTCAGCATAAATTTAAAGAGGTGGGGGAATCAAAGACATCATCATCTAGAAGGAAACGCCTCAAATTAGAGCTTGAACCTGATCCACATCAGAAAAGAAAAATTAGAAAAGATGTTTTAATGTTGTTGGATCTTGGCGTTACTTAACCATCTCACCCCCACGTCTGGCTGAAGACTTAAAACTTAGCGCTTCTTGGGAGGCAACCCATGTTTTATTTTATTGCATTTAGTTTTGATTTTACTTTTAGTTTATTTTATTTTAATTTTTGATTTTATCTTGTAGGATTGCATCAATTTTGAAAGTCGCCGGGCGGAGCTGTTTTGAACACCTGCATTGATGGCTGTTTTCGAGCAGTATGGAGTCAGAATATGGAAAACTGATTCAAAAAGAAGTTGTAGACAATCGTCTTAGCTTTCCAGCAAAAAAAAATTCAGCCCATTTCGACATCTACAGCTCCAGAAATCGCCAAAATACTGAAGGCTGCGCGTGCAGAAATTTAAAGACGAATCAGGGGAGATATTCTAAACTTTTTGCATTCTTTTTGTTTTTCTTTTCCTTTCCCATTGAGGACAATGTGATATTTAAGTTTGGGGGGAAGGTTTACAAATTTATTTTTATTTTTATTATTTTTGAAAAGAAAAACAAAACAAAAGGATTATAATTGGGCTCACCATTACACTTTTGAGTTCTTTATGGTGATAAGCATAAAAGACAATTTTTTTTGGTATAAACAATTTTTTTTATAAAGCAATATTAAGCATACTTATTTACTTTAGGATTATTGAGTTTCAAAATTCCTTACAAAATTGTGTGGGTCATGCTATTATACATAAAAGACAAATGTGATGCTTTTTCTCGTGATTATCCCCTTTGATCTAGTCCTAAACAGAGTTTAAGTAAATAGAGTAATAAAAAAAAAATTAAAATAAATTAAAGTCAATCTACTCCAATGTTTTGAGTTGCTTAGTAACTAGGGGTATTCATCACAAATGTTTACTTTTACGTAAAACGGCAACTTGAAATATGAGTATGCAAAGCACTTTAAGTTTTTGACTTGTTGAGTAACCGGGTGAATTCATCACAAATGATTTGCATTCGCGTAAAAAGGTAAGTGACAACTTAAAGAAGGGACCAAAAAAAAAAAAAAAAAAAAAAAAAAAAAAAAAAAAAAAAAAAAAAAAAAACTCTAGTTTGCTACTCGGTTTGTAGTAGAGAGAAGGGATAGTCACAGATTGAGTTGTTGCATACTATAATTACATTAATTGCATGACAAATGCGATTTTTTTTTGGGAATTATGAATAAATAATTGCACTGGAGAAAGTGGGTATGCTTAGTTTTACTTTATTTGCAATTGTTTATAACTTTAATTGTAATTTTGATGCTTGCATGATAAGATCTCTTGGTGTGATGGGTGGAGCCCACTATTATTATTCCCTTGTTCATGATTCTACTTTTTGCTCGAGGACAAGCAAAATCTTAAGTTTGGGGGTATTTGATGTGTCGGATTTATATACAAATATTTGTACTCATTTACCTATTAAAATGGCTTGTTTTCGCTGATATTGTCTTTAATTCATCTTATTTCTATATGATTTCATTTAATTAATTATTTTTGAAGAAATAATATTTTTGATGCAAAAAGTAAAGAATTGGTAAAAAAAAATCAACAAACAAAGTAAAATAATTGATTTATCGATTTTATTGTTTTGTTGAGTTAAAATTGCGACAAATAATGTTTAAAAGGATTTTTATACGCTAATATGATTTATAGTTAGTTTAATTAATTTTAAACTAATTAAATTTATTCTATTTAAAAATCCTAATTTCAGGTATTATTTTGTGTACGCAGAAGCACGTGGGTGGCAGAAAAGGAAGACAAGAAAGAAAGAGGAAGTAAATAAAATCCTGGTTATAAAAGGAAGAAAATAAAGGAACAAGAAGGACTATTTTGTAAAAAGTACAAACCCTAACTCCTTCCCGTTCTCTATATATAGAAAGCAAAGAAGAGAGAAGAGATGGAAGAGGTGACGGCTGTACCAAATACCAAGGAAAAAGAGAGAGAGAAAGTGCGTACGAGTTCCAAGGAAACCAAGTACGTGCGGGCAGTAGGACTGCCATCTGGCGCAGTATTCGAAGTGCACCCGGCTGAAGTGGTGACTTGGCGACTTTCTTCGTCCTCTCTCTTGCTTTCCACTCAGAAGAAGCAAACAAAAAAAAAGAGTGCAGAACTAATCCACACGTGCTGACGTGCGGATCCAGAGCAACAAAGGGAGAGAGAGAACGCAGTGGGCGACGTGACAGGTGCTGACTCGGCGGGTCCCACACGCGATCTGACGCGTCTGTGTGCTGTGCGCTCTGACTTCGACGCGGGTTTCGAGCTTTGGGTTCGGTTTGTGCAGGGGTTTGGATTTTAATTATATTTTTTATATTATTATTTTGTGTATGTTCTTCTCTATATTTTAGATACAATCCCAAACAATTTTATTAATTGCAACTTGATCATGAACTGAATTGATTGTTTTAGAGGCTAAGATGTAGCCGAGTTTTGAACACAAATTTTAATTTCTTCTTATTTCTCTATTTTTCCTTATTGTGTTTTAATTTTTATTATTTATGCGTACAACATGGTGGATAGACATTTGTATGATTTTTCAAATCATAAAGAGACCGAACAGGTAATTTGTGATTAATAAAAATTAAGACCGTATATTGGAGGACGTGACCGTTAAGAAATCCAATTTCTCAAGTAATAATTTGGTGGATAGACGAATGATTAATTGAGAATAATTTTTAGACTACGTTGATAGAGTGGTTAATATCTTTAGGATTTTGGTCGACAATTTGGGAAAGATAATATTTTTAATTATAAGGAATAATAATTTGTGTGTGTGATAAACGAGGTGAACCAAGAGCCCTAGAACTATTTTTACCATTAAACAAAGTACAAGTGCTTCATCGTTTCACAGCCCTCTCCCTCTTCACCAATTTAGTTAGATTAAATTAGATTAGAGTAATTTAGTTGTTTTATTATTCATAAAATTCGATCTTCCAAATAGTGATTCATCTAGCGATATCGGTACTCAGTAAAATATCTAGTCCCTGTGGGTTCGACACTCTACTCATTTATCTATATTACTTGTGCGATTTTGTCCACTTGCAAATATCAACATCAGGAGTGAACTTCTCAAATCTAGGGGGAGGTCGGCGCTGGCCGGCATTATCCTTCTGGAGCTTCTTGGCTCCTTCTTCCTCCGCCCCATTCCTTTTAAGCCCGGAGGCGGGCACTTCCCAGTTGGGTTGTTGCTCGGCCTCTTCGGCCCGAATGTACTTTTCGGTGCGAAGGAGAAGGTCGGAAAAGTCATGTGGGGGTTTCTTGGCGAGGGAGGAGCGGAGGTTGGAATTGAGAATGTTGGATTGGAATGCTGCGGTAGCAACCGATTGGTCGAGGGAGGCAATGGTTCTAGCTTCAGCTGTGAACCTCTTCACGTAGTCCCTCAGTTTTTCCCCCTTTTGCTGACGGAGGTGCAATAGTGAGATGCTGGTTTTCTCGGTCCTTCGGCTGCTGACAAAGTGGGTGATGAAGAGGGTTTCGAACTGTTCGAAGGAGAATATCGACGCCGGGGCAAGACGAGAGTACCATTCTCGAGCCGGGCCTTTGAGTGTCGCGGGGAATGTTTTGCAGAGGAGGGCATCGGAAGCTTGGTGGAGGAGCATTAAAGTCTTAAAGCTTTCGATGTGATCAACTGGATCGGTCTCCCCGATGTAATTCTCGAATTGGGGAGGTTTGAAGCCGAACGGCACAGGGGCATCCACTATGGTTCGGGAGAATGGGGGCCGGCTAGGACGTAGGGTCCTTCCCCTGAGTTCCTCTTCTCGGTTTATCTGACCCAGGAGCTTTTCCACCTCGTTAAGACGGCGGTCCATGATGTCATCCCTCCGACGGTAATCCGCCGGGCCACGGGACTCGTCTTCGTATGAGGGGGAGCGAGGGCTGCGGCGACGGTAACTTCGGGAACGACGAGGACTCGGGGTGCGCCGGGAGTTGGTTGGTGCAGGACGAGGAGAGGGGGACCGTTGGCGAGGGCTTCGGACCGGAGGAAGGGATGGGGCCCTCGGCTCATTGGGATTTTGACGGAGGTTGAGGGCCTGTTGTACCATTGCTTGGAACTGCTGGAACTCGGCACGGGTGATGGGTGCCTCATTGTTCCTAGGCTGCTGCTGACCTGCGGGAGAGCGCCTTCTTCGGTAATAATCGGGGGAGTCCTTTCTCCCTCTTCGGATGGGGGACCTCTTGTGCTCTCGGTGACGGGGGGATCGCTCTTGCTGGCGGGAGGCTTCCCCCCGAGCCCGCTTTTCATCTAGATGACGACGGAGGTCGTCATCTTCCGGGCGTTTGGGAGGGGCATTGTGGCGACCAGAGGCTCGGGGATGATGGGAGGCCATGGAGGCACTGGAGGCGTTGTGGATGGAGAGGTTCTCTTGGTGGAGAGGCTGTTTCTGGGGGTTAGGACCCTTTGGATCAGGAGGTGGAGGGTTCCGTTGGAGCGGCTCTTCCATGGTAGGAGGGAGTTGCCCTTGTTGCTGAGCGGGATCAGGAAGGACTTCTTGTTGGTCAGGGTTGGGCACTCGATTAGACCCTCTTGACCTGACCTTGCGAGGCGGCATGGCTGGAGAAGACCTGTTCTCGGGGAAGAGGAGAGGTTTCTATTCGTTAGTTTCCCACAGACGGCGCCAATCTGTTGCCGCTAAATTTGGTGTGGGGGCAAACAGATAGAACTTGTGGATCCTTGGGGAAACTGAATAGAAAGACCTGCGTACCTGTTCCCTGGGGCGTCGTCTGTCGCTCCCGCCGTGCACCTGCAAAAAGTGCGAGACACCGGGGTTGTTCCCGGCGACGCACCCTCCGACGCTCAAGTCAGTAATCTAGGAAGACTATGAATGAGCACAAAAACTGGTGAAGAGTTGATTACCTCTTAATGGAGATGAATGGGGGGTATTTATAGGCATCTTGGGAAACAGATTAGGAATGTAATCCCCGCGATCTGATAAGGAATATTCTCCTTGTAAACAGATTAGGAATGTAATCCCTAATTCCCAGTGGAGGGATAGGGATGAATCAGGGCCGTTGATTAGGATCTAATCAGGAGCCTTAATTCTATCCCTCTGATCGGGCTCTATTGCTGGTTGAGACCCGCGCCCAATTGAAGCGGGTCCGTTTGTGGGTTATTGGGTCTTTATCGGAGAGACCTAGTACCCATTTCAGACCCTATTTGTAGGTGAAATTTCCGTTTTACCCCTGGACTTCAAGATTCGTGCCCGATTTAGACGGTTCCGATTAATCCCCATTTTTAGCCATATCAGTGTACTTTTTTTATACTGGCCCAAAACTTTGTATATTTTTTTTTATATTTAGCCTTCTTTGTTCCCTCTTCATTCTCCCTGTACATGCAATTTCCTCAAATTATATCATTTAACTACTCTTAAATCAGATTTTACTTCCCTCTCCAAATTAATTTTGACGAATGTGCTTCACCGTGGCTAATTCCTACTACACCTCCGGCTCCTGTTATTATGACTGAGCGACAAGAATGAAGACCGCAAACAAAAAGAATTCATGAGCAATGAACATTAGTTACCCGTCCCCATTTTAGGAATTGTTTACCAAAATGACCCACTTTTTGAAAGTATTTACCAAACTGTTCCACTTTCGTAACTATTTACTAATTTGACTCACTCGCTGTTTCAGTGTAGTTCGATAATTTTCTTCTAACACTTGGAGAAAATTTTAACATGCAATTTCTATCTGAAGTGTATACAACTACACTTGCTATTTGAGATAACAAGTCCATTTGAACTAAACTCGCTATCTCAAATAGCGTGTGTAGTTGTACTCATTTTTTCAGAGAAATTTCGAACATAAAATGTATACAACTACACTCGCTATCTGAGATAGTGAGTCTAGTTCAATGAACTCACTATCGTAGTTGTACTCATTTTTTTTAGAGAAATTTTGAACATAAAATATATACAGCTACACTCGCTATCTCAGATAGCAAGTCTAGTTCAACTGAACTCGCTAGATCGGCTGACGAGTGTAGTTATATACATTTCAGATAGAAATCACATGTTTAAAATTTCTCTAAAAAATTAGTACAACTACACTCGCTATCTAAGATAGCGAGGCCAATTGAACTAGACTCGCTATCTGAGATAGTGAATGTACGTAGTTATATACATTTCAGGTAGAAATTGCATATTTAAAATTTCTCTAAAAATTAGTATAACTACACTCGCTATCTCAGATAGTAACTGTTTACCAAATTGACCGACTCGCTATTTGAGTCTAGTTCAAATGAATTTGCTATCTCAGATAGCGAGAGTAGTTGTACTCATTTTTCGAAAAATTTTGAACATGCAATTTCTACCTGAAATGTATATATATGACTACACTCACTATCTGAGTGTAGTCATATATATACATTTCAGGTAGAAATTGCATGTTCAAAATTTTTCCAAAAAATGAGTACAACTACGTTCGCTATCTGACATAGCGAATTCATTTGAACTAGACTCAAATAGTGAGTCGGTCAATTTGGTAAACAGTTTCGAAAGTGGGTCCGTTTGATAAATACTTTCAAAAGTTAATTATTTTGGTAAAAAAAATCACATTTTAGTTCATAATTACCTTGATTTCTTTGTTTGCTGAACAGATTGAGATTCCTTTGATCTTTGATATATCGATCACAAAATTATGGCTCACGGGTACTGCTCTTGAGAAGAAACTAATCTTGGCTCCTTGCTGTAAAAAAAAGGAGAAGAGTAAATAGTCGATGCTTCTATCCCTGCTACCTGCAATAGCTTACTCAAGGCTAACAATTATACACGATAATTTGTCTTCTTGCATTCCAAAATTAATATCCATTTTGTTCTCATCTTTACCTTTCAAATTATTAGGCTGTCCAAAAAATATATATATATATATGCAACATGTATAAGAATAACAATATATTTGAAGAATCGTACCCGAGGAAGCAGGAATTATTGTTGTGATATAGTGACACCTAGGACTATTTGTTGATATTGATATGGACAAGGAATCGCCGTAATGGAAAAGGATCAAGTGGATGTTATGTATGTCATATGACTAACCTAAAAGTCTCAACTTATCCTCTTCAAAACTCCTCATCTACCAACAGTAACCAAGACCTTTGGTGAAAATGTGAATTCCATCAGTATATCAGCCTACAAAACCTAGCTAGCTAGCTACCCGCTATTCCACATAATAGTTGCGTAATTATTATTAGAATTTTTTTGCTGCAAGAAAATAAAGAATCAAAGTAAACACTTCAGAGAATAGTTTATATACCGGGCAAAACTTAGCTAGGATTCAAGCGGAAATCACCGAGTATCCATCAGAGTAAGCAGTGATCAGGATGTTTAAAGGATTTTCACATTTTTTAGCACTCCATTTACGGGGAGTAGCCTTCGATATAGCTGAAGAATGTAAGCAATGCGGCATATTCATCTCCCTTTTCTTAATTATCTTTCTTCATACGTCGTGTAGCAGTTATAGGAAATGGCGGTCATTGAACTTGAAAGAAAATCTTTGTCATTCATAGCAGAGTCTGAAGGAACCACAACTTCCTCATCAACGAGAGGTGGCTGTAGGTTCAGAAGATTTCCCCTCGATCAAATAAAAAAAAAAAAATCAAGATTAGAAATATGAGGACTGTAGTGTCTAACAACGCCCATAAAGAGTACGCACTAATTACAAGATTCAATCACAAACGCAAAACACAAAACAAACGATATATAGAGGTAATCAATACTTCTTACTTAAAAAATACAAAGATACAAAAGAGGTCTCTCTAATCTCTCTCCCTTTCACATTTGACAGCACTTGGCACAAAAACTCTCCTGAAGTTATTTCAGTTATGTTACAATGAAGTCCTGGGACTTATATATATATATATATATATATATAGCGCAACTTGTTTATAGCCAGCTGCTCAGTTGCGGTCGACTGCAATAGAACTCCCCGAAACAGAGAGCAATTACACTAGATTGCTTTCCCGACGGTCGACTGCAACTCATTGCACAATCAACTACACACCCAACAGTCGACTGCCATTTCATTTGCTGCTGCTACTTCTCTGATAGTTGCACTATTGCAGCTTCGTGCCTTCTCTTTCTTCAAACTTCTTGTACTGGTGTATTAGGTCCAGAAATCATAACAATCTCTCACTTGGACCAAATACACAAAACTTCAAAACAATTATATCTTTTTTTCGCATCATCTCTGTTAGTCTCCTACTCTTTCTAAAAAACTGTACTCCTCACTCACATGAAGAGCACCCAACGCCCCTCCACGTGGTGGAGGGCACCAAACATCCCTCATAGACTCATGAAAGACGACCCACCATCTATCTCATATGTCATGAATAATAGAGAAACACTCCCCTCTTTTCCACCGTGTCGGATCCCTTGTCACAAGACTCCTTAACTTGCAGAATCTCCGTTAACACTGAACATGGTTCAAAACCACTCAAGGCCAAGTATGAACTCGAAGCCTTCATGGACAACACCTCCATAATATTTGCAGATTGCAAACCAACACTCACAGCCTCACTACGACCAACTCGGTCATACCCATTGACATCACTTCGCATATCGATATCAATGCTCTCAACATCACAAGAGCTACTCGAAGTTTCTACCATATTACAAAGAACCATCACCGAAATAAACTTTTGCTCTCTTCTTGGATCCTTCTCACCATGGCCATTAACTCCCACTAAATGTGCAACCTCTGTATCCATCCCACAACTCATAGATTTCAACCTACCCCACACAGCCTACATCTCGGTTCTAGCTGAGAGTCAACTACATCTCAATTCTGTATCTGTCTCATGCTTCCCTCTTGCTAACCCTTCTGAACCTACCGTTATACGCCACTCCCCACTACCAAATGTAGTCGACAAACCCTCTGTGTCTAGCCTTCCTGTCAAGATAAAATTTTCTCTCAAGTTTGGGACATATCTCGTTTCTCGCAAGAAAATCTCTTTCCTATCATCGGCTTTCACATGAATAGTTCCAATCACAGGGCACCACTGACCGTTACCCATGATCACATCTTCGAAACAACTCTCTTTGTAGTCCTCAAACACCTCCATCCTCGAAGTGTAATGAAAAGAAGTACCTGAATCAATACACCAATCTCGCGTGTCCAATTTCACCCTTACTGATAAATATAACTCTTTCAGCTTTGTTTCCTTGGCTACTACACTGGCTTGCACTGACTGTTATTGCTTCCTCTTCATAAGAGCCTGAAAACTACGCATCTATGACCCTACTTGTGGCAATACCAACATTCAGGTCAACCACCACCGTCGTTGTCTTCAGACCCACCGTCGGACTCACTTCTCTGATCATTTCTTCTTCGACTTCTCCTAGATCTCCCACGTCTCTCAAGTGAAAGTGTTGAATTGCTAGAAGAAGATAAAAACTCTTTGTTTTTCTTCCTTCTCACCTCCTCGTTCATGATGTTGCTCAGAACATCCTGTAGAGTTATCGAATCTGTCATAGTTCGTATAATAGTCTGTTCCACCGTACCATAAATGTCTGGTTGATCAGATAGAAGTAACAATGTCTGCTCACTCTCTAAAAACTTCAATCCTGCAGCTTCCATCTAGTTATATACCATACAATAATTATTCACATGTTTCGCTACTGAACCCCTTTCTCCCAACTTCATGTTAACCAATTTCTTGAAGTGAAGAATTTGATTCGATGCTGACGGTCTACCATACATATCCGTGAGAATCTCGAAAGCCTCCTTCCTGGTATTTGCCTTCGAGATATAAAATAACGCTTTCCTACTCAGTGCTAATTGAATCTGCCCATGCTCCTTCTGATCCAAATTATCTCATACCGCAATGACCTTCGCATCTTTGTCTATACCTTCTGACTTCTCATCAAACCACGGACCATCTAGATATTTTTGACAGAGATATGTTGTCATCTTGATCTTCCACATCACGAAATCACTTCCATCGAATCTATGAACTTTTAATTTACTATCAGCCATCACGAAACCTTAAGCTCTGATACCACTTTGCAGTGCCCAACAATACCCACAAAGACCTTGATGCACCAATAACAAGATTCAACCACAATCACAAGATCTCACAAACACAAGAACAAACAAGATGCCGAGGTAATCAATACTTCTTACTCAAGAAATACAAAGATATAAAAGTGATCTCTCTCTAATATCTCTCTCTCACCTTTGACAACACTAGACAGAAGAACTCTCTTGAAGTTGTTTCGGTTATGTTACAATGAAGCCCTGTGATTTACATTTATATTTATAGCCCCCAATTAAATCCTAAAAGATAAACACAAATACAGTTAGGGCTGTAAATCGGACTGGACGGGACCTGACAGCCATATGTTCAAGCTCGGACCGAAATTCTACTTGGACAGGCTTATGTCCGGCTCGGTCAAGGTCGGACAAAAATTTTATTATTCGGACTCAGTTTGGTAAAGCATCGTACCGCAATAATACTCTGATGGACTTATCTCTGGCTCGAGCTCGCTAAAACATCGGACCTAATAATTTGTTCAAGTTCGGTGCGTATAACAGTTTGGACGGTCCATGGTCGGGCCATTTCTCAAGCCCGACTCGGACGGATGATGGACCGTCCTGTTCATTTTACACCCCTAAATATAGGTCAAGAGAATCCAAACCCGCAACCCATTTATAACTAGAGGTGGCATTCGGGCCTAGCGGGCTAGGCCGGGTCAAAACCCCCAGGTTTTGACCCGGGTCGGGCTTTCGTGGGCCGGACTGGGAGGAGGTGTGGGCCGGTCTGGGCAAGACCACGACGGGGAAAGGCTGGCCAAGACCTGGCCCTTGGCTCGGGGGTCGGGGTAGATTTTTTATATAATTTTTTAACACAGACGAAAGAGAAGGAAAATTGTTCAGAATTGTCAAGAACATATAGATAAAAGAGATATTCATAAATTAAATTGTTATTATGAATTAAAAAGTTTAATATATAATCAAGTAGATTAGTAACATTTCATACAAATTTTATCAAATTACAATATGAGGGGAACATTTGTATTTAGAGATCGAGATGATCTCTATTTAGATTGAAGAGAAGGTATTGGACTATTTTCGTGCACTTCTACTTAACCTAAATATAGAATCTCATTTTCCTAAAATTTTTAATTATTTACAATACATTATCCAAACTTCATTGTACTAGATGTTTATTTGTCGCTACTTGTTGGGCCATTGTGTGCTTCTTGTAAATCTTAGCTCCTCTCTTCCGCTTTCATCCAATCTATGGCGCATACTAATGTAACCCATGTTTTCCAAAAACGTATTTTTATGTATTTTCTGTATTTAAAATCTTCGCAAATTATTTTTTCGGTTTTCAAATTTTTTTTGTCAAATTGTATTATTGGATCTTCTATTAAAATCAATCAACAATTTTATTTGTTTTCGGTTATTATTAGTATTATTATTATTATATTTATGATTATGATTATTATTGTTGTTTTTATTAGTACTATTCGGTATTATTATTATTACTATTATTTTTATTATGGTTATTACTTTGATTGGTTATTAAAAACCTAGTTCTATTTATAAATTATAATTGTAGTTATTTTAAATAAAGTCTATATTGTAATATAAATTACATTATTTTCTAAATTATATTTTATTAGTTATTTTAAGTTTTCTTATTGGATTTTATAACCCAGAAACCCATTAACTTATACCCAAACCCATTTCTTTTAACCCAACTATACTCGATAGCCATTTATACCCATACCCAGTTAACCATTACCCCTACGTCTTTATTTCCCTTAAACCCATTTTTAAACCCATCAGCCCCAAACCAGCACCTAAACTACCCCAACCCGAACCTGCTATCTCCCTCTTATCCGATCTGTTACCACCTGTGCCGCCTCCCACTACTGCTCTAACCCTAATTCTTGTTACCCATATATATACTTCGACCCCTGCATGCTTGTTCACCTTCCCCTAGCTGCCTCTTCATCTTTCCCACTGCACCCCATCTCCCTCTGCCCCCTGCTCCGCCTTACACCGCAGCACCGCTCATCTCCCAATCCTCCTGTTTGCTACCGCTCTTCTCCCCGTGTGCCTGTGCCCTGCCGACACCTCCCGAGGTCATCAGCCTTCTGCTCTCCCTCTCTCTCCGGCATAGGCAGACCACAGCAGCAGGAGCAGCGAGCCGACCCCTTCTGGCCCTGCCTCCCCGTTCGACTGTAGCAACAACACAAGCGTGTTGTGCTAGCCCTCTGCCGATGCACCAGAGACAATAGCCGCATAGTGGAGCCTCCCCCCCACATGCTGTGCACTTCCGACAGCGGTACACAGCCAGCTTGTACTCGTCTTTGGGCTATTATTGTTTTCGTAGTTGGGTTCGTGATTCGCTCGTAGGTTCATTAGTTGTTCGTGGATCTTGCTCATGGTTGCGTAGTTCGTTCGGTGAAATTCATGTTTGTTGCCCGGGAATTTGTTCCCGTTATTCTTGCTTGGAGTTTTTTTCGTTATCGGTTAAGACAAGTAACTTGTATTAAATTTCTTTACAAATACAAGTATTAAATACCGCATGTAGTGTAGTTGGGTTCTAGATATAATTTGTGTGTGAATCCCTTGTTGATATTGTCTCTATTGTGTTATCTTGACTATAGTTGCCTCACGATATACATGACATGATATAACTTAGGATTGACCACTTCTTGTTGTATATATGCGTGTTATTCATATGTTATCTTATGCTCGTTTGTGTTATTCGTGGTAGACTTGTTGTGGACCTGTAAAATACCCTGTACCATGTTGTTTGGACATCTAGTATACTATATTTCATATTTGGGATGATTTGGATAAATTTCGTATGATCTATATTGAATTTTGTATGAAGAACAAATATCTATTTTCTATTTTCCTGATGTTGATCAGTATTTTAGACCCTATTAAGGTCAGTGTTTGAAAATGTTTTGTGAACATGAAATGTAGATAATTATGTCCATTTTCCAACCCTTTTGACGGATCGCAGTTTCGATTTACGGTTTGAGAGTTATGTCTATTTTACTACAGTGGTGTCGAAAGATTTCCAGATTTTATTTTGGTGTTAAAATTATTATTTTGATCTGAATTTTTGCTCAGTACTTCTAGACTTGATTGGGGCTTACCCATAATTTTGGTGGATTTATTTGAAGAGTTTTACAAACCTTTTCATGCTTGCAAATAAATATTTTACATATAAAATTTTACTAATGTTCAATAAAGAACATGATTTTCGACCTAATTATACTTGTTGTTTCTAAATTATTTCTGAATATGAAAGTTAGCCTACTGTATCTATTTTATTAACCTTTTGGTGGATTTGGATTTCGATTTATGGTTTGTAATATATTGCTATTTTCGTACTGTAGTGTTTGTGATTTCAGATCTACAAAACTACTGCATCTTGATGTTTTCTGATTTTACTTGACTACCCTATTTTTATTGTAAAATTATGAAACTTGATTTTCTGTTACTATACATATAGGGGAATACCCCAGATTTTTCGTGGATTTAATTTGTGAATTTTCATGTTGTTACCCTGACTTTGAATACGATCTTCTGATTTCTAACTGAATATATTTTCTGGTTTCGATTCAGTTTTGAGTTATGTTTTTGTGAAATACTATATGACTTATATATGTTCGCTGGATTCGACCGGGAGTATATTTTCTAGACCTTTCGACAGATTCAGGTTTGCATGCTTGTAGCAACGGGAATCTCAGTTTTACTGCAATTTGGTCTTGTTGTCCTTAACTAGAAATTTGGTTATTTTATTTTTTTGTGTGTTATCTTTCACCCGTACGTGTTTATCTTATAACTTGAACTTGTTGATTATACCATGATATACTTGTCCTGTTTCGTGACACATACATGCTTGTTTGACACTAATAATAATAAATAACCAAGTCGGGATTTAAGGAAAAGATCTAGTAGTGGACAATATAGAAGAATGTACTCGGAAGGGAACTCGTGTTTCTCGTATGACTTGTTTACCGATCAAGTTACTGATCGAGTTAACTAGTTACCGATCAAGCTTATCAACCAAGTTATCGATCAAGATACCGATCAAGTTTACCGATCGAGTTACCGATTAAGTTATCGATCAAGTTAATTTTTGTTACCGATCAAGTTTACCGACCAAGTTACCGATCAAGTTTACCGACCAAGTTCTGTGATTCTGTGATACTCGAGTACATGACCTATAGAATCCCCTATGAAATCTAAAACGAAATTACGTTGACTGTAGCAACCATGTAGTAAAAGTATAGATGCATGAAGTGCTACCTAGATAGTAATAATACAAGACTTGAACATGATCACTTGACACTTGTTACTTGATACTTGTACTTGACTACTTGACACTTGTTACTTGTTACTTGATTTTGTGATACTTGATTCTTGGTGCTTGATACTTGTTTACATGATACTTGTTCACTTGACACTTGATATATGCCACTTGCACTTGTTCATCTTGCCAAGCTAGTATTCTATTTTGTCATCATGCATATTCAATGCTATTAGTTAGTTCTCTCATGTACTTGTATCCTGTACTACAAGCGGCCTGTAACTTGCATTGACGGGAATTTGTTTTCTTTTTCCTCTTCCTGCAATTTATTAAATTGCATATTTTGGAGATCAGCTGCTAGATGGAATAGGCAAGATGAGATACTAGATGTTGGAGTTTTGCTATCTTGATTTTCCTGCTATTATTGTTTCTTGTTGCTTATTTTTGAACAATTGTATTTGATACTTGGATTTATTTGTATTTGGGCAATGTGACCCAGGATATTGACTTATTCAGATCTGGATTATTTGAGATTATAATATTTTTGTTTCAAGTATTCTTGTTGATATTTTGATTCATATGTGCATGCTTGGTTGATTCTTTTGCTTCCGACTCTGATTATTCTTATGAGATGTTGTAAAGATTCCGAACAGTTTATGGATGATAAAAATCATTCGCTAGCTTTTGTCGCGTATCTGTATTCCGTATTCTCTTTTGGAAAATGGGGCGTGACAACTAACATCTCCAAATTCTTTGATGTCAAGCAATTTCTATTTGGTCTCATAATCCTGCGACAAAAAAAAGCACTTTTTTAATGAAACGATTAACACCGGTGTAGTTAGCAAATCTTTAGCCATACGAGAAAGAATAATAAAAATATTTTCATTGGTATTCCAAAAATAAAACAAACCTACTACATCATTAATGGGAAGTTGTGTATTATACCAATTCAACTCATTTGGTGAATTGGTTCTTGGTTTTTCTTGATTTTATGAGATTTAAAACACTACTAGTTGCAAGACCCTTTTCCTTTGATAATATAAAAGAAGGAGAAGAACTAACATTTTGTATTTGTATAGTGTTAGATAAATAAAGTCTATCATAACTATCATATAAACTAGTCAAAACATGCTCAAAATTTGTAGTGAAAATAACATGATCAAAATATTGTATTTCATCGTGTGGAGCATAAGTATAAAAAATCTCAATTAACCTTTTTGTGCCCTCTAAGTTAATCATGTGATTCATTACATTAGCAACACAATATAACATAGGAAGTGGATGAAAATAATTTAAAATTTTATTATAAGCGGCATAAAGCATTTCTCCAATAAAAGGGTCATTTATCAAATCTTTAATTGTTGTCATCATAGTGACAATTGCAAGTTAAATACCACTAGATAGAGATGTATATGCTTTTTGAAAATTGTAAAGTAGCATCATTAAAATGTTCAAAAAATTTATACAAACTATTGGTAAAAAACCAAAAATCATCATCTAACATACAATCTTGCATACCCATTGCAACACAAAATTCTGTAAGAATAAAATGATAGTGAAGAACAACACCTAATAAATCATAAGTATTCCAACAATGTCTAACCTCTTTAAGAAAACGTTTAAATACAATTTCCCTAAGTTGACACCAATCATGAAATGTTTGATATATTTGACCACTCAACGTAATAAAATGAACACCATTTCTCATTGCCTCAATTTTATCCTGTCCATATTATAGTGCATCTTGTACACAAAGATTTAAAAGATGACAAGCACACCTAACATGAAAAATTTCTGGTTCTATAGGATTTAATATAATTTTCAAACTAGCGATTGCCTTAGTATTATTAGAGACGTTATCAAAACCAATAGCAAAAACTTTATCAAAAATACCAAAATTATTACATACTTCCATAATGTGTAGCAATTATTTCTCCCTTATGTGGGTACCTAACAAATCAGAATAAAATTATTCTCTTTTGAAGTAGCCAATCGGAATCTATCCAATGACATGTTACACACATCATTGGTACGCTGTTCACTCCTACTCACGCATCCAATGTCAAAGAAACTCTAGTGTTTAGTGATGTTAGTATTGATACTAAAATCCTTAGCCTCATTGTAAACTAATTTACAATCACCCTTGACTACATTTCTTGCAATTTTTTGTAAATGGGGATTTAATGCGGTTGTGCAAAAGTCTCTACATTCCTACTTTTACCAAACGAATAAGGTTATTCATCTCTAATTACTAACTTAGTCATTTCCCTACGAACGATATCGTGATCGTAGCTATGACTATTTACTTGACCAGTCTTATGATGTATTTTTGGTTGTGTGCGATTGCCATTAGATATTTCGGGTTGACATTTATTTAAGTGACGTTAAAATGTACCCGTTCCCGATCATATTTTAAACTTATAGGGAGTTTGACACTTCTTACAAATTTTTAGTCCTACACTCTTATCATTTTGTGAAGGGGTATAGTCAAAATATTTGTGTACTTCGGAAGTGCTCCCTCTTGTTTTACAGGATTGAGAAGGGCATTGTTCTGATGGTCGTGTTTCTATGTCTTCTACTTCTACTTGATCCGCATGTGTTTCATGAAAATCGGGAATATTGTCATAATTCTTAAGTGTTTCTTCACTCTCTACATATGGAATTGGAATGAAAGGAATGCAACAACTACTAGTGGACTCTTGGCTATTATGTCTATCACGTGAACGGTTAGATGTCATCTAGACTAGAGTATGTATGTTTGGAATATAAAAAAATATTTCTAGTGTATGTTCTAAAAATTAATTCTAGTGTATGTTTTAAAATAAATTCAATAAAATAAGTAAAGATAGATAAACTAGTGTATGTAATAGAAAATGATTCTACAAAAGAAATACTATAAACCAGTGTATGTTAATACAAAAAATCCAAAAAAAGAAAAAATATTTCAACAAACAACAACAATTAATTGGAATAACTAGTGTATGTTTACCAAATTTTTTAAAAAAAAGAAATCTAAAAAGAAGAAGAAAAATAAGTACAACAAAACTCAAACTAATTAAGAGAAATAAATGAGAACAAACAACTATGCTAATTCTAAAAATTAGACAAATATAAAAATACCGTATGATTGTAGAATGTAGATTAAAGAATGAAGGTAAAGAGAGTTAAGAGCTTGTAGTGTTGTTGTTGATGTTGTTGATTATTGTTGGATGTTGTTGATGTTGTTGATGTTGACCAAACCAAGAAAGTAGTTTAATGTTGTTGATTGTTGTTAATTTGTTGTGAGAGTTCGGAGATAGTAGAGAGAATTGAGTGAGTTTGTGAAGATAATTGAATGAAATTATCTATTTGAATTTTTGAATTTTCCAAAATAGCCCCAAAAACTAACTAGTATAGATCTGTTGGGGGGTATTTTAGTAATTACACAAACATAATATTTAAAAATAAAATTATGGAAAAAAAATCATAGAAATCCAACGGTCGGCCCACGGGCCGGCCCAAACAAAATCGGACCGGGCCGGTAACGGGCCAGGCCTAAGTCGGGCTTTTTTGGGTTTTTCTGAACCGGACCGGCCTGTCAATTTTTGACGGGTTGGCCCCGGTTCAGCCAGATTTAGGGCTGGCCGGGCCGGGTCAAGGACCGAGTAGGGTTGGCAAACGGGTCAACTGGGTCGGGTCGGTTCGAACCCGTCCAGGTTGGAACCCAACTAGGGCGGGTTCGCGTCGGGTCTAAGTGGCAACCGGGCTGGGTCGGAATTGCAAAAGCTCGACCCGCCTAACCCGCAAACCCATTCGGGTCCAACCCGAGTCGGGTCGGGTCGCGGGTTGGCCCGTCTAATTTTTTTTAACTTAAAAAATTGTAATTTTAATAATAATAAAATATGTAATAATAATAAGAATCAAAGAGTGAAATGCCAAAAAAAAATTGTATATATTATTAATATGATTTCAACTTATGCAAGTTTCCCAATTTGTAATAAGAAATAAAGATTTTCTACAAATTTGTTTTATACAATAAGAAATTTCTTCGATACAATTTCAATTTTCTTCAATTATCCTAATTTTTTATAACAAACAAATATTTTATATAATTTTTTATACATTTATAATTTTTTTCAATTTGTTGGTCTTCAATTTTTTGTTGTTGTTGTTGGTCTTCAATTCTTCATGTTGGGTGCTATTGTTGCTGTTGTTGTTGTTCCGGCGAGTTGCTTCCACTTGTAGATGTGTCGAACCTTTTTCCTTGATTCCTATCTTCGGCCTTCATCCAGTCTTCTGTGCAGACGAGCATCTCCAATGATTGAGGCTTCAAGCGATTCCTGTAATCGGTTAGAACCCTGCCACTTGTAGAAAATGCACTTTCTGAAGCAACTGTAGAGACAGGAGGAGTTAGTAGATCTTTAGCCATATATTTAAGAATGCTATAAGTATGTTCATGGTCTTTCCACCATTGTAAAATATCTAGTGAAGAAGTAAAACTTTCAGAATCTTGTTGATTATACCAATGTAATTCATTTGGTTGATTAGTCCTAGCTTTTTTTATTGAATTTTTGCAAGTAAATTAAATGTGGCATCATCTAATTTATTCTTATCTTTATCTATAGAAGTAGCAGAAGAAGAAGTAACTAAAGTAGTAGTACTACTAGATGAAAAACTTCTATCATAAAAATCATACAAGTTATTTAATGCCGCTTCAAATTTAGCTAAAAATGTTCCGCAATCAATTTCAGATTCATCTTCCCCAAGTAAAGTAAAAAATATTTCAATCAAACTCTTTGTACCTTCTAATTTGATCCGATGATCCATCACAGTAGCAATACAATACAACATAGGCGGAGAATTAAAATACATAAAAATTTTGGTGTATGCAGGTTTCACAATATGACCAACAAAAGCATCATCGATCATTTCTTTGAAAGTTGCATTATAGTGACTATTGAAATAAAAATGCTACTGGAAGTAGATTCATAAGATTTTGAAAATTTGAAAATAACGGCTTTAAAAGGTTCTAAAAATTTTAACAAAGATTCGGCATAAAACCAAGCTTGGGGAGTCATTTCAAAATTTGGCATATTTTTTGCCATACAAAAATTATTTATACATACTTTATATTCAGTAACAACATATAGCAAATCAAAAGTAGAGTTCCATCGGTATTTAACATCCTTTGAAAATTTTCGAAAATGTACATTTTAAAGCCTACACCCAGCTTTCCATTCTTGAAATATAGGGCCACTTAATGCAATAAAATGTACACAATTTCTAATGTTAACTATATATGGTTCGGCTATTTTTAATGCATCTTGAACACATAAATTTAAAATATGACATGCACATATAACATGAAAAATATTGTCAGATGGAGAGTATAATGCGGTTTTTAATATACTAATTGATGCATTGTTGTTAGATGCATTATCAAAACTTATACACATAATTTTATCAGGAATATGAAAAACATCACAAATTTCTAAAATACGATTTGCAATTTCATTACCACTATGGGGATAGGGCAATGCGGCAAGTGATATGATCCTTTTTTGAATATTCCAATCACTGTTGATCCAATGATAAGTTATTCTCATCATTGAATATTGTTGCAACCCGTCCAACAATCGGAAGTTAAAGAAACTGTACAAGTTAAACTCCATAAAATGGCAATCAAAGCTTCTTTCATTTCATCGTATATTTTAAAACAATCAGACTTCAAAGTATTCCTAGGGATTCTTTTAAAATGCGGGTTTAAGGCTGTTTGATTAAAAGTTTCTAAGTTCCTACTCTCGAAATAGGAAAATGGTAACTCTTCCTTGAATACTAGTTGGGCAATTTCCCGACGAACAAGTTCGGGATCATAAGAATGGCTATCAACTACACCGGTCCTAGGGTAGATTTTTTGTTGGCCGGGTAGGTCTACTAGAAGTTCTTTGTGTACATTTTGGATGTGTCTTTTTATTGTACCCGTCCTCTCACCCTTCTTCCATTTGTATGCTTTCGAACAAGTTTTACAAATTTTTATACCTACACCCGAATTTTTTTCGTCGGGAACATAATCATAAAATTTGTGCCAATCACCAGTTTCTCCTCTAGTTTTCCTACTACTAACCGGTTGTGTTGTTTCGGTTGCTTGTGTTTGTTGTTCTTCTTCTATGTCTATGTCTCCCGCAAACACATCGTGTGTACCAATGTGTTCGGTCATAGGGTACTCTTCGGCGGGCTCATTTTGTGGGATAATAGGAGGCCTACGAGAAGTGCCGGTGGAATCTTGTCAACTTTGACTACGGCCGCTACCTCGTGATCTAGACATGTTGATATAGTAGTGTATATGAAAAAATTTAATCCAATCTAGGCGAGATAAGTTTTAAAAAAAATCTAGAAAACAATAAGAGGGTTGTGAGAGAGAAGATCAAAAAAACAACAAACAAATATGATAAAAAAATTATAATTAAAAAAAAATCAAGACAATAAGAGGGTTGTGAAATTTTGATATCGTACTTCGCGGATACTCGTATATAGAATGAGAGTGAAAATAAAAGTAGAAGTAGAAGTAGAAGTCCGGACTCGTATATAGATAGAAAGAGAGTTTCTTTGTTGGAGCCTTGGAGGAGTTGAAAACTTGAAGACGTAGTTGAATGTTGAATTCGATACAATTGGAATTTGTCGCTTCTATGTTGCTAGCTTCTTCTTGACAAAATTTCAAAAAATGAGATTGAATTGAGTAGTGGTTGTAGTAGAGAGAGTAAGAGAATAAGGTGTAAAATTTTTAGATTGGGGTTAAGGTGTATTTATATGGGGAAAAAACACACACAAAACCCAAAAAAATAGCTATAACAGTCGTTGGCATATTTTCTGCCATTGGACTCGCGGGTCGAACGTTCGACCCACGCGGGTCGAACGTTTGGCCCGTACGGGTCTAACGGTTCGAAACCCGCGGGTTGAACCGCAAGTTGGTGAGCGGGTTTGACACTGTTCATCGGGTTCACGGGCCAGGTTCAACCGGTTGGAAACCGTTATTTGACGACCCGGGTCGATCCGCTTATACTCGCGGGTTCGACTCGGACTCGAACCGTATTTTAACAGGCCGGGTTTGGCGAGTGAGTCGCGGGCGGGTCGCGGGTCAGCCCGGCCCGGTTGCCATCCCTAAGGCCGGGCTGATCCCGGGCTAGCCCGGCCCTAATTCTACCCCTATTTATAGCCAACCGCTCAATTGCGGTCGACTGCACAATGCGTCGGTCGATTGTAATAGTACCCCCCAACGATGGTCGACTGCATTCCCGACGGCCGACTGCACACCCAACAATCGATTGCCATTTCATATGCTGCTACTACTTCTTTGATTGTTGCATTGTTGCTGCTTCATGTCTTCTCTTTCTTCAAACTTTGTATGCTAGTGTATTAGATCCACAAATTCTAACAAGGACATAGCTATTGAAGTAGACCATTGACAACATAGGAGAACATCTTCGGCCTTGATTCCTATCTTCGGCCTTCTTCCAGTCTTCTGTGCAGACGAGCATCTCCAATGATTGAGGCTTCAAGCGATTCCTGTAATCGGTTAGAACCCTGCCACTTGTAGAAAATGTACTTTCTGAAGCAACTGTAGAGACAGGAGGAGTTAGTAGATCTTTAGCCATATATTTAAGAATGCTATAAGTATGTTCATGGTCTTTCCACCATTGTAAAATATCTAGTGTAGAAGTAAAACTTTCAGAATCTTGTTGATTATACCAATGTAATTCATTTGGTTGATTAGTCATAGCTTTTTTTATTGAATTTTTCCAAGTAAATTAAATGTGGCATCATCTAATTTATTCTTATCTTTATCTATAGAAGTAGCAGAAGAAGAAGTAACTAAAGTAGTAGTACTACTAGATGAAAAACTTCTATCATAAAAATCATACAAGTTATTTAATGCCGCTTCAAATTTAGCTAAAAATGTTCCGCAATCAATTTCAGATTCATCTTCTCCAAGTAAAGTAAAAAACATTTCAATCAAACTCTTTGTACCTTCTAATTTGATACGAGGATCCATCACAGTAGCAATACAATACAACATAGGCGGAGAATTAAAATACTTAAAAATTTTGGTGTATGCAGGTTTCACAATATGACCAATAAAAGCATCATCGATCATTTCTTTGAAAGTTTGCATTATAGTAACTTTTGAAATAAAAATGCAAATAGAAGTAGATTCATAAGATTTTGAAAATTTGAAAATAACGGCTTTAAAAGGTTCTAAAAATTTTAACAAAGATTCGGCACAAAACCAAGCTTGGGGAGTCATTTAAAAATTTGGCATATTTTGCCATACAAAAATTATTTATACATACTTTATATTCAGTAACAACATATAGCAAACCAGAAGTAGAGTTCCATCGGTATTTAACATCCTTAGGAAATTTTCTAAAATGTACATTTTAAAGCCTACACCAAGCTTTCCATTCTTGAAATATAAGGCCATTTAATGCAATAAAATGTACACAATTTCTAATGTTAACTATATATGGTTCGGCTATTTTTAATGCATCTTGAACACATAAATTTAAAATATGACATGCACATCTAACATGAAAAATATTGTCAGATGGAGAGCATAATGCGGTTTTTAATATACTAATTGATGCATTGTTGTTAGATGCATTATCAAAACTTATACACATAATTTTATCACGAATATGAAAAACATCACAAATTTCTAAAATACGATTTGCAATTTCATTACCACTATGGGGATAGGGCAACGCGGCAAAGTGATATGATCCTTTTTTGAATATTCCAATCACTGTCGATCCAATGATAAGTTATTCCCATCATTGGAATATTGTTGCAACCCGTCCAACAATCGGAAGTTAAAGAAACTGTACAAGTTAAACTCCATAAAATGGCAATCAAAGCTTCTTTCATTTCATCGTATATTTTAAAACAATCAGACTTCAAAGTATTCCTAGGGATTCTTTTAAAATGCGGGTTCAAGGCTGTTTGATTAAAAGTTTCTAAGTCCCTACTCTCGAAATAGGAAAATGGTAACTCTTCCTTGAATACTAGTTGGGCAATTTCCCGACGAACAAGTTCGGGATCATAAGAATGGCTATCAACTACACCGGTCCTAGGGTGGATTTTTTGTTGGCCGGGTAGGTCTACTAGAAGTTCTTTGTGTACATTTTGGATGTGTCGTTTTATTGTACCCGTCCTCTCACCCTTCTTCCATTTGTATGCTTTCGAACAAGTTTTACAAATTTTTATACCTACACCCGAATTTTCTTCGTCGGGAACATAATCATAAAATTTGTGCCAATCACCAGTTTCCCCTCTAGTTTTCCTACTACTAACCGGTTGTGTTGTTTCGGTTGCTTGTGTTTGTTGTTCTTCTTCTATGTCTATGTCCCATGTGTACCAATGTGTTCGGTCATAGGGTATTCTTCGGCGGGCTCATTTTGTGGGACAATAGGAGACCTACGAGAAGTGCCGGTGGAATCTTGTCAACTTTGACTACGGCAGCTACCTCGTGATCTAGACATGTTGATATAGTAGTGTATGTGAAAAAATTTAATCCAATCTAGGCGAGATAAGTTTTAAAAAAAATTTAGAAAACAATAAGAGGGTTGTGAGAGAGAAGATAAAAAAAACAACAAACAAATATGATAAAAAAAATTATAACTAAAAAAAATATCAAGACAATAAGATGGTTATGAAATTTTGATATCGTACTTTGCGGATACTCGTATATAGAATGAGAGTGAAAATAAAAGTAGAAGTAGAAGTAGAAGTCCGGACTCGTATATAAATAGAAAGAGAGATTCTTTGTTGGAGCCTTGGAGGAGTTGAAAACTTGAAGACGTAGTTGAATGTTGAATTCGATACGATCGGAATTTGTCGCTTTTATGTTGCTAGCTTCTTCTTGACAAAATTTCAAAAAATGAGATTGAATTGAGTAGTAGTAGTAGTAGAGAGAGTACGAGAATAAGGTGTAAATTTTTTAGATTGGGGTTAAGGGGTATTTATAGGGGGGAAAAACACACACAAAACCCAAAAAAAAGCTATAACAGCCGTTGGCATATTTTCTGCCGTTGGACTCGCAGGTCGAACGGTCGACCCACGTAGGTCGAACGTTTGGCCCGTACGAGTCTAACGGTTCGAAACCCGCGGGTCGACCCGCAAGTTGGTGGGCGGGTATGACACTGTTCATCGGGTTCACGGGCCGGGTTCAACCGGTTGGAAACCGTAATTTGACGACCTGGGTCGATCCGCTTAGACTCGCGGGTTCGACTCGGACCCGAACCGTATTTTAACGGGCTGGGTTTGGCGAGTGAGTCGCAGGCGGGTCGCGGGTAAGCCCGGCCCGGTTGCCATCCCTAAGGCCGGGCTGATCCCGGGCTAGCCCGGCCCTAATTCTACCCCTATTTATAGCCAACTGCTCAATTGCGGTCGACTGCACATTGCGTCGGTCGATTGTAATAGTACCCCCCAACGATGGTCGACTGCATTCCCGACGGTCGACTGCACACCCAACAATCGATTGCCATTTCATATGCTGCTACTACTTCTTTGATTGTTGTATTGCTGCTGCTTCATGTCTTCTCTTTCTTCAAACTTTGTATGCTAGTGTATTAGATCCACAAATTCTAACAAGGACATAGCTATTGAAGTAGACCATTGACAACATAGGAGAACATCTATCTACATTTGAATATATTCCTTGCTTTTTTTTATAGAACATAAAGTCCTTACATGAATTCAAATTTTGTTTGATTAAAGCTCCAAAACGACGTCAAACACGGACCATCAACATCTCCAAATTGATGATGTCAATATGCATGTTTCAGTGATACATCTCAACAGTAAAATGCCCATTTGAAAGTTCACCCTCGTTATTTCATAGAGTAATGCTTCAGCCACTACCAATTTCACTACCATTCTCTTCACTATCATATGTGGCATACTCTTATTGGAGAGTTTCCTCACCTACTCTATCTTTTCCTACCTATTAGAGTGTGCCACCTAAGGTAGTGAAGAAAAATATAGTGAAATTGGTAGTGGATGTAGCATTCATATTCAAATAATTGGATTTGTTTTGTTCAGCTCTTGCATTCATCCTCAAAGTTGAATGTAATTCACAACTAATAAGTCTGTCATTTGGAAACAAAACCGGAGAATGCTAACTAATGTTCTTGACTTATGATAAAGCAGATTTAAGTCTATAACCTTAATTAGTTTCCTAAGCAAGAATTTGGTTCTAAGTACTAAAGAGTTGGCTCAATGCAAACTTGGTTGGAAGCTATAACCGAGTGTCCTAACCCACTGTTGAAAGTATGATTAGTTAAACTCCTTTCTAACTAGACACAAAAATCTCGTCTACCAAAGCAGGCAGCAAACTTGGTGCTGATAAAGCCTCAGCCTCAAATGAGGAGGAACCGCTGACTGGTTTTGTTGCCCAAACGCTTTAGTGAGAATCCCATCCGAGACCCTGAGCAACAAAACGATAGCTACAACTCTGTTTTGTAGACCCATCAGCATTGGATGGTACCCATCATCTATTCTCCCTCCATCCCACATTAACAGACGCTAGGAAAAAAAATCCAACTCTTAACCGACGGCCGGCCGAGTTCCCGGGAGCCCGAGGCGAAAGACCCAAATAATTAATTTTGGAGGCTCCTAATAACAATATAAATTTTTTATGCGCAAAATACGTACCTATATTTATAAAGGAAATACAAATTTAGGTGCCCTTAAAATTGCAAAAAATCTAGGGGCTTGAGGTGGCCGCCTCACCGGCCTCAAGGTGGGGGCCGGCCCTGCTCTTAACAAGAGGAATTTTTTACCAAACTATCCCACTTTTTGTAAGTATGTACGAAACTGTCCCTGTTTGAAAATTTAATACCAAAATATCTCTATCGCTAATGGGATTAACGAGTCTAGTAGTTTCCCTAGCATTAACCCCGTTAGCGTGGGTTAGGGCATAATACGTTTTCCCTTGAGTAAGAATTTGCAGAAAAACTCATCCAATATAGACTTGTTATTCATCACTATTCATCACTTTACAGATTATGTAATATTTCATAATATTTTGTAATATTTCGTACTGTTTTTTATTATGTAATAAAACGTAATGTTTTGGAGTTTTGTTAGTTGAACTGTGGAGATTCTTTACTTTCCAGAATGTTGAAACTTTCTGGAAATTGAAGTTAGTAAGAATCGGTAACTCAGTTAACGGCCTTGGTTTTACAAAGGCCGTTAACCGAGTTAACGATTGTGGAGATTCTTCACTTTTCAGAAAGTAGAAACTTTCTGGAAATTGAAGTTACTCAAACTCGTTAACTCAGTTAACGGCCTCGGTTTTACCAGGGCTGTGTATCCTTTACTATCCAGAAACCTTCAAATCTTTACGGAATGAGCTTTCCACATTGTCAGCTTCATATCTCAACTTTCATATCAAAACAATATCAGCTTCATATCAAACCAACTTTCATATATCTGCTCAAACCTTCAATTCTTCATATTTTAACTTTCATATCACAACTCAAAATGTGAAAATCAAAACACAGATAAACTCAACTCAACTCAAAACACATATCAAATCAATTCAGAACAGCCATAATCATCAGCATTTCCTTACCTCAGATCAAATCAGATAAACTCAAAACACATATACATACACAGATACATACACGGATAAACTCATATCAGCATTTCCTTAACTCAGATCAGATCAGAAAAATCACATATAGCCAAGCTCATACACATACACAGATACTCAAGTCAAAATCACATATAGCCAAGCTGAAACACATACACAAATGAGCTCATACTCAAAACTGAGTCCCTGAGTTCATGAGTTTCTGAGTTTATCTGAGTTCCTTAGTTTAGCTCATACACAAATGAGCTCAATCTCAAATAACCAAATATTTAGCTGAGTTCCTGAGTTTAGCCATACACAACTTACACAACTTCTAACCATACACAAATTCCTGAGTTCAGCGAAAACATTAACTTTTTACCAAATTACAAAAATCTTAAACATAAACAAAAATTTACTTACGAGGCGGTGAAAAGATTAGGACGTTTCCTTACACGTTTAGGACGCTTTGGGCTAGCTTGAGTTAAGTCGGAGAGGGGAATATTATCTTTGTCTATTTCTTCTTCTTCCTCTTCTTGGATTTCATCTCTCGGTGGTGACAGGGTCCTTTCTTCTTCGCTGGCCTTCTTCATGTATAATTAGACGTGGTCGAGATTTTGTAGCCATTGTCTTCCGCCGACCTGTTTGGTGCACGGAACTGGACAAGATCGCATCTATTCTGGTGCCTTCACCGACAAGATCTACTTGTACTCGACATGACTCAAGAATTTTATGCACGAATACCTTCAACGGTTTGGCTACGTTACTTTTCAACACTTTTGCGCATTCTTTTGCATGAATCCATGTTTGCTGTAATATCTCATGTATAAGGGGATGCATCTCTAACGTGTCGAGCCCCCTAAAATTACACTCCGAAGAGTTTCCTTCGCAAACGGCTTTAGATCGATGCTGGCTTTATAGAGTCAAAAGCTTTGGGTCGATCGCACCGGGAACCACCGGAGGAATATATGAGAAAGAAGATAGTCCCAGCTGATTAGATGGAGAGGAAAGGCCAGGTTGATTTGGAGGAGGAGGAGATGGGCCCATTTGAGTTGCCGGAGAAGAAGAAATACCGGCCTCAATCTATACCAAAAAAAGTTGAAATTCAACATATATATTTATAATTTTCTTGATGTCAAAATTAAACGTACGAAATTAATGTCAAATCATCTTACAGTGGTACGTCTCTGTCCACCACGGTGCGTTTTTTTGGGAGGTTGTCCGTGACATGTTCGTTGACCTTCCCGGGCAGTTGGAGGTCTACTACTACTCCCTTCTTCGGGATTACCCATTGTCCGTGTCATATCCTATATCAAATTGAATTATACATGTTAGATAATATATGTTAACAAATTTAACTAAAAATCGCTATAATTTACTTATACAAAGTCCCCTCATTCTACACTCCTATTACTCAAAATTTAACTTAAAAATGTCTAATTTCCAACATTTAAATATCAAAAATTATTACTCAAAATGTAAAAATGTCTAATTTCCAACAATTAACAATGTCTAATATCAAACATGTAAGTAGCGTATTCAACATGATGGTTAACAGATATATTGAACAAAGTCCCCTCCTTCTACACTTCTATTTCCCCTACTTATACACTCCTATTTGAACCATATCAGAAACATAGACGGTATTCTACTTGATGTTCCCTTAAATTTGGCACAAATGAACCCAACATTGCAAATCAAACCCTAGACCCAAATTCACATAGTAATTGGCTTTGATGCATCTAATCCAGGGGAGGTCCTCCCTTTTGAGGAACCTCCAAATCCATTTGCCTAGTAAGGCTAAGTTTTGGTGCCTAAGATCTAAGACCCCTAAACCACCGGCCATTTTAGAAGAACAAATGAGCTTCCAGTTACAAAGATGCGAACCGGGATTGTAATTAGAAGAACCCGACCAGAGAAAGTTACTTCTAATACGATCGATTCTTTTGATAACCCAAGACGGGATAAAGTAGAAAGACATCATGTATAGGGGGATGGACGAAAGAACTGAGTTGAGCAGAATTAGTCTACCGCCTCGAGACAACTATTTCTCAGACCACACAGACAGTCTGGATTCGACCTTGTCAATCATCGGAGACCAATCCGATCTATGAAGTTTTCCCCATCTCAGGGGAATACCTAGGTATGTAATAGGAAAAGAAGCAACCGGACAGTTAAAGAACGCAGAGATTTCGTCCTGCCTATTAGGAGAACCTCCCAACCAAGCAACCGACGACTTTTGAAAGTTGATGGTTAGACCAGACGCTAGTTCAAAGCAGTAGAGAAGCAGTTTCAGGTTTCTGAGAGTGTGATGATTAGGTTTGGCCAGAATGATGGTGTCGTCGGCGTACTGGAGGTTCAGTACGCCATTGAAAGAACGAGACTCTCCCAGTCCTTCGATGACCTGGGCGTCCCAAGCATTGCGAAGAAGTTTACTGAAAACGTCTGCTACAAGAGAGAATAGAAGGGAAGATAGCGGGTCACCTTGCCTGAGTCCACATTTGATTTTAAATTTATGACCTTCCGATCCATTAATGAGAATGGATGAGGTACCCGCGAAAAGGCTAGATTTGATCCAAGCAATCCATTTGGGACCTGTATACAAAGTTTTAAAAATATCTATAGAACTATATACTAAAGCAGACATCCGATTGACCTCTGGAAAAAAATTATAATGCAATTATATGAGCATCCACTGTTGTTTTCTAAAAATGCATAATATGCATTTTTTAATAAAAAAAGGGCTATTATCGTTCGCTATATATGCATATATAAAAATAGAAGTGAATAGTGATCTCTATATTTAGCAGTTGGCTTTAAAAACTGCTAAATATAGGGAACAGATGATGATCATCCGTCTCTTATTTTTTAAATTTTTTTATTACGACGGACGGATGAAGATCCGTCCACTAACTTTTTCAAAAACTTTTTTCCCAAAAATAACGAAAATGTTATTCAAATAATTAAAGAAATGACATTTTTAATTTAAAAAATAGAAAAAATTGGCGTCCAACCACTTCTTCCTTCAACTTTTTGGTTCTTTTATCAAAAAAAAAAAAAAACTTTTTGTTCACATATTACCAAAATGCCATTGATTTAATTACGAAAATACCATTTTTAAAATTTTTTTTTAAATTCGAAAAATATCTGTATATGCAAATTTGATAGTGGCGCTCCCCTCATTGCTATTTCCAATTGGTAAAATATGCATATTTTTTTAGAACACGATAGTGGATGCTCTAGTACGTATAGTGCATTGCTATATATAGCTGTTTCATAGAAGGCTTTTCCTGACAAACAAATCTGCATTGTGTTTGTCTAGTCTAACACACGAGCACAGTAAAAAAATGTTCCTATAATTACAAGCACATGACAGTCTGAAACTCTACACATTTTACATGAACTTATCTTAGGGATGGTGAACGGGTCGAGTGGGCCGGACCGGGCCAACCCGTACGGGTTGGCACGTATACTTAGCCGGTCCGGGCCGGGTTGCACTCTTAAACGGGGGTCGGGCCGGGCTAAGTTTTCGTTTGGGTGGCCCGCCCAACCCGTGAACCCTTTAGGGTTCAACCCGGGTTGGGTCGGGTCGACCCGCAGGTTGGCCCGTCTTTTTTTTTTTTTTTTTTTTTGTAGCTTAAGTTAAAATAATAATAATTATTATTATTATACTAAGTAAGTAATAATACTAATGTGGTAGGGTAAAAATGGCATGGGGCCCAACCAGGGCCCAGGACAGCTCTCGCTCAAAAATGAGAAAAACAACAATCTGGCTCGGCTTCGAACCACTCCATGGTCGGCACCGAGCCGCAAGTTCACCCCCATAGAACTGGTCTCCTCGTATCCGACGAGCCACGATGGCCCTCGGCCTCCGATCCGCGGCAGCCCCACGGGCCGTCCGCCCAGTCTGGCGACGAATGAGGATGACCTGGCACAACCTAGGCCATCTGATTCCCCCCAGAGGCACAGGAGCCCCATGATCAGCCATGTCAGCTCCAAATACCACCTAGGGCTTTGCCACGTCAGCCCTATACCACTCTTGGCACTGCCATGTCCGCCCTAAATCCCGTGGGCCTCCTGCCACGTCAAGCCCATGGGCTTTCGCGTTCAGACCCGGCCCCCAAGCGGATCCAAACCCGGTTGGAATTCCCTATAAATACCAGACCCTCACCCACCTTTTCAGGTAATCAATCTTTGCCACCTAAATTTCCCTAGTTACTGCTACTCTCTCACAGAGACTGACTAGATCGTCGGAGGGTCCGCCACCGAGATAAACCCCAGTGTTTCAGGACCGTCTGCAGGTACTCGAGGCGAGGCCATCCGAGCCGATCCTCAAGCGCCGAAGCGAGCCCCTCGCTCACCGTCCGGCACCGTACTCTTCCCTCATTACAAATTGAGTCCGAACTCACACCTGGTGCATCCACACTGCGACCAAAAACAAACCGCATCAGGTTGGCGCCGTCTGTGGGAACCTTTATCCGGTACGGACGTGAGTCCGAGCCTCGCCACCGACGCTCTCCCTCGACCCGATCTCCCATGGCTCCCCGAGCCCGAAGATCAGCCCGTTCTGCCCGACCAGACGGGCCTCCTCCCGAGGGGGCCCTCGACGGAGGGCAAGCATCCAATAATCCGGGTGGAAACCCCGGACCCCAGCGAAGCACTTCACACGTCGCCGAACCCGACCTTCGTCGGGTCATTATGAACAGAAGGGCTAGCCAGGCTAGGGGAGGGACCGCTTCCAACTCGGTCCCGAACCACTCCAGGCCCGCACAAGGGGAAAGGCCGTCGGCACTCAGCCGCATCGGCCGAATTCCTACGCCCCGACCCGATCCTTCCGACCATGGCGGGGTCACCAGGGGCGAGTTCAGAAGCTTCAGAGAGGAAATTGTGGAGGCCCTCCATGGAGCGCCGAGGTCCGCGACCTATGGCCGAGCCCCTCAAATGAGCGAAGGGAGAAGCCACACTCATGCGCCGACTCCCCCTCCTGAGCGCACAGACGAGGTGCTCCGACGCCTCCTAGAGATGGAGAATCGAATCGAACGCATCGGCGACAGGAATCCCAACCTAGTCCAAGGACGGAGGCCTTCTCGACCTCCATTTTCCGTCAACATCATAGAGACGGAGATCTCCCGGAACTTCCGACCTCCGCAGTTCGAGACTTACAACGGCGAGGGTGATCCAGCTGATCACATGGAGGGCTTCAAAACCCTCATGATGATTCACAGCGCTTCGGATCCCCTGCTGTGCCGAGCCTTCCCGGCCACCCTCCGGGGTCCGGCCAGGGATTGGTTCTCCAAACTCTCCCCTGGCTCGATCTTCTCGTTCGACCAGCTGGAAGCCAGCTTCCTGGCCCACTTCATCACTAGCTGGAAGAGCGAGAGGACGAGCGCTTCCCTGCTCGACCTCAGTCAGAGGGAGGGGGAGTCGCTCTGTAACTTCGTCAAGAGGTTCACAACCGAGGCCAGATCCATCTCTGCCCTTGACGCAGGGGTCACCTCGGCAGCTTTCCGACACAATGTCCGCCACAACCAGCTAAAGGTCTCCTTAGCAAAGAGGCCACCTCTGGACTTCCCTGACCTTCTCAACCGGGTCGAGAAGTACATACGAGCTGAAGAAGCTCTGAACCCAGAGGGCAGCAAAGAAGTCGTGGGGAAGGGCAAGCGCAGGGTCGATGAGGCCGAACCTGCCAAGAAAACAGCAAAGGAAGGGGTCGGCGCAAAGAGGGCACCTCCAGTCCCTCGCTTCGAAAGGTACACTCCCTTGACACATAACGTGTCCGCCATTCTCTTAGAAATTGAGGATAAGGGCATTGTCCGACTACCTCCCCGATCAAATAACAACAAGAAGCGAGATCAGTGCTTCTACTGCCGTTTCTACAGAGATCATGGGCATGAAACCGACCAATGTCGGGCCCTGAAAGACGAAATTGAGGAACTCATCTCACGAGGGTACCTCCGAGAATTCACCAGAGAAGGCCCACGGGATCGGCGAGATGCTAGGAACCGAAGGCCTTCGCCTCCGAACCCTACTCCGAACCGCATCCAGGGTCGGGATCCCGAACCCGAGGGAGCTGCGAATACACCATTCATCTTACACTGTGTCCACGGAGGGCCAATGGGGGGAGAGTCAAATACTTCCCGAAAAGCCTTCATCCGAGAGGTGAATGCTGTCCAAGACAATCCATCGCCCAAGTTGCAACCGGTGCCTGTCTCCTTCTCCGGAGAGGACCTCGAAGGCGTTCGCCTCCCTCATTGTGACGCCCTCGTCATTGGCCTCCACATGGCTAATTGTGAGGTTCGACGAATTCTCGTCGACAACGGCAGCTCGGTAAATATCCTCTTCCTCGAAGCCTTCGAGAATCTCAAACTACCCAGAGGCAAGCTCAAGCCAGCCGGATACACCTTGCATGGGTTCTCCGGCATCCCTGTCGTGATAGAAGGGATTGTTACTCTCGACGTCACCGTGGGGTCGGCTCATGTCAAGAGGACCGAGTCCATGGACTTCATGGTGGTAAACGTCAAGGCGGCCTACAACGCCATACTGGGCCGACCCGGATTATGCTCTCTTCAAGCAGTACCTTCGGCTTACCATCTGAAACTTAAATTTCCCACCCCGCAAGGGGTCGGCATCGTCCGAGGTAGCCAAGAAGCAGCGCGGTCGTGCTACATGACCGCCGTCGGAGGGGGTGTGTTCCCCTTCGACGCCGTTGAGCTCGAGCCCGAGAGGGACGGCCCGGCTCCCGAACCTGTCGACGAGCTGGAGGAGGTCCCGTTCGGCGCCGAGGATGAATCGAAATGGTTCCGGGTGAGCCGCTCGCTCTTCGAGGACTTGAAGCCAGGTATAATCGCCTGCATCCGCCGCAACGTTGATCTCTTCGCCTGGAAGCCCTCCGACATGCCCGGAATCTCCGAAGACTTGATTATGCATCGGCTGAGCGTCATCCCAGACTCTAAGCCGATCGTCCAAAAGAGGCGCAAAGTCGCCCCAGAGAGGCAGCAAATTGTGAAGACGGAGGTCGACAAACTCTTGCCTGCTCGATTTATTCAGGAAGTCAGCTACCCCGAGTGGTTAGCTAATGTCGTCATGGTAAAGAAGGCAACAGGGGGCTGGCGGATCTGTATCGACTTCACGGACCTAAATAAAGCATGTCCGAAAGATCCTTTCCCCCTCCACCGCATCGACGCCTTAATTGACGCAACCTCGGGGCATGAGCTACTGTCCTTCATGGACGCATTCTCAGGGTACAATCAGATCCGGATGTTTCCACCGGACATCTCCAAGACCTCGTTCGTCACCGACCAGGGTCTTTTCTGCTACCGCGTTATGCCCTTCGGGCTAAAGAACGCCGGAGCCACATACCAACGGCTCGTCAACAGAATCTTCAAAGACCTGATCGGCCGCAACGTGGAAGTCTATGTCGATGACATGCTCGTCAAGAGCCGGGCCGGGCCAGACCACTTCGCCAACCTCGAGGAAGCCTTCGGAGTCCTCCGGCATCACAACATGAGGCTCAACCCAGCTAAATGCGCCTTCGGCGTCTCCACTGGGAAATTCCTGGGGTTCATCGTCAGCCAGCGCGGCATCGAGGCGAACCCCGAGAAAATCCAAGCTATTATTGACATGGCCCCGCCCCGAAATGTCAAGGAGGTTCAGAGGCTTACTGGCCGGTTGGCTGCAATCGGCCGTTTCCTCTCCAAGTCAGGGGAGAAGTCTCTCCCCTTCTTCAAAGCTCTACGCGAAAAGGAGGGCTTCGAGTGGGGTACCCATCAACAAGAGGCCTTCGAACAGCTGAAGCAGTACCTCGCCAACCCTCCTCTCCTCAGCAAGCCCGAGCCGGGCTAATCCACTATGGCTCTACCTGTCCGCCTCAGATAGCGCACTCAGCGTCGTCCTCGTCCGAGAGGAAGATGGGGTCCAGATGCCATTGTACTATGTGAGCAAAGTTCTGCTCTCCGCCGAGACGAGGTACGCAAAGATAGAGAAGGTGGCCTATGCTTTGGTCATGGCAGCCCGGAAGCTTCGTCCTTACTTCCAGGCCCACTCCGTCCAAGTACTGACCAACCAGCCACTGAAGATTGTCTTTCACAAGCCCGGAAACTCCGGCCACTTAGTCAAGTGGTCAATTGAGCTGAGTCAGTTCGATATCAGCTACCAGTCGAGGACGGCCATCAAAGGGCAGGCCCTCGCCGAGTTCATAACTGAGTGCACCGTCTCCGAGCAGCCCGACACCGAGGCCTCGGACCCGACCTGGGAGGTCTTTGTCGATGGATCATCATGCGAAACGGGGAGTGGGGCTGGCATCATCCTTCGTGGCCCCGACCAATTCCTACTCCATTACTCCCTCCGCCTCAACTTTCCGGCCTCCAACAACGAGGCGGAATATGAGGCCATGATCGCCGGACTGACCCTTGCCCACCGAGCCGGTGCCCAGCAAATCCGAGCCTACAGCGATTCTCAGCTCGTGGTCAATCAGATCACCGGGGAATACGAGGTTCGCAACGATCGGATGATGAGGTATTTGGCAGTGGTCCGACGTCTCCTAGCATCTTTCTGCCACTCCGCGGTTATCAGAGTCCCTAGGGAGCAGAACACTCAAGCAGACGCGTTGTCCAAACTCGCCTCTTCCTCTTTCGAGGGTCTCGACCAGACGGTGCTCATAGAAATCCTCCTAAAGCCGAGTATCAACGATCAAGACCAGGAGGCCATGTGTGTCCAAGACGGTGCCAGTCCAGACGACTGGACCACTCCCATCCGGAGATTCTTAGTCAGTGCTGAGCTTCCTGAAGATCGAGCCGAAGCTAGACGAGTCAGGGTCCGAGCTGAAAGGTTCGTCATGATTGATGACATCCTCTTCAAACGCTCATACACCTTGGCCGACGGCAAGCCGTACCTCCGCTGTCTCACCAGCGACGAGGCCAGCTATGCGCTGAAAGATCTTCATGAGGGGATCGGCGGATGCCACATGGGGAGCAGGACGCTCGCTCGGAAGGCCCAGAATCAGGGGTACTATTGGCCGACCATGCTCCAAGACTCGCAAGACCTAGTCAAGAGATGCGGCCCATGCCAAAGGTTCTCCCCTATCAAGAGGCTTCCTCAAGCCAATCTCCGATCCCTGGCTAGCCCTACGCCATTCGCCATGTGGGGCATGGACCTCGTGGGCCCCTTTCTCGTAGCGGTAGGGCAAAAGAAATTCTTGATAGTCGCCATCGGCTACTTCACCAAGTGGCTCCAAGCCGAGCCTCTGTCCAGCATCACCGAGCGCCAAGTGCAACAATTCTTTTGGAAGAACATCATTTGCCGGTTCAGAATCCCTCGGGTCCTCGTCACGGACAACGGAACCCAATTCCAAGGTCAGAACTTCCAAACTTTCTGCGCGGACATCGGCATCCAGCAACGTTTCTCGGCTATTTGCCACCCTCAATCCAACGGCCAAGCGGAGAACGCGAACAGGCAAATCCTCGACGGCCTCAAAAAGCGCCTCGACAGCTCCCCCAAAGGACTGTGGGTCGAAGAACTGCCTAGCGTGCTGTGGGCGCACCGAACCACCAAGAGGATCCCCACGAGAGAGACGCCATTCAGCTTGACCTACGGGACGGAGGCAGTTATCCCCGTCGAGGTCGGCCTGCCTTCTCCCTGGATCATAGCCTTCGATGAAGCTGACAACTCGTCCGGCCTGAGGGCCAACCTGGACCTCGTCGCCGAGGTCAGAGAGAAGTCTTCAATCCGAAGAAGCATCTACCAACAACGGATCGAGAAGTTTTACAACAAGAAGGTCCGCCCCACAAACATCAAGGCGGGGGACCTCATGTTACGAAAACTATCCGTCTCTGATCCAACCAAGAAGAGGAAATTGGCTCCCAACTGGGAAGGCCCATACCGTGTAGTCGAGGCTGTACGCCCTGGTACATACCGACTGGCAGACATGGACGGCAGGCTGATCAGCCGACCCTGGAACGCTGAGCACCTGATGAAGTTCCTAGAAGAGCGAACATAGGTTCTATCTTGGCTAATGTAAATGATATTTTTTGTAAGCTGTCATGTGTAAAGGGCCGTTTTTGCGACCCTCCCTATCATATATGAAAGAAATCTCTTTTTGTCAAACTCCAAACGCCTCGGCGGCCGTGACCTAACACCAGACAATGGGATCGGCACCCGAGTCCTCACTCCGGTATCGTCCCCAACGTCTCGGTAGGTCCGACCCGGCTTCAGGCCAGGGAGTCTTCCTAACGCCCCGCGCCGATCCCTCACGGATCGACGGGGCCGAACCTCACCTCCGCCATCGTCCACTACACTATTGGCCAGAGCAAAGAATGAAAAGAATTCTTTATTCATATTCCCTTATTAGTTCAGAAAAAACAAACAAAGACCGTTACAGGACCACTCCACTCATCTCAAACTGGAGGAAGTCGCCATCTTAGGGCCCCCCGGGTCCGACGAAGGGCGGGACCACTCCGACCGAGAGACTAGGAGCCCTCTCCTCGTCATGATGGTCCTTAGGCTCAGCCACGGTCGACACACCAGCCACCGAGCTCTGGGCATCAACTGGTCGCACACGCTCCAGCAGCAGCAGCGCAGAGGGAACCCCCTCCGCTCGCCGACCCACCGAGGAGGATGCCGAGACACCTAGCATTGTCTTGTAATGGTGTATCTCCATCTCCTTCTCCATAATGACATCGCGAAGTAACCTCTCAGAGGAGGGCCTCTGCACCGATGCACTCGACATGGTATACCCAAGACCGACTCTGCCGAGGTCCCGATCCACCATCGCCCTCCTCAGCCGGCTCGCCTCCTCACTTAAGGCTTCAGACTTATTCCGATAATAGTTCAAGGCCGCATCAGTGTCGCGAGCCCCCTTTCGGTAGCGAACCAACGTGGCCTCCAGGGCCTCAACTTTGCTCCGGAGCCATGCCACGTCGGAACGACGGGGATCCACCTCGGGAAGGGGAGCCGCAACCTACAAGAGAACCAGCCCACTCAAAACACATAAGCAAGGAGGTTCGGAAATATCCGAGGTCAAAACACTTGGCCAGTCAAAAATCCTTTTTTATAAATGGAATCACTTCGTACATAAAATGCGATGGCCAGTCCGCGGAAGGCAAATACAATCGAGAGATGGGAAAAGAAAGACAAAACTATACAAATTGTTTTCCCACCTCAACATCGGCCGGGTTCACAGGGAGGTCGGCAGCCGGGTCATCAACGGGCCATTCTTCATTGGGGGTCTTCGGCGTCCCCTCGATCTCCATGTCATAGTCGAAGTTGGACAGGTCGACGGTCGGATAGAAGTGCCTCACATGACTGAGGGCCTTCGCATAGCACTCGTCCTGGGCTTTGATCACCAGGAGCTGACCCGCCTCCGTCAACTCGTCCTTCTCCTTGGCGAACCTCTTCTTCTGAGCCGCCATCTTCTTCGCCCATTCCTCCTTCTCCTTGTCGAACGCCGTCTTCATCTCCTGCTCCCTCTTGTGAGAGCCTTCGAGCTCTATCTTCATCTCCTTCATCTCCTGCACGGCCTTATCAGCCCGGTCGCGCTCTCGCTTCAAGGCTACCTCATAAAGGCCCCTCACGTGGGCCCCCTGCACGGTCGCCTGCAGCATCCAAGCACTACTGAGAAAACCTCATTACAAACATTTCACAAGACAAGGGGGTCGGCAGACTTACCAGCACATTAGCCTGCGCGAGGCGCGTATACGCATCCTCCAGGCCCTCGGCGTTCATCCCCGTGCGGTCCCGAGGGGTCGCCAGCTTAGCCGCCACCTCGACAGCCTGGCGTCCTCGGGTCAAGCAGTCACCCTCGCAGATCGACCAAGGCCGGCACCCACTGTCGCTGCAGCCTCTCCTCTACCTCTGCCTCCACCAGGGGACCCTTCCCCTTATCAAGATCGGCGGCCTTGCCCTGGTCCGAGCCCCCTTGAACCGCCACGTCCTTGCCCGTCTCCGAGCGAGTCCTTTTGGCCCTCGACTGAACAGGGGCCTCGGAGACCACTTGGGACGACCCCCTCGTCTTCATCGCGTCCCCCTTCTTCTCGGCCTTCTCCTTCTTCATGGCGAGCCTTTTTGCCTTGATTGATTCAGGGATCCATGCCTGCAAAAAGATCCATTAAGAACAATGAGCGCAAAAGAACAACAAGACCAAGAGAAAAGGAACAACTACATACAAAGCACGGCTGGGCTCAGTCCGACATTCGCCAGGTGACCCTCCATCACCTTCGGCCAACTGATACTGTGCGACAGACGTAGGCGCTCAACAAACCCCCACTCCTCGGCCGTCAGGTCCCTCGGCCTAGGCGCTTTGTAGCTCGGCTTGGAATGGTTCCATCGAGTAGGGATATTCCAAGGCTCCTCACTCCGAATCACCAGATATTTTTTCTTCCAGTCCTTGATAGAGTCCGGGTGACCGTGGACGACCTTCCCCTTACTCCGAGGGGAGATATAATAAACTCCCTCTGACTCCCCTGACGAGCTGATCATCAACATCGCTCGGAACACGTTCAGCCGGAGGGGTACCTTCTGCTCCTCGCATAACAGCACAAAGCAGATGATCTGCTTCCAGGAGTTCGGCCCATACTGCATCGGCACCAGGGACGCCCAATTCAACACCTCCCGAACGAATGGATGGACCGGCAGCCTCAGTCCGGAGATGAAGGCGTCCACTAGGAAGATGCAGTACCAAGCAGGCAGGGGGTCGGTCGGGCGCAGAGTAGAGTTCGGCAACATGAGCTCGTAGCTGGGCCCTATGTGGTACGCCAACTGCAGAGCCTCCAAGTCACCAGCCTCCAAGACAGTCGGAAGCGTGTCCATCTTCACCCTCTTCCGGCTCGGCGAAGATGCCTAGACCCCAAAAAGCTCCTTATCGGAGAGGTCGTCGGGGTACCGACGGAACGGCTTCGGTTGTACGGGCGACCCTGTCCTTAAGTTATGCCAAACTAGGCGCCTGGCTCGAGCCACTGGCCCTCGACCCCTTCTTCTTCGGAGCCCTCTTCTTCTTGGCTCCTTCCGGCGAGGGGGTAGATAATCGCCCCAGACCGGTCGGATTTTGAGGCCCTTCGGCTTCACCCTCCTCTGCGCCACCCTCCTCTTCGGAAGCTAACTCTAAGATCTGAACTTCGTCCGAACTGTCGCTTGCTTCCTCCGACTCGCTACTCTCCACCACGAAAGGTTTCCGAGAGCGTAACGGCCTCACATTATACACCGGCTCCTCCTCGCCTGTCGGCTCCTCCCACAAAGTCGAATCGGAAGGCTCCACATCATGTACAGACTCCCCCTCGAGCACGGGCTCCTCCCATGAAGTCGATTTTGAGGCGGGTTTCCCTTCCCCCCTCGACGTCGACGCTGACGAGCCAGACTGAGCCCTGTCCATCTGTGCCTAACAAAAGAAACTTACAAACTAACCTTTTGAATGCCTCGGACTAACGAGCCGGTGCCGCTAAAACAGTCTAAGCCGAGCGCTGAAGTGTTTGATTTCTTTTTAAGAAGACAGCAGAAGAGAAGTAAACAGAATAGAGAAGGGGGGGAGATATTTATAGAGAGAGAAGCGACGCCTCGTTTTTCGTGTTACTGTTCCTCGAATAGCGCGCGCCTACCACCAATAGAATCTCACCACGTCATCCTCGAAAAGAGCGCTGCTGACGTCACCTAGCGCCGGTTGGTGACCACACAGAGGTCGATTCGAATGAAGTGTTCGGTGGAGAAAAATTTTTGCTTAAAATTTAAGGCTCCAGGGCTCGGTTGGCTCCCCTCTCACCCGCGAACAACTCGGGGCTTACAGCCTCGGCAGCCGAAACCCCAAATTGTTCCCGGGTGGCAGAAAAGCCACCATCGCCTGCGCCCCGAGCTCCAGGGCTCGGTCGGCTCCCCTCTCACCCGCGAGCAGCTCGGGGCTTACGGCCTCGTCAGCCGAAACCCCGAACAGTTCGAGGGTGGGAGAAAAGCCACCATCGCCTAGAACCCTATCAGGTTAGCGGATCGACCCACATATCCGAGGCTCTTCAGCCCCAGGTCCAGAATACGGTTGATACCCCTCCCGTCCTGATCTCTTTCGGGCCAAACAATCGTGTCAGGGTCGTCTGACCCGAAAAAGGATCCGGACGGCAAAGTCACCACCAATCCGAGGCTCCTTATCCCCCGGTCCGGATTTCGGTCGTTACCCCTCTCGCCCTGATCTCCCCTAGATCTGGCTACCGTATCAGGGCCATCAGATCCAAGAGAAGATCCGGGCGGCAGAGTAACCACCCCTCCGACACGACCAGGGTTAAAATTTTGCAAGAAACAGACGTCCGCCGAAGCAGACACCTCTGATGGCCGATGGACCACCCTTGCTGTGATCAAACCCGCTGTGGGGGGAGGGGTATTTATAGCCTCCCCCATAGACCGGCCATTATGACATTGGGAAAGCCAATTGACGGAAGCCCATGCGCCATGCATTTATTAGGCGACGCCATTAATGCCCCTAGGAAATTGGAACATTGCACAGATCCCGGAGCGCCTTCAATGCTCTGCAAAAACGGCGGACCACCCCGCTCAAACTTTGTAAGGCACCACGATTCGCCATCACCCTTGCCGACCCATAATCCCTCGCCAGCTCGAGGTTCAGTCTAGCACCAGGGTAGTCTTCTCAGGAAGGCTCAACGGCTCGCCATCACCCTTGCCGACCCATAATCCCTCGCCAGCTCGAGGTTCGGTCTAGCACCAGGGTAGTCTTCTCAGGAAGGCTCAACGGCTCGCCATCACCCTTGCCGGCCCATAATCCCTCGCCAGCTCGAGGTTCAGTCTAGCACCAGGGAAGTCTTCTCAGGAAGGCTCAACGGCTCGCCATCACCCTTGCCGACCCATAATCCCTCGCCAGCCCGAGGTTCGGTCTAGCACCAGGGTAGTCTTCTCAGGAAGGCTCAACGACTCGCCATCACCCTTGCCGACCCATAATCCCTCGCCAGCACGAGGTTCGGTCTCGCACCAGGGTAGTCTTCTCAGGAAGGCTCAACGGCTCGCCATCACCCTTGCCGACCCATAATCCCTCGCCAGCCCGAGGTTCGGTCGAGCACCAGGGTAGTCTTCTCAGGAAGGCTCAACGGCTCGCCATCACCCTTGCCGACCCATAATCCCTCGCCAGCTCGAGGTTCGGTCCGGCACCAGGGTAATCTTCTCAGGAAGACACAACGGCTCGCCATCACCCTTGCCGACCCATAATCCCTCGCCAGCTCGAGGTCCGGTCTAGCACCAGGGTAATCTTCTCAGGAAGTCTCAACGGCTCGCCATCACCCTTGCCGGCCCATAATCCCTTGCCAGCTCGAGGTTCGGTCTAGCATCAGGGTAGCCTTCTCGTGAAGGCCCAGCGATTCGCCATCCCATTTCCTCGGCCATAAACACTCCTCCATGGCTAGCTCCCGTACCCCCGCAGGAGTGGGGGGCTTGTGTGGTAGGGTAAAAATTGCATGGGGCCCAACCAGGGCCCAGGACAGCTCTCGCTCAAAAATGAGAAAAACAACAATCTGGCTCGGCTTCGAACCACTCCAGGGTCGGCACCGAGCCGCAGGTTCACCCCCACAGAACTGGTCTCCTCGTATCCGACGAGCCACGATGGCCCTCGGCCTCCGATCCGCGACAGCCCCACGGGCCGTCCGCCCAGTCTGGCGACGAATGAGGATGACCTGGCACAACCTAGGCCATCCGATTCCCCCCAGAGGCACAGGAGCCCCATGATCAGCCATGTCAGCTCCAAATACCACCTAGGGCTTTGCCACGTCAGCCCTATACCACTCTTGGCACTGCCACGTCCACCCTAAACCCCCTGGGCCCTCCTGCCACGTCAGGCCCATAGGCTTTCGGGTTTAGACCCGGCCCCCAAGCGGATCCAAACCCGGTTGGAATTCCCTATAAATACCAGACCCTCACCCACCTTTTCAGGTAATCAATCTTTGCCACCTAAATTTCCCTAGTTACTTCTACTCTCTCACAGAGACTGACTAGATCGTCGGAGGGTCCGCCACCGGGATAAACCCCGGTGTTTCAAGACCGTCTGCAGGTACTCGAGGCGAAGCCATCCAAGCCGATCCTCAAGCGCCGAAGCTAGCCCCTCGCTCACCGTCCGGCACCGTACTCTTCCCTCATTATAAATTGAGTCCGAACTCACACCTGGTGCATCCACACTGCGACCAAAAACAAACCGCATCAACTAATAAACAATAAAAATCATAATAATAATAATAAGATTGAAAGAGTGAAATTGACAACAAATTTTGAAATATTATTCATATGAATTTAAGTTATACAATTTTAACAATTTATAACGAAATGAAGAATTCAATTCACAAATAAGTTTTATACAATAACATATTTCTTATATACAATTTTAATTGAGTACAAGTTTTCTAATTTGACATAACAAGCAAAGCTATTGTTGTTGTTGTTGTTGTTGTTGTTGTTGTTGTTGTTCTTCGGGCAAGTTGCTCCCACTTGTGGACATTGATAGTGCTTTCCCTTGCGTCTTATCTTCAGCCTTCAGCCAGTCTTCTGTGCAAACGAGCATCTCTAACGCTTCGGGCTTCAACCGATTCCTGTAATCAGATAGAACCCTGCCACTTGTAGAAAATGCACTCTCAGAAGCAATTGTAGAGACAGCAGGAGTTAGTAAATCTTTAGCCATAATTGACAGAATACTAAAAGTGTGTTCATGTTCTTTCCACCATTGTAAAATATCTAGTGCAGAAAGAGTAGGCTCAGTATCCTGTTGGTTACACCAATTTAATTCATTTGGTTGATTAGTCCTAGGTTTTTTTAAATTGAATTTGTTCAAGTAAACTAAATGTTCTATCACCAATTCTACTTTTACCCTTACCTTTAGAACTACTAGAAGAAGAACTAACTATAGAAGTTGTACTACTAGAAGCAAAACGTCTATCATAATAATCATACAAGTTATTTAACGTAGATTCAAACTGAACTAAAAAAGTAGCGCAATCAATTGTTAATTCTACATTTACCTCTAAATATCCAAAAAAACATTTCTATCAAATTCTTCGTACCTTCTAATTTGATACTAGGATCCATAACAGTAGCAACACAAATCAACATAGGAGGAGGAAAATAATACTTCAAAAATTTTGTAAATGCAGGTTTTACAATGTCACTAATATAGGGATCATTTAACATTTCGTTAAATATTTGCATCATGCTAACTAATTCAATAAAAATGCTACTAGAAGTAGCTTCATATGTTTTTGAAAATTTTAAAGTTACGGTTTTAAAAGATTCTAAAAATTTCAACAAAGATTCAGCAAAAAACCAATCGGTGGGAGTCATTTCAAAATTGTGTATATTTTTTGCGATACAAAAATCATTTACAACTGCTTTATAATCGGTGACAACATTTAGTAAATCAAAAGTAAAATTCCATCGGTGTCTAATATCCTTTGGAAATTTTCTAAAAGGAACATTTCTAACCCTACACCAAGCTTTCCATTCTTGTAAAATGCTTGGACAATGCAATGAAATGTACACAATTTCTAATTTTAACTATATATGGATCGGCTATTCTTAATGCATCTTAAACACATAAATTTATAATATGACATGCACATCTAACATGAAAAATATTGTCAGATGGAGGGTTTAATACAGATTTTAAAGTAGTAATTGCTACATTATTGTTAGATGCATTATCAAAATTAATAGCCATAATTTTATCGCGAATATGAAAAACATCACAAATTTCTATAATACGGTTTGCTATTTCAGCGCCACTATGGGGATACGGCAACGCCGCAAGTGATATGATTCTTTTTTGAAGAATCCAATCATTGTCGATCCAATGACAGGTTATTCTCATCGTTGGAATATTGTTGACACCCGTCCAACAATCCGAAGTTAAACTAACCCTACAAGTTAAACTCCATAAAATTGCAATCAAAGCGTCCTTCATTTCCATGTACACTTTAAAACAATCTGATTTGCAAGTATTTCTCAGAATTCTTTTAAAATGAGGGTTTAAGGCCGTTTGATTAAAATTTTCCAAGTTCCTACTCTCGGGATAGGAAAATGGTAACTCTTCCTTAATGACTAATCGGCCATTTCCCGACGAACAAGTTCGGGATCATAAGGGTGGCTATCAACTTGACCGGTCCTAGGGTTGATTTTTTGTTGGCCTTGTATTTGATCAAGAAGTTCTTTATGACTATGTTGGATGTGCCTACTAATTGTACCGGTGCCGTCACCCCTCTTGAATTTGTATGTTTTACTACATGTTTTACACACTTTCAAACCTATACCCGGAGTATGTTCGTCCGGGATATAATCATAAAACTTATGCCAATCGCTAGTTTCACCTCTACTTTTCCTACTACTAGGGGGTTGTGTGGTTTCGGTTTGTTGTTGTTGTTCTTCTTCTTCTAATTGTATGTCACCTACAACATCGTCGTGTGTACCCCATTGTTCCATAGTAGGATCAATGTAATCTTAGACGGGCTCACTAATTGGGACAATTGGTGGCCTACGTGAAGAGGAGGAGGAATCTTGTCCGCTACAACCTCTATCGCGTGATCTAGACATAATGTAGTAATGTGCTAAAGTATGTAAAACAATGTAGGAGCGGTGAATTATACCAAAAAAAAATCTAAAAAACAAAGAGGGTTGAGATAGAGAAGTTCAAAAAACGAACAATAATTTTAACTACAACGGAAAAAAAAAATAACGAGAGAGAGAGATATTTTGATACCGTTCACCGTGGAATACGCGTATGTGAAAAAAACCATTAAAATAAGAATACAATAGAAAAGATGGAGGAGCGCTTTGCCGATTCCGCAATTGAAGAGTTGAGAAGAGGTTGAAGTAGATTTGACGAGGGTTGAAGAGAGTTGAAGACGTTGAATTTTGATTCCGATACGACCGAAATTTGATCGTGTATATGCCTCCTTGTAGACTTGTTTGATGAATACTACAATTGTTCAAAAATTCTTTACAAATGATGTATAATAGTAGCGAGAGTAAGAGAGTGGGTGTGATTTTTTATGAAATTTTTGGGGATATTTATAGGCTAAATATGTGGGAAAAAACCAAAAAAAAACCAAAAAAAATAACCCCACTGCTCAAAGAGCCGTTCTGAACGGCTCTGTCCCAGACAGAGCGCAACAGCGCATTTTTGGGGAAATTTCGACCGTTCGACCCGCGGGTCAACGGTCGACCCGTCACGGGTCGAACGGGTCTCGACCCGCGGGTCGACCTGGCAGGGTTGAATTCGCGAGTTGGGCCGGGTTTCGCGAGTTCGATTCACTTAAATTGCGACCGGATCGACCCTAGTACTGTTCACCGGGTTCGACCCGAACCCGCCAAGCAACTAACCGGGCCGGGTCGTGGGTGGGTCGCCGGTTGACCCAGCCCAGCTGCCATCCCTAACTTATCTACCCCTTAAACATCAAGATTGATGAATAGAATTAATAGGATAGACAGTATCATGAAATTATGTTGTTAAATGGTGCATCTGGGTTTGATCATGCACATTGCTGTCACTGCAAAATGTAAACAATCACATGAACCCATAATTCCTGCACCCAGCTGTATCCACTTTTTCAGTAATCTTAAGGTGCAAATTTTCACCTATCTAGAAAGGGCACTCCATAGTCCATACACAATGGCAGGTATACGATAAGTTTTATCCACACACAAAAAAAAAAGATCTTTTTTCTGTTCTACATTCAATTAGAAAAGTGAGAGTACCGCTGATCCAATTTGAACAAATAAAATCAACAACTGAGAGCCAAACATCCATATTCAAAGCATCTACTAAACATGAGAATGTTAGCATAAAACAGGACAGAAAAATGATGAAAACACCATGATCAAACTCATTTCAGTTCATGGTGGATCACTTCCAAGTATATCAACCACTTTAAAGATAATATAAAAGGTTGTTGACCGAACTAAAAATTTTAGAACAAAGAGATGCAGTTCTTTCTCATTCACACTCCTACACAAGTTCGAGGCTCAAGATCTCACATAGCGAGAGGGCCCAAAAAGGTACGAATACGGAAGGATTTTGGTTATATTGTCTCTTCCAACACTTGCCTGATAAATAGTTTTGATCTTCTCAGAGACGGGCAACATAGGAATTAGCCTGTGTGACATATCTCACCCACCGGTAGGGATTGTAGGTCTGGGATTTCTTTGCTATTTGTAAATACCTTACCTGCATAAAAGGAATTTAGCATCATTCAGTAATATACAGATAACCCAATTGCTGAGAATTCTTATCTAGTGTATTTGCAAAAGGGCATTGTTAGATTTTTGATTTAATTTGAGCACTTTTTCATGGATAGGAGCACATTATAATTACCATATCTAGTTAGTTGTAACCCAAACATGATTAGGTTATTGAATGAAATACCTAACAAAACAATCTATTTCACATTTCAACTAATGTCAGCAAATTGAGGGACCTAATGACAATTTCAATAATTTGGACCGTATTCAACAAAATACAATTTTAACGAAAAATGTTAAAACATATTGAAACATGTTTATGAGAACAGAAAAAATTAAAATTAAACATCAACAATAGAAATGATGAGAAACACAATTATTTGGAATCCATGGCACTCTGTACATGAAACAAAATAAAATATCCATTCTGCATCACCTGAAGTTTTGATGCATTGTACATTGGTATTGTAAAGTTCATGCTTACAGGCCCAGCTTCCCTTGTTATATTTCCTGGATTTTGCAACAAGTAAAAATAAAATCTTGGTGCACAATGATTGTTAGGTACATTAATTGATAAAACAGCTCCATCCATATTCAATCTAAAAAACATACCATGTGATTCCATAGTAAAACTGAGCTTTGCACGAAGTGTGTGTTCCGAACCGCCAACAATCTGATATATTTTAGATTGTTCAGAAAACGGTTTTAAGTACAAGTCTAATACATGTTAAAGAAAGGACCTAAACCTCAGAAGGATGACTACTGATCTTAATCTCACCTTTTTTAAGCACCATTCAAGTCTCCTGTTTCCTTCCTTAAAGTCAGTGGTTTGCCCTATTGCCCCAGCTTCTAACTCAAAACTAACTCTGCATGAAGTTATATGCATAGAAAAATTAATTAAGTAGCACCAAAATAATTTATGCAAGGCAACACAAACACCAACATGGTTAGGCGAATAGAATCACATCAATAAGCAAGTGAATATCAGTTTGGAGCTACAAGGTGATATTGCCCTGCACTTTTAGACACGCACGAAATTCAACACATAAGAAAACAGTGATTAATTCTCCAAATCTGATGAAGTACATGAAGAATCACATCCCAAAGTATACATCACAAGCAGCATCTTATAACTATTCTTGGTCACAAACAAGAAAATATACAGTATACAGTGTGATCATCTCAGTAATTTTGAGAGTTAAAGATCCTCTGTTGTGCTTTTTGTCGAAATTTTGAGCACTAATTCGGTTTTCCTTCACTAACTAAAGCTTTAGTTTGCAATTGAATTCATAAGAGTAAATAAATCTTTAGGTAAGTGCCTGCTTCAAGAAGTGGTGGACCTGCATAGTGTAGAGGATAGGAGATTGCCCACCCTCGCTTCAAAATTTTCTACATGAGGTAGTAATCAGTTAGTAAAATATATACTATTTGAGTACCAAATCAAAAGACTCAAAGGTAGCCAATTGTTAGTTGCTCTGACTCATATAAATCTATCTCCAAATTATTCATTTATGATTTGTACCTCTGCTCTCCGTTTAATTTTAGTTTACGCATCTTTTATTTTTAATTTAAGCTATACTCTCAATTTATTTTTAGCTCAATGTGTGTGGTGTACTTGGAATAAAATGAACTTACTTTATGTGGTGTTTTGGAAAAATGGGAAATCAAATAAGACAACAAAATTCTGCTTCTCACTTGCAATATCTCATTTCATACCAAAAAGTCAAATTTTTTAAATCTCAGTTCTTAGCAATCTTTTTATTTACCTTCAAAAAGTAAAATACATACCTCTGTTTTGTTTTATATAGGTTTCGCATAAACTGGACATGCCCCCCTTTATAGATATATAAAGTCAATTGACACATATAATACAAGTGTTTTTTCTTCAGGAGGATACAGAACATTATTAGATGTTCTATACTTAAATAGTGGTGATCAATTTCTTAAACTACTTGCAGGATGGTCTACTAAACAAATTGAAACTCGTTGCTTATGTTGCTGGGAATCAACTATCAAAATTGGTTTGCTTTCATTAGCCTATACTTTCAACTGTTGCTTTCTACTTTGTTAACAGAAACAAACTACATACACATGAGTACTTCAAATATACAACCATGGCCACTAAGTCACAGACCAAAAAAGCATATACTACAGATCCATCTGAAGAAGCTAAATGCAAATGCAGAAGGAAATAAAGCATCTGCAAATGCAAAACTGAGCAGTTCAGTCTCAGTTAACACTAATGGTAAACACTTCAGCTTTTCACTAGAGAAAGTGAATGAATTATCACAAACACCAAAAGGCAGCAAAAATAAAGCCCAATAAGTACAACAATATCATGACCACTAAGTTCCAGCTCAAATTGAGATAGCACCATAGTTTCCATATAGAAGACTAGGCAAAAAAGGAAAAAAATACTACCTTGTTGTGTAACTTGGCAGAGGCATCTGCACTGATATTGTGTTAGCAGTGACACTAGATGGAAAGTCGGCACGTACTTTTAGAATAACTTCAGCCTGCTTGGTCAAAATTAAATAAAATTAAATAAATAAAATGTGTACTTGCTGGAGTCGTAATTTTACCAATTATGCATACTACACTACTAGTAAGAACAAATTACGTCAGATAGGAAGAATATTCACACCTTGTATGCTCCTGCCTCTTCAACAAATGCATTAACACGAAAAGGGGGCTTAAATTCCTGAGTCATTCTATAATTCATAACAGAGAATTCACCATCTGGAGGTATCTACAACCAAATTAACAATAAACACCAAGTGTAAATGGAGTATCTAATGAGGTTAAACATGGCTGTTGCAGTTCTAGTGATAATACTAACAGTGTTACAAAAAAAAAACGCTTTCTTATTTACTCACCAGTGCCAGAGTTCTATCAATGTCAAAACTGTCAAGATGTACAGATTCATGGAAATTACAATCATCAAGAATAACGGCGCCGCCTCCAGAGTAACTTCTATAGTCTGTTGAGTATCAAAAAGTGAAATGCTGTGAATACAGAACATAATCTGCTGCATAAGCTTATAGAAGAACTGTAGCTAGAATCATTGTGTTGTCACCACAACAATATTTCATTTTAAACTATGCATGAATGTCTATGTACCAAAACGATCGAAACAGACATCTAGAGAAACAATCATCATGACTAACCTGTAAATAAATGTAAATTCTGAAGCCAAGAACAACTTTACCAGTGAACATTAATACAAATTCTACTATCTTAAGACAACCATTTAATCACTTGGTGGAAGATATTATTGACGGTTGACTCTAAAAGAGACGTTATTTTTGGTGGCCATGAAAAAGTTTAATATAACAGAAGATGCAATCATACAACATGTACACTAAGAATATAAGAAAGTTTAATATGAAATGTGAAAAGAAGATGATGCTTTGTTCAGAGAACTGTGTTGATAACAAGGAGAAAACTAAGAACAAACCGTATACAGAAGCCCCGCCTTTACCAATACTCAAGTCCTCATTAAGAGCAAGCCGAATTTCTGGATTTCCGCTAAGATAACTTTTCATTTGAATAGTTCCATCAATCTCAGAAGTGAGAATGTAACCCTGTTATATATGTTTTAAGAAAGTGGTCAATGATTGTGTTGACAAACAAAAAATAAAATTCTAAAGCTGACTATGAAAATTTTGAAATTTAATACAAGTAGCATGACGAAAATGATCAACACAATCACCAAACAACAGCCTTCATGAGATACGTGATCAAAGACCATCACTCAAAGACCGAGTAAAGTTTTAAACAAACAGGGTTAAAAGAAAGATTCAATAACCAAAAGATAACAGATTAGGTGTTTGCTAGCATTTTTCATTGGGGTTTAGCGCACGCACTGCTTATATATATAGGGAGGTCTTATCAGGGGGCTCCGACCTCTCTGAATATATATAAGCAGTGCCTGCGCTAAACCCCAATGAAAAATGCTAGCAAACACCTAATCTGTTATCTTTTGGTAATTGAATCTTTCTTTTAACCCTGTTTGCTTAAAACTTTACTCGGTCTTTGAGTGATGGTCCTTGATGACTTATCTCATGAAGGTTGTTGTTTGGTGATTGTGTTGATCATTTTCGTCGTGCTAATGGAGGTAGGATGCCACTCTACCTAAGAATGGTACACACGGCCATATTTGGATGAAATAAAAAAGGAAAACATGATCCATGCCATTGAAAAAAAACTTCATAACATTGAACATAGGTGATGCAAAATCACTATATTCACACATGTTTTGCTCATCCATTATGCAGTCTCATTTGTTCTATTGCAAAAAAAATCGTTCATTTTGCAGTTACATGATGCATGAGCAAAACATGTGCGAATCTAGTGATTTGAAACCTATGTTTAACGATATGAAGATCATTTTCACCGGCATGATTGTGTTTTTCCTTTTTATTTCATCCAAATATGGCCGAGTGTGTACCATTCTTAGGTAGGGTGGCTCCCTACCTCCATTAATTCCCATATATATATATACGGCCATGATCCAGTGAGAACTCATTTGGTGAGAACCACGTGAGAACTTTTGTTTGGGACATTAGTTGAAAGATCTAAGCCATTAATTTTGATCTACATGACTAAATTAGCTAAGGATGAGAAATCAAGTCGTTTGAGATTTGTTTGCCCATGCACTGAAATGTTACAAATTGTATATATGATGCATGAACAAATGAATTTCAAATGACTTGATTTTATAATTGTAGCCTAATTTAGACATGCTATACAATGTGAACGATCTGGATCATCGATAGGATAGATATACGTGGAGTTCTCACGAAGCTTATCGTGAACAGTTCTCACCCGATCGCTTCTATATATATATATATATATATATATATATAGAGAGAGAGAGAGAGAGAGAGAGAGAGAGAACCCTTCTGTTGTGCACTACCCTCCGTGTGCACTTTTTACACGGAGTACACATGGATGATCTGAACCGTTCACATTGATCTACACGTCTAAATTAGTCTAAATATGTAAAATCAAGTCATTTGGAATTCATTTGCCCATCCATCGAGTCAGTATAAAAACAAACGATATTCAGCCATACAATTTTGTAAAACTTCAATGGATGAGCAAATGAATTCCAAATGACTTGATTTTACATATTTAGACTAATTTACACGTGTAAATCTATGTGAACGGTTCGGATCATCCATGTGCACTCCGTGTAAAAAGTTCACACGGAGTGCACACGGAGGATAGTGCACAACGGAAGGGCTCTCTCTCTCTCTCTCTCTCTCTCTCTCTCTCTCTCTATATATATATATATATATATATATATATATATATATGCCATGTCATGGAAATGCACCCAAGGGGGTGAATTGTCACTGCGAAGTACTATACGAAGTGCAATGAGAAACAAACTTAAATAAGAATATACGAAGTGCTATTTTTGAGCATTACATATAATAAGTCAGAAGAAATGGACGGTTCAAATTAGACAGACTAAGTTAAAGTTAAAAGATAAAAGAATATGTTCTTTTAACTGTTTGGCTTAGTTTCACCCCCCCCCCCCCCCCCCAACTCAAAGAAACCTAGTTTTTTTTTAATTTTATCTCAAACATCAAATAACTTAAAAGTTCTCCAAGTCCTTGACGCTCTCTGACTCTTCCAACTCCGAAACGTTCAGAATGTTCGAAATGTTCTGAATCTCTGTCTGTGATTTTCTCTCTCCCTCTCCCAATGATCCCTCCTCTCACCACTCTCGAACCCCATTGCTGTCCCCACCGGCGACTTCGACGTCCGTTACCGCACTTAAACCCCATCTCCTCAACTTCATTTTTCAACTCCACAGCCGGTCATTGGAATCCTTATCATCTATGATGCCTATATTCTTTACACTTCGAATCATTATATGACAATTACTGAGTAAAGTTTAGAATTAAGACTGGTTGCTCCACTGTGAACTCTTTAAAAGATCTGATGAGTAAAGAATATAAGGGGAATTGAAATAGATGATGTAGGATTTTTGAAATGGATTAGGTTAACATGGATGCATATAAATTAAGTTCATAATGCTTCCTTTTCAACGCATGGCCTCATGGCCTGCTAGTTTTCTGCTTTTATAGACTGGGAGAAGTCAAAGGAGTAGATGTAAAAATGAATGTGACTTGTTAGATATATAGAAAATGCTTACATTTGCTTTTTCTTCTTTTTTCAATTCAGAAGTGAGGTGATCCTATATATGTTGCTTTGCATTGCGTTGGGAAGAACATTCGCAAAGCTTCTGACCTTTTTGATGGTTGAGAGTCAGAAATAAAATAGAACAGGGTTTTGCTTCTCATCTTGTGATGGTTGAACATTAAAAATAAAAATTTAAAATAAAAAAAAATTTAAAAACTTTCAGTTGTTAACTGAGAAAGATAGGTTGACAGACGTGATGTGAAACTCAGAAACTCAGAAGACAGGATGAAGGAGCTGGAGGGGGGGGGGCAGGGTTTTTGAGTCACAAGGATGAGAAAGTGAACCAAATATTGAAAACTTTTATATAAAAAAAAACCGTTCTTTAGTGAACATACACAAATAAATTAGAGCTGTCCATTCCACTTAATTTTCTAATCTTCTTATTTACGTTTGCTTCTCACTGGATCATCCCTATACACACACACACAAATATATGAGAATAAGGAGGCTGGGGTGTCACTAGGGATGCTTTCGGATCGGATAGTGTATCAAATATGGATGCAAATTCGGACATTAAATTAATATTATATAAAATAAATTAGAAAAATAAAAATAAAAGTAAAAATTGAACAGAATATGACAAAACTTTAATGTATATATTAATCACTAAAAAAAGAATGGTAGTTTAGGAAATGAAGAAAAGTTAAAGATCGTTGTAATTTAATATAAAATATTGGTATGAGAAAGTTGATCAAATTTTAATTTTGAGAAGAATATAAAAAAAATTAAAGATTATATTAAAACTAGTATATATATAACTACAAATAAGTTTTAAAAAGCCTGAACCAAAAAATATTGAAGTCAACCAGGGGTCTAATACAAATTTTCCCAGGGTTGTAAACTTGTAATCTTGTGGTGGATAAGAAAGAAAAAAGTGAACGGGCTGATGGTTCGAACCACCAACTTCACGGCAGAAGTATAAGGAGACAACAAACAAACTACACAAAAACTTATGATTATTCGGGGCATATATATTATATATTAGATTACTAAGATATCAGTATCCGATCCTTGGCCGGATCCGAATCTGTATCCCGATCCGGAAAATATAGGGTTTACTATCCGTCTCCGGATGCGAATTCGAACGGATCTGGATTTTTTAATATCCAAATCCGCATCAATTTCGGATTCGGATCCGGATTAAATCGGATAAAATCATATCCAAGAGCATCCCTAGGTGTCACCCTAGCTAACTTAGTTAGGGAAACATCTGAAAATTCATTCTCGACTCTCTAAAATAAAAATCCACACCGTTGGATATGATCGACATCTTAAAAACTATTTGCGTATAAATTTCAAATAACTTCGACAAATTTTAATCACTCATCATATGACCTAAAAATAAGTAATTTTAGACCCTTTAGAATGTCGATATTCCGGTTGCATGATAAATTGTTAAAAAACGTCGGATTCTTTTAAGATTTTATACACATACTTTTTAGATGTAGACCACATCTAACGGTGTGGATTTTTAATTTGAAAAACAGAGATGAATTTTGGGAAATCTCCTTAGATGAGTTAGCTTGGCTAGAAAAATGTTAACTACTACTTTTTAGAGTTAATGAAAACTATATTGTCCAACCTATATATATATATAAGCAATGCTCCATTGCAAACCACTGAAGTCGTTGTTCGGAACAACAGCTTCGTTTATTTTAAACCTAAGCCGTTGTTCCGAACAACGGCCTGGGTTATATTCGGAACAACGGCTTAGGTTTATAACCTAAGCCATTGTTGGACACGGCTTTAGTGGTTTGCATACCCGTGCACGGGACCCATTTGCACTGGAGCATTGCTATATATATATATATATATATATATATATAGAGAGAGAGAGAGAGAGAGAGAGAGAGAGATGGATGTAGTTTTCATTAACCCCAAAAAGTAGTAGTTGACACTTTTCTAGTACACATTCACCTAGGCCCACCATGTGTTACATTCACTACCTACTTTTCGCCTTTGACCGGCTCTTATCTTAAAGCAAATGAAAGGTATACAATGTGTTAACTACTACTTTTTGGAGTTAATGGAAACCATGTACTCTCTCTCTCTCTCTCTCTCTCTCTCTCTCTCTCTCTCTCTCTCTCTCTCTCTATATATATATATATATGAGCTAGACGAGAAACTTCCTATTTAATTTTGAAAAGTAAATTTAACACTTTTTTATCCATAGGATTAGCTTTGAGATTAGTGAAAAGCCCTTTGTCTCATTCCAATTGCATTAAATGGAGTGAAAAAAGTAAAAGTAAACACCAATCTCAATGCATATCCTATAGTTACAAAAGTGTAAAATCTACTTTTAGAATTAAATGGAAAGTTTGTACTCCAACTCTCTACCTCAAGACATCTAGCCACAATCTAGTAAGTGACATCAAATAAGTGAAATAAGTATCAGCTAATTTTACAATCACCTCCTCTAATATGCATGATCCAACCGTTCAAAGTGATTTACATGTCAAAACCCATTAGAAGGATGAAAAATATCACAAAGTTTGAATATGTTTATTCATGCATCGAACGGTTGAAAAAGAACGTTTTTTCAACAATAGGAACAAATGAGAACAATTTTTCAGCTTTATGCATGTTCAAAATATAACTTCCTCATATTTCATCCTCCTATTGTTTATGACATGTAGAACACTTCAAACGGTGAGAATCGTACTTAAGAGGAGAAGATATGTAATATGGTTTCTCTTCTCTTATGTCACATATAAAAATGTCACTAATACATCATGATACCATATAAACACACAGTATCAGATTAGTGTCATTTGCAACCAAAACAAACCCATTACATTAATATATCCAATAACATTGCTATTAACACCATCACATCTTAGACTTCCCCGCAAACAAATATCATCAACATATAATTCCAGATGAAAATATAAATCAATTTCAAAAAGCAGTATGTTAAATACTTACACTGGAGCTAAATGTGACGCTGATTTTCTCAATAATGTCAACGAATATTTCCTCCCTCTTCCTACCCCCAGGTTCATTGGCCACAACAGATTTGGTGACAGCTGTACCTGGCATCCGCTTGTTGTTTTGCTGCAAACAAATATCAGATGTTCTAACAGCTAATCAAGGTAATATTACAGAGTATCAAGTAGGCAAGGTGATGAGAAGCTCAATGAGATACCATAAACATCGCAGCAGGTCCAAGAGGTGGTAAACGTGCAGAATCAATTACATACGGTTCATTGAAAATGTAAGACTTCAAAACCTCTGTCGAGGTTGTTTGCGGATAACCAAAGTCCTGAAAACAAAGGTAGAGTTAATTTGTAAACCATAAATTATCAGAATGGATAACAGCTAACTAGTGTAAGACCAGCACACATGCAAATTATCATGTCCACAATTGCAAAGTAATTACATTCAACAGGTAAAACATAACCCAGGGCTCACAAATGCAATATGTGGCAATAAAAAACAGCCCACTGCACATTGCATATAACCCCCATGAAAAACCGAAAAGAGGAAGATGGTGTGGAAGAGTAAATTGATGAAGAGGAAAGAAGAAAATAAATGTGGGGGTGGACGGAAAAAAATTGGATCTGCGCCTGCCACCACCTGTCACGAATAGCAACCAGCCAATTGTTTCTACAACTCATGGAGAGAGCAGCTGGGGTTTGACCAAGTATCCTAATTGGACAAATATCCTACATGACCAAGGAACCATTCAGTGGTGCAACAAGATTATGTTGCTTTCTGGTGAATGCGATATTTTGCATATGTATCCAACATGAAACTACCTATTTGAAGATAGTATTTTATAATTTATGTGTGTTAGTGCATTGTTTAGCATCAATTTTTTGTCGGTGTGTTTCTGTTCGTGCTTCTTAAGTTTATAACATCTCTAACATAACAAGGGAAAGAGATATATAACTTAGATAAGAGGAGGTTCCTTACTGCAAAAAATGAGCAACGGGCAAAACAACCAAAAGAATTATTTCAATATGTTGGGGAGAAAATCCACAAAAGTCATAGAGCAACGCTCTATAAAATGAATCATACAGCAAGCCACAACTTACCATGTGACATGCACATGGATTTTACAGCACCCTATAATAGTGCAAACAAAACATCAAACAGTGCAATGCTCTATAAAATGAATCATAGGGTAAGCCACAACTTATCATGTGAGATGCACATGGATTTTACCGCACCCTATTATGACCTGCTGGAACAAAACATCTAATAGCGCTAACGAAAAAAATCAAAGAATGCAAGTAGTTTAATGATTCACAAATGACCCTAACCAAGTGCAAAAAAAGATGGGACATTGGTGGAGTGAAAATGGTAAAAATTAGGTTTTTCACTGAAAATGATATTCTAATACAATTTAAACAGTCCCATGTGACACAAGAGAGGGGGAGGTTACTTGAGATACATGCACATGTTACCACTTGTTCATTATCCATCTTATATAGCACTATTATATATAAACTTTTGTAGAGGTTTGGAGTTTGACGGAATCTAACAGAGCTCATGCTGATAAGTAAATAAACCTCATATAATCAATGGTTGGTAGCTTTAGCATTGGAGTGAACGCAATAGTAATTTGGTACTAGTAATGTAAATTAAAATAAGTATGTTATTCAGGTCTGAAATGAGGCCTGGCGTACAATTCTTTTTCTTTCCCTTCAAGCTGTCACTACTATGGGAAATTTGGATGTCTTCTAACTCTATGATTGGGTGCCTAAGACTAAGAGCGGTGTTAGAAAATGATCTAACGATGATTTGACAGAAGTATTTGTTCTGAAGTTATAATAGAGAGTAATTAGACAAGTATGCAGATTTGTACAACATTTATAAACCTAAAGTGATCATAGGTTTTTATCATGGTTATATAATTTTATTATTCATGAATATTGTAATCAGAACTTTCAGTAATTACTTTCTGGGAGACTAGGACAACTTATTTTCTTTAAGGTTTACAGTCATAATATAATCCCCATTAATGTCAACCATCAGAATAGGAGATGATCTCTTCCTAAATGAAAACTTATTTATTGTCTTTGGAAGCTGGACTAGTTCGCTTCATCATCCTCAAGGTTTTAAATCTCAGATTTCGGACTCGTCTCGGCAAAGAGTGTTTTGTCTCGGATCGGAGATATCAGAGATCTCAGAAAAATGTGATCATCTCGGATGTTCATTTCAGACACTCGATAAACATTTTTTTTGTTACTAAACAAGATATTATATACTCTACATGTCATTTATCATATAAAATATTGTATAATAGAACTAATGACATGAATCATTCACGGTAAATATTCGCAGAATTTAACAAAAGTATAAAAGAGAATGTAATATAAGTATATAACTAAATTGAATTTGCATTGATTAAAAAAATGTATTTGTTAATTGACTTATTGGACTCTTCAGATACACAAACAATAGAGTCGAAAATTCACATTATCTTAGCTTAAGGTCCTATATTGAAAGACTCATCAGATATTTCGGCAATTTCGGCCGAAATCTACACATTTCGGTCCAAAATGATATGAAGTATAAAATCTGTGATTTCGTATTGGCAAGCTAGCTGAAACGAAATTTTGGCCGATACGGCCGAAATTTAAAAGAGTGATCATCCCATAGTTTTATAATGCAATTCCATGTTGTTGAACTAGTTCATGCTAGGTTTCTGATCCTAAATGGCAATAGAAGTACCACAGACTTCATTCTTCTAGCTTCTAATTGATTAAATAGATAGAGAAAAGATGGAATATTTTACTGTTACAACAAATGGTATATGTGGCTGCTGCATGAAATGGGCCATGTAGTCCACACATCCAAGCTCTATGTTACCAAAATTTATAGAACTCTTGTGATCCATGATGTTGACAGCACAACCATATTCTCTTCCCTAAAAATGTTCCAGACTTTGCTAACTAGTAACTAAAGAGTAATGAGTTCATCTCTGTCATTTCTGTTACTTTTTAATTCAAATTTAATAATTAAATTAGTGCACAGAATTCAACAATTATATCAAACTCAGAGATTTTGGCAAGAGGCAAAATTGGTTCCATATGGTTGGCAGAAGAATGCAAGCTTAAAAGGAATGCAACAGATCTAAGCAAGAGGTTGCAACAAGTATGCATAGAACAAATACAGTTGTGACACATGCTACACCTTACTAGGAAATGACTGACCACCTTACGAACACAAACAAATGGGAACAAGCAGCGGCATAACAAGGGAGAGAGGAAAAAATGTCAATATATCACATTTCTTCATATTAATGTCAATTCCATTTTGATTATATTGCACGTTCCAAAATACCAAGAATGAGAAATCAAACCTAGCCAGAACTTCCAATATTGTCATAAAACCTGGGACACAACAAATTTATAGGAAGTAGGACAGAGGGGGCATGTGATAGTGGTATAGGGCATGTGATAGTGGTATAACAGAACATATATTATAATTAAGCATAAATTTAACCCAAGTGACATCCAACAATATATTTTTGAGCTACATAATGAAAATAAGAGATATATAGTCTATAGAAAGGTATAGATACTCCATAGTCCATTCCAAAACCGGAGAGATCCTTGGGTCATATGCAAGTACTAAGAGTTAGCTTATAGAAATATGAAAAAAGTGGTTGAAAAGTGTTCATCGTGTGTTCAAAAAATGTTTGAGAAGTGTCTAAGAATGTCGAATATAAAAGATATATAATAAAATTTAGGACACATATGTGAAGTGTCCAACATGTCCAAGTGTCCGACACAGGCACGGCTCAGCGATAGAAGTATACATAAGAGTAAACCAAACCTACAAGGAAGATGCTGAAAAAAGTATGGGCAAACAAATTTAAATAAGTAGGGTGTTCCAATTGTGTAGTTTAATAGATAGCTGAAAGAGAATTTTCTTTTTCCCATTTCATCTGTTAATAGTTATCTCTGATGATGAATGCTATAACATCATGATACAAGTACAGAAGCAACAAAAATTATTAATATGGACATAAATCATTTATCAAGAAGCGTACATCTAAAATGGAATACAAGTGAAATAATGTCAGGCTGCGAAGTAATCTAGTAGGGAAATATACTTACAATGACTTCATCGAGTAACTCGTATACGAGAACAAAATTTTTCCGCAATGAATCCTCATTAAGGACACCAAGGTAATCTTTAGTAATACGTGCAATTCTTTGTAAAAGCTCCACAACAAGTGATGGTGATACATTAACTCTTGTTGTTGCTACAAATAGTAATCCAGCAACCTTCACATGAATGTAGTTGACCCCATCTACATTCTAAACATTATAAATAAATAAAAAAGTGAGACGGGGGAAAAGATAATAACAGATGAATTAGCATGAGAGGGAACTCCTAGAGGGAAAAAAACTTTCTTAAAAATATTGCTGCACAAACTATATAAAAGCATAAAAGCAAACAAACAGAAAGAAGAAAACAACCCAGCAAAATCAATCTTTTGAAGTATAGCAACATTTTATGTGGATGTCTAATCTTAAATTCTCAGTTTACATGGAGGACAAATTGATTTAAGTTAAGGTCACCTTATGGAAATGTAAATGATAGTGGTTCTAAGGCGGATGTATAGCAAAAACAAAAAGGTTGTCTTTGTATGTTATTGTCATTCACCCAGATTGCAAACATTCAGAAATAAGCATGACCAACCAAAACCAAAAGTAGCTAACAATCTTCTAAAACCAATATATTCTTTCCAAAAGAAATGTTGGAAGCAAACCCAAAAAATCTAGTCTACCTTTCCGCAAAAAAGTGATTAATCCATTTTATATGAGTTTTTTTTTCCTTTCTTTTTTCTTTCTCTTTCTTTTTTTATTTTTTGGAGGGGGGGTGAGGGCAGGGAATATAATATACAACAAAAAGCTGCATTTTGATGTATAATGTCATAACGAATTAGTGTGAAAGATGTTATACCAACAAGTAAACCATCGGCATTTAGATCAACTTTCTAAGCTGGCTCTAAACGCAGTGGAACTATGGACGAGCTATGTTCAGGAGAAGAGCTTCCCTTAAATCAGAAAATGCTACACAATAAATCATGCAGCCCAAAGGCAAAACTGTGCACTGGCCAGAGTGAGGCATTGCGCCCTCCTTCTTCCTCCTCATCTCTCACTTTTCCGAGGAATAATGCTACATGCAAAGAGTTTAGAAATATTGGTACTTAACTGAGAGTTCTTAATTTTTCATATTGATCGGACCAATTTGGGGAAAATATGTACACTTTTCCAATTTCCACTCACATGCAGCATAGTGATGGGCCCTCTATGCCTTGGGAACAGATTTAAAAACAAAAGTTTTGTCCATATGAGTAAATGATATTATATAGAACAGAAAAGAGGTCATGTGGGTCTATGGGATCCAATGGCCCTCCAGTTATTCTATATGGTATCAGTCACATGGGTATATAATTATTTTCCCTTACGATATATGATCTTTTCCATAAACGTTATTTAATGTATTAAAAGATATACCTAAAATCTTATTTTATATTCTATCTCACAGGTTTATTAGTTGGGATGGATTCTTTTTCTGGCTCTTGACTTATGTGTGCCGAAGAGTCTGAATTAAGGAGAAAGGTGATAAATTTTCCATAGCAAAATTTATCACCTTTCTCCTTCTTCTAGACTATTTTCCTTAGTCTTGGTCCTCTTGGAGAATATGGAGGATGCTAAGTCGTCTTCCTTGAACTATGGTAGACCCTCTTTTATCATAGTTTTGAACTTTTGACATCAACTAATTAGGAGAGTTGACGTCATGTCGACAACCGCTCATAAAACTTTGTCAAATCTTCTAGAAACCTTGAGTCCTTAGCCGACCCCATTTTAATAGGATATGGCTTAGATGATGATGATGATGATGGTTATTATTATTATTATTATTTATTTGCCTGACACTAGGTTCCCACCTAATTCTTTTTGCAAACAGTACTAGTTCGGTAAAAAAAATTATATGCTTTATTCGTCCTCCCTCTAAAAATGAATTGTCGAAATAATACTCCATAATTAAATAATAGAATTTATTGAAATTTATAAGTTTTCAAGTAGTCTTTTTTATTTGCAGTAATTGGCTATTGTGATATTCCAGATGAAGAAGACTTATAATATTGATCAGTTTTCGATAAAAAATGGTGAATTCTTCTAAACTGTACTGTAAATCATGAAGCTGAGGCATAAACTGATGATTCCACTCCTAGTTTCCTTTGTACATATTTTGGCACACTCGACATAATTTCCTGGTTCGCCCTTGCTGCAATTGAAACTTATACAAAAGGGCAAACCTCCAAATTATTCTACTTTTAAAAAAATCTGGAACTGGGTGATAGATTTGCTACAAGGAACTGTGCTATACTCTTAAGGCACGATAAAATGACTGGTAAATAGGATGCATTGATAACAATAATAGCTGTACAGCCTGAAAAAAATCATCTGTTGCATTCGTACATCTAGACAACATAAAGTCAGATACTAGTAAAAAAAAAAACTTCAGTTGTCAACAACTTTTAGTCATATGGCTAACCTACTATTGCAGGGGAAATATTTTAACTACTTAGCAAAACATACCTATTACTAATATAATCAAATAGGAAACATGCAATTGAAACTTGTGCAAAGGTGAAACATTCGAAGTTTTCCTAGAATTCAGACAAAAAAAGAAATCTAAGTACCAGAAGGTAACATTTTTGCTATAAAGAATTGCAGTAAACAATTCAGAAATTAATCATGTGAATAAGTCATAATTATAATGGTAATACCAAACCTATAACACTAATCTCTTACAGCCTTTTTTCAGTTTTGCATCTAAATAGCACAAAGTTTGATGCTACTTATGTAGAAAAATAATGAAAACTGAAAGGAATTGCAATTGTCAGAAACTTTTGCCCATGCGCTTAACCAAATATGAGCAGGAAACTGAGTAAAAATTAAAGTAGGTTGTTTTCTAACCCACTCGATGTATATAATTTCACATCTAAAACTGAGATGTGGTGGCATGCTTCCACATAAAATTGATAAGGATCATTCCAAACATATGTTTCCCTTCTCACTGGTAAATATGATTTGTAACAAACAGTACATGTCACATGATGATAAACCTGAAAGCATCAGAAGCTATCCACTTCCCATGAATAAGCTGACTGCAAAGAAATGGTTGCCACTTATGTGGTAGTATACACACGAAAACTGTTGTCAACTTCAAATGGGAAAGCTGCTTATAACATTGTAGAAATACATAAATATTGGATAGAAAACTAAAACTTCTTTTTGTTGATTGAATCAGCATTGATGCAGCTAGAACTACAAAATACTGTTTTAGTTGTCTTATCAACATAATATAGAACAGTATTATACTAGTTGATACAGCTTACTTCAGAACACATTGGCGAATACAACAGATGTAGTCCATAAGGAAATAGTCTAAAGAAAATACTGCATGATCCTTATAAATCTCAAGTCTCAAGATGCCAATTTTTGGTCGTCGTGCTTGTATAATATATTTTGAATTGGATATGATTAACAATGTTTCGAAAGCAAAAGAGAACACTACATGCATATTTAATTATATAAGCAAATACCTACAAAGACAGGTGGTGCTTCCTCATCTGCTTCATCTCCTTTCCAAAATTTCACTTTGCGAAAGAATATTTCTGCACTTCCTTTTTGCACTTCACCGCGATCTGTGAAGAAATCAACTTAAATTGTTATTCTATGGCTTCATTGAAAACAATTCCAGGCTTATCATAGACGTACTGTTTTGTGTCAGAAATGCACATATGAAACAGTAGATCTGGGAAGAAATCAAGTAAAATTGTTATTCCATGGCTTCATTGAAAACAATTCCAGGCTTATCATAGATCTACTGCTTTATGTCCACAGAAAGTACACATATGAAACAGTAGTCAGCTAGTCATGAATCTAGTTCTCATGTACATGAGCAGGAGAAAAAAGCTTGAAGATTGAAAAGAAAAAAAATAACCACAAATTTACTGATTAAGAATAGAACAGAGTGATAAATTTGCAGATTTGCGGCTAAGGTTTAACTAAAGCTGAAATTACCCTCGTTAAAAAAAATGTATTTGTGCATAAATACATATTCTGCGGCTAAGGTTCAAACTAAAGCTGACATACTTTGTGACCAGGGTTCAAACTAAAACTGACATTTAAATGACTTTTATAAACATAGACAAATAGTCCCTCCTCCCAAAGAAAAATGTGTGACTGTGTCACACACACACACACACACACACACACACACACACACACACACACACACAGAGAGAGAGAGTGAGTTAAACTATACAAGTCAAGCATTATGATACCAATGATTCATTTGAAACAAATCTATAACAACAACAACAAAAAAGTAGTTTTCCCAACTAATTGAGGTCGGCTACATGAATCCTGGTTTTCCATTCTGCTCGGTTTAGCACAATATCTTTTGTAAGGCCACAAGCTATCATATATTCATATCTTTTGGTATAGTTTCTAATCAAGTAAGTTTAGGTCTTCCTCTGCCCCTAACTCTGCCCTCAATATTTATCCAATCACTCTTTCTAACGGTGACACTACTAGGTCTATGTGTGACATGTCCAAACCACCTGAGATGATTCTCTCTTGATTTATCTTGTATAAGAGTATTTGAAACAAATCTATGATTGCTCCAATTTAAACAGAAACATCCATATTTTTCAATTACTTAAATCATCGGTTTGAGCAGATAGTTGATGTCAAGTGCACTCACAGGTTTAGAGGAGGAAGCGTAGAACGGGTAAAAGGTATTCAATGGAAATTTTTAGCAAGTAAATGAGTAGAAATCCTGACTAAAACTTTGGCACTTTCAATATTATTGTTGGCTTCTTTAAAAAAGACCAACGCAAGACTTAAAGGGAATATAGCATTTCTTTTACAGAAACACCCAAATAAGTTTTGTCACAAAAAATCATAGCAAAAAATTTGAAACATTGCACCCTACCCACATCGAAATTTTTTTCTAAACTTGCACGTTTTAAAATGCACAATTGGTCTTGCCAAATATAAGCATTCCTTTTACAGTGAAATAACGCATTTTTATCAACAAGGAAAGGCAAATCGTTTAGTTAGGGTAGATATAATCAGAAGATTCTTCTATAATTTCAAAAATTATGAACAATTTGAAAATCTTATATAACTAGAAGAAATTTAATCATTGCGGACTCCTCATGAATCAATTTCACCATTGAATTCTATCAACCATAATAATCTCAACTAACTATCGAATTAAACAACTCTAACACCTTGCTTGAATCTGACAGTGTTTAGGTTTAGCCCTAGTACTTTTTAACAACAAATCTACCACTCTTTCTAAATTTCCTCATCATCCATCTTTGTCATACTCATACATGCCCAAAGCATCTCAACCTCTCCTCAAAAACCAACCACCTTTATTTCTTATTTCATCGACTCAAACATCTTTCCATTCTTATACATCTTCAATTCATTCATTAACTACTAGGTTAAAAAAATATCCCCTTTAAATTTCTTCTGCTTTCAGCAATCAAAAATAACCTCAATTGCGTTCTCATTGCAATAGATCTGCACCGGTCTAAGTACAATTCCCTAACAATACGGTGCAACAAATACAATTAGGGTTACAATACGAGTTTAACAGAACAAAATATTGCAAAGATTAGAAAACGGTCCAAATTAAGTTGGGAAAATTGATCAAACCGGTTCAAATTTGGCGGATCTACTTTTCTAGGGTTTCGTCTGCTCTGATTCAAATTTACTGATTCTCGATAAGATCAGAAGAGAATCAATAGAAGATCCGAGAGAGAGAGAGAGAGGCAGAGAGAGCTTACAATCACGGAAGACGATGTTGTCGCCTCTCTGAGAAAGAACGAAGAACTGAGAAATCATGGCGGTTGCAGTCTCGCCTTCGATCCAAGACCAGAACTCAGACGACGACGACGACGAAGAAGAGGAAGAAGAAGAAGACTAAGAAAGATGATAGATGGATACTTAGCAGTATCAGTTTATTTTTAGATCCAAGCCTAGAACGGAGCACGTGTAAAAGACCCACGCACACGTGGAAGTGGTTTTTCTTTTTCTTTTTTCCTATCTGTACCCGAAGCAAACCCACCCGTTTCGTAATCTGAAACCAGATCGGGTTATGTTAACGGGTTCGAGTTTGCAACTCGAACACTTGGTCTGCCTAATCTCAAAGTAGCTGGTGGGTTCGGATTAGGCCCTATCTACGCAAAATCAGACATACTTCTGGGGATGGCAAACGGGTCGGGTCGACCTGTGACCCACCCGCGACCCGCTCGATTAACCCCGCCCGCGAAACGGCGGTTCGGGTTCGGGTTCGGGTCGAACCCGTTACCGTTAACTGGTCAACCCGGGTCGTTAATTAAGCGAATTCAACCCGTTGAACCCGGCCCGTTAACCTGCAAAAAGATGCCGACCCGCCTGCCAACCCCCGGGTTGTGAACCGTTCGACCCGTACGGGTCAAACGTTCGACCCGCCCCGGGTCGACCCGTTGACCCGCGGGTCCAACGGGTCAAAACCCCCCCAGCGCTGCTATTGTACAATAGAGAGGGAGTAACGGCTCTTTTAGCCTTTTTTGTGTTTTTTTGTGTTTTTTTTATTTTCTCCCTATAAGTACCCCCGAAACCCCAACAAAAAAATCACACCTTACTCTCTTACTCTCTCTACTATTATTACTCAATTCATTTTAATTTGTGAACAATTGAAAAAAAAAAAGGTAGCAAGACATATTCACGATCAAATTCCGATCGTATCGAACTCAAAATTCAACAACGTCTTCAAGTCTTCAACTCTCCTCCAAGTGATCAAGTCTTCAACTCTTCTCCAAGCTCTCCTCAAGTCTTCAATTCCGGATTTCTACTTCTACTTCTTTTTTTATTTTCACGGGTTTTTTTATATACGCATATCCACGGTGAACAGTATCAAAATTTCATATTCCTCTTCTTCTATTTATATTTTTTTGGTAGTTATAATTTTTTTGTATCTTATTTGTTTGTTGATTTTTTGATCTTCTCTCTCTCAACCCTCTTATTTTCTATATTTTTTTGTAACTTATTGCCTCTACATTGTGTAGTTTTTTTTTTACATACGCTACTACATATAAACATGTCTAGATCACGCGGTAGCGGTCGTAGCCAAAGTGGGCAAGATTCCACCGGCAATTCCCGTAGGCCACCAATTGTCCCGCATAATGAGCTCATCGAAGAGTACCATGATCCTCCTACCCAACAATGGGGTACACACGATGAGTTTGAAGGAAACATACAACTAGAAGAAGAACAACAACAACAACCAACCGAAACAACACAACCCCTTAGTGGTAGGAAAACTAGAAGGGAAAGTAGTGATTGACATACATTTTACGATTATATCCCGGACGAAGAAACTCCGGGTATAGGTTTGAAGGTTTGTAAAACATGTCCTAAGCATTACAAATGAAAGAGGGGTGAGGGCACGGGTACAATTAAGTGACACATCCTAAGTGTGCATAAAGATCTTCTTGTTGACCTATCCGGCCAACAAAAAATCCACCCTAGTACCTGTCTAGTTGATAGCCACCCTTATGATCTGAATCTTGTTCGTCGGGAAATGACCTGATTAGTAATGAAGGAAGATTTACCATTTTCCTATCCCGAGAGTAGGGACTTGGAAAATTTTAATCAAACGGCCTTAAACCCTCATTTTAGAAGAATCCCTAAAAATACTTGCAAATCGGATTGTTTTAAAATGTACAATAAAATGAAGGACGCTTTGATTGCAATTTTATGGAGTTTAACTTGTAGAGTTAATTTAAATTCGGATTGTTGGACAGGTTACAACAATATTCCAATGATGGGAATAACCTGTCATTGGATCGACAAAGATTGGATTCTTCAAAAAAGAATCATATCACTTGCCGCGTTGCCCTATCCCCATGGTGGCGTTGAAATAGCAAACCGTATTTTAGATATTTGTGATATTTTTCATATTCGCGATAAAATTATGTGTATTAGTTTTGATAATGCATCTAACAACAATGAATCAATTAGTATTTTAAAATACGCATTAAACCCTCCATCTGACAATATTTTTCATGTTAGATGTGCATGTCATATTTTAAATTTATGTGTTCAAGATGCATTAAAAATAGCCGATCCATATGTAGTTAAAATTAAAAATTGTGTACATTTTATTGCATTAAGTGGCACCGTATTTCAAGAAAGGAAAAATTGGTGTAGAATTTCAAATGTACCTTTTTAGAAAATTTCCAAAGGATGTTAAACACTGATGGAACTCTACTTTTGATTTACTACATGTTGTTATTAAATATAAAGCATGTATAAATGATTTTTGTATCGCAAAAAATATGCCCAATTTTGAAATGACTCCCCCCGATTAGTATTTTGCCGAATCTTTGTTGAAATTTTTAGAACCTTTTAAAACTGCAACTTTAAAATTTTTAAAATCATATGAATCTACCTCTAGCAGCATTTTTATTTCAATAGTTACCATGATGCAAACTTTTAACGAAATGTTAAATGATGTTTTTGTTGGTGATATTATCAAACCTGCATACAAAAAAATTTTGAAGTATTTTAATCCTCCTCCTATGTTGTTTTGTGTTGCTACCATTATGGATCCTCATATCAAATTAGAAGGTACGAAGAGTTTGATTGAAATATTTTTTGCATTACTTGGGAATGAAGAAACTGAAATTGATTGCGCTTCTTTTTTAGTTAAATTTGAATCTACATTAAATAACTTGTATGATTATTATGATAGATCTTTTGCTTCTAGTAGTACAACTTCTGTAGTTAGTTCTTCTTATGCTACTTATAAAGGTAAGGGTAAGAGTAAATTTGATGATAGAACATTTAATTTACTTGCACAAATTCAATCCAAAAAACCTAGGACTAATCAACCAAATGAATTAAATTGGTATAACCAACAAGATTCTGAGTCTTCTGTTTCTTCAATAGATATTTTACAATGGTGGAAAGACCATGAACACACTTATAGTATTCTTAAATATATGGCTAAAGATCTACTAACTCCTCCTGTCTCTACAGTTACTTCTGAAAGTGCATTTTCTTCAAGTGTCAGGGTTCTAACTGATTACAGGAATCGCTTGAAGCCTCAATCGTTAAAGATGCTTGTTTGCACGTAAGACTGGCTGAAGGCTGAAGATAGGACACATTGAAAAGCATTATCTACATCCACAAGTGGGAGCAACTCGCCGAAAGAAGAAGAACAACAACAACAATAGCGACAATGAAGACAATTGTAAATAGATAAAAAATTGTATTAAATCTTTGCTTGTTATTTCAAATTAGGAAAATTGAAGTAAATTGAAATTGTATATAAGAAATTTTTTAGTGTATAAAACAAATTTGTGAAATCTTTATTTCTTATTACAAATTGTGAAACTTGTATAACTTGAAATCATATGAATAATATATCATTTTTTTGGCAATTTCACTCTTTCAATCTTATTATTATTATTACGATTTGTAGTGTTTATTATTATTATTTTTAAGTATATAAAAAAAAAACGTTCACTCTCTAACCGGGCCAACCCGCGACCCGACCCTGGTTGGACCCGAAAGGGTTCACGGGTTGGGTGGGTCGCGAATTCAACTTTTCGACCCGGCCCGGCCCGGTTAAGCCTCCGACCCGACCCGAACCCACCCAAGTCAACCTTCAACCCGGGCGGGTCCGATCCGACCCGGCCCGGTCGACCCGAATGCCAACCCTTTCTATCTAAGCGGTAACCAGGGTGTTTTAACTAGTGTATATGACTCCTTAATATATATATATATTTTTTGTTGATAACTTTTTGTTGATAAAAGAGACAGCAACAAGCACAAGCAGGTAGTTACCAAGCCAACATATGATTCTAGATATTGGTTAAATCATTCCTTAAATATTGCCGTTCAAATCATAGATAATTACCTCAACCGATCGCTGTCATCAAAAGGCTATACAATTAGACACAGAAACATCTAATCAAAACAAGTAAGATAAGCGACGCCAAAAGAAATCGAGAAGATGGAGATGCGAGAAGGGCCTGCTAATGTGGTCCACCATCGAAAAAACAGAATCACCACAACCGATTGCCGTCTCGAGGTGGACCTAAGGAGAAGATCCATCACTGGAGGATCCACGAAACAACCTAGCAGCCATGAATATCACGAACATTCGTCATCTCTTTAGAAGGGAGACTTTAAGGAATCCGAGGAGATGTCACCCCCTGATCTCGCTCTCCTTATAGAAACAGGGCTCATCTGAGGAGTCCTGTCAGAGATCATAGCTCCCCGTCCCTCACAAGGGGTCACCGGCGATTTCCGTTATACTCAACGAGGAGAAGACATCGCTTGCCACCTAGAGATAGGGCTCACCGAAGGAGTCCCGCTAGGGATCAACACCAACCCACCACAAAAGAACTGAGAACCGTACTCTTCACCACCGAGAGTGAGATTGATGATCATCGTAGATGAGGGCAGAAGGAGGGTGGAGGTGGAGAGGGACTAGAGTAGGGTTCCCCGCCTCACATCAACACACTTCCCACCACCATCACCAACAACTGCTTCACCAAACCCCACCAACGTCAACAAAAGCAACCATCACCGAACTTCACCCACCTCCCAAATCAACAAAACCCACAGCCCAAGTCATACCACCCCATCCGTCAGGCAATTTGGCTCCTAAAAACCCACCAACATTGCATGTTTGGGCTTCAGAGGGGAGTCCAACATGAGATGGAAGGGCGGTTGAAGACCATGCTCAACTCAGCAAAATAGAGAACCTGAAGCTTCAAGCTGATACACTGGAGGTCTTGTTTAAGGTATCAAAATCATCTAAGAGAGAGTAATCGTGGTCTATTACGGAAAGCAGGTCGAATAAGAAGAAGATAATTGCATTTGAACTGCTAAGAAACCATCAAAGAATAGCCGGAAAGGCAAACAAAAAGCGATCATGTACTTTAATTGTGGTAATCTCGGAGACATCAAAGCCGATTGTACAAAGGAGGTTCAATGTCACAAATGTATTAAATGGGGTCACCTCTTGTATGTGTACCACAGTGTGGTGATTACCAAAGCTAAGGAAAACATGAAGGTTGTAAAGAGGGAGATCGTCGTAAAACCCTGCTCTTATCACTCTCACTACTAGTCTTGGGCTTTTAATAAGATAAGAGGAACTGTGGCTTTTTAATAAATGGAGTGTGATAGCTTGGATCAAAAGGGGAAGGCCATCCGAGAACCTCCTCAGGGGCACACTCAATCAGCAATCGCCATCACGGGGTCAATGGGACTGGACCGTTAAGAGGATGAGCCACCTTCAATTCCTTGTATATTTCCTCTCACAAGAGAAAGTGGTGGAGATTACGAAGAAGCCAGAGTTACTGGATTTTGGTCACTTCACAGTTAAATTCACACAATGGTCACCAAATAATGGGTCAGAACTTCCACAAGGTGAACTCGAATTGCATCTGGATAAACAACATCCCCTTTCATTATTGGGAAGAAGAATGCTTAACTGAGATTGTATCGACATTCGAGACAATATTGGAGATTAACTCAAAAACTATTAGAAAATCAGACATAGAATCAGTCCAGATCTTGATTAGAAGTCCTGATTTGTCTAATATGTCAAAATTTGAAAAGTTCTGAGCATTTGACCAAGCTTACCTAATCAGATTTGCATTCGAATCAGAAGTGGAACAATCTCTAGTGAAGCTGCTCAATCCATTATCGGGGAAGAACGAGTGTAACACCTCGAATTCCAAATAACACCGAATTCGAGTTTTCACAGGATCTTTACACTTCACTTCGTACAATTTTACAAGCAAATTAAAACTTTTCAACAACATCAGAGTTCTTTACAATTTGTTTACACAGCGGAAGAATAAAAGAAATACAATAATGAAATAAAATACAGCTTATTCAACTTTATTAATGTAAATCATCAACTGCATCATAACATCTTTACTTCTTCATGGAAATATCCATTACCTGCATATTAAGCTGTAAGCACGTCAGTCACTTACAATTGACGAAAATGTTATACTCGGCCATCCTCTCTATGCCGTACATATAACGATCTCAATACTTTAACAAACCGCGATTTGAATGAACAATAAAGTGTCAAAAGTGATTTGCCTAAACATGTAAGTGTATGTGATACCTTAATGTCTAATGCACACAATTTATACTAGGATGACACTAATGCATACTTGTTCGGATTCTATGCATCCCATACTACATAGGTCCGAGGGCAAGCACCTACGTACTCTACATTTAAGGGTTCAATCCCTCGCCATGAAAACTACCCAGTAATAAAACAAGGTTTAGATCATTCCACGAATATGGATCCCAGTCCCGGAGTCCACCGCTGACTGTTATAACAAATCCCTCATCGTGCGAATCATCCCGCAAGTGCCCCTCTAACCCCGGTATACGTATATACATTGGAGTATGGCAAACTATCTTTCCGACTACTCATGATCCCGGAGTCAACCGCTGATCAATCATCATAATCCCAGATTTAAAAATAAAAGTCTGTCTCCCATGGAGCAACCACAATCCCGGATTCCACTGCTGACTGGGTCTATAGTCTCGAAATCCACCGCCGACTATATAGAGTGCCCCACTTACGTTTGCCCAGGTTTACTACATCTTCACTTATGTGCCTAATTCTTAAGTTCAAGACATAAATAAATTTCCATACCTAGAATTAGTTTTTACCTCTTTTCGGACTTAATCAACAAAATACGAGATAGCTCCATGACCATATCTCAAAATATATCTCAACTCTTTTCAGATCAGTAGTGCCGGTACCCGAGGTCTCACTAACTCTAAATCACAACCTTTTCATGTACAATAATCCATGGGTACACATACCCTTCAATAGACATGTCATAAACTTAGATTATTTTATTTTCAACTTATTCACAAATGATCAATATCTTGTCTTAACACTTATTCACAAAGCAATCTTTTTTTTAGTCTTGTCACTGTTCATGATCTATTCATCCATTCGTAATCTTTATAAGCAAAAATAATTTCTTTCAAGAACACAATTTCATCCTATGAGATTTTATCAACAAATTCAAACTCTTAAAATATCTCAACTCACTTCAAAATATTCTTTAAACAAAATTAAGAGTATAATTCTCTTCAAAAATTACTTCACAAAACAATACTTTGCTTTTCTTCACTACAAAGTTCTATTCACAAATTTTCATTTCTTTTTATACTTCAAAATATACACACAAAAAAACTTTATAATTATCTCTTAGAATTTCCCATTTCATTTTATATCAATAATATAGTTTATTTCAAAGACTTTTCATGTCAAAGTTCCCACCCATGAAATAAAGACTAAAAAAAATCAAAAAGGGGTGCTCTGGGTTCGTACCCATAACCTCTGAACACACACAGCCAACGCCCAGACCCAGACCCGCTAGCCAGTGAGCCCACTGGACTTTGGCGTCAAATTTCTATGCCAAAGTGCTCATATATCGACTCTCAGTTTCAGGATTTTATTTAAAAGAATTAAAATAAATGTGACTATCAAGTTTTGAACCCAAGATCTCTTACAAACAGTGCTCTGTATTGCACTAGTTAACCAGTAAGTCCAAGTGTAATTTCTGTTTAGAATGTGTATTAATATACTTTGTTTAAATTGTTCAGAAAGTGGTTCTTTTTCATGCAAACTCGTTTATCCAAAGATTCAATCCTTTTAGGAATTTGAAATCAACTTTCTCTTAACTAAGATTAAATTTTAGAAACAGTGAACAACAATTTCAAATTCATTAAAACCTTATTTCCATTTCTTTAAACAATTCTTCTTCTTATTTTACACATAGGCTTGGATTTTTCTTACAACTTGAATTTACAAAATATAGTTCATGAAAACTAGTTTATGTTCTTACTTATACAAATTAAAATTTTGTAATATACCAACATGTCTCTCAATCATGAGAATTTCACAACAAAAAAAACTTTTTTCATGCAATAGTTTATATTTTCAATTATATCATGGCAAATATACATATGTCAACACATTTCATGGCACTAACTAAATTTATTTTGTTTTCTTTCTTCTTTCTTAGTCACCAAAGGCATGATTTGAATATGACATTCATCAATAAATTTTCATATACTCAACATGTACAAAATTGCAAGCATACTAACATGATTCATAGTATAAAACATTTCTTCCTTTAAATTGGTATTGTATCTATTACAACAAGACTATTCTCATTCATAGCATATTACACTAGCATGAATTTTATCTACATATTTCACATCAACATTAATTTGTACTACTCATTTATAGTTTTTAGCATGCATATTCTACAACTAGAAAGTAAAGAAACCACCCACCTCTAAAGAATATTGAACAAGGTGGAAGCACAACTCCTAGCTCCTAGCTCCTCGCAATTTCTTCTCCTCCAAGCAAGAACACTCTGCTCTCTTTCTTTTTCTTTTTCTTATTTTGATTTGTTTTTGGTGTATAAAGAGAAGGATAATGGGGTGCTATTTATAGGATAATGTTAGGTCTAATTTTCAAACTTCGCAACCTAATAACTCCTCATTTAAACTTTCTACCTCTTCACTTTCCTAACTCCTCCCTCAAACTCTCCAAATATCCTAACTCCCAAACTCCCAACCTTTCCTCTCCCCAATATTACATAACCCTAACTTCCATTCTCTCATCAAAACCGGCCTACCCCCTAAGTTCAAAACCGGCCAACTCATGTGTGCAAATGCACACATGTACATACAAAATAAATACATTTTTTTATAGTTCTAAATGTGTACTAAAAGTTGTAACTTGTCATGTATTAGTCCAAGCTCAACTTAAATTAGGATTTTATTAATGGGCTTGTCCCATGGGCTTTTATTTTAATTTACTAACTTAGTTATTCTAGTGAGCTCTTCTTTTAATTAATCAATTGTGCTAGAATTTAACTTTAGGTCCATGGGTTAAATAAAAGGCTAAAATAAGACTATACATGCTTAAAATTAGTAAATGAGAGTAAGAAAAGCGATGAATAAATTTGCACGTGCATCATACGTGCAAAAAATCAAAAATGCATTTTTAAAATAAAAATGTGGGGTGTTACAACGAGAGATCGTATAAGTAGGTGGCCGCACAAGAGCTGGAAACAACCTTAGATGGGGCCCACGATATTGATAAAGCCCTCGAGCGATGATTTGATCAATGTTGGGCAGCGACAGGCGATGTGGGCTTCCATCATCCAACAAAGTCCACCTCCTGCATCCAATGGTCTAGATCTAAACTCCGGAATCAAAGTACTCAACAATTCGAATAACTCAAAATAACTGGCGATGGTCAGAGTCTGCAACCGGCATCCATCCCAAATTGTGACGGCAGTATATAGCCCTAACCAGGCCGCATCTGGACCATTCTTTAGGGCAGATCTCCATTCAATCCAAACCCCTAACCCATGGATTGCGAGGGGGGTGGACTTCAATATTAGTAGATTTTTGTTTGAACATCTTGGTCGAGGTTCGAGTGAACACAGATATGGAGGAGTTTAAGAACATGATGAAGAACTTAGAACTTGTTGACACCCCAGTCTCAAACCGGCTCTTCACTTCATCAAACATGTAAGCATCTCCGATCCTTGCCAAACTTGAAAGAGTTCTCGTGTCCATGGATTGGGAAGCTAAATTCCCGCTAGCCAATGCCCTATCCATACCAAAACCGACATCAGTACGTGTCTCTATCTTGTTATCGACTGGAAAACTATCATCTAGTGAGAAGAGGAAATTTAGATTCAAGAAGGCTTGGATAGAGATCTAAGGCTTTCACCACATGGTCTGGACTATTGGGCTTTGTCTACTAAAGGCTTAGAGGCGGTGGCAGTGTGGTGTGATAAAATTCGGCGTCTAAGATCTAAATTTCGTAAATGGAATCACATGAGATTTGCTTCCATTTGGAGATCAAAAGATAACGTTGTAAAGGGCATTGACGAGTTGGAGAGGATTGAATATACATGGATCTTTCACAAGATGAACGGAACTAGCTTCGCACGCTCAGGGAGGATATTGCTAACCTTTACAAGATTGAAGAAATCAAGTGGCAACAACGTTCATGAATTACGTGGCTTAAGGAGGGTGATGCGAACAAAGCTTTTTTCCATCGTGTTGCCAGTGCCCGTAGGGGATCGAATCTCATTCACTTGGTAGATACTGATCGGGGTGTGATCCTATATAATGATGAGTTAAGCAAGTTTTCCGGAATTACTACAAAGACCTATTTGGTCATAAAAGAGAATTTAGAGTTTCACCCAGGGAAGACTTCTCGCAGGAAAGATAAGATGATTTGAATGGTGCACTCTCGGTCTCGGCCATTGAGCACCTCTTCACCGAAGTTGAGGTTAAGGAAGAAGTCTCTCAAATGGGTAGGGAGAAAGCACCAAGACGAGATGGATTCCCGATGTTTTTTTACTACACCTTCTGAGAGGGAATCAAAGATGACCTTATGGCAATGTTGCATGAATTCTTCGATCACAAACTTAAGCTGGGTAGGCTAAACTTTGCAGAAGGGATCCTTACTTCTAAGAAAGAAGATTCATGCAGAGTTGGAGACTACATGCATATAAGCCTTCTGAACTGCTTAGTTAAAATCATTACCAATATCCTAGCCAATAGGTTAGGGAGAGTCATGGACATGCTAATTAATAGAGAGGAAAACGCATCTTCGACTGCGTGGCCACAGTTGAGGAAGCCATTCATCAATGCCACATTTCGAATGCTAAAAGCTACCTTTTAAACTGGATTTTGAGTAAGCGTATGATTCAGTGGAGTGAGACTGTATCCTGGAAGCACTTAAGGTTAGAGGTTTTTGGAGATAGGTGGATTAGGCAGATCTGTCACTGCCTCTCAACTATTATGACCTCCATTGTTCTCAACAGATAAGCAAGCAGTCCCTTCTCCTGTAGGCGAGGGCTACGGCAAGGTAACCCGCTCTCTCCACTCCTTTTCACCATTGTAGCAAACATCCTCAAATCAATGATTGACAACTGCAAGGTATTGGGTTGGGTCTCATCAATCGCTAGTGGAAGACAACTTTCAAGTTGCTCAATTCTCCAATATGCGGATGACACCTTATTATTTGGTAAAGGTCCCTTAGGTGAAATCGTTACCTTTAAAGGCACCATATACTGTTTTGAAGCTTGGTTACGTCTGCATGTCAATTTCCATAAGAGTGCCCTTATACTGATTGCTATGTCGAGAAAGAGGCAACTAAACATGCTAGAATCCTGAATTGTAAGCCTGTAAACTTTCCAATCACATATATTGGGGTTCCATTAAAACTTGGTAAGCTCAAGAAGGCGGATTGGCTGTCAATTATTGACCGTGTTGAGGCTAGATTGTTAGGTTGGAAGGGTAAGTCCTTATCATTAGGGGAGAGAGTCACTTCCATTAACTCGGTGCTTTCCAACGTCCCTACTTATTACTTATCCTTCTTTGAAATGCCAAAATGAGTTATTCAAATGATAGATTAGATCCGTAAATGTTTTCAATGGAAAGGTGCTGAGAATAACCACCAGGGGTACCATTTAATGAAATGGGTGAATGCGTGATTCCGAACTGACATGAAGGCCTTGGCATTATTAATCTAAGAGATATAAACTTGGTACTCTTTGGAAAATGGCGGTGGAAGGTTTTCTACCCAAATGGAGAAGGATGGCAGGATTTTATTCAATGGTACCTCTAAGGTAAAGGAACTAGAGCCTGTGGGTTCCATATTGGGCCGAAAGTTTCATGGTTATGGAAAGAAGTTTCCAAAGCTTACGATCCGTTTCACAAATGTATCGTGTCCTACATAGGTAATGACACTTCGACCAAATTGGAATAGATGGTAGAGGCTCACACGTTTAAAGAGTCATTCCTTGACCTGTACGAGATAACCACAAAACCACACGTCGCAGTAGCCAAATCCTCGAAGAAAGGCAGGTGGCGACCACCATTCAAGTCACACCTTAACACATCTCTTCAATTGAGGTTGGATGAGCTCCAGCTCCACATCTCTTTCTCACTAGCATGTTTATAATAGTTTCTATTTAAAGAGAATTTTTATCTGAGTCTACATTTAATTAAAAAGGTGAGAGTATTTGAACAAATAAAAATCAATGAACTGAAAGCTAATCATCCATATTCATGTTTGCATAAAACACACTGAGAGAAAAATAATGGAAACACCGTGATAATACTCAGTTCAGTTCATGGTAGAATATCAACTGCTTTAAAGATAATATAAAAGGCTGCTAGCCGAACTAAAAAAAATTAGAACAACAAAGAGACTGTAAAAGCAGTTGCAGTTCTTTCTCATTCACTCTTACACAAGTTCAGGACTCAAGATCTCACATAGAGAGGGGCTGACATCATGAACTCTGCACTTTGGAAGGAGGTGGCAATGGAGCGCGTGATGAAGGAGTTGGATGAGATGACAAGCGGTTGTCTCCCTGTTGATCTAGAGCACCACCGAAGCCCGTCCACCAAATGCCAGAGAAGCTCGCCGAAGCAATGTGAGGAAGGTAGGAAATCGAGAGTTACAGCCCACAGTGGAGGCTCCTCGCATGCACACATCGGCGGCAAGCGTTCAGGCGGGCTGAGAGTTGAATCGAGGGTGGTGTTCGCCGTGTGGAGGCTAGAACCCACCATCACCGATGTGGGACCCAAAGCACCATCATCTCTCTCTCTCTCTCTCTCTCTCTCTCTCTCTCTCTCTCTCTCTCTCCATCTCTCTTTCACTCTCAAGATCCTGTTCACCCTCCCCTTCAAAACACTGTCAATGCTCCATCTCACCACCCCGTCATTGTCACCACTTTGACCATCACGCCGACCCACATCCCCAAAACACCACCACCATTGTCAACCGCAAGCAAAACACAAATCACCTCCACCACATCCTCCCATACCAACCAACTTCATCATCATCATCATCCCATTCCCCTCCTCTTCCTCCCACCTCGCCATCGGTTCTTGTGCACATGGGTAAACTGAATGTTGGTTAGGATGCCAAAGAACGCGAGTGGATCGAAGTTGAAGTGAATGTTCTAGAAAATGTTGGAAGAAGACCGAAGCCGAGCAAATCCTAGAATAGGGGAACACGATGAAGAAAAGAAAAGCTCGGAGAGGAAAGCACAAACATATTCCTTGCTACAATTTGCGGCGATCTTGGCCACACCATGGTTTTAAATCTTGGATTTCGAACTCATCTTGGCAATGGGTATTTCGTCTTGGATCGGAGATATCAGAGGAGATCTCGGGGAAATTTAATCATATCGGATGTTCATTTCCTATACTCAATAAATATATATTTTTGTTACTAAATAAGATATTATATGTCCTACATGTCATTTATCATATAAAATACTGTATAATGTAACTAATGACATGAATCAATTATGGTAAATCTTTACATAATTTAACAATAATATAGAAGAGAATGTAATACAAGTATATAACTAAATTGAATTTGTATTGATTAGGAAAAATATATTAGTTAATAAACTTACTTGACTTTGCATATGTCACGCCCCACATCCCAAAAATACGGAATATGAGCATGTAACAAAAGCCCAGCGAATGATTTTCATCATCCATAAGCTATTCAGGGATCTTTACAATATCTCACAAAATAATCAGAGTCGGAAGCAAAGAAACAACCACATGCACATATGAACCAATTACCAACAATAATACTTGAAACCAAATATATAGCCAACTAGAACTTTAGATCACAAACTCCATCGGGCAGCTGACCATCCTGATCTGCAATTAGTGAATTTGCAGGAGAAGGAAAAAGAAAACAAGTACCCGTCAATTGCAAGTAACGAGTCACTTATAATGTAGTATATAAGTACATAGGGAAACTAACTAATAACATGGAATAAGCATGATATCAAAATAAATAACTAGCATGGTAATGTGATCAAGTATCATGTAACATATATCAAGAGTCAAGTAAACAAGTATCATGCAAACATGTGTCAAGCATCGGGTATCAAGTAACCAAGTGTCACGTATCGAGTCTCATGTATCAAGTTCAAGTTTCAAGTTCAAGAAAGCATGTATCATATTCAAGTATCATGTTCAAGTATCATGTTCAAGTCTTGTAGTGATTACTACCTAGGTAGCACTTCATGCATCCCATACTGCATGGTTGCTACAACAAACAGTTTCGCTTTAGATTTCATAGTGGACCATAAAGAGCAGTATACTCAGAGACAAGTAATCCAAATCATATACCAAATTCCAAATTAACCAAATCATATATCAAATTCCAAATTAACCAAATCATATACCAAATTCCAAATAATCAAAATCATATACCAAATTCCAAATGTGGGAAACACGGGCCCCCTTCCGAGTACACATTTCTGAATTATCCACTATTAGATCTTTCCCTTAAATCCCGGCTTGATCATTTATTATTATAATCAGGCATGTATGTATGTGTCGCAAAACAAAGCAGGTATAACAGGATATAAACATGTATCAGGTTAAGGGTGCAAGATAAACAAGTACAGGTACAAGATAACACGTAACAGGGTAAAACAACTAGTTTCTAATTCAGGACAGCAAGATAGTGTTGTACAAAAACAGAGATTTCCGCTACTACAAACATCTAAATCTAGATCCGTCAAAGGATCTGGAAAATAGACTTCCACACGAATCCAGCGAGTATAAATAAGTCATATAGTAATTCACAACATCATAACTCAAAACAGGATTGAATCCAGAAAACATGTTCATTCAGAAATTAGGAAAATGAATTCTCAGTCAGGAAAACCGCATCAAAACCTCTCAAATAAATTCAGGAAAAATCTGGGGTATTTCCCTATATGTCTAGAATTAAAATATAAAGTTTCATAATATTCTAGTAAAATTAGTTTAGTCATCAAAAATAAGAACACATCAGGAAACGGTACTTTGGCAATCTGGAATTCCCAACACTACTGTACGAAAACTGAAGTATCTCGCAAGCCGAAGCGAGCAAAATACAGCAAGTACATTTTTCATAAACGAGCATGAAACAGCACATAAAATTTATCAATAAAATCTACCAAAATTCTGGGTAATCCTTAGATTAGTATAGAAATACTAACCAAAGTTTTAGATCAAAATAATATGTGTAGCGCAAGTAACAAAATAATTTAATCAACAAGATCGTCGAGAAACAAAATCTGAAAACATAATACACCTCTGTAGTAAAATAGTCATAAGTCACTCATACGAAAACGAAATCGAGCAAGGTCAGAGGAGTTTGAAAATAGACAAAATTCTCTAAAACTCATGTTTTATACTGAAATTAAGATTCTGACTTTAATATGGTCTAAAATATAATTCAAAACAGAACATCGACAAAATACAGATTTTCCTCAAAACCCAAAATCAACATCATTCAAACAAAACTTTGACCAAACACATCCAAACATGAAATCTAGTCTACCAAGTGTCCAAACAACATGAAATAGGGTAATTAACATATCTAAAGTAAGGTTATCACATGGATCCCAACAAATATCCAAATTCTCACAAAAATCTCACATACATGATCAAATCAAGAACGGGCAAAACCTAAGTTAATTTATGTCAAGATTGTGTCATCAGGTAACTATGGTCAAGTTTTCACAATAGATACAAAACCCATCAAATATAACACACACCCGAGTTGTCTCTAGAACCCAACTACACTATAGGTGGTATTTTTGACTTGTATCAAACAAAGAAATTGGAGTACAAGTTACTTGCCTTAACCAAAGATGAAGAACGACGAAAATCAAGAATAACGGGAATGGATTCCCGACAACGAGCAAAACCCACGAACGAAAATCCACGAACTAATGAATCCAAGCAAACTTGAGCGAAAATCTCCACACGAACAAACTCCACCAAAAGAGAGATGATCCAAGAGGGATGATGACAATAGTGGCTTGCGGCCACCAGAGAGATCAACGCCGGAGAGGATGAGAGAGACTAGGGATTGTATGGTGGTGTGGGAGATGGTCGGCCAAGGGAGAGATCGGCGAAGGGATGATGGGGGCTCGGGTGTGTACAGCGCCGCCAAGGGGGAGAGAGAGAGAGGGTAGGCGGGGGGGTAGGGTGAATAGAATTAGGGTTAGGGTTTTGTGAGAGAGGGATGATATATATATATATATATATATATATATATATATATATATATATATATATATATATATATATATATATAACTATTACAATGGGAGAGTTGGGGTTCACAAACAAATAAACAATTTTTTATTCTTTGGTGTATGTGTGTCAACACGTGCAGCGCACGTGTTAGTAGTTTTTTTTGTCCTTTTCATTCTCCCTCCACGTGCATTATACTAGATTTTTTCCTTTTTTGTCCTTTTCATTCCCCCTCCACGTGCATCGCACGTGCATTATACTAGTATATATATATATATATATATATATATATATATAAAAGGGGATTATGGTTAATGGGTAATTGGGTTGTGGGTAATTAGGAATAGTAATAGGATTGTTTAATGGGTATTGATATGAATTAATGGCATAGGATTTAAAATAGGATTGAGTTTAATTTAGCTTTGGTAAATCTATTAGGGATCAACAATAGGATTGGGATAGGATTAGGGTTTTAAAATAGGATTTAAATAAAAGATCAAATCGAATAGATAAAGTAATAAATAAAAGTAGGATTATAAATCAAAATATATATTGATCTACAAGATAGAAATTATTTGAAATATTACAAATACAAATAACAATAGAAATAGATTTTTAAATCAACAATCAAGAGTAAAAGATAAAATAACACGAATAACAAAAATAACAATAATCATAATAAGTATTAACAAAAAATAATATTAATAATACAAAAATCAACACATAATAATAATAAACATAATAATCCAAAGCATAATAAAATTATTTGCATTATAAAAAAATATCATTGGGAACTAGTTATAAATAAACTATTAATTAAAAATAGGCTTTAACAGAAGATCTAATAATACATTTTAACAAAGAATTTGAAAGCAGAAAAATTAATGTACAAAAATTTTAAATATAGAAAAATACACATAAAATATGGGTTTGGGGAAACAGGGGTTACAGCATATATACAAACAATGGCGATACGAAATCCTCACATTATTTTAGCTTAAGGTCCTATATTGAAAGACATATGCAAAAAGTAAAACAAATTTTTTTAATATGTTCACAATAATATTTGTGTCAATTTCGGTTGATATTTTGCAAATTTCAATAATATTTCGGCCGATATTTCGGTAATTTTAACTGAAATCAACACATTTCAGTCCAAAACGATGTAGAGTATTAAATATGTGTTTTCGTATCAGCAAGCTAGCCGAAACGAAAATTCGGCCATATGGGAGGAAATTTAAAATAGTGGGCCACACACGTGCTGACTGCACCAAGGACCCCCTTTGCTTTACTTGCTTGTCGTGGGGCCACAATAGCTTCATGTGCGATCTCGATAATGTTGAAGAAGATGCAGCACAATTCATTAAGAGGGGGGCCATGGTTGAGGACCCAGTGAAGATCTCTCTCGTATAGCCTCAATGAGATTGAGATGCAAGAGAGGAGGCTTCGGGATTGTACGCAGTGGTGCAGGTGGTTCGGGGGTGGCTGTTAGGGAATCACATAATGGAAGCACTTACAAAAATATGGCCACTAGCGAGTTGGGATTAGACGGTGGGACGTTTTGGATGCCCCGCATATCTTATTCAATTTCCCTCGCCTAGAAAGCTAGAGATTGTGTCGACGACGGATCCAACTGATTTGAAGTTCATTCGGTGGTCAGATGACTACAGGGCAGAGAAGGGGAGGTGGATCTTCACTGGGTGCACATTCATCACCTCCCCTTTCATTGCTGGACAAGAGTGGATCGCGCGGGGGGGGGGGGGGGGGGGGGGGGGATGTCGTGGTCGTTGATCGGTGTACAATGTAGAAGTCGAGGGTCTAGAATGTGCGGGTGCAATTCCAATACGTGGATACCATTACAATTCCATGCTTCGGAATAATTAGAGTCCTCAAAAAGACACACCTCCTCCGCTTCTCAATCGAGCCGCTGCCATCAGCTCCACCACCACCGCAAGTAATGCCAGAAAAGAGTTAAAGAGAGGCATTGGAAAAAGGTGAAGCAAACGCCAGCCAACCATGGATGCCTAGGTGGCGATAATGGTGGCCCAAAACAACGGAGTTCCCCCACCATTGGATCAACGTCGATCCTGCCTCAGAATGAAATGGTCAAAAGTCACCTCCGGGATTGGGGTTATTACAGAACAACCCTTATATCAGGTGGTAGCTGTTAAGGAGCCAGTTAGCCCAGTAACATTGGTGGAATGGGGTTTGCTGTTATCCAGCTCAGATCGGGTTTTGAATTTGTATTTAAGTTCAAAAACCAAACTGGGTGGGTCTGACACTCAAAAAAATGGTATTGGGTCTGCTGCAAAGAAAGACAATGAGCCTCATCCTAGTGGGTCACTAACCTCCAAGATTATCTCTATCTTAAAAAAAAACCAACTTCGGGAAACCCAAACCCCTCACAGGCCCACTTTCCCCCTCCTGCTTACTCAGTAATCCCACCTCAAGTGCTTCTCACAATGCCTCTACCCTTCTCCCTCACCCAACTCCCATGACATATCCTTCCCCTTACCACCCCACTTTAACGTCGTTGCCTCCTACCACAGTTGGCGAAAAATGCCCTGTTACACCGCTCACCACCTCCCAACCTGCGCAGTCCATCGTCCTTACCCCTACCGCAACCCAGACTCCCCCCGCCGACACTGCATCTACCTTCCTCCACCCACCACCTCCTTCTCCCCAATAACAACACATCACTGACTGTCGGTACGCCAACTATGTTGGCAACACAAGTAGAGGATGAGTTGATTTCCGAGTTTGAAGTTGAGGATAAGCTGGATTTAGATTGGGAATTTGATGAGGGAGAATTCTTAGATGAGTTGTCGGATATGGACGAAATTCCAGCTATGCTTGTGGCGGAGTCTACAGAGGCTCAACTCTTTCCTACACCATACTTCATCCCCTCTTCCATCCCTTGCACTAAGCCTGAGCCTGAGGAGTGCTTGGCTAAGGAGGAGGTGCATCAATAGGGACATGCATTTGGGGTTAAATGTGTGCAGCAGAAGACCATAACAATGGAGCTCTAGTGGATGTTCTCGAGATTATGGCGGCTTGCCAAAACATCGGTGGAGGTACACATATGTTTATTGCTTCAATTTTCAATTACATGCCAGATAAAGATGAGTTAAATCTAGTCCAAACATGTCGTCTCATGATCAAAAATGACCATGACTAGCACTGTCACATTTACCTGATACCATGACCCGACCCAGACCCGGCATTGGACCGGAATCGACCCGATCTATATGGGTCCAGGTCCAGATCCTAAAATAAGACTCGATGCACTTCCGGGTCCGGGTCCGCTCAAAATAGAACTGACATAGACCCCGACCTGTTAAAAAATACTCCCCAAAAATTTGGAATTTGAATAACAGGGTCATAGGGATATACATATAAAAGTAATTGTTAAAGATAGATGTTTAAATATAATATTTATGCATGTACTTAAGTGCAAAAATTGTTTGAACCGTAGAGTATCAGGTACAAACATACTTACGTGCAAATGTTTATTCATCGCTACCGGACCCAACTGGTAGGTTTTTTTAATTAGGACCTAAACCCGGACCCGGACCTTGCAAGTCTGAGTCCGGGTCCAATTTTTGGACCCGTGAGGTACTGGGTCCGGGGTCTGGGTAGTGGAGGACCCGACCCGATAAGACCTGATACCAGCTCTAACCATGACCCTATCGCTTTCCTCTTGAATAAGATTCAAGGTTGGAAAGTTGATCGGGAAGACCTCCGTAAGGACCTTGAGGTTTATACCTGTAACGCCCCTGCCCCTAGCTCAGACAATTTATACAATTTATCAGACAAATTATTTATAGTATAGTACAACTGCCCACCACAGGCTACCTCTCAAAAGGTGGTTAACCGGATTGGTGGGCCCCCATGCTGACGTCAGCAAGTGACGTCAGCGCAGCAATAGCCTGTTGCTTTCTCAGACCGTAGGCCCCCCTCCATACTCTACTTATTTACAACTCTGCCACTCTTATATATATATATATATATATATATATATATATATATATATATATATATATATATATATATATATATATATATATATATATAGATCCTGCACTAGATTGTGCATGCCCCATGCTCAGCGAGGACTTCAAATTACGGCGTCCTCGCTGAGCATGGGGCATGCACAATCTAGTGCAGGATCTATATATATATATATATATATATATATATATATATATATATATATATATATATATTTCAAATTACGGCGTCCTCGCTGAGCATGGGGCATGCACAATCTAGTGCAGGATCTACTTTCTCCCCGATGTGGAGCATCTGCTCTTCTATCCGCCCGATTAATCATGATCTCGGAATCCACCGCCCGATCAATCATAATCCCGGATTTAATTGAGCTGCCCTCCTATCCGTCCAACTAATCATGATCCCGGAATCCACCGCCCGATCAATCACAGTCCCAGATTTACCACAGTCTCGGAATCCACTGCCCGACTATATAGACATGCCCCACACTCAGTGTTGAAAGTCAGCTCTGATACCATTTGTAACGCTCCTGCCCCTAGCTCAGACAATTTATACAATTTATCAGACAAATTATTTATAGTATAGTACAACTGCCTACCACAGGCTGCCTCTCAAAAGGTGGTTAACCAGATTGGTGGGCCCCCATGCTGACGTCAGCAAGTGACGTCAGTGCAACAACAACTTGTTGCTTTCTCAGACCGCCCGTGCCCCCCTCTATACTCTACTTATTTACAACTCTGCCACTCTTATATATATATATATATATATATATAATTACGGGGTGTTACAATACCCACTCTAAATCTAGTGTCCATTGAATTGTCTCTTTTGGAACATGAGAGGTTTAGGAGCTAGATGTAAGCGGGAGAAGGTTAGGGACGTGATCTCCACATCGAAATCTAACATTGTGGGGTTGTAGGAAGCAAAATTATCAACTCCACACCACCCTCCAGAATTTTTTATTTTTTTTATTCTTATTTTATTTTATTTTAAATTTAAATTTTATTTTATTTATTTATTTATTATTATTATTTTGGCGGGGGGGGGGGGGGGGGGGGGGAGGGGGGGAGGGAGGTACATCCCATCGAACGGGCATCTGAGGGTATTGCCTTAGGTTTTGTCCCAGAATTATTCGAAGCGATCGATGAATTCCAAGGTTGAATTCTCAGTATCCATTCGGCTGAAGCGTAAAAGCGATGCTGGATTCAGGTTGTTACTTTTGTGTACGGACCAAACTAGACATCTGCAAGATAAGCCTTTTGGAAGGAGTTCCACTCAATCCAAAGACGTTAGCCTGATCTGTGGGTGATTGGGGGGGGGGGGGGGATTTCAATATCACAAGATTCACTTTTGAGCACCGTGAAAGGGGTTCAAGTGATACAGAAAAAGGAGGAGTTCAATAGGGTGATATCCGACCAGACTTGGTGGACATCCCAATTTCGAATAGACTATTCACTTGGTCTAACATGCAAGCAGCCCCCATATTGATGAAACTGGATAGGGTTATAGTCTCCCTAGATTGGGAAGCTTAATTTTCTCTACTAGACTCTGATTCAGTCCCTAGACTGACATCGGACCATGTTCCTTTCTTTGCTCTGCTCAGAGGAGAATGCACCAGGGAGAAGTAGAAAGTTTAGGTTAGGAATGTCTGGTTGAAAATTGAGGGTTTGCACCACTTGGTTTTCCAAAAATTGGGCCTTACCAACAAGAAGGACCGAGGCGACAACTATTTGATCGGAGAAGATTAGTCGTCCGAGGTCGAGGCTTCGGAGATGGAAATGGCAACACTTTGCGACAATCTGGAGGGCAAAGGAAGCTATTATGAAGGAGATTAGCTCCCTCGAGAGGGTGACGGCGACTAGAGACCTCACTCAAAATGAGAGGAACAAGTTGCTCAACCTGAGATAGGATATCACACGGATCCACAAACTTGAAGAGATTAAGTGGCAACAACGATCGAGACTAACTTGGTTGAAGGAGGGGGATGCCGATACAATTTTCTTGCATCGGATTGTAAGTGCTCACTGAAAATCCAACCTCATCCACTCTATTGAATCTGCCAATGGGGTGATTCAAGGAGAAAGTGGAATCTAGAATGCATTTCACGGCCATTATAATAGTCTCTTCGGCTTAGTCAATGAGCTTAGATTGCCTCTAGAGGATGACTTCTGGCTTGATAGGTCTTAGGACCAGATGGCGTTGTTCCAAGAAGTGGAGGAGCCCTTCCGAATGGAAGAGGTAAAGGTTGTTGTAGATCACCTAGGTAACGACAATGCTCCATGACCAGATGGTTTCCTAATTGTGTTCTATTACATATTCTGGGAAAACATCAAAAAATGATTTTATGGCGATAGTCAATGAGATCTACTCCCGCCAACTTTGGCTGGGGTGCCTTAATTTTACAGAGGTAGTACTAATTCTAAAGAAAGAGGAGGCGAGTATGGTGGGAGACTACATGCTTATCAGTCTTCTGAATCGCTCAGTCACGATCATTATAAAGATCATGGCTAATAGATTCGGAAGGGTGGTGGATCTCCTGGTCGGCAAGGAACAAACGAGATTCATCAAGGGCTAATGCATCCTAGATTGTGTAGCTATAGCTGAATAAACTATCTATCGGTGTTTTTCTTCTCAAACTAGACTTTGAGAAGGCTTACAATACAGTTGACTAGGACTATGTATTGGAAGTCCTTCAGGGACGAGACTTTGGAGAGAGGTGGATCTCTTGGATCTGTAGTTGCTTCTATACGAGCCAGACTGCAATTGTTGTCAATGGCATTACGGGAGACACATTTAGGTGCAAGAGAAGTCACATGCAAGGGGATTCCTTAACCCCTCCTCCTTTTCCCCTATGTGTCAGATGTGATAGGCTCTATGCTTAGTAGATGTAGGGAAGTAGATTGGAGCTTCATTTCTAGGGTGGGCTAATCGTTCCTTCAATATGAAGACAACATCCTCATCTTTGGCAGTAGTTCATTGGAAGAGACGGTCGCTATCAAAGGTGTTATGTACTTTTTTGAAGTCTGGTCAGGGCTTCGGGTCAACTATTGCAAGAGTAGCTTAGTTCCCATTGCAGTCTTTGAGGAGGAGGCCACGGAAAATGCATGTGCTCTCAATTACAATATTGAGTTATATCCAATCAAATACTCAGGTTTACCTCTCCGTCCAGGTAGACTAAAGAAGTCGAATTGGCTTTCGATCATTGATAAGGTGGAGGCTAGGCTGGAAGATTGGAAGGGAAAATTGCTTTCACTTGGCAGGAGAGTGATCCTAATTAACTCGGTCCTCTCTAGTCTGCCTACTTACTATATGTCCTTTAAGATACCGAAGTGAGTGATCCAAAGAATTAATAGAGTATGTAAATGCTTCCTCTGGAAAGAGGTAGAAGAGTCCAAGAAGGGATACCATCTAATTAGGTGGGAAAATGTATGCATGTGTAAAGATCATGGATGCCTTGTGGTGATTGACCTCAAGGACATGAAGATGGAACTTTTGGAAAATGGTGGTGGAAAACCCCAATGGTGAAGGATGGCAAGGATCGGTCCAGAGATATCTCGGGGGTGAGGATCGCGAAATGACGGCTTTTGCGTAGGCCCTAAGACATCGTGGTTCTGGAAAGGCACATCCAAGGCATACATCTCTGTTAGTAAAAGTGCAAGGTCTTATATTGGTAATCGGCTTACGACAAGATTTTGTGGGATAAATGGTGTGATGCACACCCTTTACGGGACCTATTCCGAGATCTTAACCACATGACATCCCAACCCCATTGCTTTCTTGCTAGGATTTGGCGAGGAGTGCAGTGGCGGCCGCCATTTTGATGTCGTCTCTTACAAGTGCTACAACAGCAGTTGGAGGAGCTCCGACTGCATATCAACAGGGCTGGGGTTAGGTGTTCTACTAGGCCAGATAGGCGTGCTTGGGAGATTGATAGGAACGGCCAGTTCTCAGTACAGTCACTTTATTCAAGACTAAAGTTTATCCTGACACAAGATACCATGGTATAAGGTCGTTTGGAAGGCCAAGACACCTTTAAAGGTTTGAGTCTTTCTTTGGTTGGTGCTTAATGACGTTATCCTAACATAGAAAAACATGGCAAGATGACAACTATGGATCAGAATAGAGTGACGATTCTGCGCACCAACTTGGAAACCACGGACCATTTGCTAATCGGTTGCTCGAGAAGCAGATTGGTTTGGGTGAAAGCCCTAAGAGTCTTGGGGACGAATGATTATCTGTCAAGTTATGTGGACTTATGGGTGGGTTCCAATTTTGCACGAATAAGGAAAAATGAAAGACGCATGGTACATTGCGATTGCAGTGACGACTTGGGTTATCTGGATAGACATGAATGAATTTAAATTTGTGGTGTGAGTAATAATAATATCTTTGGTAAACTTACTTAAATCATGCATCTTGTTTCTTTCTCGGCAGAGAGCAGCGACAACCTCACGGGACCACATTGCAGGGATCTTCCAGTCGAAGAGCCATGATGATGAGGTGGAGATAGGCCTTACCTTGAAGTAAAGGGACACTTCATGTTTTGTATTTCTAATGCCTATACCCTAGGGCAGTTGGGAGTTTGTACATATTTCCATTTGCATTGTTGGTTTACTTTTGGTTGTAACTCTCTCCCAATTTTATTGGACTTGTTCCGTTATTTTATTGTTAATGATACAGAGTGATCATACTCCATATTTTCCTCCAGAAAAAATAAAATAAAATATAAAAAATAAAATAAAATAAAATAAAAATAAAAAATAAAAAATCTCACATACAGAGGACCTAGAAAGGTACAAATCCAGTAGGAAGGATTCTAGTGATATTGTCTATGCTGACACTTGCCTAATAAATGTTTTCGATCTTCTCATAAATAGGTAGGAGTTAGCTTGTGTGACATACATCACCCACCTGTAGGGATTGTGGAATTTCTTTGCTATTTATAAATACCTTACCTGTAGAAAAGGAATTTAGCATCATTCAGTAAAATATATAGATCAGTGTTATCGGGTTTGTGGTACATAGTGGTATGTGGTACAAGTACGCAAACGCAAACGCAAATGCTACTAAGGGGTTCGGGTTAGTGACGTTAGTCGGATCGCTTATTCAGGTTGTGGTACGTTCGGAATCGCACATACAAAAATATATATTTTTATATATGAGAAATGTGAGCCTCATATTTATAGGAGGTAATTTTTCCCATTCAAAATAATTATAATCACTTGGTTGAGCCCTCCTTGAAGATCTACACTGTTCATCATATGCTTTTTATGCCAAAATATGTATGAGTTAAAAAAATCAAGTGGTTTGAAGGTTTTTAACCCATACATCATGGGATCCAATTTATGGTACAATTTGCTATACTATTGAAATCATTCATTTTACATATGTAAGAGACCTCCAAACAATTTGATTTTTTTTTACACGTGCATTTCATGACATACAAATCATAATGACTAGTATGAATTTTTTGTAAAGGGCCCCAACAAGTAATTATAAGCCACTTTGTAAGAGGGAATCACCTCATACAAATATGAGGCTCACTTCTCTGAATTTTTTCCCAAACTGCCCACACTTTTTGAAAGTTTTTTCCAAATTGCCCTACTTTTTTTTTAATTCCCAAACCATCCCACTTGGTCTTTGAAAGACCGAGTTTAGTTAAAACTAACTCGGTCTTTCAAAGACCGAGTCTTAGACTTGGATTTTTCGAATTCTAACACTTGGTCTTTGAAAAACCGAGTTATTTTTAACTAAACTCGGTCTTTCAAAGACCGAGTGTGTTATTTTGGTAAATACTTTCAAAATTGGGTCAGTTTGGTAAATACTTTCAAAAAGTGGGTCATTTTGGTAACAAGTTCGGTATTTAACATTGTTTACTTAAGAGTTCGATAGTTGGTTTTTTTTCTTCTTATTTTAGTGTCTCATATATTATTTATATTTTTTTTGTTTGTCCTCTTCTTGTCAACATTTTGGTCGTAGTTCAGGGAGAAACTTCAGATTCATAGCCTCACAGCTTGCCAAGATTTAAAATATATGAATAAATTTTGGGAAACTACCTAAGACACATGGAAAAAATCTAAAAATACTAAGATTAGTAGCTGTGGTGTCCGTAAGTACTATATTTTGTGTTTCTAACCTTCCATATACTTCTAATCTTTACTCCATTGAAGGTGTGTTTGGTTCCATCAAGTATAGAACTTGATAGATTAGTTCTATACCTCCATTTCTATGTAAGATGAATAATTGCTGGATTTTTTCCCTATTCTTCTTTTGTATGATGTGGCTTCAAAATAGAGATATTTATGCTATGAAGCTATCATTTTCCTTTCTAGGTTTCTGAGAATTATCTGATGGGGCATTAAGTCGGTCAGTGACAACCTAGCATGAATAACTCGTGCCATCTATGCTTTATGCAGCGCTTGTTCGCAAGACCATTTAGTTGTCTTGTGGTGCCACTAATGTCAGATTTTTTAAGATAACATGGCTCATGTCCAATGTACTTGGGGTCGTGCTCTGCCAACACGATTGCGTAACTTTCATTAAAAAGAAAAAAATTTGTGTTTGATTTGTCTTAAAAAATTTAGACCTGAAATATAGTTTGTTTATAATCCTAGTTTGTCTAATTATTGCTTAACTTTAATTTGTTAAGGTAAATTTTTTATAAAAATATTTATGGCATTTGAATTATAAAGCATGAAGTCTTGAATACTTTATTAATACTTTATAATTCAAATGCCATAAATATTTTTATAAAAAGTTTACCTTAACAAATTAAAGTTAAGCAATAATTAGACAAACTAGGATTATAAACAAACTATATTTCAGGTCTAAATTTTTTAAGAAAAATCAAACACAATTTTTTTTTTCTTTTTAATGAAAGTTACGCAATCGTGTTGGCAGAGCACGGCCCCAAGTACATTGGGCATGAGCCATGTTATCTTAAAAAATCTGACATTAGTGGCACCACAAGACAACTAAATGGTCTTGCGAACAAGCGCTGCATAAAGCATAGGTGGCACGAGTTATTCATGCTAGGTGTCACTGACCGACTTAATGCCCCATCAGATAATTCTCAGAAACCTAGAAAGGAAAATGATAGCTTCATAGCATAAATATCTCTATTTTGAAGCCACATCATGCAAAAGAAGAATAGAAAAAAAATCCAGCAGTTATTCATCTTACATAGAAATGGAGGTATAGAACTAATCTATCAAGTTCTATACTTGATGGAACCAAACGCACCTTCAATGGAGTAAAGATTAGAAGTATATGGAAGGTTAGAAATACAAAATATAGTACTTAAGGACACCACAGCTACTAATCTTAGTATTTTTAGATTTTTTCCATGTGTCTTAGGTAGTTTCCCAAAATTTATTCATATATTTTAAATCTTGGCAAGCTGTGAGGCTATGAATCTGAAGTTTCTCTCTGAACTACGACCAAAATGTTGACAAGAAGATGACAAATAAAGAAAATATAAACCATATATGAGGCACTAAAATAAGAAGAAAAAAACCAACTATCGAACTCTTAAGTAAAAAAATGTTAAATACCGAACTTGTTACCAAAATGACCCACTTTTTGAAAGTATTTACCAAAATGACACACTCGGTCTTTGAAAGACCGAGTTTAGTTAAAAATAACTCGGTTTTTCAAAGACCGAGTGTTAGAATTCGAAAAATCCAAGTCTAAGACTCAGTCTTTGAAAGTCCGGACTTTCAAAGACCGGACTTTCAAAGACCGAGTGGGATGGTTTGGGAATTAAAAAAAAAGTAGGGCAATTTGGGAAAAACTTTCAAAAGTGGGGCAGTTTGGGAAAAAATTCCTCTTCTCTCTCCCTCCCTCCCTCCCTCCTTTACTAATCTACTAATTTATTTTTCCCTTTCACTAGCTTGAGATAGTTTTTTGTTGCAATTCAAAACGTCGAACTTTCTATTCGAGAAACGATCAACTCTTCAATTATCATCTACTAATACTCGACCTGACCCATAACTTATAGTATATCATCTCTAACCTCATAAACCCTTGCACACTACAACTAGCAAAGCATGAGATAGTTGTTTGTTGCAATCCAAAACGCCGATCTTGTGTCTATTCGAGCAAGGATCAACTATTCAATTATCATCTATTAATACTCGACCTGACCCAACCCAACCGCCACTCTAAGGAAGCTCAGGTTATTGAGGGGCTCGGCGATTCGCGTCTTTTTCAAGGGGTTCTTAATCTTCAATACGCGGATGGTACAATCTTATTCTCCAAACCCAACCCCCACTCTCATCGTAATCTTAAACTCCTTCTCTACTGTTTCGAAATGGCGTTGGGTCTCTCTATCAATTTTCAGAAATCCTCCGTTCTATGGTTGGGAGGCTCTTCCAACCGCCAAATCGAAATCTCCAATTTTTTCAACTACCCTATAGCCTCTTTCCCCATCAAGTACTTGGGTATCCCTCTGAGATGGGGTAAACTTCATAAATCGGACTGGATGCCGATGATCGACAAGGTCGAATCCAGGCTTAATGTTTGGACTGGGAAGCTCCTATCCCGTGGAGGTAGACTCATCCTTCTCAATTCTGTCCTTTCAGCAATGCCGCTCTATATGATGTCATTCTATTATGTTCCCTCTTGGGTTATCAGAAGGTTAGACCAAATCAGAAGCAATTTCTTCTGGTCTGATTCTTCTGGTTACAAGCCTGGCTCCCATCTTTGCAATTGGACTATGGTTTGTTCTTCCAAGGAAGCTGGAGGTCTGGGGGTTTTGAACCTCAGACACCACTACCTGGCCCTGTTGGGCAAATGCCTTTGGAGATTCCTTAAGTGCGATCACCTTCCTTGGATCCAGGCCATTAAAGCCTACTGCTATTTCAACCGCAATTCGTGGGTGTTCCCCGCCTCTTCCCACCGCAACGCCTCCCCCTTCTGGAAGGAGATTTGGAAAGCGGTCGAGGCCTTCCAAGGCAGTATCAGTCATGTTTGCTTCGAAGGTGCCAAGACCAAGTTTTGGCCAGACCTTTGGATTGGTAACTCCAAACTTGCCTCTTCTTTTCCTGCTCTATATCGCCTTGCTTCTAATCCCCAAGCCACTATCGCTGAATCTTTTTCCATTATTGATTCTCAAAGATATTGGTTTATCCCCTTCTCCGTCAGTCTAACGACGCCCTTATCTTCTCTTTTTAATGCTCTCCTCAGTTCCCTTAACGATTACGCGTGGCAACCAAAAGATGATATCTCTTGGCGTTGGAATCCGGCGGGGCATTTTTCCGTTCAATCCTTTTACCAATTTCTTAACTTTAGAGGTACCCTCTCCCCCTTCTCGGACTTCATTTAGCAATCTTGTGCGCCCCTCAAAGTCAAAATTGTCTTTTGGCTCGCCCTCAACAATAGGTTGCTCACTGTTGAAATTCTCAACAAAAGGAATTTAGCTTGGGGTCAGCTGTGCCCCCTGTGCTCTAATTGCTTTGAAGATGCGGATCACCTCTTTGTTGGTTGCGACTTCTCGCGCCCATTATGGAAAATTTGTACTTTAGCGTGGGAATTCCCCTCCATTCCATCCAGCCTTCACTCTTGCTGGTCTATTCTCCCCCCGTTTAATTTTACCGTAGACCTTGGAATCTTTCGGTTCAGATCATTATATGGCTTATTTGGAAGGAAAAAAATAGCAGGCTATTCAAGCTCCGAGTGACTTCTATCGATCGCATTATAGCGGATTTCTTATTCTTCTTTAATCATTGGTCTTCGACAATTTCTATCGAAGCTAGAGAATTGCTTTTCGGTTACAGGCTGGATGACGCCATCCGCTGTCTCTGCACCCTTAATGCTTTATGAGTTTTTTTCCTTTTTCTTAAGCGGCTTTCACATTTTTCCTTCTCTGCTTTAATACTATTTTTGTTTTTTCCCTTCCCTCTGTGTGCAGGCTTGATGTTGTTTGGGTTCGTTTTTTTGGCGGGTGTACAGCTGAGCACTTGTGCTCCTTTTGTTAGGCTGTGTTGGCTTGCTGTTTTAGTCTCTTTCTCCTAACTTATCATCTTTCTTTTATCTGTTGTGAGCATCTACAGGCTCTCAGCTGATTTCGATGTACTCCTCTCTTGCTGCTGATGTTACTCTGGTTGTATTTTGTGTTAAGCTGGTTGGCCATTGCTTAGGCCTGTTTTGTTTGATGGGTCTACTGGTTTTCTTAATTACTGAGTTTGTTAGTTGCAATCTCCTTGCCTTCCTCGATCGTCTGATTCGAGTGCTTTTCATTTCATTTGGTTGATTCTAAGCTCGTTTATGTTATTGTTATTGGCTTTATGGATTGGATAGTTGGGACTAGGAGGTTCAGATGTTTCTTCCCTAAATAGCACATTATTTTGCGCGTGCTTGGGCGTTTGGCTTGTTCCTTATTCCGATTCTGCTTGCTATTATCATTATTGTTGACTTAGTTACTTTAGGGTGCAGCTGGATCGTTCCAGGCGGCATCGTCTTGGTAGGGCTAGCTCCTCGCTACTGAGTTAGCGCCGCATCGCTATTTTGGAGTCATGGCTCCTTCGGGCTTTCGACCGAGTTCCGGTTCCCCGAGCTAGGGAGGGTCGGATTGCACAGCCCTCGGCGCTCTTTCTGCACTGTATCGGTCGTGGCCTGGATCCTTCTCAGCTCCCAGTCTCGGGAGTTTAGGGAACCGTCCCAGTTTATCAGGGCTCCCCTTATGTTATAGCTTTCCTGTTTGTTTGCGCTTTGCGGCCTCCAGGCCTTTGCGTTTGTTGTTTATGCGCAGGCTGGCCATTTGGTTGTGCTTATTTCGGAGGTTGCTTGGTTTTTTTGTTTTACCCCTTGTAAAACCATCTTTGTACTTGTGTTTTTTATATATATATATTATTTTGTTCGGGTGGCGGGAGTTGCAAGACTCTATCCGGTTCATCAAAAAAAAAAAAAAAAATACTCTACCTGACCCATAACTTTAATATATCATCTCTAACCTCATGAACCTTTGTCTTACAACTAATTCTTTTTAAAATTTTTAAAAAAAAAACCGACAAAACTGCGATGGAACTTGAAGCAAGGAGGTGTAAAAAATAAATCCAAATCCATCTTTGAGGATCCTCTCCCCCCACCGCGGGCGCCGCACCTCTCTCTTCAACTTTTGTTTGAATATGAAACGAAGCTGCATTTTGAAGATCCAGAACAGTAAAGAACCCTAATATGAATTGGAGGATCCGGATCATTGAATATGAAGGGGTATGGAGAACCCAGTAACACTGATACACATAACCCAATCACTGAGAATTATTATCCTGAGTATTAGCAAAAGGGCATTGTTAGATTTCGATTTAATTCAAGCACTTTTTCAAATATAGGGGCACATTATAATTACCATACCAAGATAGACACACATCTCACTTCAACATTTCATTAATTACCTTCTCTTGGTCTCTTTAGAAGCTATGTATTTATAAATATTTGCTAATTTCTAATATATTTTGGGGGAGGTTACTGCTACCGTGCTCCGTTCCCTTGCTTTTAAAGAAGGGGAAAAAAATTGTAATTACCATGCCTATTGATAGTTCGATTTGAAGCTTCAGAATTTGAAACCTAATGACCCTTTTTTTGCTGGATTAGGTGGATTATCAACTGACAACTTGCAGCATAAGATAGGACGTTAAGACTCTGCCCAGGGTCATATAGAGTTTGTATACATATGGTGCAGCCAGGACCAGCCCTCAGTTCCTATGGGGCGAGGCAAAAGGCTCAAATAATTATTTTTGAGAGCCCATAATTACAATATAATTTTTTACGCGCAAAATAAATGCATACAATTATAAGAGGATTACAAATTTGGGAGCCCCAAAAATTACAAAAAATTTGGGGGGTCTGAGGCGGCCGCCTCACCTGCCTCAAGGTGGAGGCCGGCCATGGGTGCAGCCAACTTTGCACGGAGGCATAGAATTTTGACATATAGACAGACACATAGTAGAGCACCCATTGCCAGTTTGATCCTTCTTTGCCCGGTCTCTTCTATAGATTCAGATTCCGTGCTCCCGGAAGGGTAAAAGAGGCTAACAATTAATCAAATATCTTTCACATATGCAAGTATACAAGTAGGTTGCTAAAACTGCACAAAAACTCATACCAATCGAAAGATAATTTGGCACTCTGACTGCTTCCAGTTTTTATTTGGTACTCCAACAGGCACCAAGCATTCAGATTTGAACAGACAGAATAAAATTTTGAAGTCAATTCTCTAAATAATATAGAACTTGAATCGATTTATCGTAAGAATGGGTAAACTGGCAAGTGTCGGGGTCCACTGGTAAGCCTCTAGAGTTCGAAGCCTCGAAGCCTGCTTGTACCCAAAAAATATCAATTAATATATATATATATATATATATATATATATATATATATATATATATATATATATATATATATATATATATATATATGGGTTAAAGTGTGGATGTCTATATATATATATAGGGGTTAAAGTGTGGATGTGCATGTGACTACAGCCCCCCCCCCCCCCCCCGGACCAAAAAAAAAAAAAAAAAAATAGTGAGAAAAAAGGGTAAACTGATGTAAGAAATATAAATCAAGTGACAAAGGAGGAATGCCATGCATCTATAACCAAACATTAGCTCAAGATGTTACAAAGCTCATACCAAACATCTTTACAATTATAACCCAAATCGGTTGTGTCAAGCCTACATCTGTCAAATACAAAAGACCGTTAGATGCTCAAACAACCGCCAGTTTTTATCTTATCAACAGTTCCGAATGTTTTCCAACTTTCTTGAGAATTGGTTTTAGTAAATGCATCCATTGGATGTGTAAAAAATTATAGTAATTAGTAAAGAAACTAGTTCAGTTAGTTGAAGCATAGAAGTGTTAAGCTCAGAAATGTGTGCCTTAAACAACTCAGCAATGATAAAATAGCATCTTCATTAACTTTCTGCTGGACACTCGCATCCCTAAAAAAATCTTTAAACCATACAACAAATAGCTAGTTTGGCTATAGAATGCTCTCTATGAGCCTTTCAAATGCCTGAAGAACTAATGTACCAACATATATACATGATGAATGAAGCTAAAAAAGTCTCTTATACAAACGTGCATAGCATGTGTCACACGAATCATGTGTCACGAATCTAATGCCTCTTCTTCAAAATGGAAAATATACATAAAGGCTTATCACTTTCTCAGAGCACTGGACAAAAAACTAAGTCAGGTATCATATAAGGAAAGGTGGACATAAATAGAGGCATAGAAAAACACTCATCCTTTGATCGAGAAAAAAAATACTTCAATGAGATAATGAGACTGCAATCCAAAAAAACAAAAAATAGATAATGAGACTCTTAAAATGGTAGAAAATGGATTTGGTTGCCTACACTATATGGTGACCATATTGACAAATAAAAGCTCCATTTATTTGTGACTGAACTTACTAGAAATGTCTTCCAAAGTTTATTTATTTCAGAATGAACTTTAAAATGCATTGCAAAGTTTATTTCCAAACTTGGTATTTGTGTGTGCACGCGGGTGTGTTAGCCACCATCAAATGATGCAATCAGATAAAACATTGATCAACATTATAATGCTTCACTAAAGATGGCTATATTAATACAATGAAGAAAAGACCAGCTGAGGATCTTATTATCTAATCATGAATTATAAACAATGCTATACTGCTATATAATGCAGTAAGCGGGGTTAAAGTGTTTTTACTCTGCATACCGCAAGGGCCGTGTATGTGGTTCGGTATCTTTTTTTTATAAAGAACCACAACAAATAAGAAAAAACGGACAAAAAAATGAGGAAAATGTAGATAACCATCCATTATACATTTCTACCAAGTATGAAACATAATATAACATGAATATATGAAGTATTGATTAAGCACAAAACATGACTGAAAAGCTAATCTTCGACACTCTATGGAAGAAAAACAAAAACATAATTTTGAATTACAAAATCATTCCAAACACCTTTAAAGAGGTGTACCAAACTTGCAGAAAGCGAAATAAACCAACCTATTTCTAAAGGAAATAAATTACAAAATTATTCAAGAATATCTCTAAACTAGGAAAATAATTAAGATTCTAATATTTTTAAACTAGGAAAAATAAATATCTCTAAACTAGGAAAGTAATTCAAAATTTGGTTGAAACCCATCTTTTACGTTCCTTGCCAAAAATAGCTGAATCTTCTTCAATATATTCTCTAAAACATTTGTAATCAACCTTTTATTGGGAAGGTGAACTGAACATGGGTTAGAGAACATTAGGTCAACCGACCCTCTTGTGCTCCCGCATCATTCTCTCGCTCTTAAAAACATAACTCGACCATGAGTTATGAAGAGCATAGAGGGGTCAATCTCCAAGACTCCAATTGCTCAAACTTCCTCTGCTTCTATCTTACGATAAATACCAGCAAAGATCATCTTTTTGCACACTCCAACATAAAACACATGCGACATGCGATGCTTATAGGGTGTAACCTCATTCTTCTCATTGGATGCTTCAAGCTTCTTCCATACTATTGTCTGTTGATGCTATAGGCATAGATTTATATATTCATATATAATTGTATAGTTAAGTTATATAGGAGCATGGGCTGTATACGTGTCTATCATCATGCTGGTCGGACCATTAGGTAGTGGGCCTTGTAACAGGGTTTACCCGTTATGAGGTGGCTAGCCCGATAGGCCGATATTGTGCTATATATGTTGCCTCGAATTAGTATGCTAAGTACCTCGGTTATCTAGGGAATTATGCTTTAAGAAAAATAATAGCCGTCGTCTTTCGTTCTTGAGTAAACCCTAATTTCGTATTCTATATTCAACATTGTCTTTCACTCATCACCTGATGACCTGACCAGATAAAGACATGATGGTACCCACTTCGTAGATCAATTTTGAAAAACACTTAGGTCTCTATAACTGATCCATCTTGTCCTTACGCAGCGGAAATTGAAACCTGAAAAAACCTTTGCGCTTGTTGATTGCATAACTGTCTACACACATCCACCAAGTATCATCCTTTGGAAAGAAAATGTTCAGGCTTCACATGGACTCATATCCTAGCGAGTTTTCCCTTTTTCTTCAATAACTCATTGCCTGTTAGGGCTTAGACTGACCTGCTGCTTATTTGAAGGAGTTGTATGTAGTCAAAAGATCACTCAGGTTCGATTATCAGGATTGTATCAGTTGTATCTGAACTGTACGTGCGATGTGCACTATTTTTTCATATGTTTCTTTAGGCAGGAGATGTAATGGCTGCATTATAAGCCCAGTAGTAGTTATATAGTTTGCACGTGTTCTTCAATTGTGATGGCCTATATAAAGGCCTTGGTTGAACTGAGAATGAATGAAGCTTTGAATAAACAGAATCTCTCCCCTAAAATTATCTTCGTCTTCCTCATTCGAAACCCCAGGTTTCTTTTCAATGGCCGAAATCAACCGAGCTCGAAATTCAGTCCGTAACAAATTGGTATCCGAGCAGGCCTCCAACAACGGCGACGAGCGAGATGTCGGAGGCACGTTGTCGGTGGAGGGGATCCGAACGTTGAAATTGCAGTTCGAATTCATCTCCGCTCAACTCAAAATCATCCCACAATCCCAAGTTCAAAATCAGCAGCTCACGCAAGATTCGTCGAAGAACACCACCGTAAGAATCCCTCTCAACTTCGATTTTCCTAATTTTTCTAGAGGAAATCCGACAGAATGGATTCAAAAATGTGAACAATTCTTGGAATTTCACGGTTTTTCTAAAGAGGAGTGGTTGAGATATGCAATTTTGAGTTTGACGCGAGTCGGTAGTTTTGGAGCAACGTAGGTAATAGATAGCGTGTGATGAAATGGAAAGAGTTTGTACAGGAATTGATTGATCAATTTGGCTTTACTAAGTTTGAAGATTTTGATGTTGTTGGGGGTGAAAATGAAAAAGAAATATTCGATGGAAGGGTCGTCGGAGGTGTTTGATGATTTGCAAAATCAAGAAAAGGAGAAGAATTCGGTTTCGAAAGATAGTATTTTGATGGCCATGCAACCTTCAATTGAAGAAAGTGAAGGAGAAGTAACGGAGGTGCTTAATGTTGGAAAAGAAGAAGTTATCATATTTGCACAGAGAAAACGACACCTTCCTATCCTCCATTCCATCTATTCCAAAAATTCTGATGCTACTGATGTTTTTGATGGCAATGCCACTGCATTAAGGGCTCAAAAGAAAGACCAAGAACAACTATTATGGGGTATAAAAGAGTTGAAAGTTCGTGGTGGTAAATTGTTACTCAATGGCCGTCCTCCACCTTTTCGCTCAATTGCCCCAATTAATAAATGTGTAGTAGTGATGACAAAGCCAGTTGATGATAAGCGTTTAGCTACTCTTCATACCAAAATACATATTGTTTGGACATGAAGTTCAGAGGTCGCCAATTCGACTGCTACCAGATACTTTAAGCGACTGTGTAGTTTGGGGTTTGGGCGACAGCTGGTGTGTATCACTGGGAAGATCAGTTCATCAGCTACATTCTATGCCACTGCTGGAGGTATTGTAGTAGCATTTGTATCTGTATTTTGGTTAGTTGGCTACACCCGTTTATCAGAACGTCTTCGAACCTCCAAGTGCTCATGTAGTAAAAAGTTTCAAAAATGGGATAGTGGCCTCAACCAACACAATATTCTCACACTTATTGGGTCTTGCTTTCTCAATGGAACTTCTACGATCAGTTACACTACCAAATGTGCAAAGTTTTTCCATCCCCAAAGTCACAACTCGGCAGAGTGGAAGCCAGCTTGCTTCAATTGACGATGCTAAACGATCTGAGGAGTCTGAAGATGAGCTCTCTGTTGTTGAAAAATTTGATGTGAATTTAGCTACCCCTTCTGTAGATAGCACAAATTCCTGTGGAACTGCAGTCAGTTTGCAGGTGCTCTATGAAATGATGTTATATTGGGATGCAGTTCCTCATTTGAACATTAATCCGCAAATGAATTGTTGGCCATCCCTATCCTGCAATCTTAAAGAATGCCAGTATCTGGTATTTGATTATATTGCATCTCTGGCAGTGAATGGAGCTAAAACAGCAAAGGAAATTCAAGTGAAAGTGATAGAATGACTGGGAGAAGCAAGCAAATCTCACCTATTCCCATTCATCTCAGCATCTACTCACCAAATGTCAACTTACCTCCGATTGATTTACCTGGTCTAACAAAGGCCGCAGTAAAGAGACAACCCGAGAACATTGTTGAGGATATTGAAACCATGGTTTGCTCATATGTTGAGAAGCCTAATTGCATTATATTGGCTATTACTCCTGCCAATCAAGTTCAGAGCCTCATTATTGTAGAAAGCTTTGTTACAGCTCGAGTAATAACCTGTCTCATTAAGAAAGTCGAACTTTTGTCGGATTTAAATATTTCTTGTTTGACTGAAGGGATGCACTAACTAGGGAAGAAATTGGGGATTTATTTCACTATGGAAAAGCGAACATTTTATTTGTTACTAATGTGGCTGATGAAGGACTTCCAATTCCAGAATGCTCATGTCTGATATACTTTGTCCCGACAAAAACAGCTTGTAGTTACGCTCAGTTACATAAAGGAGCTGAGGGAGGTGATTCACATCATATCTTTGACAAAGCTCTCCAAGAATGGCTGAGTGATGCTGCAATAGCAAACAACCTTTTTTTTCAGCTGAACGCAGATATGAAAGAATATTCTTTCAACTCAGAAACTTGCTTATTTTGAAGCTTATAAAAATGAAGACTGGATCAAGCCACTTGGGAAGACACAAATTACATTTTTTGAGTTTTTTTTCCCGACTTTGAGCTTGGGACAAGCTCAATTTGAGGGGGACGGAGTTGTTAGGGCTTAGACCGACCTGCTGCTTATTTGAAGGAGCTGTACATAGTCGAAGGATCACTCAGGTTCGATTATCAGGATTGTATCAGTTGTATCTGAACTATACGTGCGATGCGCACTATTTTTTTATATGTTTCTTTAGACGAGATGTAATGGGCTGCATTATAAGCCCAGTAGTAGTTATATAGTTTGTACATGTTCTTCAATTGTAATGGCCTATATAAAGTCCTTGATTGAACTGAGAATGAATAAAGTTTGAATAAACAGAATCTCTCCCCCAATATTATCTTCGTCTTCCTCATTCGAAACCATAGGTTTCTTTTCAATGGCCGAAATCAAATGAGCTCGAAATTCAGTCCGTAACATTGCCTTTCTCTTGGAGACTTTCTAACTCTTTTTGAATGGATTGCATTAGTTCTACCATATTCTCTATCACCTTGCATTCTTTGACAACAAAATTATGTCAAGAGTAGATTCCATATCTCTTATTGGCAAAAGTTGATTTGGCAATTTCTCTAATAAGCGCACACTAAACTCCAACATAGGTTGCACTGCTTCCGACACGTTCTGTTTTAACTTCTTCAATTTCTTCTTCAACCTCGTCTTTAACTTCTTTTTCAATCTCTTCTTCTCCCTTGCAAACTGTCACAGAATACTCTCCTTCCTCTTTAACTTCCTTGCTAAAAGTGGACTCTCTTTCAATTGAAGAAAATAGTGTCTTTTTAGTTGTGCAAGGGGGTTCAGGGTAGATCACGAAGTGCTAGCTTTGGATACAAGGCTATTTTATGATCCTCCCAATAAATCAAACAAGGCATCATCCTATCTAAATTATTTGACACTCACATCAGATTGTGAAGGTCTTTCTAATAGAACATGACATGTATCCATCTCTACTACATCACACAAAATTCAGATCTGTAATATTTACCAGAGGAAAGAGGGACCTTATAAATTTGTGAGACATTCTTATTTGCAGATCCTTCCTTGGGCCAGCAGATGTGATATGAAGAGAGATGTGGTTGTCTTCAACTGCAAATGCTCCATTAGTGCAAGAGACGCAAAATTCTTGGTACTGTCATTATCAACGATGACGTTGCACACCTTCTTTGCTGATCCTTCATTGGGCCAGCTAAAGTGATAAGGAGAAGGATGTGATTCTGACTTCATCTGCAAATGCTCCACCAGTGCATGAGATGCAAAATAATTGGTAGCGTCATTATCAATGATGATGCAGCACACCTTCTTGCTGATTGAACATCGTGTGTGAAAAGTTGTGATTTCTCTTCATTCGATGCTATTAACAACTGTTGCTTCACATAATCTTCTGTAGTTGCATCTCTATCCATTGTGGGTTGTTTTACTCCAAATTTCTTATACTTATGGCCTTCGAATAACGCCGGCATATTTGTCTTAATGCAGTACTCCTTATTATGGTAGGGTTGGCAGGGGTTGTGATGGTTGGCGGGATATCGATAACAATGGCGATTCTCTTCAAACTTTTATAATCACGGCCTTTAACAAAGTTATTGCTAACCTCATCAAAGACAGACTTTATCAACAGCTAGTACTTTTCTTTCTAAGTGATTTCGATGAGATGAAGGTGGACGCACCTTGGAGCAAGCAAATTATCTTAATGTTCGCATGCTTTGCCTTCCGGATACCCTCAAAATCCAAATCCGTCGGTCTCTCATACTACGCACAAACTCTCCTCTTGTCAATGGCTATTGGACACACTCACCGTAGAAAGAGTTATCTTCTTCACGTTTGAAATTGACAATTGACATCCCAAGGAATAACTCTTAAGCTCTAATACCACCTGACGCAGAACAGAAGAGACATGTGTGTTTGTTCTCATGGTTCTTATATACACAAGAGTTCTCTCAAATCCACGAGCAGATAAATTGAAGCAAAATCTTTTTTTTATTAAAAATAACAGAAAGTCTAAAAATACAAGACAACCTTATAACCTTTAAAGAGGTGGACTGATGAGGACATCAAATTTGTTTTATTTTATTTTGATATTTAGCCATATGTAGTTTATTTGAGAGATTTATTTTACATTTGAGAGATTCGTTTTAGATTTGTTTGAGATTTGTTTTGAGCCTATACATAGGCCTTGAGAATAATGAGAAAATATGATATTCTTGATTAAAAAAATTATTGTGTTGAGTTATTGCTCTCCATCCCTCTTTTTGTGTGAGACAATTGAGAGAATTATTAGGGTTTGTGAGAAATCCTAATAAAGTATTAGGGTTTGTGATTAACTCTAAAACTGCACCCCAAATCCCCCAAAATCAATTAATTAAACCCTAAACTAATTCCCCCCTTCTCCTCTTTCTTCTTCCTCTTCACTGGGAACCTGAAACCCATCACAACCCCCAAGCTCTCATCGTCCTCCTCTACACCCTCACACCCCGACCCATCGCCAGCACCACCTTCAACGGCTGCCACACCACCGTCGTCGATCAACCCCCCACCGTCGTCGACTTCCCCCCTTCATCGTCGCCCTCTCAGGCTACTTCCAAACCCCACCATGACGTCGCCACACTGCCGCAACTCCACAGCAACCCGAAACCCCAACGTCGACATCGACACCATCATCAGCCCTACTAGTCACATGCACACCCCCACCACTAGCTGCAGCCGCCATTGATCTCCGTCCTCCTTGTTGCACCGCCTTACAACCACCCCAAGCGCCACCATCTGTCTCCGCACCATCACGACCCGTTCATCGACATCGATAAACTCTTTTCACTTCTCAAATATTTGTGTTACTGCTTTATCGTCTCTATACTATTATTTGATTTATCTGTCGTCCACAAATATTGAGAATGAGTGCTTCTACTTGCCTATTAGTGTACGAATCGTTATTGATTATCTTACTTGATAATTACACTTAAGTATATTTGTTGATTGTTAGGCTCGAACTTTAATTGGGTTTGCTAAACTTATTTCATATCTTGAAAATCCATCAAACCGATTAATAGTTTAATTTTTTTATTTAATCTGCTTTACGTGTTGGTAAACTTAATCTTTTAATATTCTTGGAAATTCTCTATTTAGGGTTAAGTTTACATCATGGACTAAACTTGCAGAAAAAGAAATCAACTAACCTATTTCTAAAGGAACGAAATTATTAAAAAAATTCAAGAAATATCTTTAAACTAGAAAAACAATTAAAATTGTAATATCTCTAAACTAAGAAAGCAATTAAAATCCAAGTATCTAAAAACTAGAAAAGTAATTTAAAATTTGATTGAAAACCTTCGTTTCAATTTCTTGCCAAAAATAGCCGAATGTTTTTCAAACTACTCTCTGAAGCATTTTTTGTCGACCCTTTATTCGAAAGGTCGACTTAATATGTAGTACAGAACATTGGGTCAACTGATCCTCATGTGCTCCCACATCAACTCAGTCCTCCAGCCCAAGCCAAATTAGGCACTTTTTTTTTGCTCGATTAAGATTAGGTTGGTTCCATCCAACACAAATTGTAACACAAGAAAACAATTGGTCATACTACCCTCAACCAATCAACTTACAGGGTCAAACAGACAGATATCAGACCAAATCTTTCTCTTGAACTAAAAATTCGATTACCAAACTTGATAGCAATTATTAGTCTACTTTACAGGAGCAAGGTTCATGCTCATCCAACAACTGCATGAAAAATGAAAAGAATTATACTTATGGTGCACCCGACATGTACAAAGGCTAACAATTTTTATAGATAGTAGAGCACCCAACTTGAAAGAGGTTAACAATTTTATCAATTAAGGTTGTTTATAAATAAGTATATAGTACCCAACATTAGTTATAGATAGTACATAACAAGCAACGCTAAAAAATGTTCAAATTAAGATTTTTTAATACGTTAATGCATAAATAGATACCACAACTTTGGAAAAAGACAACATACCAATGAAATGATGATTTTACTCCCTCTACTTCTAGGTCATCAATTGGAACTCCAACAGGCACCAAAACATGACACTTGACCTGACAAAAGAAAAGAAAATTCGAAGTCAAATTCTATCTAATATATATATATATATAACTTGAATCAGTTCATTAACTCGAAAGACACTATAAGCAAATAAAGTCCTTTCAAACATATACAGTGACACCCACATAGGTTATGCGAAGCCAATTTTTATTGACAAATGGGAAACATCATTAAATACTTCAACAACCATAATCTTTAGAAAAGGTGGTCAATAATTCTATACTTTCTTAATAATAGTAAAAGTAAATACGTGCATCGCATGTTCAAAAAAATCTGGTAAAAAATCCATTTTGGCTAATTCTAGCAGTATACTCAGTATTTTCAATCAACTAAACATATAAATGTGAAGCACAGAATTCTGAACTTAACCAATTACAACTAACCAAATGACAAAATGGCATCTCCATCTGATTTCTGCACATCACCAATCCCTCAAACTTTTGAAATTCAAAACTCAGAAGAGAATATCATGAAACCAGATTAAAACTAGCTAAAACACAACAGGAAAATGAACGATAAGACCATATCTATTTGTGAAAGTCCTTGCCACTAAGCTACAACTTCGAAGTTGTAGAAGGGTTGAAGAAAATTGCACTTGTTTTCTAACACGGTCCCTCAGGTCGAGAGCCCATTTTTTTATGTGCCAAAGAAATGAGATAAATGCCCAACAAATTGTGAACCGAGACATGGACTATACACATCGATATTTTTTTTTAAATCCGCATTTAAATTGCGTAGCCGATGGGATTCGAACTTTTGTTGCTCTGGTACCGTGTGAAAGTCTCTGCCACTAAACTAAAACTTCGAAGTTGTGGAAGGGTAGAGAAAAATTGCACTTGTATTCTAACACTATTGAAGAGTTAGTCATACATCTTTCATTAAAATCAGAAAGGAGGATTGCCATGCAAACATAATGAAACATTAACTCAAACGATGATATACAAATTAGGGGTGCTTTAGGATCGGATATGGCAATACCATTATCTGTATCCGCACTCCAAATTCGAATATGGATGTGGATATGGATATGGGTCGGTTACAAAAATTCATATCTGTATCTATTTCGGACACGGATACAAATCGTATATTGTGTACCGAATACATATACGAATTCGCACATCAAAACAATATTATATATAATAGATGCAGGAAAAAATTGTAAATGGGAAAGAATATACTTATAAATTTTAAATAGGAATTCTAACTTAAACTATTAATTGAAAAAATACATAATCAAAAGGAAGAACACATAAAAATTAATGAAAAGAATGCGTACATGGAGGAGAGAATATAGAATGGATAAACAAGTATAATATAAGTATAAACAAGAAAAAACAGATCAATTTTGGGGGACTAAATAATTTTTTTAATAAATAGTATAAGCATAAATGAGAAAAAAATCAATTTTGGGGACTCGTTAAAATTGTTACTAAATATAATTAATATAATTAAAAAAATCAAGCCATTTTGATGAATCTGTTTTTGGCAGGACAAAAGACAAGAACTCGCCTCTTGAAACCAAGGCCAATGGATAAGAGCAGATTGCTGGCAATGACTTGGTGAACAAACCAGGCACACCACAGCTATACACAAGCACAGAACCAACATGCTACTAATTGCTCTTCTGAAAATAAAGGAAGACAATCTTATATATTTAAAATCAGTCAATCCGAAAATTTTGGACTGATCAGAATCTGAAATTTAGTTTGGATATCAGTATCCGGATCGAATTCAAGCGGATCTGAATTTTTTGTACTTGTATCCATCTCTTTTTCATGGGAAAACGTGAGCATGTGGCGGTTATCGAGGAACACGGTTTCGGATCGGGTTGGGTATATTTGTATCCAAGTGCAACCCCTATGTACGGCTCATAAATTATTACCAAACATAAAGGATTTACTTCAGCTAGTTCTAACAAACTACTCTTTCCTTCCAATCAACTAAAGCATACAAATTAACGCGTGGGAATGGAAGCCATAACACACTTACCAATGAGAAAATGTCATCTTCATCAACTTTCTGCCCGAACCTCAGAATTCGCCAACTCTATCAATGACTTGAAACCAGAATCTCCAAAAAGGAAAACATGGAATGAGATCATAACAAGCTAACACAATAAAAACAAGAAATTGGTAACACCTGTCTCTGATAAAAGTTAAGAATACATCATTAATTAAAGGATGAAAGTCCTATCTCCCCCATTTCATTACAAACAACAGCACAACCTTACAAGAACAAACATAAGACTACAACTGCCAACCACCTTTGCATTCTAACTAATATATAACTTGATTCAAAGCAAAGCAGGGAATTAGGTTAACTGATATAAGCAAAATAATTTAAATTCAGAAAGGCTGATCCATGCATGCATAATGAAAAATAAATTTAGAAGATGTTGTAAAGCTCATAATACCCTACCAAACATAAGGAACTATAAACTATTGAGGGTGTGTTTGGACACAAAATTAGTTAACTAGAGTCTATCTTTAAGTGGAGGTAATGAGATATAGGTTCCCCAACTTTAGTTGTCATACCCCTAGCAACACTCTGAAATTAACCTAACTCCATTTCTTTTTTGTGTTCGGGAAGCCAACTAAAGTTAGCTTAACTCCATTACTTTAGAGGAAAAGAGAGTAAAGTCTCGCAAACTAAAACTAAATTAGGTTTGAGTGGATTTGAGAATAACTATAGTTATCTCAACTCTAAAAGGGTTCATAAACAATGTAAAGTTAAGAAAAACAGTTATCTCAACTCTAAAAGGGTTCATAAATAATGTGAAGTTAAGAAAAACTAGAGTCTGAGAGAGAAAGCTGAACAGAACACCTTTCCTACTTAACTCCATTCCGAAACAGACCTGGGCTTGAGAACTACAGTTATCTCAACTCAAAAGGGCACATAAACAATGCAAAGTTAAGAAAAACTAAGTTTCAAGAGAAAACTCCAGTTACCCTACTTAACTCCATTCCTCAATGTTTCTTCTTTATTCAATGTTTTCATAGAAGTTCAAACACATCTGGGCTCATTGAAGATTAAAAAAAGGGTTGTGGATTGCATTCCTGTTTTAATGACTTCTTGTTCTAACTACTGATGCTAGATCTAAAAAGGCTGTACTTAAATTGAAATAATGATAGATCTAACTAAATAGTACACTGTAGTCTTTATACTCAAAAGCCAAATCATCGTTGAAGCAACCTAAAAGTTACAAACAACATATCTTAACTCACAAATTTTTCAAGTTGGAGATATAAACCATTTTACTCTATTCAGAAATAGCTGCAGCAAATAACCGAAACATATAGCTGCTATAATTCTGTTGAAACACGAAATTTCAATTTAACTAAGTTCTAGATTTAGGAAAGAGAGAGGTGAAAGAAGATGATTGTATTATTGGATGAATATTTATAGGTGCGGATGGGTGTGCGTGTGTTGGGGGGTGCCACCCTAGTTGGAGCGTTGACCCGGTACACGTGCGGTGCTGACGTGGCCTCAGCTCCTCTTTGACCTGGTAGAACACAGGGTATGTTCTCCGTTCTTTACAGGGGCATGCGCTCCGCATGGCTCTAGTAGTAGAATACCTCAAATAACCTTGGTATTGTTTTGTGTATCAACAAATTCCATGAAAAAATGCTTTGAGCTAAAATGAAAGTGCACCCCTGAAGTTAACTTTGACCAACAAAAATCATATTGAGGCCAGTATAGAGTTCTAACAGTTCGATTTTTCCTTGTAATCCACTTATATTTACGTCAACTGATATTCGTTGGATCACCTACAAAATTACTACATGTGATTACTGAGGCAAGAAACTTTGATTTTGCCCTGTAATCCGCTTTTATTTACATATATGGTTACACTATTATCACCAGAGAAGATATTCAGGTGAATCATAATACAAAAAAGAGCCTCCTCTTGTCAGCATCATGCAAGTTATTTCCAATTAGTGCATTTTCCTAATGATATTCTTCTTTACTAGATCAAATAAGTCTCAAGCACATAATATAAAGTAAATGAATAATTCATCTTGAAATTTATATCACTACTGGGCAAGACTGGCCAACTAAGTGGGTATAGCATATGGCTCGACAAAGGGTAAGGTTATTCTAAAACAAAAAGAACATGACATAACATACAAGAAAGTAAAATTTTAGAAGATCCACCTATTTTGAAAACCAATATTGCTATTATTTGACATAGGCTGCCCACTGGAAAGAGACCTTACCACTGTTCTACAACACTTGCAACGACATAAGTTTCAAAGTTAATTAAGAAAAATAAGTGTCAACTTGAGAAGAACGAGTTGTGACAAATAGCAGTCTCATATTTAATATTGTAACACCAACTGCTTGGATTCATGAGGATAAGTAGCCATGTACTGTCATTAAATAATAACGATCCATCAATGAAGAGACTTCATCACTGAAAACTCTATTGAAGAAGACATCTTTTCCTATTTTACTGAATTCTTAGGACTCTCTATGAGCCTTACGAATGCCTAAAGAGCTATCAAGAAAGTTTCTGCATGTGTATTCACGATGAACAAAACTAGCTTCTTGTACAAATGTGCATGGCATGTGTCAAAGAACACTCCTTCCTTAAAATACTTCCCTATAAACTAAATGCAGAGCTCTCATGAAATTTTTATTGAAGGTAAGGACCTTTTAAATTGGGTTTTTTCCCATACCACTCCAAATCTATGCTATTTCCATATTCCCACCCGAATTGTTCATAGTTCCATATTCTCACTAAAATCCTTGTAATATTTCCAAAATACCACCTAACATTAATTTTTTCATTAATTGTGGGGAATACATTTTGAATATTCTCCTTGTTCGGGTCATCCAAACCCAATAAGAATATATTTTCATTCCCAAACTAACCCCAACCCTATCATTTCTTCATTTAAATCTCTTATTTTATCTTCTATTGTCTTCTTCAATTCATTCACTAATGTCTCATCTCTTTACAACAAAATCCTAACCCAACACATCTTCTCCACCTCTCCTTCAATGAATATCATTACTCTCACTTTCAATAAATACCATACCCTAACTTCTTAGTTCTTTGCCGACAAAGTTCCATGACCACAAGAAGAGTTGAAGAAAATAAGAACCCACGATTTTTTGTTGGGAAGAATTGGACGAAAAATTGAAGTTTAATGGTTACTAGTATATGCTTTTGCAAGAGATTTAAAGATATTGAAAAGGGTTGCTAGGGTTCTCTTCGGTTAGATGGAAAATTAGAGAATGAAGGAGAAAGCAGAAGGCACTACACTCCTTTTAAACATCGTTTATGTTACAGGAATCACCATATTGATTTAAGGTGGTAATATTGAAATATAAAGATTTAGGGTAAGGATATGGAAATAGCAAAGATTTCATGTGTATATGAAAAAAAAAACTTTTAAATATTATTCAATTCTTAAGGCTGGCTCTCTATGATCCATTCCAATGCCTAAAGAACTAAAGCATAAAATTTTATCACATGCCTAAATGATGACCAAAGCTAGAACAGTTTTTTCTTCTACAAAACAGCCAACATACGTCACAAATCTAGTGTCAAATAAACAACCTTGCAACCCTTCCTCTAAAACGAAAAAAATAATAAATAAATAACATAAAAGGCTATATAATCCATTGTCTCAAAGCAACGCACAAAAGACTTTATCAGGTATCACACAAGGAAAGGTGGAAATAAATCTTTACAAGGAAAGGTGGATGAAAAGGGTCGGGGACATAGATGATATGTCAAGTGTTAGTTCCAGGCACAACTCTAGCTTATCTAACTTTGATTCGAATTCTGTCCAACCTAAAGCCCAATAGGAAGCTTGAAATTCACCACCTAAATAAGCCACAATTTTTTTTGCTCAATTAAGATTCGATGGGTTCCGTTGTTCCAATCAGACACAAAATGCAGTATAAGTTTATGCACTGCCCTCGACCAATGAACTTAAACAGGGTCATATGAAGTACAAAATCCCAAGCCTAATTATTCTCTTGAGCCAAAATTTTGATTACCAAACTTTGATAGTAATTATTTGTCTATCATGCATGAGCAAACTTCAAGACTATCAAACAATTGAATGAAAATGAATAGTATATCACACCAAACATAATCGGAGCCTAATAAGTTCGATCGACGGAGTCTTAGATAGGAGAGTGTCTAACATGCAAGGAGGTATTTGCAAAGAGACCGTTTAATCAAAGTGATATTTTTTATACGAAAGAACATAAATAAATACCACAACTTATAAAATATATAAACATACCAATGCAAAGATAATTTGCTCTCCGTTCAACAAGTTCATCAATTGAAACTACAATAAGCACCAAACCGTGATATTTGACCTGACAAAAGAAAATTCGAAGTCATTTTCTATCTAATATATAACATTTGAACAAGGTATCTAACTTGAATCAATGCAAACCAGGACTAGCTAAACTGATATAAGAAAAATAAATCAAAACAGAATGGGGGATTGTCATGCATGCATAGTGCAAGTTAACTCAAAAGACGTTATAAATCGCCTTAACCAACTAAACTATAACAAAATGGCATCTTCATCCACTTTCGGCTCAAAGCTCCTGATTTTGTCAATCCTATCAAAGTCCTGAAACCAAAAACTTGCAGAAGGAAAACATAAAACCAAATTATAAGAAGCTAAAGACACATCAGAAACAATAAATCACCAAACCAATCTTCCTTGAGAATTAATGATATTTCACTGATTAAGTCCCATCTAACCCATAAGCCTTACAAACAACACAACCCCTTGTATTTACATGATAACATCAATTGTATTTACATGATCACGTTAATTGTTAAACTTCCTATCACTGGAGATGACAACAAAGTTTGGTTTTGCCCTTGCAATCCTTTCGTATTTACATCAATGGCTATTTGGCTATACTCAAAATCATGCAGTTTCTTTCACTGATGATATTCTGCTATACTAAATCAAATAAATCTCAAACAGATATTATCGAGAATACAGAGAACAACTCAAGTAGTAAATTTTATATCAGTAAGGGCCAAGATTAGCTATATTAGTGGCATAAGATATAGCTCAAAAAAAGGGGGAGGTTAGTTTAAAACTAAAATGTAAAAAACATAAGAGTTTAAAAGGTTGGAAAGTTAGAAAGTTCAACTATTTCTAGAACCAGCAAGAGTTTTAGAACATCGTTAAGGGAAGCATAAGTGACAGATTGCTGACACATATTGTGACGAATGGAGATGGAATGGCAGGCTCATCTTTGGTATTATAACTAGAAGTAGCTACGTACTCTCATTAAATCACACCCATCCATACTTTTAAGAGACTTCCATATAAACTAAATCCTAACCTTTTTATGCCCGACAACTTTAATTAAAGCTAACAACTGTTTTTTTACTTTATTCAATTTTTAAGGCTCTCGATGAGCCTTTCTAGTGCCCAGAGAATTTCTTCTTCTACAGAACATGCATATCAAGCGTCACGAACATTGTAATTGAATACTACCCCTTCCTAAAAAGGAACGAATGATAAATAGATAGATGACATATGAGGTTTAATTCACTTCATTATAGCAATGCACAAGAAGACTCTTTATGTCCAGTAGGGAGTAGTATATAAGAAAAGATGGAAAGGGGATGAAGTGTCGAAAAATAATCTCGTTTGATTGCTGGGGGAGGAAAAATACTCTCAATTGAATTATTATGTTTTTTTTTTTGTTGGGGGGTGTGTGTGTGTGTGTCTTGGGGGGGGGGGGGGGGGGAGGGGGGACAAAAGTGCTATGTGTATTTTAGGAACTTGTGTGATATGTGTGTCAACCATCAAGAAATGTAATCAGATCAAATATTGATCAACCAGACAATACTTCATGAAACATGAATACACCAAAATTATGAACATAGAAAAAGCCAGTCTGAGTATACATGGCTATTTTCTAGAGAAGGAACTTAGCAACCCTGGTGAGAAGTATACACAACCTTATACACGGATGAAGTATAGCCATTGATGTAAATACAAAACCTTACCACTGATGTAAAAAATGGCAATTGCATCTTTACTTTATCTACTAAAGCATATAAATTAAAGCATAGAAAGAAAGCCATAACAGACTTACCAATTCCGAAATGGCATATTCTTCATTCAGTTTCTGCTCGAAACTCCAAATTTGCTGAGCCTATCAACCTCTTGAACCAAAAACTCATAAAGACGAATACAGAAGACCAAACCACAACAAGCTAAAACACATTAAACACAAGAAACCACCAACACCGATCTCCTTCAAGAGTCAATAAACACATCATTAATTAGACCAAGGAAGTCCTATCTTCCGCATCTAAGCAACCACAACAACACTACAAAAGACAAAACATAAAAACCTAAACAAAAACAACAACAACTACCAACGAACCCCCACCCTACATTCTCCTTCTTCTTCTTCTTCTTCATCTTCTTCTTCTACCTTAAACCCCACCAGCCCTTCCATACGGAATCTCGATGTTGATCCCCTCATCCTTCAAAAAGGGCAAATTCTGCAGATTCCCCAGCATATCATCCGTCGTATCCAAGTCAATGATCATGTCAATATCCTCCGTCCCCATTGCCCCATCCTCCGGTCCCTTTGCTGCCTCATTAATATTAATCCCCCTCACCTCTTCCTCCACCACCCCATCCTCCTTCCCTTCCTCCTCCTCTTCCCCCTGCACCCCAAAACTCCTCATCCCAAAAGTCCTGTTTTTCAGGCCACTCATCACCTTCTTCCTCGCCGGCTTCTTCTTGTTCCTCCCCACAGTACCACCACTTCCCCCTCCCCCACCCCCCTGCGGTGGAGGCGGCTGCTGCTGCTGATTGTTATTATTATTATTATTATTACTATAATTATTGTTGAGATTTTTATTACTACTATCCGGTGCCCTTGCCCCAGGCGCACCGCCAAACGGATTCTGCGCTGCCGGAACAAACGGCCCGCTGCCGTTGTTCCCCCCAATCCCCACCGGAAAGAAGCCCCAGGAGGAGTAGTACATGTCGGTACCGGGGACCACAGGCGGGGGGCTGGGCAGCTCGGATGCGACGAAACCCTTGCCGCAAGTGGGGCATTTCAGAGTCTTGTTGACGTGGGCCCGGGGGTACTGATGCACGTGGCAGCAGGAGTTGCAGATGGTCCAGAAGGCAGACGGATCGGAGGCGCTGCTGCTGCTGAGGTTGGCATCGAAGAGGGATTTCTTGGCGGGATCAGAGAGAACGGCGAAGGCTTCGGTGACGAGGCGGAAGGCGGAGTCCGCGCCGGGGAAGCGGTTGCGGCCGGGGTGGAGGAGGAGGGCAAGGCGGCGGTGGTGGCGCTTGAGGAGGACAGGGTCGGAGGATAAGGGAGGGAGTTGGAGGACGGAGTAGTGGTTGGTTTGGGGGGAGCGGAGGACGTCGGAGATAGCGAGGATTTGGTCCGGGCGGTCGTCGGGGAGGGTCGGGGACGAGTCGATGGCAAGCTCGGCGAAGCGCTTGGCGCCGATGAGGTCGCCGGCGGAGAGGAGTTTCGTGGCGATCGTCAGGTTGCGCTCCGATTCGATTAGGTTTGGGTCCATTTTTGGGGGAAAGAAATGAGGGTACGGAAGAAGAGTGAGAGAGGTCAAAGGGTACACTGGTCCTTTTAATGGGTTGGAAATCGGACATGGACACAATCCAAAGGGAATGATGTTATAAGGGCCGGCCCAGAATCCAGGTTTAGGGCCCAACCCAACATGAGTAGAGCTTTTGTGGATTTTTTTTTTTCCTTTCAAACTAATTCTCATTCATTGTCAGACTCTATCCGTTACATAATCATCATCAAAACAAAAAAAAAAACTAATTCTCATTCACAATGTTCAAGAAAAATTAATTCCACAAGTGGACTATGTAAAAGTCACGTAGCTAGATCGCAGTTGGTAATTACGGCTAAAAAAAAATTGTGCCGCAAATTGCAACTGCTGCAACGATTTTTTTTTTTAACAGACGAACAGAGGCATGTTATGTGTGTTTTGTTATTAGTATGGCAGAGGTGCAATAGTTTTTCTACCAATGAACTGAATTCATTCATTTGAAAAACTTTGGATAACAGAGGCATGTAATTGCAAAATATTTTATCTCTCCTTCATCGTATGCTCTCCTCCCTTTTCAAAAGCACAAGGATAAATTTTAATTAACTCTACTCAAGTTTGGTAGTTTTGCAGTTAACCATATTGAACCCTTTTTTGTTGCAAAAGTCAGTTTTTTTGGCATTTTGACATACTTCACACTTGAAAACTCCTACAAATAGCAACCAAAAATTATGAATCTTTGTGAGTAGGTTGAATTCACCAAGCATAAACTAACCCAACTTGTAGAAATGAGTTTCGGTTCATAGTTTGCGAGATACGGCCATGTATCACTTTGTTTTATTTTTTCCTGTATCTTGCAAACCGTGAGTTGAAATTCACTTTTACAAGTTGGGTTAGTTTGTGTTTGGTGATTCCGACCTACATACAATGTTTCATAATTTTTTATTACAGTTTGTACATTTTTAATGTGAGGAGTACGCAAAAAAAAACTTTAGTATAGTTCATTACCCAAAAAAATTCAGTATGATAAACTGCTAAAGTCATAAACTACAATATGGGCGGGGCTTTCGCGGGCCAGGGCTGGAGGAAGTGGCGGGCTGGACCTCGACGGTGAAATGTCGGCCCGGACCTGGCCCCTGGCTTGGGGGGGCCGGGTCGGGCCAGTGCAGGCCGGGTCTCAGTGCGGGCCGGGACAATTTTATTTATTTATTTATTTATTATTATTATTATTTACAAAGACAAAGAAGAAGGAATATTGTTAAGAATTGTCAAGAACATATAGATAAAAGATATATTCATAAATTAAATTGTTTTTATGAATTACAAAGTTTAATATATAATCAAATAGATTAGTAACATTTCATACAAATTTTGTCAACTTACAATATGAGGGGAACATTTGTTTTTAGAGATTGATATGGCCTCTATTTAGATTGAAGAGAAGGCAGTGAACTATTGTAGTGCACTTCTACTTAACCTAAACATAGAATTTCATCCCCCTAAATTTTCTCAAATATTTACAATACATTATCCAAACTTCATTGTACTAGATGTTCATTCGTCGCTACTTGTTGAGCCATTGTGTACTTCATGTAAATCTGGGGTCCTTTATTCCGCTCTCATCCAATCTTCGGCCCATACTAACATCTTCGAATTCTTTGATGTCATGCGATTCTTATTTGGGCTCATAATCCTGCCACTAAGAGAAAAAGTACTTTCCGATGCAATGGTTGACACCGGTATAGTTAGCAAATCTTTAGCCATATGAGAAAGAATAGTAAAAACATTTTCATTTGTTTTCCAAAAATAAAACACATCTACTACATCATCAATGTGAGATTGTGCATTATATCAATTCAACTCATTTGGTGAATTGGTTCTTGGTTTTTTTTTTATTTTATGAGATTTAAAACACTACTAGTTGCAAAACTCTTTCCCTTTGATAATATAGAAGAAGAAGAAGAAGAAGAACTAACATTTTGGAAATGTGAAGTGTTAGATGAATAAAGTATATCGTAACTATAATATAAACTAGCCAAAACATGCTCAAAATTTGTAGTAAAAACAATATGATCAAAATCTTGTATTTCATCGTGTGGAGCATAAGTATAAAAAATCTCAATTAAATTTTTTGTGTTCGCTAACTTAATTATGTGATTCATTACACTAGCAATACCACATAACATAGGAAGTTGATGAAAATATTTAAAAATTTTAATATAAGCGGCATAAACCATTTCTCCAATAAAATTGTCATTTATAAAATCTTTAATTGTTTTCATCATAGTGACAATTGCAAGTAAATACCACTAGATGTAGATGTATATGTTTTGAAAGTTATAATGTAGCATCATTAAAAGGTTCTAAAAATTTATACAAACTATTAGCAAAAAACCAAAAATCATCATCTAACATATAATCTTGCATACTCATTTCAACACAAAATTCTCTAAGATTAAAACGATAGTAAAGAACAACACCTAACAAATTATAAGTAGAATTCTAACGATGTCTAAAATTTTTAGGAAAACGTTTAAATACAATTCTCCTAAGTTAACACCAATCATGAAAAGCTTGATATATTGGGCAACTCAACGTAATAAAATGAACACAATTTCTCATTGCCTCAATTTTATCGTGTCTATATTTTAGTGCTTCTTGTACCCAAAGATTTAAAATATGTCAAGCACACCTAACATGAAAAATTTCCTAACTATAAGATTTAATGTAATTTTCAAACTAGAGATTACCCTAGTTTTATTAGAGGCGTTATCAAATCAATAGCAAAAACTTTATCAAAAATACTGAAATTATTACATGCTTCCACAGTGTGTGACAATTATTTCATCCTTATGTAGGTACCTAACAAATCCGAATGAAATTATTCTCTTTAAAAATAGTCAATCAGAATCTATCCAATGACATGTTACACCCATCACTGGTACGCTATTCACTCCTACCCACCCATCCGATGTCAAAGAAACTCTAGTGCTTAGTAATGTTAGTGTTACTACTAAAAAATTCTTAGCCTCAATATAAACTAATTTACAATCACCTTTAACTACATTCCTAGCAATTTTTTTTATAATATGGGTTTAATGCGGTTTGTGCAAAAGTCTCTATATTCTTACTTTCACCAAAAAAATAAGATAATTCATCTATAATTACTAACTTAATCATTTCCCTACGAACGATATCGTGATCGTAGATATGACTATCTACTTGACCAGTCTTAGGGTGTATTTTTTGTTGTGTGAGATCGTCTTTAAAAATTTCGGATTGACATTTATTTAAGTGACGTTGAAGCATAGTCGTTCCCGATCCTATTTTAAACATATAGGGTGTTTGACAGTTTTTACAAATTTTTAGTCCTACACTCTTATCATTTTATGAAGGGATATTAGAACCTCTGTTCCCGTATATATGTATTTTTCCATGTATTTTGCGTATTCAAAATTTTCACAACTTTTTTCTCGCTTTTTAATTCTTTTTTTAATACAATTACATTTTCAATTGATCGAATTTTAACAAAATATTATTCTGGTTTCTAAGTTATTTTTCATTTTATTATTTATATTTTGGACAAAACAAATTATATTATTATTCGTCGATTATGTTAACAAATGTAAGTCGGACTTCTAATTCATTATATATTATTATTTGTTTTATTGAGCCAAGTCCATATATTATTGGATAAATTTTTATTTGAAACTAAATCACGAAAAAAATATCTTTTATTTATGATTGAATTTGAGCCCACAAAAATAATCCATTTATATTTAATTATTTTAATTATCTTGAAGCCCAACCCAAGCCCATCTCCTATTGAATTCTAAACCAAACTCATATCTTATTGGATCCCAAACCCAATACCCTAATCCCCACTAACAATTTCCTCCAGATCTCTCAAACTCCCTTCACGTTCACCACAAATCACTCCCACTAACTACTCATCCCCGTGACTCTCTCTCCCTTTCTCTCTCTCTTCTTAAAAACAACGAAACAAATTCCAACACAAAAACCCTTCACCTCCCCTCCTTCTTCCTCCTCTCATTTGTGTCCAAACCCAATCCCGCAACCCTCCACCGTCGCCCCTCTTCTACACCAGTCGCAACCACCTCGACCTCCTCCTCTTCCTCTGCTCAACTCATCTTCCACCATCGCCGGCACCCCTACACTGCCATCGATTGTCTGTACCTCGTCGAATCTGCACCTTCATTCCCTCCCGCTCGACCAACCGAAACCCCCATCTCCATCGCCATCCCCTGTGCTCCACTCAACTGCAGCAACCATCTCATCACCATGGCCATAGTCGAGCCACCATCTCCGCACCCAGTCTCTGACCTCACGAGCCACTGCGACCTCCCCTTGTTCTCACCATTGCTGCTGAATCCTTCATCTTCCTCGTCGTCGAACCCCCGAGTTCGCTCATCCCCTGTCTCACTCCCCATCGCCCACTGCCTCATCGTTGCTGTCGCTCCCCGCCACTGCCGTCGACCACCAATGGAGCCCATCCCACTGCCGGCCACCCGATCACCCAAGCCATGTCCTTGGTTTGATCAGTCACTAGCTCTGTTCTTCAAGACAACTTGATCTTGGCCATCGGCATCAAAATCTGTACCTCTGTTTTGATCATCCAACATCATCAAGTTCATTATCAACCGTCTGATCTTCTCTTGATAACCGCAATCAAGATTAGCACCCAATCACTTGATCATCATCCGATCAACATCAAGATCAGTACCGTTCATCACGACCTATCAATCGTGATCATCGTGATTGTTTGCTCACCGTTGTTGCCATCGGGATCCTCATCCTATTATTCGTTCGTGTTCAGATCTAATCATCTATAAAGGCAAGTCATCTCACTCTCGAATTGTTATTGTATCATATTCGAGAATATTTATTGAATCCCACAAGTAGATTTATATTGATTTTTGTATATCTTCTATTGTTATTCATCGTCGGGATACTACGGATTACACGAGCGAATCCACATTGTAGTCTTGACTTCGTGCCGTCTATTTGTCTCCGAGTATAGAGATATTGCATGCATTCATGTAGTTATTTGTTGTGTATACGAGTAGGGATTAATATTGTGAATCATGTCATGGCACTACACAAATTATTGTAGAATTGTATGCTAATTTTATTGCTCGTATGATTGTTGTTGGTGTATTGGTTGATTTTGGTTGGTAAGATTGTGGATATTATTCATCTTAATACCATGTTCATATAGACATAGCTTGCTGTGATTTAAGTTTTCAACCCCTAACTCATCGTCTATATCGGTTAGATCACTTTATTCATGAAAAATATATCGAGACCCTGTAATTTACTGTCAACCTGAACATTGCTAGGCTGTTTCAACCTAGATACAATCATCAAAACCCATAAATTTCTAAACATGAAATATATCCCTATGTTTCTGGTTTCCAGAACACCAAAAAATTATTGAATTCCGACTTAGATTGCATGAGATACGATGATTTTACTACCGCTGCATTTTATTTTCCTGAATGTCCTGATTTATTATTACACTATGTTAAACTGAATTAAATAGATGAACTAATGATCAAATATTTCCATGATAAATTTCAGATTGATAGTTAACATGCTTAGGGTCATGATAATATTTTTTATTGATTTTTAAAATGAATATTTACTGATTTTATAACTGTAACTAATTGACATCGATAATCAGCCAGAATCAGTAATCTGTATAAAATCCTGTAATTAACCTAGCTACTGTTATCGGAATTTTGATTTTAAATATGCGTTGGAACCGGGCAGGAGTCTACTTTCTAGAAATCCTGACGGATCCACATTTGTTGTTTTGTAGCAGCAGAAAATCTGATTTTGGTACAGTAACCTACTGCTGTCCAGATTTGAGTTTCCATGTTTTGATAATATAACTGAACCTATATTTTTGTATTGATGCATTAAATTTTATGAATTGCATTGCATGATCATAGTGTTGTATTGTCATCATCCTTGTGTTCCCTATTGATCATCTTATCGTTTCTCCATTGATATTATTGTCCATATTGTTTCCTATCGGTATCATAATATTGCCAACCGTTATTGCATATTAATTGAATAAAGAATTATTAATCAAGTCAGGATTAAGGGGTGACTAGAGTAGTTGATGATATAGTAATTGTACTCGGAGGAGGGGCCCGTGTTTCCCTAAATATTGTTATCGACTATTGTCTTATAGGTTGATTGTGGCTTACGACGGTAACTCCATCTATCGTGTATTGTATCGTGGCCAAATTATCGCAACGTGTATTAAATATTGAATCATAAGTATTGAATATTGATTATCATTGCCGAGTATATTTCTATAGAATCACTTAGTCTAAACAGAATTGATTGTATGCATCAAACCTGTGGTATGAGACGCAGTAGTACGTGCATTAGTTAGAACTATATTGAATAATAGATTTAAGATTGTCATCGCATCTTCATTGCATATTGTCATCGTTATTGAACAGTGTTATCGTTTGTTCTACCATTATTAATATCATTTACTATTATTATTATTGATCATCGTTATTGCACATTCCATCGTTATCATTTTGCCAATTATTTATCACTATCGATCATATTGTTTCATTGAATTCATTGTTATATCATTATTGTCATTGTTTCACTGTTTTCTCTACTTGATGTCCACGACTTGCTATAAGGACATCTTATTCTCTCTTTTTAGATGAACAGCTTATATGTAATCAAGGAGAATTGCCCGATGGATTAGGAGAGCAACAATGGTGAAGGAATTGATAGTATCACTGCTTAATTAGTTATTGTTTTGTTATGGAGACTTAAATTATTAAACATTGTTATTTCATTGTATTATTGGCTTTTGACTCGAATATTATTATTATTGCTTCCAGATGTTGGATTATTATATTTGGTTGTTTCATGCTTATATGCCAAGTATTGTTATTCATGTGATTATCCTTTTATTGCATGCATGGTTGTATCGCATGCAAGTCATTTGCTGGGCCAATGTCACGTGTTAGCGTTCCGTATTTTTGGAAAGCGGGGCATGACATAGTCAAAATATTTGTGTATTTCGGAAGTGTTCCCTCTTGTTTTACGGGGTTGAGAAGGACCTTGTTCCAATTGTTGTGGTTCTATGTCTTCTATTCTCTACTTGATCCGTGTGTGTTACATGAAAATCGGAAATACTATCATAATTCATATGGAATTAGAATGGAATGAATGTGATGACTACTAGTGGACTCTTGGCTACTATGTCTACTGCGTGATCTGTTAGATGTCATCTAAACTCGTGTATGTTCTAAAAATTAATTCTAGTGTATGCTCTAAAAATTAATTCTAGTGTATGTTTTAAAAATTAATTGTAGTGTATGTTTTAAAATCTAATTCTACAAAATAAGTGAAGATAGATAAACTAGTGTATGTTATTGAAAATTATTCTACAAAACTATTAAAGTTAAATAAAATTCTACTATAAACCAGTGTATGTTAATAAATAAAATCTAAAAAAAGAAGAAATGTTTCAATAAAATAACAACAATTAAATGAATAAACTAGTGTATATTTTCAAAATTAAAAAAATTAAAAAAGAAGAAGAAGAATTACACAAAATCTAATTAAGAGAAATAAATGAGAACAAACAACAATGTTAATTATAAAAATTATACAAATATAAAAATACCGTATGAGTGTAGAATGTAGATTGAATAATAAAGGTAGAGAGAGTTGAGAGCTTGTAGTGTTGTTGTTGATTGTTGTTGGATGTTGTTGATGTTGATCCTTGCAAGAGAGTAATTGAATGTTGTTAATTGTTGTTGATTTGTTATGAGAGATGAGAAATAGTAGAGAGAGTTGAGTGAATATGTGAAGAGAATTGAATAAAATGTGATTGTATATATAGAATATGCATTTTTTTGAATTTCTGAAAATACCCCCCCCCCCCCCCCCCCCCCCGCCCCACCAAAACTAGCTAGTATGGATCCTTTGGGGGTATTTTAGTAATTACAAAAATACAATTTTAAAAAATGGAAAAAATAGGAAATCCAACAGTCGGCCCATGGGCTGACCCGGGCCGGTTCAACCCGGTCCTGGGTCTGAGCGGACTGGGCCAGGTGCGGGTCGGGCCGGGCCGAATTCGGGTTTTTTTGGTTTTTGGGGACCGGACCGGACCGGGCTTATTGGGTGGGTTGGTGTAATGCCCATAATTTTAATACAATATTTGAATTAATAAATATTTTTTAAATCAATTTATTTAATTGTTTTGGTTTTTTGTAAAATTGACATTTTACGCGTGCAAAACACGTGCAAATATTTTGAGGTGCAAATTTCCACTTTTGAATTACTAAATAAATTACTTTATCAATTATTGATTATATTATAAATTTTGGGATTTTTCTGAATAAAGTAACTATTTTTGTAAATACTTTGAAAAAAAGGGTTTTGTGCAAAATGTCGATTGGGGGGGGGGGGGGGGAATTCGAATTCAAATTTGGTTGGGTTGTTTTGGTAGTCCAGTTTTGACAGGAAATAGACTGGGTGAAGATATTTTATCCCTCTAATTTGATTTGATTGAGTATATATCTATTTATGCCATTTTGGGATTGTTGGGGACTTTATTGCAAATACCTTTCAAATAAAAAGTTAGAAGATTTATTTGGAAAATATCATATTTATTAATAAACATTAATTCTAAATTTTCTGGATTTTTATGAATATTTTTTGGCATATTTGCAAATATTTAAAAATGAATGACCTTTTTGCAAAATTGCCACCCAGAGGCAAAAAATTTGAAATTCGAAATCTCTTGGCAGCAATGAAGGTCGGCCAGATTGGGGAGTTAGTGGGTTATATTTTTAATCTAAATGATTTGGGTTGACCTAACTAATTGATTTCGAAGACCTAGTCAAGTAAAAATATAATTTTCCTAAGGAGTTTTTGTAAAATCTTCGTAAAAATCCCAAATTTTCAGCCGGCCTAAAATAGCAGCAGCCATGGCCTCCCCTACTATTGTGAACAAAAATCTACCCTCTTTAATCATTTTTTGGGGGAGTTTGGAGCTTTTGATATCTCAATTTCGCAAGGAGGAGTCTCTTTCTTATTATTATTTTCTTTTGGTTTTCATTGAGGTGTGTAACTAATGTTGTTTGTTTTTGGGGTGTGGGGGCAGCAGGTATGAGTTATTGTAATTTCTGAAGAGGAAGCTGTGGTACTGGTGTCGATCCGATCCTAGGGTGTAGGATCAGCTCGGGAGTCACAGGGGAGAGGTAGAGTCCGGGCGTTCCGCTCGGGTCTACTAGCCGAAGTTGGGTGAAGTAGCTCAGCTCGGATATAGTAGCTCAACTCGGCCTTGTGTACCTGCACACTGCCTAGAAACACCGGGAGAAGTCCCGGCGACATGCCCTTTGACAATCTAGTCAGTCACTGAGAAAGCAACAGTAACTAGGGTTCAGGTGGGAAAAAGTTTATTACCTCTAGAAGTGAGGAGGGGGGGGGTGGTATTTATAGACAGGGGTAAACGGGTCTGAGACCCTACCGGGTCGGGTTGGACCTGTTTACCCATGGGCCTGAACTGGTTGAAGTCCAACATGATGTTAGACCTGATGATCACGAGAAAGCGGGTTTTGAGGAAATCTAAAAGTCTTGATTGCACCACTCTCTTTATTCCATATCACAAGCCCCCCCACTCCTGCAGAGCAGTGTGAAAAACAGTTGTGGAGTAGTCTGGATCTACGGAGAAGAGTGGTAAAGAGAGTTTTCTGGGGTTTTTTTGGGGTCGGCGCCGAACCGAGGCGAGTCCGGGCGGCCGAGCAGCCGGTGCTTCCGCAAGTGTGGACGACCAAGCCCTGGTGATCCCCCAGACATCAAGGCAAGGGGGTCAGCTCGGAGTGCCAAGGTTGGCGGAGATCGTCGAGGTCGATTTTTGGGTCGTCGAGCCCAAGGCAACCTTGGTTTGAGGCAGCTACCCCTGGGCTCGAAATCACCGTCGAGGGTCAAGGCTTAGGGGGTCGGTTCGGAGTGTCGAGCCCATAGCAACTTAGCTTTATGAAAGCTACCTCTGTGCTCGAAATCACCGTCGAGGGTCGAGGCTTAGGGGGTCGGTTCGGAGCGTCAAGCCCATAGCGACTTAGTTTTGTGGAAGCTATCCCTATACTCGAAATTACCATCGAGGGTCGAGGCTTAGGGGGTCGGCACGGAGCATCGAGCTCAAGCGACTTAGCTTGTGAAAGCTACCCCTGTGCTCGAGGTCACAGTCGAGCATCGAGACTTAGGGGGTCAGCACGGAGTGTCGAGCTCAAGCCACTTAGCTTGTGAAAGCTACCCCTGTGCTCGAGATCACAGTCGAGCATTGAGGCCTAGGTGTTTGGCACGGAGCATTGAGCTCAAGCGACTTAACTTGTGAAAGCTACCCCTGTGCTTGAGATCACAGTCGAGCATCGAGGCATAGGTGGTCGACACGGAGCGTCGAGATCAAGAACCTTAGCTTGTGAAAGCTACCCCTGTGCTCGAGATCATCGTCGAGGGTCGAGGCTTATGGGATCGGTTCGGAGAGTCGAGCCCATAGCGACTTAGCTTTGTGGAAGCTACCCCTGTGCTCAAGATTACCATCGAGGGTCGAGGCTTAGGGGCTTGGCACGAAAAGACGAGCTCAAGTGACTTAGCTTGTGAAAGCTACCCCTATGCTCGAGATCACAGTCGAGCATCGAGGCTTAGGGGGTCGGCACGGAGCGTCGAGCTCAAGCGACTTAGCTTGTGAAAGCTACCCCTGTGCTCGAGATCACCGTTAAGCGTCGAGGCCTGGGTGGTCGGCACGGAGCGTCAAGCTCAAGCGCCTTAGCTTGTGAAAGCTACCCCTGTGCTCGAGATCACCATCGAGGGTCGAGGCTTAGGGGGTCGGTTCGAAGCATTAAGCCCATAGAGACTTAGCTTTATGGAAGCTACCCATGTGCTCGAGATTACCGTCGAGGTTCGAGGCTTAGGGGGTCCGCACGGAGCGACGAGCTCAAGCAACTTAGCTTGTGAAAGCTACCATTGTGATCAAGATTACAGCCGAGCGTCGAGGCTTAGGGGGTCGGCACGGAGCGTCGAGCTCAAGCGACTTAGCTTGTGAAAGCTACCCCTGTGCTCGAGATCACAGTCGAGCATTGAGGCCTAGGTGGTTGGCATGGAGCGACTAGATCAAGTGACTTAGCTTGTGAAAGCTACCCCTGTGTTCGAGATCACAGTCGAGCGTCGAGGCTTAGGGGCTCGGCACGAGCGACGAGCCCAAACTACTTAGCTTGTGAAAGCTACCTCTATGCTCGAGATCACAGTCGAGCGTCGAGGCTTAGGGGGTCGGCACAGAGCGACGAGCCCAAGCGACTTAGCTTGTGAAAGCTACCCCTGTGCTCGAGATCACAGTCGAGCATCGAACCTTAGGGGGTCAGCACGGAGCGACAAGCTCAAGCGCCTTAGCTTTGTGAAATCTATCCCTGTGCTCGAGATCACAGTCGAGCGTCGAGGCTTAAGGGCTCAGCACGAAGCGACGAGCCCAAGCGGCTTAGCTTGTGAAAGATACCCCTGTGCTCGAGATCACAGTCGAGCGTCAAGGCTTAGGGAACTGTTATGGCGGGAATTCTAGGAGCTGTTATAGGAACCGTTTTTCGTGAGAATTGAGGAGGCGTTACAGGAACCGTTTTTCGCGAGAATTGAGGAGGCGCTACAGGAACCATTTTTCGCGAGAATCGAGGAGTCGCAAGTTTCCTATATATATGTATCCCACACCCCTTTCTCATTTCTCACTTTCACTCTCTTTCTATATCCCAGAGCTTCTTTCTCTAGAAGTTTTCTGTCACCGTCGACGATTTTTCCGGCGATCTTTAGTGAGACTTCAATCAGGTTAGTAATTTTAATATGTCAGGTCTCATTCCGGCTCTTTAGCCTCTACCCCTGGCAGTGGTACTCGCACCAGGTGTCAGATTCCTCTTCTTGGGAAAGGGACGAGAACGTGTATGTCATGCAACCGTTTCGTACTTGCAAGCCATTTGTGGTGGAAAGCAGCGACTTGGATGAGGAGGAGCGTCCTGTCGAGGTCGTCGATGACAAGGATGAGGAGGTTCAATATGCAGAAGGAGTCAATGACGAGGGGGGACCGTTCGAGGGGGTGCGCTCCGCTGAAGGTGCCAGAGTTGAGGGTAAACAGGCAGAGGGGATTGGCTCCTCCTCGAGGGCGTCCGTCCTCGAGCCGCTGGCCACTCTGTCGCCTGAGAAGGCTCCCAAGATTCTGAAGAAAAAGATGAAGTGAACCATGCCCAGCAGTCCTGACAAGATGATTGCTCCCCGAAAGCTGGAGGTCCCCTTCCTACCGCAGCCGTTATCGATCAGGAAGTACCCGGACGACGTTGGGGACTTGGTCCGTTATGGGGTATAGCCCAATGCCGATCTTAGGCCTACCGACCCTCTGGCGCTCTAGTACTGCATCTTTCCGGTGGACGCGTTCTCCTCGGGACTGAGGCTGCCAATCCACCCCTTTAATGGATTTTCGTGCAGAGATGGACCCCGAATCGATCAAGGAGAAGAGGCTCACCCTGAAGAGGCAAAAGGCGAAGCAGTCTAAGAAGGGGAAGCAGGTGGGGGCCTCTTCCAAAGCAACTCCCGAGGCTCAACTTGAGCTAAGAGCTAAAAGGGTGTGGTCCAGCTAGGCACGATAGACTGTGGTCGTTCCGAGCTCCAACGCCTTGAAGGTGACGGAGGCCGTGCAGGGGGTGTCCCCCCTCTCCGGGCCGATGCCCAGACCATGGTCGGGGAAGAAGGGCTTCAGCTAGGCCCATGAATAGGCCATCCGAAAGGGGATACCCTGACCGAGGGTTCCATCGCCGTTGAGTTTATGGACAAGATGGCCACGCCTCGAGATCGGCAGAGCATGAGTGCCGACACCTTCGAGTCGGCTTACATGAGGTGGGCTCAGGCGAGCGTGCATGTAAGTTCCGAGGCCTTGTATTTCTGTTTCCATGCATTTGTTTCCACTTTGCTTGCTAGGTGTTTTACCTCGGCTGCAGGCTTGTCTGTCCGGCACTTAGGTGATGAGGCTCCACGACCAGGATCTGAAGTATGAGCAGAACTAGGCTAACCGCTTTAAGCGCTAGATGATGGACCTCAAACTTGCTTTGGATGCTTCCCATAAGCGAGAGCAGGCCCTGAAGGCTGACATGACCTCGATGGCCGACGATGGACTGAGGAAGGAGGCCGTGCTAAAGAAGGAGTTTGAGGTGGAGAGGGGGATGCTCACCTTGAAAGCCCAAGATATAGTCATCGAGGCCAAGAACGAGGTGTACGACCGGGCGCTGGGCCACGTCAAACACTTCTATCCGACCTTGGACTTGGTGGGCTTCGATTATGATATGGAGATCAACGAGTCGCTGAGGACCCCCGGGGGCGACGCTTAATTTGAAGGGGAGACCGGGGTCGGAGCTACCGAAGCCGAGTCAGTTGTCGACCCTGTCGTCGCTGACGACGCCGAGGGAGAGGTTTGCCATATGCAGTTGTTTTTTTTTTCTTTTCCTTCTAACCTTTTTTTTTTGAAATTGTATTTGCCGAAGGCGGACTAGCCACCACAGTATTTTGTAAAGTCTTATAATTTATAACAAGGAGTTTTTGTTTGGCCAAGTGTTTTGACTTTGACTTTTGCTTTGATTTTGGGATGATCTTCTTTGTCTGTCCGACCCTTCTGACTTGTATCTTTTTTAGATTAGAAGTTAGGGATTGTGGGCCTCGGAATGATATTTTGTTTCAATTCTGTCAGATGTTGGCCTCCTTCCTTGAGTCGAATCCTCGACGATCCGAGGTGAAATGGCTTCGGAGCAAGATCAAGGTATTGGAGTCCAGCCTCGATCGATATCGGAAGGAAGCTCGTGATCACGATGCAGTTTTCCACTGCTTCCGAAACAAGTCGAAGGAGCTGAGTGTGGAGGTGGCTCAATTGAAGAAGGCGATAGTCGACCGCGACTTGGGAGGTGTTGGCCTTGGGTATTCCATGTCAAGTTCCTCGGTTCAAAGGCCTAGCTTGGAGTCGCTCCTTCGCGAGGTTATTATGGAGAAAGAGATCGAGATTCAACTTTACAAGATGATGTTGGGGCTGTCAGTTTCTTCGGGGGATGGGCGCCCCTCGGGCCGCGAGCCATCTCCGATTCGGCAGTTGGAATATGTGAGACCGGGCGATGCTCAAAGCTCTATGGCCGGCATGTCTACCTTGGCTGCTCCTATGGGTTCTGGCAGCCAGGCTGCGGAGCCAAGTCGCTCAGCGGGGTTTGAGTTAGCTCGTGTTAGCCTAGAGGGGCTCTGAGGATAGTTTAGGCTGTGGTGATAGTCGTTTGTAATAACTTTATTGTACCATGGCCTCCTGAGGTGTTTCTTAATAAAACGACTTTCGATTTTATTCATTCATTTTTTATCTTTTATTTTGGTATCACTGGGGGTTTTGAGGCTTGAAGGTCGGCACAGAGCATCGAGCTCTTGTGCCTTAGCTTGAGAAAGCTACCCATGTGCTCGAGATCACCGTGAGGTGTCGAGACTTGAGGGTCGACACAGAGCATCGAGCTCAGGTGCCTTAGCTTGAGAAAGCTACCTATGTGCTCGAGATCACCGTGAGGTGTCGAGGCTTAAGGGTCGGCACAGAGCATCGAGCCCAGGTGCCTTAGCCTGAGAAAGCTACCCATGTACTCGAGATCACTGTGAGGATCTCGAGATCACCGTGAGGTGTCGAGGCTTGATGGTCGGCACAGAGCATCGAGCCCAGGTACCTTAGCTTGAGAAAGCTACCCATGTGCTCGAGATCACCGTGAGGTGTCGAGGCTTGAGGGTTGGTACAAAACATCGAGCTCAGGTGCCTTAGCTTAAGAAAGCTACCCATGTGCTCGAGATCACCATGAGGTGTCGAGGCTTGAGGGTCGGCACAGAGCGTCGCTCTGTTTGTGGAAAGTGCGTGGGTTTATATAGAGAACCGAAAATGGAAACGAGAAAGAAATAGGGCTATTTACTTTATTCTTTTTCATACAAAATAAGGACTAATCCCCCCTTTCGAGGAACCTGATGAGGTGCTCCGCGTTCCACGGCCTCTTCACTATTCTGCCTTCTACGTTTGTGAGTCGGTACGTACCGAGACGTACTACTTTAGAGACCTTATATGGCCCCTCCTAGTTGGGGGTCAACTTTCTCTTTTGGTGGGGATCGAATACCTATAGTTTCTTGAGCATGAGGTCGCCCAGTTTGATGTCAGTGGGGCGTACATTCTTATTGTAAAAATCTCTCTATGCGTTGCTGGTATATGCTTCTTCGGACGGTAGATTTTTTCCTGACCTCGTCGATTAGATCCAAGTTGGCTCTGAGGTCCATTGAGTTGTTCTCCTCGTCGAACGCCAAGATCCTGGGCGAAAGGAGGCCGATCTCTAAGGGATAACCGCCTCCGTGCCGTAGGTTAGATTGAACGGTGACTCGCCTGTAGGGATTCTCTTCGTCGTCCGGTGCGCCCAGAGTACACTCGGCAATTCGTCGACCTATAGCCCCTTGGGTGAATTGTCCAATCGCTTCTTAAGGCCATCAAGGATTTGGCGGTTCGCATTTTCGGCCTGGCCGTTTGACTGAGGATGACATATGGATGAGAAGTGCTGCTGGACACCAAAGTCTTCGCAGAACTTCCGAAAGTTCTTGCCTGCGAGTTGGGTCCCGTTGTCTATGATAAGGACATGCAGGATCCCGAACCGGCAGATGATGTGCTTCCAGAAAAATTGCTGAGTTTGGTGCTCCGTGATTGTGGTCAGGGGCTCTGCCTCGATCCATTTGGTGAAGTAGTGGATGGCCACCACCAGGAACTTCCTTTGGCCCGTCGCTTTCAGAAAAGGACCGACCAAGTCCAACCTCCACATAGCAAAGGGGGTTGGACTAACCAGGGAGCGGAGGTTGGCTTGTGGAAGCCTTTTTACCGAGGAGAATCTTTGGCATAGACAGCACCTTTTGACGAGGTCTTGGGCAGTCTTGCAACATGGTCGGTCAGTAGTATTCGTGGTTTAGGGCTTTTCTGGCGAGCAACCTACTCCCTATATGGCATCCCTCGACCCCTTCATGCAGTTTTTTCAGAGCGTATTTGGCCTTATCGAGGGCCAGGCAGCAGAGGTAGGGCCTTCTGTCGGTAGTTGTGTACGAGCGCTTAAAGAGGGTCTCGTTGATTATGGTGAACCTTCTGAATGGACCCTGATCCTTCTCGCCTTGGCCCGATCTTGAGGAAGCTCGCCCTCCACCAGGAACTTATTGATGGGAGTTGTCCAGTCCTCTGGTGGAGGTTCGGTGGTGAAGCAGAGGGTTTCAGGAAGGTCGATGCTGGGCTTTAGGAGGACTTCAATCAGGACGGTGTGGTTGAGGCCCTCGAAGGATGAGGAGGCGAGTTTTGACAATGAGTCAGCCTGGGCATTTTTCTCCCTGGGGATCCGTTCTACTGAGGGAAATCAAAAGTCGTTAAAAGCTGCTGGACTATCGCTAAGTATCGGATCATCTGAGCATCACGAGCCCCGTACTCTCCGGTGATCTGGTTCACCATGAGCTAGGAGTCGCTAAAGGCCCTGAGTTTTCTAGACCCTGCCTTGTGCGCCAGGGTGAGCCCTGCGATCATAGCCTCATATTCGGCCTTGTTGTCAGAGGCAGGGAAGTTCAGGCGAAGAGAATACTGGAGGATGAAGTTGTCGGGGCCTTTGAGGACGACGCCCATGCCTCTTCCCACCTCACAAGACGAGCCATCGACATAAACTTCCCAGATTGGATCTGTCTCCTGAGTGTCGGATGGCTCGGAGATAGTGCACTCTGTGATGAATTCGGTGAGGGTTTGTCCCTTAATGGCTGTCCTATGTTGGTAGCTGATGTCGTACTGGATTAGTTCGATCGACCACTTGACTAAGCGACCGAAGCTCTCGGATTCGTGGAGGATGGCCTTCAGATGCTGGTCCGTGAGGACCAGAATAGAGTGGACCTGAAAGTAAGGACGGAGCTTTCGTGCGGCTGTTGTCAGTGCGTATGCCATCTTTTCCATCTTTGCGTATCTGGTCTCGGCCGAAAGCAAGACTTTGCTCACATAGTAAAGAGTCTTCTGAACACTGTCTTCTTCTCGAACGAGCACAATGCTGAGCGCGCTTTCTGATGCTGAGAGGTACAGGAAGAGGGGTTCACCCGGTTCGGGTTTGCTCAGGAACGGGGGGTTGGCGAGGTAGGACTTCAACTAGACGAAGGCCTGTTGCTGGGGGTCGCCCCATTCGAAGCCTTTTGCCCCCCGCAGGGCCTTGAAGAAGGGGAGGGACTTCTCTCCTGACTTGGAGAGGAATCGGCCGATTGCCGCCAATCTTCCCGTAAGCCGCTGAACCTCCTTAACGTTTCTGGGAGGGGCCATATCTATTATGGCCTGGATCTTCTTGGGATTGGCCTCTATGCCGTGCTGGCTAATGATGAACCCACAAAATTTCCCCGAGGAGACGCCAAAGGCACACTTGGCAGGATTTAGCCTCATGTTGTGGGACCGAAGGACGCCAAAAGCTTTCTCGAGGTGGCGACATGATCCTGCACCTGTCGGCTCTTGACGAGCATGTCTTCGACATATACTTCCATGCTGCAACCGATCTGATCTTTAAAGACTCGGTTGAAAAGTCTTTGGTAGGTGGCCCAGGCATTCTTGAGCCCGAAGGATGTTTTGGCGATGCTCGGAGGGAACATCCGGATCTGCCTATAGCCTAAAAAGGAGTCCATGAAGGTCAGGAGCTCGTGACCTTGACGTTGCATCGATCAGAGCATCGATGCTCGGGAGGGGAAAGGATCCTTGGGGCCCACCCTGTTGAGGTCTGTAAAGTCTATGAAGATCCTCTAGCTTCTGCTGGCCTTCTTCACCATTACGACGTTAGCCAGCAACTCGGGGGTAGCTGACTTCTTGAATGAACCGGGCGGACAGCAGTTTGTCCACCTCCACTTTCACTGCCTATTGCCTATCTAGGGCGAACCTGTGACATTTCTGCTAGACCGGTTTGGAGCTCGGGGCGATGCTTAGCTTGTGCATGATTATATCTTCGGAAATCCCGGGCATGTCAGATGGCGTCCAAGCGAAGAAGTCGATATTGTGACAGACACAATCAATTAGATCTAGCTTCAGGTCGGGGGAAAGGGTGCGGCTCACACGGAACCACTTGGACTTGTCTTCCGCTTCGAATGAGACCTCTTCCAATTCGTCCGCAGGCTCTGACTCGGACTGGCTTCTTTCAGGTGGAAGCTTGACTGCGTCGAAGGGGAACACCCCGCCCCCAACCGCGGTCATGTAGCACGATCGTGCAGACTCCTGATTTCCTCTAACAAAGCTGACTCGGAGGTCAGCGGGGGAATTTCAGCTTCAAGTGGTAGGCGGAGGGAACTGCCTGGAACGAGTAGAGGCCGGGTCGACCGAGGATGGCGTCGTATGCTGCCTTGACATCGACTACCATAAAATCCATTGATTCGGTCCGTGTGATGGGGGTCATGCCGGTCGTTACCTCCAACATCACGATCCCTTCAATTTGTACTGGGATGCCCGAGAACCCATGCAGGGTGTACCCGGCCGGCTTCAACTTATCTCGGGGGAGCTTGAGGTTCTCAAATGCTTCCAAGAAAAGGTTGTTGACTGAGCTCCCGTTGTCCATGAGAATTCGGAGGACTTCAAAATTTTCCATGACGAGGGCATCGCAGTGAGGGAGTCGGACTCCCTCTAGGTCTTCTCCGGAAAAGGATTCTGGTCATTGCTGAATCTGGGGGGAGGGATGGTCCCGAACGAAGTTAACCTCCCGGACGAAGGCCTTACCAGAGGTATTAGATCCCCCTCCCATGGTTCCCCCATGGATGCAGTGTAGTATGTCCTGCCCTCCGGTCTCCTCGGGCTCGAGGTCCTGCTCGGGCCGCTGGTTGATCGTTCGAGGATGAGGCGAAGGCCTCGGATTCCTCGGATCCCTCTGGTTTCTTGGATTATCCTGGGTCCTTTATCCTCGATCTCCATCAGGATTGCCGAAATGTTCTGGGTTAGAGGCGTATACCTCTCAAATCGGGGGACTGGGGGAACTCTCTCGAGACTGGCTATCTTTTTTGTGGTTTTCTTGACAGGCTTGACGTTGTCGGCCTTCCGCTTCCTTTTGGAAGTGGCTTCTTTGGTGCCTTCTGGGATTAGGGCCTCTTCCGCTCGAATGTACTTCTTGACTTTTTTGAGCAGGTCGGGGAACGACGGGTGGTTTTTTGGCCAAGGAAGACTTCAGCTGACCATGCAGAACGTTGTGCCGGAAATCCGTCGAAGTGATGCCCGCATCGAGAGAGGAGACGGACCACGCCTCGGTGGCGAACCTCCGAACGAACTCGCGGAGTGACTCCCTTTCCTTCTGTCTGAGGTCCAAAAGGGACACGCTCGTCTTCTCGACCTTTCTGCTGGTCATGAAGTGGGATAGAAAGTTTGCTTCCAACTAGTCGAACGAGAAGACTGAGCCGGGGTGAGCTTTGAGAACCATTCCCAAGCCGGACCGCGAAGGGTCGCAAGGAATGAGCGGCATAGGAGGGGATCCGCAGCACTGTGAATCATCATGAGGGCCTTAAACCCTTCCATGTGATCAGCGGGATCACCCTCGCCGTTGTAGGTCTCGAATTGGGGAGGCCTGGAATTTTGGGGGATCTCGGCTTCCAAGATTTGGGGGAGAATGGGGGTCCGGTCGGTCGATGATCCTGACCCGGCATTGGTCGCCGATATGGGCTACGAGGTTCTCCATCTCTTGTAAGCGCCGGAGGACGACGTCCTCTTGTTCCATGGGATGGGCCGATCCGTAGGACTCACCTCCCCTTGCCCCTGACCGAGGGTCGGAGTTATTACGGACTTCAGTTTCATGGCCACAGAATGAACCACATAGTGGGATTGGTCTTCAGTATTCCAAGGGTTGCAAAATGTCTAAATCTTGTAGTATTCATGGTAGTAGGTTGCATAACGAGAGATTGAACCCTATAAAGTGAAGAACGATAAGGGCTTTCACCAGACCTATGTAGAATGGGATGCATAGAATCCAACAAGTATACATTGGAAATAATCGTGTGCATTATGTTTTCTTGAATATTGTTTTAATGCATTTCTCTTTGTTTCTTTTGTTTTTTTTACACACATTTACTTAATATAGTTCCACTTGTTGTTTATTGAATTTTTTATCGTTATTTCATTTCATGTTATGTGGCAAGTTTGTGATTGTGAGACTTTGGAAGGTTGCTATTACTATAGTATTGCGTCAGTTGCTTGCAACTGATGCCCCCACTCTTCAGTTATTTTGCAGGATTTGTAAGTGAGTTGACCAAGTAAAGTAGAAGCTTAGATTTGAGATGATTAAAATTTAAGTGTTGGGTTGTGTTGTAATAAATGTAATTTATTTTCCGCTATACAAATGTAAGAAAGAACTGATGTAATAAAAAAAATTAATTTTTCCCTGTATTTGATACTGCGTTTGGATTACATTGAAGTTGATTTGGGGAATTTTGCCACTTATTTCAAATTTTATTTATTGAAAATTCGGGGCGCTACAGTTGGCCCTGGTTCAGCCCGTGTTTAGGCTGGCCGGATCGGGTCGGGGACCGAGCGGGCCGGTCCCGGGCTAGCCCGGCCCTAATGCCACCCCTACCCAAACATAACCATATCCTTCCTCCCCTCCACTGCCTTCTACGAGACCATCTCCTCCTCCTATCGCCTTCCAGTATAATTTGTTGTCCGCTGCCTCGCCGATCTCGTCTCCCCTGCAATTTCGGCTCCACTCCTTCACCCAATCCCAATGAATTGCAAATGCAAATGCATATATGAATTGAAGCAAATTAACAGTATAAAGCAGTTGCATGAACAAAACAACTAATTCCATAAATCTCAAATCTACTTCCGAACAAAAAAAAAAAGATTTATATGAATCAACCCTTAATTTGAAAAAATAGCCATCAAAATCAAATTCAAAATGCTAAACTTGAAAAAAAAAACCTTGAACTATCCCCTTTATGCAGAAAACCTCACTGAACTATTTTTTACGTGGAAAACCCCCCGTGAAGTATGTTTTCAAAAAACCGCCCTGAAGTATATTTTCAGAAAACCACATCAGTCATTATAGATAGGAAGAATTACATAACAGCATTCCTCTTTGCAAGATGGTTCAGAAAACATCATCCATATTTCTCATTATTGTCAAAAAAACCTCACTCAACTTTAGCAGAAAGCTTATGTAACGTCCGAATACCAAAATACGGTAATTCGTAGCTCAACAGGATCTACACTTCACTTTGTAAAATTTTACAAGAAAATTGAAAATTTTATTACAATATATTCTTTTACAACAATATGCAGCGGAAAAATAAATAAATTACAACATGGTAAATATAAAATTGTAACAACTTCAGCATTTAAGTAATCATTAGAATCAAATTCATCTTTATATCTTCTTATAAATTCCAAGTCCTGCATATGAAACTGTGGGTACGTCAGTTTCTTACAACCGACGCAATATTATAAACGGCGATCCTTACTATACCATAATATAACGATTTTTTAATACTTTAACAACCACAAAGTTGAATGTAAACAAAGTGTAAAAGAGTGACTAACCTAAACATGTCAGTGTATGCAATGACTTAATGTCTGATGCAGATGTCTACGCTAGGATGACACTAATGCATACATATTAGGAGTCTATGCATCCCATACTACATAGGTCCAAGGGCAAGCACTTACGTACTCCACATTAAAGGGTTAGATCCCTCGCCATGAATTACTACTACGGTGACTACGATAAGGTTTAGATGTTCTGGGAGTATTAGGCCCACGCCCCGATAATTTCGGAGATGAATCCCATACCGCAGGTGAGCTTGGGACACTTCCAATCACACCTCGATAATTCCGGGAAAACTATCTCACACCGAAAGCTATGGTGCTTACATAGTCCTAAAACACCCCATAGGCGTCGCCTCGATCCCGATAATTCCGAAGATGAATTCCACACCGCAGATGAGCTGGGGACACTCCCAATCACACCTCAATAATTTCGGGGAAACTATCTTACACCGTAGACCAACTGAGGCCCTCATACCCATGTTTGCCCATACTTCTTGACGTCTCCCTTTAGTGCATGTCCTTACGTTTTTAGTTTGTTTAAGAAGAAATCATCACAACCTAGAGCTAGCTTACCCTATCGGACTTAAACCAATACAAGAGACAGTCGGCCCCAACTGGCTACTTTTCAAGAGATCCTCAACCAACACTAGTTAGCTCTCAAATTCATATTAATAACAACTGCCGGTTTTTAAGGGTCTCGCCTAGCCTCTAGATTCCAACAACTATCTCGTTCTAGAGATCAACAATATGTTATATTCAATCTCAAAACAATTTCAATTTCTTTATTCACATTTTTTTCTCAAAGAAAACATTTCTTTATAGTCTCATAACATGAAGTAACTCACTTCGAATTCTTTATTAATTTAATCACTTATAGCATTGTGTGCAATTCAAATATTCTCAATCAATTACTATAATATCTCGTCAAGATGATTTTAATTGCATTTCAAATTTTCATATTCCTTTAATTATACAAGAGTCACATTTTAAGAATTATCAAGTTCTTCATCCCATCATTTTAATATGAAATCCACTTCCAATTCTCACAAAATATATCAAAATATTGTGGAAATATTTTTTTTTATAAAGTCTAGATAATTTTAGAGAAATAATAGATTTTTTCCCAATTTTTATGTGCTCTTGAAACACTCAAATATATCAAAAAAAATTCAAAACAAGGCAGCGGTCGAGATCGAACCCGCAACCCCTGCCCAGCTACAGTAACCGCCATAATTCGCACCCGAAGACCAGAAAGTCCAAAAGCGACTAGCGATAGGAGTTCGTTTAAATTCTTTATATATGTGTTGTACCGTATTTTGGGAAAAATCAAAATTTAATAAAAAAAGAAGTCTCTTCAAGACTCGAACCCACACCAACTAAGAGACGCTTGAACGCCTACCCACTGAGCCAATGCTCAGATCACAACATATATGGAGTTAAGTCCTCAAATATTTAATCTCGACTGATTCATTTCTTTTTTAAAATACATGCATTCGATTTTTACCCGTTCCGTTAATTAAATACGGTCAATCTACGCATTCTAAAATAATCAGAGAACATTATACTCAATTCTAATGCAACAATAAGTTCACACAATTTAAGATTTCTATCGCGTGAAGAGTAACTCAATTATCACTATAATTTATGAAATGTCAATTCTACCTCGATTTATATATTCTTCCATGACAATTAGCAATATGAAAATTTTTCTTCAAGGTCAATTAAATTTGTATTTCATAAAAATATCTATTTCTCTAAAGAGAACACAGATTAACATTTCACATACTAATTTACACAATTTCTAAACTTCAATTTCTCAAGTCTACTTTAATTAATATGCATTTCACTCAAGATTTTAGAGTTTCTTCTATCACACACATCACAATCAATGAGAATAAATTAACCATTCTACATTAACAATTTAAATTTTAGAGTATCTACACATGCAACTACTCAATAAATTAGAAAGTATAAAGGAACACCCACCTAATAGACCTAATAGGAGAATAATAGGAGTAATTGCATCCTCGAAAGCACAGTAGTCCAACTCCGTACTCCCCTTGGCGCTCTGATTCTTTCTTTTTTTCTTTTTTTTCCTCACTTGTTACTTAGTGTTTGGATTATGCATGGGAGGATTAAGTCTTATGGGTTACTTATAAGGTATTGGTAATTACTCCCACTTCTCTTTTTTTTTCTCTCCACTACCCCCATGACCCACGACTTGGTCTTTCAATGCCACTGCACACTCACACGTGCACGTGTAGTACACATGTACACACACTTCTCATCTTTATATTTTATTAATATTTTTATTTAATTTAAAAACATAGATTATAATAAATAGTAAGTATTTAAATAAAATTAGTTTAGTTAAATTAAAATTAGGGTTTTCATGTATAAATAAAAATAGACACATATATTTTATAAAATTTTATTTTGAAAAAGAATACACTAATACGTGCACTGCAAATATGTGCGTCGCACTTACAAACACAAAGATTGAAATTTAATATTTGAGTTGGCTCAAATAGGATTTTAAGAAGACGAAAATGCAAAATAGTCGGAATCCAAAATACGTATTGAAATACATTACAGATATTACCCGTAACCATACAAAATATACGTGCGTAACAAGCGAGGGGCAAAATTGTCTTTTCCAATTTTGTGGGGTGTTACACTCACACCATTGGAGTGAGTTTTTTGCAACAAAACTTAAGTGTGGTTTTCTGCATAAAAACATTATCTTCAATTTCAACAACAAAACATTCTCTTCAGGGGTATATCTGAGTTTCAGGGGGCCCTAAGCATGTTCTTAAATGGGGTCTTTTGCAAGTTGAAAAAACAAAAATAAAAATTATTTAAATGCAAACAAACTTGGAGTTTCAGGGGCAAACCATTCAAATTATTTTTTTATCTATATGCTTCTAAAAAAAAATTAATTGATAACATACACATTTTACATGAAATGTCTCATGGCAAAAAGAAAGTCAAACAAACTCTAAGGAAGAAGCGGCAATGATTTTATTCCGAATTGTATGTTATCTAAGAGGATGGAAATGATAAACGAGAGAATTAAAGAGGAACAGAACCCAAAAAAAAATTATGTTGAAAACATACAAACAAACGCACGTTGAGTTTGTGTACATTAAGAGGAAATATTGCGCTGACATGATTAAAATATATATATAATCCTATTTTGAATGCTTTCGTGGATATATTTTGGTTTTATCAAATGCACCTTATATTTGTTTTATTTTTGAAAGCAAACCTAGTATCCATTTCATCAACAGATACAAAACTTAGAAGAAAAGGAAAAGAAGAAAACAAAGCAAACATGTATATGCGCTTGAAGATTACATTATCACAAAGAAGTAAATATGATATATTAGATAACCCAGTCAGAATGAAGTGATGATGAATATATGCATACGAGAATACTAGTTGAAAGCTTAAAATATAGAATAACCATATGCACTTGAAGATTTGGTTAGAAATTTATCATAAACAGGTAATTATGATATACCATAGAACATTGAAAAAATATCATAAAGTGGCATACTTGGGCTAAGTGAAAAATAATATTAAATTCATAAATTAGTAAAATGACATGTACGGTTATGTGAAAAATGATTAGTTTAAAAAATAAAAAATTGGTTAATCCACACAAGTTTTGAACCTACGACCTTCACATTAATAGCACAACGCTCTAACCAAATGAGCTAATAGGTAAACTATTCTTTCAAATTTTAAATCTATATAATAAAACACAAAGAAAGCTATCAAGTGGCTCTCCTTCAATCCCCCCAAAAATCAAAGGCCCATATCTAATCTCACAAAACATATTTTTCCTCCCAAAACTCAAATTTAAATCCCCACCAAAAACAACTCCTATAATTATTTAATTATTCTCTCTCTCTCTCCTCCCTCTTCTATTCCAAAAATTAAGAAAATAAAAATTTTAAAAATTTTAAAAAAAATTAAAAACTGAAAAACTAAAAAAATAAAAATTTTAAAAACTTTTAAAATAATTCAAAAAATTCAAAAATATCATATAATATGTTTTTTGCTGGACCCCCAAAAGTTTCTCATATAATATGTTTGCTACTTCAATTAATTTGCTGGACCTCCAAAACTATTTTCTATGATCAAACAAGGTGCACCGTTCCTAAGACGTGCCGTAGGCACGTGTCAACGGGCAAACCTAATAATACAATATAATCGTATCTGAAAAATAATTATATATTTCTTAAAAATATTGTAAATACTTAAAAAATATGGGGCCTTATAAAATTGGGAGCCCAAAACAATTGTTTGTACTCCTTGGGTCCAGATCAGCTCTTTACAATTAATTCCACCAAGAAAAAAGAAACTATTTCTCTGTATAGACATTAGAGTAAAATAATCCTCACTCAAAAAAAACATATTTCTCTAGAAATCATGATGAGATATAACTATGGTAATTGGGTTCATTCCGAATTGAATGAATTAGTTTAGGGTTCTAGACAACGAGAAACACAAATAACAAAACTTAATTACTCCACAAATTTGGTTGTTGAATACAGTCATAACGGAGAAGCGGGAAGTGGAAGAGGAAGAGGTGAGGTCTGAGAAGTGGGGAGGGGAGTGAGAGAGGATTAGTTTTGTTTTTTTTTAGTTTTTTTTTTTGAAAGAGAAGGGAGCAGGAGAGATATGATGTGGTTTTTATAAATCCAACCCTGTATTTTATTAAATTGAACTCCAGTACACTTGGATTTCTCGTCCATGGAAGTGTTATCCAAGAACTAAGCTCCCCAAAATTTGATTTGTTTGAATGTAAAACCTATACTACTGCAAACAAATTTCTGACATATTCTGTTAAGAAATGCACTGCTTGGAGCTAAAATCCATCCCATGTTTAATTGAATTTTTTCCCAAAATGACCCTTTTTGCGAAAGTATTGCCACAAACGATCTGTTTTTTTTATTTATTCCACAAACGCCCCACTCGCTTTTTGAAAAAGCGAGTGTGGTATAATCCCTCACGCTTTTTCAAAAAGCGAGTCTTAGGTTTCAGAAAATTGGTAACCTAAGACTCGCTTTTCGAAAAAGCGGGATGGTTTATACCACACTCGCTTTTTCCAAAAGCGAGTCTTGGCCTTCTTTGCCCAGCAACACTCGCTTTTTGAAAAAGCGGGGGTAATTAAACCACACTCGCTTTTTCAAAAAGCGAGTGTCGTTTGGGACTTAAACCCCCGCCCCCAAAACATCTCTCACTTCTTCTTCTATTCTCCAAGACTCGCTTTCGTAAACCCTAACCCATTGCTCGTAATCTTCGATTTCTGGCCTATTTCATCAAATTAGCCGTCGATTAGCTCCTAAAATCTTCACTTTCTCATCCCACTCCAGTTGCCCACTTTGTGTTTGAGTTTTCTTTTCGATTTTTTTGGTGATTGCGGTGGATTAAAGAAAAAGGGGTGGAGCTCGGTGATTGCGATTTGGTGGTGGTTCTTTTGTGTTTGTGGTGATTGCGGTGGCGTTCCTCACAAAGGGGTTGAACGATTTGGGGGTGTATCTCGTGGTTCAATTCTTGCGTGAAGATTGAGGTATATTTCTCGAACTCAATATTTTCTAATGTTGTATATATATTGTGTGTAATATGTGGTAGTGTGTGTAGAATTTGTGAACGATTTGCTGGTAATGTGTGTAGATCTCTGTGTTGAACGATTTGGTTGTAATGTGTGTAGAATTTGGAATTTGTGAGTAAAAGTATAATTGGACCTGTATAATGTAGAATATGTGTAATTTGTGAGTAAATGTAGATTTTGTGAGTAAAATTAGGATATGACTATTAGTAATCAAAACTGTGAGTTGTATTTGTGAGTTGTCGATTTTGTGAGTAAAATTAGGATATGACTATTAGTAATATCTCCACCTATAATTTGTGACTATTTGTGAGTTGTATTTGCATTTCAATTCTCTTTTGCTTCCGTGATTATTTAAATTGCTAAAATGATTTTGGTATTGTTAATAATGATTGCTCGCTTCTCATTGTAGGATACTATTTTTTTTTGAAAAATGCCACGGAATAAGGGACGTGTGGAGGCTGGTTCTAGTAGTAGAGCCAATCGTGGCGATGGACCATGTACATCTTTTGGCCCACCTCCACGCAGTGGACGTGGTGGTGGTCGTCGTGGTGGCAACGAACGTAGTAATGTAAGTTTATAATTTTTTTTGCATTCGATTTGTTTCATTATCATATAATTGATTGATATATTTATTTGCTGATGTAAATGTTGTTTTGCAGGTCCCAAGTAACCAAAATGTGGCTGGTACTCCGTCGCCTGTCCCTTCTTCATCTACTATTCCCCTTGGTGGTCCAGGTCCCCTCGACCCGCTCTTCTTACGCTTCAGTCGCACCATCGCTCCAAAGATGTGTGGGAGGGCGATTCGAAAGAGTGTACCTTCCGTGGGGGTCATCCACTCCCTATGCACCCACGGATTCACCAAATCTTACGGGATTGCGGTCTATATGGTATTGCACTGATGAGCGGCATCAAGTGCGATCGGCCACTACTAACAGCACTCCTCGAGAGATGGCATCCTGAGACCCACAGCTTCCACTTGTCAGTTGGGGAAATGACTGTTACGTTGCAGGACGTTTCAGTAATCACAGGCCTTCCGGTAGATGGGCAGGCAGTGACCGGATCTATGGACTTCGACGCTCCATACTTAGTAGAACAATATCTCGGTGTCGAAGTGGAGACTGGTGCAGTAGTTGGGAAACAGATTCGGTTGAAGTGGTTGAAGAAAAAATTCAAAGGCCGACTGACAGATGATTCAGCTGAAGAGGAGGTCCAGATGTACTGCAGGGCGTACATCCTGACTCTTTTTAGAGGTGTACTATTCTCTAATTCCAGCGGCCATTCCGTCCCCCTCATGTACCTCCCGCTTATTGCAGACCTTGGACGAGTCGGCCAGTACAGTTGGGGTAGTGCTGCCTTAGCATCCCTCTACAGGAGTTTGTGCCTGTGTGCCCTCGGGTCCGTGCAGATGAATGGCCCGATGATATTGCTTCAAGTGTGGAGCTGGGAGCGTATCCACGTTGGGCGTCCTGTAGTTAGGAAACAATCACCCAGCTGGATCCATCTCCCTGAAGACCAGTACATGCTTCCTCCTCTTGGTGTGTACTGGTCCGGTAACCTTACCTGGACTGCCAACCCGAACAGATGCCTGAACTACTACCGTGATGAGTTGGACAGGTTGGCAGATAACTGCGTAGTATGGATGCCCTACACGGAGGAGCGTCTAGCTCGACTACCGCCCAATTTCCTGTATAGGCGAGATCTTTGGCTGACAAAAGCACCACTCATCAACTTCAGCACTGTCGAGTTCTATTTTGTGAGCAGAGTACTACGACAGTTTGGTCTCCAGCAGGCGGTTCCAGTAGCCGAGCCTTTCAATGCAGATATTCATAAAATTACCGGAATGGGTCGTACGCCAGGTCACAATTGGGCGGAAAGCTTCTCCACATATGTCGAGAGATGGAACTTACAAAGGTTCGATGAAATCATCCGCAACATACCTCCATTCGAATTAGCAAACCACGAGAACTATATGATTTGGTATCGGAGGATGACAAGGCGGTACATCTCTCCGACAGGGCAGACTCCAGCCGGCGTGGTGATGCCTATACGTCGACCGGCAGCAGAACCGGTAGATTTACACTCCATGCATTTGCCTATGTTTCAACCAAAGGCATCGGCTATTCGCAAGATTGTAAGTTTTTTAGAAATTTTTAAGTTTTTTATTTTTTTTGAACTCTAACTACAAACACAACTTATTATATTTTGTAGATGGCCCAGACTTGGAGTATGGGCAAGAAATGTGCAACGGTGTTGAGTAGTAACGTAGCCGATGCGGTGAAGGACTTCGCACGCGATATGCTGACGTCCTGTCGAGCACAGGCAGATGCTGTGGGGGAGGGGGCGACCTTGGATGCAATCTTAAACACTCCCGCTCATCGGACCAATACACGCAATAAACGAATAAAGAAAGTTGCCCGTAAACCACCGCGTCGTAACATAATTGAAGAAGAAGCGGATGAGGAACAAGTAGAGGAGGAGGAGCAAGAAGAGGAAGGCGAGCCAATAGAGGGTATTACGCAGAAAACTCCATCACCCCGAGTGAAGAGGCAACGGAAAAGTCCCGATATGTTTACCCCAGACCCGTGATCAGCGGTGTTGTGTAGTTGAATGTTGTTAGATATTGTTTAGTCGAATATTGTAATTAACTTTTGAATAGTGCATTGAATGAAATTCGAAATTTAGAATGGGGTGTGTGCGTGTGGTGATCTTCATTGTTAAAGTTTTCCTCTTTTTTTTGTTTTTGTGCTGTTAACTTGGATTGTAAGTGCTGAGAATGTAGATGGATTGAATGTGCTTTTTTTTGGGATTGTGGTGATCTTGATTGGCTTGAATGTTAAAGCGTGATTATATGAAATTTGTGGAGTTTTTGGTATGAAGATGGAGATGGTGGAGCCAATAGTTGTGTAATTGTCCCACCAAGAGTTGATGCATTGGTTTCTTCTGCATACAGAGCAAGACTCGCTTTTTCAAAAAGCGAGTCTAGCTATAATGACCCCGCTTTTTCAAAAAGCGAGTCTATCAGTTTGGAATTCCAGAGCTGTCGAAGCCTCTGGGAATCAAGCAACATAAACAGTCGTTTTTCCAAAAACCGCGATGTTTAGTACTAAACTCGCTTTCTGAGAAAGCGAGTCTTGGTTCTGTATTCTTTTTTGCTAGCAGATCCAAGACTCGCTTTCTCAGAAAGCGAATCTAGTCATTTCATCCACGGCTTCTGAAAAAGCGACTGTCAAACCAGTGAATTTTGGTTCTCTGGTTATCTACAGATCGAAGACACGCTTTCTCAAAAACCGCGATTATTTACACAAGACTCGCTTTCTGAGAAAGCGAGTCTTGGTTCTGTATTCTTTTTTGCTAGCAGATCCAAGACTCGCTTTCTCAGAAAGCGAGTCTGGTCATTTCATCCACAGCTTCTGAAAAAGCGACTGTCAAACCAGTGAATTTTGGTTCTCTGGTTATCTACAGATCGAAGACACGCTTTCCCAAACACCGCAATTATTTACACCAGACTCGCTTTCTGAGAAAGCGAGTCTTTGGCTTGTGGAAAAACAACTACAGGCAACAGACTCGCTTTCTGAGAAAGCGCTATAGTTTGTATAAGACTCGGTTTTTGGGAAAGCGAGTCTTCCCTATGTTAATGAATTTTTTTTTAGATTACGATACTCATAACGCAACAAACACACAAGGACATCAAAAACAAAAAAAAACGAAATTGCAAAATAAAACTTCATCGTCTTTATCGACAAAATTTAGTACCATTACAAAGTCCAAATTAATAATTACAAGCATACAATATTTAAGTGTGCTGAGTTCCATTATTAGTGCATCGTCGCTTATTGTGTCCTTGTAAACCACATTTTGAACATCTCATCCCCGTACCACGACTTGACCTATCTCTCACATCCATGTCATTGCGGAATCTGGTAGTTCTAGGCCTCCCCTTCCTTTTACGTCGCAAAGTGACATCAGGTACTAGTTTTGGTCCATCAATAATAGGCCAATATGCTGGATCTAGTATAGGCTGAAACATTGGACCGTATGTTTGTGCTAATGAGGTAACGGTGTAAAATTTATCAACGAGATGCTTGTGATCGATTGCACGATATCCACTAGGTTCGTTCCAAGCTCCATTTTGTAACTCCATAGCAGACATTATACCAGCGTGACGATCAGAGATAACACATAACTCAGTGCGATCAGTGACATAATATCGGATGCATGAACCATGTCCACGTATTTATACTCTCTCCATCAACCAATGCAAATGCAAACGGAAATAAGCAATCATTCGCATCTGGGGAAACAGTAATTAGCAAGCAACCCTTGTACTTACCGTACAAGTGAGTTCCGTCAACACTGATCACCGGTCTGCAGGACTTGAAACCTTCAATTGAAGGACCAAATGCCCAGAATACACCCTTGAATGTTTCCTCGCCAGGGCTAGACTCATACTTATCCCAGTGAACAACGGTTCCTGTATTTGCAGCTTGAATTGCTGTGAGTAGAGCAGGCAACTTTGTATATGCTTCTTCAAAGGTACCATACAACCTCCCGATCGCCTTTTGTTTTGCTCGCCAAGCTTTCTTATAGGAAATCTGATAATTATATTGTATTTTAACAATCTCAATAATTGACCTCGGTGATAAAGCGGTGTCCTTTTTCACCACATCAACAATCAGATTACAAACAATATTGTAATCAATTTTAAGGTCATCCTGATTCAACGTTGGATTCGTACAAGTGTGTGGCCCAACTATCTTCTTCACCACAAAATTCGTCTTGCCTTTTGGAACCATTGCTCGTAATCTCCAAGGGCAGCCACCATCACTTACGCCGGGGGGCCCTTGCACGATCTCCTCAATGGTACGTTTTCTAGGTGCCATTTTGTATTTAACAGTGTACAGTGACGGTGTAGATTTCAAAGTTACGAATTCACGATGTTTTTTGATAGAATACAACTTCACTGCCTGTTGAATCGACTGCTTACTTATAAACTCCTGTCCAACGTACAATTCGTCTACATTGGACGAACCAGACGACTCTTGTGGAACTAAGTGTACTCTAGCACCTTCAGCCATCTCCTCGGTAACATGCGCGTCAACATTGCCGTAGCTATAAGTAGCTCTGACTTCATTAGAACTGTTGTTCGTGGGATTTACATCTGCACCACTATCATCATCATCTTCGTCTACGTCATCAGTTTCACCACTATCAACATCTTCATCGTCTGTTTCTTCATCTTCTTCATCATCGTCTAATAAGCTGTTGTTACAGACTGCATTTTGAAAGAGTTCAGATATAATGTCATTTTGGAACAGAGTCAGGAACCGGACTAGGTTGGCGTGGCAGCTCAACATTTACAGAATCCGGAATTGTTGTATTTGTAAAGGTATTCTCTTGTGAGGATACTGGATTTGGTTGTGAAGATTGATCGGGGTTAGGCCTCGACTGCTGTGTAGGTACTACCCGTATGAAGCTTGCACTAGGGATATCATGTGGCTGAGCATTCACAACTCGAATTTGCTGAATATATAAGTCTACTACAGACCAAGCACAATTGGGATCAAATGTCCTAGCAATCAATGACTTCAGCGCATTATCAGTAGGTACGGGCACTGTCATAAAATACTGACCATCTCCTCTTCCTGCTGCGTATCGAGCTAAAATTTTTACATTCCATTCATTCCTATCCCAATTAGTAACTTCATAGATTTTCTCAACTAATTCTTCAATTGTAATGGTACGGGGTACCCAAACTATTTCCGGTTCCAAATGACTATAAGAACAACCAATCTTTGGATCACGAATTATTTCACCACCAAAATATAACCAAATAGGAATCTCCAAATCCATACCTACGTTAATTTATACCAATAAGCGAGTTATTATCTACCCATAAAGAAAACCTACTTAAATTAACAAAATAATGGGGGGAAAAACTTCATACCTTCACAATAAAGATGCTTTCCTCTTCAAGTATACCCAAATTCCAACAAATTAAACCTCTAACGGAAGATGAGATTAAGTTGTCCAAAGCAATTTTGTGGATTATTCAACAAATTACGAGGGTACTTTGACGAATTTGAGATGAGAGATGGGTTAGGGTTTCGCGAGCGTAGAAGGAAGAGAAAGAATAGAAGAAGAAGTGAGAGATGTTTTGGGGGCGGGGGTTTAAGTCCCAAACGACACTCGCTTTTTGAAAAAGCGAGTGTGGTTTAATTACCCCCGCTTTTTCAAAAAGCGAGTGTTGCTGGGCAAAGAAGGCCAAGACTCGCTTTTGGAAAAAGCGAGTGTGGTATAAACCATCCCGCTTTTTCGAAAAGCGAGTCTTAAGTTTCCAATTTTTTGAAACCTAAGACTCGCTTTTTGAAAAAGCGTGAGGGTTTATACCACACTCGCTTTTTCAAAAAGCGAATGGGGCGTTTGTGGAATTAAAAAAAAAGGATCGTTTGTGGCAATACTTTTGCAAAAAGGGTCATTTTGGGAAAAAATTCTGTTTAATTATGGTATCATTGAAGTGGTGGTTGGGATGATGGTATCAAGAGAGAAGGAAGTGATGACAAATAGAGAGAGAGAGAGTACCCCACTTCTTAAAAAAACTAATAAAGAAATCTCAAATGGTAGAAATTCAGCCACTTCCGCCTAAATTTTGTGGAACTCAATTTCATCAAAATGGCCTGACATTTACCAGAATAGAGTTGGAGGTGGAAAGAAGTTAAAACACTTTTCACATCCACCGAACCCTGGAATTCAAGTTTACTCATTGATGCTACTTGTTTTATTGGGTGTGGGGTGAGCAATAGGTGTGAGTTCTTATAACTTGTATAGTAGAAGTGACGGATCTCGATTTTGGCTCGGGTCTATCCCTGAAGCTCGGCTTGGATGTTGGGTTGGAAGTTCGGTCGGTTAGGGTACCTGCAAAAGGCCTAGAGATACCGGGAGAAGTCTCGATGACAGGCCCTCGGACGATCTAGTCAGTCACTGGAGTAGCAATAGTAACTAGGGTTCAGGTGGAGAAAGATGGATTACCTTTGAAAGGGATGAGGGGGTCTGGTATTTATAGGCAGGAAAAATGGGTCTGGGGCTATGATGGGCCGGGTCGGACCCGTTTTCCTGTGGCCTTGAGTTGACAAAAGCTCGTTGGACTTGTTGACTTGATGATCGGGATGAGCGTAATCTGAGGAGATCTGACGTCCCGGATCGGGCCACATCATCTATATCACATCATAAGCCCCCCCACCCACTCCTCGAGGGTTGTGTAGACCAGCCGTGTAGGAGTAGTTTGTCTCTGTTGGAAGAGCAGACAAGAGTATTTGGCGAAGATTAGTTGTCGAGTCCCTGAGAAGTGTTTGGGGTTTTTTGGGTTGATCACAATATAGGCCGAAGGCCGAGAGCCGAGCTTGGGGCAGGTGCCGAGCGTTGATCCTGTGGGGTCGGCGCCGAGCGTGTCTGAGCGAAGCGTTTCCCGAGAGGAGCTAGGTTGGTGCTCAAGGCCCATGCCGAGCCCCGAGCTTAAAGGGTCAGTGTTGAGCGCTTCGAGTCAGGCATTCTTGATGAGATGCTGAGTGGGTACTCGCGATCACTGCCGAGCTCCGAGCTAAGAGGGTCGTCTTCGAGTTCCAGGAGAGAGACATCCCCGGAGAGTAGCTGACTAGGTGCTCGAAGTCGAAGATGAGCTCTGAGCTTAGAGGGTCGGCTCAAGGCGCTTCGAGTGAAGCTTTCCTGATGAGAAGCTGAGTGGATGCTCGAAGTCATAGTTGAGCTCTGAGCTTGGTGGTGCTCGAAGTCCATGCCGAGCGTCGAGCCAGCAACCTTGAGCTTGTGAGGAAATTAGGATGAGAAAGCTAGTTGGGTGCTCGAAGTCTATGCCGAGTGTCGAGCCAACAGCCTTGAGCTTGTGAGGCCAATTTTGATGAAAAGGCTAGGTGGGTTCTTGAAATCTATGCCGAGCGTCGAGCCAATAGCCTTGAGCTTGTGATGCCAATTTTGATAAAAAAGCTAGGTTGGTGCTCGAAGTCTATGCCGAGCGTCGAGCCAATAGCCTTGAGCCTGTGAGGCCAATTTTGATGAAAAAGCTAGGTGGGTGCTCGAAGTCCATGCCGAGCGTTGAACCAATAGCCTTGAGCTTGTGATGCCAATTTTGATGAAAAAGCTAGGTGGGTGCTCGAAGTCTACGCCGAGCTCGAGCCAACAGCCTTGAGCTTGTGATGCCAATTTTGATGAAAAAGCTAGGTTGGTGCTCGAAGTCTACGCCGAGCTCGAGCCAACAGCCTTGAGCTTGTGATGCCAATTTTGATGAAAAAGCTAGGTTGGTGCTCGAAGTCTATGCCGAGCGTCGAGCCAACAGCCATGAGCCTGTGAAGCCAATTTTGATGAAAAAGCTAGGTGGGTGCTCGAAGTCCATGCCGAGCGTCGAACCAATAGCCTTGAGCTTGTGAGGCAATTTGGATGAGAAATCTAGGTGGGCGCTCGAAGTCTATGTTGAGCGTCGAGCCAACACCCTTGAGCTTGTGATACCAATTTTGATGAAAAAGCTAGGTGGGTGCTCGAAGTCTATGCCGAACGTTGAGCCAACAACCTTGAGCTTGTGAGGCCAATTTTGATGAAAAAGCTAGGTGGGTGCTCGAAGTTTATGCCGAGCGTCGAGCCAATAGCCTTGAGTCCGTGAGGCCAATTTTGATGAAAAAACTAGGTGGGTGCTCGAAGTCTATGCCGAGTGTCGAGCCAACAACCTTGAGCTTGTAGGGAAATTTGGATGAGAAAGCTAAGTGGGCGGTCGAAGTCTAGGCCTAGCGTCGAGCCAACAGCCTTGAGCTTGTGAGGCCAATTTTGATGAAAAAGTTAGGTGGGTGCTCGAAGTCTATGCCGAGCGTCGAGCCAACAGCCTTGAGCTTGTGAGGCCAATTTTGATGAAAAATCTAAGTGGGTGCTCGAAGTCTATGCTGAGCATCGAGCCAACAACATTGAGTCCGTGAGGCCAATTTTGATGAAAAATCCAGGTGGGTGCTCGAAGTCTATGTCGAGCGTCGAGCCAACATCCTTGAGCTTGTGAGGTAATTTGGATGAGAAAACTAGGTGGGCGTTCGAAGTCTATGCTGAGCGTCGAGCCAACAACCTTGAGCTTGTGAGGCCAATTTTGATGAAAAAGCTAGGTGGGTGCTCAAAATCTATGTCGAGCGTCGAGCCGATAGCCTTAAGCTTGTGAGGCCAATTTTGATGGAAAATCTAGGTGGGTGCTCGAAGTCTATGCCGAGCGTCGAGCCAACTGCCTTGAGCCTGTGAGGCCAATTTTGATAAAACAGCTAGGTGGGTGCTCGAAGTCTATGCCGAGCGTCGAGCCAACAGCCTTGAGTTGTGGGGCAATTTCATAGCCAGGGGTGTGGTACGCTGTTTGGTATGCCCAAGGTGTACGCCGATCTCCGAGCATTTGGGTCTTAGGGATTTAGGCCGTCTGTGGACCAATAGGGCGGTGACACGTGCAAGTGATGACGTCACGTCTTTCATGGAATTCGAGGAGTTGCTGGTATTGCTATATATCCTCCACCCCCTCTCCTCATTTCCCACCTTTGCTTTCTTTCTCAAAATTTCCAAATCTTCCCTCCTAGCACTGTTCAGTCACCGGCGGCGAGTTCTCCGACTACCTCCCCCGTACTTCGAACAGGTTAATTAGTTTTATTTTTGAACATGTCAAGGGCTCAGTCTGGTTCGTCCGCCACCACCTCGGGCTAGGATGAGGAACCACGCTACTCAAACTCATCGTCATGGGAATCCCAGGAGAAGGTATATGATGTCACGCCGATAGGCAGCAGGAGACCCTTCGTAGTAGAGTTGAGTGACTCAGAAGAGAATGAGCCCACGATAGGGGGTGACGAGTGGGTCAAAGTCATCGAGAAGGGTGAAGGGGGAGTTGGAGAAGAGGTGGTAATGGCCGAGGGAGGCGAAGAGCAAGTGGTATTGGTTGAGGAGGGTGACGAAGGAAGTGATGGCGCTTCGTCCGATGAAGATAGTCTGCCGTCGTTGGCGACGCCCTCTCCCCCGAGGGGGCATCGGGTTCGGAGGAAGAAGACGAGATGGGTTATGCCGGACAGTCTGGACGAAACGGCTCCCGTAATCAACCTTGAGGTCCCATTTGAAGTCCAATCGGGCTCTATCTGAATGTATCCGGACGATTTCGATGAGTTGGTCCGATACAGGGCGGGTGTTGACGAAGATGTGTAGGCTTCCTCACCCTGTAGGCAGAAGATAACCATGGACAAGGTTCCTACCGTTCTTACAGCGAACGACCTTCCTGTCATTCGCGCGAATTACTTCATCGGCCAGGAGTATGAGTTGCTGATCCCCAGCCCCAGGGTCCGTCCCACTGACAAACTGGCTCCCCATTTTTGCATGTTCCCGGTGGATGCCTTTTGCTCTGGCTTGCGACTGCTGCTCCACCCGTTTATTACAGAAGTCTTGAACTAGGCGTCGCTGAGTCCAATGTAGTACAGACCGAATTCCTGGAAGCAGCTAGTGTGCTTCATGCTACTTTGTGATGAACAGGGGGTTCGTCCGAAGCTAAAGTACTTCAGAGCGACCCTCGGCCTGAGTTCGTCTGGGGAGTAGGAGGGGATCTACTACGTCTCACCGAGGTGAGGGAGGAGGGTCGTACATGGGCATCCAGACTCCATCCAAGGGTGGAAGGAAAAGTATTTTGTCATTCGAAATCTGACTCCATGGGTGATACCCATGGCATGGAGGTTTTACAAGCCAAATTTGAAGGGCTCATGTAAGTCAGATCTGACGATCGCGGAATGGGCCGATGTTGACAAGATATGTTCGGGTAATAGCATAGGCTGGCCGAATGTGACGGAAAGGCACCTGGCTCGAATCAGACTGAGCCCTACCCCCACCAATATGTTTTTTTTGTCTACTTTTCTATAAGTTTCTTTTCCCTTCTCATGGGATTCTCTTTTTTACAGATATGGATGATAGCGTGATCGCCCAGAGGAGGGCACTGCAGAAGAAGAAGGCGGCCGAGAAGACCGACCGACACCATCACAAGAAGCATGGGAGAGTCCTCTCCGAGGGGGTCACGGAATAGAAGACTCACTCAACGTCGAAGAGGCCCAAGAGCTCCAAATCATGCCCAAGTTCTAGCGGCCATAGGGTCGCTGAGGTGGTGAAGGGCTGCATCCCTCCAGTCACTACCTTGGCCTAGCAGATTCTCAGCGAGGTGGGCCTCCGGCCATGGGCGTCGGATTGGGCCATTAAGATCGAGGATAAAATGTCGGATGGGTCGGTGGCCATCGAGATGGTGGAGAATCTTGCTCTATTGCGAGACCGGAAGGCCCGGGGGTGTGACACCATCGAGTCCTCCTATATGAAGAAGGCTTTAGCGAGCGTGCAAGTAAAATGATAGTTGGTTTTTTTCACTATTTGCAAATTTTTAAGTCTATTAGGCCTACATGGAAGGCGCTCAGCTGATGAAGCTGCAGCAACACGAGCTGGAGAACGAAGTTAGGAACACCCAGCACTGGGAGCGGGAGACGAAAAACCTCAAGCTGGAGAAGACGGACCTTGAGGGCCGAATCCAGGCTCTCCAAGAGAAGTTGGCGAACCAGGGGGATGCCTATATAAGGAGGATGGCCGATCCGAGGAAGGAGGGCGACGAGCGGGTGGAGGAGATGAGGATGGCCGGGATGGACAAGGTCATTGAGGCTCAAGACGTAGTCTATGCGAGGGCAATCCGGCATGTCAAGCACTACCATCCGGAGCTGGACCTGAGCAGCTTCCACTACGACATGATGGTGCCTGAGTACCCGTTGACCCCGGGGGTGGCGACGACGATGTGGTAGAGGACCAGCCCAACCCTGAGCAGCAGGCTGAGGAAGAGGTGGAACTGCAGTAGTCGTTGCTATTTCCGTTCTTCTCCCTATTTTGTTTGCATTTCCTTCGTCCTTTTTTTGGTAATAGCCGAACGCGGACTGGCCACTTCATCTTTTGTACTTACTTTTTTCGAGTAATGAAAAGTGTTTTGGCCAAACCTATTTACTTGGATTTTTAAGCCAGGTGTCGCTACTTGGAGTGATGTTTCTCTGTTTGTTTGCCAGATAGGTGCGACTCCGAGGGTCAGCCTTGGTGGTGCAGAGATGAGCCGCATGAAAGGTAAGATCTCGGCCCTGGAGTCTGCTTTGGCTCGGTGTCGTAAGGAGGCTCGCGATTGAGAGTCCGCCGTTCGATACTTCATGGACAAGTCTAAGGGATTCAGCCTGGAGTTGACTCGGTTCAAGAAGCTGATATCCGACCGTGACTTGGACCTGACTGGTGATTCGTTTTCTATGGATAGTGCCTCTACTCAACGGCCATCGTCTGAATCTTTCCTTCGCGAGGTTATTGTGGAGAAGGAGTTGGAGGTACAACAGCATAAGATAATGCTCGGAATGTTTGGGTCCCGGTCTGTTTCCTTTACTAGCGCTCGCCCTTCTGTCGGTGCTTCGTTGCCGAACCCCATGATCAGGCCAGTGAGGCCCTGTGATGCGTAGAGCTCGGTCGCCAGCATATCCAGCTTGGCAACACCAGGTGATCCGGCGAAGGGACCAACTCGGTCAGTCGGACTTGAGCTTGTCTGTATTAATCCAGCGACTCCGATACGGGAGCCCTAGGCTGAGTTTTACCAGTGTAATGAATTTTTCCTTTATAATGATGCATTTTCCTCGAAATAATAATGAAAATATAAGTTTTCCACTCCCGGAATGTTTGATTTCCCGCATTTGTTCCCGTGTCTGAGGATGGGTTGTCGGTGTGATCCGAGGGGTGGGCTCGAACCGAAGGGTGTTAATAGTCTGCTCATCTGGTAATAGGGGACGTTTCATCTTCCAACGTCATTAGTGCTGGTTAGACGTTTTGTCTTCCAATGCCATTAATGCATTTTTGACAGGGCTATATAACCCCAGCCCCCCATCACTTCATTCTTCACTTCACCATGAGTTCTCACTTCCGGTGGCCCTCCTGTCATCCTCTAACAGTTAGGGGTAACAGCGGTGAACGCTGTCTTACCCCTTGTTGTCAGCGGGTGAGAGGTGGGTCGGCTTTGGAATGTAGGGACTCGGGGTGCTTGCTGGATGCGAGTGCATTGATTAGTTTTTGGTTCGAAAGTCCTGCGACCAGTGGCTCTCCTATCGTCCTCTGACAGTTATGAGTAACGGCGGCGAATGCTGTTTTATCCCTCATTGTCAGCGGGTGAAAGGTGTGTTGACTTTGGGGTCCGAGACTCGGGGGCCGTAGATCTAATTGAAATCTTCGGGTAAGCGCTAAGCCGAAGTCAGAATCGGGGGCCTAGGACTTTAGGGTTTGAAGAGAGCCCCTGTAGGTGCTGGAAGTCCCTAATTTGCAACCGAAATCCGAGCCGAAGGCTGGGACTTGGGGAATTACAAAATTCCTTAGTTAGCGAACATAATTCAAGCCAAAGGCTGGGCCTGGGGGAGTTGGAGAATTCCCCATAGGTTCTCGAAGTCCAAGCCGGGCGGCGAGGACGTTAGCGATCAGAATCTGAGCCAAAGGCTTGGACTAGCGGAATTGGAGAATTTCCCATAGGTGCTCAAAGTCCATGCCGAGCGTCGAGGACGTTAGCGACCGAAATTTGAGCCGAAGGCTGACTGGGGGGGGGGGGGGGGTTGGAGAATTCCCCTAGTTAGGTTGTAACCCATGTTTTTCATTTTATGTATTTTGGGGTGTATTTTTCATTTTTGTGTATTTTAATCTCCCTTGTATCTTTTCGAAACCGTATATTGGATTTGTTTCAATATATATACCCTTTTTATTTCATTTTGAGCTCCTTGTGTTGTTTGTTCGTCGTTTTGTTCGTTATTCGTCATTTTGATTCTTTTTCTTATTTTCTTGGCCTCGTTCTCTTTATTTTGTATTTTTGGTGTTGTGATGGAATTTTGGTGGTGATTTCCCAAACCTATGATTTTGACTCATAATAAGTTTTTTCTAGAGCCATAGAATTCACTCTAATTTGTATCACCATTTGTTATTTATCCAATATCCATTACCCATTTGTATACCTATTACTTCATACTAATACCCACAACCCATTAACCCACATCAACGCCTTTATATAAATCCCTTTCTTTCCCTCTCCTTAAGCATCCCGGCCTTCCCCTACCTAATGCTCTCGGCTGCACCCTACATCTCCAACCCGAGCCCCCACATACATTGCCGACCATCCCCCCTCCAACCACACAACCGACCACCACCTCTCCCTATACAATCCCCTACATCCGGCCAACCATCCAAACCCGACCACCATTACCCTTCCATTGTTGCCGACCACCAAGAACACCACCATCAACATCAACATCATCACCAATTTCTTCTCTTTGTGGTTTCTCAAAGTGGGTATTTGCCACTTTGGTTCGTTGCATCAAGAGGATTCGTTCGTGAGAATTTTTGTTCGTTGATTGCTTGGATTCGCTCTTGGAGAGGATTTTGTTCGTGGGTTTTTTTTCTAGGACTATTTTCATCGTGTTCATATCCATAATAAGGCAAGTAACTTGTACTACAATTCATTAGGCTGATACAAGTCAAAAATTTCACATATAGTGTAGTTGGGTCTAGAGACAACCAAAGATTGTGTTTTCCTTGATGGATTTTGTCTCTATTGTGATAATTTTTCCATAAATGACTTATGACACCAATCTTGATAGGAGATAACCTAGGATTTTCCTAAAACTTGATTTTGAACCATGTATGTGAGTTGTTGTGTGAATTGATGTTTGGATGAAAACCCATGTGAAATAATAGGTATGGACATGTTAGTAACCCTAAATCATGATGGTTAGATGTTTGGTAGATTGTATTTCAAGTTTGGATGTGTTTGGATCAATATTCTTGAAGTTATGATGCTCTAGATTTGAAGTGTGAAATCTGTATTTACTGGGTGTTCTGTTTTGATTGCTGTTTTCGTCTATGCTACAGTCAGAATCTTGATTCCAAAATAAAAGATGAATTTTAGATAATTTTTTATATTTTCAAACCCCACTGGTTTTGCTTGATTTGGATTTTGTGTGACCGAGTTATGAATGTTTTGGTACAGAGATGTCGATCAATTCCAGATTCTGTTTTGGGTTAATTTTGTTAACAAACTATTTTCAAGAACTATTCTACACATATTATCTTAATCTAATGATTCTAATATTTTGGTCAGTGTTTCTATATGAAGTTAGGGATTACCCAAATTTTTGATGAATTTTAAAGATAAGTTTTATGTGGTGTTTTATACTCTTTTCTAAAATCTTCTCATGCTGTATTTTGCGCGTTGTTCAGTAAAGAACCCTGTTTTCACTATAATTCCTTATACTGTATGAAAATTATTTGAAAGTTAGTAAAATCTATCTATTTTCATGTCCTTTTGGTGGAATTGGATTTCGATGCACTGGTTGCGAGATATCCTAGTTTTCGTACAACAGTGTTGAGATTTCCAGATTCGTTAAACTCTATTTTCTTGATGCTTTGGTATTTTTGACGACTGGTCTATACTTACTGGAATATTATGAAACATGTTATTTTGATTCTAGACATATAGGGGAATACCCCAGATTTTTCATGGATTTATTCAAAGTGTTTTCATGCTCTTGCATTCGTTTTCCTGATTTCTGGCTGAACCTAAATTCTGTATTCAAATCAGTTTTGAGCTGTGTTGTTGTGAACTAGTATGTGACTTATTTATATGTGTTGGATTCGTGTGGATGTCTAGTTTCCAGATCCTTCGACAGATCTAGATTTGCATTTCTGTAGAGTTCAGAATCTCTATTTTAGTACTGATTGGTCTTGCTGTTCTGATTATGAACATACACCATTTTGCTCGTTTATGTGACTATATATCATCTATACATGCTAATTTGTTTTCCTGAACCTAATACTGATTATATCATGTTAATTTGACACTATTTCGCACACATTCATGTCTGTTTGATAATCATAATAAAAGTAAGCAAGCCGGGGTTTATGGAAAAGAACTAGTAGTGGGAAAGCATAGAAATGTGTACTTAGAAGGGGGGCCGTGTTTCTCATATGATTATCTGTTTCTGACCCTGTCTACATTACTTCTTATGTAAGAAGGTGTAGAGTAGAAGAGAACCACTAGGTTCTATCTGCCTGTATCTATTATCTGACCCTGTCTACATTATTTCTTATAGGAAGGTGTAGAGAAGAAGAGAACCACTAGGTTCTATCTGTCTGTTATCTGATATCTGTCTGAACCCTGAGTACACGACCCTATATGATCCCCTACGAAATCTAAAGCGAAACTGTTGTGTTGTAGCAACCATGTAAAATGGGCTGCATGAAGTGCAACCTAGATAGTAATCACACAAGACTTATATATAAATATGAAATCTGAATCTGAATCTGACTATCTGTTATCTGATTATCTGATTATCTATTATCTGTCTGACACTACCATGTGACACATTACTTGACACTATCTGTATAATCTGTTTGCATATTATCTGACACTTAGCACTTGACATATGTTAGTATACCATGCTAGTTGATTTTGCCATACCATGCTAGGTCTGTTTCTGCTAGTAATTAGATCTATTAGTTTTCCCCATGTGCTTGTATCCTACATTATTTGTGACCCGTGACTTGCAATTGACGGTTACTTGTTTTCTTCTTTTCCTCTTTTCCTGCAAATCTAATAATTGCTTATCAGGTTGGTCAGCTGCTTGATGGTAATGGCAAAAGGATGTATTAAGTTGGAAATTTCTGCTTTATGATTATTATTAGTTGTTGCTGAACATTGAATAAAAGTGTATTTGGTTATTTGGATATTATTTGTATTTGGGCGATGTGACCCAGGATATTCGTTTTTCTCCAGACTCTGATTTATTTGAGAATATTGTATTTGAATTCAAGTAAATTTCTGTTGGTAAATTTGTTTCAATGTTGCATGTTGGTTGTGCCTTTTGCTTCCGACCCTGATAAATTATGTGATGTGTTGTAAAGATTCTGAAACAGCTTAAGGATGATGATAATCATTCACTGGGCTTTTGTTATGTGCTCGTATTCCATATTTTTGGAAAGCGGGGCGTGACATAGGTTCTTGAAGTGCAAGCCGAGCGGTGAGGACGTAGCGACCGGAGTCGGAGCCGAAGGCTAGGGATGGCAACTGGGCCGGGTCAACCGGCGACCCGGCCCGCCAACCCGGCCCGTTTAGTTGCTAGGCGGGTTCGAGTCGAACCCGGTGAACCGTACCGGGTCGACCCGGGTCGCAATTTACGCGAATTCGGCTCGCGAAACCCGGCCCACGAACCCGGCCCAACTTGCGAATCGGACCCGCCAACCCGCGGGTCGACCCACGGGTTTCGACCCGTACGGTTGAAATTCCGCTGTCTCCCTCCAGAGCCGTTCCGAACGGCTCTTTGAGCCGTTAGTTGATTTTTTTTTTGTTTTTTTTGTTTTTTCCCACATATTTACCCTATAAATATCCCCAAAAATCTCACAAAAAATCACACCTCACTCTCTTACTCTCTCTACTATTATACATAATTTGTAAAGAATTTTTGAAGAATTGTAGTATTCATCAAACAAAGAACAAGGAGGCATATACACGATCGAATTTCGGTCGTATCAGAATCAAAATTCAACGTCTTCAACGTCTTCAACTCTCTTCAACCCTCGTCAAATCTACTTCAACCTCTTCTCAACTCTTCAATTGCGGAATCGGCAAAGCGCTCCTCCATCTTTTATATTCTATTCTTATTTTAACGGTTTTTTTTACATACATGTATTCCACGGTGAACGGTATCAAAATATCTCTATCTCTCTCGTTAATTTTTTTTGCATTGTAGTTAAATTATTGTTCGTTTTTTTGAACTTCTCTATCTCAACTCTCTTGTTTTTTAGATTTTTTTGTATAATTCACCGCTCCTACATTGTATATTTTTTTTTACATACTTTACTTTAGCACATTACTACATTATGTCTAGATCACGCGGTAGCGGTCGTAGCGGACAAGATTCCACCTCCTCTTCACATAGGCCACCAATTGTCCCAACTAGTGAGCCCGCCCAAGATTACATTGATCCTACTATGGAACAATGGGGCACACACGATGATGTTGTAGGTGACATACAATTAGAAGAAGAACAACAACAACAACAAACCGAAACTACACAACCCCGTAGTAGTAGGAAAAGTAGAGGAGAAACTAGCAATTGGCATAAGTTTTATGATTATATCCCGGACGAACATACTCCGGGTATAGGTTTGAAAGTGTGTAAAACATGTAGTAAAATATACAAATTCAAGAGGGGTGACGGCACCGGTACAATTAGTAGGCACATACAACATAATCATAAAGAACTTCTTGATCAAATACAAGGCCAACAAAAAATCAACCCTAGGATATTTAGAGGACAATGTAGAATTAACAACTGATTGCGCTACTTTTTTAGTTCAGTTTGAATCTACGTTAAATAACTTGTATGATTATTATGATAGACGTTTTGCTTCTAGTAGTACAACTTCTGTAGTTAGTTCTTCTTCTGGTAGTTCTTAAGGTAAGGGTAAAAGTAGAATTGGTGATAGAACATTTAGTTTACTTGAACAAATTCAATCTAAAAAACCTAGGACTAATCATCCAAATGAATTAAATTGGTATAACCAACAGGATACTGAGCCTACTCTTTCTCCACTAGATATTTTACAATGGTGGAAAGAACATGAACACACTTTTAGTATTTTGTCAATTATGGCTAAAGATTTACTAACTCCTCCTGTCTCTACAGTTGCTTCTGAGAGTGCATTTTCTACAAGTGGCAGGGTTCTATCTGATTACAGGAATCGGTTGAAGCCCGAGGCGTTAGAGATACTCGTTTGCACAGAAGACTGGCTGAAGGCTGAAGATAGGACGCAAGGAAAAGCACTATCAAGTTCCACAAGTGGGAGCAACTCGCCCGAAGAACAACAACAACAACAACAACAACAGCAACAATAGCTTTGCTTGTTATGTCAAATTAAAAAACTTGTACTCAATTAAAATTGTATATAAGAAATATGTTATTGTATAAAACTTATTTGTGAATTGAATTCTTCATTTCGTTATAAATTGTTCAAATTGTATAACTTAAATTCATATGAATAATATTTCAAAATTTGTTGTCAATTTCACTCTTTCAATCTTATTATTATTATTACGATTTTTATTGTTTATTAGTATTATTACTTACTTAGTATTATAATTAAACATCATTTGGGGATATTTGAAGAATTGTAGTATTATTACTTATTAGTATTATTAATTACTTACTTACTTAGTATTATAATTAAACATCATTTGGGGATATTTGAAGAATTGTAGTATTATTACTTATTAGTATTATTACTTACTTAGTATTATAATTTTTGAAGAATTGTAGTATTCATCAAACAAAGATATGGTTGTTTGTATACATCATTTGTAAAATTATTATTATTATTATTTTAATTTAAGCTACCAAAATAATAATAATAATAATAATATTAAACGGGCCAACCCGCGGGTCGACCTGGCCCAACCCGGGTCGAACCCTAAAGGGTTCACGGGTTGGGCGGGCCACCCAAACGAAAACTTAGCCCGGCCCGGCCCGGCTAAGTATTCGTGCCAACCCGTACGGGTTGGGCCCAGTCCGGCCCACTCGACCCGTTCGCCATCCCTACCGAAGGCTAGGGCTGGGAGGGTTGGAGTACTCCCCATATGTGCTCAAAGTCAAAACCAAGCGGCGATGACGTTAGCAACCGAAATTCGAGCCGAAGGCTGGAACTGGGGGAATTGGAGAATTCCCCATAAGTGCTCGAAGTCCATGCTGAGCGGCGAGGATGTTAGCGACTGGAATCTAAGCCAAAGGCTGGGACTGAGGGAGTTGGAGAATTCCCCTAATTAGGTGCTCGAAGTCCAAGCCGAGCGGCGAAGACGTTAGCGAACGGATTCGGAGCTGAAGGCTGGGGCTGGGGAAGTTGGAGAATTCCCCTTAGGTGCTCGAAGTCTAAGCAAAGCGGTGAGGACGTTAGCGACCGGAGTTCGTGCTAAAGGCTGGGGCTGGGGGAGTTGGAGAATTCCCCTATGTGCTCGAACTCCAAGCCGAGCGGCGAGGATGTTAGCGACCGGAATCCGAGCTGAAGGCTGGGACTGGGGGAATTGGAGAATTCCCCATAGGTTCTCGAAGTCCATACCGAGTGGTGAGGATGTTAGCGACCAGAGTCGGAGCCGAAGGCTGGGGCTGGGGGAGTTGGAGAATTCCCTATAGGTGCTCGAAGTCCAAGCCGAGCGGCGAGGACGTTAGCGACTGGAATCCGAGCCGAAGGCTGAGACTGGGGGAATTGGAGAATTCCCCATAGGTGCTCGAAGTCCATGCCGAGCGGCGAGGACATTAGTGACCAGAATTCGAGCCGAAGCCTGGGACTGGGGGAGTTAGAGAATTCTCCTAGTTAGGTGCTCGAAATCGAAGCCGAGCAGCGAGGACGTTAGCCACTGGAGTCGGAGCTGAAGGCTGGGGTTAGGGGAGTTGGAGAATCCCCTATAGGTGCTCGAAGTCCAAGCGGAGCGACGAGGACGTTAGTGATCGAAATCCTAGCCGAAGGCTGGGACTGGGGGAATTGGAGAGTTCCCTATAGGTACTCGAAGTCCATGCCGAGTGGCAAGGACGTTAGCGACCGGAATCCGAGCCGAAGGCTGGGACTGGGGGAGTTGGAGAATTCCCCTAGTTAGGTGCTCGAAGTCCAAGCCGAGCGGCGAGGACGTTAGCGATCGGAGTCGGAGCCGAAGGCTAGGGCTGGGGGAGTTGGAGAATTCCTCTTAGGTGCTCGAAGTCCAAGCCGAGCGGCGAGGACGTTAGCGACCGGAGTCCGAACCGATGGCTGGGGTTGGGGGAGTTGGAGAATTCCCCATAGGTGCTTGAAGTCCAAGCCGAGCGGCGAGGACGTTAGCGACCGGAATCCGAGCCGAAGGCTGGGACTGAGGGAGTTTGAGAATCCCCTTAATTAGGTGCTCGAAGTCCAAGCCGAACGGTAAGGACATTAGCTACTAGAGTCGAAGCCGAAGGCTGGGGCTGGGGGAGTTGGAGAATTCCCCTTAGGTGCTCGAAGTCTATGCTGAGCGGCGAGGATGCTAGCGACCGGAGTCCGAGCCGAAGGCTAGGGCTGGGGGAATTGTAGAATTCCCTATAGGTGCTCGAAGTCCAAGCCGAGTGGCAAGGATGCTAGCGACCGGAATCCGAGCCGAAGGCTGAAACTGGGGGAGTTGGAGAATTTCCCATAGGTGTTCAAAGTCCAAGCTGAGTGGCGAGGACGTTCACGACCGGTGTCGGAGTCGAAGGCAGGGACTGGGGGAGTTGGAGAATTCCCTATAGGTGCTCAAAGTCCATACCGAGCGGCGAAAATGTTAGCGACCAGAAAGTCGCATTTTCGATTCGTTTAAACAAAAAAACTCGAATCTTTATAACATTTTTGTTTGATTACAAGAGAGTTTTTGCTTAGCGCTTACAATAGCTTACAATAGTGGACTTTCCCTTACTTACCCTCCTGAAAATTGATGAGGTGCTCTGCATTCCAAGGCCTCTTAACCATCCTGCCCCTTCAGTCTTCGAGGCGGTACGTACCACTTAGGAGACCTTATACGGGCCTTCCCAATTTGGGGTGAGCTTGCCATTGGCTGTGGGCGGAGAGATTGCTATCTTTCGGAGTACAAGGTCCCCCTCCTTGGTGTTTATCGGGCGGACCTTCTTGTTGTAAAGCTTTTGGACTCGTTGCTGGTATATGGCCCGCCAAATGATGGATCTTTCCCGTACCTCGTCGATAATGTCAAGGTTTGCCCTAAGGTCGGTCGAGTTTGATTCTTCATCGAAGCCCATGTACCTCGGCGAGGGGAGACCGACTTCTAGAGGAATTACTGCTTCGGTTCCATAGGCCAGATTGAACGGGGACTCACCTGTCGGAATTCTCTTGGAGTCTGGTGCGACCAGAGGATGCTGGGCAACTCTTCGACCAATAAACCCTTCGGGGATTGGTCTAGGTGCTTCTTGAGGCCTTTAAGAATTTGACGGTTGGTGTTTTTCACATGCCCGTTCGATTGGGGGTGAGAGATGGACGAGAAGCGCTGCTGGATGCCGAGGTTTTCATAAAACTTCCGAAAATTCTTGCCTGCGAACTAGGTCCCGTTGTCGGTGAAAAGCACCCGCAGTATTTCAAACTGACAAATTAATGTGTTTCCAGAATAATTAATGTGCTTGGTGCTCCGTGATAGTAGCCAGTGGTTCCGCCTCGACCCACTTGGTGAAGTAGTCGACAACTACGATGAGGAACCGCCTCTGTCCGATAGCCTGCAGAAAGGAGCCTGCCAGGTCCATTCCCCACATGGAGAAGGGGATAGGGCTGGCGAGTGACTTTAGCTTGGCCTGTGGTGAGCGCTTAATGGGAGAGAAACTTTGGCAGGGTCTGCACCCTCTCACGAGGTCCTGAGCGTTTTGCAGCATAGTAGGCCAGTAGTGGCCATGGTTGAGCGCCTTTTGGGCCAGCGACCTGCTGCACATGTGGCATCCTCCAATCCCCTCGTGTAGCTCTTCCCTGGCGTACTTAGCCTCGTCTGGCAACAGGTAGCAGAGATAAGGCCTCCCGTCGGACTAAGTGTGAGAACATTTGAAGAGCACATCCCCAATTAAGGCGAATCTCTCGGATCGGACCCTGGCAGCTCTCGCCTTGGCTTGGTCTGTGGTAGCTCCCCGTTCGTTAGGAACTTCTGTATGCATGTCTCGGGGGGATCACCTGAGGCAAGACAGAAGACCTCTGGTTCTTCGATAGTGGGTTTGAGGAGGACCTCGACTAGGGCAGTGCGATCTAGTCCCCCGAGGGATGATGACGCAAGCTTGAACAGGGAGTCGGCATGACAGTTTTGTTCTCTTGGGATCCGTTGAACGTCCGCCTGCTCAAAGAGCTGCAAGAGCTGCCTTGCGCGTGCTAGGTACCTGATCATTCTAAGATCGCGGGCTTCATATTACCAGTGATCCGATTGACCACGAGCTGGGAATCGCTGAAGACCCGTATTTGACTCGCCCCTGCACGTTAGGGCAGTGCAAGTCCGGCGATCGAAGCTTCATATTCGGCCTCGTTGTTTGTGGCGGGAAAGTTGAGACGGAGGAAATACTGGAGGACGAAGTCGTCGGGACCCTGAAGGATGATGCCAGCTCTGCTCCCTTCCTCGCAGGATGAGCCGTCCACATATACATCCCACGCCGGTGCCTTCCCGAACTTCGTTGGACTCGGGGATGGTGCACTTGGTAATAAACTCTGCAAGTGCTTGGCCCTTAATTACCGTCCGAGGATGGTAGCTGATGACTGAGCTCGATTGACCACTTGATTTAGTGACCGGAGTTCTCTGGCTTGTCAAGTACTGTTTTGAGAGGCTGATCTATAAGGATGCGAACGGAGTGGGCCTGAAAGTAGGGTCAGAGTTTTTGCGTAGCCATTACTAACGCATAGGCGATCTTTTCCGTCCTCGGATATCAGATTTCGGCATCATGTAGATACCTGCTAACATAATAAAGAGGCTTTTGCACCCCGTCGTCTTCCCTGACCAACACGACACTGAGCGCGTGTTCGGTGAAGGATAGGTAGAGGAAGAGGGGTTCGCCGGGCTTCAGCTTGCTGAGGAGTGGTGGGTTGGTGAGGTAGGCTTTTAGCCGGTCGAACGCCTCTTGCTGTGGGCTTCCTACACGAAGCCCTTAGCCCCTTCGAGGGCCTTGAAAAACGGGAGCGAATTATCTCCTGACTTGGACAGGAAACGGCCGATGGCCGCCAGTCGGCCCATGAGCCTTTGAACTTCCTTGACGTTTCATGGGGGTGCCAGGTCGAGAATGGCCTGAATCTTTTCTGGGTTCGCCTCGATGACGCGCTCACTCACCTCCGAGAAACTTTCCAGAGGAGATGCCGAAGGCACATTTAGAGGGTTGGGCCTCATGTTGTGGGTTCGTAGGACCCCAAAGGCTTCTTCGAGGTCGTTGACATGATCTTGGCCTCGGCGGCTTTTGACGAGCATATCGTCAACATAAACCTCCATGATCCGGCCGATCAGGCCCTTGAAAACCTGATTGACGAGCCTCTGGTATGTGGCACCGACGTTCTTAATCCCTAAGGGCATGACCCGGTAATAGTAGAGGCCTTGGTCGGTTACGAAGGCGGTCTTCGGTATGTCCGGAGGGAACATCCTTATCTGGTTGTAGCCTGAAAAGGCGTCCATGAAGTTCAGCAGCTCGTGCACTGAGGTTGCATCTATGAGGGTGTTGATGTTGGGGAGAAGGAGTGGGTCTTTAGGGCAGGCCTTGTTTGAGGTCTGTGAAATCTATGCATATTATCCATTTCCCGCTCGCCTTTTTGACCATCACCACATTGGCCAGCCACTTGGGATAGCTAACCTCTTGAATAAACCGTGCCAAGAGGAGTTTGGTGACTTCCTCCCTTACCGCAAGCTGTCTGTCGGGGAAAAACTTACGTCGCTTCTGTTGGACCAGCTTCGAGTCCGAACAGATGCTTAGGTGGTGCATTATAATATCTTCGGAATCCCCGGCATATCGGATGGCGTCCAGGCGAAAAGGTCGGAGTTCCAGCGGATGCATTTAATGATCGCCTGCTTTATATCCAGGGGTCAGGGATCGGCTTACCTAGAACCACTTAGTGATGTCCCCTTCAGAGAATGCGACCTCCTCTAGTTCGTCCACAGGCTCCGATCCTTGCTCGGAGGGAAGCCCTACCGCATCGAGGGAAAGAGTCCACCCCCCACTGCGGTCATGTAGCGCCCCGAATTTCTAATATGATATCTTAGAAAATACGTGGCACAATCCCAGCATCAACTTCAATGTAATAGTATACATAGCCCAAAAATACAAATAATTTTATTCCAAACTTTTATTACAACAATCTTTACAAACACAGCGGAATACAAAACACTTTGAATTACAACTTTCTTTTTACAACACTTTTCTTTACAAAATATTGTACAAAAGCTCTATTACATCAATTTATCTCAAACATCCAAACCTTCAAGCTCTAGGCAACAACCTGTAACATATGAGGCTAGAGATGATCCCTAACCCCCAAAACTAAAGGGGTCAGCCATAAATGGTGTGAGTGATATAAAACAACAAACAACATAAATAAACAATAAGCATGGATTCCTAAACAACATATACTGAACGAGAATAACATATACTAAACATGTATTGTGAAGTAAGAAATGGCAGGAAAACATGAAAACATCAAGTGTAGCTTAACTACGTGTTAGGTGTAGAAAACAGGAAAATACATACATAAAACCAAGTCAGGAAAACACAAATTCTATATGCAGGACTCTCTAATGCGTACTTGTCGAAGTCTATGCATCCCATTCTACATAGGTTCGGTGCAAGCCCTTAACGTCTCCACATTATAGGGTTCAATCCCCGCTATGCAACTAATCCTAATACGATGACTACTACGAGATAAAGATAAACTGTGAGTACTAGCCCTTGCCCCGATAATTTCGGAGATCAATCCCACACCGCAAGTAACTACTTGGATAATTTCGAAGATATATCCTACACCGCAGGTAATTTACCTGAGATAATTCCGGAGATACATCCCACACCCTAAGTAAGATACTTGGATAATTCCGGAGATTAAATCCCACACCGAAACAATGACCCTCATCACATGAATACCCCATGTGCGTCGCCTCGACTCCGATAATTCCGGAGATCAATCCCACACCCTAAGTAACTACTTGGATAATTCCGGAGATATATCCCACACCACAGATAATTTACCTGAGATAATTCCGGAGATACATCCCACACCCTAAGTAAGATACTTGGATAATTCCGGAGATTAAATCCCACACTGAAAGCCATACTGAGGTGCATAACCCATGTTCTCGTTCGTCACATCACCACTAGTGTCTGTCCTGATCATTTTTGGGTTATTTAATTACTTAACGAATCTCCTAGAGTCGGTGTACCCTACCGAACTTTACTCAATATCTGAACAACTAAATGCCTCAACAGACCCAAACATAATTAACTCAAACACCGGTATGCTAGGGTCACACGCATCCTCTAGAGACTCAACTCAAATATCTCAACCAAACTCACATATGAAACTGCTCAACTTAACATCTTGAAATCATATGTTTAATAGAAGATAAGGTATAAGTAGTTATAAGTCAAAATATCTAGAGAATAACCCATTTGAAAGAAACTTCATAAGTATAAAAATACATCAGTACCAGTCGACTGTCCAGAAAGAAAGTTCTATGATTTTAAGAAAATAGACTAAGTGTTATAAGTCGACTTGCAAAAGTCATAAGTCGACTTAAAAGAGATTATAAGTCGACTTAAAAAGTCATAAGTCGACTTACCAGAGAGAAATTCCAGAAATCTTTAAGAAAATATTCTAAGTGTTATAAGTCGACTTACCAGAGAAAAATCTACGATAACTTTGAAAATAAATTCTAAGTGTGCCAGTCGACTGAAAAGGGTCTAAGTCGACTGTCCAGAACAGATTTTCAAGGAAACTAAAGATCATAGCAGCTGGGTCGTATCAGTCAACTGAAAGGTCGTACCAGTCGACTGTCGGCCTACAGTCTGCAGAATTTAGGTCGTACATATGTCAAAACTAGGGTTTTTAAGAATCAGTCATATAACAAAATAACTTTGTATTATTTTCCAAATCTTATTAATACCAAAGTAATTAGATTTAAACTTAGCATTTGAGAAATCCAAGTCCAAACAACTTCTTTTACAAAAAATCACAAATCCCCAATTTAAATCCTCATAACTCAAATCCTCAAAACATGGTCCTCTAAACCATTAATCATTCACAAAATTTCTCAACTCAATCTCAACTATTTTCTATAGTTGATTCATAAACAAAACGAATTTATCCTCAACATGGTCAAGTTGTTTTTATCCAACTCACCAATAATCCAAAAATCTCATCTTTAATTTAATTAATGCATGAAATCTATCAAACTCAACCAAATCAGCAATAATCCAACATTTTTAGCCTACTAATAATTTATATTAAGTTCTCAATAAATCTACAATCATTCTCATACGAATATCTAGGGTTCTTATCAAAGATCCAAATTTTCATCCATCCAACATATTCAACATCCAAATCAATCTAAACATTCATATCATTCTCATATGATACATACAAATCAAAGAGAAACAAACAAAACAACAATAATTATTTCATTCACCTACAACATACACGAAACAAATAAAACAAAACAATGTCACTCACATAGTTGGAGAGATCAAGCGAATATCTCGAAGCAAAATGAAGAATCCCATATTTTGCAAAGAATCCAAGATCTCCTCTTCAATCACCAAGAAAATAAGAATTATAATAAAACTTGTGTTGTGCAGTGAATGACGGCTGCACACCCTCTTTTATACAGGCCGGGATTGAAAGATTAGGGTTTTAGAAATACTTTTGCAAAAGAATCCTTTTCAATTTATTACTTTACATATACAACCTTCCTTAGTTAAAATAAGTTAACTAAATCAAAACCAAATCAAATCTTCTTATCACTGAGTTCTCCAGCAATCCAGAACAGCCCAGTAAATAAGAAAAATCCGGATTTACAACTCAGGGTGGCGATTTTGCACAAAAGCCCTCCCTTTTGTAATATTTGCAAATACATCATAAAATATTCATAAAAATTCAGAAAAATCAGAAATAATATCTAATAATACATATTATATTTTCCAATCTAAATATTTGACTTTTACTTTCTAGAAAATATTTGCACAAGATCCAAAATAAATTTCATATTTGCAAAAACACCATATTTGTATAAATCTTTACAAAATCAACTCCCAATAAAATTTAAATGTACTTTAATTTAAATGATGATCATGGAAAGCCCAAAAATCAGTAAAAATGAATTTTCATGATTTATTTCAGATCCAAACGGCTTTTTACATAAAAGCCCCTCTCTTTCGAGATATTTATAAAAATAGTTTCTCTACTCAGAAAAATCCCAAATTTTAGAATATACTCCATAATAAGTACGAGAACTTATTAAAAATATAAAATTAGATATTTACACCAAAAATATTTGCACGTGTTTCGCACGTGTAAAAAGATAAACCTTCGGAAATATTTATTAAATCTCCAGAAAATCATTTTAATTTATTTTCAAATATTTAAAATAATATTTGAAAATACGGGGTACTACAGGTCATGTAGCACTACTGTGCCGACTCCTGGTTGCCCCGAACTACTCTTACTCCGTGATCGGTGGGAAACTTCAACTTCAAGTGGTAGGCAGAGGGAACCGCCTGAAGTGAGAAGAGGCCGGGCCTACCGAGTATAGCATTGTAGGCAGCCTTGATGTTGACAACCATGAAGTTCATTGCTTCGGTTTGGAGGGTCGGAACCATATCAGTGGTCACATCAAGTGTAACGATCCTCTCTATTTGGGCAGGGACACCAGGAGAACCTATGAAGCATGTACCCCGATGGCTTCAACCTTTCGCGGGAGAGCTTGAGACTTTCGAAAGCGGCCAGGAAGAGAATGTTGACCGAGCTTCCTTGTCTACGAGAATTCTGCAAACTTCGTGGTTTACGATGCCGAGGCTGATGACGAAAGCATCACAGTGCAGGAGCCGGATGCCCTTTAGGTCTTCTTCTAAGAAGGAGACAGTCTGCTGTTGAACCCTGAGGGGCGGTTGGTCGTGGACCGAATTTACTTCCTGCAAGAAGGCCTTGCGGGACATGTCGGATTCCCCTCCCATGGGCCCACCATGGACACAGTGTAGGATGGCCTGTCCCCCGGTCTCTTCGGGCTCAGGTTCTCGCTGGAGTTGCCTACTAGCCATTCGAGGAGGAGGCGAAGGTCTCGAATTCCTTGGGTCCCTCCGATCTCTCATGTCGGTCCACTTGAACTCTTTCAGGTACCCTCTCTGGATGAGAGCTTCAATCTCATCTTTGAGGGCACGAAAGTTGTCCGTCTCGTGCCCGTGGTCACGGTGAAACCGGCAGTAGAACCTTTGGTCCCATTTTTTGTTGTTGCTCGATCGGGGAGGATGCCGAACAATCCCTTTGTCCTCAATCTCCAAGAGGATGGCTGATACGTTTTGTGTTAGGGGCATGTATCCGTCAAAGCGAGGGGTCGGGGGCGGCCTTTTCTGACCGGATGCATCCTTCAAGGCCTTTTTGGCGGGCTCAATGTCGTCTACTCTTCGCTTCCCCTTAGTGGCGGCTTCTTTAGTGCCCTCGGTGTGCAGGGCTTCCTCGGGCCGGATGTAATTCTCAACCCTATTGAGGAGATCAGGAAAGTCGAGGGGCAATTTTTTGGCTAACCATGCCTTCAACTGGCCGTGGCAAACATTGTGCCGGAACGCCGCGACAACAACGCTCGCATCCAGAGAGGAGAACGCTCTTGCCTCCGTGCTGAACCTCCGCACGAACTTCCAGAGGGACTCCTCCTCCTTGTGTTTGAGGTCCAGGAGGGACGTGCTTGTCTTCTCTACCATTCGATTGGTCACGAAGTGGATCAGGAAGTTCGCTTCAAGCTGGTCGAACGAGAAGACCGAGTTGGGGGTGAGTTTTGAAAACCATTCCCGAGCCAAACCTTACAAGGTGGCAGGGAAGGCGTGTCATAGGAGAGGATCCGACACGCTGTGAATCAGCATGAGGGTCTTGAACCCTTCCATGTGATCAGCTGGATCACTCTCGCCATTGTAGGTCTCAAATTGGGGCGGCCTGAAATTTCGGGGAATCTCGGCATCAAGTATTTGGGAGGAGAACGGGGGACATTAGGCCGGTTCCCTTGTCCAGATTTTGGTCTGCCTTCGCCTACATGGGTGAGGCGATTCTCCATTTCCTGGAGGCATCGAAGGATGGCCTCGTCCGGACCCTGTAGGCGAGCCGACCAGTGTGACTCGCTACCCTTGGCCTCAGGTTTAGAACGGGTGTTGTTGTGCGCATTGGTCCTTGGCTCGCCCCGAATGGCCTGGGGGACCTCGTTCTTGAAGTTCCGAAACTTGGCTCTTATGATCGGGGTATGCTCTTTCTAACCTTGTAGAGGCAGGTGCCCATGGGGCAAGTGGCTGTGCACCGCTCCCCGTTCTTGGGTCGGCTATGTAGCATGGTTTAGGACCGAGTTGGAAGTGGACCCTCCCCTAGGCCGGCCGACCCGGCGGTTCTAGATGATGCGTCGTACATCCGGTGCGATCAAGCGTGAAGCGCTTAGCCCGGGTCCAGCTGTGCCATTGGCTCGTGGTTGGTTAGAGCCCTGGGCGTCCGCACGGCTCTGAAGAGGAGGAGGATCCGGACGACGTCCGGAGGTGATGGCTCTTCTGGCTTTGGGAGCCATTGGAGTGCTCAGCTTTAAGGGAGATCCGAGCTTAGGATCGAGTCAGGTTTCCCACAGACGGTGCCAATTTTGATGTTGCTTGTTTTATTGGGTGTGGGGGAGCAACAGGTGTGAGTTCTTGTAATTTGTATAGTGAAAGCGACGGATCTCGGTCTCGGCTCGGGTCTGGCCTGGAGCTCGGCTCAGATGTTGAGCTGGAAGCCCGGTCGACCGGGGTACCTGCAAAAGGCCTAGAGAAACTGGGAGAAGTCACGGTGACAGGCCCCACCGACGATCTAGTTAGTTACTAGAGTAGCAACAGTAAGTAGGGTTCAGGTGGAGAAAGATGGATTACCTTTGAAAGGGAGGAGGGGGTCTGGTATTTATGGGCAGGAAAAACGGGTCTAGGGCTGTGATGGGCTGGGTCGGACCCGTTTGCCTGTGGACTTGAGTAGGCAAAAGCCTGTTGGACTTGTTGGCTTGATGATTGGGGATGAGCATAATCTGAGGAGATCTGATGGTTCAGATTGGGCCACGTCATCTATAACACATCACTCATCTACTTCCAAAAGAAACATAGATAAATAAACACCCCCTAAGTCAAGCACTTTCTACCCAATCCAAGGTTGGGTGGAAAACTATTACACAATCTGGATCACTAACTTGGATAAAATTAAACTACTTAATGTCTCATTAAAATGAAGAAATTAATTAACTCTTAAACGGGAAAGTAAATAAAAGTGCGGGTTTGGATCCTTTGCATAGGGCTGCAAACGAATCGAGCTATTCGCGAGCTATTCGGCTCGAGCTCGGTCAAAACTCGGCTCGAACCGGGCTCGAGCTCAAAACTGAGCTCGTTTCGTAAACGAGCTGAACTCGAGCTTGAAGGTATTCGACTCGGCTCGGCTCAATTGCAGCCCTACCTTTGCACTCACAAAAATAATTGTAGGGTACACTTGATTAATCATGTTCGTTCATTCATCTTGAATCATTTTGGATGGGTGACCACAATTAAGTGATCCCTTATAAGTGATCCTTCAATCATGCTTTCATGCAGCTAATTTACTTTTCAATTAAATATATTGATATGGGCCAGATGATGTGGCCCCATCTGGGCAACCGAATCCCATCAGAAACAACACTTTCTTGATCATCAGGTCAACACAGGGTCAAACGAGCTTCTGTCGCAACAGGCACATGGGTCAACAGGTCCGACCTGGCCTAGCAGGGTCTCAGACTCGGTTCCCTGCCTATAAATACCAGGCCCTCCCCTCCATTAATAGGTAATCAATCTTTCCCTTCTAAAAACCCTTGCTACTGTTACTATTCAGTAACTAACTAGACCGTCGGAGGGCCTGCCACCGGGATCAACCTCGATGTTCCTAGGCCGAGTGCAGGTACACGAGACTGAGCTGAGCCTCCAGATCTGAGCCGAGCAACCAACTTCCACCTCACTCCTGCGTACTCCCGAGTCTCTCCCTCAGCCGAGGGTCGGGCGTATAGCCAGTATTGCGACTTCCACTTTATAAATTGAGAGAACTCACACCTGTTGCAGCCATCCCCAAAAACAAACCGCTTCAGGTTGGCACCGTCTGTAGGAACCCTCGGCACGGACCTCAATCCGACCCCGGCCGTTAACAATATCCCTTCAATTCGAGCTCATATGGCACCCAAGGCCAGAAGAGCTGTCACCTCTGCACGTCGCCCGTACGCTCCTCCCCAGGACGTCCCGGCCGACACTCATGGATCCAACCATCCGAGGGTTAACCTCGGACTCGAACCGGGTGCTTCTCGCTTGGTCACAACCAACCTACATCGGGTCATCCAGAAACGACAAGCCAGCCGAACTAGGGGAGGGGCTGCTTCCAACTCAGCCCTGAACCATCCCAGGCATCCATCCCGAAAGCGGGAGCCGGAGCTCAATCGCGCCGACCGGAGGCCGCCACCCCAACGCGAACCAGCCGGACGAGCTCCAGTCATCTGCCGTGAGTTCCAAAACTTCCGGAACGAAATCCTGGAGGCCATCTTAGGGACCCCCGTCAATGAGATACTCCACCGCACTCACTCGCGGTCGGGCGCCGGGGCCAGCGAGTCTCGCAGCCTAACCCGCCTGCCAGAACATGACGAGGACGTTAAAGGTTAGGATTGGTGAGAACCAAATATAGGTGCATGTGCATCACTTCAATGTGGGCACAGCTTACATATGCTCGCATCAAGAGTGAAACTTGGATTAGTAAAATAAATAAGAGCAATACTTACAGTCATGTTTGAAATATCGAATGAGATCAAGGTGATGCCCTCCAGTTGTCTCACTTGTAGAGCTTAGTTATTAGAGCAGACACTTGTTTAAAGAAGTTGAGAATGATCAATTATGGAGTTGACCAGGAAAAAAGAACATCCAAAAAGTTTCAATGGTAAGAAACTCAAGGTGTTCTCAAGAGAAAGGACTTTAATCAAGTATTCATCAAGGTTGACCAGCTTATATATATATATATATATATATATATATATATATATATATATATATATGAACAATTTTTTTTAAAAAAATTCAAAGATATATTACCAACCAAATAAATAATGTATGACAACTAAAAGCTCTGCTGAAATAAAATAAATGAATTGCGCAAAGTTGACATAATATAGAATAAATTTCAAGTTTATGGGTCCTTAATTAAATTCATGTCCTAGTTACAAGTGAAAATTTATACCCTAAACATGCATCAAAAGAGGAATTACTCCAACAACAAAGGGAAAAAGGGAAATCTATATCATCATCGACAACATATTCTTTTCAACAGTTAACAGTTCAAAATTCAAACTGATTGTAAGCATAAAAAGAAAATTCAATGCTGCTCAAAGTCTGCATAAACCATTGATTATGTTTTTACAATCCTTCCAGTTTGGAGATAAAATTAAAAAAAAAAAACTAAGGAAGTTGTTAGTGATATAATATCTTAGAGAGTAACTGGATTGTGCATTACTTGCAAAAGATGAAAAAAACAATGAGTGCAGGTATAGGAAATTTCTACAGGGCCCTTGCAGGAGAAAATGAAATTAAAGAGAAAGGAGTTGCTTTCAGAGTTTGTTTAATGACAGCAAAACTGAAGACATAACTTTTGTCACCACTTACCCATTGACCTCTAAATGCCCTCCTAACCAACTTCAATGTAATGATATATCTTCTAAACCCTGAAGACAAATATGAGGCTTACTGAAAACCCTGAGCATATCCATGTAAAACCATATTTGTATCCATGTATTACTATGAAGCACGAGCATGGACACGCCTACATGGAGACAATGCAACATGATACACCGACACGGGAATCATAATGTTCATATTATAGTCTTTAAATAGCAGTAGCCATTGAGACCAACATTCTACCAGAGTCTAGATTACCAGATAAAATCATAATGTTTGCAAGAGGTCCCTTCTATTACTAGCTCAATTGCCAAATTATAAGTTTGACTGATCTATCAAGAACAAATCAGTTGTTTATATTATACACCTACATTCATGTACAGAAACACAATTTGAGCACAACTGATTACATAAGGGTTTGAATAATGCTATATGATAGATTTTCTGGTATTGTTGATGCTCGAACATAGTATTTAAGCTAGTTAACTACCTTGATGAAACTCCATTATGTGTTTTAAGGTTGAGCTGGTTATTAATTTATTGATATAGAGGACATCTTGATAGTCATCAACATACTATAATACACATTCATGGGACAGACAGGCATATCCTATGATGGCTGATAAATCAGAGCTTTTCTATTAGTGGTTACAGATTTGCTAGTCTCCTGTGAACAGCCCAACTCCAACCACTTCAAGTTATCAGAATCAAGTACATTATTAAAGATAAGGTAACATGAAAGATCATAGCTTATAACTATCAGTAAATTCAAATTCATATTGCATGCATCTACACCAACAAAATCCTGCACAATTGACACCCCACGAACTGGGCTAAATTCCTCGGCTAAATTCTTTTCTTTTTTGTACTATTAAAGAACATCTCAAGTTCTCAACAATCCCATCAGAAAAATAGTCATATTTACAGAGTTTATCTGATAAAATTTTAAACTTCAAATTCTCCATTCTATTTACATATTCTCCATTCTCCATTCTCCAAACCACAAATTTTTTTAAAAAAAAGAATAATTTTTACCTGATGAAGAAAAAGAAGAACCCAATGAACAAGAACCCGATGAACAATAAGAAGAACTCGATGAACAAGAAGAAGGCACAGTAATCTACCAAGAACAAATTGAAGAGATTGAAGAAATATCACTGTTGATTTAAATGAGTGGGAAGAAATATTACCGTTGGAGATCCCCTTGATCTCTGGCAGCAATATAGGAAGGAGTTTGGCGAGCGAAAATCAAATCACCAGATTTGGCAAGCGGATCGCGAGCGGAAATCAAATTGCTAGGATCACAATCGATTTGGCGAGGCCGTTGAAGAGCATTTTTTGGGAGTTTATCGCTATTTTGGCTAATTTGGGAGAAATGGTGAGGCCGTTGGAGATGGTCTTACCCTTTGCAAATTGTACTGATTAAAATTATTTTGAGGAACTCATAAAGTTATATGAAACTCTACAAAAGTAAGAGAATTGTGAGAAATTACCGCTTCAAGGCTATAGTTTAGTGAAATTTATCTCAAACAATACGCTCACAGGCCGACATTTGTGTACATCCAGAGCGGCAACACCCAAACCCTGGTCCACCTTTTCTTGCCCCCCTCCGCCTCCCAAATTCACACCATCTTTGATGCCGCCATCCTTTACTCCTTCCTCTCCAGCGTCTCCGCAGTCCTCGACCGTCGCAATGTCCCACTTTCCCACACATCCCTTCACTTGTCATTCTGCCTCACCCTGCCATACTCCACCTCCCTCCTTACAAAATATCTTTCTTGGATCCAACCGCAATCATTCCCATTTTCAACCTGTACTCTTCCCCAAATTCAAATTTCCGAATTTCAAAAATACAAATTAGAAATTGAAAATTAAATCAGGTAGTAAATTAAGGTTTCGGAAATTAATACATACACCACACATAAATACAATTGATTTAATTAAACAAAAAAAAATTAAAGCATTTTTCACAAACATCTTGCTTGCTACATAGACATTTCATCGAATAGTTAATGAGCAGAGCACAATTCTAGAAATTAAGTACCATATTTCTAGGTTTTCAAGTGTTTCATATTCAAATATGCATGAGGCAATAGTAAAACGGAAAATGTATAATAAACCTTACAAATTATCATTCTTGAATCTGACACCGCAATCATATCCGTCTTCAACCGGTATTCTTCCCCAAATCCAAATTTCGGGATTTCAAAAACACAAATTAGAAATTGAAACTGAAATCAGTTAGGTTTCAAAAATTAATACATAAATGACACAAATACAATTGATTTATGATATGGCTAAAAATAGGGTTAAATTAGAACCATCCAAATTGGGCACGAATCTTAAAGCTCGGGGGTTAAATGGTAATTTTACCTACAAACGGTCTGAAATGGGTACTGGGTCTTTTCTCCAAAGGCCTAATAACCCACGAACGGATCCATCTCAACTGGGTGCTGGTTCCAACCCGCAAGAAACCCGGTCCAGCTGGATAGAATTAGGGTTTATGATTATACTTAATCAATGGCTCTGATTCCTCCTATCCATTCACTGGGAAGTAGGGATTTCATCTTATCCCGAAACTGGTCCCTATGGCGGCCATAAATACCCCCCATCTCCCACTGTTACTAGGTAATCAATCTTTTGCCAATCAAAGCTCATTCATAATCTTTCTGATTACTGACTTGAGCGTCGGAGGGTGCGTCACCGGGATCAACCCCGGTGTTTCGCACTTTTTGCAGGTCAACGGTGGGAGATCACGATCAAACTTCAGCGGAAGGGTTTCAGGTTTGACTATTCAACATCCCAAAGAATCCACAAATCTATCTGTTTGCCCCACACCGATTTCAGCGGCAACAGATTGGCGCCGGCTGTGGGAAACCACGGATAGCAATCCTTCCTCTTCCAATCGGTCAGATCGTTTCCTACCATGCCTCCAAGGAAAGCAAGATCAAGAGGGTCCAACTGCGGCCCAATCCCATTGATCCTCAACAGCAACAGGAGGTCCCCCTCCAAATCGTCCAGCAGCAGGGGCAACTCCCTCCTCAACCTGATCAGCCCCTGCAGCAGGAGCAACCTACTCTTCCCAACCCTCAACACCAGTGGGCTCAAGTCGGGTCCCAGAATGTCGGCATGGGGACCTCTCGTCCTCCTCCTAAAAAACAAGCTCTTCATCGCGACCACATCTCCGTACATAACCCTTTAACCGACTCAATGGCATCTCAAACCCTCGGCCTTTCGAAGACCTCCGCAACATTCTCATCAACCGGCAAAAAGAAGAGGACCTTTGTCACCATTTGGATGAAAGGCAGGCCCGTGAGGGAGCCACCCGCTCAGAACGTCCAAATGAGCGATCTCCTCATCGCCGAGATCACAGGAGGTCTCTTCTTCATAGGAGGCGGAGGGAGTACCCTGAATACCATCGAAGAGGGCATCATTCTCCCGCTGGTCGACAGCCCCAAAGGGACAAGAATAGACCTATCGCCCGTGCCGAATTCCAACAATTCCAGGCAACCATCTTGCAAGCCCTCAACCTCCCACCAAACAACAACAACAATGCTCAAAGGATTCCCACTCCTCAGCCAGTTCAAAGTCCTCGTCCTCGGTCTCTAAGTCCTCTTCAAGCTCCAAGCAGCTGCTATCATATCCCTAGTCCTCGCCGTTCCCCGAGCTACCGCCGCCGTAGCCCATGCTCCCCTTCGTACGAAGATGAGTCCAGAGGCTCACTTGGGTATCGCCGAAGGGATGATGCTGTCTATCGCCGTCTCCACGAGATGGAGAGTCGCCTCGGCCAATTGGACAGGGAAGAGGAGCTAAGAGGTAGGACCCTCTGTCCAAGTAGACCTCCCTTCTCCCGAACAATCATGGAGGCGCCCGTTCCAGCAGGCTTCAAGTCCCCGCAGTTCGAGACTTACACTGGGGAGTCAGACCCCATGGATCACATCGAAAGTTTCAAAACTCTCATGATGATTCACCAGGCTTCCGATGCTCTACTATGCAAGACCTTCCCAGCTACTCTCAAAGGTCCGGCTTGGAAATGGTACTCTCGCCTCGTCCCATCCTCTATCTTCTCCTTTGAACAAATTGAAACCCTCTTTATCACCCACTTCGTAAGTAGCCGCCGCACCGAGAAGACTAGTATTTCGCTACTTTATCTTAGTTAGAAGAAGGGCAAGAAACTGAGAGATTATGTGAAGCAGTTTACCGCGGAAGCTAGGTCCATTGCCTCCCTCGACCAATTGGTCGCTGCAGCAGCCTTCCAGTCAAATGTCCTCAACTCAAGCATTCGGTCCTCCCTAGCCAAGAAGCCCCCGCAAAACTTCTCCGACCTTCTTCTTAGAAGCGAGAAGTATATCCGGGCTGAGGAAGCTGAATATCGCCCCACCTTTGAGGGGTCTTCCTCCGGAACCAAGAGAAAGGTAGCCGAAGAAGAGGGAGCCAAGAAGCTCTAGAAGGAAAATAGGGGCCAGTGCCGTCCACCTTCCAGATTTGAGAAGTTTACCCCTCTTAATGCCAACATTTCTACTATTCTCATGGAAGAAGAGAAGGAAGGAGTCCTGCCTCCTGCCCCGAAGATGAATACCCCCGGCAAGAAGAGGGACAAGGAGAAGTGGTGCCGATATCATCGAGACCACGGCCACGACACCAATGACTGTCAGGCTCTAAAGAATGAAATTGAGGCCCTCATCCAGAGAGGACAGCTGTCTAAGTTCGTGAGAAATGACCGAATCGATCTTCCTCCCCCCCAGGGGGGCTAACAAGCGTCCTGAGAGGCACGACGAGACTCCCAAGTTTGAAGAGGAACGCATCTTGCATCTCATTCATGGAGGTCCCATGGGAGGAATCTCCAACTTTTCTCTGAAGGCTTTCATACGGAAAGTCAATTCGGTTCACGGCATACCCCATTCCAAAGGCCTCGGAGTCCCGGTCACTTTCTCAGATGAAGACCTGGAGGGTGTCCGAACCCCCCATTGCGATGCATTAGTAATCAACCTCCACATGGCTAATTTTAAAGTGGAGAGGATCCTGGTGGACAATGGCAGTTCTGTCAACATCCTCTTCCTGGCGGCCTTCCGAGGATTCAAACTATCACAGGACAGGCTCAAACCCGCCGGCTATACGCTTCATGGGTTCACGGGAGTGCTAGTGACTATCTAAGGGATAATAACCCTCGACGTAACCGCTGGCAAACCTCCTACTACCCGGACGGAGCCAATGGATTTCATGGTCGTCGACATCCCAGCTGCTTACAATGTGATTCTAGGCCAACCTGGCCTAGCTGCTCTAGAGGCCGTCTCGTCCGCTTATCATCTTAAGATGAAGTTCCCCACCAGGGAAGGCGAAGGGAAAGTAAGGGGTAGTCAAGAGATGGCCCGCAAGTGTTACATGACCTCCACCGGGGGACCTGTCCTCTCCCTCGTTACTCTTGAGATTCCTAAAGGGAACGCCCAGCCTATGTCCGAACCGGTAGACGAGCTGGCGGAAGTGCTCTTTTCCGAGCAAGACCCGAACCGCAAATTCTTTATCAGCAAGACCCGCCCCTCTGCCCTTTATTCCGATATAGTCCAATGCATCAGGAAGAACCATGACCTCTTTGCCTGGTCGGCTGTCGACATACCAGGGATTTTCGAGGAGCTCCTCGTCCACCACCTAAGCGTTGCTCCGGGGTCCAAACCGGTCCAACAGAAGAGGCGCAAATTTGCTCCTGAGAGCCAGCAAGCTATAAAGGAAGAAGTGGACAAGCTCCTCAAAGCCCGATTCATACAAGAAGTCAACTATCCCGAATGTTGTTATGGTTAAGAAGGCTAACGGAAGTTGGAGAATTTGCATCGACTTCACGGACCTGAACTAAGCATGCCCTAAGGATCCTTTCTCCCTCCCCAGTATCGACACCTTGATCAACGCTACTTCGGGCCATGAGCTGCTAAGCTTCATGGATGCCTTCTCCGGATATAATCAAATCAGAATGTTCCCCCGGATATCCCGAAGACCTCATTCGCCACCGATCAAGGACTCTATTGCTATAGGGTAATGCCCTTTGGGCTGAAAAATGCCGGTGCAACTTACCAGCGCCTTGTCAATAAGGTCTTCCAGAATCAGATCGGCCGAAACATGGAAGTGTATGTTGATGATATGCTAGTCAAAAGCATCCATGGGACCGACCATGTTGCCGATCTATAAGAAGCATTCGATGTGTTGAGGAAGCATGATATGAGACTAAACCCGAACAAGTGTATGTTCGGAGTCTCGTCGGGTAAGTTCCTAGGCTTCATGGTCATCCAAAGGGGGATAGAAGCCAATCCCGAGAAGATCAAAGACATACTGGACATGGCTCCTCCTAAAAGTATGAAAGAGGTTCAAAAACCCACAGGATGCCTCGCGGCCATAGGGCGCTTCCTGTCTAAGTCAGAGGAGAAGTGCCTTCCATTCTTTAAAGCCCTCGGGGGGGCTAAGGGCTTCGAGTAGGGCCAAAAGCAGCAAGAATAGTTTGATCAACTGAAAGCCTATATGGTCAACCCCCCTCTCCTCAACAAGCCTATCCCCGGGGAAACAATCCACCTCTACCTTGCTGCCTCCGAGCAAACCCTCAGTTCCGTCCTAGTGAGGAAAGAAGACAAGGCTCAGAAGCCTATCTATTATGTGAGCAAGGTACTTCGGGATGCCGAGCTCCGCTATCCGAGATTGGAAAAGATAGCATACGCCTTGGTCATGGCAGCCAGGATGCTCCGCCCCTATTTTCAATCCCACTCGGTGGTCGTTCTTACCGACCAGCCGCTCAAACAAGTCCTGCACAAGCCCGAGACCTCTGGGTGTCTAATGAAGTGGTCGATCGAGCTGAGTCAACACGACATATCCTATCAGCCTCGGACCGCAATCAAGACTCAAGCCTTAGATGAATTTATAGTAGAGAGCACCATTCTGGAGGTTAGTCAAGCCGCAAATGGGCCACCGATCTGGACAGTATATTTGGATGGGTCCTCTTGCACCGAAGGGAGCGGAGCCGGGGTCATTCTGGCAGGCCCAGATGACTTCGTTCTCCAATACTCCCTCTGCATCAACTTCAAAGCCTCCAATAATGAAGCTGAGTATGAGGCCCTTATAGCAGGCCTGGGTATGGCTCGCAAGGTAGGGGCACAACGTATCCGAATATTCAATGACTCGCAGCCAGTCATAAATCAGGTCTTAGGAGAGTACGAGGCGCGAGACGACCGAATGGCTAAGTACCTGGCCAAGGTCCAAAGTCTCATGACTTCATTCGAAGAGGCACAAATTCAGCGGATCCCTAAAGAAGAAAACTCTCAAGCAGATGACCTCTCCAAATTGGCCTCCTCCTCCCTTCAAGTTCTCGAGTAGACCGTCCTAATCGAAGTACTCCTAAGACCAAGCATAGAAGAAGAAGCCCCCTGACTCGATGGAGTCGCTGCCCGTCCAACTCCAGTACGACTGGATGAAGCCTTTGATAGAGTTCCTCAGGGATGGAATCCTTTCGGACGATCTTAAAGATGCCCGTCGAATCCGAACGAGAACGGAGCAGTACACCCTTGTTGAAGGAGTCTTGTACAAACGCTCCTATACCCAAGTAGATGGCAGGGCCTACTTGAGATGCCTCTCCCCGGAAGAAGCCTCTTATGCCTTGCAAGAACTTCACGAAGGTATAGGCGGAGCCCATTCAGGGTCAAGGTCCCTCACCAGGAAAGTTTTGAACTACGGGTATTTTTAGCCTACCCTACTCCGAGATGCCGAGCAACATGTCCGCCAATGTAGCCCGTATCAGCAGTTCTCCAACATTCGCCGCCTACCCCAAGCACAACTTACATCTCTCTCAAGTCCGATTCCCTTCGCAATGTGGGGGATGGATTTGCTAGGTCCGTTTCCACCGGCTCCAGGCCAGCTCAAATTCCTAGCTGTGGCAATCGACTATTTCTTTAAGTGGATCGAGGCCGAACTGTTGGCTACTATTACTGAGAACAAAGTGCTGCAGTTATTCTGGGGAAATGTCATCTGTAGGTTCGGAGTACCTTGAATCCTGATAACAGATAACGGAACACAGTTTACAGGGGCAGCATTCTGATTTTTATGTGAAGACCTCGCCATTCAGCAACGCTTCTCCTCCGTCTCCCATCCTCAGTCAAATGGCCAAGTAGAGAATGCCAACAGGTAGATCCTCTCCGGTATCAAGAAGAGACTGGACAAGTTGGCCAAGGGCTTATGGGCGGAACAGATTCCTAACGTATTGTGGAACTACCGCACTACGAAACGGACCCCCAAAGGAGAGTCGCCCTTTAATATCACCTTTGGGTCTGAGGCTGTAATCCCCTTAGAAGTCGGTCTGCCATCCCCTCGTCTTATTGCCTATGATGAAGAGCAGAACGCCAGAGAACTCCGAGCAAATTTGGACCTAATTAATGAGCTCCGTGAAAGAGCTTCCGTTCGCCAGCAAAATTATTTGAGAAGGATTGAGCAGGCCTACAACAAAAGAGTGCGTCCCACAGATCTCAAGGAGGGGGACTTAGTCCTCAGAAAGCTAGCTATCTCATTCCGCAGCCAAAAGAGTAAGCTAGCTCCAAATTGGGAGGGACCATACAAAGTTTCCAAAGTAGTCCGCCCCGGAGCGTATCGTCTAGAAGACCTCGAAGGCAGAGAGATACCCAGAACTTGGAATGCTGACCATTTACTGAAGTACCAAGAGAGCACCTGAACGCCTCTCCGAGTACCTTCAAATGTCGAGTCATTCCTATCATTTTATTTGCATTTGCTTCTTTATTTTCTCATTGTAATAAAGGCTTGCAACTTAGAAGCAGCCGATTAGCAGTTATTAATAAAGAACTTCTTTCCTTTCATAATTCTCTTGTAATTGCTTTCTCTCTCACTATTTAAGGCCTTTAATTGCTCTTACTCAAACGACGCGTTCGGAGTCCAAAACTTGGCTCGATTCGGCTTCGCAAGCTTGCTCTTAAGCGAGATAGAAGTGGTTCACCATTCGGAATTGCTCCCACAACCGTTGAAACTTACTCAAATGACGCGTTCGGAGTTCAAAACTTGGCTCGATTCCGCTTCGCAAGCTCGCTCTTAAGCAAGCTAGAAGTGGTTCACCATTCGGAATTGCTCCCACAACCGTTGAAACTTACTCAAATGACGCGTTCGGAGTCCAAAACTTAGCTCAATTCCACTTCGCAAGCTCGCTCTTAAGCGAGCTAGAAGTGGTTCGCCATTCAGAATTTCTCCCACAACTGTTGAAACTCACTCAAACGACGCGTTCGGAGTCCAAAACTTGGCTCGATTCCGCTTCGCAAGCTCGCTCTTAAGCGAGCTAGAAGTGGTTCGCCATTCGGAATCGTTCCCACAACCGTTGGAATCTCCTCTGGCAAGCAAGTTACAAATAGTACCAAACAAATAACAAGTACCAACAAAACATGCCAACACACAAACGCAAAGGAGTAAAACAAGCTTTCACTTATATAAAAGTTTAACGTACAAAGGGACTCAAGTTACAAGACCAAGCTACTCTACTACGAGAGATTACAAAAACTCAAAGAGACATAATTACAACAACTCGTTCAACGCTTCTTCGGGACAGGGACGTTTCGGTTCAAAGACACCCGGGGACGGTGGTGCCTAACCTCGGAGCTCATCACTAGACCAACAAATTGAGATGCCTCTTCAGCACTGCCCTTGACCGTGGCCCCAACCGATGCGCCGCTAGACGAAGTAGCCACACCACTTTGAGCATCAACTGGGCTCCGCCTAATGGCAGGCGAACGAGTCGCAAGCTCGTAAAACGAGATTCCTCTCTCGCTCTCTTCATGAGTACATGACGTACTTCTGACGTTAATCCATTCAGGTTGAGGTTTGAGTTGAGGAACTTCCTCCTCGAGCTCGACGATTCGGTCCTTCAGAGAGTCGACCTTCACAACTCTCGGCTATAATTCGAGCGGAGATGGAAGCTAAGCGGAACCTGCGGTGCCAGAGCTGTCGGCTATAATTCCAAGGAGATGAGTAACTTCGACACTCTTGTCGACCGTAACCCTCCTCAACTCATCGACCTTCGCCGTCAACTCGTTGCGCCCGGCCATTAACTTGCCCACCGCCGCAGTTAATTCTTCTTCCTCTGCCGAGAGCTCTTCTTCTACTATCTGCAAGTGTTGGATCTCGGCTAACAGTTCACCTTTCTCTACTAAGACATCAGATAGCACCTTCCGAAGCAACTCCACCTCTATTTCGAGAGGAGCTTCTCGAGCTTGTTTCTTTAGTTGCCTCAGCTCGGAGAGACGCTTCGACAACTTTAGCTTGAGTTTCTCTCGATCCAACTCGCTCTTGAGAAAACACTCTCTACTGCGAGAGAGGGTCAACTTTGTCGCTTCCAAGTCAGCTCGGAGATGAGCAGCCTCAGCTGCAGCCTCGTTGTGCGGCGCCTCCTGAAAACATATATCAACACTAAGCTCGTGCAACACAGCTAAAATTCAAAGCGAAAATTGCTGACTCTTGGCAAGTCGTCAAAAGATGTGGTGCTCAACACAGTCAAATTTCAAGACGAGATTATTTTCAGAAAGATTTTGAATCAGAACAGACCCCAACACTTAGCGATAGTTGCCAAAAACAAAAATTTCATTTATACCAAATAAGCGGTGGCCAATCTGCTACAAGGCAATACATGAACAAAAAAAATATATACAAAAGCAAGAAGATCAAGGGGCCACCTTGAGTGTTAGCTCGGGGACGGGCACCTCGGTAGATTGCTCCTCGTCCTCTGCCGCTCCAGCTCGGGGGTCGGCCACGACCTCATCACCCCCTCCCTCCACCACCACGGTCTCGGGGTCGGCAGGAGCATCGTCACCTTGTTGCTCGTCCCCCTCCTCTCCTTCGGCTTCTTCCTCGCCTTCAGCATCCTCCTCGGCGATCGGACCCCACAGTCTGTACCCCGACCTATCGAAGCCGGGGACCCGAGCCTCGACGTGCTCGAGCACGGTGGCGTAAGATTGCTCCATGTTGGTTGCCATGTGCTTCTTGGCCTCGACCTCAATCTCCGCCCTCGCCACCTTCACGGCCTCGGCTTGTTGCTGCTTCACTGCCTCCAAGGCCCTCGCCGCTTCGGCCCTCTCCTCGGCTGCCTTAGCGAGCTCCGAAGCGAGCTTCTCCCTCGCTTGCGCCAGAGCCGCCTCGAGGTCGGCGACCTGGGCTGCCAAAGCATCCGAGCGGCGCTGCTCCGCCTCAAACTGCTTCATAGCCCTCGCCCTTTTCGCTCTGTCTTTATCGCAGGCGACCTTCAGCTCCTTCTCTTGCTTGGCATATTGCTCGAGAAGGTGACTGAAGTGGCATGTGGCCTGCAAGAAGAAGCAGTTAGAACACAACAAAAACCGAACTAAAGATTTAGAAAAATTTCAAGAGAATATCGAAAATAGCTAAGAAGACTTACTGACATAAGCGACCGAGCTACTTTGAGGGCATCGTCGCCCGTCGTCCCCGCCTTCAGGGCGGATCGGTCCTTCGGGGTCGGGAGGTGGCGAAGAGCCTGCATACTTATCGCCGAGTCCCCCAAGAAGCCATCATGGTTCATCACCCGCCAATCGGGGACGAACAGCTTCTTGTGGGCCTCGGTCAGTATGACCTCGACATGCTCGGTCAAGGGAAGGCCCTCGAGCGCCAGTGCCGCCGTAACGGAGAAGCCCTCGTCCGAAGGAGTAGAGGGAGCCGACTGGGCAACACCGATGGTCAAGGACGTTTTTCGGGGAGAAGTGGGGACGACGGCCCCGACCGCAACCGAAGGAACTTTGGTAGGTCGGCCAGACGTGGGACCCGCGCTCATCCTCTTCCTCTTCTTGGCATCTGAGGCCTTATTTCGTTCGGCCATCATCGCCTTGAAGTCCATGTTTGGAGCCTCTATCAAAGTAAAAGAAAATCAAGTTAGAAAAAAAAAACATAAGGCATTAAAGAATAGTAAAGCAAAAAGAAAAAAAGAGAGATGTCAGGAGCGTACTCGGGTCGATCGGATTGAGGCCCGACCCGTGTAGCACCTCCTCGGTCATTTCCCTCCAACTCAACATCGGAAGACCGATCAGCTTCGCCGCCACCTCCGCCTCGGCCAAAAAATGGCTCGGCCTTTGCATACTTCGGCACGTCCTCCTTCCACCGGGTCGGAAAGTCCCACGCCGAAGGGCCCTTGATCAGAAAGAACTTACCCTTCCACAATTTTATCGAGTCAGGGTTCTCTATCAACTTCATGCCTTTCCGAGGCGACAGATAGTAGCGGGGCTCAGTCTTACTCATTCTGTTGATCCGATACAAGCTCCGGAGGTTGACGAGCTGCGGCTCCACCTTTGCTATTCGGCATTGGAGCAGAAATCCGAGCACATGTCGCCACGTGTTCGGCATGAACTGAATAGGGCTCAGCCTATACCACCGGAGGACTTTGGTCACAAAAGGATGAAGAGGAAAGCGCAAGCTGGCGTTCAACGCGTCGTAGGCGAAGACGCAGGTATCTGGCGTGAAGGCTGTGCACGCTCGCACCCCGGGGCCGGGGAGAATCAGGGTGTACTCCGGGGGAATGGCAAAACCCTTCCGAGTCCGAAGTAGATCTCGCTCGGTTAGAATCGAGGGGATATCGTCCACCTCGGTAACCTCCCTCGGATCATTCTCCTCGTAGGTTTCCGAACGACCATAGAAAGCCTTGGTCAGCAGCTCGTTGCTGTACTGCCTTATCCCCCCATGGCCAGACAACACGGTTGGCATCCGATCCATCTCACCCGCCTGCCTCATGGCCTCCACCACCGTCTCAACGGTCGACGACCGAGCCACTACCTTCCCCTTCTCCTCGACCGCGGACGACCCTACTATCTCCTTCCCCTTCCGTCTGCTCACCACTTCTCTCCTTTCCTCGTCGCTCCGACCCCCCGAGGAGGATGCCTCACTACCCGAGGATACTCGTGACATCTCGTAGAGAATATATGTGAGGATAAATAAACTGACCTTGATGTGATGTTTACGGTCGGAAAAACTTCGCCGAAAATTGCCTGGCCTTCGCGACAGCTAGCACAACCACCCTTGAGCTCAAATCTCCGCTAGTAGGGGTGGGCATCGGTCGGTATCCGACCTAATATGGACCATCCACCACCGATCCAAAGAATATCGGTTTTTTAATTTTCTCATTCGCAACCAATCCAAACCTTAATTGGATTGGTTTCCATCCAAGCCGATTAAGCTCGGTTTGGATTGGATTGGATGGTCGGTTTGGCGTGCTACTTTTCACCTCCAACATCCTTCATAATTTTGTTAAAATTTAAAAGATCAACTTCAATCAAATTTAAGAAACAATCTGCTATTTGTTATTCAGAAATGAATTTAAAATGAAGATTCATAAAATCACAAGTTGTTAATGAATTTTGCACTAATTGTTTGAGATGATGACATTTAAATGAGTGAGATAAACTGCCTTTTTACTTGCATACTTCTGTAATCTTAGTTTATTATCATAAAAGAAACATCAATAACCATAGCTAATTGAATTTCATGTGCAATAAAAAAAGATTTAGAAAATAATTTTTGCTTGACTTAATTAAAGTAACTACTGAATGTTACATCAACTTTATGATTCTATTAAGTTGGGTCACACTATATATGAAGCATTTCTCAACAACATAACACATAGGATTATGGAGAACCAAAACATAGGTAGAACAACGGCTCGGTTTGTATTAAAGAAATTAAAAAAGACTGTTTGTATCTCAAGGAAAATGAGAAAAGACTATTTGTATATTCAAGAAATTAAAGGAGAACTATATTTTTTTTGGACTTATGCAGAGAGGTATGGTCGGTTCGGTTTCATCGGTTATTTGAAAGCCTCATCCAACAACCTAACCGGTCCAATTGGTTATTGAAGATCAAGAACCGATCCAATCCAAACCCCCAATTGGTTCGGTTAAAAACCGGTCGGTTCGAGTTGGATTGGTTCAGATTGGTCAATTCGGATAATAGTTGTTCACCCCTATCCGCTAGCAGAGCAACTCGAGAGCGAAAGTAAGTTTTGAGAGTGAAAAGTGAAAGAATGAAATAAGGGGTAAGGGGGGTGAGAACATATAGCCAAAGAGGCAACTGTTGGGCTTTTGTAACGCTTGGGAGCCCATTAAGGAAAGCAAAATGATAGAATAGAGAAAGCTGCGACGGTTCAGAGAAATGTTGCGACAGTTTACTTAACACTGCAGCTCAGCAACCCGTAACTTGCCGAGCCACCGAGGCACTCTGCCGAGCTACCGGGGCACCGACCTCCACATTTGGAGAAAAATGTCGCCGAGCAACTCCGATCGTTAGATTGTCTCAAAATTCGTGCTGAAACATGATGAGCGGCTCAGATCACGCCACGCCCACAAAACGACAAGATAGCATTTTCTCGTGATCTGAACCTCTAACCTCGAGATCCGCACCGTGATGGACGCTCCGGATCCAGCAACGTGGCCCAACGGCTCGTAATGAGCCGAGCCACCAAGGCACTCTGCCGAGCTACCGGGGCACCGACCTCCACATTTGGAGAAAAATGCCGCCGAGCAACTTCGATCGTCAGATTGTCTCAAAATTCGTGTCGAAACATGATGAGCAGCTCAGATCACGCCACACCCACAAAATGACAAGATAGAATTTTCTCGTGATCTGAACCTCTAACCTCGAGATCCGCACCGTGATGGACGCTCCGGATCTAGCCACGTGGCCCAACAGCTCGTAATGAGCCGAGCCACCGAGGCACTCTGCCGAGCTACCGGGGCACCAACCTCCACAGTTGGAGAAAAATGCCGCTGAGCAACTTCGATCGTCAGATTGTCCCAAAATTCGTGTCGAAACATGATGAACGGCTCAGATCACGCCATGCTCACAAAACGACTAGATAACATTTTCTCGTGATCTGAATCTCTAACCTCAAGATCCGCGCCGTGATGGACGCTCCAGATCCAGCCACGTGGCCCAACAGCTCGTCCCGAGCTGCCGAGCTACCGAGCTACCGAGCATCTATGGTCGAGCTACCGAGCTACCACAGAGAAAAGGCCGAGTTACCGAGCTACCGAACAACTAAGGCCGAGCCACCGAGCTACCAAGGAGCTAAGGCCGAGCTGCCGAGCTACTGAGCAGCTATGGCCGAGATACCGATGTACCGACCCTTACATTTGAAGAAAAATGACTACCGAACTCCTTAACTGTCGGATTGTTTCAAAAGTCGTGCCAGAACATGATGAACGACTCAGATCACGCCATGCCCACAAAACGACAAGATAGCGTTTTTTCGTGATCTAAATCCCCATCCTCGTGATTCGCGCAATGACGGATGATCCAGATCCATCCATGTAGCTCGGTAGCTCGTAACATGCCGAGCTACTGAGGAGGACTGGCCGAGCTACCGGGGCACCGACCTCCGCAAGTGGAGAAAAATGCCGCCGTGCCACTCCGACCGTCCAATCCTTCAGAAATTCGTACTGCTGGCTGATGGAAGGCCCAGATCGTGCCACGTCATAAATCGAAATAAAAATTAATTTTTTATTTATTAAATTCGAAATATTTATTTAAAATTGCAAAAAAATGATTAAAAATTCAGGAAAATTAATTAAAAATTCTAAAAAATAATTATAAATTCGGGAAAATATTTTTGGACCCCTGGGTAAATAATTATCACTTTGAATAATTAATTAAGGCCCCCGAACAATAAATCGTCGCTTCGCAAAAATTAAATAAATGGTCCGAAAAATAGATAAAAATTAAGAAAAAACCACAAAAAATTTGGGAGAGCTCAAGAACAACCTTGAGCGTGCAACTAGCTCTGAAAATCACCATAATACCTCATACAAAGGTTCGACACCCCTCATTTGGACTCCGACACAACTCCGCAAGCCATTAAAACAGTAAAACTACTCCTCAAAGGCTGATCAAATTCAGTCTTCGGGAGTGGGAGGCTCGTGATATGGCTAAAAATAGGGTTAAATCGGAGCCATCCAAATTGGACACGAATCTTAAAGCTCGGGGGTAAAATGGTAATTTTACCTACAAACGGGTCTGAAATGGGTACTGGGTCTTTTCTCCAAAGGCCCAATAACCCACGAACGGATCCATCTCAACTGGGTGCGGGTACCAACCCGCAAGAAATCCGGTCCAGTTGGATAGAATTAAGGTTTATGATTATACTTAATCAACGGCCCTGATTCCTCCTATCCATTCACTGAGAAGTAGGGATTTGATCTTATCCCGAAACTGGTCCCTATGGCGGCTATAAATACCCTCCATCCCCTACTATTACCAGGTAATCAATCTTTTGCCAATCAAAGCTCATTCATAATTTTTCTGATTACTGACTTGAGCGTCGGAGAGTGCGTCGCCGGAATCAACCCCGGTGTTTCGCACTTTTTGCAGGTCAACGGCGGGAGATCACGGTCAAACTCCGGTGGAAGGGTTTCAGGTTTGACTATTCAACATCCCAAAGAATCCACAAATCAATCTGTTTGTCCCCACACCGATTTCAGTGGCAACAATTTAGTTAACCAAAAATTCTCAAAAGCATTTTCACAAATATCTTGCGTACTATATAAGCATTTCATGGAACAGCTGATGAGCAAAGCACAATTTTAGAAAGTATGTACCGAATTTCTAGGTTTTCAAGTGTTTCCTATTCAAATATGCATAAGGAAATAACAAAAATAGAAAAGTAGAAGAAACCTTGTTGTATCTCATTCTTGAATTTGATACTACAATCATCCCCATCTTCAACCCCTACTCTTCCCGAATTCCACAGGAAATACTGTCTTAAGGAACGTGGAAAATGGTGAAAGAGGCGGCGTGGTGCATGGGAGACGGCAGCGTCGGAGGCAAGGTCGAGGCTTGGGGAGGACCATGCATGGGGGGGGGGGGGGGGGTAAAGGCGGGTTGGAGGTGGATGTAACACCCCGCAAAATTAAAAATGATAATTTTGCCCTTGTGTGTTATGCACGTGTATTTTGTACCGTTACTAGTAATATTTATAACGTGTTTTCATTATGTATTGTGATTTCTGACCAATTATGCATTCCCCGTATATCTTATCCTATTTAAATCAACTAAAATATTAAATTTCAATCTCTGCATTTTTACGTGTTTTTTACGTGTTTTTGATGCACGTGTCGATTATGTGTTTCCACCGCTACGTGCAATATTTTCTGTGTTTAAATTATTTATTTTAGGCATTCAAATTTATTTTTATAAATAGAAATTCATTTTCCTTTATTTTGATTAAAATATTATTATACGTGTAATGCACGTGTTTTCTACGTACGTAACAATTACGTCGTAAAATTAATAAATATATTTTCTTGTATTTTATTTTTATTATCTTTAACATTTTTTCGTTGATAACGTCGAATTTTGTATTTTTGATATTTTACGTGCGACGCACGTGTTTATTTCGATGCGCGTAATTGGGCGTATTCTTTCTCGAAATAAATTCCATAAAATATCTGCGCATTTATTTTATTTGTGCATGAAGCATTATATATATTTTTTTATTAAGCTAATTGTTATATACATATTGTATACATATATACCTATGCAAACCTAATCCCCTTCTTTCCTTGCCCTGTCTACATCCGTACACAACCCAACTCAGCAAATGGTCCCCCTTCCACTGTTGCCTACCTTACTATACCTATACCCTACGATCATTTTTACACATATCTATCCATGTATGTATGGTCAAATATAATTGCACACAGGAAGTGGAGTTTGGTTTTCCTGTGCTTGACCGGTTGGAAGATGGAGAGAGGCCGGATGGGGGTTTTGGAAGTGAGAGGGTTGGTGGTTATGGGAGTTAGAGTAGTGAAGAGTTGAGTAATTTATTAGGTGGGGAAATTTGCAATTTAGACCCTTACTTTTTCCTATAAATACACCTTAGTTTTTCTTCTCATTTCACACTTAAAATAAACCAAATTAGAGAGAGGAATAAGAAAGAGAGAAATAATGTTCTTGTGCATTGGAGAGCTCTTGCTAGGAGGATAAGGATTAGGAGTGCTTGTTGGAGCTAGAAGTTTTGTCTCTTCATTCTTGGTTGTTTATTCTTCATAAGAGGTGGGTGGTCTCTTTATTTTCTAATTTTTAGGTTGAGCATGCTAGAATATGATATTAGTAATATAGATCAATTAATGTGATGTGAGTAATCTTGTGTTTTTTTTTCTAAATTATGAGACTTGCATGCTAATATATTACATGAGTAGTAAAGATAAAATTGATGTGATAATAAGAGTACAAATCCATGCTATTTATGAATTGTAGAAATTTTATTATAGTCAACATGTTGGTTGAAAATAAGAAAAAGAAAGAGAACAAATTCATGCTATTGTTTGTACTATGAATAGTAGTAAAATTTTATTTTAACATGTTAATTAGAAATAAGAAAAAGAGATAATGAGTTATGACCATATATGCATGTTAATTCACAAATGTAGAAAAATATAATGGAAAGATCACTTGTTGAGATTTTTCCCTTTTGATAAAAATAAATTTTTGGGTGAAATCGAATTGATATACATAGAATCATTTTAAAAATTATTTGCAAAGGATGCATTATGTTATTTTTGATTAAAATGAAGAAATGAAACTTTTGAGAGAAGGAGATAATTTGAATATAAATACAATGTTTAGAATACAAGTTTGGAAATTCGTGAATCATCGTTTCAAGTAAAATCAGTATGAATAAGAAAAGTACAGTTCATAAAAAATATTAGATCAATCATATGTCGAGTTTTGTGAAAAATAACTAATTTCAGAACTTTGTGAACAAAACTACAGTAGTATGATTCCTAATTAGAAATCACACTTTGACTTACTGGTTAGCCAGTGCACCACAGAGCACTACTGTACTTGTAAGAGATCTTAGGTTCAAAACTTGTTAGACACATTTATTTTTGTTTCACTAAATAAAATCCAAGACCTGAAGCTTGATATTTGAGGTTTTTGGTATGACATATTGACGCCAAGTCCATATGGACTTATTGGCTAGCGGGTTGGGCCTTTGGGCGGTTACTGTAGTTGATGTGGGGAGTTGGGTTCGAAACCTGATGCTCTCAATTTTTTTTTTTTTTTTTGAGTTTTATTTTTAATCAAAAGGAGAGTTTTAATGCAAAGAAAATTTTGGGGAAAAAATCTAGAATTCTTATAAAATGAAATAGAATTGATTGAGAATAGTTGTAGGATTTGTCATGTGTATTTGAGATGCTAAAAAGGAGAAATTGAGATAGAAAGTGAGTTTTGACTTAAGATTTAATTATTAAAGAGTATGAGATTTATTTTAAAAGAAGAGTGGAATATGGTTGTGTGAAGTGATTTCTCTTGAAAAGATTATACTCTTACTTGGTTTAAGAAATGTTTGATGTGGTTGAGATACATTTTATGAGCTTAAATTGCTAGTAAGATTTCATGTGATTAACTTATGTTCATGAAAGGAATTATGGCTTCTAAAGATTGTAAATGAATAAGTGAATCATGAATAGTGTCAAGATAAGACAATGATCACTTTGTGAACAAGTGTTAAGACAAGATATTGATCATTTGTGAATAAGTTGAAAATGGGAATATTTAAGTTTAAGACATGTTTATTGAAGGGTATGAGAACCAATAGATTCTTGTACATGAAAGTTTGTGATTTAGAGTTAGTAAGACCTCGGGTACTGACATTGTTGAAATAAAAAGAATTGAGTTATATTTCAAGATATGGCCATGGAGCTATCTCGGTATTTGTGATTAAGTCCGGTAGGAGGTAAGACTAACTCTAGGTATGAAAATTTATTCATGTCTTGAACTTAAGGACTAGACATGAATAAATTTTCACTAAATAAAATCCAAGACACATTTATTTTTGTTTCACTAAATAAAACCCAAGACCTGAAGCTTGATGTTTGAGGTTTTTGGTATGACATATTGATGCCAAGTCCATATGGACTTATTGGCTAGCGGGTTGGGCCTTTCGGCGGTTACTGTAGTTGACGTGGGGAGTTGGGTTCGAAACCTGATGCTTTCAATTATTATTATTTTTTTTTAGTTCTATTTTTAATCAAAAGGAGAGTTTTAATGCAAAGAAAATTTTGGGAAAAATTCTAGAATTCTTATAAAATGAAATAGAATTGATTGAGAATAGTTGTAGGATTTTTCATGTGTATTTGAGATGTTAAAAAGGAAAAATTGAGATAGAAAGTGAGTTTTGACTTAAGATTTAATTATTAAAGAGTATGAGATTTATTTTAGAAGAAGAGTGGAATATGGTTGTGTGAAGTGATTTCTCTTGAAAAGATTATACTCTTACTTGGTTTAAGAAATGTTTGATGTGGTTGAGATACATTTTATGAGCTTAAATTGCTAGTAAGATTTCATGTGATTAATTTATGTTCATGAAAGGAATTATGGCTTCTAAAGATTGTAAATGAATAAGTGAATCATGAATAGTGTCAAGATAAGACAATGATCACTTTGTGAACAAGTGTTAAGACAAGATATTGATTATTTGTGAATAAGTTGAAAATGGGAATATTTTAGTTTATGACATGTTTACTGAAGGGTATGTGAACCCATAGATTCTTGTACATGAAAGTTTGTGATTTAGAGTTAGTAAGACCTCGGGTACTGACATTGTTGAAATAAAAAGAATTGAGTTATATTTCAAGATATGGCCATGGAGCTATCTCGGTATTTGTGATTAAGTCCGGTAGGAGGTAAGACTAACTCTAGGTATGAAAATTTATTCATGTCTTGAACTTAAGAACTAGACATGAATAAATTTTCACTAAATAAAATCCAAGACACATTTATTTTTGTTTCACTAAATAAAATCCAAGACATATTTATTTTCGTCGGTTGTAATCAACTGACGTGCCCACAGTCTTATGCAGGAGTTGGATCTTCAAGAAGGAATAAAGTTGATTTCGATGCTGTTGATTAATTACATGTTAAAGATGTGCAAGTTGTATATTATTTTTATTGTTGTACTTCTTCTTTATATTCCGCTGTGTAAATAATGTAAAGAACTCTGATGTATGATGAAAAGTTTAAATTTTCTTGTAAAATTGTACGAAGAGAAGTGTAAAGATCATGTGGAATCTCGAATTCGATTTTATTTGGAATTTGCGGCGTTACAGTGGCGGCATTGGAGGCGAGGAGGGAGCGTCGGAGGCGGCTTGGAGGCGATGTGGGCTTGTGGCGTATGAAAGGGAAACCTGGGAGGCAATGGTTACTAGGAATGGCAACATCAGTTATTGGGAATAGCAGCATCAACTCAAGGTTTCCGTTATTGGGAATAGCGGCATCAGTAAGATGTATTCCACTTACATTTTTTTTCAAGTTAGAGAGTTACCGAACGAATACAAAATATACTGATGTCGTTACTCCAAAAAACGACATGTGAAAAAAAAAGTTTTACAGTTTGTGCTATTGGCAACATCGACATCAAAATAATATGTGCTATTGTGGCCAATAACGTTAATTGTGCAATGATGTATAGATGCTATTAGATGATTTTTTTTCAAAAATAGTTTTATTATTTTCTCATTTTTAAAAGTTATGGGCAATATTGTACAGAGTTATACTATCTATACAATATATTAAACTAAGACCACTTTTGATCCAAAGATTTTTTTTTCCTTTTTTCTTTTTAAAATTAAATATAAAGCACAAATGCAGGAGGTAACTAGCATTGTCACAAAAATTCGAAACCAGGACACGACATTGGACCGAAAATATCAATCTGATCTATTGCTGGTAGGGTTTGGGTCCTAAAATATGACTTATTCATATTTTCGGATCGGATCTGGGTCAGTTAAAGATGGACCCGACCCATACTCAAACCCGGCCTTGGTCTATTGCAAGTAGGGTCCAGGTCCTAAAATAGAACCCCTTCATATTTTCGGGTTGGAGCTGGTTCAGCTAAAAATGGACCCAACCCGGACTCGGACAAAAAAAAAACCTTATCTCCGCCCAAAAAATAAAGGAGAATTGAAGAAGCAGCAGCCCTAGACTCCCTCTCCTGCCCGACACCACCTGCTCGCCGCCCCCCGGACCCGATGGGTAGCATATTTTTAATAAGGTCCGGACCCAGTTCTCACAGGTCGGGTATGGGTCCAATATTTGGACCAATAGAGAAACAAGTCTGGATTCAGTAGTGCAGGACCCGATCCGACCGACTCGATAACAATGCTACAGGTAAACCTCTCACTTGCTCTTTATCCTTACAAGTTTTAAATTAGAATCATATCCATTAATCAAACATAAAAATATTGTATACATGTTATTATATGAATTGTTCAACAACAAAAAGCTTTGTTATTTTTTCATTTTAAAAAATTTCAGTGCAATATTGCATGGGGGTTATACTAGTTATAATATTATTAGATATTAGAGATTAGAGATTAGAGATTAGAGATGTGTGGCCTGAGAAGTAAGAACCGAGTTATTAAAATTTTGAAAATGTTGGATATATCGTGTATAATTTCTTTCCATGAATTTTTTTTGATTCCCCTTTTGGTGGAAACACATTTTACAAATATGAAATATTTTATTCTTTATACTTACTAGTAGTTTACACGTGCGATGCATGTTTTAAAAAATATAGTTTTTTAAAATAAAAATTTAGACGTAGTCTTGAGTTGAATCTAGGACCTCCTTTATAATAGTTATGCACGTGTGGCACGGGTTGGTAGATTGACAAAACATTTACAAATGACACTAAGGCCTTCTCCCATTATAATCTCTACTATTTTAATGGGAGAGTTGGGGTTTGTAACAAATAAATCCTAACTTTGTAACTATATAAACACGTATAATATACGTCCAAACTACATCAAACAAATATAAATGTGCATCACACGTGTAGCCCAAATCAAAACACTCAAATATAAACTATTTTTGTATTCAATATATATTCATTTAATTTGATGACTTTACTTTTTTAGCCGTGCATCGCACGTACATTATACTAGTATTAGAGATTACAGAGATTAGAGATTAGGTTATTTTGTAAATACATAAACGTTTTGATTTTTCTTTATCTCTTTCTAAATTAAGAACGAATCAAATATTTACAATCAAAATAAAACTTTCATCATTGTAAAAAATTATTTGCTTTCCTTTTCCGTTTTCTTTTGTTGAGCAGAATTTAAATTTTCTTATTCTTCCATGTTTTTTACTTCAAAACTTATTTTTCCTTTTTAAATGTTTAAAATTCCGTCCATTAAATTTAATGTTTTGATTATGATTAAAAATCAATGGTTGACACTTGACAGTTCCTATCTTTAAGAATATGTTAAACTCCTACTTTTTAATGTAGTAAGCATCTCCAACCATGCTAACTATTTTGGCTAGCTAGAATAGCCAAAATAGATAACAAATGGATAATTTGGCTAGCAAAAAAAGCTTACACTCCAACCATGCTATCTATTTTGGCTACCCATAAATGTTTTAATTTTTATTTACAAATAAATAGTTACAATAGTCTTTTTTTTTAAATAACAACATTTCTCTTCCTCAAGAATTTTGGAATCAAATGAAATATTAGTTTCCAAATAGCACTAAACAATTACATGATATTGCAACACTATGAACTCAATATACTAATTTTATTTTGGGAAGAAACAAAATTACTTGTGTTTATTGTTCGTGTCGCTGCCACAAGTGTTCTACAAGATCCAACTGGAGTTGGGAATGCATCATTCTATCTCTGATGCGATGATGAGTTTGAATAAATGTAAGCAATTCAGACGTATAATAATGTGACACTTCTATGGACGGACTTTCCTCAACTGCATCGTAGTTAAAATCCTTATTATTATCTTCTCTTTCATCTTCGACTATCATGTTATGCATTATTATGCATGCTGTCCTAATATCATGAAGCGTCTCTTGATCCCAAAAACGTGTTGGTCCACGAACAATTGCAAAACTTGCTTGAAGAACACCGAATGCTCGCTCTACATCCTTCCTTGCCGATTCGTGAGCTTCAGCAAAATATTTATTCTTATTACCTTGTGGAAATGAAATAGTTTATACAAATGTTGACCACTCTGGATATATACCATCAGCAATATAATATCCCATCGTATAGTTATTACCATTGATAGAATTGTTAACCTTGGGTGCTCTTCCATTTGCAAGATCATGAAAGATAGAAGACCGATGTAGTACATTGATGTCATTAAGAGCTCCTGGTAACCCAAAGAATGCATGCCATATCCAAAGACCATGTGAAGCCACAACTTCTAAAATAATTGTAGGTTTATGAATGTGGCCGGTATACATTCCTTGCCATCCAGCTGGACAATTCGTCCACTTCCAATGCATACAATCAATACTTCCTAACATACCTGGAAAACCACGATCTTCGTTCATTGCCAGCAGTCGGGTAATGTCATATTTGTTTGGTGATCTTAAGTATTCATCGCCAAATACTGTAACAATGGCCTTGACAAAATGATGAAGACTCTCGATTGCAGTGCTTTCTCCAATACGTATGTGATCATCAACTAAATCTGTCGATACCCTATAAGCAAGCATCCTTATTGCGGCTGTCATCTTTTGAAGTGAAGACAATCCAAGAACTCCATAAGCATCCATTCTTTGAATAAAATATCGATCATAGGCTTCTTTAGCAGACTGAATTCTTAGAAAAAGATGACGTCTCATTCGGAATCTCCTTCGAAAGAAATGAGGAGGATATACAGGCCTTTCAGAAAAATAGTCATTGAAAAGTCTTTCATGTCCTTGAGCTCTATCACATTGAATAATAGCGTGGCCTGGAATAGAACCACAACGAGGTGCTATTCATCTTCTTGTATTTAGTTCATCTTCTTCTTCTATAGCCATTAATGCTGAAGGTAGCATTTCATCATCAGAATAGACGTCAAGGTCATTGATCTCAAACATCATATCAAGTACATTACTATAGTGTGCCATCAGTAAACAAATGTGGTTCAATGCTTAATTGAGCTGAGAAGAGTGAAAGCATGAATTGAGTTAGAATATTTATATTGCAAGTTTATGTGAAAATTGGGTTCATAAAGGCAAAATACAACTTTTATTAATAAGATGTTTAGCTGAAGCTTACAAATGCATGGGTAAAAAAAACTACATTAATAAACGATGGCTATTCAAAGTAATAAATACAGAAACAAATATTAATTATTGCTTAGTGTTTTTCCAAGAATTTCCATCTTGCTGGCTTCGTAATATTTTGCTCGCAGTGGGTCTATTCCAGTGGTGTCAATAGCCATTATTTTCTTCTCGTCTGCTAACATTTGTAGACGTAGTTTTTCCTTTTCAATTTCGATTAGCTCTTGCCGTTGACCGAATGCTTTCTCATATTGTTCTGTTTTAATTTTTTTATTTTCCTCCATATATTCTTGCAGGAACATTACTACAGGTGATTTCTCTTCATTGTGTTCCTTATGCTTTCTCTTTTGTTGCTCCTTGGAAGCCTTTCTACCAATAGGCCTTTTCATATCAGTTGCAATATATTCTGTCTCTAAATTAACTTGATCCGGTAGTGAAGCAGACGATTTTGCAGGATTTAACCTTTTACAAGTTTTAGACTTTTTCTTTGAAATTTCCATTGTCCATTTGGGATTATGCTTCAATTCATGCCAACAATGCAAAAATCCAAATTGCTTTCCTTGCGGTTCTTCATACATTAGCTTTGCTTGAAAAATCTAAAATAAATTGAAATTAATAATTATTTTTGGGAAAAAAAATAATTCATAAACTTCAATGATATTAATACTTTGTCTTCATTGGTGATCCCACCTTGGTTTCTTGATTCTATCTGAGCATAGTACCCACAGTATAAGTTAACTTCTTTTTGAATTCCTGACCACCGATTCATGAGAGAATTTGTATTGCGCTCAAACTTAAACTTTTTGTTTGCATGAAAATATTCATGAATTCTATCCCAATATTTACCCATTGTTTGTTGGTTTCCTTGTATCGGATCCAAACCAATACTAAGCCATGCATGTACAATGAGAAGGTCTTCTTCCGTTGTGAAATTACCCCGTCTTTGTGTTTTCTTAGTAGATGAATTAATTGTTGCTCGATTTTCTGGTGGTGTCACGGTAGGTTGATCGGAGAATTGAGTAGATTCAACAAATTCTGGACTAAACATTTCATTCTCGAAGTTTGATCCTTCGCGCAGCAGAGCAGTGTAAAAAGTATTATTATGTGAATCCATCTAACCATTGTAAAATATTACTATGAGATTAGATAATCTAAAATATAGGTTAAAAGGAGATAAGCATATGTAAGCAACATCACAATCAAGTTATATAATCAGGTTAAAAACTTGATCTTAGTTATAAGCTTTCAATTAGATAATCTCCAACAATAGATATAAGCTTTCAATTAGAGTTAAAAACTTGATCTTAGTTCTGTGTCAAGTTTTTGTTTCAATGGCACCAACAATTCCCACCCTGCACAGAGGTTTTGCATATACTCATTAAGGTTCTCCTTTTATGCTTGACATTAGTCAACTAAGGGAATTCTTCTCCTTCAGCCTGGGTAGGAAGTGAAAAAGTTAATACATTTAGCAGTCATTAGCGAAGTTATTTAGGCAGTCATGAGAAATCAAATTAGTAATTATATATTTTGAAAATTTTTCATGCTCGCTTCTGCAACAGGATTCCCATTCTAACACCTTGTAACAATACATGCATTGTGGAACTGAGTTGTTCAATGCTAACTTTCAACTACTGCTATCTCTGTGACAATGGAATGCAATATTATGCAAAAGAGAACAATATACATAAGATAATGAAATCATACAAATTTAGAATAAGAAAACAGCATAGACTGTAAACGTTAGTGACACAATAAATTTGGATTGGCTCTAGGAAAAAGCTTCAAGTAAAAATTATCTGATCAGAATTCAGCTAAAGGTCAGTTTTCTAGATCTCACGCTGGTAAATATATCTACTATGGTCGCTTCGGGTATCAGATCAAGTCAGACAAGCCTCTACACAGTTTAGTCAAAGCTGAAACTAGCTCAAAACCCATCTTGAATACTTGATTAACTAATGCTAATTGAACCATTCCTAATCATGACTTATTTCACTACACTCATTTACTACTGCATCCTTTGTCTCAATATGCAACTACAATAGCAGCAATAAGTAAACTACACTCCTTTCCCCCCGTCCCCTCTCTCTTCCTCTTTCTTTCTATTTAGAAGAAACATGTAGTTTCAAACAAAGCTCAACCAAAATTGGTGATAGAGTCATTATCAGAGTCAGTATGGTAATAACAGATTTTCCATGTAAGAATATCCCATTTTAGTCTCATATCCACATGTCTAATCAAAATAGCATTGCAATTTTGATTAGAACTTTTTGAAACTTTACTGAGTTGAATTGAAAGTGTGTATATGATATTGTCATTGCAACTTAAATAGAGCATCATAAATTTAAAAATACTGCACATGAGTTTACTGAGTTGAATTGAAAGTGTGTATATGATATTGTCAGGGCAACTTAAATAGAGCATCAGAAGATTAAAAATACTGCACATGAGTTTACTGAGTTGAATTGAAAGTGTGTATATGATATTTTGTGGACAACTTAAATAGTGCATCAGAAGATTAAAAACACTGCACATGAGTTTAACCTACAACATATATAGAAAACCGATACATAGAAAGGAGTCTCTCTCACTGATTGTATATTTGTATATGGTATAGAGAGGTGGTCTTTAATTGAATGCAACCTATGCAGATGTGTAGCAGATGGAAAATTTCCTTTTTACTGGTACGCAGTAAATATATACCCATATCTGATATAGAAAGAAAATCTTTTATACTGACATGAAGCAATTGTGTGTGTGTGTGTGTGTGTGTATATATATTTATAGGAATCCTTTTCACTGATTTGAAGTGAACTCATGTGCAGAGTATAGAAATTTAACTCTAAGCAGGATATAGGAATTTTGACTATAGGCAGGGTATAGGAGATTTAACCACAAGCAGGATATAACAACATATGCAGTACAGAAGATAGACTTCATTGAAGTAGAACATATGCAGGTTATAAAAGATGAATTTTATACAAATACAAAGAAAATAGATCATATGCAGATATATAGAAAATGATCATATCCAGGTATATAGAAATTAGCTCATGTGCAGGATGTAGAAATTAGATCATAGGTAAATATATAGAAATAGCTCATATGCAGGTTTATAGAAATTAGCTCATATGCAGGTATATAGAAAATGATCATATGCAGGTATATAGAAATTAGCTCATGTGCAGGATATAGAAATTAGATCATAGGAAAATATATAGAAATAGTTCATATGCAAGTATATAGAAATTAGCTCATATGCAGGTATATAGAAAATGATCATATGCAGGTATATAGAAATTAGCTCATGTGCAGGATATAGAAATTAGATCATAGGCAAATATATAGAAATAGCTCATATGCACGTATATAGAAATTAGCTCATATGCAGGTATATAAAAAAATTGAACTATATGAAGGATATGAACATATGAGTATATAGTAGAAAACTTCTTTTAGTGATGTGATCATAGGAGTATATATATATGTAGAAAGTATCCCTTATTTACTGATATGAAGTATCTATATATGCATCTATCTGATATATTTGGATAACCCTTTTAGTGAAGTATATAGATGTGTGTGTGTGTGTGTGTGTGTGTGTGTATATATATATATATATATATATATATATATATATATATATATATATATATATATATATATATATATATATATATATATATATATATATAATATAGGATAATATAGGAATCCCTTTTACTGATTGTATATATATATATAATATAGGAATCCCTTTTACTGATTGAAGTGAGCATATGCAGGGTATAGGAGAATCTCTTTTGTAGAAATTTGGCAAGTGCAGGTTATAAGATGATGTATATGCAGGTTGAATATAAGATGAGCCATTTGTATAAGCAAGGTACTACTCAAACACAATACTCGCAACTTTAACAAGGTACTGGATGTGTATACAAAGATGGGTTTGTCCATGTGTGCACCTTATTTTTCTACACTTATTTTTTTTAATTTCCTCCTTTCAGTAATGTGCCATATGATGGCACAGTTCCAATCATACAACCACCATATAATTCCAAGTAAAAATGAAAAACTGAGACAAATAATAATAATGATAATCTGAATGAATTGAATGAATGAATGAGACGAACAAATCATTGAATATGAGCAGCATCCCCAACTTCACAGATCAATACAACTCGGCCTTGGTTGAACTATATGCAGGTTATCATGAGAAATATAGACAGGATTTGTGCAGGTTGCACTATATGTAGGTTATCAATACAACTCGGTTGAACTATATGCAGGTTATCAATACAACTTGGTTGAACTACATGCAGGTTATCAATACAAACTGGTTGTCGAAGTTATTTCATTTCAAGTATATTCAGCAGAAAATTTCTTCATGAAATTTTTGTACACTTAATCTTTGCAATACCTTCAGTCTTATACTGAGAATTGTGTACACAACAAATCATGAATCTACACTTATTTTTCTTTATTTCCCCCTTTCAGTAATGTACCATGTGATGGCACAGTTGTTGAATTCTAACTGCAGAATAAACTCAACAACGATGACCAGATGTAAGAACTATAGAATCAAAACAAAAGAAGAAATAAGAAGCAAAAACAACACACAAGAACACACAAGATTTTTATCGAGGTTCACCCAAACAATGGCTACTTCCCCACGCAGAGGCACTCCTGCGATTTCCACTAGAAATATGAAGATTAGGTTTACAAATCTCTCAAGAACTCACCACCAAGGTGTAGGGTTTCTCTCTATCTCCCTCTCTCCTAATGACAGCTGGTATATCTCTATTTTCTTTCTCATAACCCTAAAATCGTACACAATACAATATATATAGGATTCCACAACTTTCCATCTCAGCCGCTCATCAATCAGCGACGGGACGGTCGACCGCACCATCTTGACGGTCGACCGGTCTTCTCCCTCGACTGCAAGAAATTCAACAGAGAACGGGTCAGTCGACTGCGCGGTCGACCGGTCATTCCTTCAAGGTACAGAGTTAAGCCAGAGAGCGGGACGGTCGACTGTGCGGTCGACCGGTCGTCTTACCTGGGCTGTCGAGGGGTGCGGTCCGCAACTCTGCTGTAGCCACTTGCTACTCTTGACCTGTTGCTCCCACTTCGACTCTCCTTCCCATCTATCTTCTTCAACTCACTATTGTGTATTGAATCCACAAACCCCAACAATCTCCCACTTGGAGACATATACATGAAGTCTCTAACCTATTTTTCATTCTTCTATTGGCCTAGTCTAGGCCTGTGCCTCTGCGAGTCTCCTCAACAATTAACCTGGAGACAATCTGATAGCGGTATAGAAAAACTGATGTTTCTTGCTATCCACCACCTTAGTGAGCATGTCCGCCGGATTCTTAGTGCCAAGAATCTTAGTTAGCTTCAACCATTTCTTCTCAACCGCCATTCTGAAAAAAACGATACCTCATTTGAATATGCTGAATCCTAGAGTGATATGCCGAGTTTTTTGCCAAGAAAACAGCACTTTGACTATCACACCATAGTTCTCCTATGGGTTGCTTCCTGCCTAACTGTTTCATAAGCTCCGAAATTCACAACATGTTTTTTGTCGCTTCCGTAAGTGCCATATACTCTGACTCTGTGGTTGACTGTGCTGCAACCTTTTGTAACTGTGAAGCCCAACTAACAGTTGTTCCACCAACTGTAAATACATACCTTGTAGTACTTCTGCAACCATCACGATTGCCCAAAAAATCTGCATCCACATAACCATGTATATGCAAAGAATCTCCCCCGAAACAAAGAGAGTGATCTGAAGTACCTGCTAGATATCTAAGAATCCACCTTACTGCATCCCAATGCTGTTTACCTGGATTCTTCATGTAACGGCTGACAACTCCCACTGCTTGTGCGATATCTGGCCTGGAAGATACCATCGCATACATCAAACTCCCAACGGCCGAGGCATAAGAAATAGCAGCCATTTCCACCATCTCCGCCTCCATTTTAGGACACAAGTCCATTGATAACTTGAAGTGAGCAGCCAAGGGACAAGTGGCTGGCCTCGTGCCATCCATATTGAATCTCTTCAACACCTTCTTCACATAGTTCGCTTATGATAGCCAAAGCTTCTTGCTACTCCTGTCTCTGCTGATTTTCATGCCGAGGATTTGCTTTGCTTCACCCAAGTCCTTTATTGAAAACTCCGAATCTAGCATCTTTTTCACTTCCTTGATCTTCTCCATACATGAACCTGCTAACAGCATGTCGTCCATATACAACGCCAAGGTAACTATATCATTGTCCTCATATTTACGAACATACACACAATGATCCATTTCGCACCTATCGAAATCTTTTCCTCTCATGAAGCAATCAAACTTCAAGTACCATTGCCGCGGTGCTTGTTTGAGCCCATAAAGACTCATCTTCAATCGACATACCATGTCTTCCTTTCCTTTAGCTTCAAAACCTGTGGGTTGTCTTATGTACAGCTCTTCTTCGACATCACCATGGAGAAATGCTGTCTTCACATCCAACTGCTCTAAGTGCAAGTCTTCAACTGCCACAACACTGAGCAGAACCCTAATAAAAGCCATCTTCACAACCGGTGCAAAGATCTCACTATAATCGACACCTTCCCTTTGAGAGAATCCTTTCACAACAAGCCTGACCTTGTACCTCTTACTGTCATCTGCCTCATCTTTGACTCTAAAAACCCATTTGTTCATAAGAGCGTGCTTCCCTGCAGGTAACTTGGTCAACTCCCAAGTTTGGTTATGTTCCAAGGAGCTCATCTCGTCTTCATGGCTAACTCCCACTGAATTCAAGTCTCATTCCTCAAAGCCTCCTCATGAGTCTCTGGCTCCCCCGAATCCATGTACAGAACATGCTCGTGAACAACACTAGCTGATGGATCAAATATCCTGTTGGCCTCCTCTCTCGTGTCGATCTCCTCAACGTGGGTATCGGTTCACCGACCAGTTCAGGTTCCTCGAACTGTTCTGGCTGTACCTGTTCGTCTTGGATAACCTGCTCATTTTCAATAGGCTTACCATGAGCCTCCTATGCTGCCTGTGCTACCTGTACCTGCTGCTACACTGTAGGGCCCCCCACCACTAGGGCCACCTTCAGAATCTGAATCTAAGTCTGAGTCTGAACCTCAATCTGATTCTGAACTGGTTGTACTGTCTTAACCTGTGTGCTTGTCCTTGTATAGGATCTCTTTATTGAACACTACGTTCCTGCTGCAAATGACTTTGTTATCCACAAAATCTCAAAGTCTGTAATCATACTTATCGCCCCCATAGCCAATGAAGACACACCTCCTGGACTTAGAGTCCAACTTCTTTCTTTCTTTCCTGTCAATTAGTGCATATGCCATACAACAATAAACTTTCAAATGCGAATAATTAACAGTTTTATCTGACCATAGTTCTTCTGGAATGGCCCCATCAAGGGCACTAGACGGGCAACGGTTAATCAAGTACACTGCCGTATCAACTGTAGCGGCCCAAAGATGGACTGGAAGACCCGCATGAAGTCTCATGCATCTTGCCCTTTCGAGTATCGTGCGGTTCATCCTTTCTGCTATACCATTCTCCTGTAGAGTCTTAGGAACTGTCTTGATTCCTCTGATACCTTCTTTTGCCAGATAGTTAACAAACTCTTTGCCTGTGTACTCACTTCCGTTGTCTGACTTGATTGCTTTCACATTGCAACCCGTCTCGTTCTCAACTATGGCCTTCCAAGCTCTGAAAGCCTCAAAAACTTCTAATTTCTCGCGAATTACATAAACCCAAACCTTTCTTGTAGCACCATCGATGAATGTGACGAAGTATCTCTTACCACCATAAGAGAAGTCCTGAGCTGGACCCCACACATCTGTATGTACCAACTCTAGTTTCGCAAGCTTCTTCTCACGCCCACCCAATTGAAAGCTAATTGTCTTCTATTTGCCCATCACACAATTCCCACAAAAATCCATCTCAACCTTCTTCAGTCCTGGCAAAAGATCTCCAGAACAAAATTGCTTAATACCCTTTTCACCAAGGTGCCATAACTTAACATGCCATAGAATTGACGAGAAACTACCCTACTGATGCTGTAGCAATGATATTACCTGAATCACCTCCCCTGAGTAAGTACAACGTGTCACCACGCTTTCCTTTTGCTACCAATCTGGCACCTGTAGTCACCTTCCATTCTCCATGCCCAAAAGTTGTTGTAAACCCTTCTTTGTCTAGTTTTCTAGTTGAGATCAAGTCTTTCTTCAAGCTCGGAATATGTCTTGTATCATACAAGACCAATTGCCCACCATTGCGAGCCTTCCCTCTCACAGTGCCTCTATCCACAACTGGACATATCTGTCCATTACCAACTGAAACTGCACCAAAATTACCTGTCCTGTAATCCTTAAAAACATCCCTCATGGGGGTACAATGATAAGAAGCACCTGAGTCTATACACCAATCATCTTGCAAAATATTAAATCCAGCAGATAAACATAATTCATCTTGACGGGGTTCAATACTTACCACATTGGCTATTTGAGACCCTGCTTGCATTTTCTTATACTCCTCGCATTGGTCTCTCCTGTGTCTTGGCTTCTTGTAGTACCAACACTCACCTTTGCAATTTCCTGTTCTTGACTTGGACCTATGATTCCTACTTTGCGACCTCCCTCTGTTGTTACTTCTACAACGGTTATCAACTGACAGCGTGATATTGCTAGGATATGACACTGAAGTCTCTTCATGTCTCTTCCTCCTTGCATCCTCATTCATGATGCTGCTTATAACATCCTTTAGGGTTTTCGTATCAGTCATGGTGCTAGTAATAGTCTGCTCTACTGTGCTGTAACTGTCGGGAAGACTGGATAGCAACAACAACGATTGTGCCCTCTCCTCAAACTTTAAACCCGACGATTCCATCTGATTGTAAACCATATAGAAATTGTTGATGTGCTCAGCCACCAAACCCCTTTCTAACAACTTCAAGTTAACCAACTTCTTTAGGTGTAAGATCTGATTTGCTGCATTTGGCTTCTCAAACATGTCTGTCATTATCTCTATTGCCTCCTTTGCCGTTCTTGTCTTCTCAATGTGAAATAGCGTCTTCCTGCTCAGCGACAACTGAATCTGCCCAAGCGCTTTCTGATCCAATCTATTCCAGGCCGCCAATGCAACCGGATCGACCTCCGCCCCTTCTGGCTTCACACAAAACAACGGATCATCTAGATCCTTCTGTCGGAGATACGGAATCATTTGGATCTTCCACATTGTGAAATCCGTTCCATCGAACTCCTTGACTCTACTCTTGTCCCCCATCTCAATCAAGACTACCAACCTGTAGCTCTGATACCACTTTGTTGAATTCTAACTACGGAATAAACTCAACAAGGACGACGAGATGCAAGGACTATAGAATCAAAACAAAAGAAGAAGAACAAGCAAAAACAACACACAAGAATACACAAGATTTTTATCGAGGTTCACCCAAACAATGGCTACTTCCCCACGCAGAGGCACTCCTGCGATTTCCACTAGAAATATGAAGATTAGGTTTGCAAATCTCTCAAGAACTCACCACCAAGGTGTAGGGTTTCTCTCTATCTCTCTCTTCTAATGACGGCTGGTAGATCTCTATTTTCTTTTCTCATAACCCTAAAATCGTACACAATACAATATATATAGGATTCCACAACTTTCCATCTCAGTCACTCATCAATCAGCGACAAGACGGTCGACCACACCATCTTGACGGTCGACCGGTCTTCTCCCTCGACTGCACGAAATTCAACAGAGAGCGGGTCGGTCGACTGCGCGATCGACTGGTCGTTCCTTCAAAGTACAGAGTTGAGTCAGAGAGCGGGACGGTCGACTGCGCGGTCGACCGGTCGGCTTGCCTGGGCGGTCGGGGGGTGCGGTCGATCGCAACTCTGCTGTAGCCACTTGCTATTCTTGACCTATTGCTCCCACTTCGACTCTCCTTCCCATCTATCTTCTTCAACTCATTATCTTGTATTGGATCCACAAACCCCAACAACAGTTCCAATCATACAACCACCATATAATTCCAAGTAAAAATGTAAAATTGAGGCAAATAATAATGATGATAATCTGAATGAATTGAATAAATGAATGAGACGAACAAATCATTCAGTATGAAATTTCCTTTTACTGAGTATTACCTTGAATTAAAAAGAATAAGTATTCCCTGAAGAAGAAGAAGAACCCAACGAACAACAACCCGTTGAACAAGATGAAGAACCCGATGAACAAGAAGGAGCAACAATCTACCGAGTACAAATTGAAGAGATTGAAGAAATTGAAGAAATATCACTTCGAATTTAATCAGTTGGCTTAAAATCTTACCGTTGAAAATTCCTTGATCTTCGGCAGCAAGAGAGGGAGAGGTTTCGCGAGCATAAATCAAATCGCCAGATTTGGCGAGCGGATCGCGAATGGTAATAGAATCGCCAGGATCACGATCAATTTGCCGAGGCCGTTGGAGAGCATCTTCTGGGGGTTTTCGCTATTTTGGCTAATTTAGGGGATTTAGCGAGCCCCGTTGGAGATGGTCTAATATTGTAATAGATAATAGATATATTATCCAAACGAATCAATGTTTGCATAATTTTAGGTACACGGGTCTACCTCGACTAACCTTAATTACGTCTGTTTGGATCCTAAATCTGATATGAGATTCAGTAAATCTATAGATGAAGACTCTATTACCAAAGCATCTTCTTTCCACAAAATCATCTCCACTCCTACATTCCAACAACCAACACCAACCCTCACCAGCAAACATGCATTAAGAGAGTGGGGAAAAAAAGTCTCATTAATTTAATTTCTGAGAAGATGATTAATGTCTCACTAGTAATCAAAATATTAGACATTGATTCATAAAATAAAATAAAAATAAAAATAAACAAGAATATCCATGCGCATGCCTTTTATTCGTATAATATTATTCATTTACAAGAGAACTCCAGTTTCTGCTCCTACATAAAAGATTACATAACTGCACTCCCCCCATTCACGAAAAGCATGAACTAATCTCAAGTAAATTTCACCTAAGATATTAAGATAATCCCAAAAAAAACATAATTGAACTCAATACCATGCACTCATTTCGTCCATAAATTCCAGTCCCCAAGAGACGATTTCTACCAGCTGACATAGGAAAGCTACAAATTTTCTGTGTTGGTCTCACCACCAAGAACCATTGATTGAAAGAGTTAGTCTTCCCAGCCTGCAGACAGGGGAGCGAAGTTATTAGATAAATTTCAAGTTGGATTTAAATTTTTTGATTAGTTCAAATTGCAACGATTTGTGACATGAAGAACCGAGGAAATTTTATGTCAGGTTATAATATTAAAAAAAAGAGCCATTTCAGAGTTATACAGCAGGTGGCGTACATATTTTCTTTAGTGCAACCAGGGAAGGATAAAGGGAAGTTTTAATGTATTGATGGTGGTCATCAGAGCATCTGTAGTCGTTTTCTATAAATTTATCCATATATCGATAAATAGAAATAGATATTACGATTCCGCTGCACTCGTCGTAAGCTATATTATAGCAAACAACTATTTAATATTAAGGGACGGGATACGAAATGCCGTCGGAGGCCAAAAAGTGCACTAGTGCAGGCGCATGTCTAGGACGGCACATGAAGTGCCGTCCGACACTAAGCCAGAAAACTATACTTACTTAATAGTTAATACTAATTAATTATACTTAATTAGTAAGCATAGCTGCACATGAAGACTAAGCATTAATTGAAGACTGCACATGAAGACTAATAAGCATTAATTGAAGACTTAATTAGTAAGCATAGCTGCACATGAAGACTAATTGAAGACTGCACATGAGATCCCAACGGACGGCACTCGATGTGCCGTCCGGGAAAGGTGGCGAGTGAAACGGACGGCATATCGAATGCCGTCCGACGCTCCGAACAGTGTTTTTCAACCCTGGGACGCCTCTTCGACCACCGTCGCTGACTTATCCATAAAGCTATTTCGTCTCTCATATATAGCAATCGACTGTAGCGATTTATCGATAATATCGATATATAGCAAACGACTGCAGCTACTTTTTAACCTATATATCGATATTATCGATATATAGATAACGACTACAGATGCTCTCAGGTTTGTTATTATTGTTTTTCTTTTTGAAAACTTGGCTTTAGGAATGGCTGGTTTTATTTAGTTTTTGATTGTATGACAAGATGTTTTCAACTCTTTTTTAGTCAAAATATAAGAGGTCTGAGATAAATCATGTTCTCAATGGAAGGTAGATAAACTACAAAGGGTATTGCCATAAACCTTCTTTTAACGCATAGAATGCAATTTACAAATGAAATAATAATAATAAATATATCTAGTTCTCCATGTACCTTCACCTGGGGGCCATCCTTGATCCTGAAAGGCTTCTAACTTTCTTAATGTTGATTGGACACGCGTCGACAATGTCTTGCTTAACTTGGCAATTTCAGCTTGCTGGGCTAGGAGAGTTTTACTCTTAAAGCTAGAGAGCCTCCCACAAGCTTCCTTCTTTACAGAAGATATATGCGGCAAAACATAGTTCCAACTATCCCCAGCCACATTCTTAATTGTCATAAGAGTACTGGATCTTGCTACCACAAAAACACCATTACTTGTTGCAAGAGCTGAAAAATTAATGCAAGACTGTCTAAAATTAGAGTGCAAGGAATTGCAAAATTCTTCTTAGTTAAGGTGATGCCAAATTTCATGCTCAAATCTCATCTAAGTATTGAGACATGCAAATAAAGATAAAGATAATTCATACAACCATTTTCTTTCTGATAACTACGACAAATATAAAATATGATCTTCAGACATAAATTCTTGACCAGGGAAGCATAGAAAAAGAATAACATGCCTTAGTGTCACTATTCCGATTTAGCAAAGATTTCCTCTCGGTGATCACAATTTGAAACATCTTCTGGAAATGCTGGGCAATAATCTTCTGTCTGCTACGAGCAAAATCAGACACTTCTATTCAAAATAGAGTTCAACTAAAACATATTGGGTGTTTTTCTCTTTCTATGCCAATCGGCCGTAGCCACCCTATGCAGGGAAATAACCCGCTCAGGCGGGAATCAGTTTTTGGTCATCCATACAACTTGTTTTCACGGCACATGTACGCAGATATGCAATGTGTTAATGTAAATGTTATGTCTAATGTAACCTATGATACAAGTGACACCTATGTCTAAATGTTATGTCTAATGTAACCTATGATACAAGTGACACCTGACACTACCAGCAATTTGTTGTGTCCATGTTTGGGGTTCGAACACGGACCATGGACCGGGCTCAATTGGATGATACCATATGCATTGGGATTGGTGTTTTCGAATTCATTGGTTGTGGGGTGTGTTGAACCAGGAGATCAAATACATAAACTTATGGTGTCAGAGAGGAGGTAGCCAGGGCGATGGCGCTCGTGGTGGTGTGCATGGGAAGGCGATGGTTTGTGTGGATGGGATGGCGGCAGCTGGCTCAAGTGGAGCCAAATCTAGGTGGAGAAGGAAAAGAGATATCCCCTCTTGTGAAGGTGATTTAGGGTTTTATTGAGGAAATTAGCCAATTAGGGTTTACTTTGGACTTCTCAACCTAACCCAACCATGGCCCAAGTTAGGACACACCGCTATAGGTTACATCTTATCAGTGTCGGACCCAGAAAATGTACCGTGTGGGGTCAGAATACAATCGGGATAATTTTAAGAAGAACTCTTGTATATATTTCCCTAGCTTTTTAGCACATGCAATACACATGAGAAAATACACATGAGAAATTACTTGTCTTTACTCTTTACAGTGTCCATACATCAACAAATTTTATAGAATTAAAACGTTCTTATATCTTTAACAAAATAAAGTGTCCCTAAACAAAAAGTACTGCATTCCCATTAAAAGAAAGATTCATTTTAAAGATAGACAATCCATTTTAAATAAAAGTTGTATATTTCTTAACAAAGAGAAAAAGAAAGAAAATACAATTTCACAAGGGGATTTTTATCCCAAAATTTTCTTTTTATACTAGTATTTATTTATAGTAGAAAATTAGTAAAAAATAATTTATTTATAGTAGCAGGATTTGCAAAAATACTTCAAAAGAGGAGGGTGTTAAAGAATATATGCAATAGTCAAGACACTTTCGGAACAGTTGTGGTCAAATTAAGGGTCTAACTAAATTACAGAAAAATTTGGCAGAAATAGTTGGGTCGAGAATATTGTGTGGGGTCATAGTTCATTTAAGTCCTTTCACATATTCAGAATTACAAAAGTGTATGACTACATATTTTTGATTTTTACAAAAAAGTGTGGGGTCAGCTGACCCCATCCCTCTCAACGTGAGTCCTGTAATGCCTCGGATCCCTGTTACGGGAAATCCGTGACATCACCAGAATCTTTTTCTTCAAATGCATCTTAAAACAGTAAATAACACGGAAAATTTAAGAACTTTTATTGCCAAATAGAATCATTACATCAATAATTACAACTCTTATCTTGTTCTTGAACAAGGAATACAAATTACATAAACTTATTACAACTGATTACAAAAATATTCAAACTTCTCTTGTGAAGCCATCAGCTGTCTTCCAGATCGGCAGTCGATTGGTCACTGCCGAAAATTCCGCTGAATGGTTTATCTACTTCTCTAGGACTTACCCCTCGGCTTGAGCCTTCTGCTGCGCGACTTTGATATTTCTGCACCAACTTGAATGGTAGGCATGTACACTGCCGCCCCACTTGGATGCCCTGCTCGTTTGGTTCTCCTGCCCTCTTGACCCGGTATCCAATACCTAATTAAGTGTGCACGTCAGTAATTCTACTGACGCAATGCTGATAAGAAAATAGCGATCTCCAACTATCACACCCACAATTCATCTTGAATGGAAAAGGAACGTGTATCCTGATTTCCTAGTATTCGTGTATGCCATGACCTGAAGTCTAATACAAAACATAGAATACAAAACAGATGCACTTAATCTAATGTTAGCAAGACTCTGGACACATATGCATCCCATACTACATATGCCCCAGATCAAGTCGTTTCTCCAGTTTCAGGGATTCGAACTCTCGTCATGCAATGCTTTCTATTATTGTACACTTCCTGTTCCTGATAGATAGATCGTGGCTGAGGAGGTTGCAGATTAATCGGTCTCATCCGTTCTGCAGTCACTTAGTGGTGTCTTGGTTTACCACTAGTGCCCGACGCCCGGACCCCACTCAAAAGTCGTGACGAACTAACAGATATGTAGCAGCATATCCATTGCGCAAAAGATCCATTTTGATCCGTTCGTGTCCACCAATCACAGAACATGACAATCTCGAAGGTCTAAAACCCCCTATCCGCCAGAAAATCGACCTCCCGTTCTTACCACGGTACTTCAGGAATCAACAGTGCAAGATACGCACCCCTATCCGCCAGAAAATCGACCTCCCGTTCTTACCACGGTACTTCAGGAATCAACAGTGCAAGATACGCACCGCATCACGTATCCCTAATGACAGGAAGAGACAATCACATGGTCATCACCACCTAGTGCCAACTCTCAGAACGAGTCGGATTATAGGGAATCACCCCTAACACCAATTCGGTCTTCAAGCAAAACAAATATAGGAAACCTAATCAATGCAGTTTACTGAAAACATGTTATTACCCAAATCACACTCGGTGTCGATCAACAATGTCGAGCCTGACTGGTCTGTCCAAACAACAATCATCACAGGAATCACATCCGCTGATTCTCGATACCTTCACAGGTCATTGACAAATAACCCCGGCCCGTGACTCTCAGCGAGCAGTCCAACGGCGCCCAAAGGAATGCAATATAATTCAAAGAAGGTAAGCACACACATAACCATCAATTCTTGACCATTGACAGACTCAGGCATCGAGACACCAAATACAAATCAACTAGAGCTATCTCCAAACTCACTCATGTCCACCATGAGTACTAAGCACAGGAACTTGTCTAAGTTCCAGATGAAATGCTAAAAACATCTTTTGAAACTCAATAGCTCATGATCATCACACTGCGGTATGCAGAGGATTCCTCATTACTTGTCCAAATAAAGGAATTCAAGAATAGCAGTAGCTGTACCCCAAGCTACACTCATCGGAATCTAACAAAAACAAGTTTTCGAAAAGGTTAGGAGACTCTACCGCAATCCCCCAGTTGACATCTCTTTCAGGTTCTTTAAAGAACTCAAGTTCCCGAGTTAACTTAAGCTTGAAGTCAATCTAAACAACAGGTTGCTAACTTGCAACGACCATAACTTTCAACATAGCTCAGATTTGCTTGATACCACCCATTCTGGAAAGCTAAGACCCTGGTCTACAACTCTCCAGTTAACCATTCCCTCAAATTCAATCATCTTGACACTCTAAACACACCTCATACACTCTCAGCGGTATGTTCCTTCCTGCACTTGCTGCACCTTTCTAATATCATAAAAATTTGCTCACTCATCGGAATTACTCGATTCCGAATTTTATGAAAAGGTGGGAGTGTCTACTACAACTTCCTAGTTGAACACATTCTCAGATTTAATCATTAAAGTCCTCGAAAACACAAAATTCCATTAGGTGCGCAAACAGAGGAAAAGTTGATTCTTCAATAAACAGGACTTTGACTAGACTGGATCTGCCATAGTCTTTGGAAAATCATAACTTTTAACCTACAAACTGGAATTACAAAATTCCAGATGGGTTAGGAAGCTATGACTCCCTACTACAAATCTCTAGTTGGTCAATTTCCCAAATTCTTAACAAATCATTCCAGAATTTAACATCTTTACAGACTAGTCAATCTGAACTTGACTGAAACTGGTCCACTTTGAAATTCAATAACAAATCAACCTTAAGTCCAATGCTCATGAAATTTGATATTCTTAAACCAACATATACCACTCCATTGTGTCCAAAATTGATATTCAGATTCATCTCACACAATGAGTTATGACCCTTCAAACATAGCATAAATTTCAGCTTCCTTTTTAACAGGGTCTTTACTACTCCATTACTATTTATTTTTGAAACCTCATCAACTGACCGCTGAAAATTCTAAAATTTGAGAATCATCAGATAGACTCATACCACAAGCTACTCCAAAAATTTCATAGCAATATCATATACAAACAACTAGTTATGACCTTTTGAACTTTAGTCCAAAAACAGTCAGCTTTCAGCTGCAACCTCCAGACCAGTGCATTATATAATTTCTTCGAGATATCAAACTACCTCAGAAAAATATGAAATTTAAGACTATAATTGTAGACACATACAAGAGTGTCCACAAAAAAATTCCAGCTCAAAATACCCAGTCCACACTGAGTTACAAAATCGGAAAGACACAGCAATTTCCACACAGCCAGCAGCATTTTCGACTGCTTACTGTCCGAGATTGGGTCCTATGTTTGGGCTATCAAATTGCTTCTAAATATTGTGAAAAAATTCATGGATGCTCTACATAAATAGAATAACAATACCCCAAAATTTGAGCCCAAAATTTGAGCCCAAAATTCTGAACCGTTTGAGAGCAAAAAATTCTCAAACTCACCCTCACAAACATACTTCTTAACAAAAGCTCAAGAAAGGGTTGTTCCTACCATACAATTCTCTTTTCTTAACATGCCACTATCACACATGATAACCAAAATTTCTCCAACTACTTTTACATGCTAAAAATATCACATATTCATAAAAAGACCAATTTTTGAGTTAAGAGAATCATCCACTTGTTGCAAGAGGACTCTTGTAGCTTTAGCTAGCTCTTTCTCCTCCTATCTTCTTCTCCTTCTCCAAAACTCCAAGAACATCGTGAATCTCTTTCTCAATCTCCCTTCTTGCTCTCTCTTGCTATGGGTTCTTGATAAAATAGAAGAAGATGGCGAGTAGAAGAAGTAGAAGAAGATGGATTTGGAGATTTTTGGGTGAAAATTGAGATTGGAGATGGAGATTTTTGGATTTTGGCCATGGGGATTTGGGTTGGGTTTCTTCACTGCCGAAATGGAAAAAGAAGGGAGAGAGATAGGGTAGGTCGGTGGAATTAGGGGGAGAAGAGATAGGGGAGGTGTGTGTCTTTCTACACATATATATAGATATACATACATCCATACTTCTATTAAATATACATACATACATAATAATGTATATATATTTACAATTCACTTCAATACAATTCAATTACATATGTATACATACAACTATATATACATATAAATATATATATACATATACATATATATATATAATATCCGTACATATATATCATATACGACCTGATCAAGGTATAAATACATCCATATATGTATATGTACCTCCATATACAAATAAAAAATTTAATTGTAAAATAAAATATAAGAATATACGTTAAAAAATATTATTTTCCCAAAGAATGTCTCGTTCAAATAATCGGAACAATTCACACAATTTAATTGAGAAGATACCCCGAATATACATTGTCAGGTTCAGAATAACTAATATATCTGAAATTTCTCAATTAAAATCAATTATTATTAGAAAAATACATAATCGCGTGCAATTCTCAACTGTGCACGGATTACAATGCAAAATAGCCATATGCTATTTTGCAGGGGTATTACAAGTCCGCCCATGCATCTTATAAATCTCTACAAGACTAATCTAAGACTTCAATGAAAATCTCATGCCCTTTGAGAACCCCAAAAACTATTTTAAATTGTTATAAGAATGAAATTAAAATTATTTGTCGTCGAATAACAGAAACATACTACATGTTCGAATGATAAGTAGTTTCTTTATGAGACATGGGAATTAGGTCCTCTCACTACAAAAGAACATAGAAAATCTGGCAAAACTACCTCAGCGTTTGGGCAGTTTCGCCGGGGATTCCCCGACATTTTTCGAAAAGCGCCAGCGAAGTTGTTAGCAACCCCATCCACCTACCCCCGCGTTTGCACTTTGCAAACATCGGGGATTATACTGATAAAATCAGCAAAACCCTAGCTCCCAACGATTCCCAATTTTCCTCTTCTCGCGCTCAATCCCGCCCTATTTTCGTCTCACCCAATCCCTATCTTCCACGACCCCCAATTTCCTCTCGCCTCTCTCGCCTCTCTCTCTACATTAAAACTGGCATCTTTCTTTGTTGGTGATGGGGGATAAGACCAAGAAGAAGAAGAAGAGGAGCAGGAAGAGGATAACGGTTGAGCACGTTGAAGCGTTGGACTACATCAATGAATGGGTGTCTGTGGATTCACCTTCTCCTCCTCCACTTCTTATCGGTGGTGATGAGTTTGTGCCCATAAAGGCTCTTAAGGCTGCCATTGACCGTGTGAGGTTTGAGTTCCATTCCCATTCTAATTGCAGTGATGGGTCCCTCTCGCCTTCGGCTCTTGTTAACAGAGCTCACGCGAATGGGGTAAGTTTTTTTATTATTATTACTATTATTATTATTATTATTTTTGGGGGCGACTTAAAGTGGATTTGGATGAGTTTGTTGTTTTGTTTGAGATATGAGATGGGTTGTTCTCGTTTTTATGATTGGTGTTTAAGGTTAGGAGTTCTGATTGTGTTGTCTAAGTTGGGATTTTTTTGGGGATGTTTTTCATGTTTATATTTTGATTAGTAATAGATGAATTGCTTTGCGAGTGCCACTAGGGTATAGTTGTTAGCCTCTTCGCTACTCAGCAAGTGCTGATATCAGATGTTCGAGTTCGTTCTGCTTGCACCCATCTCTTGTTATGTGATGAGAGTATGTGAGTATATGGTGTGTCGCTAAAACCTTCTTCGCAAGAAAGGAAAGAATTGCTTTCGGTTTGTTCGTAGCAAATGTAGCGAAGAGTTTGTTGTGGTAAAGGTTTGGTGGGTAGTAATCTTCTGAGAGATTGTATCTTGAAAGAAATACAGACTAATACTGGTAGGGCCTTTTAAGAAAAAAGATGTACAGTCATGTAAAGAGAGACTTGAAAAAATGTTGTGGCTTAGCTCAACAAAGATGATGATAAATAATTTACATTTTGCATCCAAAAAAATACACTACATAAGGAATCCACTAAAGGGGTATTGCCCAACACAAGACAGATTGCTAGGCTTATCAAGCTTAGTAAAGAAGAATCGATTGCTAGGCTTTTGGGACGCCGGCTTTCGGGACTTTGGCATTAGGTTAATTTGAAAATGCGATGCAATAGTGTTTGAAATTCTTTAATGTGGAATTATGACCTAGGTTCTTGAAATGAGATAACAGTAACTACGGATTTTTAGGAACCTGAACGAATTATAAGAGTAAGAGATTTCTAGTTACATCGAGAGTTAAGGTATTTTGTGAAAATAACAATAAGCCTAATTTTGTTTGAGACTTTGAGAAGGGAATCCTGATTAGATTAGTTGGGTAACAGTATGACTTTGGCATGTAATTAATTTAGAAAAACTGCAACATTGTTCAATTTTCTAAGAAGGGTAATCCTAATCTGGGTTCTTAAAATGAGATGACAATAAATTTTGATTTTTGGGAATGTGTTTGATATCTGAGGGTAAAAAATAACGTCTTAGTTCTAAGTTAATTTTGGAAAAACTCAAAGTTTCAAAATTTTAAGTAGGGAACTCCAATTACTTAGTAGACAAAGTTTGAATGTTGCATCGTAAAATTATCTTCAGAATTTTAAGAAGGGCATACCTCACTTTTGCCTTGTTTCTTTTGCTTGAATTTGTTGGCAGGCTATTGTAGATGCTTACAAGGAGGAGCCGGGTAACCCGAAATATGCGTTCAGGGTGAGAAGCTAGTCCTTTCTCTCCCATTGTTTTACTGATTTTTTCTCTTGAGTTTCCTCCATTATATTTGACTTATTGGATCTAATTGATGTGTTTCTTTTTTGTTATGTAGCATCTGTTGTTCAGCGTGACAGATCCAGCGGCAAGGGTGAAGCCTGTGGGAGTCTCTGATGTAATGTCTATCCACCTTTAATTAAGTGTGCTCCGGGGTTGAATTTTTCGTTTTTTTCATTTAGGAGATTTGGGGTTTTACAGAGTTGATGTACAACTTTAGTTTGGTCGGTGTTGCAGATAATGTGGGCAGAAGCTATACGGAGGCAGGTTGGGGTGGAGAGTGTCGACAGGGAGAGGTTGTGGCCTCAGCTTGTACAGGGATTCAAGGATCTCTCTAATGGTCTCGAGGTACCTATATGAAGCACTATTTTATTGGAATTGCTCCCTTTAAGCTCTTGAATGTTTAGTTTTGACCTCTGATGCTTATGATTGCATGTGCTGATCCTTATGATGCTTATGATCGCATTGTTTGTCTTTTAGATATTCTTAACACACACCCTAAAAGAGGGAAAAATACAACATATCACTTTTAATATCATCAACAACCAATTCCCTTCAGAATGAACTTGGCTATGGAAAATGTTTTAAATCAATAAAATAGCTCTATATAAGGACTAAGTCAATATGTCCGATGTAAACTGTATGGGCCAGTCACATGCAAGTAAAGGCAGAGGATGAGCATCTCATGAAGCTTGGAAGGTTTGAAACAAGTTGGTGGGTTGAATCAAGTATTTTTTACGATGATACTGCAAATGAAATGAAGTGAACTAAACCAACAATGGTTGACTTGGTTCTGCAGTAGTGAATATTATTTGGTTTGACTTCGATTTGAATACAGGAGGGGAAAAGAGAGGTTGTTTGAAAATTGAATATAAAAAAATGGATGTAGATTTAAATTTTCACTTGCACTTGAATCCAACCTAGTTTAGATTTTGCTAACGTTTTACATTGATCTTAGCTTATGTAATCTTATAATTTCCTTTTGTTGTTGTTGTTGTTTTGAAAATTTTGCAGGCAATGCATCAGCTCACTCATAGATCACTGTATATTCATTTGGGTACGATGACATTGACATAGGGCTTGAGAATGATGTATTGATTGTAGATTTGAAGTTGTTTATTTTTTGTAAATTGAATTATGTATTAAAATATTTGGCTATTTATATAGGATCAAATGTTATTCAAGTGATTTGAAAGTATTTTGATGAGTTGGAATGAATTGCTTATTGATTGTGTTTGATTATTGCTTAAATCAATTGTACACCACCCACCTTCTCCCCAAAAAATAAAAATAAATTAATAAGCAGCCTACCCCAGGCGTTTAAAAATGCCGGAAAAGGTTTTTAATTGGAAAAAAATAAAAATAATAAAATTACTTTATCACGGCGTTTCCAAATGCCGGGGTAGCAAAAAATACAACCCCGGTGTCTGAAAACACCAGAAAAGGTATTTTGCATCCCCGGCGGGGACAAACACAGCACTTGCTGCGGCGTTTCGCAAAACACCGGAGCCATCAACCCCGTCGTTTAAAAACGCCGGGAATGGCGGAAAAAAAACACCGAAATTTTTATGGCCTTTGTAGTGTCTAGAATGATCAGTTGTTTCTTTTTTAGATGTGGTAACTAGGTCAACAACTACCCCCCCCCCCCATTTTAAAAACCAAACTGACCCACTTTTTGAAAGAATTTACTAAAATGATCCACTTTCGAAAGTATTTACCAAAATGATCCCCTCGTCATCTCAGATAGCGAGTGTGGTGAAAAAATCATCTCTCATCTGTGACAGCGAGTGTATGTTGAGGTGTTTCTCCACCACTTGAAGAAAAACTTGAAGAAAATACGAAGTTTAGACTCGCTATCTCATATAGTGAGTGTGTTTGTACCACACTCGCTATCAGTGATAGCGAGTGTATAAAACTTGAAGAAATTACCAAGTTTAGACTTGCTATCTAAGATAGCGAGTGTGTTTGTACCACACTCGCTATCTCAGATAGCGAGCGTCGCGTCGATTGGGAAGTTTTTTAAAGATAAGACTCGTTGTTTCGAGTTCTCTCTTCACTTCTCTCTTTCCATTCTTTCTCTCAATTTCGAAAGAAACCCCAAACCCAAGTTTATTGTGGGTGAGAGCTCGAATTTGGAAGCTAGGGTTACGGAGTTGGGTTTTGGAGTTGGGAGAGAGAGTGGAGAGAGAGAGATATAAGTGATGGGAAGTTTGAGACGGCAAGTGTGGGTTTATAAAAATTTTCAATCGACACTCGCTGTTTGGGACATCGAGTGTGGTACAAACACACTCGCTGTCTCAGACAACGAGTCTAAATCAAGCATTTTTCAAGTTTTTCTTAAAATTAGACTCGCTATCTCAGATAGCGAGGGTATTTAACCAAACTCGCTATATGGGTCATTTTGGTAATTAGTTTCGAAAGTGGGTCAGCATGGTAAATACTTTCAAAAGGTGGGTCATTTTGGTACCCCCCCCCCCCCCCCCCCCTCTTCAATTCAGTTTTATTTTATTAATATAATCGATAAAATTGTATAAAGTTTCTCTTTTATAATGTTAAATTGCAACAGCCGAAATTGGCAATATGGGAGTTATATATTCACTAGCCAATCAAACAATGCTAATTTGCAAGAGCCCGAAATTGGCAGTATGATAATTTTGCAGTAGGTGAGCGTATATAGAAAGATGGCAATATGGGAAGTTCTAGTTAATGTTTCATTTCATGGAATAAGTTCAATAATAACTACTTAATTTACTGCTAGGTTTATGATAAAGGAGAGGTACTATCTGCATAAATTTTAGATGAATATATTAAAAAAAGCATTGTAGAATATAGCCTCGGCAAAATTAAAATAATTAAAGGATTCTTGTAGCCAACCCCAAATATATTCATAAACATTCAAGAGATGTATATTACATATTCCCTAAGGTATCAACAATACATCCCAATATTTGAAATAACTAAAAACCATTGACTCTTTATCTTCCCTCATATTTCCTGAGAGGAAGGGATATCAGAGATGGGACAATCAATCAGTGATGGACTACTGCTCTCAGTCAATTTGCCTTTTTCAGTTCTCCTCAATTTGACACTTGAAGTGTTTAAACATTGAGGCTTCTCACCTAGTATCCTAGCACTTGAATTAAGACATGTATGTAGTTACAAAATACCCAAGAACAACAACTCAGAGATCAATAAAATCACGACAAACAGAAACAGTAAAACACAAAGGGAGTTTAAACAAAAATGTAATTCCGCACTCTGGCCAGAAACTATTCAAGATGCTGATAAGTTTAAGGATTGTAAAAAGTAACCCTCTAATCTGTTTACAACTGTGCCATAATTCAAATAAAAAAAGGTCTGTTTTGAAGGAAGCGTTAGGATTTCTTATATTCACCTATTGATATACTAATAATTATCACTTACCCAAAGCATCACTACAACAAATATCATGGTAGATAAACCAAACCCTAACACATCTCTACTACTATAATGGGAGAAGGCCTTAGTGTAATTTGTCCATCTACCAACCCGTACAACGCACGTGCATAACTATTGTAAATGAGGTTTTAGATCAAATTCGGACTACGTCTGAATTTTTACTTTAAAAAAATATATTTATTAAGACGTGCATCGCGCGTGTAAACTACTAGTTACTGTAATAGAAATAATCAAGAAATGAAACTATACATGGTATTTCTCGTACCATTAAGAGGAATTTGCATGATCCCATTCATCGGAAGTCCAATCCCAACCCCGGCAATTGTAAGGCCAACACTGAACCCCACACCGCAACCAGCTCCGACATATCCGATGACCTCAGGACCAAACCCTGGGCCCCACCCAACTCCGCACCCAACGCCTATCCCCATTCCCCAAAATGTCCCAAGTGTTGGGTGCACTGGGTTCCATCTCTCATATCTGTGAAAAATCCCTTTGATGATCATCAGGGTCTCTGCAAAGATTGCATTTCTTTTTAGCAGAATTACTTTGGACAAAATTTAATCTCAATATCAAATTACAAATAAATTGATTGTCAGCAATTTGAACCTAGGGTTTCAACCAAAAGAATACAATATTTTCCAAATTAAAAATTAAAGATTTAATCTATCTAACTTTTGTGTTGGAATTTGTAATGAGGAATAAAATCTAATTACCAGATTTTCATTACCATATGAATCCCCGTCCGTCTAACTTGGGAGATGAAGTAGAAGTAAAAGTAGAAGTAGAACCACTACCTCTGTTGATGCTCCAGTCAAGAATTGTTGATTGATTTTATCTGTTTGGGGGGGATACTTACAAGATTGCCCTCATCTTGCTTGTAAAATTACCCGAAATACCTTCTCTTTCCGAGTCGGGTATGGAAAATTAATAATATACTCACCCGATGAAAAAAAATAAAAATAAAACATCAACAATTCTCCACCTGTTCATCCCTTCGTCCGATGCACCTCCGCTCTCTCTCCCTCTCCCTATTGAAATTGTAAGTCATTTTTATTTGCAAAAATATTTAGTTAGCATCTTCAAGTTTTGGAATGAAACAGGGATTGAAATCTATTATTATTTGGAAATTGGAATGAGACAAATTATTTTTCGTTTCATTAGTGTTGAGATTGAGAAAATATGGTGATTCTTGTGATTTTAGCTGAAAATTTAGTCTTGTCTTCTAGTGTGAATCATGCTTTTAACTTCTAAGTTGAAATCAAATTCACCTCTAAGCACGATACTTTTAGTAACTGATGTGGGATGAATTAAGCAGCATTAATCAGAATCCTTTGATCTTCTCTGGATCATCCCTTTGTGATCATCAGGCCAGCTACAGTCCAATGGGCCTAAGCCAGCTCAGACCCATGGGCAACCGGATCTAATCCGGCCCGCCAGGGCACCAGACCCGTTTACCCCTGCCTATAAATACCCAACCCCCTCCTCACTGCAGAAGGTGATCATTCTCTCCCCACCTGAACCATAGCTACCCAGTCTCTTTTCCAGTGACTGACTAGATCGTCGGAGGGCCGGTCATCGGGACTTCTCCCGGTGTCTCCAGGCCGTGTGCAGGTACAGAAGACCCAGCCTACCCGAGCTTCTGGATCTGAGCCGAGCACCCGTTCTCACTTCCGAGCACCTCTGCGCTCCTACTCCGAACCGCTCCCACTACCCGGGGGTCGGACCGACGCCAGTACCGCGCAAGGACTTCCACTATATAAATTACAAGAACTCATACTTGTTGCCCCCACACCCCCAAAAACAAACTGCATCAGGTTGGCGCCGTTTGTGGAAAAGTTTCTTCCTCAGTACTAGTCCTTTCGAGCCCATCTAAAATCGTCAACTTGGGTCCGAGCTCGTCCATGGCTCCCAAAGCCAGAAGGGCTGTCACCTCGGCACGACATCCGGACCCTCCACATCAAAGCTGCGCGAACGACCAAGGCTCCAACCAGCTTCGGGTCAACGACGCGGCCCAACCATCAATCGCGTCGGATCTGCACCACGTCATCTCTGATAGACAGGCTAGTCGGACTAGGGGAGGGGCCGCTTCCAACTCGGCCTCGAACCATCGCCGACAGCCTTCCCAGGCGCGCAATCCTCTGCAGAATCTGGGGGGACAAGCCCCCGTCACATGGGTCGAATTCCAAAACTTCCAGGAGGAGATCCTTCAAGCCATCCAAGACGGTCCGGCTACCGAGGTCTACCGCAGTTCCACCCACCGGTCAGGAATGGGAGCCAACGAGTCCCGCGGATCGGCTCGTCCTCAGGAAACGGCGGACCCCATCCTTCGTCGTTTGGAAGAAATGGAGAACCATCTTGCCCATCTTGGCGAGGGCGGACCAATGCAGGGTTGCAGCCATCGTCCGACCGGACCCCCTTTCTCCCCCCAAATCCTTGAAGCTGAGATTCATCGAAACTTCAGGCCTCCTCATTTCGAGACTTATAATGGCGAGGGTGATCCTACTGGTCACATGGAGGGATTCAAGACCCTCATGATGATTCACAGCGCTGCAGATCCCCTCCTCTGCTACGCCTTCCCTGCTACCCTCCGGGGCCCGGCTCGGGAGTCATTCTCCAAACTTGCCCCCGGCTCGGTCTTCTCTTTCAAACAGCTGGAGGCGGGTTTCCCTTCCCACTTCGTGACCAGCAGGAAGGTCGAGAAGACAAGCTCTTCCCTTCTGGACCTCAAGCAGAAGGACGGGAAAATCCCTCCGGGAGTTTCGTTCGGAGGTTCACCTCTGAGGTAAGGTCGGTTTTCTCCCTCGACGCAGGGGTCGCTTCCGCAGCCTTCCGGCACAACGTCTGCCACGGCCAGCTCAAGGCTTCTTTGGCCAAGAAACCACCCATGGACTTCCCCAACCTACTCAACAGGGTCGAGAAGTATATCCGGGCCAAGGAGGCCCTCAATCTTGAAGGTGCACAAAGGAAGCCACTGCTAAAGGGAAGTGCAAGGTCGATGATGCCGAGCCCTACAAAAGGGCCGGGAAAGAAGCAACTGGTCCCAAAAAGGGTCCCCCCCAGTCCCTCGATTTGAAAGATATACGTCCATGACTCAGAACGTCTCGACAATTTTAATGGAGATCGAGTAGGGATGGCAACTGTGCCGGGTCAACCGGCGACCCGCCCGTTGAACCCGGCCCGGTTAAGAGATTGGCGGGTTCGGGTCGAACCCGTGTACAGTAATGGGTCACCCGGGTCGAAGAAAACGCGAATCTAACCCGCTTAACCCGGCCCGCGAACCCGTTAAAAACAGTCCAACCCGCCGCCAACCCGCGGGTCGACCCACGGGTTACGACCCATTGGACCCGTACGGGTCGAACGTTCGACTCGTTACGGATCGACCGTTGACCTGCAGGTCAGCGGCCTATTGGCGCACTGTTCAACAGAGCCGTTCTTAACGGCTCTTTTAGCCGTTTTTTGGTTTATTTTTGTTTATTTTTGTTTATTTTTGTTTTTTTTCACATTTTTAGCCTATAAATACCCCCAAAAATCTCCTTAAAAAATCACACTTTACTCTCTTACTCTCTCTACTATTATACATCATTTCTAAAGAATTTTTCAACAATTGTAGTATTCAACAAGCAAGTCTACAACGAGGCATATACACGATCAATTTTCGATCGTATCGAAATCAAAATTCAACGTCTTCAACGTCTTCAACTCTCTTCAACCCTCGTTAAATCTCCTTCAAGCTCTCCTCAACTCTTCAATTGCGGAATCGGCAAAGCGCTTCTTTCTAGTTCTATTCTATTCTTATTTTCACGGTTTATTTTATATACGCGTATTCCACGGTGAACGGTATCAAAATTTCATACCTCTCTCGTTATATTTTTTTTTTGCGTTGTAGCTAAAATTATTGTTGATTTTTTGATCTTCTCTATCTCAACCCTCTTGTTTTTTTAGATTTTTTTTATAATTCACCGTTCCTACATTGCATATTTTTTTTTACATACATTACTACATTACTACATTATGTCTAGATCACGCGGTAGCGGTCGTAGCGGGCAAGATTCTTCCTCCTCTTCCCGTAGGCCACCAATTGTCCCAATTAGTGAGCCCGCCCAAGAGTACCATGATCCTCCTACCCAACAATGGGGTACACACGACGAGGTTGTAGGTGACATACAATTGGAAGAAGAAGAAGAACAACAACAACCAACTGAAACCACACAACCCTGTAGTAGTAGGAAAAGTAGAGGTAAAACTAGTGATTGGCATAAGTTTTACGCTTATATCCCGGACGAACATACTCCGGGTATAGGTTTGAAAGTATGTAAAACATGTGGTAAAACATACAAATTCAAGAAGGGTGACGGCACCGGTACAATTAGTAGGCACATCCAATATAACCATAAAGACCTTCTTGCTGACCTACAAGGCCAACAAAAAATCAACCCTAGGACCCGGTCTAGTTGATAGCCACCCTTATGATCACGATCTTGTTCGTCGGGAAATGGCCCGATTAGTCATTAAGGAAGAGTTATCATTTTCCTATCCCGAGAGTATAGACTTGGAAAATTTTAATCAAACGGCCTTAAACCCTCATTTTAGAAGAATTCCGAGAAATACTTGCAAATCAGATTGTTTTAAAATGTACATCGAAATGAAGGACGCTTTGATTGCAATTTTATGGAGTTTAACTTGTAAAGTTAGTTTAACTTCAGATTGTTGGACGGGTGTCAACAATATTCTAACGATGGGAATAACCTGTCATTGGATCGACAATGATTGGATTCTTCAAAAAAGAATCATATCACTTGCGGCGTTGCCGTATCCCCATAGTGGCGCCGAAATAGCAAATCGTATTATAGAAATTTGTGATGTTTTTCATATTCGCGATAAAATTATGTGTATTAGTTTTGATAATGCATCTAACAACAATGTAGCAATTACTACTTTAAAATCCGTATTAAACCCTCCATCTGACAATATTTTTCATGTTAGATGTGCATGTCATATTATAAATTTATGTGTTCAAGATGCATTAAAAATAGCCGATCCATATATAGTTAAAATTAGAAATTGTGTACATTTTATTGCATTAAGTCCAAGCATATTACAAGAATGGAAAGCTTGGTGTAGGGTTAGAAATGTACCTTTTAGAAGATTTCCAAACGATGCTAGACACCGATGGAATTCTACTTTTGATTTACTAAATGTTGTTACCGACTATAAAGCAGTTGTAAATGATTTTTGTATCGCAAAAAATATGCAGAATTTTGAAATGACTCCCCCCGATTGGTTTTTTACCGAATCTTTGTTGAAATTTTTAGAACCTTTTAAAACCGCAACTTTAAAATTTTCAAAAACATATGAATCTACTTCTAGTAGCATTTTTATTGAATTAGTTACCATGATACAAACATTTAATGAAATGTTAAATAATACTAATGTTGGTGAGATTGTAAACCTGCATACAAAAAATTTTTGAAGTATTATTTTCCTCCTTCTATGTTGATTTGTGTTGCTACTGTTATGAATCCTCGTATCAAATTAGAAGGTACGAAGAGTTTGATAGAAATATTTTTTGCCTTACTTGGGGAAAATGTAGAATTAGTAATTGATTGCGCTACTTTTTTAGTTCAGTTTGAATCTACGTTAAATAACTTGTATGATTATTATGATAGACGTTTTGCTTCTAGTAGTTCAAGTTCTGTAGTTAGTTCTTCTTCTGGTGCTTCTAAAGGTAAGGGTAAAAGTAGAATTGGTGATAGAACATTTAATTTACTTGAATAAATTCAATCAAAAAAACCTAGGACTAATCAACCAAATGAATTAAATTGGTATAACCAACAAGATTCTGAGCCTTCTACTTCTCCACTAGATATTTTACAATGGTGGAAAGACCATGAATACACTTTTAGTATTCTGTCAATTATGGCTAAAGATTTACTAACTCCTCCTCTCTCTACAGTTGCTTCTGAGAGTGCATTTTCTTCAAGTGGCAGGGTTCTAACTGATTACAGGAATCGCTTGAAACCCGACTCATTAGAGATGCTCGTTTGGACAGAAGACTAGCTGAAGGCTGAAGATAGGACACAAGGGAAAGCACTATCAACGTCCACAAGTGGGAGCAACTCGCCGGAAGAACAACAACAACAACAACAACAATAGCTGCTTTGCTTGTAATAGCAACTCGACCGACACGTTAGGAATTGTATTATATCTTTGCTTGTTATGTTAAATTAGAAAAATTGGAGTCAATTAAAATTGTATATAAGAAATATGTTATTGTATAAAACTTATTTGTAAATTGAATTCTTCATCTCATTAGAAATTGTGAAAATTGTATAACTTAAATTCATATGAATAATATTTCAAAATTTTTTGCCAATTTCACTCTTTCAATTTTATTATTATTATTACGATTTTTAATGTTTATTAGTATTATTACTTACTTAGTATTATTATTATTATTATTTTAAGCTACAAAAAAAAAAAACTACCTATATAAACGGGCCAACCCGCGGGTCGACCCGACCCGACCCAACCCGGGTTGAATCCTAAAGGGTTCACGTGTTGGGCGGGCCACCTAAATCAAGTTTGGGCCCGGCCCGGCTAAGTGGCCAAATCGACCCGAGCCCGCCCAAGATACGTGCCAACCCGGACGGGTTCGGCCCGGCCCGGCCCATTCGACCCGTTCGCCATCCCTAAGATCGAGGACAAGGGGGTAGTCCAGTTCCCTCCCCGACCAACTAACAACGGCAAGAAGCGAGACCAGAGGTTCTACTGCCGCTTCCACCGAGACACCGGGCATGATACAGATCACTGCCGAGCCCTCAAAGACGAGATCGAAGCCCTTATACAACGAGGGTACCTAAGGGAGTTCACCTAGGCCAATCCCAAAGACCGAAGAGAGCCGAAGAGCCCAAGGCATTTGCCTCCCCCTCGGACGGTTGGTCGACGACCTGATCGAGACCTGGAACCCGAAGAAACCAATGGACACGCCATCCTCCACTGCATCCACGGCGGACCCATGGGGGGGGGGAGAATCTAAGACTTCTCGTAAAGCCTTTATCCGAGAAGTCAACTCTGTTCTAGACCACCCCTCCTCTCGGATTCAGCAGCAGGCGGTCTCTTTCTCAGGAGAAGATCTCGAAGGCGTCTGGCTTCCACACTACAACGCCCTCGTCATCAGCCTCGTCATGACCAACTTTCAGGTTCGCCGAATCCTGGTAGACAACGGCATCTCGGTTAACATTCTTTTCTTAGAAGCATTTGAGAACCTTAAACTCCCTCGAGAAAAGCTGAAGCCGGCCGGTTACACCCTCCATTGATTTTCTGGCATCCCAGTGCAGATCGAGGGAATCGTGACAGTAGACATAACTGCAGGAACGACCCCCGTCCTCCGAACTGAGTCGATGGATTTTATGGTTGTCAACGTCAAGGTAGTCTACAACACCATCCTCGGTCGACCGTTTGCTCCAGGCCGTCCCCTCCGCCTACCATCTGAAACTGAAGTTCCCGTCTGACGTCGAGGTCGAGGTCGTTTGGGGCAACCAGGAGTCGGCACGCTCATGCTACATGACCGCGGTCGAGGGCGGTGTATTCCCTCGACGCCGCCAAGCTTCCACCTGAAGAAATCCATCCCGGGTCAGAACCTGCGGACGAATTGGAGGAAGTCTTGAAGCAGAAGACAAGTCCAAATGGTTTCGTGTGAGCCGAACCCTTTCCTGAAGCTGGATCTGATCGAATGCATCCGTCGAAATGTCGACCGCTTCGCCTGGACACCGTCCGACATGCCCAGGATTTTCGAAGACTTAATCATGCACCGGCTAAGCATCGTCCCCTGCTCCAAACTAGTCCAGCAGAAGCGCCACAAGTTCGCCCCAGAAAGGCAACAGGTGGTGAGAGCAGAGGTGGATAAGTTGTTATCCACCCGGTTCATTCAAGAAGTCAGCTACCCCAAGTGGCTGGCTAATGTCATGATGGTGAAAAAGGCTAGCGAAACTTGGAGGATCTGTATTGACTTTACCGACCTCAACAAGGCGTGTCCCAAGGATCCTTTTCCCCTCCCCAGCATAGACGCTCTGATCGACGCGACATCGGGTTACGAGCTCCGAACTTTCATGGACGCCTTTTCGGGTTATAATCAGATCTGGATGTTTCCTTCGAACATCGCTAAGACATCCTTCGTCACCGACCAGGGCCTCTACTGCTACTGGGTCATGCCCTTCAGGCTCAAGAACGCCGGAGCCACCAACCCGAGGCTCGTCAACCGAGTCTTCAAAAATCAGATTGATCAGAACGTCGATCTATACGTCGATGATATGCTTATCAAAAGCCGACAAGGGAAGGATTATGTTGTCGACCTTGAGGAAGCCTTCGGCGTCCTTCAGTCTCACAACATGATGCTCAATCCCACCAAGTGCGCCTTCAGCGTCTCGTCCGAAAAATTTCTGGGGTTCGTTGTCAGCCAGTGCGGCATAGAAGCCAATCCGGAGAAGATCCGGGCCATCATCGACATGGCCCCTCCCCGGAACGTCAAGGAAGTTCAGCGACTTACGGGTAGATTAGCGGCCATCGGCCGCTTTCTCTCCAAATCAAGGGAGAAATCCCTCCAGTTCTTCAAGGCCTTGCGGGGGACGAAAGGATTCGAGTGGGGTAAGCCACAGCAACAGGCGTTCGACCAGTTGAAATCCTACCTCGCCAATCCCCCGCTCCTAAGCAAACCCGAACCCGGTGAACCCTTCTTCCTATACCTCTCGGCCTCGAAAAGTGCGCTCACCACCGTGCTTGTCCGAAAAGAAGACGGTGTTCAAAAACCCTTGTACTATGTGAGCAAGATTCTGCTCTCTAGGTATGCAAAGATGGAGAAGATGGCGTACGTGCTGATAACAGCCGCTCGCAAGCTCCGACCATAACACTCTATTCAGGTCCTCACAGACCAGCCTCTGAAAACCGTCCTCCACAAACCAGAGAGCTCCGACCGCCTGGTCAAGTGGTCGATTGAGCTGAGCCAATACGACATCAGCTACCAGTCCAGGACGACAATCAAGGGGCAGACGCTCGCTGAATTTATCACTGCACCATTTTTGAACCATCCGACACCCCCGAAACTGACCCAATGTGGGAGATTTATGTCGACGGCTTGTCTTGCGAAGGAAGGAGCGGAGCAGGCGTCATCCTAAAGGGCCCCGACAATTTTGTCATCCAATATTCTCTCTAGCTAAATTTTCCAGCCTCAAACAACGAAGCAGAATACGAAGCTATGATCGCGGGGCTCACCCTCGTACACAAGGCCGGATCCAGACACATTAAGGCCTTCAGCGACTCTCAGCTCGTGGTCAACCAGATCACCGGGGAGTATGAAGCTCGCGACACTCGGATGGTACAATACTTGGCGGTGGTCCGTAATCACTTGTCATCTTTCGAATCCCACTCGATGGAACGAATCCCCCGAGAACAGAATGCCTAGGCGGATTCATTGTCGAATCTCGCCTCGTCATCTTTCGAGGGGCTCGACCACACCATTCTGATCGAGGTCCTCCTCAAGCCCATCATCGACCTCCCTGAAGCTTCCTGCCTCAACATTGATCTCCACCCAACAACTAGACGACGCCCATCCTAAAGTTCCTTTCGGAGGGCAAACTCCCTCAAGACCGGTTCGAGGCAAGAAGGATCAGAGTCCGATCCGAGAGATTCACCCTGATCAACAGAATGCTCTTCAAGCGCTCCTACACAGTGGCTGACGACAGCCCCTACCTCCGCTGCCTGGCACCTGACGAAGCCAAGTACACCCTGAAAGAATTGCATGAGGGGATCGGTGGATGCCACATGGGGAGCAGGTCGCTCGCCCGAAAGGCCCTGAATCATGGGTACTACTGGCCGACCATGTTGCAAGACGCGCAAGACCTCATCAAAAGGTGCGACCCTTGTCAAAGGTTTTCTTTAGTAAAGAGACTCCCGAAGGCCAACCTCCGATCCCTGGCCAGTCCGACTCCCTTTGCCATATGAGGGATGGACCTTGTCGGCCCCTTTCCTCAAGCAACATGCCAAAGAAAATTCCTGGTGGTGGCTATCGACCACTTCACCAAGTGGATCAAGGCAGAACCCTTGGCCTCGATCACCGAGCACCAGACTCAGTAATTCTTCTGGAAGCACATCATCTGTCGGTTCAGGATCCCTCAGGTGCTCATCACCGACAACGAGACCCAGTTCGCCGGCAAGAATTTTCAGAGGTTCTGCGAAGACATCGGCATCCAGCAACGCTTCTCGGCCATATGCCACCCTCAATCAAACGGCCAAGCTGAAAATGCCGACCGCCAAATCCTTAATGGCATCAAAAAGCGATTGGACAATTTCCCCAAGGGGCTTTGGGTCGACGAACTTCCGAGCGTACTCTGGGCACACCGGACGACGAAGAGGATACCCAAAAATGCTCGAGGATGGCAGGAGAGCCACCGATCCGGGACTCTCGGCCAAAAATTCCATAGTAGGGCGCCCACCTTTGGAAAACACCCATGGTTCTCCTCCTGGGGTCAGCCAACCTTTCACCCGCTGGCAACTCGGGGTAAGCGGCCCTCGGAGCTATTACCCCAAATTGTTAAAGGGTGGCAGGCGAGCCACCGGAAAGGAGAACCCACAGGGATGTGAGTTTTTCTCTGATGAATCTCTAGTGAGGGGGAGGGTTATATAGTGTAACATCCCAAATTCTAAAATACAACTGAATTCGAAGTTCCACATGATCTTTACACTTCTTTCGTACAATTTTATAAGGAAATAAAAATATTTCTTACATCAGAGTTACATTACACATTTACATTCGTACAGCGGAAGCAATTTACTGTAATTACATGAAAATATACATATTTAAAACAATCTTGGAGCAGCATGTATACTTCAATTGTCAACCTCTTTTTCTTGCATATGAAACTATGGGCGCATCAGTTCATTCACTGACAAAATATTATACACGGCCATCCTCTCTATACCGGAAACAATATAAGGATTTTCCATACATAAACAACCACAAACTTGATCACAAGTAAAACTACAAGTCACTATCCTATTGATGTCGTGTTGTGCTGTGCACTTAGTTCTTAATGCAGGTTGTTTACATTATATGACACTAATGCGCACTTGTTCAGAGTTTATGCAGCCCATACTACATAGGTCCGAGGGCAAGCCCTTAATCGTTCTTCATCTTGTAGGGTTCAATCTCTCGCCATGATCTAATCTACTACTGTAACTACGGTAAGTATCTTAGGCATTCTATGAATTGCGAACTCACGTCTAGGCACCCTGGAGAGAATCTCAACGCACTGACACATGACTCATCATGCAGATATCCTGTGGTAGTTCACCTCCTACCATAAACTTGACACCACCCGCATTCATTAGATCACCCCATAAGCATCGCCACCGGAACGGTACTCTGGAGTAGTATCCACGCCCTAATCATGACGCATCATGGGACATCCTGTGGATACCCTCACGCCGCCAATCTAATGACCCTCATACTCATGTTTGTCTCTTACGTTCATCACATCTTCACTATGTATCTCATCCTTAGGTATAATTGAAGGTCACTAATATAGAATCTAGCATTACTCCTACATCGGTCTTTTCAATATCAACCTTTATCAACGACCCAAACTTGGTCACAAATATATCAAAATCCTCCTTTCCATATTTTTCATTCTTGCCGACGTAGAGTTTAGCTAAAAGTTCTAGTCTAAGTCCTCCTTTCACTTTTATAGAAAACATGCTTATTCGCAAATTGTACAATTCATCAAGTTCTCTTTTTCTCATAATTCCATGCACAACTTGCATACTCAAATTTTCTCATTTAATTCTACTCAACATTTATGAAGGAAAAATCTCAATTTATCACTTTACATTTTTTTCTATAATTAAAAAAAATTCATTTCTTTATTTTAGAGTTCCATAGGATCAAAACTAAGGTGAATACTTCATCCTTAAAATTTGTACTCTTGTTTCTCTTTTTAAAAGTCTAAAAGTCCAAAATAATTTTTCTTTTCGAAGTTTATATACTGAGGAATTTTTCTCATATTTTCTCAATATTTATTTTATCGTATAAGTATATATATTTTTTTGATTTGAAAATAATCCAAAAAATAAAGAAAAGGGGAAAAGGATTTTTTTTTCTAAAAAATTTTGGCCACTGCCAGGTTTCGAACCGCACACAACACACACACACAGTGCACAGTCACCGAGAGCCAAGGCCCCACGCAGCTAGTCAAAAGGGACAAGGTGCCCAACTGTCACCAAGATGGAGTGAAATGGGTTTGAGTTTAATTCTCGGTGTTTGGGGAAAAATCGAATTTTGAATAAAAAGTCCTTGCCGAGACTCGAATCCACACACACACACAGTGCTACAGTAACGCACTAAAGCCCCCCTATAACCAGTATGCCCATAGGATTTAACTAATATAGGATTGGCTTAAATTAGATTTATGTCGAGTCTCTGTTTATTAGAAATATTTCATTTTTCAAAAGATCATAACTTCGTTTCCTCTTCACAAAAAGTCCTAAAAATTTCCAGAGTACTGAATTTACATACATTTAATAAATCAGCAATTTTAAAATAATTTTTTGACATTAAAATGAGAATTTTCACTCTAATTTGTATTCTACATTCATAAATTGCAAAATTTCACTTTAACAAATCCCCTACTCAATTCTTTGCATTAAGACTTTATTGAAAGGTGTAAATTTCTATTTTCCCCTCTTTATTCATAATACTTATGATCAAAATTTGCATTCCTTGAGCAAGTATTACAATGGTTTAATAAACGCAAAATTTAGTAATTCATCTACTAACCATACATGAACATTTTTCTACAATCACATAGTTCTGATTTCACAATTTCATGGCAATAAGTTAATTTAACTACATTAAACATAATTCATAACCAATAGCACACAATTCATCAAGCATTTACTCATTCATTTAGCAAGTCCTTTTTCGAGTCAATAGGTGATTATCTTATTAGTTCTTTTGGCATGCATATGTTTTAACAATTTCTTAGCATGATATCTAATATTAGAAGTATAGAAAACCACCCACCTATTTGAAAAAAAGTACTACAAAGGCTCCTAGAATCTCCTTGAATACACGAGCGGTTCTTCTCCTCCTAGAATGAGCCACACAATCGCCTTCTCCTCCTTGCACTTAGTGAACCCGAGCCTCCCTTGGCGAAGTAGCCGATCTCCTTCTAGGTTGGAACACACAATCTAAAGCTCTCAATCTTTTTACTCTCTCTCAATCTTTTACTCTCCTATATAGTTTCTTTCTTTCAATTACTTTTCTTAGTGTTGTATGCATGAAGGTAGGGGATATTTATACTAGTTTTAGGATAGATTGGAGGGCTAGGATTATACTAGATGGTTGTAGATGAATAGCTAGGATAAGATGGGAAGTTGTAGCAACCACCCATGAGCAAATAACCACCCATGCACACAACCCCACTCTCCCACTCTTCTCCATGCATACCCGGCCACCCACTGGTGTGCAATGCACACACACGTGCATGCATGTGTCCCAACTAGTGTCCCCTAATTAAAAGTTGTACAATACAAAAATAATTAATTGTCTAAAAAATGTGTCTACATGACAAGTTAATTAAAAAGTAATTAATTTATGAGCTTTTAAAAAAAATAATGGGCCTTTAGAAAAGAAAAATACTTGATTTATTAATTGGGCTTAGTTTTAAACAAAACAAATTTAGCTCTTTAAAGGAAAGTGGGCTTAAAGAATAAAAGAAAAGAGGAAAATAATTATTTGTTCATGTTATAGAAAATTATTTCATAAGATAATATTTATACAAAATTGTGCACATGGACAACACGTAAAATCTACAATTTCGCATTTATTAAAATTAAGGATATTACAACACTCCCTCCTTAAAATAGTTCCGTCCCCAGAACTACAACAAAAGAGTGAGAAAACCATACACAAAAAGAAGAAAGAAAACAAAATACAAATCAACCAAAGAGCTTAGGATGATTGGGGGCCAACCACTTTTTTGCTTTGAACTCTTTTTGAAACCATGAAATGAACCTAATTGAGAACAGAACTATCGGAATGATCAAATGACATAATTATAAGCCTTGAATATGTTTCTTGACGAATATAGACACAAACTGTGGTAGTTTTACTTCGCATCCGATTTGATGAGTTTCGTGCAAACTAATTTCAACTTCATCAATGTGCAGAGGTATGATATGTTGTTCCAAAGGATTGCTGCACAGGGAAACTTCTACCTCCAATCGAAGGTTTATAGAGCAAAAGAATGTCTTGATGCTGTATACCTAGGGGAAACTCCAGGAACGAGTTAAATTACTATGACTTCTATTCAAGTGCAAAGCCAGATCTGTACGTGTCGAGCTTCTACCATTACGACGAGTTTGCTCTCTTCCTCCCTCTACTATTATTACATAAAGTAATGGTTTATGAGAGAGAAAAAAAAAAGGTATATACTCCCAAAATTTGATGTAATTTGAAGCGAATAAGAACCTATGGTTTGTCCCCTTGAATCCGAGAAGGATTTAACTTGATGAACATTTTAAAGCTGCACTGTGTTACCCGCGATATGAAATTATGTTCTCCCTAGATTTTGCTTTCATGTAAACTTGTACTTGGATGTATTCTCTTATTAGAGCATCTGTAGTCGTTTGTCATTTTCCCAAAAAATTGCAAAATTTGAGTTGTAGTAATACCCTTTTTTTTTGTTTGAGATGAATAGTTGTTGGCCATATTTGGGAGAAGATATAGCATTTTTCAAAATTTGGCCATCAGAAGATCATTTCCCTCACGATGCTCAAATTCTCTGAAGATTTACTACGGCGATGAATGATCTTTCGTTCAAATTTTTTTTTTTAAATTAAAACCTATCGGACGGGATATGATATCCTGTCCGAATTTTTAAAAAAATCAAAATTAAATAGGAAGGAAAATGATTTTCCGTTCCACAATATTCCCCTCAAAATGTCTCCACTACATTGTTGAGAAATGATGTAACGTCCACTTTATTTTTTTTTAAGTAGCTAACGAACGAATGATGAAGTTTTGTCGGATGCTAACATTCCCTTCTCAAATGTCGGGCGGTGTATGATTCGTCGTTTGATTAAAAAAAATTAATATTTTTTTTTCCTCGAATGGTGATATGATATATTGTCCCTTATTTTTTTAAATAAAAAAATTTTTGCTCCAACGAAAAATGATTTCCCGTTCGTATCTATTTAATAAAAAAACAAAAATTGAGCGAGACAGAAAATTATCTTCTGTCTGTCTCTTTTTTAAACTGAAAAACCAGTTTTTTGGGTTTAAACGACCACAACTCACTTCCAAATTTCCTATTTCTATTTGCCAAATACCCAAATTTTAACTTCCAACGATGCTCTTAGCAGCCTTTAGCTAGTTGAACAATCTTTGTTGTGTCTTACAAATGTGGCTTGTAATTGTTGCAGTATGAACGAAGAGCATTTTTGTTTTTTTTTTTGATAAATTGATAGAGTCAAACGACTCCAGCCTAAAAATAATATATAAATGAACCAGGAATGATAAAAACACAATTACATCCAGTTTACAAGATGTAAAATTGAAAGAAAATACACGAAAAATGTACAATCTATACGACGAAAACGATAAATGCTAAATGGACAGCAAGAAACTGAAGCATATATACACACAGGTAGGTGAGGAGACCGGTAGGGAGAGCTACAAAAAAAGGTGAAGTAGTAGCCAGCGCTGCCTACCCAACGGAGAAGGAGATATGTCGTCCAAAAAAAACTCCCAAAGCAGGTAGCAGGCGGCCGAAGAGCTCAGCAGAAACAAAGTTAGGCACATGAACGACCAAGCTCCATAAGCCAAGAAGAACTGAGCATACCTAGGCATGGAAAGGCAATAGAAACGAATACAATGGTAAAGTCCGCGACCTGCATACAAGAGAAGAGAGAGGCAATGCAGATATCTCAATTCAAAGCCACAAACAATGAGGAAATAAAAAGTGGAGAACATCGAAATTGAAACTCCACAGAAATAAGACAGCAACAGCAGCAGCAGTAGAGCAAAAATAATATACACAAGAGACTGACGCAATACCATAATAATAGTAACCCCCCCAAAGTCTCACAATTAAAAACTTGTCACATGACATAAAATAAAACAACGATAAAAGATTCATTAAATCAACAAGTGAAACTACACTAAATGAATAATTGTGTGTCGAGAAAAACAAAGAAAAAATGCATAAAACAATATCCAAGAAACACAATGCACACTAATGCATACTTGTTCGTAATCTATGCATCCTCTACTACATAGGTCCGAGGGCAAGCCCTTAGCGTTCACCGCATTTTTGGGTTCAATATCTCACCATGAAAACTACATCGGTGACAGAGACAAGATTAGACACTCTGTGAATAAACCCCAGCTCTTCCAAGCCAACCTCCAGGAGCAGACCCGAGCCGAGATCGAGATCCGTCCCTTTCACTTTACAAATTACAAGAAGTCACACATGTTGCTCTCGCACTGAAAACAAGCAGCATCATGTATGTTCCAAACAACGAACAAAAGATGAGAAATCAAACAATAACATACATAATGGAACACAACCAGATAAATTTCACTATCAAGGAGAATAGTACATACAATCGGTTCCCTCAAACAAGTGAGAATAACAATTCCCTCAACCTAAAACTAACCGATCTCTCTTTCCACAAGCCCACAAAATGGTTTCCGTGTTTACGATAGTCTCTCTCAAAACTGTAGAAATCTCAAGTAATCTTACTCTATTTCATAACCCTCGAGTATATGGGCTTCTAAGCCCAAACCGAACCTTTAAGATCTGCATATTGTTTGGTTCAATCGACCGCAATCCAAGACAGAGAGTAGCAACCACCAAAGCAGTCAGCTGCCATCTCTTCGGATTTGAATCAAAGGCAGTGGCACAACTCAACAGATGAATGGCCGTAAATTCCTGCTTCATGATGAAAACAACAAAACAAATATTTACGAAGCATGAATCATTATATCTAACGCACAATGCTTGCAAGGTAACTGTGGGTCCAGAGCAACCTAGTTTCTCCTAGGTGGGGAAGGGAAAGCGAGAAACATATAGAACTTCGAATACAGAAGAAGGAATCGAGACTTCTTACATAAAAGATAGCAACTCTCTCCAAACCTGGTTAGCTACTTGGCTTTAATTTTCAATGCCTTTTTTATTTTAAACTAAATTTTCAAAAAACAATATTCAACTTAATCATTGGGCCAGTTATTTCGGCTGCGACCCAATTTGTTTGGGCTTTGGAAAGGTCTGTAACGGGTACGCCCAAACTCGACCCAGTAACGAAACGGTTCGGGCGGGTTCTCGATCCTAAGCAGATCCGAAATGAGCTCTTCCATTTACATATTTTTTAGGTTTCGTTTCCCAAAAGAAACCTCGCCGATTTATTAGAAGCACCCAACAAATCTCTCTTCTCCCTCATCAATTTTTCTCGTCAATTTTCTCGTCCTCAATCAACTCAACATGGTAATTTTCACAGCCCCCAACTTTTCTTCTTTTTTGATCAAGGTTCTTATGAACCGTTGTTAGGTTTTAGTTCATTGTTGAGAAATTGAGCTATCAATCTATTGATTAGGGTTAGAAATGCATTGAATTGCTTCAATTTGATGTATTATTTGATTAATGGTGGTTATTATTTTTTCGCACTATTGTTAACTTTTTAATTGTAACAAATTAGGCTGCGAGGATTCTTGCAAACCTGATTGTGATGGGGTCTGGAATATTGGGAAGGGCTATGTTGCAGGCGTATCGAAAAGCGATTCAAAGTAAGTGAATCGAAATTATAATCTTTTAGGCGTTGAGATTATTTTTGATTATTATTGTTTTTTTTTTTTGTGAGTGATGGGATAGATCCTAAAGGCTCCAGTTAGAGAAAACAATCATAGTACAAAAAATATATTACAGCAAAAATGATGCAAGGAAAGTACTAGGGAATCCTGACTATTACAACAAAGACCAGAGAACAAGAAAATACAGAAATGTTGATTATTTATTGTTTAATCGGTTATTCTCTTGTTTAGCAAGTTGGCTTGAAATTTGCTTATTGAATGGTATAGTTACTGCTATTTGCTTGGGCCGTACGAAATATGTAATAATCTTTAGTTTGTTTGTTTGTTAGGGTAATATCAATGTGGTTTGTTTACTTTTAATTGTCATGGTAGAATTGTATCCTTTCTTTTTGGTGTTTTAGAAAAAGGGAAAAGAAGGGGATTAAATAGGAGAGGTCACCAATCCTATTCAATGAAAACGTTGATTAAACGGGGATTCTGTTTTCCTTTTCTTGCAATCTTGTTCTTCCTCTAAGATAGATATAATGTTGGAGGAAGGAATTGGTTAAGTGGAGACTAAGTTGTACACTTTACGCTAAGAGCGATTTTTGTCATAGCCAAAGTTCGGAAATAGTGTGTAGTAGACACTTTTTCTACCCAACAGAAAGGGTTGTTTTTGGGTGGTGTGAACATTTTTTTAATTTTTGGATATCAAAATGTTTTATCTTGATACTGTAGTTAGTTATCAACAGGTTATGCAATATATGCTAAGCTGTTAAAATCTCCGATTACGCCCGATTAATCTCTGATTAATCGCTAATCGGAGGATAAGCGATTATTTTTTTAGAGATTTACAATATTTTAATAGTTAAGGATTTAATCGGGTATAATCGGCCGATTAGTGGTTAATCGGCCGATTTTACGTGACCGATTAGCCGATTAAATATCTTCCTCTAATTTTCATACTTGTTTACATTATTTGGGCTCAATCTGGCCTAAATTCAAATCCAAATTCAAAATCCAAACCCCTTTTGGTCATCGTGCAAACCCCGCACTTGTCTTCTTCCTCGCGTAAACCCAAACTCAATCTGATTCACTTTTTCTTCCTCGAAGCAAACCCAAACCTGACCCGCTGTCGCTCCCCTTGCGCCGTCGCATACTTGACCCGACCCACATCTACTGCACCTTCTTCTCTTATTGCTCATGTTGCTGCTCCTCCCCGATTATTTTTTTTTGCTGGAACCGACCAGGAAACCCGACCCAATTCACATCCAGAATCCAAACCCAGCTCAAACCAAGTACCTCTTCTTTTTCTCTATAATTATATGTTCCTATTTAATAATCTCATAATAGTTTTATGTTAGAGTTTAAGGTTGCTACATAATGAGGATATATATATATATATATATATATATATATATATATATATATATATAATGATTTTTCCGATTTAATCCCCGATTATTTTCCGATTAACCGATTAATCACTAATCGCTCCTAAACCGATTAGTTCCAAAAACTGATTTTAACTACCTAGAATATATGCGTGACGTAGAATTTGTAGTTACTTTAATTTTTTTGTATTGAAATGAATTTCTTTCTCATAGCTAGCATATCATACATAGCGAGTGGATCGTGCAAGATAAACTATCTTTAAGTGAGTTGGTGATTTTATTTGTAAGTTGTAACAGACAATGTCGAGACTCGAGATGCAAGAGTAATGTGAAAGTAATAAACAAACTATGTAACATTGCATGAGCCGTTTTGTTACATTATATTTATGTAGACATAACTATACCATTGCTAAGACACATCAAATTGTTATTATATGTTCTAAAGAAATTATATTGACACAGAAATCTTCTTGTATAGTTTGAAAAGACTTGTACCCCAAAAGTAAATGCTCATGATGAAGCTTACACCATTAAATTGTGTGATATAATGAATATCTAGTCTTAAACCTTAACTACAACTTTGATCCCTTTTCCAATTTATTGTTCTACAACTATATAGGGATCTAATAAGTAAGATATCTTGTGTATGTGCATGATCTTGGAACCGTACATCTATATTATTTATCGCCCGTTGAATTTTTGTTCTTTAGTTCTTGGTAAAGAACACTGCTACTAGTTGAGAGAAAATTTTTGTGGTGTGTTAGGACATGGAGACACAACATAATGTTCTAGGTCATACTATATGTGATAGTCATGCACAAATTTAATCTGAATGACATTCAACAATCAACAGTATAATTTTGGTAAAATAAAATACATCAGACAGTATAAATTTGGAGTTAGTAATAAAAATAAGATACTTGTAGTCCATAGGAACTAGAGAGGTAGTAATAGTTTCATTATTCATAAAACTACGAAATACAAGAAGCTTAGTTGTCATCTCAAAAGAATAGGATTTATCAGGAAGTGTTTTGAATTGATTCCATGTTTAAGAATTATTTGAGAAGAACTAATGAATTCTTTTTCTAAAGTATAACACACATTAAAATTTAAGACACATGTGAGAAGTGTCGGACACATTGAAGGATTCTTTGTGGAATGGCACTGTCTGATCTCGCACAATATGGGAGCTCCCTGATAGAAGTGTAGTGCCTAGGGCTTTGTGTATGAACTCTTACCGTGTTACTCACCTATTTACATAATTTGGGATCTTGGATTGATGAGTGAATAAAAGAAAGAGAGAAAAAGCAAACTTTCAATTATCGCTCTTATTAGCTTTGCTTGGAGAGTGATCCCTTAATCATTTTACACGGAAAACCATCCAAATTGAAAACTTAGTGCTAATTAGTGTTAGTTGGAAAAAGGGGGATTAAATGAAAATGAACAACAATCTGTTTCAAAAACTGGAAACAAGCGGGAGTCTCACCAGGGGCGGACCTACATAGGTCCAGGTGGGGTCAGTTGACCCCGCAATATTTTTTTGAAGCATACATATATAGTGGGTATTTACCAAATATTTATAATTCATAGGGGGACAAGTGATGATTTGACCCCACACCGCTCTCCTTCATTCTGCATTTTGGCAGGTGGCCCTGGCTAAAGAAAGCAAAATTTTCTTTAAACCCACATTAAACTCTCTTATCTTTGTTTAAGTCCTTTGGCAAATCCTCACACATTAAATTCCGTTCCTTTTAAATTAATTACAAAAACATATTCTATTAATTATAGGCCGTACTTAAGTTAATTTGGAATGAAACTATTGAGCCAAAAATAGTATGTTTAAATAAAGAACATATTGATTTAAGAAGAACATGTTTTAACCAAAAAAATAACCTTCGTTGCAAAATATATTAAATACTAAGAAATGCATCTTAACAAGCATTTATTTTTTTTTAAACTAGTGGCAAAACATTATACTCTTTCGCTAATGCTTTCGGAATATTTTGACGGTGAGGTGTTAAATTTCACATTAATATCATTAATGAAAAATATTATGACCATAGTATATGTATTTTTATACTTATTTCTCAAATTGAGTTGTTTCTATTGGTATATCTCGACCCCACTTCAGAATAGTTCCGGGTCTGCCAATGACTGTCATTCTACCCTGTTTTTGCATCCTTTGTGTGAATCGAAAGATTAGATCATGAAGTGCTTCTATAGTTATATTATAATTAGGCAAATAGGTATTACATAGTTATTTTGATTTATAAAAAGGTTGCAGTATGGTTCTTAGAGATATCATTTGGTGGCTTTTACGAAGAAACAATTACTAACGATTAGTGTCTTCTCTAAAATGTAATAATTCTATTGCTATGATTAAGGTTATGCTTGATAGAGTAGGAACTGGAGAGGGGAACCGGTCATTTCCTATTAAGTTTTTATCTCTTTGCATTGTCTATGAATAAACTTACTAGGTAACTTTTTCATTTCCTAGTTGATGAAATTCAGTGGGGGACCCTCATTAGTTGAATTGGGATTTTTCATGAAAATCCCGGCTAAAGCTATATATTAGTACACAAACAAATTCTATACAGATTAGCTCATGAGTAGCTTCTAAAATAGAATTAATAGAAGCTTAAAAAATTACACAATTTAGAATCAGTAGGTCAAAGATGGACTCATGCAATGTATCCTTGTCGAAGCTGAAAAAAAGAATGCTCACATCTTTACCCTAGTGATCTCCCTAAACATTGGAGTTGATAATTTTGCTGTATAGGATTAAATTTTTATGATTATGAATTTTGAAGAATGTTCCCTATAACTAGTATAGTGGCTAAATTAAAGTTCAGCTTTTGAAGTTTATTTATAGCATTCTATGAATTGAGATACCTCAAAAAGGAAACTTGGTGACCAGCCTTGCTGGAATAGGCAATCATAAAAGAAGGCATTGTCAAAAAAATTACCCAGTCTGAAGTGCAATCACTATTCGAAATTAACCCTTTTTTTGTCGATTTCAAGTATCTCGACACTGTTTCTGTTGATGAAGATTGAAGAAAGAGGAAGGGAGAGATAGACAGTACTCACAGATAACTATATAAAAAACTCAATTTTATTATGAGTTTCTCAACCTCTTATAATTCTTTCCATTTACAATTTTGAGGTAGTTTTGCAGCTCCCAAAACTACATGCCATTTGGTCTGTGTTTGGGTCAACACATCGTATACTCTTATAATTCTTTCCATTTACAATTTTGAGGTAGTTTTATAAGCTTCCCAAAACTACATGCCATTTGGTCTGTGTTTGTGTCAACACATCGTATCCCTGATAAGATCTAACATCTCCAACTTGCAAATAGTAAACTTAGTAACTCATGAGTTTTCAACATTATGTAACTTGGGAGTTTATACTTGGCAAATGAACTCTGCACAAGTGGTACCCACGTTAAGTTTAACTATGGTATTCTTATACTATACAAATTAATTTTGCTATGTCGCATATGTAACACCCCGAGTTCCATATATATGTAATTCGTAGCACAACATGATCTTTTACTTCAATTCGTACAATTTTTACAAGGAAATTAAAACTTTTTATTATACAACATTGTTCATTTACATCAACGCAACAGAAAATTACAACAAAGAAAAATACAATTTAAACATCAACAACTTAAATCTGAAGATAATCTTTAGCATCAATTCATTTTTATATCTTTTGCCAATCCAAGCCCTGCACTGAAAAACTATGGGCACGTCAGTTGCATACAACTAATGCAATGCTATAAAACAACGATCCTCACTATGCTGTAATATAACGATTCTCTTACTTTAGCAATCACAAACTTGAATGCGTATTAAAGTGTAACAGAGTGATTATCCTAAACATGTCAGTGTATGATATGACTTAATGCCTAATGCAGATGTTACACTATGATGACACTAATGCATACTTGTTCGGATTCTATTCATCCCATTCTACATAGGTCCGATTGCAAGCCCTTCGTACTCCTCAATGTAGGGTTTAATCCCTCGCTAAGAATTACTACTACAGGTGATTAATATATGTTTTAGATATCCTGTGAGTATCTAGTACTACCCCGACAATTCCTGAGTACTGCACTCCCATCGCAAGTAATTTTGGACACACTGCCTCACACCTCGATAATTCTGGAGACGAATACCCACACCACGAGCTATGACTCCGATAATTCTTGAGAGATTCTCCCATCGCAAGTGATTTTTAGCTACCACGCTTCACACCCCGATAGTTCTGGAGACGAAACCCACGCCGCGCTGTCATAGGTACTTCATCACACAAATACCCCACGAGCGTCGCCTTGATCCCGGTAATTCTGAAGGAATATCCCCCACCGCGAGCCGCAACTCCGATATTTCTGGAGATACATCCCACCGCGCTATCTAGGCCCTCATACTCATGTTTGCCCATACTTCATCACATCTCCCCTTAGTGTCTGTCCTTAAGTTTTAATTTTAAATCATCACAACCTAGAGCTAGCTTATCCTGCTGGACTTAACTCAATACGAGAGAAAGTTAGCCCAAACTGGCTACTTCTCAAGAGATACTTAACCCACAATGGTTGGTTCTCAAATTTCTTTTATTCACGATGCCGAATACCAAGGGTCTCGCCTAGCCTCTGAGATTCCAACAATCATTTCACTTTAGAGATCAAATAGGTTATAAAGAACCTCAACATAAATATTTCATCTTTTATTCAACAGTTCTCCTTATCCACTTTATGTTTATAATTGACGAAGTATTCAACTTTTATAACTCATTCAATCACAATTTCTCCAATCAAAATTTATTATAAACAACTTCTTAGTTAGCCAACCAACTAATCACTTTCGAAGTTCTCTTGATTAATACAATCTCTTCCATATTTATCTACACTTCAACCAAATTCATTTCTTTAATTAGATCATTATTGTTAATACCAAATTTCTTTAAAAAAATCATCACTAAAACTTCTTTATTTCCAATTCCAAATTTTAGCTTTAATTTCATTATAAACCAATTCTTAATATCTTTATTCTCATGCATCCTCTTTATTCTAATCTTGAATTCAAACTCAATTAATATATGAAATTAAATTCTCAAATCTTTTGAATACTATGAAATAACTCCCAAATTGTTCTAGTAATATTATAATATTTTTCTATGAAGTTTTTCCCTTTTTTTTAAAACTCGAATTCATATAAAAATAAATGATTAAAAATCCAATGTCCATGCCCGTGCTCGAACCAGAGCCAACGGCAACCAAAGCCAACACCCAACCACTGAACTATCTCATATTTAGTGTATAAAGCTCCCTGGGATATTTAAATACCCAATTGTTCTTTTGATTTTATTTTGAAAAAATAAATAAAAACAGAGCCAACCCTCGGGGCTCAAAAACCCACGACCAAGGACCCCCCGCCCCCAGCTACACGTGGCAGCGCGTTGGCGCAAGCGCTAGCCACCAAGGCCAAGTGCCTTAACTGATAGTGTATGGGTTCACTTTCATATAACTCCATTCTCTGTTTATAACTCAAATATTACTCTTTCAACAATTTCGATTTCTAGTTTCTTTTCTCAATTTGATTGCTCAATAAACATACTCCTATGTTTCCAGAAATAAATTTTCATGAATTTTATTTATATTAGCATCAAATTATACCCAATTCAACTCAAATAATCACTTTTATAAATCTAGTATTCAAATAGCCACTTTTTATAAGCCTAGTATTCATAGGTTTGGTTTGAAAATTTTAAACACGTCATGAATGCATTTTTATTTAGAAATTCTCATCTTTTCTGTCGACTTTATAATTCATTTCTAATATCCACACAATTTTTTAAGCACAAAATTAACAACTTTATACATACAAATACTCAATTCTAATCATGGTTTATTAATTGGGCCTAACAACATACAACATGCTTTTAAATAAATTTTCAATTAGCAACTTTCAATTAGCATACAAATTTTCTCATAATTTCTTACTACTGACAATTTTATCAACACAATATGCATCACAAATAATTGAAGAACTCATGCAAGTTAACAATTTCAACCATACACTACCTACTCATGTATACTACATTAATTTAGAAAGTAAAAGAAATCACCCACCTTATTTGGTGCAAATTAAAAGAAACTCCTAGAAAGATTGTTCCAAGATCCACACCAAAATGACTCCTCCTTCTAGCAATCAAAGCCGAGATCTCCCTTCCCCATGCACAACCCGAAACTCTTTTTTTTTCCTCTTTCTTTCTTTTGATTCTTGTGAAAAATACTCATACTATAGGAGGTATTTATAAGGCTAAATGGATGAATGAAGAGACACCCACTATCCAAAATATATACCCACTACCACAAACTCCCATCTCTTCCTCTCCTTTGGCCGGCCAAACTCTTGGTGTGCACACACGTGCACGCGCACTCTATATGCACACACTTCTCATTCTTTTAATTATTTGTTATTAGTCCATTTGTGTGTGTTTGTTACATAATAAGTGTGTCGGATTAAAAAGTGTACATTTAAATTGTAGAATAAAATCATGGGCCTCTCTTTTTAATTAATTTACTTAGTTGGCTTTAAAATGAAATTTAGCCCTATGGATTTTTTAAATAAAAAAATAAATAATACATTTGTAAAAATGAGAATGAAAATGTGCTTATTTATTTTTTTTTGGGAAAATTTTAGAAACTAAAAATACATAAAATTTTACGTGCAATGCACGTGCAAAAATATTAATTTATTTTTCTGGGATGTTACATCAAATCTGTTTTGATATTTCTTTCGAAGCATCTCTAATCTCTAAAAGAATTGTGTTGGATCCATCTTCAGTGCTTGTGATCAATGCTATATTAGTATTAGTGCTTTAAGTGTGATCATTTTGATTTTTTGCAGTCCTACTGTACGAGTCCTTTTGAAGTATTACTAGAACCTTATCTGTGCTTTCTAAAACACCAAGCGATAAATCATAACTTCATATCTTGTCTCTGGTTCTAGATGATTCAACCTAAGGGGCATGACCATGAAAGTTGACTGCTTGAAAGTTAGCTATATGCATAGGGAAGGGAAGACTTTATTATTCGTCAATTACATGCATACATTTACTGCACTCATTGAGCTTGCTAGTAAACTAGATTATGATTGCATCTAACATATTTTTAGTAATCTTTCCTCCGCAACTCAGTTAGAATTACACAAAGCAATTTACTACTGGTGCTTGGAATCACACTGTGCAACCTCAACCTGTACCAATATAATCTTGATCACCTTTCATTGCTTATTGTGAGTGTAAATGATCTAATGAACCTTCTTCCATTTTAGAGATGCTATTGTGATCACTTTACCAGTTGGGAGTAGATTCTGTCTTTAATTATGGTTTTCCACAAGATAGATACTTATTTGATTCATTTAAAAAAAGATATTTATTTGGCAAGTCAAGGAAAACCTTTTTCCAGAAAGTAGGTCAGCAACTAGCAAAAATTTGTCAACAGCATGACCTTGTGTCTGAGTTGTGGGGGATAGTCAATTAAGATCGTAAGTCATAACCTAAGGGTGGTCAAGTTCAGGTCATAAAAGCTCAATTAGTTCTTGTAGAGTTTTCTCGATCAACGCATGTTTGATACCAATCTTAAGAGAGTTTTAAGTTGATCCGGATTTCCAATACCCATAATATGATCTTATTTGTTGTCTGGGTTAATTTAGGTCTGGCTTCTCACCCTTTTTTTGTGTTTCGCGACTACAGATGCCAACAAAAATGGTGTTGCAAATGAAGCCATTCAAAACATCCGACGATCAAGCAAGGCTATGACTGAACAAGAAGCTAGGCAGATCTTGGGCCTTAGTGAGCAGGCACCATGGGAAGAAGTCTTGAAGGTATTTTTTTCCTCTTTGTCATTTTCTTCAGTGCTCTAATCATCCAGACTATGCTTAGTGTTTGCCTTTCGTCTGTTCAATGCAATTTAGGCTTAGGTACTCATAACATGCAATTTAGGCTTAGGTACTCATAACACTAACCGGCAGTGAGCAGGCACCAAGGGGCCAAAACACTTCCTCTAAAAACTGGCACCGATTTTTCCCCCACTTCGGATCGCACTTTCTTTTTTCCCCTTATCTGAATTGGTGTTCTTAGCTTTCCAGAAAAGAGTGCAATTTGCTTTCTAAACAAAATCTCAATTAAAATTTAATATTTTTGGTACAATACTTTAGTCATAACTCTCTTCCTTCTCCACCATATCAAAGAAACCCTTAGTTGTTACCTTTTGCTTGTGTGATCAGAGAAGTTTCACTCTTTTCTTAGGTTTAAATTCCATGAACTTGATAGCTTTAGGACAAAAAAGGAAGTTCCATGGTTTCAGAAAGCGGTAATAAGTGTCACTTAAGCAATAGATCACTGATTAACGCTTAAGCATCTCGCTTAAGCATGGCTATTTTAAGCTGTGTATTTTTTGTACCCATTTTGGGCCTGACCCGACTTAACCTACCCAACCTGATATTGCATATTTTCTTTTCCCCCTCGCCTAAGATGCCTTAGCCCCCGAATAGGTATTTTGTGTTTTTCTCTTATATATATATATATATATATATCTGTGTGTGTGTGTGTGTGTATGTGTGTGTGTGTTTTAATTTTTTTTAAATATAAAGATACTTGTTTTTGCTTTTATCGCTTAAGCAAAATTGGAGGCCAACCACTTTTTTCCTTTGAACTCTTTTTGAAACCATGAAATGAACCTAATTGAGAACAGAACTATCGGAATGATCAAATGACATAATTATAAGCCTTGAATCTGTTTCTTGAGGAATGTAGACTCAAACTGTGGTAGTTTTACTTCACATCCGATTTGATGAGTTTCATTGCAAACTAATTTCAACTTCCTCCATCAATGTGCAGAGGTATGATACGTTGTTCCAAAGGAATGCTGCGCAGGGAAGCTTCTACCTCCAATCGAAGGTTCATAGAGCAAAAGAATGTCTTGAAGCTGTATACCGAGGGGAAACTCCAGGAACAAGTTAAATTACTATGACTTCTATTCAAGTCCGAAGCCAGATCTGTATGTGTCAAACTTCTACCATTACGACGAGTTTGCTCTCTCCTCCCTCTACTATGATTACAGAAAGTAATGGTTTATGAGATAGAAAAAAATGTATATACTCCCAAAATTTGATGTAACTTTGAAGTGAATAAGAACCTATGGTTTGTCCCCTTGAATCCGAGAAGGATTTAACTTGATGAACATTTTGAAGCTGCACCGTGTTACCGCAATTTGAAATTATGTTTTCCCTACATTTTTCTTTCATGTAAACTTGAAACTTGTACTTGAATGTATTCTCTTATTAGAGCATCTGAAAACTACAGACTCTCTAATAACAACTACAGATGCTCTAGTAATTGGCAAAATTTGAGTGGTAGTCATTGGCCAAATACCCTTTTTTTTTGTTTGAGATGAATAGTTGCTGGCCATATTTGGAAGAAGATGTAGCATTTTTCAAAATTCGGCTATCGGAAGATCATTTTCCGCACGATGCTCAAATTCTCTGAAAATTTACTACGGTGATGAATGATCTAATCGTTCAATTTTTTTTTATTAAATTTAAACCTATCGGACGGGATATGAAATCCCGTCTGAATTTTAAAAAAAATAAAATTAAATAGGAAGGGAAATGATTTCCCATTCCACAATATTCCCCTCAAAATTTCTCCACTACATTGTTGAGAAAAAAGAGGTAAAGTCCACTTTAATTTTTTTACTTTTTAAAGTAGCTAACGGACGAATGATGAAGGTTCGTCGGATGCTAATATTCCCCTCTCAAATGTTGGGCGGTGTATGATTCGTCGTTTCATCAAATATATTTTTTTCTTCGAATGGGGATATGATATCTTGTCCCTTATTTTTTAAAATTAAAAAAAAAATTTGCTCCAACGAAAAATGATTTCACGTCCGTATCTATTTAATAAAAAAAATAAAATTTTGAGCGAGACAGGAAATCATCTTCCGTCCGTCTCTTTTTTAAACTGAAAAGCCATTTTTTAGTTTAAACGACTACAACTCATTTTCAAATTTCCTATTTCTATTTGCCAAATTCCAAATTTTAACTTCCAACGATGCTGTTTGCAGCCTTTAGCTGGTTGAACAATCTTTATTGTGTCTTACAAATGAGACTAGTAATTGTTGCAGTATGAGCGAAGAGCATTTTTTTTTGGATAAATTGATTGAGTCGAACAATTCCAGCCTAAAAATAATATATAAATGAATCAGGAATGATACTAACACAATTACATACAGTTTACAAGATGTAAAATTGAAAGAAAATACACGAAAAATATACAATCTAGACGACGAAAACGGCAAATGCTAAATGGACAGCAAGAAACTGAAGCATATATACACACAGGTAGGTGAGGAGAGCGGTAGGGAGAGCTACAACAAAAGGTGATGCAGCTAGGCCTGCCTACCTAACAGAGAAGGAGATATGTCGCCCAAAAGCAACTCCCAAAGCCGGTAGTAAGCGGCCGAAGACCTTAGCAGAAACAAAGCTAGGCACATGAACAACCAAGCTCCATAAGCCAAGAAGAACTGAGCATACCTAGGCATGGAAAGGCAGTAGAAACGAATACAATGGTGAAAACCGTGGCATGCATACAAGAGATGACAGAGGAAATGCAGATATCTCAATTCAAAGCCACAAACAATAAGCAAATAAAAAGTGGAGAACCTTCTTACTGTCTTTCAGTCTCCTGTGTATATTTTGCTCTACTGCTGCTGTCTTATTTCTGTGGAGTTTCCATTTTGAATAACATGAAGAATTAGTCGGATAAAACCAGACTGGCCCAACAGTAAAAAAGAACTCATCAATGCCACAGTCACATACCCCCTAGATCGACTCATAAAGCAAAGGGTTCCCAGGGAGGCAATAATCAAAGCAACAACACACACAAATAAACTACAACAACAACAAAGCCTTTTTCCCAACTAGTTGGGGTTAGCTACATGAATCATGATTTTCCATTCTGCTCGGTTTAGCGCAATATCTTCTGTAAGGTCACAAGTTATCATATTTTTTTTCACCATTTTCACCCAAGTTAGTTTAGGTCTTCCTCTACCTCTAACTCTACCATCAATACTTATCAAATCCCTCTTTCTAATGGGGGCACTACTAGGTCTACGTGTGATATGTCCAAACCACCTAAGGCGATTCTCTCTTAACTCATATTGGATTGGAGCTACCTTTAGCATGTCTCGTATATGCTTGTTTCTAATTCTATCCTTCCCTGTTTTGCCACACATCCATCTTAGCATCCTCATCTCCGCTACACTCATTTTGTGGACATATTATTTCTTTGTTGCCCAACACTCTGCTCCATACATCATTGCTGGTCTAACATCCATCAAATAAAATTTTTCCTTCAACTTCAAAGGTATACGTTTGTCTCACAAAACACCACTGACACTTCTCCACTTAAGCCACCCTGCTTGGATCTTATGTATAATATCTTCACAAATCTCCCCATCTCTTTGTATAATCGAGCATAAATATCGGAAACGGTCTCTCTTAGATATCTCTTGGCCATCAAACTTCACTACTTCCTTAGTAACACACACAAATAAACTAATGTTAAGAAATATGAGGAAAAGCCAGAAAAATAGTAAATACCATTACTAAGCTGAACAAAGCAAAAGAGCTAATAAGTACACAACATAGGGGAGAGATAAAGTGTAACATCTCGCAAAATTAAGTTATGATAATTGTGCCCACGGGTGTTACACACATGTATTTTGTACTCTTACGAGTAATATCCGTAACATATATTTTCATGCGTATTTTGTATTCCAATTATTTATATATTTTTTGTCGTCTCAAAATTCATTTTTTTATCCTATCTCGAGCCAACTCAAATATTAATCTTAATCTTTGTGTTTTTACGTGCATTGCACGTGCTTTCAATACACGTGTCGATTCGTATATTCTACCGTTACAGGTAATATTATAAAATTTTCTACGTGTTCATTTATTTGTTTTTATAACTTGTTCGAATTCGTTTCATAAATTGAAATTCATTTTTTTCTCTTATTTTGACTCAAATATATTTTATACGTGCGACGCATGTGTTTTCTATGCACGTATTGATTATATTGTTGTATACATATATAAAATTAATAAAATGTATTTTTAGTATTTTGTATTTCGATTGTTATGGACATTTTTCGTTCTCTCGAATTTATTTTGTATATGAATATTTATTGGGACATGCTTTACACGTGATTCTTTTTATGCACGTGCTAATTATGTTATTTTTATTACAAAAGTTGTGCACTAAAATTTCATTAAGATTTGATTTAAGCAAATTATACTAAAATTTTGTTAAGAAAAATAATGTAATTATTTATTAAAGAAGATGGTTGAAAATGAAATGGAACAATAATATAAGAGTAGAATGAAAAGTGTACAAAACACGTGCACAGGTTCAATGTGCACTCTTTCAAAAAGGGTTGCATATAGGAGTGAGTGGGGTGAGTGTGTGAGCGGGTGTGTGAGTGGGCATGTGAATAGGTTAGTGGAGAAATAGTTACTTAAACCACATCCTAAATACCCATATAAATACCCCCTCACTATTAGCGATATATGAACACAAAAATAAATCAAACAAAAGAGAGACTCAAGAGAGGGGACTTGCTATTTTTTTTGGCTTTCAGGATTGGCATAGAGGCTTGCTGGATTTTTGCTTTTGGAGCTTTTACTAGGAGTTCAATTTGCTAGGGAATTCTTCAAATAGGTGGGTGTTTCTCCAACTTTCTAATTTATTGTTATTAGTAGAATGCTAGATTGTAGAATATACATGAGTGAATTGTTAGATGCATGATAACTTATATAGATTGATTATTCATATTTAGATTATGTGTAATACCCCATAATTTGTGAATAGTATAATAAATAAATATATATATAAAGAAATGAGATGTTGTCCTATAGGATATTTCTATGGGAAGGATTGTATGGAAAAATATTGATAAGAGGTGGGGGCCCACCGGTTTGGAAGAAAAGAACAGCACATGCTGTTGTTGAGGGATTTGCTCCCACGTGTTGACGTGGGGTGATTGGGGTGGGGCCCGCCGCCTATTGAATAGGTCAAAAAGGCAGATTTGCCTTGAGATCGAAATGGGATTGGATTTGGTAAAAACGTGTACATACACGGGATTTGTGAAAAGGAATTTTAGAAATATAGTCCCACATGGGAAATATACAAAAATAGTTTGAGTATAAATATAATTGCCTATGATCAAGAGTGACCTAATTGGTTAACCACCTTTTGAGAGACCGCCTGTGGTGGGCAGTTGTACTACATAGTATCTAATTTTTATTCTAAAAATATTAGTCTCAAGGACGCTGATTTCTAAGGTGGGGTGTATGGCCCACCGGTTTGGAAGAAAAGAACAGCACATGCTGTTGTTGAGGGATTTGCTCCCACGTGTTGACGTGGGGAGATTGGGGTGGGGCCCGCCGCCTATTGAATAGGTCAAAAAGGCAGATTTGCCTTGAGATAGAAATGGGATTGGATTTGGTAAAAACATGTACATACACGGGATTTGTGAAAAGAAATTTGAGAAATATAGTCCCACATGGGAAATATACAAAAATAGTTTGAGTATAAATATAATTGCTTATGATCAAGAGTCACTTAATTGGTTAACCACCTTTTGAGAGGTAGCATGTGGAGGGCAGTTGTACTACATAGCATCTAATTTGTATTCTAAAAATATTAAAATTGTTTGAAAATTGGGGTTGGGCGTTACATTATGTGTTGTTGATTAAATGTGTGAAATTATGATATAATTGATTTGGGGACATTTTTATAAATTTTTGTTTTGAGTTTTAGTTGCATTTCAGAAAATCATATCTATTAAAATAGATGGATTCTAGAGCTAAAACAATTTATATGAGCACCCCGTATATGTCAAGAAAATTTCCTTAAATTTTCATAATATTTGGATGTCGTTTACTATTTTAATAAAATCCAAACTTAGGACTGATTGGTAGTTTGGCTAGTTGCTAAAAATTTGTATACATTTCGGATTTTGATCATTTCAACATCTTAGATGCAATATTTTGAGAAAGGTCAAAATTAAGAATTTGAAGTAGACTCATTAACCTTTCTTTAGAGTCTAAGAAGTCAATTTTCCATGAAGAATGAAATTTATAATGAATTTTACGGGACTGAACAAGTGGCGGTACTTTAACTGTAGTTGAGTCTGTATAACATTTCGACCCTACTGTAGATTTTGAAGAATTCAGGGTTAGAAGAATTCAGGGTTATAGACATAATATTTTGAAGAAACTTATAACTACAAAGTTATAGTAGACTTGTATACCTTTAATTGGACCTAAATAGCGCAAAGTTTTATGAAGCATACAATTTTCTATGATTTTTACAAGTAGCATGAGCTGCAGTTTTCAAATTGTGAACCTACTGTTATGCAAATGAATTTAGACAAAGTAATTGAGGATGAATTTAGATGATCTTAACTACAATGTTGTATTAGACACATTCAGGTTTTGTATGACACTAAGAAATCTATTTTTTGAGTAGTATTGGAATTTATATAATTTTTACAATACCATTGGGTTGCCGTCTCAAGTTGAGCATTCAAATAGTGGATTACATATATATGTTGTTACCTTGAAAAGAAGTTGATAAAGAATTAGGCTTGGAGTATTGATTAGTTCATGTGGCCTAGGATCCTTAAGATTGTATGTTTGAGTCTTGGTGAGCTCGAATTTTGTTGTTTTTACTGTTTTTGAGTATATCGGAAACATAAATTGATTTCCGGGAAAATATTTTGATGGTAATTTGTACAAATATTTTTGGGTTAATTGCCCCACTTAGATAAAGGATTGAACACATATTTGGTGATTGGATTTGAAGAACTTGAATATAGATGATTTTAAAGGATATTAGTATATTGGAGAATTAAGATTTGATGAAAATTGGTACAAATGTTTTGGATTAAATTCCAGGTTAGAATTAACAAATTTTAGTATTGTAATCTGAATTGAATTATTAGAACAGAGATGTGTATCATATGAAAGGGAATTTTACCCTAGAATTTATGAAAAATGATTTATATGACAAATTAAGAGATAAATAAAGAATGAATTTGGGAGAATAAACGTATGATATTCGTAAGGAGTTTTATCAAGTTGAAATGCTTATAAGTGAATGAGAAGTTATATTTTGAAATTGACAATTCGAAGTGAATGTATGAACAAATCAAATGAATTGAATGAGAAATTGTATAATTGAGGTTAAGATAACCTAGAAGATCTCGGTTGAGATGTTGGAATCTAGAGGCTGAGCTAGACCCGTAGAGACCGATAAGTTAGGAGAAATGAAACTTGAGAAGTAGTCATTCTGGGCTAACATTTTCTCGTGTGTTGATTTAAGTCTAGTAGGGTAAGCTAGCTCTAGGTTGGGATGACTATAATTAAACCTAAGGACAGACACTAGATGGGAGATGTGATGAAGTATGGGCAATCATGAGTATAATGGCCTCATATGATTCGCGATGGGAGATTATCTCAAGAATTATCGGGGCGTGAGACATGATATCCAAAATCGCTCGCAGTGTGGGATTTATTTTCAGAATTATTGAGATCGAGTCGACGCTCATGGGATATTTGTGTGATGAGGTACCGTATGGCTCGCGGTGTGGGTTTTGTCTCCAGAATTATCGGGGTGTGAGGCATTATGTCCAACATCACCTGCGGTGGGAGAAAGACTTTAAAAAATTATTGGGGTCATGGCCCGTGGTGTGGATTTCGTCTCCAGAATTATCGGGGTTACGACTCGCGATGGGAGAACGGCTCTCAAGAATTATCTGGGTGATACTAGATACTCATAGAATATTTAAACTTTACATTAGTCACCGTAGTGGGAATTCATAGCGGGGGATCGAACCCTATATTGTGGAGTACGTTAAGTGCTTGCCCTCGGACCTATGTAGTATGAGATGCATATAATCTAAATAAGTGTGCATTAGTGCATCATAAGTGTGAATATCTACATTAGGCATTAGGTCATATCATACACTGACATGTTTAGGATACACATTTCACATTTTATTTCTACATTCAAGTTTGTGATTGCTAAAGTAGAAGAATCGCTATATTATAGCATTGCGTCAGTTGTATGTTGATAAATATGTTAATGTCCATATTTTGGATCAATAATCTGAATGCAATTAACAATTTAATTCTCTATCTCTGGTAATTTATACTTCTTTTCTCTTTTCTATAGGAAATAGCCTAGAAGCAACTAAATTAATTGGATTCAAGATTTACTCAGGACTAATCTATCACTGTGAGGATGAAGCACTGGAATGAAGACATTTAATTATGCATCAAAACATTTGTTAGGGGCATGATGGAGAGTTGTGTCAACAAGGTTGAAAGTGTGGGGTTTTGAAGATTTGTGATTCGAGCATGAAAAGCTCAGATCAAAGAAGAAGCATACTGAATACATGAAAAGATGAGGGAAACATCTTGACACAAGTCTGATCAGCTCAGTTCTACAAACACCTTTGATTCAAACATGTATCAGCTGTGCATGCAGTAGCACTACTTATCTTCACCTCAGTGTTTACAATCTCCATTTCTTCACTCTCTAACTCCCCTTTTCATTTCCTAATAAGTGTGACTTTACATCCACTGGTAAATAAAAGGGCGGTGAAGTTCATGGTTGAGTTGATCAAGCTTCAAGCAAACTTTCAGAGTTGTGAAACCAGACTGTAGATGAAGTTGCAAGCATTTCAAATAGCAGTTATCTATTACAAGGGAAAAATAAACTCAAGTATCGGCTGTGCATGTCAGATGCCATAGTAGCACTACTTGAATTCTCCACTTCATGGCTCACAGTCCCCATTCCTCACTCTCTAATTCCATTTTTTCACTCCCTATCAAGTGTGACTGAACATAAATTGATGGTTGAAGTTCACAATTGATCAAGCCTCAAATCATGAAAAATTTCGCAGTGATTAGAAAAAAAAGCAAAGACCAAGGCTGTGGAAGAAGTTGCAAAAGGTTCAAATAGAAGATTGCAATTGAAGTGGAAAATAATTTCATTCATGAGCTGTGCATGTTTCAGATTGCTACAGTATCAGCTATCAAAATCTCAAAATCCTAACACTAGATGCACACCCTATTGTCCACCACAGAAACATGAGTTATGTAGGGTTAGATGCAAGGTCTCTTTTGCTTTCAATGTGCACAAACTTCATCAGTTGTGCATGTTTATACAGTAGCACAACTGGAGACTTTCTTCATAGTGATTTGCAAAAATGTACAGCTGCTAGCCCTTTAAATCAGTCGAGTGCAAGCTAAGAAGGAGTGCACAAAATTCTGTGTGGAGCTGTAGAAGCCAGGATTTTTGGAGAACTATAAGAGGCAGTTGAGAGTACCATTTTGGAGGAGCTATAATAGGAAGATACAGATCTGCACAGTTGAGATAAATCCTAACAGCCAAGACTTCTACTACAACCAAATCTTTGCAAACACAGAACTGTACAGCTGCAGATTCCCAAAGACAAGCTAGTTAGTTGGCTAAAAGGTTTTGTTACCAAATCAAATTCTGGCTGCTGATGAAGGTGATTCTGATTCAATCCATTCCCCATATTAAGGAGATTGCAACTAATTAAATCTTGAGCTAGAGATCTACAGGAAAGGAAAAAGAAAAGAATCTATAAGAAGACACATAGGGGATGTGAAATAGCAGACTGGAAGTGTGGAGAGCCATTCAACAGCAAAGAGCAACTCAGAAGATAGAAGACCTACAAGATGATTGGAAGAGTGATCTGAAAATCTACTAGCATCAGCTACGGTTAGAAAAGGAGCAAACAACTATGGTGTTACTTCTCTATCATGTTTTCTTCTAGTTCAATTGACATACATCTTAGCTTCTGTTTGAATAGATCTATGATCAAATGTAACTAAATTTGTTTGGGGCATGAAGGAAGCTCTAGTCATGTATTTTAAACCCTATTAGTGCACAGTTAGCTCTTTTTGTGTTGTTCATTGATTAAACCATGCTTATAGTGTCACTTTTAATAATTGTTGTGTCATGATTGATCACCATATACATCATATATTTTGAGTTTGTTACATGAGCAGATTTAGATGACGAGTCTAGTGCTCATGATCAGTAACACAAGAACTCATTTGGGATCTAGAGTTTAATCAACATAAAGGACTAAAATAGATACCATGTTCTAGTTCTTTATGTGTTTGTCAATTTCCATTGTGTCATGCTTTCTTGAAGTGCAACTTAGTAGATATCATACTAAATACTTTAAGGAAGAAAAGAATTAGAGTAGATACCCATGCCTAATTCGATGCTTAGGGAAATCACCAATTTTAAAGTGTAGATATCATACCTTTATAATTAACAACATGAGCAATTCAAAATGATTCATAGTTGTGCATTAGTGTGGGTTTAGAATACATGACCAAAAGTGGAAATCAATGCCCCAACTCTTTGATAGATCTTTTTGCTCTCAAATCACCTTGATCACCCTCTTAAGTAGGAGTTGTTATCATTTTAATTTTTCTTTTTAATCTTCTTCATTCATAAAAAAAAGAGAAACCAAAACAAAGGTAAATAATAACAAACAGGCAAAGATAACATCCTTGAAATTGATTAGTGAGTTGTTTACTACAATGTCTGTGGATTCGACCCTTGCTAATACTACATTTCTGCCAACGATTCGTATACTTGCTGTTGGATCCTGTAGGCAAGACAACAAACACTAGAGGGGGGGTGAATAGTGTTTAATAAAAACTGCGGAAATTTTTCTCGGTGCAGTCGACTGAGATAAGGACCAGTCGATTGATATGTTCAAAATAATTGAAAATAACAACTCTGTGCAGTCGAGTGCTGAATGAGACAGGCGACTGAAGGCACAATGAAATTACAACTACAAACGGCACTGACCAGTCGACTGATGGTTCAAAAAGTCGACTGTCCAGAAACTTTTTGCAGAATTAAAATAAACAGAAGTGAATGCAAACACAAGATAATCAATCACAGAGTACACAAGATATATCCTGGTTCGGTCCTCCCGACCTACATCCAGTCCCCAAGCAACCCACTTGAGATTTCCACTATTCTTGAAAAATTACAAGAATACCCTACGGCGTTACGACAACAACCTTGTCTAACCCGTAGTCCTTTCTCTCAACCAGAGAAAGCCGACCCACTCTACTACCAAGAGTGAAAAGACACCGACTCTACAACCAAGACTCAAAAACACTCTCCGACCGAGAGAAAGAGTACAAGAATACTTTACAGTCAACCTATAGCCTTGTTGGTGTATGTGTTGATGCACGTGGCTAACAAAATAGGTCGACTTCTATACTCAGTCCAGAGCGAATTCAATGCTATACTGGACTGAATGTAGAGAACCAAAGTGTATGAACTTGAAAGCTTTGTTTCTCACAGAAAATCACTTAGAATGTTTTTCACAAGAATGCTCGAATGTATGAAAATCATATATCTATTCTCAGTGAGATTTGAAACTCTATTTAAAGAGTTTGATCTCCTGAACGTTGGAAAAACAGTTACTCAACTGTCAACCAACGGATCTGAGCTTTTGAGTTTGAAAAAATTCGATTTTAAAAAACAGAAAACGGTCAAAAGCTCTCGAACAGTCGACTGGGTTGCCATATGAGTCGACTGATCAGAGTTTGAATAATTTTAAACAGTTTTGTACTATCAGTCGACTGGCAGAAGCTTAAGTCGACTGGTACTCAAGAGTTAAAATTCTTCAAACTGTTTTGACTCTTTTTGGGGGTTTTTAAGAAACACACAATATAAAATTTTGAGTGTGTGTGTGTGTGTGTGACAAGGCTTTACATCAGACTAAGACTCAACAGAAAGTAAAATACAATGTTTACAAGACACAACAATATCACACATTTGAGCTTGAAGTCTTGAGTCTTGAGTCTTGAATTGAGTCTTGATCCTTGTCTTGAAGTCTTCATCTGTATCCTTTTGAGCTTGTTCATTTGTTCAGCTAGAATTGTCTTTGGTATGTGCACTGCAATGTTAGCTGTATAATATAGACACATGTTGCACTGTGTTGTGATCATCAAGATCAAGAATCAACATTCTCCCCCTTTTTGATGATGACAACACAATAGCTGATAACAATTTATATAGAAACATACAAGCATAGGTTTTAAAAGCTCCCCCTATTAAAAGCATAATATGCATACATAAAATAGATGTATTATCATAAGGAATGGATCAGTTGACTGAACAATAGATCAGGCGACTGAACAGAATGTGAAAATATAACAAATGCAGTTAGCTAGCAGCAGTCGACTGTATCCCTTGGGGAAGTCGACTGACCAGAGATATTTCAATACCCAGAACAATGTTACAATGTTAACAAATTAAGACATAAGTAACACATAACACAGATAGACAAAATGTAAGTAACACATAACACAGATAGACAAAATGTAAGTAACACATAACACAGATAGACAAAATGTAAGTAACACATAACACAGATAGACAAAATGTAACTCAGATATTTCTCTCCCCCTTCGGAATCATCAAAAAGCACAAAGTAACTTAAAATAAAGTCTTATACAAAAAGAAATGCTTTAAGAAAGAAAAATACATAATATAAAAATACAAAATCTTCAATCTTCTTCATCAGAGTCGTCATCATCATCTTGAGAAGGAGGATGAAATTGAGAGGTGAAGAGATGAGTGAGATTGTCTAGTTTGGAGTCGAGGGTATGGAGTTGGGTATCTACAGAGACTGAGTGCTTCATTAGGTAGGAAACACAGTCGTAGAGAGTACGTGGGTCATCAAAATTGGCTTGAAGAATAGGTGGATCATCAGATGTAGAAGGTTGAGAGGGTCTAGAAGTAGAACCTAAAGGAGTTTGGGAGAGAGGAGGAGACCTAGGGGGTGATCGAGTAGGAGTATCAAGGAGTTTCATACGTGCCAAACTAGCACGATCGAAACACTCATAACGAGAAACAACATTTGTCTCCGAATCTAGATCAACACCAAAGGCGATAAAGACTCTAGTTAGAAGACCTCCAAAAGGTAGAAAGTGAGTGTGGTCTTGATGAAGTTTAGAAAAAATAACTTGACCCCAATTAACAGCAATTCTACCAAAAATTGCATATATCGCTTTTTGTAATTCAATAGAATATTGGTCATAACTACCCTTTTTAGGAAGAATGTTATAGGCTAATATTCTACCGACAAGCTTAGCAATTGGTTTGATATTTTTGCTTGTCATTGGAGGGCCAGAATTAGGTAGGAAAATTCTAGATAAAATAGAAGGATTATCTAAAAGAATTTCATCAAGAGGTAATCCTACATCATCAATACCCAAAATTTCATTCATCCTGGTCGGTGTGAGTTGCATTTTAATATTCTTCACAGACGACCGGATAAGGACATCCCCATTTGGTTTTTGGACTACTCTCATATTTGTATAAAACAAATAGATGAGTTGGGGATAGTAATTAGGTTGGTTTGACAATGATAAAAAATCATAAAGACTGCAGTTTTGGAATAAAGGGATGAGATTGAAACGATCTAGATCATTAACATTGACAAATCTTCCAGGGAAGATTTGAATGGTACAAAAAACATACCAACGATCAAGAAGATCGGGACTCAAGAGATATTGGGTGTATTCTTGGGAAGAGGAAGTACCCTCATGAGAACGTTTAGATCGTTTGGGTGCCATGAAAAAGAAAGTGGAAGGATTATACCTAAGAAAGAGAGAGAGTCGAGCAGGAGCAAGCACAAGCAGCACTGAGAGAGCAGATCACCTTCTACTCCAAAAGCTAGGGTTTTGAAATTGGGGGTAAAAACTTGAGAACGGTAAGGAGTTAAAACGGCTGGTGAAAGGGGGTTTTAACTGTGAGGGAACGGCTGAGATCAAGGAGAAGTGAAATCGACGGTGAAGATTACAGATCACGGGTGAAAAGATAAGTGATTTCCATCTCAAAAGACGCGATGAATAGTCGCTGAAGATGATTTAGCTCGCGACAGTCGACTGGTAGGGAGATCAGTCGACTGAGTCGAGAAGAAAATAAACATTTTATGTCTACTAATCAGGCGACTGGTATAGGAACCAGGCGACTGGTCAGATAAAAAAATTGGTATGTTGTAAAAAACCAGTACAGTCGACTTACTCAAAAGTATAGTCGACTTAACAGTAACAATTTTCAGCAAATATCAATAAAATCACAAATTCCAAGTTCTCTTCTTAAATTAATAAAAGTATCTTCTTTAAGGGGCTTGGTAAATATATCTGCTACTTGTTTATCAGTAGAGATAAAGTCTAAAGATATATCTCCTTTTAAAACATGATCACGTAGAAAATGATGTCGAATATCAATATGTTTCGTACGTGAATGTTGAATCGGATTTTTTAGATAAATTAATTGCACTGGTATTATCACACATAATTGAGGGTTTTTCGAATGAAATACCATAATCTAATAAGGTTTGTTTCATCCATAAAATTTGTACACATGCCAAACTTGCAGCGATATACTCAGCTTCTGTGGTTGATAGGGATACGGAGTTTTGCTTTTTACTGCACCAAGATACTAGAGAATGTCCCAAAAAGTGACATGTACCACTAGTACTCTTGCGATCAGTTTTGCTTCCAGCAAAATCGGCATCGCTATAAGACAAAAGTTGAAAATTATCGGTGCGTGGATAAAATAAACCATATTCAGATGTGCCTTTAATATATCTTAAAATTCGTTTCATTGCTTTTAAATGAGACTCTTTAGGACTAGATTGATATCTAGCACATAAACATACGCTGAACATAATATCTGGTCTACTTGCAGTAATATATAAGAGTGAACCAATCATACCTCGATAGAGTTTTTGATCAACACTCTTACCTAATAAATCTTTGTCAAGAGTAGTAGTAGTAGCCATAGGTGTGGATTTACTACTACTACTATCCATGTTAAAACGTTTGAGTAATTCCTTTGCATATTTGCCTTGATTGATAAATATGCCATTTGAGGACTGTTTAATTTGAAGTCCAAAGAAATAATTGAGTTCACCCATGTGACTCATCTCAAATTCATTTTTCATGGTATTAGCAAATTCTTGACATAGATTATTATTAGTAGAACCAAAAATTATATCATCAACATATATTTGTATGATTAAGATATCATTCTTAACTCTTTTGATAAACAAAGTAGTGTCTACTTTACCTATTTCAAATCCTGTTTCTAAAAGAAAAGTTTTTAAACGATCATACCAAGCACGAGGTGCTTGTTTAAGACCGTATAAAGCCTTTTTCAATTTATAAACATGATCTGGAAATTGTTCATGTTCAAAACCTGGTGGTTGTTTAACATAAACATTTTCCGTAATAAACCCATTAAGAAAAGCACTTTTCACATCCATTTGATAAAGTATAAAATTCATAAAATAAGCAAAAGATAATAAAATACGAATAGATTCTAGTCTAGCAACATGAGCATATGTTTCATCAAAATCTATACCTTCTTCTCGATTATATCCTTGGGCAACTAATCTAGCCTTGTTCCTTACAACTTGTCCTGATTCATCTAACTTATTCTTGAATACCCATTTGGTACCAATGATAGTCTGATCAGGAGGTCTAGGAACTAAATCCCATACATCATTCCTTAAATTGGTTTAGTTCATCTTGCATGGCATTCATCCAATATTCATTCTCACAAGCTTCTTGTATATTTTTCGGTTCAAAATCCGACAAGAATGCTGTATGAGAGATCATATTAACATGTGAACGTGTCTGAATACCATGGGAGATGTCACCAATTATTAAGTCATGAGGATGATCTTTAACTTCAACAAATGACTTTGGTAAAGTTGAAGATATCACAATCGGATCAGTCGACTTGACTTGTTCTTCAGTCGACTGCTTTACGTCAGTCGACTGGGAGACCTTATCAGTCGTCTTATCAGATAGATTAGTTTGCTCTAAGGATTTAATCACATTATCTAAAGGTGATAAATCAGTTTCATCATCTTTATTTAAGGTTGATGAAGGTAAAGATTCATCGAATGTAACATGCATTGATTCTTCAATAGTCATTGTAGACTTATTGAAAATTCTATATGCTTTACTCCTATTTGAGTACCCTAAAAAGATACCCTCATTAGATCTAGGATCAAATTTGTCTAAATTATCTTTTGTGTTTAGAATAAAACACTTGCAACCAAATGTCTTAAAGTAAGAGACTTTAGGAATTTTATTAAAAAATAACTCATAACAAGTCTTCTTTAGTTTTGGTCTTAGAAGAATTCTATTTAGAACATAACAAGCTGTAGCAACAGCTTCAGCCCAAAAATGCTTTGGTAGATTGCTTTCAACAAGCATAGTACGTGCGCATTCTTGCAAAGTCCTATTTTTCCTTTCAACCACTCCATTTTGTGGTGAAGCTCTAGGAAATGCAAATGAATGTGTTATACCATTCTTGTTGCAATATTCTGTAAATGTTTCATTTTCAAATTCTCCACCATGATCACTTCTAATAGTGACTATGGTTAGAGATTTTTGATTTTGAATACGTTTACAAAAATGTGCAAATTCCTCAAAAGCATCATTTTTATGTTTTAAAAAGAATGTCCAAGTGAATCTTGAAAAACCATCTACTAAAACAAACACATATCTACTTTTATTTAAAGAAGCAACTCTAGTAGGGCCAAATAAATTCATATGAATTAATTCAAGTGGCCTACTAGTAGAGATTACGTCTTTTGTTTTAAAAGTGGATTTGATTTGTTTTCCTAGTTGACATGCATCACATAACTTATCCTTTTTAAAGGATAGTTTTGGCAGTCCTTTAACTAGGTTATATTTAGATAATTTTGAGAGATTTTTTATGTTCACATGTCCAAATCTTCTATGCCATAACCAAGATTCATTGTTAGAGGCTATTAAACAAAAAACATTTGAAAAATCAATTGCATTCAAACATAATTCATAAATATTATTTTTACGAAAACCTTGAAAAACAACATTTTCCATAGTAGAATCATAAATCAAGCATGCATCTTTTTCAAAAACTATTTTATATCCTTTATCACATAATTGACTAATGCTTAAAAGATTATGCTTTAAACCATTAACCAATAGCACATTTTCTATAATTGGGTTAGATATTTTACCGACCATGTCAATACCGATGACTTTGCCTTTGTTGTTATCTCCAAAGGTGACGGTTCCTCCATCTATACTTTGAATGGTGGATAGTAGGTTGGCATGCCCTGTCATGTGTTTTGAACATCCGCTGTCTAATATCCAGCGTTCTTTCTTGGGTACCTATAAAAAGTTTAAGATAAATATGGTACCCTTTTTATTGGGTCCGAAACACATTAGTTTGGGGGAAACCAAACCCATGAAGAGTTTGATCTTCCTTCATAAGCAGGAATATAATAAGTAGAATTACACATATTTAACATATATGAGTCAATATAAGCAATTCTATCATTCTGATTTAGACTGACTGGAACCCATACTAACTTGTTCTGTCCAGTCGACTTACCAGTGTTGTTCAGTCGACTGTTGGTGTACATTAGTCGACTGGTGGATACACTAGGTCGACTTATAAGAGATTTTGATCTCATCGAATAAGATCCACTTTCTCTGGACAGACGACTGGTTGTATGGTTCAGTCGACTTAACCGAACGTTAGTTTTGCTTTTATCACTGAAATTAACAACCTTTGGCTTTGCAAAGAAATCATACAACTTGTGTGTAACACTAGAAATAGATGCTGATTTATTCTTACTAGTGTTTAAAACAGGTGATTCTTTTACAGAAGTTTTTTTAAAACCAAGTTCATATTTTTGACTAGATGTAACTTGATGATAAAGCATATCATTTAAATTCTCTTTGCCTTTGTTAAACTTAGATACGTTCTTTGAAATCTCTTCATAATTCTTTTTGAGAGTTTCAAGATCAGTATCTAAACTTGCAATGCGAGAATTTAAGGATTTTACTTCCTTATCAAGGTTAAGATTTTCTTGATTAAGTGTTTGATTCACTTTCTCAAGATTCTTAACTCTAATCTTTTCTGTCTTTAACTCTTGGAATATTTCATTAAAAGCATCAAGAAGATCTTCGGAATCATAATCATTACTTACATGTTCTTGTGCAGCCATAAAACACACATTTGCCACTTCGTTATTTTCATCCGTTTCTTCTTCAGAAGATGAATCACTATCATCCCATGTAGCTTGATAAGCCTTCTTGTTCTTGGCAAATTTGTTCTTTGGATATTTGTCCTTCTTGAAGTTGGATGATTTTCCCTTGTTCTTTGCATTTTCTAAGGGACAATCCTTCTTCATGTGACCTATTTTATTGCACCTGAAACATGTAGGAGGGTCATTAGAATCTTTAACTTTAGAATGAAACTTACCCTTCTTTAAGAACTTCTTGAATTTCCGAGTGAACATTGCTATTTCTTCTTCATCTTCTTCCTCATCTTCTGAGTCTGTCATGGCTTTAAAAGCCAATGATTTCTTCTTTGCTTGGTGTGATTCTGTATTTTTCTTTCGATCTTCAAGTTAGACCTCATATGCCATGAGATTGCCAACAAGATTCTCGAGAGTAAGTGTTGACAAGTCATTCGCCTCCTCTATTGCTGTGGTTTTCTTCTCCCATTCTGGAGTGAGTGCACGTAGGACTTTTCTAACCATCTCTGCTTGGGTATAAGTCTTTCCAAGCGCCACAAGAGAGTTTGTGATGTCTGTGAATCTGGTAATCATCACGGACACAGTCTCATTGTCCTTCATTCTGAACATCTCAAACCTGTGGACAAGAACAGAAATTTTAGACTCTTTTACTTTATTTGTTCCTTCATGTGTTACCTCGAGTGTATGCCAAATTTGATGTGCGGTTGTAGCATTGGATACACGGTTGAATTCTTCCTTCGTAAGTGCACAAAATAAGGCATTCATTGCTTTGGCATTGTTCATAGTCTGATTCTTTTGATCATCATTCCATTGTGCATATGGAATGGTAGGGGCAGTGTATTCTGTCTCTGTCATTTGCCATATCTCATAGTTAATTGATTGAAGATAGATTCGCATTCGGCACTTCCAATAATTGTAGTTCGTTCCATCAAATAGTGGTGGCCGTTGTGTAGATTGGCCTTCATGGTACTGATTTGTATTTGAAGTAGTTGCCATAGCCTATAACCTCGCTCTGATACCAAGTGTTGGATCCTGTAGGCAAGACAACAAACACTAGAGGGGGGGGGGGGTGAATAGTGTTTAATAAAAACTGCGGAAATTTTTCTCGGTGCAATCGACTGAGATAAGGACCAGTCGACTGATATGTTCAAAATAATTGAAAATAACAACTCTGTGCAGTCGACTGCTGAATGAGACAGGCGACTGAAGGCACAATGAAATTACAACTACAAACGGCACTGACCAGTCGACTGATGGTTCAAAAAGTCGACTGTCCAGAAACTTTTTGCAGAATTAAAATAAACAGAAGTGAATGCAAACACAAGATAATCAATCGCAGAGTACACAAGATATATCCTGGTTCGGTCCTCCCGACCTACATCCAGTCCCCAAGCAACCCACTTGAGATTTTCACTATTCTTGAAAAATTACAAGAATACCCTACGGCGTTACGACAACAACCTTGTCTAACCCGTAGTCCTTTCTCTCAACCAGAGAAAGCCGACCCACTCTACTACCAAGAGTGAAAAGACACCGACTCTACAACCAAGACTCAAAAACACTCTCCGACCGAGAGAAAGAGTACAAGAATACTTTACAGTCAACCTATAGCCTTGTTGGTGTATGTGTTGATGCACGTGGCTAACAAAATAGGTCGACTTCTATACTCAGTCCAGAGCGAATTCAATGCTATACTGGACTGAATGTAGAGAACCAAAGTGTATGAACTTGAAAGCTTTGTTTCTCACAGAAAATCACTTAGAATGTTTTTCACAAGAATGCTCGAATGTATGAAAATCATATATCTATTCTCAGTGAGATTTGAAACTCTATTTAAAGAGTTTGATCTCCTGAACGTTGGAAAAACAGTTACTCAACTGTCAACCAACGGATCTGAGCTTTTGAGTTTGAAAAAATTCGATTTTGAAAAACAGAAAACGGTCAAAAGCTCTCGAACAGTCGACTGGGTTGCCATATGAGTCGACTGATCAGAGTTTGAATAATTTTAAACAGTTTTGTACTATCAGTCGACTGGCAGAAGCTTAAGTCGACTGGTACTCAAGAGTTAAAATTCTTCAAACTGTTTTGACTCTTTTTGGGGGTTTTTAAGAAACACACAATATAAAATTTTGAGTGTGTGTGTGTGTGTGTGTGACAAGGCTTTACATCAGACTAAGACTCAACAGAAAGTAAAATACAATGTTTACAAGACACAACAATATCACACATTTGAGCTTGAAGTCTTGAGTCTTGAGTCTTGAATTGAGTCTTGATCCTTGTCTTGAAGTCTTCATCTGTATCCTTTTGAGCTTGTTCATTTGTTCAGCTAGAATTGTCTTTGGTATGTGCACTGCAATGTTAGCTGTATAATATAGACACATGTTTCACTGTGTTGTGATCATCAAGATCAAGAATCAACACTTGCGAGGTTTTAATTTGTGTTCAGATTATTTATTCACTTAGATAACTCTGAAAAAATCAACAATGTAACTGACGTGCCCACAGTTTTCTAGTTGCATGATTGGTTCTGGCATGGATTTGAAGTCAATGTGAGAGATGTCATAAGATTGAGGAGCTTTCATTAACATATATGTACTGTACTTATTTATCTCCGTTGTGCTAATGTAAAGAACGATGTTGTGAATGAAAAGTTTTAAATTCCTTGTATTTTGGTACGAATTTGAAGTAAAGATCCTATTTTTGCTACGAATTACCTGTGTTTGGAATTCAGGGCATTACAATAAGATAGAAGACTCCTCTAGATAGAATAGAGGAGAAAAGATCATCGAGGCACCCAAAAACAATTTATAGCGTCAGCATAAATCAATAGTCGTACACATCAAAACAAGATAGAGTAGAGGAGTGTCAAAAACGCAGGAAGAGATACGCAGTGAATTAGATCTGCAAAGGGAGCGAAAGCAGTGTTAGGCAATACAATAAAATGATATTAAGGGGGTAGTAAAAACAAGTCTAAATTGGAAATAAGAGGCACCATCAATATGAAGATGATTTAAATGTGACTTAGCACGCTTGCACTGTGGGAGAATGGAACCACAAAAGTTAGCGTAAAAGTGAAGATCCTCGACTCAACCGTCGATATTACGGAATTTGTTAGAGAAGATCATGTTAGTTCTTTCTTTCTAGATAATCAAAATAAGAGCCATCATAGCTAAATACCACGAAGCAAGAAAGGATTTCTTGACTCGATGGGATCTCCATTGACCCCACCAAGAGGAAACGGACCCCAGAATACCATGAACATGCCAAGCATTCATGCAGATTAGCCATAAAGGACGGATGAAAGGGAAATCTATAAATAAGTTCTTGGTATCCTCATGCTCATTATAACATAAGGCACATTTTTTTTTACCTAAAGCAAAATTATTTTTGTTCAGAATCTCAACAGTGAGTAGTTTATTATGGATAGTCAACCAGGCGAGAATTTTGACCTTCAGAGGAGCTGAACATTTCCAAATGATCTTGGCGAAAGGAGAAGAGATGCCACCGGCATTAAGGAAATTATAATAAGACTTGACCTAGTAGGAACAGGAGCTATTCCATCTCTAGAAGGCAACATCATTAGGGTGCCAATGGAGGATCTAATAAGCAAAAGAAGCTGACAGTAACGTGGAAAAAGGTGGTAGTCGGCAACCGTAGCGGAAAATAATATGTCAATCCCTAACGTTATTATGATAAACGAGATAGTCAGCAACTGTAGCGGAACGGTGAGCAGCTATGTGAAAGAGTTCTGGAAAATTGGAAGCTAAACAAAGATTGCCAATCCAAAGGTCGGTCCAAAATTTGATGGTTACTCCGGTGCCACATACTTTACGTATCCCGCAGATAAAAGATTCAATAACTTTTCAAACACCTATCCAAAAGGGAGAAGCACGAGATGGGAGGGAAGGATGGAGTTCCGAAATTTTGTGACGGCGGTGAAACTTACGGGCAACAAGGTGGCACCAAAATCATCATTGTTGAGAATTTTCCATAACCATTTTGATGACGAAGATAAAGGATACCCAGACCTCCTTTATGCTTGGATTTGCATAAAGCTTTCCAATTTCACAAATGTTTGCCCACCTTAAAGACCGAGGAACCAAGCCAAATTTTTTTTTGTCTAATTTGATCAATACGCTTGATAACCCAAGTAGGAACGTAAAAGAAGGACATCATTTATAGTGGAATGGAGGTCAGAACAAAATTAATAAGGATAAGTCTACAGCCTCTAGATAAGAGGCGCCCTGACCAAGTATTGAGTCTTCATTTGACCCGCTTAATGGTAGGGATCCAATCATTTTCACTACAATTTGCCCCATCTTAATGGGATGCCAAGGTAAGAAATAGGAAATGTGGTGGGAGCGCAATTTAAAAATGTAGAAATCTCGATTTGACGGATACCAGATCCACCAAGCCAGATAACAGATGTCTTATTGAAGTTAATTGATAAACTAGAGGCCCGTTTGAAAGATATATAGAAGGAGCTTAAGATTGCGAAGGGTAATCCCATTAGGTTTGACAAACAAGATAGTGTCATCCGCGTATTGATGGTTAAGAACACCTCGAAAGCTGTGAAAGCCACCAAGCCCTTCGATAAGATGGGCATCCCACGCTTTACAGAGATTTTTGCTGAAAACATCAGCAACACGGGAGAAGAGAAGAGAAGAGAAGAGATGGGATCTCCCTGTCTGAGACCACGTTTACATAATAATTTCTCCCCTTCGATCCCGTTAATTAAAACAGACGAAGTATCAATGAAAAGGATGGATTTAATCCAATAAATCCATCGGAGACCGAAGCCTCGGTGAATGAGAATTTGGAAGAGGAATTCCCAATCCACCCTATCATATGCTTTTTAGAAATCCAGTTTTAAGATGATACCTTCCGTCTTGGATTGGTGGCAACCAGAAATATTTTATTGGGCACAGGCCACACTATAAAAAATAAATCTATTTTTTTTTTATAAAACTCGATTGGGCCCTATAAATTAAGGGAGAAATAACGGAATTGAGGCGATTAGCGAACACGTTCATAACAATTTTAAAAGGACATTGAGGAGGCTAATTGGTCTAAAAGCGGATACTTTATTGGCCCCCAACATTTTGAGATAAGCACAATGTGTGCATAGTTAATCCTATCAAAGGAGAAACGGCCCAAGGAAAAGGTTCGAGAAAATGTCTAGAAGATCATCCTTATGGAGCTCCCAGAACTTTTGAAAGAAAAAAACAAGGGAAACCATCTGGACCGGGGGGCTGAGTCACTCCTCATGGATGCTTTAATCTCGTGTAAGAAAAAGGGAACTTTGGTGCTACACAGATCATGAGATTCTAAACCATACAAGGAGGTCCAGTCCAGATGGATGGGACTTAAGGTGGAGGAGCCCATGAGGTTTTTAAAGAAAGTTAGGAAAGCCCTTTGAAAATCCTGATCAGAACGTAATTCAGTATCATCTTCCATGATGGAAAAGATACGATTATGCCTCCGATGATGGGAGGCAAAATTATGAAAAAAGGAGGTGTTACACCGGCTTTCAGCCATTTGACTTTCGCACGTTGAGCCGATTTGATGTGTTCAAGACGAAGAATGGAATTGAAATATCTCTTATAAACATTCCTATTGTACCGATCGGCGTCTGAAATGGGACCCAACTCTTGCAATTGGTCGATTTGGTTTATAGAAGAAACGAAGAATTGTTGCAATGCACAAGCATTCCCGAATCTTTCTTTACGCCAAATTTTACAGTTGTGCTTAACAGCGTGAAGTTTAAGACGGATACGACCAAGGCCGTGCTATCCAACAACTGAGGAGAGCCAATTAGTAATCATATTAGCAAATATTTGATCTTCCAACCAAAATTTCTCAAAACGAAATTTGGTAGGTTTGAAGAAGTTGAAGGTGGAGAATAAATCAATGGGAACATGATCAGAACACGAATTAGAGAATGCTTTAATGAAAGAGTTATGCAAGGAGTTGATTCAATCATTGGAAACGAGGAAACGATCTAATTTAACCATAGAAGGAGATAAACACATGTTAGACCAAGTAAATGATCTGCCATTGATAGGACGATCAAGAAGATGAAGGGAGAGAATACAATCATTGAAATTCATGGAGCCTCTCATTCTGGAAGAGTACCCTAGTCTTTCATGACTGAACCTAGTGACATTGAAATCACCACATAATCCATAAACCGTTAATCATACCATTAAAGGAGAGGAATTCATTCTAGAATTTAAGGCAAAGAACAGGTGTAGAAGGACCATAGACAGAAACTATGGTATGGTAACAATTAAATTCGAACCAATGAAGATAGATTTGGAAGAGTTTTAATCATTGGATAGAGATTACTCGATAAAGGGATTCTTTTAGTCCGAAAAGAATTCCTCCGCAGGAATTGATAGAATTAAGAGAGATCCAATGTGTGATAAAAGAGCCTCCGAGAAGAGTAATAGATGGAGAGCGAGAGTCTAGTCTTGTTTAGAGTCTAGTAATAGATGGAGAGTTCAAGTAATAGATGGAGAGCTAAGAGCAGTTTGGTTATCACCTTCAAGTCACGACTTCGTTTCCCTCTAAAATGGTGCTTTGCATTTTAATGCTCTTATCGTTCGTAAATTTGGTTTTGCTTCCTTGGTGGTGTACACTTTTGCTAGATATGAGGATTTGATCTTTTATTTATTTGCAAACTGGCCATCTGGACAGGGTTCTCTAGATTTTGTTAGTTGTACAGATATGTGGTGATCCTGATCGCTATAGCAATTAGCAAGTGATCACTTGTTGGGAGGGTGTTTTCACCCCTTCTCTTTCTATCATGCCTTTCTCGTTCCATTTTCGGTACAGAATCTTTCAGTAACACTAGTGTGTATATGTTACTTTTGCAAGAATGTAAGGAACTTGACAGTTGGTCAATCCATTTACAGGTCCATGCCTGCTTAAGTTGAGCTGGTTCTGACTTCTGAGAGAGGCACAATGACAAATCACAAATCTCTTCATTGCTATGTAAATATGATAAAAACCTCAACACGGAGACCTTGAATGGCGTCAGAAAAACAGAACGGCCATGACAATGAACTTTGAGTTGCATAATGACATTAAGAATTTGAATTATGTTAATTGTGTACTCTGCAAGATGAGATAATTTCTAAGAAGAGTACTAATAATGACTCCGAAAGAACCAGGATAAAGGATGAAAGTTATAAGCAAGATGAGATAATTGGTTAAGTCTCAGCAACCACTCTGAGTGAGTTGTTCGCACCCAAATAGATTGAAGAGGATCTGGCCAAAAATCTAGTCGATTTGAGGCTCGCTTAGTGCGACCAAGGAAGTCGCTACTTGTGGTCTACAAACTTGGGGCATCCGTCAGAGTGGGCGCGCGCGGGACAATGGAGATGCAGAATTTCACATTGAGTATAGGGATGGCAACTGGGCCGGGTCAACCGGCGACCCACCCGCGACCCGGCCCGCGAACCCGGCCCGTTTAAGAAGTTGGCGGGTTCGGGTCGAACCCGTGTACAGTAACGGGTCGACCCGGGTCGAAGAAAACGCGAATTCAACCCGCGAAACCCGGCCCGCGAACCCGTTAAGAACGCGAATTCAACCCGCCAACCCGCAGGTCGACCCGCGGGTTACGACCCGTTGGACCTGTACGGGTCGAACGTTCGACCCGTTACGGATCGACCGTTGACCCGCGGGTCGAACGGTCCGTAACCATTGCTGGCTTCAACAGAGCCGTTGCTAACGGCTCTTTAGCCCTTTTTTTGGCTTTTTTTTGTTTTTTTTTTTGTTTTTTGTTTTTTTTTTCACATTTTGAGCCTATAAATACCCCCAAAAATCTCTTTAAAAAATCACACCTTACTCTCTTACTCTCTCTACTATTATACATCATTTCTAAAAAAAAATTCAACAATTGTAGTATTCAACAAGCAAGTCTACAACGAGGCATATACACGATCAATTTTCGATCGTATCGAAATCAAAATTGAACGTCTTCAACTCTCTTCAACCCTCGTCAAATCTAATTCAAGCTCTCCTCAACTCTTCAATTGCGGAATTGGCAAAGCGCTTCTTTCTAGTTCTATTCTATTCTTATTTTCACGGTTTTTTTTACATACGCGCATTCCACGGTGAACGGTATCAAAATTTCATACCTCTCTCGTTATATTTTTTTTTGTGTTGTAGTTAAAATTATTGTTGGTTTTTTTATCTTCTCTATCTCAACCCTCTTGTTTTTTAGATTTTTTTTGTATAATTCACCGTTCCTACATTGTATATTTTTTTTTACATACTTTAGCACATTACTACATTATGTCTAGATCACACGGTAGCGGTCGTAGCGGACAAGATTCCTCCTCCTCTTTCCGTAGGCCACCAATTGTCCCAACTAGTGAACCCGCCCAAGAATACCATGATCCTCCTACCCAACAATGGGGTACACACGACGAGGTTGTAGGTGACATACAATTGGAAGAAGAACAACAACAACAACAACCAACCGAAACCACACAACCCCGTAGTAGTAGGAAAAGTAGAGGAGAAACTAGTGATTGGCATAAGTTTTACGATTATATCCTGGACGAACATACTCCGGGTATAGGTTTGAAAGTTTATAAAACATGTGGTAAAACATACAAATTCAAGAGGGGTGACGACACCGGTACAATTAGTAGGCACATCCAACATAACCATAAAAACCTTCTTGCTGAACTACAAGGCCAACAAAAAATCAACCCTAGGACCGGTCTAGTTGATAGCCACCCTTATGATTCCGATCTTGTTCGTCGGAAAATGGCCCGATTAGTCATTAAGGAAGAGTTACCATTTTCCTATCCCGAGAGTAGGGACCTGGAAAATTTTAATCAAACGGCCTTAAACCCTCATTTTAGAAGAATTCCGAGAAATACTTGCAAATCGGATTGTTTTAAAATGTACTTCAAAATGAAGGATGCTTTGATTGCAATTTTATGGAGTTTAACTTGTAGGGTTAGTTTAACTTCGGATTGTTGGACGTGTGTCAACAATATTCCAACGATGGGAATAACCTTTTATTGGATCGACAATGATTGGATTCTTCAAAAAAGAATTATATCACTTGCGGCGTTGCCGTATCCCCATAGTGGCGCTGAAATAGAAAATCGTATTATAGAAATTTGTGATATTTTTCATATTCGCGATAAAATTATGTGTATTAGTTTTGATAATACATCTAACAACAATGTAGCAATTACTACTTTAAAATCTATATTAAACCCTCCATCTGACAGTATTTTTCATGTTAGATGTGCATGTCATATTATAAATTTATGTGTTCAAGATGCATTAAAAATAGTCGATCCATATATAGTTAAAATTAGAAATTGTGTACATTTCATTGCATTAAGTCCAAGCATTTTCCAAGAATGGAAAGCTTGGTGTAGGGTTAGAAATGTTCCTTTTAGAAGATTTCCAAAGGATGTTAGACACCGATAGAATTCTACTTTTGATTTACTAAATATTGTTACCGAATATAAAGCAGTTGTAAATGATTTTTGTATCGCAAAAAATATGCAAAATTTGAAATGACTCCCCCCGAATGGTTTTTTACCGAATCTTTGTTGAAATTTTTAAAACCTTTTAAAACCGCAACTTTAAAATTTTCAAAAACATATGAATCTACTTCTAGTAGCATTTTTATTGAATTAGTTAGCATGATGCAAATATTTAACGAAATGTTAAATGATATCAATATTGGTGAGATTGTAAAACCTGCATTCCAAAAAAATTTGAAGTATTATTTTCCTCCTCCTATGTTGATTTGTGTTGCTACTGTTATGGATCCTCGTATCAAATTAGAAGGTACAAAGAGTTTGATAGAAATATTTTTTGCATTACTTGAGGAAAATGTAGAATTAGTAATTGATTGCGCTACTTTTTTAGTTCAGTTTGAATCTACGTTAAATAACTTGTATGATTATTATGATAGACGTTTTGCTTCTAGTAGTACAACTTCTGTAGTTAGTTCTTCTTCTGGTAGTTCTAAAGGTAAGAGTAAAAGTAGAATTGGTGATAGAACATTTAATTTACTTGAACAAATTCAATCAAAAAAACCTAGGACTAATCAACCTAATGAATTAAACTGGTATAACCAACAAGATTCTGAGCCTTCTACTTCTCCACTAGATATTTTACAATGGTGGAAAGATCATGAACACACTTTTAGTATTCTGTCAATTATGGCTAAAGATTTACTAACTCCTCCTGTCTCTACAGTTGCTTCTAAGAGTGTATTTTCTACAAGTGGCAGGGTTCTAACTGATTACAGGAATCGCTTGATGCCCGACTCGTTAGAGATGCTCGTTTGCACAGAAGACTGGTTGAAGGCTGAAGATAGGACACAAGGGAAAGCACTATCAACGTCCACAAGTAGGAGCAACTCGCCGGAAGAACAACAACAACAATACCTTTGCTTGTTATGTTAAATTAGAAAAATTGTAGTCAATTAAAATTTTATATAAGAAATATGTTATTGTATAAAACTTATTTGTGAATTGAATTCTTCATTTCATTAGAAATTGTGAAAATTGTATAACTTAAATTCATATGAATAATATTTCAAAATTTATTGCTAATTTCACTCTTTCAATCTTATTATTATTATTACGATTTTTAATGTTTATTAGTATTATTACTTACTTAGTATTATTATTATTATTATTATTTTAAGCTACAAAAAAAAAATACAAATCTACCCATATAAACGGGCCAACCCGCGGGTCGACCCGGCCAAACCCGTGTTCAACCCTAAAAGGTTCACGGGTTGGGCGGGCCACCCAAATCAAGTTTGGGCCCGACCCGGCCCGGCATGGCTAAGTGGCCAAACTGGCCCAAGCCCGCCCAATATACGTGCCAACCCGTACGGGTTGGGCCCGGACCGGCCCGTTCGACCCGTTCGCCATCCCTAATTGAGTACGTAGAGAGTTTGTAGCCATGACTGTAGCTAGTATATTTGTATTTTTAATCCTGAAATTATACTATTATTATTTATTATTCAAACAAAACAATGATTATGAATTATGAGAGCAATTATATTCATTAACACATGATAAAAAAAAGTTCATTCTTATTGCTACAAGAATGTTCACCTATTCCTTTTTCTTAAGATTTTTTTTGCAGATAAGTTTATAAAATTATTTGAGGACTTATTTAATATTTTTTAATTATGTTAATTAATTAACCTAACTCAATGTTAAACATAGAATAGGAGCATTTTAGGTGTAAAACTTTTTAAAATATCCATAGACATTATCCTCTATGGTAAAATTGGGACCACTACATCTTATTTTTTTTACCCACTAATATAATTGAATTGATGTGTTGAATTTCTACGTGAAATTTATTTGACATGAACTGTTTTGGTATCCATCATCACCTAATCAAATATTGGTTAAATTAGTTGCTTTTTTTTATTATACATGCTATAACCGGCCGTGCCAATTGGATTACACTAGAAGTACTTCTAGCATTTCTATATGTTTTTTGATGTTATAAGTTTATAACAGCGAGAAAAAAAGTTAAAAGGGTTTTTCGCCACATTACTCAGTGACAAATGTTCTAGTTTCATATAACTCACTCAAAATTCACTATGTCCATATAACTACCTCGAGCAGCTTTATAATTAATTACTCAAAATCATAATTTCAAGTTTAACAAAATCTTAATCCACTAAGCCCAAGTTAGAGAAAAATCTTTACTAGAATGGTCTTAAAGTGAATAAGAATGCAACTATAGAAAGCTGATTTTGAGCAAATAAAATACATCAATTTTGTTACAAAAGAGAGAGATAGGGAGTGACAAATGTTCTAGTTTCATATAACTCACTCACAAATCACTATGTCCATATTACTACCTCGAGCAACTTTATAATTAATCACTCAAAATCTTAATTTCAAGTTTAACAAAATCTTAATCTACTAATCCCATTTTAGAGAAAAATCTTTATTAGAATGGTCTTAAAGTGAATAAGAATGCAAGTATAGAAAGACAATTTTGAGAGAATAAAACACATAAATTTTGTTACAAAAGAGAGAGATAGAGAGGTGTAGCCGAATCAATCATCGTGGCTCTTTATTCATAACATATATATAGAGGGGAAAGTTAGGGTTAGGGTTTGGTAGTGTGATTAGGCCGACACCTGAATAGGTGGGCATCCACCTAATAGGTGGTCACCGTTCACAACACTTACCCTTGGATGCCTGCATTAAAACATTGCATCATTAAAAACTTTCGTAAGGAAAACACCACATTTGGGAAAAAATTCGTAGTGAAAGAAAATAGTACAACTAATTCTTCAGGAATCAAAGTGGCATGCGACTTACATTGCCTCATTAAAAATATTTCGAAGGAAAAACCCAGTGAGAAAAAACATCATCGAAGGAAAAGAGTACAATGCGCAAAGACATTCTTTAGGATGTCTCCATATGCTTGCACCGGTAGGATGCATCACCTTAAAAACACTAAAATTTGTTATATTTAGTTCTTACATCAACTTAAATTAAAAATCACCCCCCCCCCCCCAAATAATACATTTGGTCATTACCATGCCAATCTGGGCTACTAACCTTTGAAATCTGGACCGTGGGAGTGATTTGGTGAAGCTTCTGCAAGGTAATCTGAAGACTTGATTTGCTTCACATTAATCATCTTTTCTTCTCGTGAAATGTGCTTCGTCATGTCTCCATTGATGAAGTCTTCTTGAATTTACTTTATATAGGCTGCATTATCCTCATAAATGATTGTAGGCTTGTTTGTGACTTCTGAGAGCCCGCAACTCCCCCTGATATGCTGAACTAGAGACATTGACCATACACATTCTCTACTTGCTTCATGAAGTGCCATTATCTCAGAATGAATGGTCGATGTTGCTACAATTGTTTATTTGACTGATCTCCATGAAATAGACGTACAACTATTAAGAAAAACATATCATATTTGTGATCTCCCCTTATAGGGATCAGAACAAATAACTTGCGTCTATATATCCAACAAGGTTAGCACATTCACATGAATAATATAAACCAAAATCTAGTGCACTGTGCTAAATAAAAGAGTGTGCATGTTGCACTCAAATATGGAACTTCAGGACCCAGAATATCTTCATTTTTGTTCTTTCGGACGATATGGATCCCAGTCAACTTCTAGTGACCTGGCCACCATAGGTGTACTGATTCGATGACAATCACTCATATTGAATCTCTTCGGGAGATTTTCAGTATATTTGACTTAATGTAGTAAAATTTCATTCTTACTGTGCTCGATCTGCAGGCCAAGAAATTTTTTTGTTTCTCCCAAGTCTTTCTTCTCAAATTCATTCTTAAGATAGCTAGTAGCTTTCTCAATCTTTTCAGGAGATCCAATCAAGTTTATATCATTCCCTAGACATATAGATATTCACTGAGCCTATTGTACCACATTCTCCCGGATTGTTTTAGTCCATATAGGGCTCATTTCAATCTAATACAATGTGTATTTCTAGACTTGTTTTCTGGTAATTTAAATTCTTCGGGGATATATATATCTCACTATCTAGGTTACCATATAGGTATTCTGTCATCACATCCATGAGTCTCATATCAAGTTTTTCAGAGACAACAAGATTCATTAGATATCTAAATGTGATGATATCCATGATCGGAGAATACGTTTCTTCATAAGCTATTCCTGGTCTTTGTGAGAATCCTTAAGCAACTAACTATCCTTTATACCGTTGGATCTGATTCTTTTCTCTTGTTTTTCTTACAAACACCAATTTAAAACCTATAGGGTTTATTCCTTTTGGGGTTTGTACCATTAGACCAAACAATCCTCGTTTTGCAAGGGAATCTAGTTCCACTTGAATCGCATCCTTCCATTTTGGCCAATCTTGTCTCTTTCGATATTCAAGGATTGTTCATGGTTCAATGTTATCCTCATTTTCATCACCCTTTTAATCTCATTTGCTACTACATATGAGAAAATGTCATCCATGATAAATTCATTTTGATTCCAAGTTTCTCCTGAGTATGTGTAAAACACAGATTTCTCATTATTGTTGGGTACCGATACCTCTTTCTTAGTCTTTTCTAGGATCTGAGGCATATCCTCGATCTGAGCGATATGCTTTGTTTTTAGAAATTAAATCTTTGGTTCAAGACATTTTCTAGACCGTTATAAACTCTATATACAGTAAATGCTATTTTAGGAGATGCTTCTTCAGGAGCATCATGAACTCTCTCTACAGGAGATGCTACTTCAGAGTCTGCTTCTCCAGGAGCATTAGGTATGTTATGTTATTTAATCTCCTCTTCAGGGGGAGTTGAATCTTTATAACATTTAGGTCTTCCATGTTTTTATGTGGAACTGTTTCATTTGCTGCTTTATTTGGTTCTTTGGGTATTTTGATAATTCACGACGTTCATCTGGAACGAGGTATTTATCTTCCTTTTTTATCTTTCCCTAATGACGGTAATATTATCTCATCGAAATAGGATACTCAATCTCTATTCCTAAGGTATACAAAAATCATTGAAGGTCTATGAGGTAAATTCAGTTGTATTATCTAGTCTTATTGATTTGATAGATTAACCAGAGAAATGGATTATTTGAATCAATAGACTAGAAAAATATGTTCTAATTGAAGTATCGACCATAAAGTATCTAAAAATGCAATATCGGTAGAGGCAAATAGATCACAAGGTAATTTGAAAGAAAAAAAAGGCAATCAAGTGGTTCTCCTTCAATTGAAACAAAATCAATGGCTCAGATTCATCATCCCAAAAGACATCCCCCCCCCCCCCCAAAAAAAAAAAAAAAAATCCTCCTCACTTCATTATTGTCTCTCTCCCCTCTCTATGTAATAAATCACAAGGTAATTTGAAAAAAAAAGGCTATCAAGTGGTTCTCCTTCAATTGAAACAAAATCAATGGCTCAGATTCATCATCCCAAAAGACCCCCCCCCCCCACACACACACACAAAATCCTCCTCACTTCATTACTGTCCCTCTCCCCTCTCTTCACTTTTTCAGATCTCTCTCTCTCTCTCTCTCTCTCTCCCCCTCTCTCTCTACTCAGATTATTTTAAAAAGATTTCAGGTTTGTAAATTTCCGGATTTTTCATATTTTTAATGCTTCTTTTGATTGCTCATGTAGAAAATTTCACTGAGTTCTGATGTAAACTTAACCATACACAGAGAATTTCCAAGAATATGAAAAGATTGAGTTTACCAACTTATAATACCAATAAGTTAGAAATTAAAACTACTAATTGGTTTGATGGATTTTCAAAAATTGAAATAAGTAACAAGCCCAATTAAAGATTCACGCATAAGAATCAACAATTATACTTAATCGTTGTTAGCATGTAAGATATGTAATAAATATTTGTACTCTAATTAGCAAGTAGAAGCACACACACTAATATTTGTCGGCGATATTTGTGGGCGACAGATAATTCAAATAATAATCTGGAGATGATAAAGTAGTATCAAAAATATTTGAGAAGTGGAAAGAAGTTACCGGGTCCGAGGAAAGTGTCACGATGGCACGGGAGCAGAGCGGATGGTGGCGCTCGAGGGTGGCTGCGATGGTGGTGCCACAAGGAGGGGCGTGACTGTTAGTAGGCAACTACGACTTTGGATGGTGGTAATGGCGGCGGGAGGCCGTTGGGTGCTGGTGGCGTTGGTAGTGGAAGAGGGAAGGCGACACAGGAGTTAGGGGATTCGGGTGTGATGGTGGAGTTTTTGGAAGTGGTCGGAGGCGTGAGGGAGCTGACAAGGGTGGTCAGGTGGAGGAGAAAGGGGCTTGGGGGTTGATTGAAGAGGATAGAGGAGCGGAAAGGTCGGGAGGTTAGGGGGGTGGATCTGGCATTAGATTTGGAGGAGAAGAGGATTTCAGGTTGGTCGGGTAGAGTAGAAGAGTTTTCAGGATGGTTGGTGGAGGAAAGGGGCTTCGGGATGATCGGCCTGAAGAAGAGAGGGCTATGGTTTGGGTTTCAGGTTGAGGGAAAAAGAAGAGAGAAAGAAGAAGCACGAGAGGAGAGAGAAGGTGGAGATTTAGGTTTTGGGTAGTTAATAATCTGGGGATTTGGGGTATAGTTTAGAGCTTCTCACAAATCCTAAAACTTCTTAGGATTTCTCACAAACCCTAATAATTTCTTATGGTATCACACACAAAAGAAAAGAATGCAGAGCAATAAATCAACACACAAATTTTAAAAAATCAATAATAGCATACATTCTCATCATTCTCGAGGCCTATATATAGGCTCAAAACAAAATCTCATTCCAAATCTCCAAAATATTCTAATGCAGAAAATAAACAGTGCAAATTGCAAAAGTACTATATATGGCTAAAATTGCTAAAAACAAATATGAATGCTGAAATAAAGATAAATATGCTAATAAAATAGACATCCTAGATGACACCTGTGCTGATAGAAACGCCTGAGTCATATGAATCGACGTCCTCATCAAGTTCCTTGATTGATTTCAAATGCAATGGAAGATTTAAATAGAAAATTTTTATGCTTCTTTTGGTTGCTCATGTAGATATTCGCTTGGGTAAATTTCATCCTCTAAAGTTACACTCAAAAGTTAAATTTCATCATTTTGCACCGTCAAAGTTCTAAGAAGTTTGATTTTACACCCCCATTTATAATTATTTTTCAACATATGTCGATGGAAACATGAACTTTTATTTACAATTAATTGTTGTCTTACTATTCAAACTTGAGCTACATAAAATCCATGATGGAAATTTCAAATTCATACATTCGAAAGGTTGGAAAGTAAATATATCCAGTATTATACATGAACATGATTATAGTATACATCTCAGAAAGTATATTAATATCTTATAGTAGAATACACTGAGAACACCTGAGTTCATCGTCAAATATTTTTACCTCCTTGATGTATTAAACAATAATTTACTAGTGGATTGCCTGATGGTTGGGCTTATGTGTTTTATGTGAATCACTCTATGTACTTATTCTGGGGAACTGGGGCTAATGTTGTCGTCTCTGTTATTAGTTCTATCAACATGTAGCACTTTTTTGTATCTATAACTATATTCTCCGTTTTAATTATATTTGTTGCTAGTTGTATATAGATGTGTTAGCTGAAGCCTTGATGGCTATCCGTATGATATAAAAAAAAAATAGAGATACCTATGTGATTGTTTTACGACACTCTAATTATTTTTTATAACTTATCATGGAGTTTCTATCCCGGTGGTATTGCATATAAATGTTGATACCTATGTGATTGTTAGTCTAACATGATTCCATATATTTTACTATTTACATGGCTTTTCACATTGATCATCCCAAAAGACATTTTCTCCCAAAAGTTCTCATCCTCACTTTATTACTATATGCTCTCTCTCCTCTCTTCACTTTTTCATCTCTCTCTCACTCTCTCTCTCTCTCTCTCTCATCTCTTCACTTTCCAAAAAATGAGGAGCTACAAAATCAGACATTCTTCAACAGTTTGGATGATTAGAAGTAACTAGCATGCTGGAATTTTTTTAACTTCTTTATGTGCTTTGCCTGCATTTTCTTTATATGTTGCATCGTTCTCGAAGACGTGTCATAGGCACGTGTCCACAGGCAAACCTAGTTCATCAATAAATTCTAAAAAAAATTGTTCTCAAATCATAAGTGCTAAAAACAAAGTTTCAAAAATACCAACATAAGCCATGAAGTTTCAATGTCAACTAGTGCAATGTTAAATAAATAAAACTAAGCTACTTATAATCCCAAAATAATTTGCAGATGTCGAGTTTGTGTATAAATGACTAACAATGAGGGGATCCTTTAGTGTCTGACCAATAATAGGTCCTTGATTAGGAGTGAGCTACTGTCTCATAGTGGTATGTGAATCGACTACCCCAATGTGAGTGAAGTAGATCCTTAATGACAAGCTGGAGAATTTCTCTAAAATGAACTCCTGGTTCCCTATACAAGAGGTTACACAAATGCATTCTTTATTTCCTCGCTCAATGTTTCAATATGGTATTCGTTTGCCCTTATGTCCTTAAAACTCAGTAAATTTCTTTTGGAATTTCGAGAGTATAAGGCATTCTAAATAAGTAAATGGGTTCCATTAGGTAAAATTAAATGTGCTCTGTCGGATCCTTCAACAATGTGAGCAGGACCAACTACTGTGGATACTGCGTTCGAACTAGAATTATTATTGGAGAAAATATCATGTTCTCAAGGTTGGTGAGGTTAGTTGCACAATCAATCAGACAGAAGCTGTCTCTATCTAGTTTTCCCATGGATTCCAACATACTTTATAATTGCCTGGTAATTCATGCAAAATTTGAGGCCCTCCATGCCACAGACTGGTCACATACTTAATTTTTATCTTACTTATTCACTATAAATACAAACACAGTTAAAATTTACTAGTGGATTCTCCTTGAATCAATATTACAAGCGGCAATTGGAAAATAAAGTATTACTCGGTTTTGAAAGTGATCCTTCAACATATGATGCAAAAGTTTGACCAAAGTCTATTTCAATGAAGTTATATCACTATGAAAGCGTAGTATAACTCTATACTTATTCTCCTCTTATTCCAACTACGTGTATGTCTTTCTCTAATTTTCTCAAAAATGACCTCAAGAGTGAAAGGATCTCCCAGAGTTAATATTTCGTTCAGATACACCTCAGTTGCACCATATAATGGTTCAAAGCATGAAACACCTCTATGTTGTGAGTCTTGTGACAGTATGCAAGGCAGTAGAATAACAAATGGAGACAGCAATAACTCAAATGTCACCAGATGTAATATTCATTTTAACTTTTTAACAAATAAATCTGATATGGGGTGTTTAGGAAGTGTCATAAGGTAGATTCCCATTAATAGATGAATAGACTAATGAAAGAAATCTATAACCTAAAGTACCAGGCAAGTACTAGTTATTGTAGATGCATCTAACATGCTTTAGTTCTAAAATGCATCATGTTTGAACTAAATTTGTCTTGTTGTGGTTTCATTACACCAGAGCACAAATGGGAAAGTAATTTGTGGTGAGTATTTTGGTTTCATTCATACAAAGGATACATTTAATATTGCGTATAACATGTAGAGGTACCTGGTATCAATATCATGCGAGAAACTCAAGAAAGCTATGTAGTTGCAATATATCCACTGACATATAGAGGAGTTTTCTGATATGTAAGATTAAAAAAAATAAAATTAAAGGAGACATTATATTTGATTAGTATAAGGGTGCATAGTACAACAATATATATATATATATATATATATATATCTTCTCTACCTATGGCAAAGTCTTCTATACCTTTTTCAAGATTCAAAATTAATAAACAACGATCATGTATAGATCAACATTATTAGAGTTTTATCCAAAGTTAGAACCGAACAGAAGAAAAATCATCAAAATTCACATCAGAAAATTCACAAAATTCACAGACATTAAAAACACAAGATAAAGCGATCAATATCAACAAAATATTAATTTGATTGAGTCATATGAGTAAATCTAACATGTATCTCATCAACATAAAATAATTTTATTGATTAATCTAACATAGATCTCATCAACAAAAATTAGTAAGCTACTTGGTTTTGGATAAGTGCAGTTGAATTCCATTTAATCTAAGTACCTAGATAATATCCAACTGATCAACCTATAAGTTAGAAAATGACCAGCATGCATATGGATAGGGATGAGTTGTAGATGATTCGATCAAATCATATTACAATGTCTTATATATATATAGAAGAGTAACTGCAAACTTACGGTATCAAATTTAACAAGCTAAAAACAAAATTCATTTGTAAGTACCAGAATCCTAACCTATAATATATGTAGGCAATTAAACAAATGTTTGCTATATGGATATATAAAAACATAGAATTTTCAAGCGTCGTATATAAAAAAAATGATTTTCATAGAGTAAAGTCGCTATTTTTATCCTAAATATTTCACATGGACTATTCAACATGAACATATCACAATTTTAATCACAACCCAACATGCATATATGAACATATTATTTTTTAAAAAAATAATCAAGTTTAAGGTTGCATGTGCATACGTGCATCAACTCCTTCCTCCAAATATATGAGAATAACCCATCAGAACATCGTAGACATAACTTCAAAATCTCAACTTGATGGATTATTTCAACACAAATAAGAGTCAAACATGAGAAAGAACTAACTTTTCTTAAGAGTAATAGACTTCCACTTATCAAAATCAAAACTCTAACCACAAGAATCAAACCTCCAATAATTACAAATCACTCACACATGTTCATGTTCTCCATATCAAGTTATCACGATCAGTATACGTCATGGATAAAAAACAAGTCGAGAGAAGAGAAGGGATGAATATCGGTTACCAAGTGAGGAGGCTCAACCACGGTGGCGGCTAGTGTTGGAGGTGGTGGCAGCACCAGTGGGGGTTTTGGCTAGTGTCGACACCGCTTCCCTTCCCTTCATCGGCCACAAAACCTTCAGAGAATTCGTCACAACAGTCATTACCCTGCGACAGAAGTCCGGATGGACACCTTTGCTACGAGGACCAAGAAGCAAGAGGTGCATGACTCCAGTTAGTCGGCGAGATCCCAGGAACAATAGAGAAGAAGAGGTGCTCATGACTTTTGTTGAATTCTGAGTCTTCGCCAATCAAGTCCTTAGAGCCCTCCAGGCTGCCTCGAACAAAGACCGCCAAATAAGTGATTTGCGCCCTAAAACTGAGGAAGAAGAAGTGTCTCGTATGTCAACTTGATCCGAGAGCCAAGAAGATGTGGTCCTCTGTTTCCTACGAGAGATGGAAAACCATCTTGATCGGATAGGTCAAAAGGGAGGGATTGGGGGGGGGGGTAATCGAGTCGGAGAATACTGCCCCATCTGACCTTCCTTTACTAGAGCCATCCTTGAAGCCTCTGTCTCAGAGAACTTTAAACCTCCCACTATTAATTAATATGACGGTGAATCTGACCCATCAGATCACATTAAGAGTTCAAAATTCTTATGATGATCCACAAATCCTCTGACACACTCCTCTGCAGAAGTTTTCCGGCCACCCTAAAGGGATCAATACAGGAGTGGTACTCTCGTCTCCCTCTAGGATCCATCTCCTTGGTCGATCAGTTTGAAGAACTCTAACACTTTGTCAGCAGACCAAGAAGAAGAGTGCATCCTTTCTCGAGTTGAAGCAAAGGGAAAGGGAGCAACTCGAGGACTTCGTCAGACGCTTCACCGTCGAGTCTAGATCCATCTACATCCTTGACTCGGCAGTAGCAGCTGCCACCTTCGGACACAACATCTGTAATACCTACCTCAAATCGTCTCTTGCAAAGAATCCACAGCGGGACTTCTCCGTACTCTTGCAAAGGTGTGAGAAGTATATCCATGCAGAGGTGGTTCTTCATCCCCAGAACAAAGTGACCTCTTATCCGGAAGCAAATGAGGAAGTGTGAATGAAAAGAGGCCTAAGAAGTCCTGGGTCTGGCCAACGTCGCTCTCCTCCGGTCTCTCGCTTTGACAAGTTCACTCTGCTCAACACTAACATACCAATAGTCTTCATAGAAATCGAGGGAGATGAACTACTTCTCCTCTCCTCTAAGATTAACCCAGTAAACAGGAGAATGGATAAGAGACGATGGTGCTAGTTTCATAAGGATCATGGTCATGACACAGATGACTGTCGAGCCCTCAAAGATGAAATTGAAGCTCTCATTCACAAGGTCGAGCCCCCATAGGATTGAACAGCCATAGAGGTCTCGTCACTGTTACATACTAGGCAAACCACGATGTGCACCGCATCTTGGTGGATAGTGGTAGCTCAGTGACATCCTTTTCTTAGAAGCGTTTGAAGGCCTCAAGCTAAGCAGGTATTATCTGAAACCCGTCGAGTACACTCTCCATGGGAACATAGAGAACACACCAACTGACATTGCTAATAGGCTTCTCAGTACTGAAACACCGGTGACCCAAAATGTGACTGCACAATCGGTTGCAGCACATTCCGTCGTTCTGCCCACGCACATAACCGTGGGAGAAAAACCGGAAAAGTTCAATGGAACTGGATTCAAAAAGTGGCAAGGGAAGATGCAGTTCTACCTGACCACATTGAAGCTGGACAGATTCCTCACTGAATCTGCCCCGATGCTGGCGCCAATGGATGCACACTCCGTTGCTGCAGTTGATACGTGGACTCAGGGCGACTACCTCTGCAGGAACTACAACCTGAATGGTTTGGTAGACTCCCTATAGAACGTCTATTGTGTCTTCAAGACGTCCAAACTCCTGTGGGGGTCCCTGGAAAAGAAGTACAAAACAGAAGACGCCGGGTCCAAGAAATTTATTGTCGGCAAATTTCTGGACTACAAGATGATTGACTCCAAAACTGTGGTGAGTCAAGTCCAAGAACTGCAGGTTATAATGCACGACATTGCTGCAGAGAATATGACACTGTGCGAACCATTCCAGGTTGCAGGGTTCATTGAAAAACTTCCACCTGGGTGGAAAGACTTCAAGAACTACCTCAAACACAAGCAAAAGGAGATGTCTCTTGAAGACCTAATTGTCAGGTTGCGGATCGAAGAAGAGAATCGCAAAGCTGACAGGTCCTATGGAAATTAGTCCATAAAAAAGGCCAATGTGGTGGAGCACGAACAGAAGGGCAAGAAGAGGAAGTTTCTGCCACAGGCCTCAAACAAAAAACCTCTTGCAAAGAGGTTTGCTAGGAAATGCCACAAGTGTGGTAAGCTGGGGCACAAAATTTCTGAGTGCCGCAGTAAGGACAGTAATCGTTCAGGAACTGGACATGTAAAAGGGAATGAAAAATCCCATGCACACATAGCTGAGAACTTGTCCACTGGTCTCTCTGACCTGGACCTCTGTGCTGTAGTATCAAAGGAAAATCTTGTGGGGAGCAATCCTCGTGAATGGTGGTACGATACTGGGGCCACCAAGCATATCTGCTAGGACAAGGAAATGTTCATCTCATACCAGAAGTGCAACAAAGATGAACAGCTGTTCATGGGAAACTCTTCCACCTCCAAAATTGAAGGAACAGGAAAGATAGTACTGAAAATGACTTCAGGCAAAGAGCTAACACTCACAAATGTGCTGCATGTTCCAGACATTAGAAAGAACTTGATATCAGGTTCTTTGCTAAGCAAGAATGGGTTTAAGGTTGTTCTTGTTTCTGATAATTTTGTACTGTCTAAGAATGGGGTATACTTGGGTAAAGGATATGTAAAGGATGGACTGTTCAAGTTTATTGTAATGACAGTCATCCCTAAAACTATTGTTCCTGCTGTTCTCAAAGTTAATGAAATAACTCCTATTGCCTATGTTGTTGAGTCTTCCTCTGTTTGGCATGAAAGACTAGGCCATGTTAATGTAAATTCTATGCGTAGATTAATTAACATGAATTTGCTACCAAAATTTAAGGTAGATAACTCAGAAAAATATAAAGTTTGCACGGAGGCCAAACTCACTAAAAATTCATCACGTTCTGTAGAAAGAAACACAGAAACTCTAGGTCTAATTCACACGGATCTGTGTGACTTAAAATATGTACAAACCAGAGGTGGCAAAAAGTACTTTGTGACTTTCATAGACGATTGCACAAAATTCTGTTATGTATATTTGTTACATAGAAAAAATGAGGCTTTGGATAAATTCAAAGAATATAAACTTGAGGTTGAGAATCAACTTGGCAAAACGATCAAAATCGTTAGAAGTGATAGAGAAGGAGAATATGATGCACCATTTAACATGTTCTGCTCGGAACATGAAATAGTTCATCAGACAACTGCTCCCTACTCACCCGAATCAAACGGTACTGCCGAGCGCAAGAACCGAACTCTAAAGGAGATGATGAATGCCTTGTTGTTGAATTCTGGCTTACCCCAAAACATGTGGGGGAAAGCATTGCTGACTGCCAACTACATTCTCAACAAAATATCTCACAAGAAAACCGGCAAGACACCATATAAACTGTGGAAAGGTAACTTACCTTCGTATAAATACCTCAAAGTGTGGGGGTGTCTAGCAAAAGTGGCAGTACCTAACCCGAAAAAAGTCACCATCGGACCTAAGACGATTGATTGCATATTCATAGGCTATGCACACAACAGTAGTGCATATCAGTTCTTGGTATACAAATCGGATATACCGGATATCCATATGAATACAATAATGGAATCAAGGAATGCTTCCTTCTTTGAACACGTGTTTCCATGCAAGGATACTACGTACCCCAAATGTACACGTGAACAAGGGAATACAAGCACTTCAGTTGATGAACCAGAACATGATACTGATGAGCCTAGACGAAGTAAACGGGCTAGAACATCAAAATCATTTGGTCCTGACTTTGTGATGGCCTTTCTGTTAGGGAATGAGCCCAGAACTTTAAAGGAAGTCATGTCTATGCCTGATGCTCCTATGTGGAAGGAAGCAATCAAAAGTGAAATAGACTCCATTATGCAAAATCATGCATGGGAGTTAGTCAACTTGCCTTATGGATGTAAAACTCTAGGATGCAAATGGATTTTTAAACAAAAATTGAAACCAGATGGTTCAATAGAGAAGCATAAGGCAAGACTTGTGGTACAAGGATTTAGGCAAAAGGAATGCCTAGATTTCTTTGATACATAATCTTCGGTTACAAGAATAACATCCATAAGAATATTGATAGCTATTGCAGCTCTACGTAACCTGGAAATACATCAAATGTATGTTAAAACTGCATTTTTAAATGGGGACTTAGAAGAAGAAATATACATGAAACAACATGAGGGTTACGTAGTTCCTGGACAAGAAAACAAGGTATGCAAGCTTGTAAAATCACTGTACGTCCTGAAACAAGCTCCAAAGCAGTGGCATGCAAAATTTGACAATGTTATGATGTCAAATGGTTTCAAAATAAATGAATGCGATAAATGTATCTACATCAAAGATAATCCAAATGGATACATTCTGGTCTGTCTGTACGTAGACGACATGCTCATTATTGGAAGCAATAACGACATTATTAAACAAACTAAGAGCATGCTTAGTCGCAAGTTTGATATGAAAGATTTAGGAGTTGCAGATGTCATACTAGGAATCAAAGTTTCCAGGATATCTGAGGGGATTACTTTGTCTCAAGCTCATTATGCTGAGAAAGTACTTGAAAGATTCAAGAATTACTCCAATGGGACAGCAAAAAGTCCCGTCGATCCAAGTCTTCACTTGTTCAAAAATACAGGCGAAAGCATATCACAACTGGAATATGCACGTGTAATTGGTAGTCTGATGTACCTAACAAATTGTACAAGACCGGACCTAGCACATTCGGTAAACGTACTGAGCCGATACATGAGTAATCCAGGACGAAGTCACTGGAAAGGAATAACAAGAGTATTGAACTACTTGTGACATACTCAGAGTTATGCACTGCATTACACCAGATATCCAGTAGTACTGGAAGGCTACAGTGATGCCAACTGGATATCGGAATCCAAGAACTCCAAATCCACAAGTGGATATGTCTTCACACTTGGTGGTGCAGCTCTGTCATGGAAATCCTCTAAACAAACGCTATTGGCCAGATCCACCATGAAATCTGAGTTTATTGCTTTAGACAAAGCGGCAGAGGAAGCAGAATGACTTCGAAACTTTTTAGAGGATATTCCTATGTGGAAAAAATCAGTGCCTGCCTTATGTGTACACTGTGACAGCCAATCGGCTATAGCACGGGCACTGAGTTGTATATATAATGGTAAGTCTCGTCATATCAGAAGGCGACACAAAACCATTAGACAACTGCTCTCAAATGGAGTAATCTCTATAGAATATATAAAATCGGCTGACAACCTAGCGGATCCATTTACTAAAGGTCTGTCGCGAGAGCAGGTTGTGAGATCATCAAGAGGAATGGGCTTAAAGCCTATGACGAAAGAGGATACTTGATGGAAACCCTACCTAGGAATTGGAGATCCCAAGATCTAGGTTCAAAGGGACAACTAAATCTTGTTGAATCGACGAAAACACTGAGAGATTAACATCTCATACCCACTCTTAGGATGATAAAACAAGTGCTGCCTGCAAATAGTTAGGATAAGCTTGGCTTTTAATGATTCCCATAGCTTTGAAATAAAAGTGGGGTATAGCAGGATACTTTTTATGGGCAATCACCTTGTAAGTGTGAAATGGGGCCGTTTCTAGGAGAATGAAGAGAGGCTACGTTCTCCAAGTTCACTCACGATTAACCAGGAATGTTCAAGGCCAAAATGAACACAACAAGAGAACTTAGTTCTGTGAGGAGATGAAACTGTGTGATAGATATTGTCTAGGTTCACATCAACGCCCGGGTAGTTCAAGACATCATGATCACTACATGGTTAAGTGAATCCGATAGCTAATTACTAAGGGTGGTTCAAAGTTGAAAAATTACTACCATTCCTGATGCAGTGATTTTCCGATTGTACTCTCAAAGTCTTTCTGTCATGTTTTTTGTTTTTCTGTCGTGTCTGGATGGTCTGGTAATTTCCATTCATGTGGGGGATTGTTGGAATTAATTTTTGCAGTTTTCCGGGCCGGATTCCGGCATGCTCTGGCCACCGGCGATGCCGAAAAATGAGTGGATTGAGATCCTCTCGACGAGTACTATTCCGTAGTATACTCACTTGCCAAAAACGAATTCCGTATGAATGAGAAATGTTGATCCAAAGTTGGGTACTTGAAAGGTACTAACTTGGCAACTTGGAGAAAATGGATAGTCCCATATCGAAAATTGGAAAAGACTTTTTCTAGTATATATACTAGAAAACTGGACTAAAGGGCGTGGCCCGGGGATTACCACTAACGTGTAGTGGAGAGAGGACTTAGCCAAAATGACAAACACGTGCGCGCGCCCGCCCGGCCCGGCTCCGGCCCCGGCTTCGGCTTCGGCTTCGGCTCGGCTTGGCTCGGCTCGGCTCGGTTCGGTTCGGTTCGGTTCGGCTCGGCTCGGCTTGGCTTGGTCTGATTGCCCAGACAAAAAAAAAACTCTTCCCCTACTGAACTGAAAAGGTTTTTCAGATTCAATAACTGGTACCCATTACTCTGTAACAACAGAGTAATGGCTCACCAGTTATGAATCTGAAGAGTCGCCATTACTCTGCTGTTACAGAGTAGTGGCATCTGAACAGTCTCCAATTTTTCTCTATAAATCCAGACAGAGTCTTTTATACAGGTACAGAATTTTTCATTTTGTTCTTCTTCTTCTCCTCCTTTGTGTCAGTGTCAACTGAGAGTACACCATAGACAACAGTTCGCTAAATCTCTGAAGCAAGGGTGCTGCGTTCCTCAGAGAAGGTACAATTGTATCCTGTGAAGCAATTCGCCGGTAATCGTCACACTACGGGGCGAATTCTGCTTTAAGGACAGAGATTATCAGTCTCGACTCTGTGCAAATTCTTTAACTTACTGTTTTCTTCTATGTATTTCATTTCTTCGCAATTTCTGTTGGGATTTTCTATTTTTATATATTCAGGTTCTAACATGAAGCTCCCCAAAAAAATCCAAAAAAGAAAACCTAGATCTAGATCTGAGTTTGGAGGGGTGGCGGCTAGGATTTCGTCGCCCCCTCCTCGGTCGCCCCTCCCCGCCGTCCACCCCTCCCCTCTCGCCGCCGCTACTCCCGCCGGAACATCCCATCGAGGACATCCAGTCCCGTCGAGGACTCTGTTCGAGAGACGCGCCGCTCCGTCTCGTCGAGGACCTCCAGTCCTCCCGTCGAGCTCCTTCCGGCGTGCTTCTCCACTCGGAGCCATGCTGGAGGGCCGTTGTCGCCGCAATGTCCCGTCGAGCCGTCCGCTCGCTCGACGATGGAGACTCCTCTGCCGCCGCTCCGTCCCGTCGAGGCCCTCCAATCCACCCGTCGAGCTCCTCTCGCGTGCTCCTCCAGTCGGCATTCGAGCGATGCTGAAGGGGCCAACGTCGCCGCAACATCCCGTCGAGCCATCCTTTCGATCGACGATGGAGCTCCCTCGCCGACGCTTCGTCCCGTCCAGCTCCAGCGAAGATGGATAGGAGAAGAAGCAGTCGTCACTACCGCAGTAGCGGTGGTGGTTCCGTCGATGGCGCCACCTTCGATTCATCCACTGATCACCCCGGTGTCTTGGGGATTTGATTGTGAGGGGAAGTGATTAAGATGGGCAATGGCAAGTTTCGAGGTCCGAGAGTGTTGTGGGTGGAGGAGTTGATTAGAGTTTGGCATTTGTGAGATGAGACGGGAGATTGTTGATGTGCAGCATGGTAGTGGGGCTTGAGCCTAAAGACGGGGTCCCCCCATGAGATGCACCCACTGGTTGTAGCACAGTTGTGGGGCTTGGGCCCGCAGACAAGGTCCCCACATGAGGTGAGCTGAGTGGTAATGTAGTATTCGAGGTGTTAGGAATTTTTGGTTGTTAGTGTGTAAGTCACACCCTGAATTCGACCTCCTTTAACCAACGGCCACAGGCTCCGCGACAGCACTGCCACTACGCCCTCATCAGTGAACGTGAAATCTACAACGTCCACCGCCCGCAGGGGCGATAGAGGAAGGTGATGCTTCCGTTAGTTGTGATTTATTACGGGTTTTTTTGTGTGAGAGAGAGAGTCTGAGATAGTTAAGATGTTGCTTCTCACTACTCTATGCAGGTGTATGTTGGCGTTTGTGAGAAATCACTTTAGAGAGTAAAAGCGTGAGAGAGGGAAAGGTATCCTCTTCACAGCTCTCTCTCTCTTTGACTGTGCCCGTGGTTAGGGTGAGTGAGAATTTTGTTTGGTGAGAAATCGCTTGAGAGAGTAAAAGCGTGAGAGAGGTGAAGGTATGCTTTCCACGATTCTCTTTTTGGTTGTGACTTTGACTGGGCCGAATGTGAGCGATTTGGAGAGTTTATGGGGTTGGGGAGAAGGATAGGAGCGGTGAACTTGTGAATCCCGCGTGATTCGATTCAGGTGGGTGTGCGCGTGTCGGGGAGGCAGTGCACGAAGCTTATTTGACGTACATACAATTAGTTGGTCCTTGCTTTGTGACTGGGCCCAAGATGGGGTCCAGTACAATATTGGTGAAGGACGGGGTCAAGCTGTGGACGGTTCCTTCTTGCCGACTGAGGGTTGTTTTTTTATTTTTTGGTCAACCCACCCTCTAAGGGTGTTGGAGTGAGCTCTAATTGTATGTACTGGTCATGTCGCTTTATGTTTTATTTACTTGTTTGTAGTTTATAATTTGGCCCAATACACTGGGTTTGTTTGGTTAATTGCTTATTAATGAAACATGGTGGCCATATTCCACCTTTTCTTAAAATTTTTATAAAAAAAAAGGATTTGAAATTATGAGCCCAATGATTGATGGGTGGTTGACAACGGTGCAAAGTGCTAACCCAATGTTCACATGTGTTGTAACCAAGAATTCCTCTTTATCAGCAAGTAGGGAAAGATACATTAGTGCTGATGGGCAACTCTAGAGGTGTGAAAGTTCAAGGAAAATGAGAATCAATTTAATAGCTTTCTTCGGAAAAATACTTCGTCTTCATAATGTACAGGACGTGCCTGATATTAGCTTAGATTTAACTTTCTAATTTTATTTTGAATAAGCATGATTACAAACTTGTAATCCCATAAGAAAGAGTAGTAGTTTCTTTGAATATAGATTTTATTGGGAAATGCTATGCATGTAAAGGTGATTAATTTATGCTACATGTGGACTTTCATGAAACGAACAAGATTGTCTCTTCTACATCTTCTTATACTTTAGTTAATTCAACTGTTGATGCAAAATGAAATTCGGCTTTGCTATGAAAATTACAATACTATGAACAGAATGAAGTTTTACGATTTGTTGTATCAAGAACTGCACAAAATTAAATTGGACCTAATTATAATTTAACCAATTTAATTTATTGCAAGTGTTCTAATCTGCAAATTATTCCCAGAGGCTGCTCCCAAAACAATAATACCATGTATCTATACTAATACAAATTCTAAGCAATACATCATGCCAACAAAAATCTTAGATTAATTAAAGATCATTATGATTAATTACAAGAAGATAAGTGTCCAAGCTAGAATTACTTCTTATATTAGCAGGTAATAAGGAGATGCCTGTCCATCGATAATTATAACAAACACAAAGCATCGATCGGGCATTTAACCCGATGACCATAATCTATAACCAGTACAAACCCACGGTATTTGAACCATCATCAAAATAAATCCTTGCTAGAATCCCCACCAAAACTGCCGAAACCAAAGCCATCAGATCGTCTTGTATCAGATTTCTCAAAGCTGCTGGATCGTCCAGAACTTGAGTTCCCAAAACTTCCAAAATCACCAGAACGCTTTCCAAATCCACCCGAAGTTGAATTCCCAAAACTACCAGAACCTCCAGAACGTTCTCCAAATCCTCCAGATGAGCCCGACCTAGAACTACCAAATGAACCAAAACGACCTGAATCGGATCCACCATAACCACCGGATCCACCATAACCACCAGACCTGCCTGATGAAGAGCCACCAAAACCACCTGAACCACTAGACCTTCCAGAACCACCGTAATCACCGCTACTACCACGGCTAAATCCTGAACCACCACTGTAACCACCACCACCACGGCTAGAACCACCCATACGTCCACCACCACCATAGCGGCCCCCACCGGAGGATTCGTACCTACTCCCACCCATTCCAGCAAATAAGTCTTCGCCTTCTACAGTAATCCTTGGAAGCTGAAAATGCATCGCGTTAAAATTAAAATAACAGCATCTCAAAATATCCTCAAGACTTGTGAGAGTAGACAAAAATGTAACAAAAGCTAAACCTAGTAAAAAAAACCTTGTACTCTACAATATGTGCACATGTTATATACCAAACTCTGAGGAAAGCAAAACCACAACAAACTAACACAAAAGAAACATGTGCTTTTTGCAAAATAAGTTTAAAATAGTTTGAGGACCCAACCAGTGTCAACTATAAAAACCATAAAACCAATCCAAGCCAAGCTGTAAATGCACATGTTTCTGAAAATTGTAAATACAGTATAGCAACTACAAAATAATATGATCAACTTCCTATCAAAACATTTTGCAGTTCAAAATTATTAAGAAAAAAGATCAAGTTATGTTATCATCTTTTTAAGCAAAAAACAAGATATATGCAAGTACTAAGGGAAAATAGTAATAACTCAGAAGCTGTAAAATTAAGACAACGAATCCCCCCCCCCCCACTGTGTAGCATATGTAAGACAAATAAAAGGAGATATCTACTGTACAAGTACATTATGCAGTCTATAAAAGCTTCTAGTTAAGGATACCTCTGTAAACTTGCATCCGACATCATGCTCAATACCTCTTAGGCTTCGAGACTGTTCATGACTATAGATGGCAATTGCACTTCCTTTTTTTCCAGCTCTCCCTGTTCGACCAGATCTATGAACAAAGAGCTCTGAAGTATTTGGCAACTCATAATGTATTATCTAGAAAAGCAAATCAGGAATATTACTTAGCAGACCATTTGATAGTGTGCAAAGAAAGCAAAATTAAAATGTGGCAGCTGCTGAGGAATGAGGGGGAAGATAAAAACAAAACTGACTAGCATACTACAAGTTATGCAGAAATTATGCTTCAAAAAAAGTACATGGCAATTGGCAACATCCATAAACATTTAGCTTATTAACTAAGTCATAATAGAACTTGGGAAGTGACTAATAAGTTGATAATGCAGTTGGTCTTCATGAATTCATGGTACAGGAAAACAGACAATTTTGTTTACATACAACATTTCGGATAAGTCAATACTAGGTGATAAGTTGCCCCATACACTTCTGACACAAACAAAATGCAGTAGCCAAGGATCAGCTAGACCCCCCCCCCCAGCCAAAAAAAAAAGCTTCTTGAAACAGCACGAGTTGCAGGCTCAAAAAGCTCAACCTAACTGTCAAAAAAATAAAAAGCCAAAAGCTCGTATACGCTTTCCATTTGTAAGTTGAACAATTGTGTTGATGGGAAGAGAAATTAATCACGGTTCTTGCACTAATTGACTAGTTGACATAATTTTGGGACAAAGGATTTGTTGTTGTTCAGTTGTAGAGAATAACAGTTCTATAACATTCTATAACTCACACTGTAAGAAATTTTTGTATATCAATTTCAAATGAACAGTACTGTGATTCATACTATATCGGGAAGAACTAGGTCTGCTCCAAGATAAAGACACTAATACACATCTATATTAGATCAAAAAAGCCTCACCAGATCAACATTTGGTATATCCAGTCCTCTAGCAGCAACATCAGTAGCAATGAGAATATTGAAGCGGCCATCACGAAAGCCTTGGAGAGTTCTCTCTCTCTGGTTCTGTGATATATCACCATGAAGAGGCTCGCAACCAAAACTGCGACTCATAGCATATGACAACCTGTCTGCATCACGCTTCGTTTGAGTGAAAATTATACATTTTCCACCTTTAGCGTGTTCCTAAATTAAAGGGAAGAAAAGAACGAAATTGTTAAGTTCAGAATTTACATATTGAAGATTGAGAAATGGATAGCGTGTAGAGGAGCAATCCTATTACCTTGATTAGTGGCCCAAGAATGGATGGCTTTGAATAATTATCTGTTCCAATAGAATAAAGAGAAATTCCTTCTGCTAATTTCTGATCATCCTCACCAACCTAAAATTCAAGTCTAAGTTAGCCTACTGGGAAGGCAATTCATGGGTTATCAAATTTTACATAGTTGTACACAAAATAGCCTCACTGGGACATGCCACAACAGGGAAAGTAACAGTTACGAACAACATTATTTGATGGCTTCCACCAATACATACTTATTCTTATTCTACTGCATATACTCATGCTTTCTTGTTATAAAATCAAATGAAAATAAACAACAGGACTGACCAAATTAATCTAACCCAGAAGTGATGCACCCAGTAATTGAGAGGACTGGCAAGATAAAATGCCTTCGCTAGCAACTAAAATATCATTCTAGTTCACCATAAAGAACTGATAATAAAACCAAACATTCAAAAAAGGGGAACAGGAGGTAACTAACTTACAAGGTCTATGGTAACCGGATCTTTTAAGTACTTTTGGGTAAGCTTTCTAATCCAACTTGGCATTGTTGCAGAGAACATCATACTTTGACGCTTTTGGGGTAACCTGTCTAGAATGATCTCTACATCTTCATCAAAACCCACTGCAAGCATTTGGTCGGCTTCATCAAGGACAACAAACTGCACTTCTGACAAATCTAAGGCACCTCTCTTAAGCAGATCAATAATTCGTCCTGGAGTACCAACCACAACGTCAACACCATAATTGAGCGTTCTCATTTGTGACTGAATAGGCACACCCCCATAAATACAGATTGTGTCTAGCTCGGAAGATTCCCTAAACTCCTTATCGACCTGCTTAGCAAGTTCTCTGGTTGGTGCCAAGACTATTGCTAATGGATTCCTTCCTCGACTGCACATTGAAGAATAGAATGTAATAAAATTATTCATTGAAATAATAATTAGAGAACTTATCAGATAAATAACTGCAATAGTCTTACCCATGTTTGGCATTGTATTTAGTAATTTTATCCATAATGGGAATTCCAAAAGCAAGAGTCTTTCCTGTCCCTGTTTTTGCCCGGCCAATCATGTCACGTCCTTGCATTGCTGGTTCCAGAACAGCTCTCTAGACAATAACCCAAGACCATTACAAATTAGGAATTTTACAAGTTAACCAGCTTGACTTCCAATCTATGCACCATGAGCACTTCTAGCAATGTCACATACATGGTGGAACCAATATTTGATAGAAAATATCTATAATCGTAGACAACCTAGACATTTCTCGACATTTCAACATATTATACACAAAATTCAAACAATTCTTTGATAATTGTATTTAGATTTAATTATATGTCAAATTCATATTTTAGTTGCAAAGTTCACACCAGTGATTTGTATTTGTTATAAGTAAATATATCACAATATAAGAAGAAAGATGCAAACAATATTTCTTATCAAAAGTGAAAAGCTCCATCTCATATTCAATGTCATAAAATATGAGTATGGAGTCTAGTAAGTTCAGCCAATGTCTACTAAGAAGATTCACATGACATCCAACACCTGCTACTAAATGAGAATTATTCTAAATTCATTCTAGATATTGTTGTCAACTCATTAAATATGCTTTCTCAAGTAGAAAAAAATGTTTGCAAAAGATGAGAAGATCAGAGTTTTTCTCGGTTTTTATGTCTAGTAAAATCCAAGTTTTACAAACATTCCTTGCAAAGAATTTAAATTGCAACTGGCTACGGGCGTGCGTGCAGTGCACTATACAGTAATTTGATTGGCAAATGAAAAACAGGTTTGTAACAATAAACCGATCACCGAATATATGAACATTAAACTGAAAGCATACAATGAACAAATTATTCCAAAAGATCCAGAAAATCTTCAAAGATGAATCACCAAGACAAACATAAACATATAAATAAAAAGATCAAGGAAAAGGTGAATTAGATCTTCAATGTATCAGCCTCAGAAGCCTATGGACCAGCAATTAGCAAAGACCAGTGACCTTGCAGTAACATCTTATGATCATGACGACTCAAATGCTATCTATGGTAGAACAAACATGCACCTTACACAACAAAGGATTGTCAATGGAGCCTACATTGAACATAGCTAAGTCATTTTAGAACAGTGGCTGTCAACCCTAAGCGATAACTTTATCCTAACCTTCATTATTTCGTCCTTAATGGTTGCAGTGGAAAAACTTCGACATTCAATATGCCATTTCCTCAATAAAATAAAATAGTAAACGACTTCCATAGTTTTTAAGGCAATGCGCCTTAGTGCCTCATGCGTTCGAAGAAAGTAATTTCAAGGCTTGACATTTTGCCTCCTGGCCAAGCAGGGTATGAGTTCAGAACTTTCAGCTCTCCAAGCACTAGACGATCACCTCAAGCATCAAGCAGGGCACTATCACATCAGATTAGTGAACAACCTTACAATCTTGGGAATTTGTTATTTGATATCATTAATTTAACACTCTTCCTTCACATGTAGTACAATCATGTACATTTAGGTTTATATATACCTTTATTCATTATCTCCTACAAAATTAACTCGGCCATGCCTTTTCATATTATTCTCGCTTAATGTAGCACCCCAATTTTTGAGGAACTTGTAGTGGATAATAGCTATTTATTTAGAAGACCTCAATGGTTTATTTGTATGTAAGAAAGTAAAAGGGCCACAATGCAAAAATGGTAAAGCCGATTTGGTGTAGCAAGTTGAATATTTATATGATGTCATACATCTTGATAAACATAGAAGGGTTAACATGAAGTGGACTTATATTTTCAAAAATGTATGTGGGTGTTTTGTGTTGTTAACTTGAGACAAGTTGGGTTCTCAAAGAATATAAAAAAGAACTGGACCTTTGTTATAAATTTAATTGATCTTGGGACAGTTGGAAAACTAAGTATGAGGTATATATGTTGCACGTTAAAAAGGAAAGTAAAATCTCTATCTACAAAGCACGTGTATGCTAATGAAGATGGTGGTGTCTAATTCCCCTCCACTGTTAATTTGGTAGACCGTGTGTATACTTAGATGGCCCCAAGATAATAGTTAGCAAATGTATATGAAAGGTTAAGGAGAAATATTTCATATATATGCATTCCCTAATATAGTTTATGCCTTCATTGTAATCTAAGCAGTTAAATCGAACTTAATCACCGATTAATCGGTATAGATCCGACAAGTTTCGAAGGCGATTAATTGGAAAAATCGCCGATTAATCATTAGTCGGACCTAGACCGATTAGTTCCAAAAACTGATTTTAACTGCTTAGATTGTAATCAATGTCTTTGGCCCATCTAAGTAAACGCATGGTCTTTCAAAATTAATAATGGAGAACAATCAGATACCACCTACTTCATTAGTGTATCACTTGTTTTATAAATGAAGATTTTAGTTACCTTCTTGACATGCAACAAATACACCACAAGCTTTACTTTCTAACCGAAGCCAAAGTAGATCAATTAATTTATGTCCCTACTCTTCTTTGTTACATTTTGAGAACCCAACTTGATTCATATTAACAACACAACACATTCACTTACATATTTCAATAAATAAATTCATTTTATATAAGCCCTTCTATATTCCTCAAAATGCATGATATCACCTAAATATCACTTTTTAGTATTTGCATTATGGCCCATTTGCTTTCCTACATAGTAATAAAACCTTTAAAAGAGCTTATAAAAACATAGTAGTATACTACCACAAGCTTCCCAAGCATTGGTGTTACATATAGTATCCTCGATTTTTTGCAATCCTTTTGACTTTTAATGGCCTGATGAGCATTGGTGAGGAATGATGGAAAACGATAAGCTATCTCTGAAACATCTAACATAGACTTGGCTTAAACATCATCATGCATCAATTGCTTGAGTAAGTGTAATTAATCATCTATTTATACTCATATGCTTTATTTGGTTTATTCCCATTCAAATTTTCCGAATTGAATAACGTTCCTCATAACTACCTCAGCCTTACACAGGACAGAGGCAAGGGGGCAAGCCCACTAGACATTTAGACCAATTAGCTTTACCCTCAACCTGGATCCAGCAACCCGAAACCCATACCCAACCATATGCAAGGACATAACATTAGATAAGGACATAACATTAGATGCTTCTAAAGGTACAATCCATCCCACATCTCCCCTATAAATAACCCAGGGCCAACAACCCACAGCGTTAAAGGGCATTGATCCTCACACCAACTCATCACCTAAGGACTCTCTTAGCCTTCTTCACCTAAGCCAATCCACCGAAGCCTGGTCTGATCAGTTCTTCATCTCACACTTGCTGAAATAATGGATTCTACGATGAAACCTAAACCCACTAAAATGACGAAAAATTGATAAACTTTCAATTTTTTATTTCATTGTAAATAATATACAAGTTATAAATAAGTAACTTTTTTAATCAAAAATTTACAGTGCTTTGCTTTGAAAGGTGATTGCTTATTTAGCTCCTTCTCCCTCCAGCAAGACATTCCAAAGCTCCGATCCAATTCTCATAACGATAAATATTGAATTTGGTTTTTCATCATAAATATAATAATTCAATTCAAACAAACAAAAATTGTCCAAAAAGTTTACCTGAATGGGAAAGAGCTTCGTAATCCCTTTCTTGGCCAAACACTGAACAATTTGAGATTCAATCCCTAACTTGGCAATCTCCAAACCCTCATCTGCCCCCTTCTTCGAACTGGAGCTACTCTCCTCATCAAAGAAGCTATCTTGCACCGCGAAACCAGCGTTAGAAACATCAGCGGCCCTGAACCCCAAGATTCGAGAAGCGAAATGGAAATCCCTTCGTGGAATCTTGGAGAATCCGAGATTCTTCGAGGAGAGAGCAGATCCATAGAATTGGTGAAGTGCAGATGAAGAGGGGTTTGAAGATTCGGGTGGGATGAGGCGGAGGAGGGCGGGTAGGGTTTGGTTGGATGCCAAGGAGGCGGATCGCCTGACTAAGAAGTTCATGGTGGTGGTGTAGAGAGAGAAAACCTAGGAGAGAGAAAGAGAGAGAAACCCTGATGAGCGGCTAGGGTTTTAGGCCCTTGGAAGCTCTGTGGTGATAGTGAAAAATGTAACGTAGGTAGGGAGGGGAAATATCTGAGATGGGAGGAGGGAATGGACGGGTGGGATTCGTTGATCTGGGAATCGGACGGTCAGTGAGTTATGAGTTGAGATGGGGAATTTGGAATCCAACACACTAACACAGGTTGACTTGGGCTTAAAATTTTTGAGAACATTTGTTGGACCCTTTTGGGCCTGTGGCCGATAATGGGTTAAGGCTGATTTGTAGAAAATTACATTATATTATTATACTAGATTTGCCCGTGGGGGCACATCTTCAGAACGATACAGGATATAAAAAGTCTTGTAAATAATAAATCAATAATTATGTAGCTCAAGTTTGAATAGTATGATTATAATTAGTTGTAAATAAAAGTTCATGTTTCCATAAGTGTGTGTGTGTATATATATATATATATATATATATATATATATATATATATATATATATATATATATAGGTAAATGCTGGAAAACTCAGATCTGAGCCGTTGGATCGCTCAAAATCTTGATCAACGGCTCAGATCGAAACCCACTAAAGCCTCCCACTAACGGTCTAAAAGCGGAGGGATAATTACGAAAATTCACGCCAAAAAACGTTTCAGACTTAGCGTTATTTTGGCGCGAAGTTTTTTTTTTGAAAAACTTATACTTAGGCCGTTGTTGAGAACAACGACCTAGGTTGTTTGAAGTTTTTTTTTTGAATAAAATTATACTTAGGCCGTTATTGGGAACAACAGCCTAGGTTGTTTTTTTTTAACAAAAAATTCAACCTAGACCATTGTTGGAAACAACGGCCTAAATATGTACATACTCAGATCTGAGCCATCTCCCTTACAACTCTTCGAAAACTCTCTCTCTCTATCTGGAGCTCCCAAAATCCAATCCACAAACCCTAGCTCTACTCCAACCTCCTCTCGCTCGATCTGAAACTCTTCTCAATCTCCCCCTCTTTTCGATCTATCTCTATCTATCTCTCCCTCTCCCGAATACCCCAAACCCTAATCCTATCTGAAATCTCCCCAACTCACCCGAACCCTAGCACAAATTCTACGATACCGTAGACTCTACAACTTGTTCGTTTATAGCAGCGGCTCCTCACATCTTCGAAAACTCTCTTTCTCTCTTTGAACTAGGTAGTCACTTTTCACAATTTAGTATAATGAAGTATGTTAATTTATTGAATTTTTTTCCAGTTTTTGAGTTTGATTTTGTACTATGAGTAGTAATCTTCAATATAGAGAGTGTACAATTTTTGTATCATGTGTGTTGTATCTACTTTGTGGACATTTTTGTAGATGTAGTGTTAGTTGTAGTTGTAGAATATGGAAAAAGCAAACAAACGAGATCCAAAAATTCCAAAATTTGACGACTTGGTCGGGCTCACCACGCAGAAGGCAACGCAATTTGTAGTGGCGATTTCCGTCTCACGGTTTGCAAGATACGTCTGTTTATCACTTTTATTCAATAAAATGGATATAAAGCGATACACAGTCGTATATTACAAACCGTGAGTCGGAACTCACATCTGCAAGTTGCGTTGGCTTGTGTTTGGTGTGCCAGACGTAACAGGCAAATTTTGGAATTTTTGCATCTCGTTTGTGTTGTATTGCCGCGTATATGAAAGAACTTCTATATACCTTGGAATTTTTTAGTACAAGCTCACTATAAAACTGTTCAAACGAATTCCAAAAAATACGAAACTATGGGAGTAGGTCGAGCTAACCACTCACAACCCAACGCAACTTGTAGTTGCGAGTTCCGACCCATGGTTTGCGAGATACGTCAATGTATCAGTTTCCGCTCTTTTTCAAGATTGAAAGCGATACACGGCCGTATCTTTTAAACCGTCGGTCGGAACTCGCTTGTACAAGTTGCGTTGTCTTATGTGCGGAGAGCTCGACCCAATCGTAAAGTGTAATTTTTTTTACCTTCATTTTTGTGGTTTTTCATGAATTTTGTTATGTATTTAACGGGTTGACAATAGAGAAATGGCTAAAAAATTACGAAATTTTGCGGGTAGGCCATTTACGCCGCTCACAAGCCAAAGCAACTTGTGGTTGGGAGTTCTCACCCACGGTTAGATATACACTTCCGTAGATCGCATTTCGCTCTTTTTTCAAGAGTGAAAGCGATACACGGCCGTTTCTTGAAGACCGTTAGTCCAAACTCGCTTCTACAAGTTGCGGTAGCTTGTGTGCGGCATTTTAGACCCATTCGCAAAGTTTGGTATTTTTTTAATGTTGTTTTTGCGGTTGTCTCATGAATTTTGTTTCGTATCTATATATATGTTTTTTTTTGAACAATTTGTTTTATAATTGTGAATTTTCTTACAGAGAAATGGTTAGAACGAGGAGAACCGGAAGGTCATCTGTTAGTGGTCGGGGCGAACATTCCGCAGAAGTAAGAGAACTATTAATTTGTATTGTGCATTTTGTATATAGTGGTATTGTTAGTACACTAATAATAATTGTGTTTTGTGTTCGTGTAGGTTGGTGCATCCGCTTTAAGTCCACCATGTCGAGGTCCAGGACCAATATATGATGGTGAACTGACCTTGCAAAACCGTCACAGATCCGTGGCAGTGTGGGGTGGGACGACGCGGAGGTGTAATTTCCACACCCACGAGACCATGACTGTGCACCCACGTATCGTCGAGTACCTAGTTCCGGCCGGTTTCTACGGAATCAGCATGATGGGTCAGGTGAAACTCGACCGAGCACTTCTTTCAGCACTCGTGGAGCGATGGAGGCCAGAGTCGCACACCTTCCATCTACCGGTCGGAGAGATGACGGTGACGCTACAGGATATAGCGATGATCTCCGTTCTTCCAATAGATGGGATGGCCGTGACCGGTAATTTGAACTTTGATAAGTTAGAGCTATGTAATCAACTCCTCGGTACAGAGTTTGATGAGGAGGCCACAGAAGATATGGATATTTTTGTCAGACAATCAATCCGACTATCTTGGTTGATGGGACATTATGAAGGGACGTTGAACGATGCATCGACCGACCACGATGTACAGTCGTACACAAGAGCGTACATTCTAACGGTGCTCGGAAGGGTTCTTTTGCCTAACTCATCCGGAGATACGGTACACCTCATGTAACTACGATTGCTCGCCGACCTAGGCATAGCTGGCCGGTACAGCTGGGGAAGTTGTACATGGAATGGTACAGTGCTATTACACATTTGTACATCTCTCCCAATTCAGAACTACCTGCCGGTATTCAACTACAAATTGAGGAGAGGGAAATTGAACCACCACCCGCGTATTCTAGTTCACAACCCATGTTCCAACCGAATGCGATACGTACATTGGTGAGTATGATGTTTAAATTTTGTTGAATTTTCCTTATATTTAATGTGATTAAATTGTTTGCAAATTTGAATGTGTTTAATATATTTTTTGTTTTTGTTTTAGATCGATAATACGTGGGACATGGCAAAAGAATGTGCACAGGTAATCAAAAGTAATGTTGCCCAGCCTATGAAGAAATTCGCGCAGAAGATGCTCTCTTCATGCCGTAGCAATTTAGATGTTTTGGGAGAGGGTAAAGCTTTGCAACGTTATTTGGATAAATCCGTACGTCAACAGCGACGTAAGAGCGTGAGGGGTAATGTAACCCCTATTTTTCGTTTTCTGTATTTTGGGTGTATTTTCTTTTTCCGTGTATTATCTGGGTTTGGGTTCTTTACAAAAAAAAATTGCTTTCTTAAATTCATTTTATTTCAAAAGTATTTCGTATCTCCTGTTAAAATCTGTTCTTTTCATTGATTGTATTTATTGTTATTTTCAAATAATTCTTATATTATAATACAAATCTATTGTTACTATTACTTTGATTTCCATTATTATTACTATTACTGTTATTTTTAATTCTATAATTATTATTTTGGTTATTGTTATTGTTTTATTATTATTATTATTATTATTATTATTATTATTATTATTATTTCTATAAAACCGTAATTGTCTCATTTTTGTGCTCAAATCCTATTTTAAAACCCTACAATCTATTTATTTTAATCCCTAATCCACTTATATCTTAAAACTCATTAACTATTATACTCAAACCCATTTTCCCCTTTTTACTTCTAAAATACCCATTTACCCATTCCCTACCAAACCCAACCCGATAGCACACCCAAACCCGAGCACCTCTATTCTTTTCCAGCCGTCTACCTCAATCCTAACCCTAAAAACTTATATTTATAAACCCGAGCATTTTTTTTGTTCCCTCGGCCGCTCTACCCCTCTCTGTGTACCCCGATCCCCTCCTTCTCCGGCCTGCACCCACTCCCGATCTCTCTACCCTGCCCTCATCCCACGGGTGTCCCCAGACTCCAGCAGCAGACCCTCCTGTGTGCACCCACAACCACCCTCCATCCTCCCCATGTCCTTCTCTTCCCGTCTGCTAGTGTAGCACTGCCCCCGCTGTGCCGGCCTCCCTTCGACAGCCACAACAACAGCAGCAACTCCGCTGCACTTCCCTTGCTGACGCTGTCTCTGCCCTTGCTACCATTTGCCTCGCTGTTCTCTCAACGCGATACACAACCAGGCTGTCGTCGTCTTGGGTCCGGTGTGTGCGTGTTGATCTCGGATATTCGTGTTCGTAGTTCGTGTGGGTTTCATTCGTTCGTGGGTGTTTGGAGCATAGTTGTGTTCGTGGGTTTGTGGTCGTTGCCGTTGGTTGTGTGTTCATGGGCTTTTCTCGCTTTTGGAGTTTGTATGTTTGTTGAGTTCGTTGTCGGGAATCCATTCTCGTTATTCTTGTTCATAATCGTTTTCATCGCCGGTTAAGGCAAGTAACTTGTATTAAATTCCTTTGTAAATACAAGTACTAAATACTGCTTGTAGTGGAGTTGGGTTCTAGAGACAATTTGTGTGTGAATCCCCTTATTGATATTGTCTCTATAGTGCTATTTTGACCATAGTTTCCTCGTGACATACATGACATGAATTAACATAGGGTTGACCACTTTTGTTGCATATATGCGTGTTATTCATGTGTTATCTTGTAACATTCGTGTTATTAGTGGTAGACTGTTGTGGACTTGTGAAATACCCTATACCATATTGTTTGGACATCTAGTATACTCTATATCATGTTTGGTTGTGTTTTGGATGAGTTCTATGCGAACTAGTGAATTTTGTGTATATCAGATATTTTCAGTTTTGTTGACTTTTTAGTTTTGATCAGTATTTCAGACACTATTAAGGTCGGTATTTGAAAATATTTTATAAACATGATTTGTAGAGAATTCTGTATATTTTCCAACCGTTTTGACGGATCTCAATTTCGATTTTCGGTTTGTGAATTATGTCGATTTTACTACAATTTTGTCAAAAGATTTTCAGATTGTGTTTTCTATGAATTCTAAGAGTAATCTATTTTTCTTATGGTGCTAAAATTATTATTTTGATCTGAAATTTTGAACAGTACTTCTAGACTTGATTGAGGTTTCCCAGATTTTTGGTGGAATTATTTGAGATGTTTTACAAACTTTTTCATGCTTGCAAATAAAGATTTTACGTGCATAATTTTACTACTATTCTGTAAAGAACCTGATTTTTGACCTAATTTTACTTGTTGTTTCTAAAATATTTCTGAATATGAAAGTTAACTTACTGTATCTATTTTATTATCCTTTTGGCAGAATTGGATTTCGATTTATGGTTTGTGAGATATTGTTGTTTTCGTACTACAGTATTTGTGATTTCAGATTTACAAAACTGTCGTGTCTTGTTGCTTTCTGATTTTTCTTGACTACTCTAATTATATTGGAAAATTGTGAAACTTGATTTTTTGTTACTATACATATAGGGAAATACCCCAGATTTTTCGTGGATTTATTTAATGAGTTTTCATGCTGTTTTCCTGTTTTTGAATACGATATTCTGATTTCTGGCTGAACATATTTTCTGGATTCAAATCATTTTTGAGTTATGATTTTGTGAAATACTATATGACTTATATATGTTTGCTGGATTCGGCCGGGAGTCTATTTTCTAGACCTTTCAATGGATTCATGTTTGTATTTTTGTAACAACGGGAATCTCAAATTTACTGCAGTATGGTCTTGCTGTCCTGAACTATAAATTTGGTTATTTTATCCTTTTATGTGTTATCTTGCACCCGTATATGTTTATCTTGCAACTTGAACTTGTTACTTGATCATGCCATGCTATTCTTGCCACGTTTTGTACACATACATGCATGTTTAATAATAATAATAAGTAACAAGCTGGGGTTAAGGGAAAGACCTTAGTAGTGGACGATATGGGTATGTGTACTTAGAAGGGGGCCCGTGATCCCATTACTTATTGCCGTGTTTCATGCTCGCATGATTAATGCCTGTTATTATTATATTCTGCCATGAACTCACGATTACATGATTCATGCCTGTTATTATTATATTCTGCCATGAACTCACGATTGCATGATTCATGCCTGTTATTATTATATGTTGTCATGTTTCATGATTACATGATTCATGTCTGTTATTATTACCAGTTGTCATGTTTCATGAATACATGATTCATGCCTATTCCTGTTGACACGATTTCACTACGTGATTCGTGCATATTTACCTGTTACTTATTACTTGACTTGACGCCTAAGTACACGGCCCTATAGAAACCCACCACTAGGCATAAGCGTAACTTGTTTGAATGTAGCAACCATGTGATAAAAATCGGGGTGCATGAAGTGCTACCTAGATTGTAATAAACACAAGACTTGACATGATATAACTTGACATACATGAATACCTATTACATGCTTGCCTGTTACATGTTTACCTACTTGCTTAACACTTGCTACTTGTTACTTGTACATGATACATGATACCTAGTGACTTGTACATGATACATGATACTTGATGCTTGTTTACATGATCCTTGTTCACTTAACACTTGTTACATGCTACTTGTAATTGTTCACCTTACCATGCTAGTTGTTATATTTGTTATCATGCATGGTATGATGTTAGTTATCTTTTCCCATGTACTTGTATCCTGTACTACAAGCGGTCCGTCACTTGCATTGACAGAAGTTTGTTTTCTTTTTCCTATTCCTGCAATTGTTAAATTCCAGATTTTGGAGATCAGCTGCCCGATGGAATTGGCGAGATGAGATACTAGATGCTGGAGGTTTGCTATCATGATTTCTTGCTATTATTATTATTTTCTTGTTTTGAATAATGTATCTTGATTACTTGGATTATTTGTATTTGGGCAATCTGACCCAGGATATTTGACTTATTCAGATCTCGATTATTTGTGATTATAATATTTTGGTTTCAAGTATTCTTATTGGTATTTTGATACATATATGCATGCTTGGTTGACTTTTCTTACTTCCGACTCTGATTATTCTTGTAAAAAGTTGTAAAGATCCTGACAGCTTATGGATGATAAAAATCATTCGCTGGGCTTAGTCACGTATCCATATTCCGTATTCTCTTTTGGGAAGCGGAGCATGACAGGTAGGCTATCTGGACCGGGGCAACAACGGCATTATCAAGCTACATCTCCACTTCAAGAAGAAGAGCAAGAAGAAGAGCATCAAGATAGGGTTGTTGGAGATATACAAGAGGAAGGAGAAGAAGAAGAAATTGCACCGGCGTCATCCTCATTCCGGCGCCGATAACCTGCTCAGAATAGGCGAGCACCACAAACTTACACGCACGGTGCTTAGGTAATTCCCGAGAGCAACACCCTTTTTTTTTGGAGTACTAATTTTTATTTTTATTTTTTTGTTAGTATGTGATAATTGTTGTTGGTCATTTTAATTGTTGTTGATTTAGTTGTTATTATGTGATAATTGTGAATTTTGTTGTTGTTGTTGTTGTTTTTGGAGAATTTAGTTTTATTTGTTGGAGGTTGTATGTATAAATTTATTTGGAGAATGTAGCTGATGGGATTGTATATAGTTTTTTTGCGAGAATGTAGTGTAGCAGCTGTACCTGCTGTGTGAAATTGTAATTAAAATTTTTTTTCTACTTATGTTCTATGTGGAAAAAAAAATGGATCAGTAGCTCTCTGTTCTTGGCTTATTGAAAAGGAGCAATTTTTTTCTAAACCTAGGCCCAACAACGGCCTAGGTTATAGCATAAAATTTGAATTTTTTGGGTTGCTCTCTGACTCGCCCAAGGTAAAAGGAGCAACAAGTAAGAGAGCAACACCCCTTTTTTTAAGCTTTAGCCGTTGTCTCCAAATTCATTTTATGCTTTTTACAACTGTCTCTCCACTCTTTACGAATAGTGTCTCTCGAACTCTACACCAAAGACATTCATATGTTTGTACATCGTTTATGTATTTTATTAATTTTCATTTTTAGCCATCTAACTAACCAATATACAATCGCTAAGGTTAAATGTTAAAAAAAATACCAGAAAATAAAAGATGATCTTTTCATTCGTAAAAATTATTTTTTAAATATATTTTTACCCTAATATGTAATTTCTTCTAGATTGCGTATACCTATCCAGTTTAACACCTAACCCCTAACCATACCCCCCAAAATGGTAATAATATTTCATCTAGGGTTAGTGTAAGGTTAAGGTTAGTGTTAACAGGGGTTAGGATAAGGTTAGGGTAAGCTAGGGTTAAGGTAAGGTTACGGGTTAGTGTAGGGTTATAGTAGGGTTATGGTAGGGTTATGGCAGGACTGTTATTCGATTCTAAAAGCACATGCTTCTTTCCTAATAAATGTGTTTCCATAACTTGCATACTATTATATTTCACTTTACAAAGTAGGTACCACATGTATATCCCCTACTGAATAACCTCCCGCATTTTCCCATTGGCACGAATACTCACCTTCTTTCCTCCCAATAGTTCGTTTCTCATTTGGGCGTGACTCTTTTTTGGTGGAGGGTTATGAGTAGGATTATGGTAGGATTACGGGTGAGTGTATGATTTTGAGTGGGGTTACTATAAATATTAACCTAATTATGATAACCCAAAACAAGCTCTTACTACAACTTCGATTCTTACAGAATTTAGAATGTTTGAATTTCATTAGTAAACAGATGAGCCAGGTGTATAAAAAATTCCCTACAGAGAGTAGATTGAAGGAGAAAAATTCTTGTTCTGTTTAACCCTACACTAACACATAACCCTACTCATAACCCTACACTAAACCGTATTCCTACCATAACCCTAGCTTACCCTAACCCTATCCTAACCCTTGTTAACACTAACCTTAACCTTATCCTAACCCTACCATAAAATATTATGGAGGCCACCACTGATAACTTGAGCTTTTGATTTGTCAGTAGGCTTACTTGTCAGAATTTTTTGAAAGAGTTTTAAGATATAACCACTAACCATACACTAACCCGTAACCCTACCGTAACCCTGCTCATAACCCTACACTCACCCGTAACCCTACTGTAACCCTACTCATAACCCTACAATAACCCGTAACCCTACCATAACCCTAACTTACCCTAACCTAATCCTAACCCCTGTTAATCTAACCCTAGCTGAAATATTATGGGTTTGGGGGGTATGGTTAGGGGTTATGTGTTAAACTGGATAGGTATACGCATTCCAGAAGAAATTACATATTAGGGGTAAAAATATATTTTAAAAAATAATTTTTACGAATGAAAAGATCATCTTTTATTTTCTGGTATTTTTTTTAACATTTATCCTTAACGATTGTATATTGGTTAGTTAGGTGGCTAAAAATGTAAATTAATCAAATTAATAAATGATATACTAGCATATGAATGTCTTTTGTGTAGAGTTCTAGAGACACTGTTCGTAAAGTGTGGAGAGACAGTTGTAAAAAGCATAAAAAAATATTGCAAAATTTCATATAACTTAGGTCGTTGTTGGAGGCAACGGCCTAAGCTTTACAAATTTTTTTTAAGCCTAAGCTTTAAAAAAAAAAGAGTTGCTCTCTGACTTGTTGCTCCTTTTAGCTTGGGCAAGTCAGAGAGCAAACCAAAAAATCCAAATTTTTTGCTATAACTTAGGTCGTTGTTGGAGACAACGGTCTAAGCTTTAAAAAAAATTAGTTGCTCTCTGACTTGCTGCTGCTTTTAGCTTGGGCAAGTCAGTGAGCAAACCAAAAAATCCAAAATTTTTACGATAACTTAGGCCGTTGTTGGAGACAATGGCCTAAGCTTAAAAAAAAAATAGTTGCTCTCTGACTTGTTGCTGCTTTTAGCTTGGGCAAGTCAGAGAGCAAACCAAAAAATCAAAGTTTTTTTCTAAAACTTAGACCGTTGTTGGAGACAACGGTTTAAGCTTTAAAAAAAATTAGTTGCTCTCTGACTTGTTGCTGCTTTTAGCTTGGGCAAGTCAGAGAGAAAAAAAAAAAAAAAAAACCATTTTTTTTTGGCTATAACTTAGGCCGATGTCGGCCGTTGTCTCCACGGCCATTGTTGGAGACAACGGCCTAAGCTTTAAAAAACATTTGTTGCTCTCTGACTTGTTGCTCCTTTTAGCTTGGGCAAGTCACAGAGCAAACCAAAAAATCCAATTTTTTTGCTATAACTTAGGTCGTTGTTTTCAAAATAAAATTTGGATTTTTGTGAGTTCTACACAAAAGACTTAGTCTTCAACTATGGCCGTTGTCTTTAACAACAGCCTAGGTTTAAAAAATAAAAAAAATTAAATGAAAAGTGAACACAGCAACTGCAGGCTGCAACACATCATTTTCAAAAAAAAAAAAACTACTACACACAATTACACTTCGATCCCACCAAATGTATAGTTAACAACAACACTAACACCAATAACAACATAAAAAGAACAACAACAACAAAATTAACAATCAACAAAAACCAACAACACTTGAGTCCCAACAACATTTAAAATTAACAACACTTGCATCAATATCTAACATACTGAAACTGTACATCAAAAAACTCCAATTCAAAATGGATCATCATATCTCTCGTCGGAACCCACTTCATCGGATGGATTCACTTCTTGCAGATTGATTGCCCTTCATTCAAAGACAAGTTTTAGTTAGTGACAAATTCATTTACCAAAAATGAAGTATAATAAATTTAAAATAGGGAGAAACAAAGAAAGTACGAGTCTTACCCCTTAAATAATGTTGGACAATTTTTTGAATCATGATCCATTTGCACAATGCCGCATGTTCAGCACCGTCTCTATTTTTTAATGCGAAGTTGCTCTCTTATTGGCCTCAATCTTTCGGCCCGAGACTTTTTCTTTGTCATGCATTGTTGTGGGTCCCTTACGCGTGTAGGTACGTGTCCACTGCCTTCATCATGAGGTTGTGAACTACCAGCCAGCTGTGTACTACCTAGCAGTTCTGTACTATCATGCGGTTGTGAGACCTCTTCGGGTTGTTCACCCAATCCGGGTTGTAGCCAAGAGACGCCTTCAATGATCTTCTGCAAATTCTCTAAAGTGTATTTATAACTTTCATTGGAGGAACAACTAAGATCGACAATCTATTTTGCGTGGTAGCTCAACTCACAATATCGAGAAGCAAAATTCTCGGTATTGGGTTCGATTGGAACAGATGTATAACTTTTTCTCATCACATCCTGGGTCCATCTTCTTTTAATGTATACATCCGGAAGGGAAGTGTGATGGCTGAACTGAAGAACCGCTAAAATATGCCTGCAAGGAATGTCGACGAAGTCGAAGAAGTGACAAGAACATGTAATAATTCAGTTGAGTTTGCATAACTGAAGAAGGCGAGCTGGTTCTAATTCTCCACAGAGTATCACATGCAAGGTTGAACTATCCGGTGTCTCAAGATCGCCAACGAATGTCACATTGTACATAAAGCTTTTTGTAACTTCATCTTGGAATTTGTAAAAAAAATTCAAAGTGTATGTTTTCACCATTTGTGCCTCCAAAACCCATTCGCTCTTCAACTTTGGTCTCTTCTCACGGTTACGATGATTTTCTTTCAGTTCTTCGTGTCTTTGCCTTCCCCAAAAACGGTTGAAGATGACACCAAATTCATACAAAGAATATTTCTTTTCTGTATGATGCTTCAGGGCATAATGCGATGACTCAACCCGTTGGCTACTCAACATACCGGCCCAAAAAGAACCTTTAGCATAGATAGGTGCCCAATTTTCACGGATATCAAATAAATCGTTCAACCATTTGTTATTCTCTAATCCGTATTGCGAAATCAATAAATTCCATTTTTCTACAAATTCATGTACATATTCAAAATTATAGATGACATTCTTCAATGATTCCCCAAACTTGTCGACATCGTTCAACATATGCACATTCTGCGGTAACTTATCCAATATGTGCCAAATACAAAACCGATGCCAAGTCTGGGGAAAAACTTTCTTCACTGCGGTGGCGATCTCACGATCTTGATCGGTGACGATACTGGATGAAGCACGATTTATAACACCTAACCACTTTTCAAAGAACCATTCAAACAAAGAGGTCATCTCATTTGGAATGAACCCACCTCCTAAGAAAGTCGATTGCCAATGCTGATTCACTCCAAAAAAGGGAACAAATAACATTCCATACCGGTTCGTATTGTACGTGGCATCAAAGCAAAGTACATCGCCAAATTCTTGATAATTTATTCTAGAAATACCATCAACCCACATACAATGTGGTAACCGACCTTCGAGATCTACTTGAATGTCATAAAAAAATGAAGGATCTGTCTGTTTCGTAGATTCGAAAAAATCAATTAGCATTTTAGAATCATGTCCTTTCAATGCTTCTTGCGAGTCTCTAAGTAAATTTCTAACATTTTTTTCGGTGAATCCTACTTGATCGTGACCACCACTTGCACTTTCGAAGAAAAGCATTTGTCGACATGTCTGGATATTAGCTTGGTTGAATTGATCTATTATCCTTTTATCCGTATTTGACACAGAACGGTTTCGGAGCAAAAATTGCCTTCTACCGGGTGAGGTGAATTCGTAATTGTGTGCTTCATGAAATGAATACAACACCTACGTATTACTTTCTTCGTTTAATTTTACACGAACGCATGCCTTGCAATCCGTTCTACATATTGTTCCCCGTCTACCATCACTATGTTGACTCGGCGGCGACCCGACTTTATTACACAGATATGACTTATCTACTTCCACTCCTCCCTTTAATTTATTTCCACCCTTACGTATTGCAAAACCCCCACATCGAGCATATGACGAATAGAAATTTTCGCCTCAACTAAAGTTGGAAACATCATACCTAACTTTGATTTTAGATATTCTTCGATTAACGGCATGGAATCAATGATTGGTTCTACCCGCACAAAATTATCGCCAACAGCAGATTTCTCTGTATCGTTGTTCATCTGGAAAAAAATACATTTTTGATAAATTAATACACACATCATATATAAAACAGCATGTTAACAAACGATTGTGATATATATATATATATATATATATATATATATATATATATATATATATATATATATATATATAAACAAAATATGTGAGCAAACCTCACAAACAACGTCCAAAAAATACGAAACTCTACAATTGGGTCCGGTTTGCCGCACACAAGGTAACAGAACTTGTAGAAGCGAGTTCCGATCTATGGTTCACATTCATTCTTGAAAAATGGCAACAATGCGATACATTGACGTAGCCCCCAAACCGTGGGTCGGAACTCGCAACTACAAGTAGAATTGGGTTGCGAGCGGTTAGCCCAGTATGTTCGCAAAATTTCTTATTTTTTGGATGTCGTTTCCTAGTGAAAAGTCCCTCAATAGAAATCAAACATTAATTATTGTTGTTGTTTGATATACGTTAGAAATCCGCACAAATGAGATCAAAAAATTCCGAAACTTTCGGAGTAGGACGGACGCAAAACACATGAACCAACAAAATTTGTAGAGATGAGTTTCGACTCACGGTTTGCAATATATGCCGATGTATCGCTTTCACTCACGAAAAATAGTCGAAAGAGATACACGGCCATACACTTCAAACCGTGAATCCAAACACACTTCTACAAGTTGTGTTGGCTTGTGCATGGCGAGCCCGACGTCCTCGCAAAATTGCATAATTTTTGGATCTCTTTATGCGTTATTACTAACAACGAACAACAACAACTAATACTACATTTACATCGACAATAAAACTATAATTACCTAATCCATAATTAGTTGCGCATAATATACACACACTCAAACATTGAATAAAAAATTTCAATCAATTAACCTAGTTATATTGACTAAAATATGAAAAAATTATTACCTTTCACAATGAGGGTTTTTAGAAAGGAGATAGAGGAGGTCCTTGCGCGCTGCTGTAGAGAAAGGAAGGGGAGTAGAATTTCTTTAGGATTAGGGTTTTAGGGTTGGGGAGATTTCGTATGGGTTAGAGTTCTTTTATAATCGGGATCTTCAAAGGAAGAGGGCAAGAGTGTGAGAAAAGGGAGAGATTGAGTGAGAAGCAATGAGCAAGAGAGAGCTAGGGTTTTTAGATCGAGAGAGAGAGAGCTAGGGTTTGGGAAATGAGTTTCGCGAGCTCCAGTAGCGAGAGAGAGAGTTGTGAGAGAGATGGCGAACTGAGTATGTACAAGTGTTTGGAAAAATACTTGTACATAACTAGGCCGTTGTTGGGAACAATGGCCTAGGTTGATTTTTTTATAAAAAAAACAACCTAGGCCGTTGTTCCCAACAACGGCCTAAGTATAATTTTCTGCAAAAAAAACTTCACAACGGCCTAGGTTGATTTTTTTTATATATAAAAAACAACCTAGGCTGTTGTTAACTTTTTGCAAAAAAAAACTTCACGCCAAAAAACGCTAATTCTGAAGCTTTTTTTGGCTTGAAGTTCCAAAAATACCCCTCCGCTTTTAGAGCCCCTTAGTGGGAGCGTTGTAATGCCCTGATTTTCATTTATGAAAATTATTAATTTTTGCACGTAGTGTGCACGTGCAATTTTTGTAGTGTGAAATCTTATAATTATTTTCATTATGGATGATGTGTATATATATATATGTGTGTGTGTATATGTGTTCTCTAATTATTTTTATAAAGGCCCATTTTTCTTCAAATAAACATAAGCCTTTCTTTTTAGCCCAAATCAAATTTATTTTTGTAAAACTATTATTTGGCCCATTAATTAAAGCTCATGAGTTATTTCTCTTTTAATTACAACTTGTAATGTAGGATATTTTTATAAGATTATTTTTATAGAAAATATAATGTACAACTTTTTTTAAATGGAGAACTAATGAATGCACGTGCATTGCACGTACACGTGCAAAAAAGCACCCTAGGAGGCCGGTTTTGGATTGGAGGGAAAATGAAAAAAAAATGAGTGGAGTTATGGTTGGTAGTTGTTTGATCATGGTTGGTTACTACAACTTCCCCTTGAATCCTAGCCTTTTATTTTTAACTCCTAGATTGATCCTAACCCTTCACTTGCTCCAAATTTTAGTATAAATACCCCCCCCCCCCCCCTGGCCTAGTTATTTTTGTACTCTTCATTTCTCCGGAACCTATAGTAGAAAATAAAATTGTTGGTAGTATAGTAAGTGAGATAGAAAGATTGAGAGTTGTGTGTGAGTGTGTTTGCACCAAGGGAAGGCCGGCATCATCATCAAGGAGCTCTCGGGTTGGCATCTTTTGAGGCTCGGTGGTACACATCAAGGACGATGAGGAACGCTCTTTTGACAAGGACTCTTGTGTTTAGGAGGTGTTGCAATTTTATTCTTCCCAAATAAGGTGGGTTATTTTCCATGTTTCTAATTAGATAGCATGCTAAGATTGAATTGAAATGATAATGCATGAAAAAGATTAATAAGAGTGCATTTAAATGGGAAAAAATGGCTTATTAGTTGATTGAAATGTTGCTAAATAGATTGTATGTTATTCCATCATCAATCTTAAGTTGTGTGTGAATTGTTTATAGTTATGGAATGCTTGAATTAAAATTCGTTATTAGCATCAAAACTAAATGCAAGTGCTAGTAGATGAAATTGTTGCCCTATGTGCTTAGATGGACTTTTGTGATAATGTTTATAATGGATGACTTAAAATATATTTTTGGGTTTGAAAGGGCAATATAAACAGGGAATTGATATAGAAAATATTAATGCTAAATTGTATAAGAAATATCGAAATGAGATGTGGTAGTAGTAGCGTACAATTTAAACTAATTGTATGAAGAATATGTGTTTAATTACTGGAAAAATTATTTTTAAATTACTGAAGTATAAAATATTGTTTGAATAATTATTCTGGAGATTTACAGAAAATTTAGAAAAAAACAAAACTCAAATGAGAGCTTTTGAAACATCGAAATGTTCTATTGAACAGAGGACTGATTTAATTAAAATATAAGTTGTATTCAAGACAACTTAAGCCTGTAGCTCAAGTGGTTGGGAGGCTTCTAATGCTACAGTGTGTGCGGCTTGTGTTCCACGGATCGCTGGTTCGATACTGGATGACACCATTTTATTTTGTGTGCATTTAAAAATTAAATCAAGTTCAGTGCGAGAGTATATAACTCTCCAATCCTTCTTTATACCAATGAGCACAAGTGGCCAAATGGCCAGAGCTTGCGGTTGGGTTCTCTTTGATTGCTGGTTCGAATCCTGGTCTCGGCCAGAGTTCTACTTTGTGGAAAAAAATGATTTTTTTGATGGGTTTTTTATGTCTAAAAATTATGAAAAAAATACTATTATTATTCTAAAAACATGTGTGATTTATGAAAAATAAATTGGGAGTTATTAGAATGAAATGAAGTATATTTTGGGAATAAAAGTGTAGTTGGAACTATGGTTCTACACTTGTATATTTTGTGAAAGATGTGTTTTGCAAAAGAATTGAAATAAGTGCTAGAAAAGAAAAATAACAAAGAAAGAAAATATATATCGTGAAGTTCGCGTGAATTATTCTTATTGAAGAATAGTGTGATAAGAATGAGTTGTGAATATTCATTTTGACCATATAATTGGTGATATGATTTTAATGTGGAAATAAATATTGAATGAAATACATGATGAATAATTGAACTCCATGTATGGTTATTGACTCATGAATAATTTAGAAATCATGTGATTGGAAAAGAGAAATGTTATTGAGTATGATAACTCAAACATGTGAATTTGTGAATTGAAATTGAAAATTAGGGTGTAGCCAAAACTCACACCGGCAAGTGAAGAGTGATGAATTATGATTATTGACATTGAAAAGACCAGTTTGGGTCATAGTGAAATGAAAGAAATAAGACTGGTATTAGTGAGAGGGCTAACTCTAAGAGCTTGATTTTGTTCATGATTTCATTAAATTAAGAATTAGTGCATAGTGAAGAGGTGATGAAAGTGAGAGAAAAACACAAGTATGAGGGCCTCAAGTCTACGATGTGAGAGTGATCCACAGAATGCATGCTTGATGGTCAGGACATGGCGTGGGCACTACTCCAGAATTATCGGGATCTTGGAGACACTTGTGGGATGTTTGGTGACTGCAAGAGGATCGTGTGCCATGAAGGAGGCTGAATTGCCACAGAATGCATGCTTGATGCGTCAGGACATGGCGTGGGATTCTCCTCTAGGTTTTCTGTATATGAGCTTGTACTCATAGATCATCTAGGATACTTACCGTAGTTATAGTAGTAGAGTAAGTCATGACGAGGGATTACACCCTACAAGATGAAGAACGATTAAGAGGCTTGCTCTCGGACCTATGTAGTATGGGATGCATAGAATCCGAACAAGTGTGCATTAGTGTCATGTAATATAAATAATTGCATTAAGGACTAAGTGCACAATCACAACACGACATCAATAGGGTATTCCCTTTAGTTTGATATGTGACAAGTTTGTGTTTGTTAAATATGGAAAATCAGTTATACTATTTCCGGCATAGAGAGGATGGTCGTGTATAATGTTCGTCGGTTGAATAAACTGACGTACCCACAGTTTTGTATGCAGGGTAAATGACATGATAAAGATTAAAGAAGAACAAATGCTTAGAGATTATTCAAATGTTGATGTACTTTTATATAAATATTGTAAATTTGCTTCCGCTGTAAAATGTAAAGTGTAAAGTTTTCATGTAACTCTGATGTGAAGTGAAAAGTTTTAAATTCCTTGTAAAATTGTACGAAAGAGGTGTAAAGATCCTGTGGAATCTCGAATTCAGAGTATTTTTGGAATTCGGGGCGTTACAGTTGAGCGGGTTTCGATCTGAGCCGTTAATCAAGATCGAGAGCAATTCAACGGCTCAGATCTGCATTTTCCAACCCATTGAAAACGTACCCGTTTTCAACCGAGCATTTGCCTATATATATATATATATATATATATATATATATATATATATATATATATATATATATATATATATATAGTCTTCTTCCGTTGCAAACGGGCCGGAACGGGTCTGTTCGCACAGACCCGTGCGAACTTCGATCTGAGATCCAACGGTCCAGATTTTTTTTGACCAAATCTTGCCTTAACCGGTCGTTGGAAAGAACGGGTTAAGGCAAAATTGTATTAAAAAAATTAGCCTTAACCCGTTCTTCCTAAAAACGGGTTAAGGCTATGGATATTCAATTTTATTGACATACAGTTCGTCTTCTTCCGCGCTCTTCTTCTTTCTTCGACGAACCCAAACCCAACGGGAAAAAAAACCCTAGCTCCGACATCTCCGTCCGCTCTCCCTCTTCTCTCCCAACTCCGAAGATCGAAACCCTACTCTTTGTGGAAGTCGAACTTCGACGATCAAAACCCTAGCTTCTCTTCCCCTCTTCGATACGAAATCGAAACCCTAGTTCTCTTCCAAATCGATTGCTTGGCTTGATTTGGACCTATCTTGTAAGGTATACACTATTTCTTTACGCCAATAATCTACATTTGTATTATTTTTTTGAATTTGTTTGTAGTAATTTATTTAGAAATTGGAAAAAAATTTATATGCGTTAGTAGATTTTAGATGTAGAATCGGGTTGACCTCAAGTATATTCAATTGCCGAATTATGTTGCTTGCATTAGTAACTTGTAGAATTAGAATTGTATATACGAAATTAGTTAGAAACTTTTCAGTGCGGTTATGGTTGAAAACCCTGCAAACGATCGTAAAAAAATACGAAACTTTCCGAGTAGGTTCCTCTCACGTAGTACAGGCCACACCAACTTGTAGAAGCGAGTTTTGACTCACGGTTCGAGAGATACGGCCGCGTATCGCTTTCGGTTGAAAAAAACCAAGTATAGCGGTGCACGGCCGTATATCGCAAACCGTGACTCGAAACTCGCTTCTACAAGTTCGGGTGGCTTGCCCTACGTGAATTCGACCAAGTCGGAAAGTTTTATAATTTTCGGATGCCGTTTGTGCGGTTTTGCTCAACTTCTTCGCATGATAGTTGTTTGACTTAGAATTTTGCAAGTGCGGTTAGATTAGATTAGAAAACCCTTCAAACGACCTCCAAAAAATACGAAACCATGCGAGTTGGTTGGTGTCACCTACGAGAAGCCAAACCAACTTGTAGAAGTGAGTTTCGACTCACGGTTCAAGAGATACGACCGCGTATCGCTTACGGTTGGAAAAAAACCAAGTAAAGCGGTAGACGGCCGTATCTCGCAAACCGTGAGTCAAAACTCGCTTCTACAAGTTTGGGTGGCTTGCCCTACGTGAATCCGACCAAGTCGGGAAGTTTTAAAATTTTCGGATGCCGTTTGTGCGGTTTTCTCAACTTCCTCGCATTACAAGTTTTATACTTAGAATTTTCTAAGTGCGGGTAGATTAGAAAACCCTTCAAACGACCTCCAAAAAATACGAAACTTTGCGAGTTGGTTGGTGTCCCCTAGGAGAAGCCAAACCAACTTGTAGAAGTAAATTTTGACTCACGGTTCGAGAGATACGATCGCGTATCGCTTTCGGTTGGAAAAAATCATTATAAAGCGGTATACGGTCGTATCTCCCAAACCGGGAGTCGAAACTCACTTCTACATGTTCGGGTGGCTTGCCCTACATGAATCCGACCAACTTGGAAAGTTTGAAAATTTTCGGATGCCGTTTGTGCGGTTTTGCTTCAATTGCTCAAATGAGAAGTTTTTGACTTAGAATTTTTTTAAAAACCGGCCGATTAGAAAACACTTCAAACGACCTCCAAAAAATATGAAACTTTGCGAGTTGGTTGGTGTTCCCTATGAGAAGTGACCCGAAGTTGTAGAAGTGAATTTCGACTCACGGTCCGAGAGATACGGCCGCGTATCGGTTTTGGTTGGAAAAAAACAACTAAAGCCGGTACACGGCCGTGTCTCGCAAACCGTGAGTCGAAACTCGCTTCTACAAGTTCGGGTGGCTTGCCCTACGTGAATCTGACCTAGTCGGAAAGTTTTATAATTTTCGAGTGCCGTTTGCGTATTTTTCTCAACTTCCCTGCATGTGAATTTTTTGACTTAGAATTTTGTAAGTGCAGTTAGAGTTTAAAACACTTCAAACCACCTTCAAAAAATATGAAACTTTGCGAGTTGGTTGGTGTCCCCTATGAGAAGCCAAACCAACTTGTAGAAGCAAGTTTCGACTCACGGTTTGAGAGATACGGCCACGTATCGCTTTCGGTTGAAAAAAACTCAAATTAAGTGATACACGGCCGTATTTCTGGAACCGTTAGTAGAAATTGACTTTTACAAGTTGTGGTGGCTTGCGCACTTATAAAAACACCAAATACAATGGTTTAATACCCCTAAATATTCTCCTTTTCACGGTTTCTTAGGTATGGACAGTTTCGAAGGAAGTTCTGTTGCCAGAGATAAATTTGTTCGTGCACAACAAATTGGTGAGTATCTTCCTCATGTTGACGAGCACCTAAAACCGAAGATTGGTATGACATTTTCCACTCTTGAAGATGCGGAAAAATTTTATTCATCATATTGCAAATGTGCAGGATTCTCTATGCGTAAGGGTGGAAATAATTATAAGGGAAACGATGTAGTGGATAAATCATACGTTTGTAATAAAGCCGAGGAGTCACCGAATAGCCATAATGAAACTAGACGAGGTACAACTTCTAGAACGGATTGCAAAGCTTTCGTCCGTGTCAAACTAAACCCACATAGTAATTCATAAAGTAATTCGTGGATTCTTTATTCGTTAAATGAAACACACAATCACGAATTTACTTCACCCGGTAGACGTCACTTGCTACCTCGAAACTGTGAATTAACTAAGACAGATAAAAATGTAATTGGTCAACTTACCGAACCTAATGTCCCTGTATGCAAACAAATTCTATTCTTTGAAGGTGCAAGTGGAGGTAATGAGAAAATTGGATTCACCGAAACCGATGTAAGAAATCTCAGGAGAGACGAGATGGAGGGTTTAAAAGGACACGACGGACAAATGCTACTTGAGTTTTTTGAATCCAAAAAGGAGACCGATCCCTTATTCTATTTTGATTACCAACGTGATCCCGAAGGGCGATTGTCACATTGTATCTGGGTGGACGGTATCGCTAGAAAGAATTACAAAGTATTTGGGGATGTTCTCTGCTTTGACGCTACCTACAACACAAACCGATACGGGATGTTGTTCGTACCATTTGTTGGATTCAACCATCATTGGCAATCAATATTCCTAGGTTGTGGGTTCATCCCCAATGAGAAGACATCCCTATTTGAGTGGTTCTTTGAAAAGTGGCGTGCTGTAATGCCATGTGATCCGATCAACATCGTGACAGATGAGGATCGTGGGATAACTTCTGCAATTTCCAAAGTTTTCCCAATCACATCACATAGATATTGCATTTGGCATATTTTGGATAAGCTACCGCATGAAGTTCGAATGCCGAATAACGTTGATGAGTTCAGGGATGCTTTGAAGACTATTATTTATACGGCGGAATTTAAAACAGAATTCGAACAGAAGTGGAAAAATTTGATCTCCCAGTACAAACTGGAAAATAATAAATGGTTGAAGGAAAAATTTGAGATCCGCGAAAAATGGGCCCCTGTGTACGCAAGAGACTCATTTTGGGGGGGCATGTTGAGTACCCAACGTAGCAAATCGCTACATTCATCCTTGAAGCACCATACTCATAAAAAGTACTCACTACATGAATTTGTCGTCATCTTTGACCGACTCTTAGTAAAACAAAGACACGATGAACTTAAAGAAACACATCGTAATCGCGAGGAGCGGCCAAAATTGAAGACCGAGTGGGCATTGGAGTCACAAATGGCAGAGACATACACTTTGAAGATTTTCTACAAATTTCAACAAGAAGTTGTCAAAAGCTTATTACTTAATGTGAGTTTAATTGCGAGTATGGATACACCAGATAGTGCAGCTTATTCTGTAACAGTTTGTGGAAATTCAGAACCGGAGAGGATGATTTCTTATTGTAAAATCACTAAAATTGCTAAATGCCCTTGTTCCATGTACTACTTCGTAGGCATTCCCTGCAAACATCTACTTACAGTTATTCCACCGAACTACCCGAGCAATATATTTGTAGGCGATGGACCAGGGTTCAACTGACGAGAAGCAGTATACCGGTTCCCAATAATATGGGCGACAATTTTGCTTCGCGTTATTATGAACTGAGTATGCACTCAAGACATTTGGTCGATTTTGGTTGTTCTTCAGAGCGAGGATACAAGTACATGCTCGACCACATGCTGAAGGGAATTGAAGGCTTTGCTAAGATTGAGTCAGTGAACAGCACACCACACGAAGGTAGCGCACAACCTGAGAGCGGTGGACCTGCACATGTAGGTGACCCTGTACAGTGCACCACGAAGGGGAGGCCTAAAGGGAAATGCTTGAAGTCTGTAAGAGAAGGTCAAAAAATGAAGAGGCCCAAGACTTTGCAGGACATGCCTTCGTGTCGTCGGTCACGATTCACAGAATTGCCCAAAAAATATAGCAAGGTATTATATCAGAGATTTTGTATTTGTTAATTGGACTCAATGAATGTTAATTTGGTTGGTACTAACTCATTCTTCTTCCTTATTTAGTGGATCGGTGGGGAATGAAGAAGCTCCAAACGCTATAAAGAGTGATGATGACGAAGGCGAAGGTTCGTACTATGGGGTTTTAAGTACTTAGATATGTATGTCATATCAAACTTTCAAAATAATCACCGAATAATTGCTGATTTTTATATTTATTCATGCAGATTTTTATTAATTTCGACTGGATTATTAATTTCGACTGGATTGTTAACTTCGTGCAGATAACGGGTTAAGTATAGATATTTGTGCAGCATTTTTGTTTGTTTTTGGCTGTGTACATTTTTCCTGATACAGAAACGACTTCATCAAATGTTGTTCACAAATTCACAAATGAAGGCACATCAAAGTAAATAATACAACAGATATCTTCACAAGAAAATTGAAGGCGTACAAATGTACAATGTCAACCAAACCACTTAATTACTTGAAATAAATTCAATATTCAAAAATTTACACCAAAATTATACATATCAGGTTACACATGGCCAAAAGACAATTAATTACAAATGAAGGCATTCTCGACTTTGGCTTGCACACCATGCCCACAAATTCACCTACAACAGTTTATCAACGTAGAAACAAACAATACGTTAGTTACTGCAATAATAAAATCACTAACCAAAAGATACGCTATTACAGAGTATTAGAGATTATCGTCTACGACCATGCCGCTTGCCACCGCTTGGTGTGAATTGATTGGGAGGTTGCCGCTTCCTTTGAGGATTTTGCCGTGCGCCATGTGTCTGGGGAGAATCAGGATCATCCTACGACTGTTCCTCATCAACATCTTCGGGATTTGGCTCTTCTTGTACTTGTTGTGGCTCGGCAATTCGAATTCCCCTACTCACAGTTTGTTTTCGCCTTAAACTTGTTGGCGGCAAGTTGGCTCTCAAATAGCCTCAACCTGTGGACCTTCACCCGCGTCCTCCAGAGTACGACGGCACGGGGCTAACATCTCCCGGATTACCGCCTTGAAGCTGTCGGGTATCCTAGTCTTCAGGACGCGAGCAACTGTTCGAACAACCTTCCATACGTTTTCAATCTACAGTTGGTGAAAAATTCCAATTTAAACATCATTCATAATTAGTGGCATCAATTAAATATAGTACATGCGTACAAACTATATGAAATTTGACTGACCGTTTTTCGATATGTTTCAGCCCTTGGTTGGTACATCGGCTGGGAGGAGGAATATGCTGCAGGTGGTTATACCTGGGTAGGGGGAATCGGAAGTTGCACACCAACTGGTACGGCGGCCGTTGGAGAAACATACAACCGGGTTATTCGCTTGTACCACATCATGTATGCCTGCTGGAGGGAGCCATCGTATGGTATCGCGACGTACATCATATTCGGTGTCATTTGCCGCCGCATGGTGTTCCAGTTGGCTACATGGTAACGATGGTAATCAGCCCAATCGAAGTTGGGCACCCGTCCCGTTCCCCTAACCTCGTGAAACTTCTTATCATAAGACCTGACCTCGGGAATCTTCTGTTGATATCCGAATTGCCGCAAGACCCTGTCAGGATACTAGAACTCCACAACTCTAAAGTTCACAAGAGGTGCAGCCATTAACCAAAGGGATCTGTCTAGGCAGACTGGAGGAACCCGTTGCAACCTGTCTGCCGAGTACGGTTCCCAATTGACGAACTCGTCCCGCAGGTTGTCCAACTCATCTCTGTAGTAGGTTAGAGATTGGCGTGGGTTATCGGCCCACGTGTGCCGGCCGGCCCAATATGCTTCTAGAGGAGGTAACAACTCCGCTGCCCCCGGGTCGGCCAACCATTCCGGTGTAAGCTCAACAATACGGGGACGTCCGATGTGGATGCGTTCCCAACTCCATATCTGCAGTAGCACCATTGGGCCACCCATCTGTACGCCACCTAAAGAACATGTGCACAAATTCCTGTATAGTGGCGCCAGTGCCGCACTCTCCCAACTAAAACGATCCGCATACCGGAAATCCTCCAACAACCGTAGGTACATTAGCGGCACGGTTGATCCGGATGAGTTCGGGAAGATAAGTCCGCCTATCAAACTAAAAATGTATGCACGTGCATAGTACATCAGGGTTTGCTCGTCCGAATCGGCGTCCAAATATTCCTCCTCGAACTGAAATTTTAACCAGCTGATGTACAGTGATTTACCATCGAAAGCATCAGCCATCACTTCTTCCTCCGCTTTATCTTTCGCAGCTTCCATTTGTTCATACAATAGATCTTCATCAGAATCTGTGGGGGCATTTTTGCGGATATCTTTTTCGGCGGCCTCTTTCCTTTGGAGAACTACCAACTGCAGGTCGATACCGAGTAAGTTCCGAACAACTTCAACTCGATCGAAGTCCATGTTCCCCGTCACGGCAACCCCATCGATTGGTAGTCCTGTTATCATTGCCACATCCTGTAGGGTCACAGTCATCTCACCCACTGATAGGTGGAATGTGTGGGTCTCCGGCCTCCAACGCTCGACTAGAGCTGTAAGGAGTGGCCGGTCTAGCTTCACAGAGTGAATGAATCTTGCTCCGTAGAAACCGGCCTCCACCACATACGGCGTGATACGCTCATCAAAAGGAAGAACTGCGTGCTTCTGGAAATTACATTTTTTATCGGACCCATTCCACACGGCTTCCGATCGGTGTTTGGGTTGCAGGGTGAGTACGCTTGTGTCCACGGGTCCGGGTGATGTAACCGAGGACGACAGACCTGCCTCAGCCGATGTGGATTGACGGCCACCAACCTACACGAATAAATATAACAAATGTTATTATTGAGATAATGTTACATGTTCGTATTTAAAACCAATAATAGTAATCAATCTTACCTCAGTAGTTGGTGCGCCACTAGTGTTACCGGACGGGCTTCTTGGTTGCCTTGTTCTAGCCATTTAGCTATCTGACAAAAAATTTAAAATGTGGTTGATAAAAATGACAACAAAACAAACATACCGAGATTATACTGAAAAATGCATGAATGAAAACAAAAAAATATATAAAACTTTCCCAATTGGTCGAATTCACGTAGCGCAAACCACCGAAACTTGTACAAGTGAGTCTCGACTCACGGTTTGCGAGATACGACCGTATACCGCTTTATTAGGTTTTTTTTCAACTGAAAGCGATACGCGGCCGTATCTCTCGAACCGTGAATCGAAACTCGCTTCTACAACTTGGGTTGGCTAATCATAGGGGACACCAACCAACTCGCAAAGTTTCGTATTTTTTGGAGGTGGTTCGAAGTGTTTTCTAATCGGCCCGTTTTTAAAAAATTCTAAGTCAAAAACTTTTCATTTGAGGAATTGAAGCAAAACCGCACAAACGGCATCCGAAAATTATAAAACTTTCCGTCTAGGTGGAATTCACGTAGGGCAAGCCACCCAAACTTGTAGAAGTGAGTTTCGACTCACGGTTTGCGAGATACGACCGTATACCGCTTTATAATAGTTTTTTTCAACCGAAAGCAATACGCGGCCGTATCTCTCGAATCGTGAGTCGAAAGTCACTTCTACAAGTTCTGGTGGCTTCTCATAGGGGACACCAACCAACTCGCAAAGTTTCGTATTTTTTGGAGGTCGTTTGAAGGGTTTTCTAATCTACCCGCACTTAGAAAATTATAAATCTAAAACTTATAATGCGAGGAAGTTGAGCAAAACCACACAAACGGCATCCAAACATTTTCAAACTTTTTGAGTTGGTCGGATTCACGTAGGGCAAGCCACCCGAACTTGTAGAAGTGAGTTTCGACTCCCGGTTTGCGAGATACGACCGTATACCGCTTTATAATGATTTTTTCCAACCGAAAGCGATACGCAGCCGTATCTCTCGAACTGTGAGTCGAAACTCACTTCTACAAGTTGGTTTGGCTTCTCCTAGGGGACACCAACTAACTCGCAAAGTTTCAAATTTTTTGGAGGTCGTTTGAAGGGTTTTCTAATCTACCCGCACTTAGAAAATTCTAAGTATAAAACTTGTAATGCGAGGAAGTTGAGAAAACCGCACAAACGGCATCCGAAAATTTTAAAACTTCCCGAATTGGTCAGATTCACATAGAGTAAGCCACCCGAACTAGTAGAAGCGAGTTTCGACTCACGGTTTGCGAGATACGGCCGTCTACCGCTTTACTTGGTTTTTTTCCAACCGTAAGCGATACGCGGCCATATCTCTCGAACCGTGAGTCGAAACTCACTTCTACAAGTTGGTTTGGCTTCTCGTAGGTGACACCAACCAACTCGCACTGTTTCGTATTTTTTGGAGGTCGTTTGAAGGGTTTTCTAATCTAATCTAACCGTACTTACAAAATTCTAAGTTAAAAAACTATCATGCGAAGAAGTTGAGCAAAACCGCACAAACGGCATCCGAAAATTGTAAAACTTTCCGACTTGGTTGAATTCACGTAGGTCAAGCCACCCGAACTTGTAGAAGTGAGTTTCGAGTCACGGTTTACGATATACGGCCGTGCACCGCTATACTTGGTTTTTTCAACCGAAAGCGATACGCGGCCGTATCTCTCGAATCGTGAGTCGAAACTCGCTTCTACAAGTTGGTGTGGCTTGTACTACGTGAGACGAACCTACTCGGAAAGTTTCGTATTTTTTTACGGTCGTTTGCAGGGTTTTCAACCATAACCGCACTGAAAAGTTTCTAACTAATTTCGTATATACAATTCTAATTCTACAAGTTACTAATGCAAGCAACATAATTCGGCAATTGAATATACTTGAGGTCAACCCGATTCTACATCTAAAATCTACTAACGCATATAAATTTTTTCCCAATTTTTAAATAAATTACTACACACAAATTCAAAAAAATAATACAAATATAGATTATTGGGGTAAAGAAATAGTGTATACCTTACAAGATAGGTCCAAATCAAGCCAAGCAATCGATTTGGAAGAGAATTAGGGTTTCGATTTTGTATCGAAGAGGGGAAGAGAAGCTAGGGTTTCAATCGTCGGAGTTCGACTTCCACAAAGAGTAGGGTTTCGATCTTCGGAGTTGGGAGAGAAGAGGGAGAGCGGACGGAGATGTCGGAGCTAGGGTTTTTTTTCTCGTTGGATTTAGGTTCGTCAAAGAAAGAAGAAGAGCGCGGAAGAAGACGAATTGTATGTCAATAAAATTGAATATCCATAGCCTTAACCCGTTTTTGGGAAGAACGAGTTAAGGCTAATTTTTTTAATACAATTTTGCCTTAACCCGTTCTTTCCAACGACGGGTTAATGCAAGATTTGATTAAAAAAAATCTGGACCGTTGGATCTTTGATCCAACGGTCCAGATCGAAGTTCGCACGGGTCTGTGCGAACAGACCCGTTCCGGCCCGTTTGCAACGGAAGAAGACTTATATATATATATATATATATATATATATATATATATATATATATATATATATATATGGGAAATGCTCCATTGAAAATGGAAATATTGTGAAAACCTGTGAAAACAACCTAGGCCGTTGTTAGGAACAATGGCCTAGGTTATAATGTGTCGTTGAACAACGGCCTAGGTTATAGGCCGTTGGGAACAACGGCCTAGGTTTTTTTTTTACGTTTTCCACGCTACAGTATGTTTTCAATGGAGCATTTCTCTCTCTCTCTCTCTCTCTCTCTCTCTCTCTCTCTCTCTCTCTCTCTCTATATATATATATATATATATATATATCTTATACTAATAGGAAAGAGTCTAGCCCTCTCTCCTTTCTCTATTTTGAAATAGAGAAAGAAGATGAAAAGTAGGAATTCTTATTTAACTAACACATGCATTACGCACGATTTTATTAAAAAACCAAAACAAAATGAAAACTTCAATCACTCAAACACATCTTCCCCTCTCACATTCTCAATCTCACAAAAACACACGTCTCTTCCCAAACCCACCCCATCCCCTAACTTAGAATTAGATTTTAAGCAAACACAGTTCATAAAATTATTTTTATATGATTTTCTTAGCCTATCATCTTTATCCTAATTTGTGCTGTAATGGATGGTTTATAATGTATAACATATTTGCTGAATGTTAATGATATTCATAAATTAGTTTAATTTGCAACATCTTTTTATTGCATGCATTTTTTAGCTTTTGTAATATTCAATTGGACAACATTATGGTTGACAGTGATTCTCTAAACCATCTGTTTATATGAGGATTATAATGAAGATTTCATTAATTACGGTATGATTGATATTCATAGGTTTCTCTCAATTCTCTCACGCTTTTTTGGAGTTCTATATAATTTTCTGAGTCTCTCAAAACTATTTTAAGTTGTGTTATTTGCACAGGATAATACTAGTTTATTATAATGGAGACAAGTTGTGCTAGCAAAATATATGAATGATATGTTTGGCCCGTTCCCGCGGCTTTGTGTGGCTTGAAACCGACGCAAACGACTTCCTATCGGAGGTGGCTTTCAACGGAGGTTGGGTGGTGATGAAAGGACCGATTCTGTAGGTTCTAGAAATTCCATTGGTGGAGTTAGAGGCTCGTGCTCAGCTGATCGTCATTTCCGATCTCTAAGGTCATCCTTTGTAGCTTTGGCAAGTGATGATGCATGATATAGGTAGAAATAGAACTAAATCGGGCACTAATCTTAAAACTCTCAGGGGTAAAATAGTAACTTCATCTATAAATGGGTCGATGAATGGAAATTGGGCCTCTCTCGAGTCCAACAATCCAAAAACAAATCTGTCTTACTGGGTTATCATAATAGCCCCAGAAAAATGGGTCCAGATCATTTAAATACGATTTAAACCTCTAATTATCCATAAGGGGTGATTCAAAAACCATATCTCTTATCCTGAAGGGAGTTTAAACTTTTTTCAACTACCCTTATCTCTGTATGAAGAATAGATAACCGGTTTAATCAAAAAATATTATGAAGTAGAGATAAATCATTATCTCGAAACCGTCCCAAGACAACTATAATTACCCCCCTACACCCACCAGAAACATGAAATGAGTAATTCTCCACAAAAGCTCTTTCATATTCTTCTTGAGTTCTGACTTAAGCCTCGAAGGGTCTATCGCCGGGATCAACCCCGATGTCTCAGAATTTTTGCAAGTTAGCGGAGACGATCGTCACCACACGAATCGAATCTTACAATGCAAACGAGTCAGATCATCAAATCAATCGCAGTCAAAGGCAGTCAATACCATTGAAAGTCAAGAGGTCAAGTTTTTTATTGTTCCTCCAAAGAATCCACATCACCTGGTTGCTCCCATACCGAAAAAAACAGTAATAGGTTGGCGCCATCTATTGGAACAACAAAAAAAATCTGACCAAACTTCACCGATAAAAATAAGTTTCCAACATGCCTTCTAAGGGGAAAGGACGGCGGCCTCAAGTCGATGAGCCAACCCTCTTCCTCCGCCGCCTCCTCTAGAGGACCCTCCTCCTGCCTTTCAAAAAATACAACCGCAGCAAGGAGAACCCCTCCTTCAATAAGTCCAGCCTTCGCTCGGAGAAGTTGCGCCCGGGGGCTCTCGTCGGAGTCGTCTCGAACCATCCGTGAGAACATGTGATCAATTTACACCTCTACTCCTTCCTCACTCCTTCAACAACAACCCAACCTTTGCCAGGTCATAGTCAGTCACCAACAGGGTCTGACCTCCGAACCTGTCTCGTGAAAGGAGAGCTCGTGAGGAAGCCTCCCATCCGGAGCAACAGGGGGAGCAGAAGGAGCGCTTCTCCTCGGAGACCAAGATCCAGGAGAGATCCCTCTCTGAGGGGACCCGAGAGAAGTCTCTCTCCTAGAAGATGAAGGAGATCCCCCTCTCTTAGGGGGCAAAGGGATCGCAAAAAAACTCCTCCTCGAGAAATGAGGCGTCCAACTCCAATCAGCAGGGCAGCTCCTAGGGCAAGAAGGGATGAGAGGGTGCCAGTCACTAGAGACGAGCTCCGAGAGTTCAAAGATGAAATCCTCCAATCTCTCGGCATAGTCCCTCCCATGACCCAGCAACCTAGTCCTCATCACTTTACTCCTCTGCCGCGCGAAGAGTCCCACGGATCCACCAGATCTGATCAGCAGGAGGACGCCATCCTCTAGCGCCTCCGAAAAATGGAGGACCGCCTGGAATCCCTGAAAAAGAAAAAAACAAAGCAAGAGGGAAGATACTGTCCCACCAGGCCTCCCTTCTCCAAAAAGATTACTAAGGCTCATGTCCCTATTAACTTCAAAATCCCGATGTTCGAGCCGTACAACGGGGAAACCGACCAAGTGGACCACATCGAGAGTTTCAAAACTCTCATGATGATCCACCAGGCATCTCACTCCCTCCCGTGCAAAACTTTTCCGTCAACCTTGAAAGTCTCTGCCATATTTTCCTTCGACCAACTGGAGGAGCTCTTCCTTACTCACTTTATCACCAGTCGCAAGTTGGAGAAGACCGGTGCCTCCCTATTGGATCTCAAACAAAAGGACGAGGAGTCTTTCAAGAGCTATGTCCAACGCTTCACGGCTGAGTCCGAATCCATCCCCTCACTTGATTCTGCAGTGGCGACGGGCTTATTCAGATATAATGTCAAACATGATGACCTCAAAGCTTCCATCGTCAAAAGGCCTCCTTGGGGCTTCTCTGACCTCCTTCAAAGAATCGAGAAGTGCATCCGAGTCGAAGAGACAATCTACCCCCAAGAGCAGAATTTAATACCCCATATTTTTTTAAATAATGCATTTAAGATTAATAAATGAATTAAAATGATTTTTTTGTGATTTAATAAACATTTCTCTAAAATTTACCTTTTACACGTGCAAATATTTTCTTGGAAAGTTCAACGCCAAAAAATATTTTGGGGAAACCCATTAATTATTATTAGGTATTATTTGTGAATTTTCTGGATTTTTTTATAATTATTTGACCTATTTGCAAATATTACGAAAAAAGGACTTTTGTGCAAAATTACCGCTTAGAGTAAAAACTCCAGATTTTCTGATTTTTGGGCTGGGCATGAAGCCTAGTCAACTCAAAGGTAAAGAGTTTACTTTTTGTTTTAATAAACTTGGTTAATTTTGCAAGTTTTGATAAAGAGGGGGTCTTTTGCAAAATTGCCACTTAGGGGGGCAAAGGTGCAATTTCGTTTTTCTAGATTTTCAAAACAATGCCGACCACTATTAGGTATTTTTTTTGTTTTTAAATCTCAGTTAAGTTGGTTTTATTTAATTTTCAAGTATAAGAATTTATATATGTAAAGATATATTCAAAAGAGGTATTTTGCAAATCTATTCACAAACCCTATTTCCCGACCTATAAAGGGTGGGGTGCAGCCATCTCTTTGCTGCACAACACAAAGAGTTTTCTTATTATATTTTCTTGGAGTTTTAAAGCAAGGATCTTGGTTTTCTTGCAGTAGAAAGGGTTTTCTTATTCTCTTTATCTTTCTTCGGTTGAATTCTTCAATAAGGTGAGTGACATATGTTTATTTCTTATTGTTCTATACATGTTGCATGTGATGATTTCTCTATTAAAAGCATGTTAGATGATAGTATGAAGCTATAATATATTTGATGAGTATATGAATTAAAAATTGAATCTTTTTCATGAAACTATGTTATTGATGAATGAAACCCTAATTTGATGACTTGAATTTGTTAAAGAACCTAATAGAAACCATGGGTATGTTATTTTCTATCATATACTTGCTATTTTGATTTGTTATATTGAGTTATATGTTAATTATGGCAAAAGTAAAATAAAACTTCACCTTTACTGTGTATGTACATATGATTCTGTTATGAAGTTGGATGAGCGGGACTTGATTGTATGTATGTAGTATTCACATATATTCACAAGTGAACAATTGTAAGTGGTTAGGTATGTGTATAACAAGTTATAGAAGGAATTATTGGATAAAAAAGATTGAATTTTGAAGTATGAAGAAGGGGCTTGCTTCGGGTCTGTGTGTGATCAGCCGAATTTGGTTTTGTGATTTTTATAAGGTTTTCGATTGTGATCTAAACTGTTTTGATACTGAGATTAAACTAAACCTTACACCACTTATATACATTGATTCTTAATGCCTAGACATATATATATACCAACATACACACACATATAGATGTCTCTGTTTTTATGAATGGCCGAAATAGAATTTGATGTTCTTCATGAAGTTTTTGATTGAGATTGATTGGTTTTAGTACTGAGTTTGAGTCTAAACATTATACTACCTATATATGTTATTTTCTCAAAGTTTTACTGATGCTTAAATCACATATATACACTTGTATGTATATGCATATCCTGTTTTGAAGAATTTGGAAAGAAAACCGACTATTCTATGATCTCGATGAGATTTTGATCTGTTTTGGCACTGAGTTGTTTTAAACATTTTTCTACTTCTATTTGAAGAATTTTGATGCTTAAATTAGTGCTAATGCACACATATACACATTCACACTTACATATGTACTGTTTTTGAATATTTTGTGAATTTTGATGAGTTTTGATTGGATTTCAATTATTTTGGTTCTGAGATGGTTTGAACATCAGACCACTCCTATTTGGTGAATTTTCAATGCTATACTGATGCTTAAATCCTTATTTTAGCATATATGCATATATATTGACTGTTTTGAAGGTTTTTGTGAAAATTCCTCTTCTTGAGATCTTGATATATTTTGAAGTGTTTTAATAACTTCTATATATTATAAAAGATATGTTTAATCATCTCAGGAAATTAGATTTTTGTTTTACAAAGTTTGATCAAGTATCAATCGAAAACATGCACAAAAACTCCAAACCCTGACTGTTAGCAGGTCACGGTCGACTGCCCTTTTTGTGCGGTCGACCATCATGCTTTGATTTTGAGAATTTAAAATTGCCAGTCGCCTGCCCTTCTTGAGCAGTCGACTGTCAATTGTTCTGTTGGGTTGTTTGCTGATTCTCTTCGTTTCTTTTAAATGAATGTTTTCTCGATATTTACTCTACTGCTTTATATGATGTTTTTACTATGGATTATAGTATTTTACAGAGAGTTATATTTTATTTATAATAGAATTTTAAATGTATTCTTTTAACTTTATAAAGAGAGTTATATGTGTTTTTCAAAGAATTGATGTTTTGATGATTTCCACGACTTAAAAATATGATTTTCTGTTATTTAATGGTTTTAATATTTTAAATGAATTCTGGAATTTTATGAGCACATTAAATGGATATGAATTTTTGTTGATTTAAGGGGTTATCTTATTACAAACGTTTTGATGATAAATTTGTAAGTTTTATTGAAAGTTTTGGTGTGATATTCGTTTTGTGAATCTCTAGGAGTTGAGTGAGAGTCCTGTGAACCGGCAGTTGAGATTTTGACCAATTGAGGTCATTGGGGTTGTTTTGTGAAATTAAGTCCGACAGGATACACTAACTCTAGAGAGGGGGAATTCTTGTGTTTTTAACAATAACCAACTTAAGGATAGACACTAGTGGAGATGTGATGGAACTTAGGAAACGTAAGTATATGCTCTTGGTTTGGGTCCAACGGATGCGTTCCAGGACTTGTGTGTTGTTCTGTCTCGAGAGGACATTTGTATGTTCGCATGTCGAGGGTCTGCATGCCTATTCACGGAGCATGCAGGGTACATTCGCGTGTTGAGGGTCGGTGGACCTATTCACGGGATGTACCCGGTGTATCTGCACGTCGAGGGCCTCGCAAGCCTATTCGTAGGGTACATGGCAGGGAGGTAATTCTCTGGTTTTTGAGCTATTCTTACATGATGCTTGCGCATCGAGAGTTGTGATGCCTATTCGCGGAGTATTATGGATCTTATTTTCATCACCATAGTAAGATTAGTTGCATAACGAGGAATTTAACCCTATAAAGTGGAGAACGATAAGGGCTTGCAACGGACCTATGTGTTGTGGAATGCATAGAATCCGACAAGTATGCATTAGAGAGTCAGCATATAGCATTGGTATTTTCTTGACTTGGTTTATGCATGTTGTTTTCTATTTTTCATACACTTAACACTTAGTCTAGTTTCACTCGATGTTTTCAAGCCCTACTATTTACTATTTCATATTTCTTGATGTTTTCATGTTTTATTTATTGTTATTTGCTGCTCGTACATATTGTTTATGACTTTATCTTTTTTCTTTTATTTATGTTGTTTTCTTTTGATGTCACTCACACCGTTATGGCTGACCCCTGTAGTTTTGGGGGTTAGGGTTATCTCCAGCCTCATATTTTACCGGTAGGTGCCTATAGCTGTGGGATTTGGATGCATGTGCTAAAATGATGTTATGACTTATGTAAATTGTAAAAGAATGTGTTGTAAAGGAAAGAATTTGTAATTCAAGGTGTTTGTTTTTCCGCTGTGTTTTGTAAAGGATTAATGTAATAAAAGTTGAAAAAAATATATATTTGTGTTTTGGCTATATTTACTATTACAATTGAGATTGATGCTAAGAATTGTGCCACGTATTTCTGAGATATCATATTGAAAATTCGGGGCGCTACACAGAAGATGCCTTCATCCGGGAACAAACAGAAAGGCACCGGCGAGGATGAACCCCGCAAATCCCAGAAGGATGCCACGGGTCAGCACCGCCCGCCTCCCATGACTCATTTTGAGAAGTGTACCCCACTAAACGTAAGCATATCCGCTATCCTCATGGACGTTGACAAGGATGGGATCTTCCGACCTCCCCCAAAGATGAACACCCCGAGCAAGAGGTGAGATAAAACCAAGTGGTGTGCCTTCCACAAGGATCACGGTCACCTTACAAATGATTGTCGAGCCCTTAAAGATGAGGTAGAGGCATTGCCTCGATGAGGATACTTTGCCAAATTCGCCCAGATAACTGACACCAAACCTCCTCCTCCGAGGGGAGCCAACAAGCGAGCTGAGAGGCCAGCTGAGTGCCAGGATTCGGGGCGAATGGAGATACTTCATGCTATCCACGGAGGACCTATGGGAGGAGCCTCCAGCTCGTTAAGGAAAGCCTTTGTTCGAGAGGTAAATTCCGTGCATAACATCCCGCCTTCAAAAAGCCCAGGAGTTAGCATCACCTTCTCGGATCGAGACTTGGAAGGTGTCCGAACACCTCACTGCGATACACTCGTGATCAGCATGTGTATGGCAAACCATAAAGTGCGTCGAGTTCTAGTTGATAATGGTAGTACGGTCAACATCCTCTTTTTGAATATGTTCAAGGGCCTCAAGCTTAAGCAGGATCGGTTCAAGCCTGCCGGGTATACCCTCCATGGATTCTCTAGGGCCCCCATGATGATCGAAGGGATTGTAATTCTTGTCGTAACTTTAAGAAAGGCCCCGGTCACTCGCACGGAAGCGTTAGACTTCATGGTGGTCGATATGAAGTCTGCTTATAATGCTATATTTGGCCGCCCGGGGTTAGTTGTCCTTCAAGCAGTCACCTCAGCATACCACATGAAAATGAAATTCCCTACAAATGTAGGTGTAGGGGAAGCCAAGGGGAGTCAGAAAGATGCCCGACATGCTACACTGCTACAATGGGGGGCTCGGTCCTTCCCTTCGATGCCCTGGAACTCACCTTTGATATGGGACAAGCCAGATCTGAACCCATGGACGAATTATTAGAAATTCCTTTCTCCAAAGAGGATAAGGCTAAGTGTTTTTGGGTGAGCAAAGCACTCCCACGCCAAATCAAGGAGCAACGCATCGCCTGCATCAGGGAGAATCGAGACCTGTTCACTTGGACAGTCAAAGATATGTAGGACATTGCTGAATACTTAATTATGCACCGCTTAAGTGTGAATCTAGAAGCCAAACCTGTCCAGCAGAAGCGCCACAAATTTGCACCCGAAAGGCAACAAGCCATCAGAGAAGAGGTTAAGAAGCTCCTAGCTACTCGATCCAAGAAGTTAGTTACCCCGAATGGCTAGCAAACGTTGTAATGGTCAAGAAGGCCAATGGCAAGTGGACAATCTGCATAGACTTCACCGACCTCAATAAGGCATGTTCGAAGGATCCCTTCCCTCTGTCGAGCATAGACGCCTTGATAGATGCCACCTTAGGCCATGAGTTATTAAGCTTTATGGATATTTTTTCGGGATATAATCAGATCTGAATGTGTCACGCCCCGCTTACCAAAAATACAGAATACGAGTACATGACATTGGCCTAGCGAATGACTAACGTCACCCATAAGCTGTTTATCCGAACTCAACAATATAGTTAATACAGAATAATTGCGCAGGCAATAATCATAATGTCATGAACAATAATACTTAAAATGAAGCAATAAAATATTCGAACACAATAATAATCCAACATCTGGAAACAATAATAAAATTCGGAACATAAGCCCAATACAATAATAAATCCAATACAGTAGTAACAAGTCTCAATACGATAAGTTCATTTAAGCAGTAAACAATTAAAAAGCATTAAGTCTTTAGAATGTTTGTTCTCCAATTTCAGCAGGAAATTCTCCTTCCTTACCTGTATACAGTTCATATAAAAAGAGGAGAAAAATTGTCCTTAGAGCAAGTCATGGACAGCAGGTAGAGAAAGCAGTGAACAATGGAATAACGGTATAACAATGAATCAATAGATCAATAGGAATCAATAACACGGGACAATAACAATAATCGATACCATGATAATCGGTACAATGGTTATAAACAATGATGCTATATTCGATAACGGTAATCAGTGATCAATAACGGTAACACTTAGCCAATATTCGGCATCAATAGAAACAATAAGGAACAATATGCAATGTCGGTGATGTGTCAATCCATATGTCTATTAATCATTTTAATCCTAACTAATGCATGTACTACTGCATTCCATACTACAGGTTCGATGCATACAATCAATGTAGTTTTAGACTTAAGTGAAAGATTCTATAGATCATGTACTCGGCAACGACAATCAGTATTCATCTTTCGATGCACAGTACGGTCATCGGCAACGATACAATACACGATAGATTGAGTTACCGTCGTAACCACAATCACACGATAAAATAATAGCCGGAACGGTAATTAGAAAATACGGGCCCCTCCTCTGAGTACAGTCACTACATCATCAACTACTCCAGTCAATCCCTTAAAGCCCAGCTTATTAATTATTATCAATGCAACAATGCAATATGCGATCAAGAGACATGAGATGAACAGTAGCATCAATAAGGAAACAATAGGATGATAACTTGAATTGGACAATTAGAATGATGACAATAACTCATTAGGATCATGCAATGCAACATACATACATTAATTCATGTAATATTACGATGTAGGAATAATTATTCTATTAAAAATTGAAATATAAAATTCTGGACAACAAGAGTAGTCTGTACAAAAATACAGTTTCCCGCTGTTTTAGAACTCGAAAACTGAATCTGTCAGAAGTTCTAGAAACTAGACTTCCACATGGTTCCAACGCATATTTAAAGTTCAAAATCTGAAAACTAACAGTTCTCTTTCAACTGTTTCAGAACATGGATAACACAAAGAACGATAACGTCAGTGGACTTATCAATGAATAAACACAAGTGACCAAAACTGTGACTGCACAATCGGTTGCGGCACAGACGGTCGTTCTGCCCACACACATAACTGTGGGAGAAAAACCAGAGAAGTTCAATGGAACTGAATTCAAGAAGTGGCAAGGGAAGATGTAGTTCTACCTGACCGCTTTGAAGCTGGACAGGTTCCTTACTGAATCTGCCCTATCCTGGCACCTATGGATGCACACTCCGTTACGACAGTTGATGCATGGACTCAGGGTGATTATCTCTGTAGAAATTACATCCTGAACGGCCTGGTGGACCCGCCGTAAAACGTCCACTCTATCTTCAAGACTTCCAAACTTCTGTGGGGTCCTTGGAGAAGAAGTACAAAACAGAAGACGTCGGCTCCAAGAAGTTTGTAGTCGGAAAATTTATGGACTACAAGATAGTTGACTCCAAGACAGTTGTGAGTCGAATCGAGGAACTGCAGGCGATAATGCATGAAACCGCTGTAGAGAACATGACGCTGTACGAACCATTCCAGGTTGCAGTGTTCATCGAGAAGCTTCCACCTGGATGGAAAGACTTCAAGAACTACCTCAAGCACAAGCCAAAGGAGATGCGTCTTGAAAACCTCATTGTTAGGTTGCATATCGAAGAGGAGAATCGTAAGGCTGACAGGTCCTATGGAAACCAGTCCATAGAAAAGGCAAACATGGTGGAGCATGAACAAAAAGACAAAAAGAGAAAGTTCCTGACACAAGCCTCGAACAAAAAACCAACAGCAAAGAGGTTTGCTGGAAAATGCCACAAGTGTGGTAAGCTGGGCTACAGAATTTTTGAATGCCGCAGCAAGGACAACAACTGGCAGATCCCATGCACATATAGCTGAGAACTTGTCCACCGTTCTCTCTGACCTAGACCTCTATGCTATTGTATCAGAGGTGAATCTTGTGGAGAGCAATCCTCGAGAGTGGTGGTACGACACTAAGGCCACCAAGCACATCTGCTCGGACAAGGAGATGTTCACTTCATACCAGAAGTGCAACAAGGATGAACAGCTGTTCATGGGTAATTATTCCACCTCCAAAATTGCAGGAATAGGAAAGATAGTGCTGAAGATGACTTCAGGCAAGGAACTAACACTCACAAATGTGTTGCATGTTCCATATTAGAAAGAACTTGGTATCAGGATCTTTGCTAAGCAAGAATGAATTTAAGGTTGTTCTTGCTTCTGATAATTTTGTATTGTCTAAGAATGGGGTGTACTTGGGTAAAGGATATGTAAAGGATGGACTGTTCAAATTTAATGTAATGACAGTCATCCCTAAAACTATTGTTCCTATTGTTCCCAAAGTTAATGAAATTACTCCTATTGTTTATGTTATTGAGTCTTCTTCTGTTTGGCATGAAAGACTAGGCCATGTTAATTTCAATTCTATGCATAGATTAATTAACATGAATTTGCTACCAAAATTTAGGGTAGATAACAGCGAAAAATATGAAGTTTGCACAAAGACCAAACTCACTAAAACTCCATCATGTTTTGTAGAAAGAAATACAGAAACTCTAGGTCTAACTCACACGGATCTGTGTTATTTAAAATACGTGCATACCAGAGGTGGCAAAAAGTACTTTGTGACATTTATAGACGATTGCACAAAATTTTGTTATGTATACTTGTTACATAGCAAAAATGAGGCTTTGGATACATTCAAAGAATATAAGCTTGAGGTTGAGAATCAACTTGGCAAAACGAGTAAAATCGTTAGGAGTGATAGAGGAGGAGAATATGATGCACCATTTAATATATTTTGCTCTGAACATGGAATAGTTCATCAGACAACTGCTCCTTATTCACCTGAATCAAACGGTACTGCCGAGCGCAAGAACCGAACTCTAAAGGAGATGATGAATGTCTTATTGTTGAATTCTGGCTTACCCCAAAATATGTGGGGAGAAGCATTGCTGACTGCCAACTACATTCTCAATAAAATACTTCACAAAAAAACTAGCAAGACACCATACGAACTGTGGAAAGGTAATGTACCTTCGTATAAATACCTCAAAGTGTGGGGGTGTCTAGCAAAAGTGGCAGTACTTAATCCAAAAAACAGGTCACCATAGGACCTAAGACTATTGATTGCATATTCATAGGCTATGCACACAACAGTAGTGCATATCGGTTCTTGTTATATAAATCGGATATACCGGATATCCATATGAATACAATAATGGAATCAAGGAATGCTTCCTTCTTTGAACACGTGCTTCCGTGCAAGGATACTACGTATCCCAAATGTACACGTGAATAAGGGAATGCAAGCACTTCGGTTGATAAACCAGAACATGATAATGATGAGCCTAGACATAGTAAACGGGCTAGGACATCAAAGTCATTTGTTCCTGATTTTGTAACGGCTTTTCTGTCAGAGAATGAGCCCAGAACATTTAAGGAAGCCATGTCTACGCCTGATGCTCCTATGTAGAAGGAAGCAATCAACGGTGAAATAGACGCCATTATGCAAAATCATACATAGGAGTTGGTCGATTTACCTTCATGATGTAAAGCTCTAGGATGCAAATGAATTTTCAAACAAAAATTGAAACCAGATGGTTCAATAGAGAAACATAAGGCGAGAATTGTGGTACAAGGATTTAGGCAAAAGGAAGGCATCGACTTCTTTGACACATTTTCCCCGGTCACAAGAATAACTTCCATAAGAATGTTGATAGCTATTGCAGCTCTACATAACCTGGAAATATATCAAATGGATGTTAAAACTACATTTCTAAATGGTGATTTAGAAGAAGAAATATACATGAAACAACCTGAGGGATACGTAGTTCCTGGACAGGAAAACAAGGTGTGCAGGCTTGTAAAATTCTTATACGGACTGAAACAAGCTCCAAAGCAGTGGCATGCAAAATTTGACAATGTTATGATCAAATGCTTTCAAAATAAATAAATGTGATAAGTATATATATATCAAAGATACTCCAAATGGATACATTCTGGTGTGTCTGTATGTAGATGACATACTCATTATTGGGAGCAATAACGACATCATCAAACAAACTAAGAACATGCTTAGTGGCAAGTTTGATATGAAAGATTTGAGAGTTGCAAATGTCATACTAGGAATCAAAGTTTCCAGGACGTCTGAGGGAATTACTTTGTCTCAAGCTCATTACGCTGAGAAAGTACTTGAAAGATTCAAGAATTACTCCAATGAGACTGCCAAAAGTCCAGTGGATCCCATCCTTCACTTGTTCAAAAACATGGGTGACATCATATCACAATTGGAATATGCACGTGTAATCGGTAGTCTGATGTACTTAACAAATTGTACAAGAACGGACCTGGCACATTCAGTAAATGTACTGAGCCGCTACACAAGTAATCCAGGACGAAGTTACTGGAATGGAATAACTAGAGTATTGAACTACTTGCGACATACTCATAGTTATGGGTTGCATTACACCAGATATCCAGCAGTACTAGAAGGCTACAGTGATGCCAAATGGATATCGGACTCCAAGAACCCGAAATCCACAAGTGGGTACGTCTTCACTCTTGGTGGTGTAGCTGTGTCATGGAAATCCTCTAAATAAATGCTACTAGCCAGATCCACTATGGAATCTGAGTTTATTACTTTAAACAAAGTGGCAGAGGAAGCAGAGTGACTTCGAAACTTTTTAGAGGATATTCCTATGTAGAAAAAACCAGTGCCTGCTATATGTGTACACTGTGACAGCCAATCGGCTATAGCAAGGGCACTGATTTGTATGTACAATGGTAAGTCTCGTCATATCAGAATGCGACATAAAACCATTAGACAACTGCTCTCCAATGGAATAATCTCTACAGTGTATATAAAATCGGCCGACTACCTAGCGTATCCATTTACTAAAGGTTTATCACGAGAGCAAGTTATGAGATCATCAAGAGGAATGGGTTTAAAGCCTATGACGAAAGAGGATACTTGATGGAAACCTTACCTAGGAATTGGAGATCCCAAGATCTAGGTTCAAGGGGACAACTAAATCGTGTTGAATCAACGGGAGCACTGAGAGATTAAAATCTCATACCCACTCTTAGGATGATAAAACAGTGCTGCCTGCAAAGAGTTAGGATAAGTTTGGCTTTTAATGATTCCTATAGCTTTGAAATAAAAGTGGGGTATGGCAGGATACTCTTTATGGGCAATCACCTTGTGAGTGTGAAATGGGGCCGTTTCCAGGAGAATGAAGAGAGGCTACATTCTCTAAGTTCACTCACGATTAACCAGGGTTGTTCAAAGCCAACATGAACACAACAACTGTGAGAAGATGAAACTGTGTGATAGTTATTGTCTAGGTTCACATCAAAGCCCAGGTAGTTCAAGAGATCATGTTCACTACCTGGTCGAGTGAATCCGATGGCTACTCACTAAGTGTGGTTCAAAGTTAAAAAATTACTACCATTCTTGATGCAGTGATTTTCTGATTGTATTCTTAGAGACTTTTTTGTCATGTGTTTTTCTGTCGTGTCTGAATTACATGGTCTAGTCATTTCCATTCATATGGGGGATTGTTGGAAATTTTTTTTTTGATATTTTTCGGACTGGATTCCGGTGGGCTCCGGCCACCGGCGGCTTCGAAAATTGGTTGGATCATGTTCCTCTCGTCGAGTACTATTTCGTAATGTACTCACTTGCCAAAAACAGTTTCCGTATGAATGAGAAATGTAGGTCCAAAGTTGGGTACTCGAAATGTACTAACTTGGACAGTTGGAATGAATAATCCCATATCGGAAGATGGGAAAATTTTTCTCTAGTATATAAGCTAAAGAAATGGAGTAAAGGGCGTAGCCCTGGGGTTACCACTAACGTGTAGTGGGGAGATGACCTAGCCAAAATAACAAACACACACGCGTGAGCGCGCCTGGCGCGGCCCCGGTTTTGGCTTTGGCTTCGGCTCGGTCTGGTCTGGCCTGGCTTGGCCTATATTTTTTTTTGCCCCGCTCCAAAATTTTCCCCAGTTACTGTTGAGGCTCTTCAAATTCTGTAACTACTGGTACCATTATGTAACAACAGAGTAATGGCTCATCAGTTACGCTTTTGAACTATTATTCTACTGTTACAGAGTAATGGGCCATTACTCTGCTATTACAGAGTAATGGACCCTTCAGTTGCTCTCAGTCTTTTATAAAACCAGCAACTTTTGTCTGCCAGAATACACAGTTTCAAAAACCAGTCTGAATCTTCTTCTTCGTCTTCTTCCTCTGAGTCACTTCTGAGAATACAACATAGCTCCGATTCACTGAGATATCTGAAGTTAGGGTGCTGCTTTTCAGGGAAAGATAATACAGTTGTATCCTGGGAGGCAATTCGTCAACCACAGTCACACTACGGGGCGAAATTTGCTTTAAGGACAGAGATATTCAAATCTCGACTCTGTATTGTATTATTGTATGGTTTGTTCTTCTATTTCCTGTAATTGTAATTCTTCACAATTATTGTTAGCATTTTCTGTTTTATGAAATTCATGTTCTAACATGATATTCTCTTCCCGCATAGATCTGAAGACCATCCGATTGAATCAGCACTCATCGGGTGGCAGGAAAAAAATAAATAAAAAAAAACTAAAAAAATCCGATTCAAGCCCAAACAAAATCTCTACTTAAGTTTTATGATAGGCGTGAATCTTTGAGTGGTCGGAGGGGACATTTTTTGAAGATCGGACAGTTGCAGAGTTCTGACCCCACCTTCACTTAAGTTTTATAATGGACATGAATTGTGGAACGATCGGAGCGCATATTTTGTAAAGATCGAATGACTGCAGAGCTCTCATCCCACCCTCACTTAAGTTTTATGATGGGCACACATCGTTGAGCGATTGGTGCCCATATTTTCAAATATTATTTTAAATATTTGAAAATGAATTAAAATGATTTTCTGGAGATTTAATAAGTATTTTCTGAAAATCTATCTCTTTTACACGTGCAAATATTTTTAGCGTAAATAACCAATTTTATATTTTTAGTAAATTCTCCTAATTATAATGGAGTATATTCTAAAATTTGGGATTTTTCTGAGTAGAGAAACTATTTTTATAAATACCTCGAAAAGGAGGGGCTTTTATGTAAAAGTCGTTTGGATCTTAAATAAATTATGAAAATCCGTTTTTACTGATATTTTGGTTCTCCATGGTTATCATTTGAATTTAAATATATTTAGATTTTATTTAAAGTCGATTTGGTGAAGATTTAAACAAAAAAGGGTGTTTTTGCAAATAAGGAATTCATGTAGAATTTTGTGCAAATATTTTTCTGGAAAGTAAAAGTCAAATATTTTGATTGGAAAATATAATATGTATTATTAGATATTATTTCTGATTTTTCTGGATTTTTATGAATATTTTATGATATGTTTGCAAATATTACAAAAGGGAGGGCTTTTGTGCAAAATTGCCACCCTGAGTGGTAAATCCAGATTTTTCTTATTTACTGGGCTGTGCTGGATTTCTGGACAACTCAGTGAATTTATTTAACCTATTTTAACTAAGAAAATGTTATATATGAAAAGTTATATTTTGGAAGGACTATTTTGCAAATGCATTTCTAAAACCCTAAATCCTTAGTTCCGGCCCCTGTCTGGGATGAGAAGAGGAGTTCACCTATGCCAACTACTGCTCCAGCTGATGCAATTGTTATATAAGTGGGTGTGCAGCCATCATTAGCGGCACAACATTATATTTTGTGATTTTGGGAGGATCAAAAGGAGGATTGTGGATCTCGCAAAAATAGAGACTTTCTTGTCGGATCTCTTCATTTCTAAGGTGAGTGATATGAACTTTGTTTTGTGGTTTGATTTATGTGAACGATTATTTTGTTGTTTGTTTGACATGTTTGTTTATTTAGTGTATTTTGTATGAGAACGATGCAATGGTTGTTGTTGTATTATGTATGTGAAATCTATGAACGTTTAGTAGATCTTGATTGATGAATTCTTTATTGCTTGAAAACATATTTAAGATTTGAGTATGGTTATGATAATAAGGGATCGGATGGATGAACATCTGGATCTCGTGGATACAAATCAGATTTGGTTTTGAGTTGTGGAAGATATTTAGTATTGAGAAATCCTAATGGAAGAATTAGGAGTTAAGAACATGAGAATTAAGTTTTGAGATATTGGTTGATTTGAGGAAATATATCCATAATGAGGATTATTTGAGATTGTCGATTTTACCTAAATACAAATTATTTTAGTAAACAATGATTGTTTTTGGAAAACCCTAATTTCGATTATCATGTACAACCAAAATTATGCAGTCTGTAGGCCGACAGTCGACTGGTAGATCTTTCAGTCGACTGGTACGACCCAGCTGCTATGATCTTTAGTTTCTTAAAAATTCGTTCTGGGCAGTCGACTTAGACCCTTTTCAGTCGACTGGTATACTTAAAATTTATTTTGCAAAGTTATTCTTGATTCCTTTCTGGACAGTCGACCTATGACATCTTAAGTCTACTTATAACACTTAGAATATTTTCTTAAAGATTTCTGGAATTTTTCTTCTGGTAAGTCGACTTATGACTTTTTAAGTCGACTTATATTCTCTGGTAAGTCGACTTATGACTTTTATAAGTCAACTTATATCTCTGGTAAGTCGACTTATGACTTTTATAAGTCAACTTATAACCCTTAATTTATTTTCTTAAAATTACTGGATTTCCCTCTGGACAGTCGACTGGTGAGTTTTGCAGTCGACTGTAGATACTTAGATTTTATTCCCTTGAAGATGTTAGTTTTCACTCTGGACAGTCGACTGGTGACCTTTTTGCAGTCGACTGGTCCTGATACTTTTTTAAAGGTGTTTTGATGTTCTTTAAACGACTATTTCTTTAAATGTTTTGGATCTATAACCTACCCTTATAAATATTATTCTTTTATAGAACATACGCTTTCAATATATATTATGGTTGGATTTGGATTATGGAATTTATTAAATACTTGAGTTTTGTTGAGTGGAGAGATTTCTCCTTTGATCGTTTGACGATGGAATAGTGAGTTATGGTCATATTGAGGTCTCTAGGAGTTGAGTGGGAGTCCTGCAGATCGACAGTTGAGATTTATTGAGTTAGGCTTGAGGGGTCTTGGTTTAGTTGTTGTTGAAGTCCGGTAGGATACACTAACTCTAGAGATAAGGATTTTTGGAGTATTTGATAATAATCGACGTAAGCATAGACTCGTGATTTGTTAGTCCAACTAGAGGGTATTTAGATGTTCGCGTGTCGAGGGTCTACGGGCCTATTCACGGAGCATGCAGGGTGCATTTGGGTGTTGAGGGTCGGCAGACCTATTCACGGAATGTATCGGGTGTATCTGCACGTTGAGGGTCTTGAAGGCCTATTCGTGGGGTACATAATATTTAGATGTACGCGTGTTGAGGGTCTACGGGCCTATTCACGGAGCATGCAGGGTGCATTTGCGTGTTGAGGGTCGGCAGACCTATTCACAGAATGTATCGGGTGTATCTGCACGTTGAGGGTCTTGAAGGCCTATTCGTAGGGTACATAATATTTAGATGTTCGCGTGTTGAGCGTCTACGAGCCTATTCATGGAGCATGCAGGGTGCATTTGCGTGTTGAGGGTCGGCAGACCTATTCACGGAATGTATCGGGCGTATCTGCACGTTGAGGGTCTTGAAGGCTTATTCGTGGGGTACATAGTATTTAGATGTTCGCGTGTTAAGGGTCTATGGGCCTATTCACGTAGCATGCAGGGTGCATTTGCGTGTTGAGGGTCGGCAGACCTATTCACGGAATGTATCGGGTGTATCTGCACGTTGAGGGTCTTGCAAACCTATTCGTGAGGTACACGGCAGGGAGATGATTCTCCGGTTGTTGTTATTGAGCTATCTTACTTGATGCTTGCACATCGAGGGCGGTGACGCCTATTCGCGGAGTATTCTGAATCTTATTTCCCATCACCGTAGTAGAATTAGTTGCATAATGAGGGGTTATCCCTATGTCGTAGAGATTGTTAAGGGCTTGCACCGGACCTATGTACTATGGAATGCATAGACTCTGACAAGTGTGCATTAGAGAGTCAGCATATAGAATTGTGTTTTCTTAACTTGGTTTTATGCTTGTGTTTTCCAGTTTTCCTACACTTGACACTTAGTCTAGCTTCACTTGTTGTTTTCATTCCATGATGTTTTCATGCTTTACATCTTTGTTATTTCTCATTCATTTATCCTTGTTGTTAATACATGCTGTTGATGACTTTATGTTTTATGATTTAATTATCTTGTATGTTTTTATGCCACTCACACCATTTATGGCTGACCCCTTTAGTTTTGGGAATTAGGGATCATCTCTAGCCTCATATGTTACAGGTTGTTGCTTAGAGTTTGGAGGCTTGGATGCTTGAGATAGATTTGAGTTAAACTAATGAAATAGAGCTTTGTGTAAAATTTTGTAAAAAGAAGTGTTGTAAAAAGAATGTTGTAATTCAAGGTGTTTTGTATTCCGCTGTGTTGGTAAAGATTGTTGTAATAAAAGTTTGGAATAAAATTATTTGTGTTTTTGGGCTATGTGTACTACTACATTGAAGTTGATGCTGGGATTGTGCCACGTATTTTCTAAGATATTATATTAGAAATTCGGGGCGCTACAATTGGAGCACGCAGTTTAGGGAGACTGGATTACTGCAAAAGAAGCAGTTTGGTATTTGAGTGGAAAATGAACCGGTTAAGGTTTTTTGTTTGTTTATTTTACGCTATACATTATTTGAAGTGTTTGGAGCCGTTGGATCTGAGAAATCTCAAATCCAACGGCTCATAAAGGTTAGCGGGTGGTGGATCTTAAACTAAGAAATAAGATCAGTTCTTAGGTGATCACTTCCCTATGATTATAAATGGTTATATTGGTAACGAAATCCAATTTATATAACCGATATAAGTAGAGGAAGTCACAACCGTTCGAAAACAACACTTCGAGCAATTTTGAAAGTAAACCGAGTGAAATCATAATGAATGAGCTCGAGAAAATAGGAACTTTGGCTAGTCTTAGGAAACATCATTATTGAGATAATGCAATCTGTAGAACTGAATTTTGACTTGCAGATAGCAAGATATGGTTCCGTTTCACTTTCAACTAATAAAAAAATAAGATATAAATTAATAAATTGAAATAACTATATTCAATTGAGACGTGAATCAGTTCTCAAAAAATATGAAACTTTTCACCATACATGTAGAAGATATTTTATGAGATAATGCAAGTTTTAAAAGTCAATTTTTATGCACGGAAACTGATATGAGCCATTTTACCAAAAAGTTAAGTTGAAAAGCTAAACATAATGACAATATAAAAAAATTATAGGTTAGATCCCACATATTGCTTGATTAGTAATATAGTTTGTAATACAATAGATATTGTCACAAGTTTTGAGTTGTGAGCTCACTTTTAATGGAGTATAAGTCTTCGTTTTCGTTTGATGCTTCAAAATATATCTTGAATCTTCACGTTAAGAGTTTGAATTCTTGACCTGAAACTTGAGCATGTCCTTTCGAAACTTTATGTTGAGTTTGTGAGGGATGAGACCTGAGTTCCATTCATCCTCCTTTACATTCGACGTTTATAGCACAATTTCATCCGATCTGCAACTTGAAACACCTATACTTCAATTTATCACCTGCACACTTGGTAACTTATTGGAAACTTCAGTTATGCAATTAGTTAAACACCAAAACCAATACTATCGAGTAGGCTTTTACCCCCGCCCCCCCAACACACACACACACACACACACACACACACACACACAGAGAGAGAGAGAGAGAGGGACTAGTAGTAACAACATGGCATTGTTGTATGTAGAGTAGTGAGTTTATGCAAAGTAAGGACATTGGAACAACCTGACTCACTTAAACTAATCAAAACAACATTTCACACACACACACACACACACACACAGATTAATACTAACAACATGGCATTGTATACTAACAACATGGCATTGTTGTATGTAGGGTAGTGAGTATGCAAAGTAAGGACATTGGAACAACCTGACTCACTTAAACTAATCAAAACAACATATCTAACATTGTAAAATGGGTCGATCCGACCCTTAAGGAGGCGGGACTAGGCCCGGCCCAGGGCAAGTCCTGTGGACCTCCTTAAGGGCCACGCTGGGTCGAATCCCTCTTGTTTGTAATTTTATAAAGCATGCACCCGTTCCCTAGCCTAGACTTTTATCCGACCCACACGTCTGTGCCTAAGCCTAACTGAAAGCCCGGGCCTAAGCACATGTGAAAATTATATGATATTTTTTATTCAGTCAAATAACTAACCATCTGTTTACCTATTTTTATCAAATGATTTAAAAGATTATATATTCCAATAATCATAAACTTGTTAGTTGTTTGACTCATTAGGTGATACTTGATAGGCCCTCCTCATTTGTCCAAGGTTGAGATCGACCGCCACATAGAGTGAATGCCAATAATACACCAGCGGAGTTACCTATATTTGATTAATAAATTTTTTGTTTGTAATTATATTACTATAATAGAACATAACTACTTGAATAATGGATTTAACTATTGTTATAATTATGATATGCATCAATTATAATTTGCAAATATAATTGTCATAATTTTGTAATAGTTATAGAAGCATTATACAACTATACATGCAGAAGTTAGTAGATAGGCTATAATAAATTTGAACTACTATACAACTGTGCATGTAGAAGTTAGTAGATAGGTTAAAATTAATTTGAACTATAATAATATAAATTAGATGGACTTATATATGAACGGGCTAAAGCTTAGGCTTTTGGGCTGGGATGGGCTTCAAACTCAAGATCCAAGCCCAACTGTTATATACGAAGGGTCAGACCAATCCGGCCATTTGATGGGCTGAGCTGGTCTTTTTAGAGGGCCGGATCAATGGGCCTATGGACAGGCTTCGGGTTTTAGGCTTTTTTTTACATCCCTAGGTAGGAGTTATATGCGCCATCCACACCATTCAATTGAATCTCGACCATACATTTTAATGTCCACATGAACTTAAAGTCACATATCAAGAAAATAACTCATGTATATTACACTTGTTACGTAGGCTAAGTTATTAATAAAAAAACCTTGAACTATACCATTTCTGTACAAAACCGCTTTGAATTTTCTTTGCGCAATCCCCCACCCCGGAAGTATGTTTTAAGAAACCCCTCTCGGGTTTTATAAAAAAAACCACATCCATGTTTCCTGCTTGTATTAAATAATCTCATTAAGCATTGCAAGTTGATTCATAAAACATCATGCATCTTTTTCGTTATTGTCAAAAACCTCACTCAACTCTCATTTATGTAAAAAAAACTTAGCAGAAAACTCACACCATTGGGAATGAGTTTTTTGAAAAAGAAAGTTCAAGGCGGTTTTATGCAGGAAAGATATAGTCCATGTTTGTTTTTGTTTGTTTGTTTGTTTTTTAAATATAAATTTTAGTCTGTTATATAACTAGTTAATTAACATATCGGATTTAAGTCCTACAAATTTACATCTAAGTTACCTTTATATGCCCAAATATTTATGTAGCTTTGCTTTAGATACCTCAACACAATAAACTTTACCTTTTAATATCCTAACATCTCTAATATTATAATGGGAGAGTTTGAGTTGTCGTTTGTAAACATACAAACTTACGTGCATCGCGTACAAAACTAATATAAAGAAGAACTTAGATTCAAAGCCATACCACATCAGGAGTTTTTATTTAAAAAAAAATAATAAATTATTAAAACGTGCATTGCACGTGTAAAATACTAGGGTCTGTTTGGTTTGTTGTTGTTTTCTTTTTTTTTGTTTTCCAAAACCCCAAAACCCATTTGGTTAGATTGTTTTGTGAAAACAATTTTCACAAAACTCCAATTCAACTATTTTCTATTTTTCCACATCCCCTCTCTAAATATATTTATATATATATTATTATTATTATTATTATATATTTATAATATATTATTGTTACATATATTATTATTATTATTATGATTATTATTATATTATATTATATTATATTATATTATTATTTTTATTTTTAAATATATATACATATATATATATATATATATGTATACATATATATATGTACACACACACCCATACACATAGACCTGGCAAACGGGCCGGGTCGGGTACCCATGGGTACGGGTTACTTGACCCACGGGTCCAACGGGCCGGGTCAAAAAGTAACCGCAATTTTTTTTAAAGTTTTTTTCCAACCCGGACCCGGCCCGCGGGTACCCACAAGTACCCATGGGTACCCGCCAATATTTCATTGTTTATTTTGAGTTTGTTTTGGGGTTTTAAAAAAAATTAAAAATTTATTTTAATTGAATAATTGATTAAAAACATTAGCAACATGCTATCATTTTTTTTAAAATGTAAAATATAAAATTGAATAACTGAAACAATAACAAATGTAATCAGGAATCAAGAACGATAATTTAATAAGCTTGTTGTTTGTTGTTTTTTTATGCTCCTTGTTCAGATAAATATATGTATCAACATTCAAAATCCAACTAGCATTTCAATTTATCATTTCATCAACAAAGACAAAAGAGCAATAATTTGTCCAATCATGAAAAGAAAGAACAATTATTTTTCAAAGTATACAGACATAATTGAGTCTAAACAAAATTTAAACATAATCAAAAATACAATTGCAAAATCAAAACAATGAAACTATATGACAATTTTCTAAAGTCTTGAAATTAATTACATTAAAAACAATGAAATCAAATAAAATTCAAACTCACCACACTCAAATAAATTACAACTCAAGTTGATGAGTATTTAATTTAATGTAATTTATTTAAATACATGGGTACCCACGGGTACCCGTGAGTATAACCGACCCGACCCGCGGGTTCACGGGCCGGGTAAAAAAGTAACCGCTCATTTTTTTTTCAAAAATTTCCTTACCCGTACCCGGCCCGTACGGGTACACCCGTGGGTACCCATGGGTCACGGGTCAGGATTGCCAGGTCTACATACACACACACACACACACACACACACACATACACACACATATATATACATACATACATATACATATATATACATATACACACACACATAAATATGTGTACAAAAAATTAAGAAATTAAGAAGAAATTAGGAAAATAACTAGGCAAACTTCTCTCTCCCTCTCTCTCTCTCTCTTTTCCCTATTCAAAAAATTAAGAAAATAAAAATTTAAAATTTTTATAAAAAAAATAAAAATTGAAAAACTAAAAAACTTAAAAACCAAAGAAACTAAAAATTTCAAAACTTTTAAAATAATTGAAAAAAATAAAAAACTTATAAAAATTTAAAAAAATTAAATTTTTTTTAAAAAGTTTTCAAAATTTAAAAAAAAAAATTTAAAATTTTAAAATAAAACAAAGTTTATAGAATTTTTAAAATAAAACAAAATTTTAAAATTTCAAAATTTCAAAATTTTGAAATTTTGAAGATTTGAAAATCTCAAAGCAAATCCAATGTCGAACCCCAATCAAGAGGTCGTCGCCGATATCTGATCCGCTGCTGATTCCGTATCAGTGACTCCCCTCCACCAAATCGAGCGCGAATATCAAGCGACTCCGTATCGGCGACTCCCCTCCACCGAATCGAGAGCCTCTATATGCGATGCAGTGACTCTAATTTCATCTCATTAACCGAATTTTCATTCTAATTTGTAATTTTTGTGTGCAGGGGATTACTCAGTTTTTGCTGATTCGAATTTTGGGTGTACATGAGATTTAAGTTCAGAAAGATATGATAGTTTTATTTTTGGGTTTAAAATTTTTTAATTTGGTGATTTATTTGATGAGTTTTTTTTATTGGTTTTGATTTAAGGTGTACGCAAGTAAGAGATGGATTATTCAGTGGCATCAATTTGGGCTTCCAAACCATAGCAGGATAGGTAAGCTGACCAGCAACCTAAAATAACTAAGCAAATATGCAACATTAATTTCTTTACTACAAGAGAAAATACTATCGTGAAGTGTTTCTTTCACTGGTTATTAGAAACCATGGATAACATAACATATAAGAACTTTTAGTGTATATTTGGATATATAGGATTGGGATGATTGGAGTTTACCAGTGAAGGGTGCAAACTCTCCACTCAAGAAAGACAACTAAAGTAAATTTTTTATTTATCCATTTTGATTTTTTTTTTATAAAGGTGTAATAGGGAGACAAAGTGGAGATAAAAAAATGATTAGCTTGGATTTGAGTTTTGAAAACTTCATGTATTTCATTTTGGTTGAAATAATGTTAAGAGGTATTTTAATTGTAAACTGAGTCTGAGACAAACAAATGTTTAGATTATTGGTATTGTGGATACCTTCACACTTGCACTTGCGTTACCATTGTATTTAGACATGCTCATAGTGATTATAGGTTCAGAGTAAGCTCTATAAAACCTATATGATAATGGCCTTGCATAACGATTACAAGTATCTAAAATTGATGTTGAAGTTAAAAAAAACTCTATGCAGTGTTTCTAACAAACTATATACATTTCAGGTAAGTTCAAGCTAATGATCAAGAAGGCGATGGTTGAGCTTATAGGTAGATATACTGATTCCTCATATAATATGTTTGCTACTTCAATTAATTTGTTAGACCTCCAAAACAATTTTATATAATCAAACCAGGTACACCGTTCCGAAAACGTGCCGTAGGCACGTGTCAACGGGCAAACCTAGTAATTAAATAAATAAAGATGTTGTTTTGGTGGGGATTTGAATTTGAGTTTTGGGGAGAAACTTTTAGAGAGAAAATGTGTTTTGTGAGGTTAGATCTGGACCTTTGATTTTAGGGGATTGAAGGAAAGCCACTTGATAGCTTTCTTTGTGTTTTATTATATAGACTAGATTTGCCCGTGGGCACGTGCCTACGGCACGTCTTCAGAACAATACAATACACGAAAAGCCATGTAAACAGTAAAACAACAATTATGTAGTTTAAGTTTGAGGGTGTTTCTATTAGTATATGATGAAAAATAATTATAAATGAGGGTGTAAAATCCAACTTCTTAGAACTTTAAGGGTGGAAAATGATCAAATTTAACTGTTGAAGAGATATTTGCTATTTTCAATATAACATGTGCAATAAAAAAAGCATAAAAAACCTAAAAATTTTACAAACTTGAAATCTTAAAATTTAAATTTCTAAGTAAATAAAGAAAGAATGGGAAAGAGAGAGGGAGAGAGAGAAAGAGAGAAATATGAAAAAGTGAAGAGAGAAGAGAGAGATAATAATAAAGTAATGAGTTTTTTTGTTTTGAGGGGAAAAATTTAATTTTGGGTTTAAAATTTTGGGCGGAAAAATATGTTTTGTGAGAATAAATCTAAACCATTGGTTTTAGAGTTGATTGAATGAAAGCCACTTGATAGCTTTCTTTGTAATTTATTATATAGACTAGGTTTGTCCGTTGATACGAATCTACGGTACGTCTTCAAAACGGTACACCTTATTTGATTGTATAAAATAGTTTTGGAGATCCAGCAAATTAATTGAAGTAGCAAACATATTATATGATTTTTTGATTTATTTTTAAAGTTTTTAAATTTTTAATTTTTAAAAAATTTTTAAAATTTTTATTTTCTTAATTTTTGGAATAGAAGAGGAGGAAGAGAGAGAGAAAATAATAATTAAATAAATATAGGAGTTGTTTTGAATGGGAAATTTGAATTTGAGTTTTGTGGAAAAACTTTTGAGGTGGGAGAGGGAAAATATATTTTGTGGGATTAAATCTGAGCCTTTGATTTTTGGAGGAATCGAAGAAGAGTCATTTGATAGCTTTCTTTGTGTTGTATTATATAGATTACATAGATATGTCTATATCTAACAGATCATGATTGGTCACCTCACTGGTTGGTAATAGGATTCTCCTCAAACCCACATCTCTGTCTCTCATCAAATGAAAATTGAGATGAAAAAGGACTCTATTTTCTGCAAATTTGATCAGCCATGATGAGAAACTCTCTCTCTTTGAGTGTGGCCGTCGTAGGCAGTGGAAGTAAGTCCGCAATTTATTTATAAGAAAAAAAAAATCCCAATTTCAGCTCTTTCATTTCTCTTCTCAATTCTAATATTTAATTGCCAGTTTCTGGAGCTGTATGTGCTTCAATTCTGGCTCGAAATGGGGTTTCGGTCACCCTCTTCGAATCCGCCCGAGGCGCTGGCGGTCGAATGTCTCAGAGGAGGTAAGATTTGCAAAAAAAAAAAAAAAAAAATGATGGATGGATACTTGGTGGGTATAGGCAAATAATTTTTAGCAATTTTCAGAGAAACCACTGAAGATGGGAAGCAGCTGTTTTTTGACCATGGGGCTCCTTACTTCTCCGTGGAGGACAACAATGAGGTGATGTGTGTGGTCCGCTCGTGGGAGGAGCGAGGGCTTGTTGCTGAGTGGAATGACAAGTTTGGGTGTTTTGATTGTTCTACTACGAGATTCGTGGATTTCGACAAGGTTTTGATCTTTTGCAACTGACCTCTCAATGTATCTTTTCCTTTCTTAAGTATATAATCTTTGATTTTCATTACTTATCTTGAAAATGTAGTACAAAAACACCCCCCCTCAAAGAAGATAATATAGTAGCAATTAAGACTATCTATACTGTATTTTGTAGCTATTGTTAATTAACGTAACACGAGTCGGATGCAGACCCCTTCAACAATCAAAGAGCTCAAGATCCCTAGCCTGTCTATTAGAATTCATTGACACCAAATCTTTATGGATATTATTTACATGAGACATTTTACTTATTGTTTTAGGGAAGTAGTTTGTTACATGCTCACGCTGACCTTTTATTTTATATATGTGGACGTCTTGTAATGTCAGCTGTTTGCATTATCTGTTGCTCATAGATGTCATGCATAGTAGACGAGAGTTATTACAAGTACTAGATTTGCCCGTGGGCACGTGCCTACGACACGTCTTCAGAACGATACAAAACATGAAAGCCTGTAAACAGTAAAACAATAATTATGTAGCTCAAGTTTGAATAGTATGACAATAATTAGTTGTAAATAAAAGTTCATGTTTCCATTAGTATATGTTGAAAAATAATTATAAATGGGAGTATAAAATCTAACTTCTTAGAACTTTAAGTGTGGAGTTGAAGAGATATTTATTATTTTCAATATAACATGTGCGAAAAAAAATATTAAAAATTTGAAAATCTAAATTTCTAATTAAATATAGAAAGAATGGGAGAGAGAGATAGGGAGAGAGGGAAAGAGAGAAATATGAAAAAGTGAAGAGAGAAGAGAGAGATAGTAATAAAGTAATAAGTTTTTTAGTTTTTTAGTTTTGGGGGGAAGAGAGAGATAGTAACTTCACTTGCTCTCTCTCTCCAAACAGATCCCCCTCCCCCTCTCTCTCCGAACCCTAAATCCCCAAAATCATCTCCCCTCTCTCTCCACATTCGATCCTGCTCTCTCCCCAAAATCGATCCCCCTCCACCTCCTCGCGCCTCAACCTTGACCTGTGATCGCAGTCGCGCGCTTCGCTTCCTCGCGCCTCGACCTCGACGATGTTGACAGTCGCTCACCTCCTTCACACACGCGCGCCTCCTTGACAGTCGCGCACCTCAACCTCGACGACCTTGACAGTCGCGCGCCTCGACGATCTTGACAGTCGTGCACCTCGACCTCGACGACCTCGACCTCGACGAACTTGACCTACCGTCAAATCTGACATTTGCTTGCCTCCTCCAAGGTTCGATTTTGTTCTTCACTTCTTCTCCTTTCTCTACAAATTAGACGAAAATAAATGAGATTGAGAAATATGAAATTAGATTGACAAATATGAAAATAAATTAGATGTTAATGAGAAATATTGAGAAGTATTGACTATTGAGAAGTATGAAAATAAATTAGATGTTAGCTATGTTAGTTATAAATTGTATGGTAGCTATGTTAGATATAACATAACTTAGATGTTTATGACTTCATTCTAATTGTTAGTTATAAATTGTAATACTTGTTTATTTTCATTATAGAGTATAATAAATTTATATTTAGTTATGTATAATAAATTTATTATTTTTAGTTATGTATATAAATAGTTATGTATAAAATTGTAATTAGTTATAAATTTTATATTTTTTTAACATAATGTATAATAAATTTATTATTTTTATATTCAACGTACCCTTAACGTACCCGTGTCATAAATTTTTGAGAAATCACGTATTCGCGTACCCGAGTCGTGTCGTACCCGTATCCTGTACCTATGTCCGTGCTACATAGCGCGCGCACACACAACACTGGGACCGAATTCCACATAATTAAAATACAAACCAATTTGATTAGAAACTTCAAACCAAGTACATGATCACCCAGCTTGCAACATAAGAGGCTCATCCCTTGACCCATATTTCTCTCTTTGGTTTCATGTGAGCTGGCTAACAGTAAACACTGGTTGAGTTTCATGATAGCGTGAAGCTTCATTGTCACACAAATTGGAGTGATAACACAAATTTTGAGTTCTGTCATTGGTGGAAGCTTCACCATTACACACTCAGCAAATTATAGTCAAAGAATATCTTTCCTCCTTCAAATGACTTTATGCCACTATACATCAGATCTCTAGACATCGGATCTCCTTCAAATAACTTTCTGCCACTATACATGGGATATCTAGTGAGACTTTGCCCTTCTACAGATATAGAACTTTTCTTGATAGTGCCTCATAAAAATATAAACAGCTTTTGAGCTTTGGATCATCTATAAAAAATGAGTTTCTATCTCATTACTGATATAGGATTTTCTTAGTTGGTTAGATTTCAAGAGTATTTACTTTTTTGGGTGTGGAAGTAACTTGGAACCAATCTTTTTTATGTACTAGAAAGTTGTCACTGTTTTTTATTTGAACATGGCACAATTTGGATTTGAAAATTTTCAGAAAGATACAACTCGGAAATATGTTGGCATTCCTGGAATGAATGCAATTTGCAAAGCTCTTTGCCTTGAACCTGGTTAGGCTGATAACTCAGTTTCATTATATCTTCTTAGTTGTCATCTTCTATCTTATCGATATTTTATATCCATCTTTTTGCTTCCAGGAGTAGAAGCCAAGTTTGGAGTTACTGTCTCTAAAATGGATTGGCTCCAGGATGGGAGTTTATGGTCATTAACTGGTTTGGATGGACAGGTTTTGGGCCAATTTGATGGTTTGGTGGCAACAGACAAAAATATAATGTCACCAAGGTTTACAAATATGACGGGAAGACCACCACCTCTTGGTTTGTCAATCTCCCTTAAAGTTCTAAAATTTATGCTTCTGTCTTTTAGGCAAAGGAGTTTGATCTCAAATCTCAACTGTTGCTCTGTCAAACATTTTACTGTCAACTTATTCTACCATTGAATATAATTATGTTTACTTCTACATTGGTATTATCATTCCAGATATGGCTCTGTCCCCAGAATTGGCAATGATTTTGCAAGATATCCCTGTTCGTGCGTGTTTTGTTGTCATGCTGGCTTTTTCAGAGCCTTTGTCATCGGTAAGAATTTGGGGTGAGCCTCCTTTGTCAATAGCTCAAGAATATTCTCTTTACAGCATCGTGTCTTTGAAAATGTCATTTGGGAGTTTCAGGACTTATGCTTGCGGAATTTCAATGATTTTTTAATATACTGGTCTCTTTAATATTTTTTCTAAAAGTTCTGCAACTCAGATTGTGTACTGGGTCGTAAGCAACATAAGAGTGTCAACGGCAAGAAGCTGATGTCTATGTGGAAGGAAGTTCTTTTTACATAATTGTGTGGAAGGAGGTTGGTTATGGAGTAGGGATTTGGTGAAATTGCTCGCTCTGATACCATGAAATCAGAGAATTTATTTAATAAAGTGATAAATTCACTTAATATTAGTAAGGTCCAACTCCCTTTCTGATACATAAGAGAGGCTGGCTATACATGACAAGGCTCCCTGTATTTGAACTAGTGAATAATAGGATAAACACTGAATTTAAACTCTCAAATTAGCACAATGTAATCAACTCCAGTATGGAAGTATCTTTATCAAGGATGAATCATTCCCAATCTCCTGCCTGCCTTTTACCTTAGCTAATGAGGTAAGTGAATATTCCTCAACACATACCGTAGCTTATTCTGTGTTAACCTGTTCTTGCCAATGAATTTATATGATCTGCGTAAATTCTCTGCATCTATGGTGTTGTAGTTAAAACCTTTGAATGCTAGAGCTGCATTTATATTTTATTAGTGAGAGATGACGTCAATGGTACCATGTAGGATCGTGGATTATCAGTCATCAAAATTGTACAACTTGAATTTGAAAGGGAAACATATACTTTGTAATTCAAGAGAAATGTATTTCTTGATTCACAGCTTTTGTAATACTTCATTGCTAGGAACTATGTGCAATTCTTTTTTTGTTTTGTTTTTGTTTTTGTTTTTGTTTTTGTTTTTGTTTTTGTTTTTGTTTTTGGGAGTGAGAAGAAAGACAATCTATGTAACATGTGTACTTCGGTCAAGGAGTGTACTCGTGTGAGATATTGACACTTCATGAGCAGTTGATGGACACTTGTTAGAGATTCCTCATGCGTATCCCAAATTTTATAAGACAACTTATACATTGGAGATTTCATGGACACTTCTTGAACACTTATTGGAAGACATAATTAACAATTTTCAAACAAATATTCATATTTCTTATCTCTGTTGGAGTTGTGTAGTTTGTAGACAACCCAACTTAATATAATCTCAATTTTAAGTTGGAGTTATATAAACCATCCATTTATAATTAATTACACAATTATTTCCATTACCAGAATGCCCTCAAAGTTCATATTTATTTACGACATAATTATTTACATAAATGCCTTTCATATAAAATAAATGTTGATGCCCCTAGGGGTAATTTGTGAAGAGTAGGAGCGTAAGAAAAAAATGTCGTGCATCGCAGGGCAAATTATAGTGGTTAAAGTACAAGGATTAGATCTTATTATTATTTGGATAAATATTGAAAATAAATTGTGAAATTGCGACATGAACTATTCGGTCAGATGTAATTAACCCATTCCATTTTAGTTTGAAGTAAAAAAATTCCCTAGTCTTATTATGAACTACGCATGGAGTGTGCGTGTGCTTTTTTATACTAGATTTGATTAAATTATCTTTGTGAGGTGGAGGGTAGAGGGAGAGGGAGGGGAGGGGGAGTAAAGGGCCGAGGGGGAGAAGGAGCGTGGAAGGTGATGGAGTTTGTAAAGGGAGAGAGGAGGCAGAGAGGATGAAAAGGGGAGATCCCAAAGATAGAGTTAGGGTAAATAGGTTGTAAGAAGCGGAGGTGGAGGAGTTTGGAAAGGGAGAGGAAGTGGGGGAGAAAGAGGTCGAGGTGGAGGAGAGGGTGTAGGGAAGAGAGTAAGAGGATGAGGGTATTTTAGGCATTTGTTGTTCAATATAGGCATATGCACATTGCATGCATCATTAGTAAGTACGAATTAACTGAGTTAACAAAAAGTAAAACTATAAAGGGTTTTTACGTTGAATTCAAGTGTTGATATTTTTGCATTTGATCAATAGTTCATGTAGATTTTACTTGTTTTTTTTTTGTTAGGTGTATATAACGTTTAGATGCCACAAACAATTGTAAAAAAGCACAAAACATTGATATCCTTGTAGTTATTAACTCTACTTGCATATACTTCTTCAAATTTATAATGTATAATGGAGTTTATCACTTTTTTATGGGACAATATATCTTCTATTTTGTTTATGAGCTACACATTTTATTGTTGAACGCCATTTTAATTTTATGTATGCATAATAGAGATAATATTAAGTTTTGTTATAATACTAGCCATGTACCCATATCCCACTTTTTACAAATTTGCCGTGTCTCATATTTGTACACATGTCCTGTCCCGTTTCGTGACCGAATCCATGCTTCCTCAGACACAAATGCTCCACACAATGAAGTATTACAAAAGTTGTGAAGTAGGAAATATATTTCTCCTAAATTACAAGTTGTGTCATTCTGTTGATTGGTTGATTCAACGTATATCTCAGCTCAGCTTTTCGACTTAAAATTGCTTGTCATTATTTTTTAGGTTTTATCTTTTATAAGGTTCGAACTAGGATGGGTTGGTGTAATACCCTGGTTTTGAGGAGATAATTATTATAGTACAAATTAAGAGGACTAATATGTAAAATTGACACTTACTGTTAAGGTGGTTGATTGATTTTAGAGATTTGATTGGTTTTGTTGATTTATGAGGGTGTTATTTGTAAAATTATTTTAGCTAGCATGAGGTATCGTAGGTTTATTCTAATTGTTTATAAATGGATGGACTTGGTAAAAGTTTTGCACATAACTTAGGTATTGGTGTGTGCACATGGTGATCATCCTATTGCTCGGATACCAAGTGTAATGCCCCGGCCCCAACATACCCGGACCCGAGCACGTTATTAATTTTCCACCAAATAATATGTATAGAGCTGCTATATCCAACATACTTTAACCTCAAATATTCGGTACCATGAAATAAAATTATATTTCTAAAATTCCTCAAAAAAATAATTACAAGAATTCAACAATTAATCATACTTTAATCTGGTTCTAGTATAAATCATTGACTTCATAATTTCCTGCAAATATACTCTTTATTGTGTGTGTGTGGGTGGGGGGGGGGGGGGGGGCAACCGTAGTGCCGCGATTTCGATATTGCTTACAGTAGTGGATGAGACAAGTTTACAAATGTGCAATAAATATACTTTTAATTTGTAGTTAAACATCTGCTAGCAAATCACAACAATTTTTATATACTTGTAGATACTAACCCCCACAATATCTAGAGGTGGCCCCACAAAGACTATAGATGCACCCATATCCATCTAGCAATGCGATAATAAGCTCTGCATGGTACTTAGCTCCTTTATCTACACAACAGCGATTACATTCATATTATTCTTATCATTTATTTATGTCAACTCAATCAAATACTGTATGGTCCATATGCATGCAAAACATATCATTTAACTTGCTAAAATGATCATGTACAATTAAGCATGACTAAATACTACTAATAGCCACTTAAGTAGAATAAAAAACTCACAAATTAACGGTCTTAACCTTTTCATCGTCACTGCCCTGAAATATGTGCTCAACATCACCATCATATGTAATACCCATGGATAAGATGTGGTCGTTTAGTATAAAGAACTAAAATAAGTTTCATTCTAACTCAAAAATTGATTGTAGCTAGCAATTTTGAGGGATAAATAGTGGAAAATCTTTGTGGTTAGGTGTGCTTGAGCTGGAGCAATTTCAGGACGGGTGACCTCCTAGGAAGTTTCGTGCTTAGAGCGTTACAAATGGTACTAGAGCCGGCTCTCGATCTCGATGGTGGTTGCTATAGTTGTGTGCGCCATGCTGGCAGGAAAGCCAGGGCACAGGCAACAATGTGGGGGCCACGTTGGACAGAGAGGGATATCTTGGGTAGGCCCGAGCTTAGCGAGGATGCTATGCCCCCAAAGGAGGGGTGTATGTAATATGGATAAGATGTGGCATATGTTATAAATAAAATTCAGTGACCTCAAAATTAATCATAGCTAGCATTTTTTAGGAAGAAATACTGGAAAAACTGTGTGGTTAAGCTTGCTTCAGCTGGAGCAATTTTAGGTCGGTGACCTCCAGGGAAAGTTCTTGCTTGTCACAGTTGGGCTTGGATGGGCCTTGTTAAACCTACATGCTAATACCTGAAATGTAGTGAAGCTCTGATACGGCCTAGGGCTGCTTCAGGCCACCATATTGATTTGGACCTAAAGTCTTTGTGTCCCATCCGACTAGCGTGCCTTACTGGGCTGCCCTCATCATGCCTTAAGTGGCCTACCAAATCATGCTATATATACATTCACATAAAAAGGGATATTTTATCAAAAGATTATAGTAAATCGAAATCAACTTTATCTTTAACTGTACCAGCTCAACTGCATGTGCAATGCATGTATATACAAACATAAGTCATTGTGCTAGTCTTGATAAATTAAAACTTCTAGGAAAAATGAAAATTCTTCTTAACTAGTCCTTCGAATCGTTATAAAAGAGATTTTCAATAAAATATAGACGGTCATGGTTACATGTTGTAATTTGGGATGAAAGCTTTGTAGGGTCGTGATTAGATGTAATAGGTAGATGAGCAGTTTTGATGAGAGCTAGCTACAGGTACGCACCACACAAATTCTAGCTGTTTAGTGCACGTGATTGTCTACATACACATGGCTGCACAATCCCAACTATCTAGTTATTATAACAGAGAGGAGCATTGCTTATCTCTGGACCATACTGACTTTATCCAATGAAATAATGAGAGAAATCCAGTTTGAGTGGGGAAAACAAAGAACAAAATAAAAATTATAAACTATAAAATAGAGGAACATACCTTAATTAGAGGTGCAATGAAGATTGATGGGGTGGAGAGGATTGAGGGATGATGGTATTTACTGTGGATGGCTGAGGGTGAGAGGAGAGTAGTTAAAGAATTAATCTTGATCGATCTTAGGGAATGAAATTGGAAGGAGAAGGGTAATTAGTGCATGTTTATGAGGTTTCCTTTGAATTGGCTCTTTGATTTGTAGTCTTTCTTTTATATTCAATATTAAATAACTATTACAATTGTTAATGATTTAAAGTTGAGCCTTACCAGGCAATAACTGTTACAATTGTTATTAGTATATATTATTTATATATACTGGACATTTATACCAGTGGGCCTTTCAGTTGTTGTGTCGGGCCTTATCCGAGCAGTGCTGCCAGTTGGATTCTTGTCGGACCTAGCATGACCCATAGACCAAAAACATTCTTGACATTTTTCCAAAATTCATTTCCGCCCTAGGAGCATCCACAGTCGTCTGAGGTATGCATATTATAAAATAACATTTGATCGTTTGCTGCAGTCGTCGAAAGGTATAAAATGCATAATTTTGGAAAAAATTGAACGCACGAAACATGACGTCTGTGAGAAAAAATTAAAATTAAATGAATTTTATAACGGAGAAATGAAAATTTTAATATTAAAATAAATGTGATGTTTCGTCTCCGAAGTGAATTTTTATTTTTTTGTTGTCCCATTATTTTGCAATTTGCAAAGGGTATGTGTTTTTTTGGGGTTTGTTTTCTAAAGATATGAAATGACGAATATACCCCTCTTCTTCTTCTATAAATTTTGTGAAGAGTTGAGCTCTACTCTTCAAACCCGAGAGCTCACTTCTTCAACAATTTGTCTTCTCAAACCTATCTTCTTTCCAATCTATTTTCTTCTTCAGTATTAGATTGTTATCCCCCCCCCAAAAAAAATCTATCGGGTTTTATCGATGTCTTCAATAAAAAGATTTAGCGGACGAATAAAATCAAAGCGTCAACAACCAACGCCAGCTGGAGTAGAAAGAAGCAGCCAAATAGAAGTGGAGTTGCCGAATGTAGACTACACGGATCAATCAAATTGGAAACGTGTTGTAAATGATTGCAATCATTTATGCAAACATATTACTGTCCATCCTGAAGGTGGATTTTGCCAATTTAGGGAAAATTAGAGGAAGCCAATTAAAATGTACAGAAAATACTGTAGCCGTGTCCCAATTATCAAGCAGTTGGTCGAGCAGGCAAGTTGACCTCGTTTTATGCATATAAATACGGATAAGTCGTCTTTGCGGCTTGTGGAGGCATTGGTAGCGAGATGGTGAGATACGACCCACACTTTTTACCTACTGTGCGGTGAGATGGGATTCACTCCGTTGGATTGGGTAATGCTAACAGAAATTTTAATTGGGATCGGGCCCTTGCCTCCGTGTAACGACGAACCGTACACATTTGAAATAATCCAGACTCGCGTTTTCCCGAAAATTACAAAAGACGATTGGAAGTCTCAAGGTATTCGTTGCCCGTTCCTGAAATGTTATTTTAACAACAGTATGATCGAGGAAGCTAAGACAGATACTGTTCTAGCGATAAGGATTGGAAGAGCATTTTTAATGTTATTCCTGGGGGTGTTTCTTTACCCTAATGGTTCACAACTAGTGAGATGTGGCTGGTTAGCTGCATTTGAAGATATGAATATAGTAGGCACATACGATTAGGGTAGTCCAACATTGGCACCGCTGTATTTGTCTGTGGGCACTTGTAGCAGGCTGAAGGTGAAGTCATTTAACGGGCCTTGGCAAGTACTCTAGGTATCCTTAAATTTCACATCTAATTTGCTAAGTTGAACCTTTAAATAGTAGTTTAATATCCGAGTTGACACCTAATGAATGTTTGTTTTCTGTAGTATTGGGCTTACGAATACACAGGTTGTTGTGTACCAATAACTGATAGGAGCCTGTCTATGGAACGTCATATGGAGAATGCTGACAAATGGCCGAAAGTTTGTCGATGGAATCATGAGTTTTTAGATACGGGTCGTTCGGACCAAATTAGGTACAATATTTTGATGGCTCATGACCAATTGAAGATGCGTTCATGGAAATTTATTATATGGCATCCATATAAAAGTTTGGCATACAATGGCGTGTATGAAATTGAAGTTACTAACTTCATTTTCCTTCATCGACATGCATTTATGTATTACGAACAGGTAAAATTATTATTAATGGCTAGACAGTTAAAATCGGTTTTTGGAACTAATCGGTCTAGGAGCGATTAGTGATTAATCGGATAATCGGAAAATTACCGGGGATTAAATTGGAAAAATCGTTACATATATAATTAAAAAAAGATATATCATTATGTAGCAACCCTAAATCCTAACATAAAACTATTATAAGATTATTAAATAAGAACATATAGTTATAGAAAAAAAGAAGATAGTACTTGGTTTGTTGAGCTGAGTTTGGATTCTGAATGTGGGTTGGGTCGGGTTTGCTGGTCGGTTCCATCAAATAAAAACAATCGGGGAGGAAGAGCAGTCTGAGAACAAGAGGAGGAGCAAATGCGGACCGGGTCAAGTATGCAATGGTACAGGGGTAGCGACGGCGGGTCGGGTTTAGGTTTGCTTAAAGAAGAAGAAGAGAATTAGTTTGGGTTTGAGTTTGAAGATAATCAGTTTGGATTTGGGTTTGCACGAGGAAGAAGAGATCGGCGATATGTCAAATTTGGGTTTGTGCAAGGACCAGAAGCGGTTTGAATTTTAAATTTGAATTTTGAATTTGGGTCGGATTGAGCCCAAATAATGCAAATGAGCATAAAAATTAGAGAAGAAGATTTAATCGGTTAATTGGTCACTTAAAATCGGCCGATTAACCACTAATCAGCCGATTAATCCCGATTAAATCGCGAACTATTGAAATATTATAATCGCTAAAAAAATAATCACTTAGCCTCCGATTAACGATTAATCGGGGATTAATAAGGCATAATCGGGAATTTTAACTGCTTAGATTAATGGCATGTAGTATTTACAATAAATGAGTTTTTTTGCTAACAATAACACATTGTACAGGGTGTTTGGTATCTTGGCGATCGTTGCTATTGCCAACTAACTGGAGTTGTTGCAATACCAAATTACCCACCTCCGGTCATGCATCTAATGTCAGCAGACGTTTACGGGAACCCAATTGAAGCTTCGCACTTCGTCACTCCTATACAACACTTACGATCAATATTGGGTGAAGATTTTGATTGGTCCCATCATGCCAGCATTCTCGCATGCATCGAATGTCGATTTCATCGGTTCAGCTACAATTGCTGATTCATCAGCTCAGTTGCCCCATGCGGCCCCTCCATTTTGGCTTCCATGTGAGTACTCAACGCAACCATGTGCTGATTTACATGCCGTGCATGGTGAACCATTAGTGGAACCACCATTCTTTTCGGGCGGTACAGTTGTTAGGAATTTGGACTACGGATATTTCCAGTTTGTTCCGCGCGGAGAACCAACATATGTGAGAATCACACTCCAATAATTTCTCTCTCTCTCTCTCTCTCTATATATATATATATATATATATCTATTGACAGGAGTTATTCAGGACATGTCAACAACTAACTAACTCAGAAGCCCAATTGAGGCGATTTATACAATCAGAAACGGTTTTGAGGAACTCTGTTCCCACTGATATTTTTGCTGGTAGGAGATCTGTATCAATCAGCAGACAGTCTACTTCCAGACATCGGGAAATGCGACAACCTGTGGACGACACAGGAGTCTTGACATCGACTCCATCCTTTGTCCCGTGTACACAGTATGGGGATGAAGAATAGTCGACGAATGGAAGATCTGATAGCTTGATGTGCATGTATGAAAATCACATTTAAAATTTTCGCAATTTGGTTAATGTATAAAAATCTGATAGCTTCTTTGGTCGACAAATGTTTCACAATTGATGGTCAGTTAATCAAATTTGATTTGGTGCATGTATGAAAAGGGTGTTATTGTCATTTTCATCAATTGATGCTCATTGAATGTGACAATAGGAGCAGGCTTGGAATTTAAGTCCGTAGCTTTGCCAGTAAAGACTAAAACAAAAATTGATGCATATAGCATGTCTTTATTCCCACCATAGTTTTGCTTTATTCACGTGAATGTAAATTCGTAACTTTGCTCTATGCAGTCAAACTTTGCTTTATTCACGGGATGCTTATAACATATCTGCTCCTTTTATAATTGGCTTTTGAAAATTATTTGGAGGCTCCCCACAAATACTATTTAACCACCCCTTACAGCATCATATCTGAATAACTCTATTTCACTCCATCATCACATATTCTCCAAAATATAAGTTTCTCTTCTGGCAATGAAATTCTTACAACAATGGATCATTTAAATTCATCTTTTTCTTCAACTTCATCAGATGAATCAATAGAGCATCAAGATGTTGTAGCCAGAAATGTCAACAATCGTATGCAACAAATAGGCATGACCTTGCAACACACCGAAGAAACGACTCGCCGCCGATACATTCGTCGGGAAAGAAAAGAAGGTAATTTTAGGTTGTGGAGAGATTATTTTTCTGAAAGTCCAATATACAACGATACAATTTTTCGTCAACGTTTCCGTATGCGACGAGACCTTTTCAACCGTATACTCGAAGCTATTGTGGGATACGGTCAGTACTTTATTCAACAACAAGATGCGTGTAAAAATCTTGGATTTACACCACATCAGAAAATAACAGCTGCGCTACGATGTTTAGCATATAGAGGTGCAGTGGATGCTGTCGATGAATATTTACGAATTGGCGAAACTATTGTGTTGAAGACATTACATCGATTGTTATGCAATTGTCAAGCTATTTGGCAACCAGTATATGTAGAAACCTACTCCCACTGATGTAGCACGACTCCTCCAAGAAAATGAAGGCAGGGGTTTTTCCGGCATGTTGGGTAGACTGTATGCATTGGAAGTGGAAGAATTGCCCAGGTGTAGAACTCCCGTGTGCTGGTACGAAGTAGGAGAACACCAGATATTTGGACCAGAGATCGTGCAACAAACCACTAAGAAGATCGAGCTTATTCAAAAAAGGTTACAGACAGCACAGAGCAGACAGAAGAGTTACGCTGACAATTGCCGAAGAGAACTGGAATTCGAGGAAGGTGACCAGGTGTTTCTCAAGGTCTCACCAACAAGGGGTGTGCTCAGGTTCGGGAAAAGTGGAAAATTAGCACCAAGATACATCGGGCCATACAAGATTCTGAAGAAAATCGGGAAGATGGCCTACAAATTGGAACTACCAACAGAATTGTCCCGAGTAAATGATGTATTCCACGTCTCAATGTTGAGGAAGTACATACCCGACCCGAGTCACCAACTATCAGAAATCTCAGAAGACTTGTAGATAAACCTCTCATACAAGGAGCAACCAGTCCGAATTCTCGACCACCAGGAAAAGATATTGAGGAACAGGACCATTCCGATGGTGAAGGTTCTCTGGAGAAATCAGTTCGTGGAGGAAGCCACTTGGGAACCAGAGAGCCGCATGAAAGCTTCTTTTCCTGAACCATTTGAAGAATAATGTTTTTCTCCCAAAACCGGTATAGTTCTGAGGACAGAGCTACTCTAAGGAGGGAGTGATGTAATGTCCCAAAAATTAACAAAATAATCTTTTTATGTATACATGTATTTTATTTCTATTAAATTTATAATACGAATAAATTAGTACATGACAATTAAAGTGAATAACCATGCATATTTGTGCAATAGGGTTAGGGTAAGGGTATGGAGACTTGGGGTTGGGAGTTGGCATGATGGGACCAATCACCTCCACTCACTAGGTCAAACTTAATCTCCTCCCTCCCCCTCCACTACCATCCGGACAAACTCAAAAACCCTAGCTCTCTCTCTCATTTCTATAAAGCCCTCATCTCATCCACTCTCTCATCTTCTTCTTAACTTGTTCTTGTGCCCAAAAAAAAAGAAAAGAGAAAAGGAGAGAGGAAAGAAATAAGGAAGCTTGAGTCTTAGAAAAAGATTTTGAAGTGAAGAAGTTAAGTAGAGGGAGTAAAGAGGAGGAGCAAGAAGCCTTTCTAGAAGCAAGAAAAGCTACTAGAGTCTACATACAAAGTGGGTGGTTTTTCTAAACTCATAAAAATTTAGTTTTTTTCACGTGTGATATTTTGCATGTAAGAATAGCCCAAAAAAATGGGGAAATTGTTTTTGGTCATGTATGAATGATGAGCATGCTAAGAAGAGAAGTAGTTCCATGGTAAAATAATTTCCTTCAAAGGTTGTTTAAGAAATATATTCTTGATGCTTAGTTAGAGAATTTTTATCTCATGAATGGTTAAGAATCTTGAGCCCAAACTTTGGGGGAATGTTTTGCTATGTATTTAGGACCTACATGATTTTTTTTGTAATATTTAGAAGACTTCTTATTGCCAAACAAGTTCCAAATTTTTGCCCAAACTTTGGGGGAATGTTTTGCTTTGTATCTAGGACCTACATGATTTTTTTTGTAATATTTAGAAGACTTCTAATAGCCAAACAAGTTCCAAATTTTCGGACAGCAAGTTAACTGCTGAAACAACAGCTTGAGAAATCCGTCGTAACTTCGAAAAATCATAGTTAATTATTGGCTAAGTATTTTTGGCTGAAATTTTTTGTGGAAGCTTATGCATATGTCTACTACTAAAATCCCAAATATTACCCTTTTCTGAAATGGTTTGGTACCTCAAAAAAATTCCCCAACCTCGCTGGTCCAGAGAGCCAGAACTGCAGATTTCTGCAGGTGGACTGAGTTTCTTAAGAACATAACTACATGTGTATTTATGATATTGCCTTGAAATTTTGCAAATGACTTGTGGTAGGAGTCTACTTTAAGATTCCAAAATTTTAGAATTTTTAGATGACATTTGATAAGGTTTCCAAAATAATTCCTAAGTACAAGTATAGAGTTGGTCTGAAAAGGTAGTGGACTTGTATCATATTTGAAGAACCATAACTCTGTGCATATTAGGAGTTTAAGTGCAAATTTTGGACACAGTGTAGTGCTGGGTGTCTAGTTATAGATTCTAAAATTTCTTGGGCTTCCAATGAGGGGCTGATTTTATATGGATTTTAGCGTGAACGACGTCGATACTTAGGCTGATTTGCGCAGTCTGCGCACTTGTGACCTTCTGGACATATGTGTTCGGAATTTGCCCAAGTGTGGCACTAGGGACTTGTAGTAGAGACCCTAAGCTTTCCAACAAGCCCAGGTAATCAAAAATTCGAGTTGTGTAGTAATTATTGTGATTTTTCGAGCACTGGACAGATTCAGCCGCTCCTAAGAAATTGATTTGTTGTGTATGCCTGACTTTTCCTCTACTCTCGAGTGTTGATTGGAGAGTTGGGGGTCGTTGTATACTCCCATACTTAGTTGTTTTGCGTTTCATGCTAAGTTAGACATAGGGTGTGCCTCGAACGACAGTTGAGCCGTCGGTCCTGTCTAACCAGTAACTCACGCCTACCAACCATTAGGACAACTTCAGGACTCCTTTCATTAGCGATTAAAGAGGGCCGACTCGGGCGTCGACAGAATCGTGGAAGATGATCGCGGGCCGAGTCAAGGGCAAAATTCAATAGGGAAGTGGCGAGCAGGGTGGTTGCGTTGCCGGAGCCACCGGTTGGTAGACAAGGACTAGGGTTCCGTTAGGGGAACCGCAGAGTCTGGGTGTAACCTCGACTGTGGATCAAGCTGTGACCATGCCCTTACAACACGTCTAGATAGAATAAGGACTAGCTAGATATTAGTTCTTAGCAACTAGTAATTGGGTGGCGTACTCTCCTATCATTAGGGATACGTGCTGCGATGCGTATCTTGCACTGTTGATTCCTGAAGTACCGTGGTAAGGACGGGAGATTTCCTGGCGGATAGGGGGATTAAACCTTCGAGGTCGTCAAGTCCTATGCTGGTGGACACAAACGGGTCGTATGGGCTGTGGTCCAGTGAAATACGACGCCATAGGTATATTGCGGTATATCTTTAAGTTCATCACGGCTTTTGAATGGGGTCCGGGCACCGGGCACTAGTGGCAAAACGAGACCATTATGTGACTGCAGAACGGTGGGATCCGTTGATCTGCAACCTCATCAGCCACGATCTATCTATCAGGAACAGAACGAGTACGAGAGTAGGTTGTATGGCGAGGATTTAAATCCCTAAACTTGGAGACGACGGCTTGATTTGGAAAGTATGTAGTATAAGATGCATACATTTTCAAAGTCTCGCTTGCATTTGACTAAGTACATTTTGACTTGTGCATTAGATTACTAGGGTATATCATACACGGACATACTTGACCCGACCCCACCTCCCTTTCATTTAGCCATTCTTCTTTTGCATTCATATTTGATTATCTGGTTTAGAAATTGCTGCTTTTATCAGCATCGCGTCAGTAAAATTACTGACGTGCCCACTCTTTTATGTGCTAGATGCCGACCCGTGGAGTCCAGGAAGGCTCAAGCCTGATGGTGCATCCAAGGGACAGTTCCAAGTGTTCCTTATTCACTTTTGCTGTTTTTTGTGTGTGTAAAACATGGGTTGTAATTTTCTGAACTGCGTATATTGTAACACTTGAACTTGTACATCATGGAATAAAATTTGTTTAAATTTTTCCTGCTTTTTCCTGTATTGTGACTGCTTGAAGGAAAGATTCTGGATTACGTCACGAATCACCAGTATGGGGATTCAAGGCGTTACAAACACATGATGAACACTTGAGAGAAATTCATGAGAAATCTGTTTATATTGCTAAGCTCACTGATGATTTAAAAGAATGTAAAAGAAAATTTGATGAGTTAGTGGAAGGTTGTAACGAAGCTCTTGAGCAAAATAGAATACTTGATGCGACCCTAGACACTCTTCGTTGGAACACTAAAGACGATGAGGTAATTAGAAAAAGACTTTGTAAAAGAGTAATTGAGCTCGAGAAAATTGTTGAAAAATATGAAGGGCCCAGTTACCTTATTACGAAGAATTCAAGATCTTATCATGATAATCGAGGGCTTGGTTACAATGAGCCAATACAACATCAAAAATCTAAAATCTTGTCATACACATATGCATAGCCATCAAAATAGTTACAATTCAACACACAATTATGCATATGTGCATGATCCAAAGCATAATCACATTACTTGTCGCTATTGTTGTAGATTAGGACATATTTCTTATAATTGAGCTTTAAAAAGGAATACTAACTTCGTTTGGATAAAGAAGAATACAAGTGTAGGAACAGTACCTACTTGGATACATACATAAAACAAACATTTATTAGGTGTCAACTCGGATAGTAAGCTACTATTTGCATACTCAACTTAGCAAATTAGATGTGAAATTTAGAGATACTTAGAGTACTTGCCAAGGCCCATTAAATGACCTCACTTTCAGCCTGCTACAAGTGTCAAGAAACAAATACAGCGGTGCCAATGCTGGACTACCCCAATCGTATGCGCCTACTATATTCATATCTTCAAATGTAGTTAACCAGCCACATCTCACTAATTGCGAAGAACACCCCCAGGAAGAACATAAAAAATGCTCTTTCAATCCTTATCGCTAGAACAGTATCTGTCTTAGCTTCCACGATCATATTGTTGTTAAAATAACATTTCAGGAATAGGCAACGGATACCTTGAGACTTCCAATCGTCTATTGTAATTTCTGGGAAAAAGTGAGTCTGGATTATTTCAAATGTGTACGGTTCGTCGTTACACGGAGGCAAGAGCCCGATACCGATTGAAATTTTCGTTAGCATTATCCAATCAAACGGAGTGAATCGCACGGTAGGTGAAAAGTGTGGGTCGTATCCCACCATCTCTCTACCAATGCCTCCACAAGCCGCATATACGACTTATCCGTATTTATATGCATAAAACGAGGTCAACCCGCCTGCTCGACCAACTGCTTGATAATTGGGACACGACTACAGTATTTTTTGTACATTTTAATTGGCTCCCACCAATTTTTCCTAAATTGGCAAAATCCACCTTCAGGATGGACAGTAATATGTTTGCACAAATGATTGCAATCATTTACAACACGTTTCCAATTTGATTGATCCGTGTGGTCTACATTCTGCAACTCCATTTCTATTTGGCTGCTTCTTTCTGCTCCAGCTGGCGTTGGTTGTTGACGCTTTGATTTTATTCGTCCGCTAAATCTTTTTATTCAAGACATCGATAAAACCCGACAGAAGTTTTTTTGGGGGGATAACAATCTATACTGAAGAAGAAAATAGATTGGAAAGAAGATAGGTTTGAGAAGACAAATTGTTGAAGAAGTGAGCTCTCGGGTTTGAAGAGTAGAGCTCAACTCTTCACAAAATTTATAGAAGAAGAAGAGGGGTATATTCGTCATTTCATATCTTTAGAAAAAAAACAAAAAAAAAACACATACCCTCAAAACCCAGACGGTTATTTTGCAAATTGCAAAATAATGGGATGTTTCGTCCCAACAAAAAAAATAAATAATTTTTTTTTTACTTCAAACGAAACATGATCCGATGTGATTTTTTTTTTGGGGGGACGAAACATCATGGTTCGTTTCATTTATTTTAATATTAAAATTTTCGTTTCTACGTTATAAAATTCATTTACATTTAATTTTTTCTCACAGACGAAACATCATGTTTCGTCCGTTTATTTTTTTTTGAAATTATGCATTTTATAACTTTTGACAACTACAACAAACGATCGAAATGCTATTTTATAATATGCATATGTGCATATTATACCTCAGGTGCAACTGTGGATGCTCTAACGAGTGCAACGACTTTTTGGGGAAAAAATGCATAAAATGCAATGATGCATAATGACTGTGGATGCTCTAAGGGACTGGTGTTTGTGTACCATGTCTCACTTTACAGTGGGCTGGCCCAAGCCTACAGCCTTGGTCCGACCCTTGAAAAGGAAGATGAAAATAGAGGAAAAAGGAACTGGTGGAGATCATGTTAAGGTTGGGGGAGACAGGGAAAAGATGAAAATAGAGGAAAAGGAACTGGTGGAGATCATGTTAAGGTTGGGGGAGACAGGGAAGAGGGGGCATGAGAAGGAGATGAGGAGGAAAGGACGAAGATAAGAAATCTTCGACTTACTCTTTCAATGTCAAGCTCAACTCCACATGATGGTGTGTTATTGCTGTAAAAAATATAGTTTTATCGGGTTATATTGAAATATAGAAGTTTTTTTTCAGAGATGAACCCTGTTTTGGTTTGAGTTTCCCTTTACTGTGAGTATAGATAATTTTTGATATTCAATTCTAAAGTGACCTCTGTGCTGTACTGGTTTCTTATATTTTAGGTACCAGTTAAAGGGATTTCATTCAAGCATTCTGATGTGTTAAGCTGGGCTTTCTGTGATACCAGTAAGCCGTGCCGTCGCCAAGTTCCATTTATTAGGTAATCACTGTTTCACCTGTTTAACTCTCCTATTTATGTTGTTCCTTTCATTTTATCTCATTGTATATGTATATAGCTAAGAATAACTTCAGTTTCAATTGATTATCATTATTTCTACATCCAGTGAATGTTGGGTTCTGCATTCAACCGCTGAGTATGCAGCTAATCTAATAACAAGAACTGGGCTTCAAAAACCTTCAAGTGATACATTGGCCAAAGTGGCAGAAGAATTATTTCAGGAATTTCAGGCTTCTGGACTAAACATTCCTCGACCATTTTTTATGAAAGCTCATAGATGGTAATTTTCTTCTTGATTTTGTACTTAGGTCAAATTACGTAATTGGGATTTTGATGTAAAACTAACCCTAAATAGAGAATTTCCAAGAATCTTAAAGGATTAATTTTACTAACATGTAGTGCGGATCAAAGTTAGAATTTTAAACAATTAATCGGTTTGATGGATTTTCACGAATTGAATTAGGTTTAACAAGCCCAATTAATATTTCGGTTCTAACAATCAATAATTAAATCCCTAATCATTCTTAGTAAGTAAAAGATGCAATACTGATTTGTACTCTAATTAGGCAAGTAGAACACTCAATTTCGATATTTGTGGTCGACAGTTAAATTAAATAATATAATAGAGATGATAAAGCAGTATAACACAAATATTTAAAAGTGAAAAGAGTATACCGAGAGTTCGAAGCAACTAGGGTTAGATCTCAGCTTGGCAGCAAGAGCGAGGAGCAGCACAGAGGGGGATTTGCCGCTGCTGTCGGAGCTGTCGCCGGATGACTGGCGACGCAGGAGGGCGTCACGGTGGTGCGTCGAGAGGAGCTTCGACGGAGGGAGACAGGGCAAACGGGTTGTTGTGGAGGTGTTGGGCGACTGGGGGTGTTCGATGGCGAGGTGGTTGTGGTGAGCGGCGACAGGCAGCGACGGGGATTCGCGGTCAGGAAAACAGGACGACGAGGAGACGAGGACGGAGGGGCGAGGAGGGGTGGAAGGCGATGAAGGAGGGCGGAAGGCGAGGCAGAGGCAGCGGTAGAGGAGTAGTCGACGGGGGGAAGGTTGGGTTTCGGTGAGATGAGAGGAGGGAGAAGATGAAAAGGAGATGGGGTTTTAGGGAGGCGGCTGCTGAGTATTAGAGGGATCATTAGGGTTAATTTGGGGATTAGGGTTAGGGTTTAGGAATTTGTATTGGATTTGGGGTAGTTTTAGAGTTTATCACAAACCTTAAAATTAGTTCTCAATTGTATCACACAAAGAGAGAGATGAAGAGCAAAACTCAACACAATAATTTTTTTAGTCAATAATAGCATGACTTTTCATTAATCTCAAGGCCTATAAATAGGCTCAAAACAAATCTTGATACAAATCTCAAAATATTCTAAAAATTTCAGAAATATTCTAATGCATAAAAGAAAGATTACATATGATTATAATTGCCAAAAACAAATATGGTACTGAAATAAAATCCTAAGTTAATGAAGCAGCTGTCCTAGACGATGCCTGCGCTGATAGAAACGTCTGAATCGTTTCGAACCGATGTCCTCATCAGATTTGGGTCTGAATCTAAAATGCCAAGACATCCAAGACTTAGATTCACTTACCAATCCAAACTGACTGCTCAGTATATTATCAGATTTGTAGTTCAGATAAACCAATTGCTTACTTATCTATAAATGTGCTAAATATCATTAAAGATTAAATAGAAATGGCATTATTCTCTTTCTCAAGTGTGCATGTTTTGTTTTTTAATTTCTAAATTGAATATTAACTCAAAACTAATTGTTCATTATGAGGGAAGGGTGAGTTTAGATATAACAAGTTAACTAAACTATACATATACTTATCTGGTTATGACTTATCAGCCTTGATGCTTGGGAATCCATTCTAAGATTCAATAAGAATCTAATCTATTTCTAGGATCTGTTCCTTTTCCAAAGCTATCAGGTAGGAGTTATCTAGTGATCGAAAACCGTATCAAGATCACACTGAGATTGGATTATTAGATAATTTCAACTTCTATGTTCTCTTGAATTGTCTTATTATTATCTTTTTCTGTAATCTGATGGCAACTTCGGGTTGTATACTGGTATTACATTCTCATAAACGACGAAGCAGTCTCTGAAACTATTGAGGTGGGTTCAGTTACACATCTTCTTTTGTTATAGAACTTTAATTAAGATAATTTCTTTCCCCGAAGGCAAACTCGTTCTGCTCATTTCAGAAGATTTGTTTTAACATTTTTTTATTGCACTGATGTATAACAGAAATCAAGTACACCAATCTAAATTGACGAAATTAGGGTTCCATTGGATTGGTTAGACAACCCCAAATTGCATAATTATAGTCTTCGAAACCCTAGTCTATTATTGTCAGAACTCTGCTCTATTAGTTTTCTAGTCACCAGAGTCCAAATATCATCATGGTTCAATGGGAGTTTAGTTTAGTTTATTCATAATTGTTCCTTATTTGCCTCCTATATAGTCCTTCCAAAAATGTCTTTATTATCCCGATTGAATGTTAGTTAAGTTTATTATGCATTATAGTTACACCACATACTCTTGTAGTGTTGGTCTAGTTAGGTTTCAAAGTTTTTGAGTATTTTGCATCTGGATTTCTTGTAAATATCTTTTGGAGGTTCCCTCTTTTATATCATGCGTTCTTTTTTAGATAATTGACTAGTTACAGTTATGCACATAGGCAATGCTGACTTGCCCTTGGAAAATGAATATTGAAGCGTAACTTCTGTTGGAATAAATATTGTAGAAGGTTTATAAATTGCACGGAACCCACTTGCTATTTACATATTACAGGCAATCTTGAATGGATTGCTATTGCAGGCAACAATTGCTGTCATTGGTTGACAATGTAGAGATGAAGACTTGGAGATAATACTAGATGTTGGGCTTTATGCTTTGACTGATTTATCTGCTACAGATAACACTGTCAAGCCCACTATAGCAATTGTATAGGAAAGCAAGTCTGAAAGAAGTTATGACACAGGATGGAGGGGAGATGGGTGTGTTGGGTTTATGTCTCGCATATAGTAGGCAATAATTCAGTGTGAGGACCTAAGAAAAATGTGGAGTCAAATTAGGGGGTGCGAAATGAATTATGCATGTCAAACTGAAGGTTGCCGCTCTGGAGGTTTTTGAAATTAATTGGTTTGATCATTTAATTCCAAAATTGATTGAAGGTCCAAGGTTGGCTTTTATATTACTTGAGGTTGAGGTTCAAGTTTAGCCTTTGAATTATTAGGAAATAAATATTGAGAGTACAAACCTAGGGTTTTCAAGATCTTTATAAATAATTGTAGTAGCCTCCATGGGAGGTAGTATTTATATGAGAATTTTCTGTTGTAAACAGTGGAGTATCTTCAAGGGACGCTTTGAGAGAGAGAGATAATTTTTTGTGAGAGTATTGTAACTCTTTTGTTGTTTCTAGTTAAAAATACCTCTGTTATTTCTCTCCCGGATTAGGTTCGTCGAACCTACTCTGGGATAAATTGTATGTGCTATTGTATTTGGTGTGGTCTACGTTTGCATGGTTATTTATTGTGATCCATTTCACCACTCGCTCTACTTTCGTTGTGCCGAATTTTTCCAACAACTGATATGAGAGCTCTTTTAGAGTTTCGAGTTTCTTTGTGAAGATGACAGATCATAGTTTTATAAGGATGAAGTTGTTTGACGGTAAGATCAAATTTTATCTTTGAAAGGTGTGTACGACGTATTAATTCAACATGGCTTGTATCTTGCTCTAGAAGGAGATAAATGGAAGCCAACCAATACCGATATGAATAAGAAGTGGGATGAGATTTACTTAGAAGCTTTTAGTTTAATCCAAATGTCATTGGCAGACGAAGTCAAGTACAACTTTCTTGAGGAGAAAATCGCAGCGAGTCTGTAGGCGAGACTCATAATTGACTATTTGGGATCATTGTTACTGGATCAGATATAATAAAAGAGAATTGTTTAGTTTTTCAATAAAGGTGCTGCTTTTCATGATCATATAGTGAAATTTATTAAGGTGTTATCTGAGTTGAAGGCGATAATGTTAGAAAGAAAATCAGGCATATCCTTCACATTAACGTGTAAATATGTCTTTTCCTTATGCATCCCTTAATTATATATAGCATTCATAAGGCCTAGCTTGATTGTAGGGTATCTAGCTTAATTACAATTGGTAAGTAGGTAACAGACGTGTAAAGGAGAAAACCTAGCTGTATATATACTCAATTTTACATCAATGAAATTTATTCTACCAAAATCAATTTCTTTTCGTGGTATCCGAGCGAGTGATCGATCCTCTCTAGCTCTCTCTCTCTCTAGCCGCTGTGCTTCATCTCTCGTGCAGCAAATTTCTTTCTTCTTTTGTTGTACTCTATCTCGTACAACAATCCTCGATCTCGCCTCCATGGGAAATCAGAATTTCAAATCCTTTTTCATTGATCATTCTGATCATCCGGCCTTGGTGCTAGTTTTCAATAAATAAAATCGATCAAATCAATTTGGTCGTCAAAATGGTTCCTTCGGTTGTAGTCCTTTTTCCGAGCAACAACTTCAACAAATCTTGGCTATTCTAAATTACAAAGGATCTGAGTCTCAAGCACGTGCAAATATGGCAATCCCAAGTTTATCTAAAATTCACTCAGGTCGTCGGATCATCGATAGTGGCGCAACAAATCATATTGTATCTTCATTGGATAATCTTGTATGTGGTAGCAAGGGTCATTCACTACCGCCTGTACTACTGCCAAGTGGAGAAAATGCTCCAATTATTTCTACTAGATCTTTGTCTTTGAATTCCAAATATTATTTGCATAATGTGTTGTGTTCTGACTTTCAAAATTGATTTGATGTCGGTTAGTCGACTTACACATGGATTGAATTGCTCAATGACTTTTTCCCGTACTGGTGTATTTTGCAGGATTTGGCCATGAGGAATGTGATTGGTTTGGGTAAACAGCGTGACGACCTTTACTATTTGGTGGCATTGGCGACGAAGAAAACCTTGACCAATTCTAGGGGTGGCATTCGGACCTAGCGGGCTGGGTCGGGTCGGAGCCCGCGGGTTTTAACCCAGGCCGGGCTGGCAGAATTGGCGGGTCACACCAATCACGCTAGGAACGGAGGAAGGAGAGCTCTTGTTATAGAATCCATAGGCCGGCATTTCACCTCTGGGCCGGGGCCTCGAAGTTGAAATGCCGGCCCGAACCTGGCCCTGGCTCGGGGGTCGGGACGATTTTTTTTATTTTAAATTTTTACAAAGACAAAGAAGAAGGAAAATTGTTAAGAATTATCAAGAACATATAGATAAAAGAGATTCATAAATTAAATTATTTTTATGAATTACAAAGTTTAATATACAATCAAATAGATTAGTAACATTTCATACAAATTTTATCAACTACAATATGAGGGGAACATTTGTATTTAGAGATCGAGATGACCTCTATTTAGAATGAAGAGAAGGCAGTGGACTATTGTTGTGCACTTTTACTTAACCTAAATATAGAATCTCATCCCCCTAAATTTTCCAAATATTTAGGGTACATTATCCAAACTTTATTGTATTAGATGTTCATTCGTCGCTACTTATTGAGCCATTGTGTGCTTCATGTAAATCTTGGGTCATCTCTTCTGCTCTCATCCAATCTTTGGTGCATACTAACATCTCCAAATTCTTTGATGTCAAGCGATTCCTATTTGTGCTCATAATCCTGCTACCAAGAGAAAAAATACTTTCCGATACAACGGTTGACACCGGTATAGTTAGCAAACCTTTAGCCATACGAGAAAGAATAGTAAAAACATTTTCATTGGTTTTCCAAAAATGAAACACATCTACAACATCATTAATGGGAGGTTGTGCATTATACCAATTCAATTCATTTGGTGAATTGGTTCTTGGTTTTTTGATTTTATGAGATTTAAAACGCTACTAGTTGCAAGACCCTTTCCCTTTGATAATATAGAAGAAGAAGAAAAACTAACATTTTGTGATTGTGAAGTGTTAGTTGAATAAAGTCTATCATAACTATCATATAAACTAGCCAAAACATGCTCAAACTTTGTAGTGAAAACAACATGATCAAAATCTTGTATTTCATCGTGTGGAGCATAAGTATAAAAAATCTCAATTAAATTTTTTGTGCCCCCTAACTCAATCATGGGATTCATTACACTAGCAACACAATATAACATCGGAAGCAGATGAAAATATTTTAAAAATTTAATATAAGCGGCACAAACAATTTATCCACTAAAAGGGTTATTTATCAAATCTTTAATTGCTGTCATCATAGTGACAATTGCAAGTAAAATACCACTAGATGTAGATGTATATGTTTTTGAAAATTATAAAGTTGCATCATTAAAAGGTTCTAAAAATTTATACAAACTATCGACAAAAAATCAAAAATCATCATCTAACATACAATCTTGTATACCCATTGCAACACAAAATTCTCTAAGATTAAAACATTAGTGAAGAACAACACATAATAAATCATAAGTAGAATTTCAACGATGTCTAACATCTTTAGGAAAATGTTTAAATACAATTTCCCTAAGTTGACACCAATTATGAAAAACTTGATATATATTGGACCACTCAACGTAATAAAATGAACACAATTTCTCATTGTCTCAATTTTATCGTGTCCATAATTTAGTGCATCTTGTACACTAAGCAGTTAAAATTTCCGATTACGCTCGATTAATCTCTGATTAATTGCTAATCGGAGGCTAAGCAATTTTTTTTAGCGATTTATAATATTTCAATAGTTAGCGATTTAATCGGAAATAATCAGCCGATTAATGGTTAATCGGCCGATTTTAAGTGGCTGATTAACCGATTAAATATCCTCTAATTTTCATGATCGTTTGCATTATATGGGCTCAATCCATCTCAAATTCAAAATCCAAACTCCTTCTGCTCCTCGCGCAAACCCAAATTCGACATATCCCCGCGCTCTTTTTCCTCGTGCAAACCCAAATCCAAACTGATTATCTTCAAACCCAAACCCAAACCCAAACTGATTTTCTTCTTCCTCAAGAAAACCTAAACCCGACCCGCCGTTGCTCCCCCTATTCCATCGCATACTTGACCCGACCCGCATCTGCACCTCCTCTTGTTGCTCGCACTGCTCTTCATCCCCGATTGTTTTTGTTTGATGGAACCAACCAGCAAACCTGACCCAACCCACATCCAGAATCCAAATTCAGCTCAAACCAAGTACTCTTTTCTTTTTTGCTATAACTATATGTTTCTATTTGATAATTTCATAATAGTTTTATGTTAGGATTTAGAGTTGCTACATAATGAGGATATATCTTTTTTTAATTATATATATAACGAATTTTCGGATTTAATCCCCGATTATTTTCCAATTAACCGATTAATCACTAATCGCTTTTAGACCGATTAGTTTCAAAAATCGATTTTAACTCCCTAGCTTGTACACAAAGATTTAAATTATGACAAGCACACCTAACATGAATTTTTTTCGATTCTATAGGATTTAATGTAATTTTCAAACTAGCGATTGCCTTAGTATTATTAGAGGCGTTTATCAAAATCAATAGCAAAAACTTTATCAAAAATACCAAAATTATTACATGCTTCAATGATGTGTGTGACAATTATTACACCCTTATGTGGGTACCTAACAAATCCGAATGAAATTATCATTTTTTGAAGTAGCCTATCAGAATCTATCCAATGACATGTTACACACATTATTGGTACTCCGTTTACTACTACCCACCTATCCGATGTCAAAGAAACTCTAGTGTTTAGTGATATTAATGTTGCTACTAAAAAATCCTTAGCCTTACTGTAAACTAATTTACAGTCATCCTTAACTATATTCCTAGCAATTTTTTTATAAAGGGGATTTAATGCGGGTTTTGCAAAAGTCTCTACATTCCTACTTTCATCAAACGAATAAGGTAATTCATCTCTAATTACTACCTTAGCCCTTTCCCTACGAACGATATCGTGATCGTAGCTATGACTATCTACTTGACCGGTCTTAGGGTGTATTTTTTGTTGTGTGAAATTGTCTTTACAAATTTCGGGTTGACATTTATTTAAGTGACGTTGAAGTGTACTCGTTGCCGATCATATTTTAAACTTATAGGGTGTTTGACACTTCTTACAAATTTTAGTCCTATACTGTTATCATTTTGTGATGGGACATAGTCAAAATATTTGTGTACTTCGGAAGTGTTCTCTCTTGTTTTACGAGATTGAGAAGGGCCTTGTTCCGATGGTTGTGGTTCTATGTCTTCCACTTCCACTTGATCCGTGTGTGTTTCATGAAAATCGGGAATAGTATCATTATTCACAAGTGTTTCTTCACACACTACATATGGAGTTGGAATGGAAGGAATGCGACTACTACTAGTGGACTCTTGGCTACTATGTTTACCGCGTGATCGGTTAGATGTCATGTAAACTAGTGCACGTTAATAAAATTCTAGTGTATGTTCTAAAAATTAATTTTAGTGTATGTTTAAAAAATTAATTGTAATGTATGTTTTAAAATTTAATTCTACAAAACATGTAAAGATAGATAACTAGTGTATGTTATAGAAAATGATTCTACAAAACAAATAAAGTTAAATAAAATTCTGCTATAAACCGGTATATGTTAATAAAAAATTTCTAAACAAAAAGATCAAATATTTCAATAAAACAACAACAATTAAATGAATAAACTAGTGTGTGTTTACCAAATTAAAAAAAAATCTAAAAAGAAGAAGAAGAAGAAGTACAACAAAACTCAATCTAATTAAGAGAAATAAATGAGAACAAACAACAATTTTAATTCTAAAAATTATACAAATACAAAAATACTGTATGAGTGCAGAATGTAGATTGAAGAATGAAGGTAGAGAGAGTTGAGAGCTTGTAGTGTTGTTGATGTTGTTGATTGTTGTTAGATGTTGTTGATGTAGATCTTTGCAAGAGAGCAGTTGAATGTTGTTGATTGTTGTTGATTTGTTGAGAAAGATGATAGATTGTAGAGAGAATTGAGTGAATTTGTGAAGAGAATTGAATGAAATGAGGTTGTACATATAGAATATGCATTTTTTTGAATTTTCCAAAATACCCCCAAAAACTACCAAGTATAGATCCGTTTGGGGGTATTTTTAGTAATTACACAAACACAATATTAAAAAAAATTCTGAAAAGAAATAAAAAATCCAACGGTCGGCCCGGCCCGGTTCAACCCGGTCCCGGGTCTGAGCGAGCCGGGCCGGATTCAGTTTTTTGGGGGGAAATGGCGGACTGGACCGAACCGGATTGGTTAGGCGGGTTTGTCCCGGTTCAGCCCGGGTTTGGGCGGGCTAGGTCGGGTCGAGGACCGAGCGGGTCGGGCTGGGCCGGTCCTGGGCTAGCTTGGCCCTAATGCCACCCTAACCAATTCCCATTCATCACCAAATCGTCGACTTGCCGCAACCTCACAACCTCATCTACTGATCTCTGGCACAACCGTTTAGGTCATGTTTCTCATTTTCCTTTCAAATTCATTGCTAAGAACTTCTTAAATCTTTAGGTTCAGCTTATTAATGCTTGCCCTATTTTTTCTTTAGCTAAGCAAACTCTTCTTCCTTTTTGGCCTCAGCTCCATTTCATCTACCAAACCTTTTGATCTTATTCACTGTGATATTTGGGGTCCTTAAGCATCCATCCCTTTGTGGTGCTCACTATTTTTTTACAATTGTCGATGATTTCTCACAGTTCACTTGGATTTTTTTGATGCATCACAAGCATGAGACACAATCTTTATTAATTTTTTTTTCCTTTGTCTCTACCCAATTTTCCTCTTGCATAAAAAGTATTTGTGCCGATAATGGTGGGGAATTCATTGCACTCCGAAATTCTTCACGGAAAAAAGGAGTCATTTTCAACACTCTTGCATTTATATGCCTCAACAAAATGGGGTCGCCGAGTGCAAACATCGTCATATTCTTAAAATTGCACGAGCTTTAAAAATCCATGCTAATCTTCCCCTAAAATTTTGGGGAGAGTGTGTTCTCACCGTTGTGCACATTATCAATAGGTTTCCTACATCCATTCTCTCTTTCAAAACTCCTTTTGAGCGTCTTTACTCCCAACCACAACCATCTCCCCATGTTCTTGGCTTTGGTTGTTTAGCCTACGCTACCAATGTTCACCCTTCCCATATAAACTTGATGATCGTGCTCAAAAGTGTATTTTTATTGGTTATCCGGTCGGTCAAAAAGCTTATAAGCCTTTCCACCCATAAGGTTTTCGATGTGAAATTTCATGAACATATTTTTCCATATAATACAATTCAGACTCTTAGTCAGGCCCAACCCAACAACCCAATACCTTATCCCTTCTTTGAGACAAGCACGTCTTCTGATCAATACCTTCTCCTCATCCAACTCGCGACAATACAGTCGATCATCCTCACCCAAGTCGCGATGAATCCGTCACCATTCCTCCTTCCAATCATGTTCGTCCAGCCCCAAATCCGTTCTCACCTCTAGTCTTTTCCGTCGCATCCATATCCTTTTCTCCCACAATTTTTGACTCGTCTCCAGTTAATGATGAGCCGGCCACCACCACCCCAACTCCTGCTCCACTCAAAACCTGTGCTCGCTGTCCCAAAGATGTTCCTCCACCTTCGCTGGAAATCCCAGCGTCTTCCTCTCCGTCCCCATCTGTCGACCCGATCTTGCCCATTGAATCCACAATTCCCATATCACCATCACCGATTCAATCTTCATCAAGTCCGTCTGACCCGTCCCCAATCCTCCCTAGTCCACCCCCACCACCCTCACCTGAGCCTCTTCGTCGCTCCAGTCGCTCCCATAATCCATCGGTGAAATTACAGGATTATGTTTGCTCTCACGTCACGCACGCTTGCTTCAACCGATCAAATTCCTTGCTTCCAGGTCCGACTAGCGGTACCTGATATCCCTTGGCCAATTATGTTTCATATCTTCGCTATAAGCCATCGCTCTTTTATTGCTCAGATCAGCCAAGTTACAGAGCTCAGAAATTATTCCGAAGCCGCCGTCCATCCTGAATGGCAAGAGGCGATGTGGTCTGAATTGCAGGCTCTCTAGGCCAATGGTACCTGGACTCTCACATCTCTCCTGGCCGGCAAGACACCGATTGGATGTCGATGGGTGTACAAGATTAAGCACCGTTCTGATGGTTCCATCGAGAGGTACAAATCTCGATTGGTAGCAAAGGGATTCACTCGATTATAAGGTGTTGATTATCAGGATACCTTTTCCCCCACTGCCAAGATCATCACAGTTTATTGTCTCCTTGCCTTGGTCACTTCACCAGTTGGATGTCCATAACGCCTTCCTTCACGACGATCTTCATTAAGAGATTTACATGTCACCTCCGCCAGAACTTCGGAGATAGGGGGAGGAAAACTTGGTGTGTCGATTACATAAACCACTGAATGGTTTGAAGCAAGCCTATCTATAGTGGTTCTCAAAATTCTCAAAAGCTATTCGAGCTGCAGGGTATGTTCAATCTTGAGCTGGTTACTCTTTATTCACCAGAACACAAGGTAAGTCCGTCATTGCCCTCTTGATATTTGTTGATGATATTTGATTACTGGAAATGATGCTGTGAGTATTGCTTCAATTAAGAAATTCCTAGTCATTTTCATCTCAAGGATCTTGGTGATTTGAAATATTTCCTTGGCCTTGAGATATCCTCTTCTAAGAATGGGGTTTTTATTTCCCAATGTAAGTATGCTTTAGAAATCATTGAGGATGCGGGATTGTTAGGTGCAACACCCATTGATACTCCTGTGGAGCGAGGTTTGCAGTTGTCTGATAAAAGTGATTTACTCAAAGGATCTTAGTCGTTATAGGAGGTTGATTGGTAGATTGATATATCTTACTATCTCAAGGCCAGATATTACATATTCTGTGCCTGTACTAAAGCAGGTTTATGCATCTGCTTCGTAAGCTTCATATGGAGGCAGCACTTTGTGTTGTGCGTTATCTTAAGAACGCACCTGGCCAAGGGTTGTTCTTCTCTTCAAACAGTGATTTCAGGTTGCGAGCTTATTGTGACTCGGATTGGGCAGTTTGTCCACTCACTAGAAGGTCTACCACAGGTTACTGTCTTTCTTGGCCCCTCATTGGTCTCATGGAGATCGAAACGTCAGGAAACAATATCGCTTTCATCAGCTAAAGCAGAATATCGTGCCATGACAGGCACCTGTTGTGAATTAACTTGGTTAAGGTATCTTCATAGAGATTTGGGCGTGTTGCATAAAGAGTCTGCCTTGTTATGTTGCGATAACAAAGCTGCATTACATATTGCAGCAAATCCTGTCTTTCATGAGCGAACTAGACACATTGAAATGGATTATCATTACATTAGAGACAAGATTCAAGATGGATCTGTGGTTACAAGATTCGTGAGTTCTACACATCAGTTGGTGGACGTCCTAACCAAAGCTTTGGGAAAGGAGTTTTTTTTGCCTATGTTCGCAAGTTGGGAGTGCAAGATATCCACTCTTCAACTTGAAAGGGAATGTTAGAAAGAAAATCAGGCATATCCTTCACATTAACTTGTAAATATATCTTTTCCTTATGTATCCCTTAATTATATATAGCATTCATAAGGTCTAGCTTGATTGTTGGATATTTAGCTTAATTACAGTATGTAATAAACGTGTAGAGGAGGAAACCTAGCTTTATATTACTCAGTTTTACATTAATGAAATTTATTCTACCCAAATCAATTTATTTTCAGATATGTGCAGATAATCTCAGCGAGGAGGATAAAAGTTTCAACTTGATATATTCATTACCAGATTCCTACGAGCATTTGATAATCACCATGTTACATGGAAATCTGCCAAGGAGAAGCTCCGGTGTGATGGAGAGCTTTGTAGGAGGATGAACATAGGAAGAAAACTCAGAAATCAGGGTTTACTTCTTTGAGTTGCCTGACAGTGTAGGGAACTTCAATTAGAAGAAATAGTGCGCGTAAAGGAGGGGTCCATTGCCATTATTGCAAAGGAAGAGGGCATTGCAAGAGGGCTTTTCACAAGTTTTTTTAGTCAGGTGGATGCCAACGTAGTCAGCGTTGCTAAGTGAAGTGGTAACTTCAATTGTCTTCTTGTTTCAAGTTCTAAATATGTGGAATCTGGTCGATATCTTGATTCAGGCAGTTCTCATATTTGCTCCTAGAGATGTTTTCTACTTACAAGTAGGTTGTTCTTTGATTATCGGGACTTGTGAGAGTTGTGACGTAATGGTGAGGGGACAGTTGAGTGGGAGATGCTGGATGTGAAGCGGTTGATTTCACATTACAGAAGGTCATGCATGTTCCTGCTGAAACGGACCCTAATATCCGTGGAACTCCGGAAGCACGGGGCTGCATGTACAAAGTTTCAAGTGAAGTTCTATCAGTTTGGAAATGTTGTCGTAATGTGATGATGGGAAGGAGGGGTGGGGTGTTCAGCACAATTCCTACAAACTTTATGGGAACAGGAAAACTCGGCCGGGTGTTTTAAAGACCAAATTTTCTAAAGCATCTAATCAACCGCCACTAGAATCACTGAAGCGATATCACGACATTCGAATATCGTCGAGAGGTGGGGGTTGCCTCGAGGTAGGTAGAGTTCGTATGGAGGATGACGTCTACGTGACAACACCTGCTGGTGTATGTTCTTAACACTTGAAAGGGCATACAATTAGAGAAATAACAAGTGAAGGTAAATTGACAAACAGATGAAGCCACTCAGTCGTATTGTTTTTAAGAGGAGAAAGGAAAAAGTCTATAAGCAATAAATCACACAGATAAACACTTCATATGCAATCTATTGATTCTTAGTTTTGATGACTACAACACAATACAAAGTTGTTCTACCACATATCTCTTGCAGAGTTTATCAAAGTCAATACCATGGTGAAATACACAAAGGCAACACAATCCGATGAAGCTTTCAAGAGTAATTGATCAAGCTTCAAGACATCAAGACAAAGGCTCAAGCTCAAGACAGACTCAAGTTCAAGACAAGATTCAAAGTGCTTCAAATGTTTAAACAAAGTGTCTTGTAATATTGTTTTTTTTCTTTTTTGAGTCTTAGAAACTTGTAATAGCGTTGTCACACACACACTCACATACTTTAAATAATCTGAGTGTTTTACAAAATCAAAATATTAAAACAAGCTTGAATAAGTTCAGCTGTATGAGTACCAGTCGACCGCTCCTTAGAACCAGTCGACTGTCATAGTACGAAACTGCCTGAACTCATACAAGCTCTGGCCAGTCGACTCATTATGGCAACCCAGTCGACTATTCAAGCCGTTTCGACAACTTTCTGAATTTAAAACTTGTTTTTTCAAATTCAAAACTTTTATATCCGTTTTATTACGGTTTATGGAACTGTTTTACAACGTTCCTTGATTCTTACTCTATAAATAGAGTATAGGAATCATTTGGAAAAGGTTCCAAGCATTCTTTAACTTTTAAGTCTTTTGTTTTCAATAAAAACAAGTGTTTCAAAAGCATACAAACTCTCTGAGACTTGGTTCTCTGAATTTCAGTCTAATATAACATTGATTTCGTTTTAGACTGAATTCAGAAGTTGACCTAATAGCCACTATACAAAGCATTATCACATACAAGGCTATAGGTTGTTGTAAACTAAATTTTTGTTGTTTTCACTCTCGGGTTGTGAGAGTGGTCCACTCGGTTGGAGAGTAGGACTCTTGGTTTTAGAGTCGGTTTCAATCTAGGGTGTAGAGTGGGTTTGCTCTCTCTAGTGGTGAGAGAGGTCTACAGATTTGACATTGTTGTTGTCAAAGGCCGTAGAGTATTCTTGTACTTTTTCAAGGATAGTGGAAAATCTCAAGTGGGTTGCTTGGGGACTAGATGTAGGTCGGGAGGACCGAACTAGGATATATCGTTGTGTTTGGCTGTGATTGACACTCTGTGGTTGTATTATCTCAACTTGCAATTTCAATTTCTCTGAGTTTTATTTCAAAAACTTGTTTGGTAAGTTGATTGGTTTTTCGCTATAAGTCGACTGATCAGACTTGTAAGTCTTCAATAAAAAACTCTTATCTGACGCACCAGTCAACTGTATATCTATTTTCAGTCGACTTAACAGTACGAAAAGATCAAGCTTATAATTAAATTTTATACAACACTATTCCCCCCCAAGTGTTATTTGCCTTGCCTACAGGATTCAACACAATCTCTATAAATAATTGTAATGACCTCCATAAGAGGCGGTATTTTATTGTTGCCGCTAAATTTGGTGTGGGGGCAAACAGATAGAACTTGTGGGTTCTTGGGAAAACTGAATAGGAAAACCTGCGTACCTGTTCCGTCGGGCCTCGATCGTCGTTCCTACCGTGCACCTGCAAAAAGTGCGAGACACCGGGGTTGTTCCCGGCGACGCACCCTCCGACGCTCAAGTCAGTAATCTGGCAGACTATGAAAGAGCGTAAAAACTGGCGAAAGGTTGATTACCCCGCAATGGAGATGGATGGGGGGTATTTATAGGCGTCTTAGGGACTGGATCAGGAATGTAATCCCCGTGATTAGATAAGTAATATTCCTTGTGATCAGATAAGGAAAGTAATCTGATAAGGTATATTCCCCCTAATTAGTTAAGGAATTTAATCCCTGGCTCCCAGTGGTAGGAGGGATGTGAATCAAGACCGTTGGTTAAGGTTAATCAGGGACCTTGATTTTATCCCGACGGAATGGGTGCGTAACGGGTTAAAACCCGCACCCACTTTGAGGTGGATCTATTCGTGGGTTATTGGGTTCTTGAGGTGAAGACCCGACACCCAGTTTGGGCCCTTTGGTTGGTGAAATTACCGTTTTACCCCTGTACTTCGAGATTCGTGTTCCGTTTGGACGATTCCGATTTAACCCCATTTTCAGCCATATCACGAGCCCCCCACTCCCGAAGATTGATGTTTAATCAGGCTTCGAGGAGTAGTTTCACTGATTTCACTGGCTATCAGGGTTGTATCGGGAACTAAAACGGAGCATTGCTGAATCGCGAAGGAGGCGGTATGGTGATTTTTCCTGCAGATGGAACTCTTGAACCGTCGTCGTGCTCTTCTTAGTTAGTGGTTTGCCTGTCTCTGATTGTTGGGTGTTGGTGTGAAGGACGCCGAAGTCATGCTCGCGACGCAGTCGGCGCCGCGGACATTCGGCGATTGACGCCGAACTCACTCGGTGCCGAACTCGCCCCTGTAAGAGGGTCGGGGACACGAGCGCTCGGCGGGAGGTGCCGAGCCGAATTAGTGCCGAACTCACGCCCTTAATACGATCGGTGGCGCGAGTGTTCGGCGAACGGTGCCGAGCTGGAAACGTGCCGAACTCACGCCCGTAAGACGATCGGTGGCACGAGCGTTCGGCGAACCGTGCCGAGCTGAAAAGGTGCCGAACTCACGCCCGTAAAACGATCGGTGGCACGAGTGTTCGGCGAACCGTGCCGAGCTGAAAAGGTGCCGAACTCACGCCTGTAAAACGATCGGTGGCACGGGTGTTCGGCGAACTGTGGCGAGCTGAAAACGTGCCGAACTCACGCCCGTAAAACGATCGGTGGCACGGGTGTTCGGCGAACTGTGGCGAGCTGAAAACGTGCCGAACTCACGCCCGTAAAGCGATCGGTGGCACGAGTGTTCGGCGAACTGTGGCGAGCTGAAAATGTGCCGAACTCACGCCCGTAAAACGATCGGTGGCACGAGTGTGTTCGGCGAACTGTGGCGAGCTGAAAACGTGCCGAACTCACGCCCGTAAAACGATCGGTGGCACGAGTGTGTTCGGCGAACTGTAGCGAGCTGAAAACGTGCCGAACTCACGCCCGTAAAACGATCGGTGGCACGAGTGTTCGGCGAACTGTGGCGAGCCGAAAACGTGCCGAACTCTCGCCCGTAAAACGATCGGTGGCACGAGTGTGCGGCGAACTGTGGCGAACTGAAAAACGTGCCGAACTCACGCCCGTAAAACGATCGGTGGCACGAGTGTGTTCGGCGAACTGTGGCGAGCTGAAAACGTGCCGAACTCACGCCCGTAAAGCGATCGGTGGCACGAGTGTTCGGCGAACTATGGCGAGCTGAAAACGTGCCGAACTCACGCCCGTAAAACGATCGGTGGCACGAGTGTGTTCGGCGAACTGTAGCGAGCTGAAAACGTGCCGAACTCACGCCCGTAAAGCGATCGGTGGCACGAGTGTTCGGCGAACTATGGCGAGCTGAAAACGTGCCGAACTCACGCCCGTAAAACGATCGGTGGCACGAGTGTTCGGCAGCTTGTGCCGAAGATTCGGACTTGTTTGTTTCTCCTTGGGTGGAGTTTTGGCGGTTCTGGCGGATGTGACCCTCTGCGCTTCTGACAGATGTGACGTCGTCTGGGTTTTCTGACAGATGTGACGTCCATTAACACTGCCTCCTGGGCTTCTGCCAGACGTGATGTCCATTAATGCCGCCTCTTGGACTTCTGCCCGGCGAGATGGTCATTAATGCGCCGTCTGGATCAGCGTGGAGAACAAGGTGACGTCTGGGGTCTCTTTTTGTCGTTTTGTGGGGGTGGGCCTGCGTTAGAGGCCCATTTACCTCGATTGAAGCGCTGGCTCATCTATAAAAATCCTCACCCCCTCCTCATTTTTTACTTTCCAAGCTTTTTGTTCGCGTCTTAGTCTGCTGTGAGAGCTTCAGGTGATCACTGACTGTTTTCCGGCGAAGTTTCCGACGAGTTCCCCTTTCAAGGTAACCTTCATATTTATCTTCTAAATATGTCTGTTTCCCACACTTCTTCTTCGTCCGAGCCCTCCCTCGGAACCGACGGAGCTCCAACTTCGAGTCGAGCGGCCAAGGGTAAGAAGGTGTTCGGCAAGGACTCTATTGTTCAGGATCCGAAGCGCATGGGGGCGTTCGGCCAGCTGCCGGGACCGTTGACGGGGCTCCATAGGGTTCGAGAAATCCCAGAGGATAAGGCGGAACGGATAGTTTACGGGAGGGCGAGGTCGTTCGAGGAGAACGCGGCGAGGGAGACAACGGAGGCCGACGAGACGGTGTCGATTCTCGCCGAAGAGGACCTAGCTTCGATTCGGGAATGCTTCCAGATCCCGCAGGAGTACGAGCTTATGCTGCCGGGCCCCGGGGTTAGGGCCAACTCGCCGTTGCCGGTGACTATATGTTGCTGGCCGGTCGACGCCTTTATTGCCGGAGCTCGGCTACCTCTCCATCCGTTCGCGGTAACGGTTTTAAATTGGTTCGGGGTCAGCCCTATCCAACTTATGCCGAACGCCTGGAGAGTCATAAACGGCTTCGTACTCCACTGCCAGGCGGAGGGGATTCAGCCGGAGTTGAGTGTGCTTCGGACCATCTATCAGCTGCACCAAGGGAATAGGTCGGCCTATCGGTACTATCTGACTCCGAGGCATGGCGGGAGGCTTGTCGTTTGTCCGGACTCTATCAAGTACTGGCGCGAGAAGTATCTTCTGGTGCGTAGCCCGGAGGCCTGGCCTATTCCCGTTGGTTGGGTGGAAGGTGTTCCGAAGAAGGTGAAGGCGCCGCCGGCACTTCGACCCGAAGACGAAGACGCCGTACGGACGCTTCTCGATCGGCCGAAGTACGACTGGAGGGAGTTGACCGAGGACGTCCTGTATGAGGGAGGGCTCGCTCATGTTAACCCCAGTACGCTGCTTTTATTTACCGTCTTCGTTTTCTTTTTGCTTCCTTTTCCTTGACTTGTTTCGAGCTAACCAACTTGACTTTTGGCGCAGAGCAAATGGACTACCAAGCAGTGCTGGCGTTGAGGACGAGCCTTGCCAACAAGGCTCCGAGGAAGAGGAAGAGGGTGGCGTCGAAGCAGCCGGCGACCAAGGCCCCGAAGATTACGGAGGTGGCCGAAGAAGTAGAGATCTTGGAGTCCCCCGTGGTCGAGGTCGGGGCCGCTTCGTCGTCGGCCAGGGTCGGCGAGTTGCCCGTCACCGAGGTCCTAACCATGGTGACGCCGCCGTTGACAAAGGCGGCCGAGGAGCTTCTGACCGAGGCTCATAAAAGGATCCACGTCCCGGACTGGCAGGTTGGGAAGCACGACGGGTTCCTGGGTAATTCCTTGGCGAGCATGGAGGCTGTCAAGCACCTCGCCACGCCGAAGGATCGCGCGGCGATGGAGGCCGGACGAGAGGGAGACGACATCATCGAGATAGCGCGCTCGGCGGTGTCGGTAAGTGCTGAGCCGAGCTCCCTCCTCTTCATGCCGACCTTCTTAAGTTTGTAATTTTTGTGACTTTTTGCATTCTATTCGCAGATCGTTGTTCACTTCGGGCACCTTACCGAGAGGTTGGCGGCCCAGGAGAAGGAGATGAAGAAGGAGAACGACCAGGCCCGGAAGGAGAGAGACAAGATCCGGGGCGAGCTCGACAAACTCGAGCTGAACTTTGAGGCGAAGTCGGCGAGGGCAACCTACCTCGAGGACCGGGTCAAGACGCTGGAGGACCAGCTTCGGCAGCAGAAGGAGGAGGCGGCCAAGCAGATGACGGAGGCGGCCGAAGCCCAAGCGGCGGCGGTGAAAAAAGCGGAGGAGGCGACTTTGGAGAAGGCGCAGGGCTACCTCGCCGTGAACATGGCCAAAGCTTTCGCCGACGCTCTCACCCGGGTGACGGAGGCCTACCCCACCGTTGACGTCTCGGGTTGGCGGCTTTTCCCGGGGTACGTCGAAGGCTTTGACCCCGAATCGGAGGGGGAAGAAGAAGAGGAGGAAAGGGGCGACGACGAGCCTTTGGTCGATCCAGCCGCCGGAGCTCAGGGGTCGGTGTTTACCCCCTTGGCGACGGTTGCCCCTTCGGAGGCGTCGCCCTCGACCCCTTCTCGCCGCCCCGGGAAAGAGGTCGAGCCCTGATCCCGTCTTCTTTTTTTTTTTCTTTTTCGCCTGTTTTTCTTTTTTTTTTTTTTTTGTGTAACGCCTAATAGCGGACTGGCCACCGCTACTTTTTGTAATGAATGAAAAACTTCAACTTTTTGGGCTCGGCTTCTTGCACTTGTCTGTTGTATGTTGAGTGTTCGAGAATTTGTTCACTAGAACCCCCGAAGTCTAGGACTTGGGCCATGTCTGAACTTTTGTTGCTCGTCTGTATTTCTTTTCAGCTCGCCCTGGTAGACCAAGAGCTCGAGCGCGCAGGGTCGGATGCCAAGGTTCGTGCCCGTGCAGGGTCGGATGCCAAGGTTCGAGCCGAGGCCGGGCTCGGGGCGACGAGGTTGAGTCTGGCGAGGTGTAGAGAGCGACTTTACGAGGTCGAGCTAGGACTGCGCCGAGCCGAAACCGAGCGAGGACAGCTTCAGCTTATCTTAGGGCAGCGGGACAGCGATATCCGGCGCCTGGAGGGCAGGATTGCCGAGATGACTGCCTCGGGTGAGGGCGATGCCTCGCCATCTGCCTTCACCAGTAGCCTTCGGACCAAGTGCTTTCGCCACACGCTGTCAAAGGTAACGGCGGAGAGGGACGACCTGCTTTCGGAGATTCAGCATTTGCAATCTACGGAGACTAAGCTTCGGACGGAGGGAGAGGAGCTGGCAACTAAGGTGGCCGATCTTACGGCTGAACGAGATGAATTGGCGGCGGAAGTCGATGTTTTGAAGAGAGCCACCGTCGATAGGAGCATCGAAGTCACCCATCTTCGTCATCTCATTGCGAGCCATGTTGGAGTTCCGACCTCTGCCGTACCGGCCTCCTTTGAGGCCGACGCGCAAGATGGTTCATTGAGGGGTCGGATCTCCGAGCTTGAAGCGGAGGTGGCTCGCCTGAGGCCGCGTTCGGGGCCGATTAATGTGAGGAGCACGTCATGCACCCGAGCGGAGAGCGAGCGGGGCATCACCTTTTACGAGATGGCGACCCGCGAGCGCCTCGGCCATCCGAGCCCGGGGGACGCGCAGAGCTCAGTGGCCATTTCGTGGAGCGGCGCATCCGTCGGCGTGACGGCCAGAAGCAGTGCCGAGGACACGTCTCAACTTGCCGGCCTGGGATCGGGTTCCGGAGGCAAACGTCGCCGACCTCAAGTGTCCTTGAAGAGGAGCATCCCTGTACCTCGGAAGCGTTGATGGGTCCGGGTTCGGTGTCTTGTAATCTTCGCTTTTCAGCTTCTTGTAATCGTTTAGTGTCTTGTAATATTGATGTATGTAAGGGTTGTTTTTAATAAAGTTGGGATCGATTTAACAGTCGTCATACCATAGTTGCTCAATGTTTGCTCTGATTGTGGAGTCGTGGAACCGAGGTCTGAGACTTGGTGTTTTTGATTGGTGTTGACCGCCGAACTTAAGCGTGTAACACGGTCAGCGGCACGAAAGTTCGGCGAACGGTGCCGAGCTGAAACGTGCCGAGCTCGCGTCCGTAAAACGATCGGTGGCACGAGTGTTCGGCTAACTGTGGCGAGCTGGAAACGTGCCGAACTCACGCCCGTAAAACGGCCGGTGGCACGAGTGTTCGGCTAACTGTGGCGAGCTGGAAACGTGCCGAACTCACGCCCGTAAAACGGTCGGTGGCACGAGTGTTCGGCTAACTGTGGCGAGCTGGAAACGTGCCGAACTCACGCCCGTAAAACTATCGGTGGCACGGGTGTTCGGCGAACTGTGGCGAGCTGGAAACGTGCCGAACTCACGCCCGTAAAACTATCGGTGGCACGGGTGTTCGGCGAACTGTGGCAAGCTGAAAACGTGCCGAACTCACACCCGTAAAACGATCGGTGGCACGAGTGTGTTCGGCGAACTGTGGCGAACTGAAAACGTGCCGAACTCACGCCCGTAAAACGATCGGTGGCACGGGTGTTCGGCGAACTGTGGCGAACTGAAAGCGTGCCGAACTCACGCCCGTAAAACGATCGGTGGCACGGGTGTTCGGCGAACTGAACCGAGCCGAGATCGTACCGAACTCACGCCCGTAAAACGATCTCGGCAACAAAGTGTTGGAGTCCGAACCTTGGTAAGATTAAGGGCGTGGGAGCAATTCCGAATGGCGAGCTACCTCTGGTTCGCTCGGAAGCGAACTTGCGAAGTAGAATCGAGCCAAGTGTTGGACTCCGGGACCGTCGTAAGATTGAGGGCGTGGGAGCAATTCCGAATGGCGAACTACCCCTATCTCGCCTATGGGCGAACTTGCAGAGTAGAGTCGAACCAAGTGTTGGACTCCGTACCATTCAACGGCTGTGGGAGCAATTCCGAATGGCGAGCTACCTCTGGTTCGCTCGGAAGCGAACTTGCGAAGTAGAATCGAGCCAAGTGTTGGACTCCGGGACCATCGTAAGATTGAGGGCGTGGGAGCAATTCCGAATGGCGAACTACCCCTATCTCGCCTATGGGCGAACTTGCGGAGTAGAGTCGAACCAAGTGTTGGACTCCGTACCATTCAACGGCTGTGGGAGCAATTCCGAATGGCGAGCTACCTCTGGTTCGCTCGGAAGCGAACTTGCGAAGTAGAATCGAGCCAAGTGTTGGACTCCGGGACCATCGTAAGATTGAGGGCGTGGGAGCAATTCCGAATGGCGAACTACCCCTAGCTCGCCTAGGGGCGAACTTGCGGAGTAGAGTCGAACCAAGTGTTGGACTCCGTACCATTCAACGGCTGTGGGAGCAATTCCGAATGGCGAGCTACCTCTGGTTCGCTCGGAAGCGAACTTGCGAAGTAGAATCGAGCCAAGTGTTGGACTCCGGGACCATCGTAAGATTGAGGGCGTGGGAGCAATTCCGAATGGCGAACTACCCCTATCTCGCCTATGGGCGAACTTGCGGAGTAGAGTCGAACCAAGTGTTGGACTCCGTACCATTCAACGGCTGTGGGAGCAATTCCGAATGGCGAGCTACCTCTGGTTCGCTCGGAAGCGAACTTGCGAAGTAGAATCGAGCCAAGTGTTGGACTCCGGAACCATCGTAAGATTAAGGGATTAAAAACAGGGACGTAGTAGCAAATGCGAAAGAACATTATTTATTAACATCTAATGGTCGGCTGCTTCTAAAGTTGCTAGCCGTTATTACAATGAAAAAAGAACAAAGGAAAAATTACTAGTGGCAGGAGAGGAGTGGTCCGACATCTCGAGTTACTTAGATAGGCGTGGCTGCCTTCTCTTGGTATTTCAGAAGATGGTCGGCGTTCCAAGTCCTGGGAATTTCTCGGCCCTCAAGATCTTCTAGCTTGTATGCACCGGGGCGGATCACTTTGGAGACTTTATACGGTCCCTCCCAATTTGGGGCCAGTTTGCTTTTCTGTCCGGGGAACGAAATGGCCAGTTTTCGGAGGACCAGATCCCCTTCTTTCAGGTCGGTTGGACGGACCCGTTTGTTGTAGGCGAGTTCGATTCTTCTCCGGTAACTTTTCTGCCGTATGGCTGCCCTTTCTCGGATTTCGTCTATCAAGTCTAGGCTCGTTCTGAGCTCCCTGGCATTCTGTTCTTCTTCAAAGGCTATCAGGCGAGGAGAGGGTATCCCAACTTCTAGTGGGATGAGGGCCTCGGACCCATAGGTGAGATTGAACGGACTCTCGCCTGTCGGGGTCCGCTTCGTGGTTCGGTAATTTCACAACACATTGGGCAGCTGATCGACCCACAATCCCTTGGAGCACTTGTCGAGTCTCTTCTTGATGCCGGAGAGGATCTGTCGGTTGGCATTCTCGGCTTGGCCATTTGACTGGGGATGAGAGACGGAGGAGAAGCGGTGTTGTATGGCTAGGTCTTCACATAAGGCTCGGAAGGCAGCTCCAGCGAACTGCGTACCGTTATCTGTAACTACGACCCGAGGAACACCGAATCGGCAGATTACATTTTTCCAGAAGAATTGAACGACTCTATGTTCGGTAATTGTAGCCAGGGGCTCGGCCTCTATCCATTTCGAGAAATAGTCGACTGCCACGACTAGGAACTTCAATTGTCCGGGGGCCGGTGGAAATGGCCCCAGTAAATCCATCCCCCACATTGCAAAGGGGATCGGACTTGATAGGGAGGAGAGTGGTGCTTGTGGAAGGCGTCGGATGTCGGAATACTTCTGGCAGGAGGTGCATTGCCGAACGTGTTGTTCGGCGTCCCGTAGGAGAGTGGGCCAGTAATACCCGTAGTTTAACACTTTGCGTGCCAAGGCTCTGGAGCCGGAGTGGGCTCCGCCGATGCCCTCATGGAGCTCTTGCAGGGCGTAGTCGGCTTGTCCGGGAGAGAGGCATCTTAGGTAGGGTCGACCATCCACCTGGGTGAAGGAGCGCTTATACAGAATGCCTTCGACGAGTATGTAACGCTCGGCTCGGGTCCTTATCTTTCGGGCTTCCTTCGGATCCCTTGGGAGGAGTCCGTCTCTTAAAAACTCGACGAGGGGCTTCATCCAATTATCTTCGAGGGGGAGTGGCAGTGTTTCGACGGAGTTGAAAGCCTCGTCCTCTATGCTTGGCTTGAGGAGGACTTCTATCAGAACAGTTTGTTCGAGGCCTTGCAGGGATGAGGAAGCTAATTTGGACAGGGCGTCGGCCTGGGCGTTTTCCTCTCTGGGGATTCTTCGGATGAGGGCCTCCTCGAAGAGCGCCAGGAGGCTCTTTACTTTAGCCAAGTACTTTACCATCCTGTCATCGCGGGCTTCATATTCGCCGAGGACCTGGTTGACGACCAACTGAGAGTCGCTGAAGATCTGCAGGCGTCGTGCCCCTACGTTTCGGGCCATCCCGAGGCCGGCTATGAGTGCCTCGTATTCGGCTTCGTTATTCGAGGCTTTAAAGTTTATCCGGAGGGAATATTGAAGGACAAAGTCGTCTGGGCCTGCAAGGATGACTCCAGCCCCGCTCCCCTCGTTGCAAGAGGATCCATCGACATATACCGACCAGATAGGCGGTCCCTTCGTTGTCTGCTCGGAGTCGGGGATAGTTGTTTCAACTATGAATTCGGCCAGCGCCTGTGCCTTGATTGCGGTCCGAGGCTGATAAGTAATATCATGTTGGCTCAGCTCGATCGACCACTTCATGAGGCGGCCGGAAGTCTCTGGCTTGTGAAGGATCTGTTTCAACGGCTGGTCGGTAAGAACGACCATCGAATGAGACTGGAAGTATGGCCGAAGCTTTCTCGCAGCCATTATCAGGGCGTAGGCTATTTTCTCAATTTTCGGGTACCGGAGCTCGGCGTCCCGGAGCACTTTGCTGACGTAGTAAATGGGCTTCTGAGTTCTTTCTTCTTCCCTGACTAAGACCGCACTTAGCGTCTGTTCGGAGGCTGCCAAGTAGAGGTAGAGGGGTTCGCCCGGTATGGGTTTGCTGAGTAGAGGCGGATTGACGAGGTAAGCCTTAAGCTGGTCGAAGGAATCTTGTTGTGGCTGCCCCCACTCGAACCCCTTAGCCCCCCTCAGGGCTTTGAAGAACGGGAGGCACTTCTCCCCAGACTTTGACAAAAAGCGCCCAATGGCGGCTAATCGACCAGTCAGTTTCTGAACTTCTTTGACGTTTCTAGGCGGGGCCATGTCCAGTATGGCCCTGATCTTCTCCGGATTTGCCTCTATTCCTCGCTGGCTAACCATGAAGCCGAGGAACTTGCCTGATGAGACGCCGAACGCACACTTGTTCGGGTTGAGTCTCATATTGTGCTTTCTCAAAACATCAAATGCTTCTTGGAGGTCGGTCACGTGATCAACGCCCCGGATGCTTTTCACAAGCATGTCATCCACGTACACTTCCATGTTTCGGCCAATCTGGGCCTGGAATACCTTGTTGACGAGGCGCTGGTATGTTGCCCCTGCATTCTTTAGGCCGAACGGCATGACTCGGCAGCAGTAGAGTCCTTGGTCGGTCACGAAAGATGTCTTCGGAATATCCGGGGGGAACATCCTTATCTGATTGTAACCCGAGAAAGCGTCCATGAAGCTGAGGAGCTCATGTCCTGAGGTTGCGTCAATCAGAGTGTCGATGCTCGGCAGAGGGAAGGGGTCTTTAGGGCAGGCCTTGTTGAGGTCAGTGAAATCAATACAGATTCTCCATGTTCTGTTGGACTTTTTCACCATTACTACGTTTGACAACCACTCAGGATAATTTACTTCCTGTATGAACCGGGCCTTCAACAATTTGTCCACCTCTTCTTTGATAGCGAGCTGACGCTCGGGAGCGAACTTGCGCCTCTTCTGCTGGACCGGTTTGGACCCCGGATCAACACTGAGGCGATGGACCAAGAGTTCTTCGGAGATACCGGGCATGTCTGCAGCTGACCATGCGAACAGGTCTTGGTTGGCTCGGATGCATTTTACAATATCCGTGTATAGAGCGGATGGGAGGGTTTTGCTGACAAAGAACCTGCGGGTCGGATCCGGCTCCGAGAAGAGTACCTCTTCCAACTCGTCTACCGGCTCGGAGGTTGGCCGAGCAGCGTCTTGGGGGATCTCGAGTGTTTCTAAGGAGAGGACGGGTCCGAGGGTGGAAGTCATATAGCACTTGCGGGCCTGCTCCTGATTGCCCCTTACTTCTCCCACTCCAGCCCGAGTGGGGAATTTCATTTTGAGATGGTAGGCAGAAGGGACGGCTTCAAGGGCGGCCAGGCCGGGCCGACCCAAAATGACGTTGTAGGCCGCTGGGACATCTACGACCATGAAATCCATCGACTCCGTGCGGGTAGTAGGAGTTTTGCCGGCCGTGACATCGAGGGTGATTACCCCTTCAATCGTTACTGGTACTCCCGTGAACCCATGGAGCGTGTAGCCGGCGGGCTTGAGTCTGTCTCGGGAGAGCTTCAACCCCTTGAAGGCGTCGAGGAAGAGGATGTTGACGGAGCTACCGTTATCCACTAAGATCCTCTCGACTTTGAAATTGGCCATGTGAAGGCTGATGACGAGTGCGTCACAATGAGGGGTGCGGACGCCCTCGAGATCTTCATCAGAGAAGGTGACGGGCACTCCGAGGCCTTTAGGAGGAGGGGTGGTTCGGACCGAGTTTACCTCTCTAATAAAAGCTTTCCGAGAAGAGTTTGAGGAGCCCCCCATTGGACTCCCGTGGATGAGGTGGAGGACTCGTTCTTCCTCAAACTCTGGCGTCTCTTCTCGTTCCGGACGTTTGTTAGCCCCCCGAGGCTGGGGAGGAAGTTCGGCTTGGTCCTTTCTCACGAATTTTGCCAACTGCCCTCTCTGGATAAGGGCCTCAATCTCGTTTCTTAGCGCACGGCAATCGTTGGTGTCGTGCCCATGGTCCCGGTGATAGCGGCACCATTTCTCTCTATCTCTTCTCTTAGCAGGGGTGTTCATCTTCGGAGCAGGAGGCAAGACCCCTTCTTTTTCGACTTCCATGAAAATGGTGGAAATGTTTGTGGTGAGGGGAGTGAACTTCTCGAATCTAGGGGGAGGCCGGCGCTGGCCAGCGTTATCCTTCTGGAACTTTTTTGCTCCCTCTTCTTCCGTTCCTTTCCTCTTAGACCCGGAGGCGGTTCCTTCCCAGTTGGGCTGTTCCTCGGCCTCTTCAGCTCGGATGTATTTTTCAGTGCGGAGGAGAAGGTCAGAAAAGTCGTGCGGCGGTTTCTTGGCGAGGGAGGAGCGGAGGTTGGAATTGAGGATATTGGATTGGAACGCCGCGGTAGCGACGGACTGGTCGAGGGACGCGATGGTTCTCGCTTCAGCTGTGAACCTCTTCACGTAGTCCCTCAATTTCTCCCCCTTCTGCTGACGGAGGTGCAATAGGGAGATGCTGGTCTTCTCGGCCCTTCGGCTGCTGACGAAATGGGTGATGAACAGGGTTTCGAACTGTTCGAAGGAGAATATCGATGCCGGGGCAAGGCGAGAGTACCATTCTCGAGCTGGGCCTTTGAGAGTTGCAGGGAATGTTTTGCAGAGGAGGGCATCGGAAGCTTGATGGAGGAGCATCAAAGTTTTAAAACTTTCGATGTGGTCAACGGGATCGGTCTCCCCAGTGTAGTTCTCGAACTGGGGAGGTTTGAAACCGAACGGGACAGGGGCATCTACTATGGTTCGGGAGAATGGGGGTCGGCTAGGACGTAGTGTCCTCCCCCTAAGCTCCTCTTCCCGGTTCATCTGTCCCAAGAGCTTCTCCACCTCGTTTAGACGGCGGTTCATGGTGTCATCTCTCCGACGGTGATCTGCCGAGCCCCGAGACTCGTCTTCGTATGAGGGAGAGCGAGGGCTGCGGCGATGGTAACTTCGAGAACGACGAGGACTTGGTGTGCGCCTGGAGTTGGTAGGAGCGGGTCGAGGAGAAGGGGACCGTTGGCGAGGGCTCCGGACCGGGGGAGGGGATGGGGCCCTCGGCTCAATGGGGTTCTGACGGAGGTTGAGGGCCTGTTGTACCATTGCTTGGAATTGCTGGAACTCGGCACGGGTGATGGGTGCCTCATTGTTCCTAGGCTGTTGCCGACCTGCTGGAGAATGCCTCCTTCAATAGTGGTCGGGGGAGTCCTTTCTCCCTCTTCGGACGGGGGACCTCCTGTGCTCTCGGTGTCGGGGGGATCGCTCTCGCTGGCGGGAGGCTTCCCCCCGAGCCCGCTTTTCATCCAGATGGCGACGAAGGTCATCATCTTTCGGGCGTTTGGGAGGGGCATTGTGGCGACCAGAGGCTCGGGGATGATGGGAGGCCATGGAGGCACTGGAGGCGGTGTGGATGGAGATGTTCTCTTGGTGAAGAGGCTGTTTCTGGGGGTTAGGCCCCTTTGGATCAGGAGGTGGAGGGTTCCGTTGGAGCGGCTCTTCCATGGTAGGAGGGAGTTGCCCTTGTTGCTGAGCGGGATCAGGAAGGACTTCTTGCTGGTCGGGGTTGGGCGCTCGGTTGGAGCCCCTAGATCTAACTTTGCGGGGCGGCATGGCAGGAGAAACCTGTTCACCGGGAAGAGGAGATGTCCCTATTCGTTAGTTTCCCACAGACGGCGCCAATCTGTTGCCGCTAAATTTGGTGTGGGGGCAAACAGATAGAACTTGTGGGTTCTTGGGAAAACTGAATAGGAAAACCTGAGTACCTGTTCCGTCGGGCCTCGATCGTCGTTCCTACCGTGCACCTGCAAAAAGTGCGAGACACCGGGGTTGTTCCCGGCGACGCACCCTCCGACGCTCAAGTCAGTAATCTGGCAGACTATGAAAGAGCGTAAAAACTGGCGAAAGGTTGATTACCCCGCAATGGAGATGGATGGGGGGTATTTATAGGCGTCTTAGGGACTGGATCAGGAATGTAATCCCCGTGATTAGATAAGTAATATTCCTTGTGATCAGATAAGGAAAGTAATCTGATAAGGTATATTCCCCCTAATTAGTTAAGGAATTTAATCCCTGGCTCCCAGTGGTAGGAGGGATGTGAATCAAGACCGTTGGTTAAGGTTAATCAGGGACCTTGATTTTATCCCGACGGAATGGGTGCGTAACGGGTTAAAACCCGCACCCACTTTGAGGTGGATCTATTCGTGGGTTATTGGGTTCTTGAGGTGAAGACCCGACACCCAGTTTGGGCCCTTTGGTTGGTGAAATTACCGTTTTACCCCTGTACTTCGAGATTCGTGTTCCGTTTGGACGATTCCGATTTAACCCCATTTTCAGCCATATCATTTATATATGAGAGTTACATCGTAAACAGTAGAGTATTGATGTAAACTTAACCATAAACAGAGAATTTTTCAAGAATATTAAACGATTAAGTTTACCAACATGTAATGCCGATTAAGTTAAAAATTAAAACTAATAATTGGTTTGATTGATTTTCAAGATATGACATAGTTTAATAAGCCCAATTAAGGATTCAATCCTATCAATCAACAATGTTGCGTAATCGTTCTTAGCGTGTACGATATGCAATATTTGTGGACGACAACTAAATCAAATAATATTATAGAGACGATAGATGGTATCACAAATAAATGGAGTGGAAAGAGGTTACCGGGTTCGAAGAACGTGTTGCTACGTGTTCTGCTTCTTACACAAAGATCCAATCCCTTGCCCCAAACACCCAACAACTAACACCCAATCATGAGGCACAATCAACAACACTGTACTCCGCAAATCTTTAGGATTTTGAATTTGAAATTGGGGAATTAGGGTTTCAGATTTTTAGTGGATTTGGGGATTTGGAGAGGAGGGTTTCGGCAGTGGTGGTGGATGGATGGGTGTGGTCGACTGGTGGTAGTAGGCAAACAGGGGCGGCAAGGAGCGAGGGGCGGTGCGGCGTTGATGAGGGAGGTAGGGTTCTAGTTTGAAGAGGATTTGGGGAAGTAGGGTTTTGGGTGGAAGAGGAGTGGGGATTAGGGTTTCAAAGTGGATGGCTTTTGGGGACTAGGGTTCAATACTGGTGAGGGAGACGCAGCAAGGTGGACGACGAAGGTGGGCGGTGAGGTGTGCGGCGTCGAAGGAGGAGATGGAGGGGCGAGAGCGTCGGGAGGTGGTTGTGGGGCTTCGGGAGTAGAGGATGGGTTCGGGGAGTGAGAGTGAGGTAGTCGACGGGGGGCGATTGGAGAGGGGCTAGAGTTTTGATTGGAAACAAGGAGAGGAAAGAGAGAGAGAGGACAACTGTGAAATAGGGATTAGGGTTTGGGATTTGTATTGGAATTAGGTGTAGTTTTAGAGATTATCACAAACTCTAAAATTGTATCTCAATGTCTCACACAAAAAGATTAATGAAGAGCAAAACTTGATCACAATAATTTAGAAAAAATGACAATGACATTCTATTCTCATTATTCTCAAGGCCTTTATATAGGCTCATAACAAATCTCAATACAACTCTAAAATATTCTAATGCATAAAATAAAGGGTGCAAATCGTAAACTACTACATATGCTATAGTTGCCAAAATTAAATATGAGTACTGGCATAAAATACTAAGCTAATGGAACAGCCATCCTAGACGATGTCTGCGCTTATAGAAACACCTGAATCGTCTCGAACCGATGTCCTCATCATTCTCTCCGGATGAGAGAGGGCTCGACCCAGTCGAGTTAAAACCAATCCTCCTGTCATAGTGCACCAAAAGGTCTAGATCCAAGCGCCAGAGCTCTTCACGATTAATCCAAGTATCTTCTGACTCCGACTTATTTTTCCATCGTACCAAATACCTATGAATACCACCATATCTAGTAGAGATTATCTGATCATCTAAAATATTATCCAATTTTTCAGTTGGTGGGTAAGTAGTATCAGGTAGTGGGGGTAATGTGGGAGTCTCACCAGTAGGATGTACGGTATACTCATATATAAGAGAATTTCAAGGGTTAAATTTTGGGCATTCATAGGGTACTAAATACTCAATATTGAAAGTCTTATGACAAATCCTTTAGGAAGGTCAACTATATAGGCATTATCATTAATTTTATGCATAATTTAAAATCGGCCTGCAGCACGTGCATTCAATTTCTTAACGGACCCAGCTGGAAACCGTTCCGGACGAATCCGAACCATTACCTCATCACCAACATTAAAAGTCTTAAATTTTCTTCTAGTATCTGCTATTTGCTTATAGTTAAAATTATTCTCATTAATTTTCTTGGATATTTCTTTTTGCAAGTCATTAATGTGGGATGCAAATGTAGATATAGACTCTGAGACTCTATGATGTTCTAACATAAGGACAAGGTCTATGGGTTGCCTAGGGTGATAACCATGTACAACTTCATGTGGACTCATACCGGTGGTTCTATTCTTAGATGTGTTATAGACAAATTCAGCAATAGTTAATTTTAAGTCCCAAGTTCCTAAGTTTTCTCCTACAAGAGTAAGCAAGAGATTTCCAAAACTTCGACTGACAATCTCAGTCCGTCCATCAGTTTGTGGGTGGAAGGCTGAAGAGAACTTCAATTTCGTGCCCATCTTGTGCCATAGGGTCTTCCAAAAGTAACTCGTGAATTTCACATCCCTATAGGACACAATGATTTTTGGCAATCCATGTAGCTTCATAATATTATCAAAGAAGATTCGAGCTACACGAGATGCATCGAAAGTTTTCGAACATGGTTGGAAGTGGGCCATTTTAGACAAACGGTCCACGACGATAAGAATATTATCATGTTTCTTTTGTGTTCTTTGGTAAACCTAATACAAAATCCATGCTGACATATTCCCAAGTGCGACTGAGAATATATAGGCCTTGTTCTGTTTTTGTTGTTGGAAGCGTTGACAAGTATGACGCATGTTAATTAGTCTCGCAATGTCTCTCTTGAGTTTAGGCCAGTAAAACCTATGTTCCACAACATCAATGGTCTTGCTATGCCCAAAGTGTCCAACAAGGCCACAGCGTACAATTTTTAAACAAGATACTCTTGTAATGAAGTATTAGGAATGCACAATTTGGAGTGATAGAAGAGATACTCATCCCTCTAGAAATAATCATTTAGCACCCAAGTGATGCCATCCTTCAAAGAGGTGTAGATCTCGTGAAAATTTGGGCAGGAGGCATACTCATCTTTTAATCTCTTAAAAACCAATAATTTCGGTGCGCAATGTAAATAAGATCATGTGACAATGACTTAGCGCATCCGCGGCCTTATTATCAATCCCTTATGCCTAATGGTAAACGAATATTCTTGTAGGAACTCTACCCATCAAGCATATCTCGGGTTCAACTTTTGTTGAGAATTAAGGAATCTTAAGGCCTCATGGTCTGAGAAAATGACGAATTCTTGCGGCAGGAGGTAATGTCGCTAATAGCAAAGTGACTGAAAAACCGCATAGAATTTCTTGTCATAAGTGGAGTATTTTTTGTTTTGCTTCATTCAGCTTTTCGCTAAAATAGACAATAAGATGACTCTTGACTGAGGAATTCACTAATACCAATACCAGAAGTATCACACGTTACTTCTAAGACATTAGTGAAATCAGGCAACCTCATGACTGGTGCCTGGGTCATTTTTTCTTGATCTCTTCAAAGGCTTTCGTGACTTCTTTCGACCAGACAAACTCACATTTCTTCAAACAGTCAGTTATTGGAGCCATGATTGTGCTAAATCTTTGCACAAACAAACGATAGAAGGTGGCAAGGCCATTAAAACTTCACACATCACGAATGTTGTGGGGTTGAGGTCACTCAGTAATAGCTCGTATCTTTTCGAGGTCAGCGAATACTCCTCTGGCATAAACAATAAATTTCAGAAAGATAGTCTGATTGGAGAGGAAAGTACATTGGTAGGATTTGCATAAAGTTGTTCCTGCCTCAAAATATCGCAGACCTGTCTCAAATGGTCAAGGTGTTGCCCAACGGATCGGCTGTAAATGAGAATATCATCAAAGTACACCACAAGGAACTTGCCCATAAAGGGACGGAGTATTTGCATCATGATTCTCAGAAACGTGCTCACGACATCATTCCAAACGACATAACCATCCCTTCGTCTTGAAGGCGGTCTTCCATTTATCACCAGGACGGATGCGTATTTAGTGATAGCCACTTTTAAGATCAATCTTGGAAATGATTGTGGCCCATATATCATGTCTAACATGTCATCCAAACGGAAAATGGAAAAACGGTACTTCACTGTGATCTTGTTTATGGCACGGCTATCCACACACATACGCCAGGTTCCATCTTTCTTTGGTGGGAACAGTGCAAGGACTTAAGATTTCTCTGATGAAGCCCTTTGCCAATAACTCATCAACTTGCCTTTTAAACTTAGCATGTTCTGTCGGATTCATCTGATAGTGTGGCAAGTTAAGAAGACTCACTCCCGGAACCGGATCAATAGCGTGTTGGATGTCATGCAGCAGGGGCAACTGGTTGGGGAGGTCAGCAGGAAACACATCTGCAAAATTCCTGTAGGACAGGAGTAACTTGAGGCATGATGATTGACTCAGGATTGTTAGGGTCTTCTGTCGCTGTGAGTAGAAGAATTGTAGCCCCTTTGTCAAAAATTTTCGTGAGTTCCTTTTCACCCATATACGTTATTTCCTTACCCTTTCTCGAGGTAGTTGAGGTTTTCACAGATGGATTAGTTGGTGGTTTCACGGGTATGAGCTTTATCTTTAATCCGTCATGTTGAAACACACATTGGTTGGATCGATTATATGTTGTCACATTGTGGTCATGTAACCAAGGTCTCCCTAAAATTACTTGACCCACATCCATTTTGAGCACATCACACCAAATTTGCTCTTTGTAGGCTTTGAAGTCTACATGGACCAAACATAGATGTGTTACTTGGAGGACTGTTGCATCAATCAAAGATACTTTGCATGAGCGTGGATGGGGTTCAGCTTTAAGTTCGGTTTTGGCTAAAACCGCAGAAGGGACAACGTTGACGCAGCTCCCATTGTCAACAACCACCTTGCAGTTTTTGCCACATATTGTCGTGAAGGTGTGAAATATAGCAGTACGCTTTCAATCATCTTCTTTTGGTTGGGACAAAGCACATCTGACTACATTCAAGTGAGGTGATTTGATCGACCGAATACAGTGGTGATACTGGTCATCCTCTTCTTCACCGAAGTCATCGCTTTCATTAGGTTCATAGGAAAACTCATTGTCGGAATCATCAACGATGACATCGGTACCCTCCACTATATTGATCCTACTTGGGCTGGGACAGTTGCCGGCAATATGGTCGTATCCCTTACATTTATAGCACTTAGTGAAAAGATCAATCTTAGAGTAGTCTCTTTCAGTGTTCTTACCGTTATCGTCATTTCTAGGTGAATCGGAATGTGAATTAATCTTACCGGGGTAAGGTTTGTTGGGGTACTGAGAAGAGGAGGGCTTAGGCCTAGAGGGATCAGTGGAGGTCATTCTAGAGGAATGATCTCTCGAATTGCTGGACTTGTAGTGGGAACTTGCTTTAAGAAAATCCACATCGAGGACAAGGGCATAAGCTGCTGCCAATGAATCCACATTTCTATGAATAAGCTTGTTCCTAAGATCGGCTCATAGTCCAGCTCTGAACCTAGAGAGACTTTATTTTTCGCTCTTTACCTAAGACATTACACCGAATAAGGAAGTTGTCAAACTTATCAACATACTCTTGAGTGAATTTGCTTCCTTAATAGAGTTAGTTCCACGAATCTAGCAATCAGGTTTGGAACGATAACGACACATATCTCTCAGTGAGCTTATCTTTATGACTTCCCAAGTGGCTATGGGTGCCAGGCCTGGGCCTCTACGGGCGTGTTCAAGATTGGTCCAATGTTGAACTTTACCAGTCAATTTTATAGTGGCAAATTTAACCTTTAGGGCTTCGCTCATGTAAAACCACACGAAGTAGTGGTCTATGACATGGATCCAATCAAGATAAGCTTGGGGTTCCGTACAACCTTCAAAGTGGGGAACGTCAGCCTTAACGTTCTTCTTGTATTGCTCGTCAGGGTCATGATCTTGACGTTGGTCGTCATGATCATTCCCTTAAGGGATCTGACGATGAAGCTGAGGGGAAACATTTTGATTCAATTCCACTTTCTCAAGCCTTTGATATTGGCAAGAGTTGCTTGAATGACAGCGAGGGTAGTGGAAATCTCAGAGTTGTCCATTTCGGTGTGAGAAGGGTCTTGCTGAATTCTGGGGTTCCTGATTGGGTGGTTTGAAAGGGACAAGAAAGGCTCTTCGGGATTCGTGATGGTGCTGCGAAGACACATTCACCAACGACGGACAACTAAAGGTTGTGGGGACGCATGTTTACTAAAATTTTGGGAAACGTGTCCTAAATGCACCTAAGAATGATTTTTTTTTTTTAAATCTGAAATAATCTAAAAGAAAGAAAAGAAGACTCTAAAACGATCCTAAATGAATGCAAAAATTATGACGAAATGATGCAAGAACTAGGGTTTTAAAAACCTTTGCTCTGATACTAAAATGATGTAAACCTAACCCTAATTAGAGAATTTTTCAAGAATATTAAACGATTACGTTTACCAACATGTAATGCCGATTAAGTTAGAAATTGAAATTAATAATTGGTTTGATGGATTTTCAAGATATGAAATAGTTTAACAAGCTCAATTAAAGATTCAATCCTATCAATCAACAATGTTGCGTAATCGTTCTTAGCATGTAAGATATGCAATTAAGATCCGTACCCTAATTAGCAAGTACAAGCACACAATCTCAATATTTGTGGACGACAGATAAATCAAATAATATTATAGAGACGATAGATGCCATCAAAAATAAATGGAGTGGAAAGAGGTTACTGGGTTCGAAGAACGTGTTGCTACGTGTTCTGCTTCTCACACAAAGATCCAATCCCTTGCCCCAAACACCCAACATTATCTAACACCCAATCACGAGTCACAATCAACAACACTGTACTCCGCAAAATCTTTAGAATTTTGAATTTGAAATTGGGGAATTAGGGTTTCAGATTTTGGGTGGATTTGGGGATTTGGAGAGGAGGGTTTTGACAGTGGTGGTGGATAATGGGTGTGGTCGACTGGTGGTAGTAGGCGAACATAGGCGACAAGGAGCGAGCGGCGTTGCGACGTTGATGAGGGAAGTGGGTTTGGGGTTGAAGAGGATTTGGGGAAGTAGGGTTTCGGGTGGAAGAGGAGTGAGGATTAGGGGTTCGAAGTGGAGGGCTTTTGGGGACTAGGGTTCGACGGTGGTGAGGGAGAGGCATCGAGGTGGACGACGAAGGTGGCAGCGAGGTGTGCGGCGCTGAAGGAGGAGATGGAGGGGCGAGGGCGTCGGGAGGTGGTTGTGGGGCTTCAGGAGTAGAGGATGGGTTCGGGGAGTGAGGGTGAGATAGTTGACGGGGGGCAATTGGAGAGGGGCTAGGATTTCGATCGGGAACAAGGGGAGAGTAAGAAGAAGAAAGAGAGAGAGAGAATAGCTGTGAAATTGGGATGAGGGTTTGACATTTGTATTGGATTTGAGTGTAGTTTTAGAGATTATCACAAACTCTAAAATTGTATCTCAATGTCTCACACAAAAAGATTAATGAAGAGAAAAACTTGATCACAATAATTTAAAAAAAATCAAAATAGCATTCTATTCTCATTATTCTCAAGGCCTTTATATTGGTTCAAAATAAATCTCAATACAAATCTCTAAAATATTCTAATGCATAAAATACAGGTGCAAATCGTAAACTACTGCATATGGCTAATTGCCAAAAACAAATATGAGTATTGGCATAAAATACTAAGCTAATGGAACAACCATCCTGGATGATGTCTGCACTTATAAAAATGCCCGAATCGTCTCGAACTGATGTTCTCATCAAGTATCTTTTAGTGAGGGTTGTGAGAAAGATAGATTATTTGTGACAGAAGAAAGATAGATTCTTCTGTCATCTCTAGTTAAATAATATCTTGGTAATTTCACCCTCGGATTAAGATCGTCGAACTGGGACAAATTGTATGTGCTATTGTATTTTGTATGGTCTACGTTTGCTTGGTTATTCGTTGTGATTGGTAGGCGCCTCTCGCTCTACTTCGCTACGCCGAATTTTCCGAACAGGGTGCTTGATCTCATTCTAGACTACAAATTCTTGAATCCACAAGAACACATAATTTGAAGAAAATATTCTTTTAATTGAAATAATGTATGGTACCATTGCAAAATAAACCTAACAACCTTGTTATATAGGGTGACAAAACCTGGCAGAAAAAGAAACCTAACTAATCTATTTCTGAAGAAAAGATATTACAAAATTATTAACCCAGGTTAGCAATTAAAATCTAATATCTTTAAACTAGGAAAGTAATTAAAAATATGATTGATAATCATCTTTCAATTATCCTGCCAAAAATAGTTGTATTGTCTTCAAAAAAATTTCTCAAAAGATACAGTAGTCGACCTTTTATTGTTAAGGTTGACTCAATATGAGTTAGGGAACTCTCTGTAACATGAAGGGTCAATTGAATGAGTCATAGAGCATTATCCGTGAACCTGGATTAGACAATAAACATTATGTTTCTTCTGCAACACTCAACTCTGACAATGGAACTACCGTCAAGTGCATTCTGATTTATTTTTTACTGAGAAGTTCGGCAGTTCCTCAACCAATGGTTCACTAAATTCCTACAAAGGTTAAGATGTTTCCGGAGTGCAATGTCCAACTTCGTCTTTTACTTCCATGCTGAAAGTGGGCTTTGCTTCAGTTGATGGAAGTAGTGTCTTCTCTCCTTTTTGAGAGGGCGGGCGGAGACTAAGAGGATGTTTTGGATACAATGCTATTATGCCTCCCGAATAAATAAGATAAGCATTTTCCCTTTTAAATTACTTGACACTCACATCAGACTGCCAATATCTACCCAATAGAACATGACATCCATTTCTACTACATTACACAAAAACTGCAGATTTGTTACAAATTTGTGCCTTTAATGGTGTATCGTTTATCATACTGATGCGATATAAAGAGACGGATGCGATATAAAGAGAGGTGTGGTTCTGTCTTCAATTGTAGGTGCGCTACTAGTGCATGAGATACATAGTTTTTGGTACAGTCGTTATCAACTATAATATTGGACACATGCTTGCTGATTGTACAACGTGAATGGAAATTATTTTCTTCTTGTGATTACTCTTGATTCAACACTAATAACACACACAACAGTATGGAATTCAATCCATCTACTGTAGTTTCTTCTCTGTCTGCATTGGTCAGATTAGAGGGATTCTGGATTTTGGGTGTTGTACATGGTCTTCTTTCTTCAAACTCCTTAAACTCATGATCTTTTTGAAATGCCGGAATTTTTTTTCTTAATGCGGTACTCTTCATTTTGGTAGGGTTGGTGGGGGTTGTAATGGTTGGGTGGATAGTGATGGCAAGGACAGTTTACTCCATATTTCTTATACTTATGGTCTTCATAGAAATTGTTACCAACCTCATCAACGTCTTCGTCATAACAGGGCGATCTTCTTCAATCCAAGTTGTTTCAACCAGGAAAAGGCCAAAAGCGCTCTAAGCAAAAATTGTGTTGCTCTGCGTAGAGCTGGTATTGGGTTGGGTCCTCCACTATCCGGACCAGGACCCGGACCCGATACCTCACAGGTCCAAAAATTGGACCCGGACCCGGACTTTTAAGAACCGGGCCTGGGTTCGGGTCCGGATCCGGGTCCTAATTAAAAAAATCTACTTGTCGAGTCTGGTAGCGGTGAATAAATATTTGCACGTAAGTATTTTGCACCTGATATCCGACGGTTTCAACAATTTTTGCACTTAAGTACACGAATAAATATTATATTTACACATATATATTCAACAATTACTATTTATATGTATATTCCTATAACACTATTATTCAAATTTCATATTTTTTGAGGTATTTTTTAACGGGTCCGAGTCCGGTCCGGGTCGGTTCTATTTAGAGCGGATCCGGATCCGGACCCGGACCCGGACCCGAAAGTGCATCGGGTCTTATGTTAGGACCCGGACCTGGACCTGTAAAGATCGGGTCAGTTTTGGTCCAATGCAGGGTCCGGGTCGGGTCCGGGTCGGATCCGGAGATCGGATAAATGTGACAGTGTTAGTCTCTGCATGAGCTCGGCCTTCCGACATGAAGTTGTTAAGGGGCACACAAAAGTCGTTTATGGCGATCTATGGGTCTCTAGTATTTCACAGGAATTTCCCCTTGTCAATGGGTGGACAACTGGACATCATCACGATTTTATGCTTCACATATTGAGTTGACACCTGACATCCCAAGGAGTTCATCTTAGGTTATAATACCACCTAAGGCAGGTTTGTAGAGAGATGGGTGCTTGATCTCGTTCAAGCTTACAAATCCTTTAGTGCACAAGAACATATAAATAGGAGAAAATCTTCTACAAGCTGAAAATAATATAAAATTTTCATTACAAAAGAAACCTAATAAGTAAGAACGCTGTATATAAGGCGTTAAAACTTGCAGAAAAAGAAACTAACTAATCTATTCCTTAAGAAAAGAAAATTACGAAATTATTCAAGAATATCTCTAAACTAGAAAATAATTAAAAATCGGTTGAAAACCATCTTCTAAGTATCCTACCAAAAATTGCGGAATCATCTTCAAAATACTCTTGAGAACATGTTTAGTTGACTAAATATGAGTTAGAGAACATTATTTGGGATTGTGCTCTACATCAAGTTAAGAGAGACAAGAAACCATCATCTACATAATCATAATCATCATCGAGGAGAGATCCTATTTCTCAAATGCATGAAAAACTTGAAGAAAATGTGGTCCAGATAACAATAAAACCCTAACATTCATTATTACTTTTGAGTTTTGTTGCAGTGGTAAGTATAGAGAGACGACATAAATATTGCATAGAGAAGGTGTTGGATAATGGCTCAATTCTGGTTCAGTTGTTTATATCCGTCGTATCTACAGCAATCGAAAGTTCCAGTATACCAGTCGACTGCATATGGGTCTCAGTCGACTGTCCCGAAGGAATTTTCAAAGGAGCTAAGGATACAGCAGCAGAGATTCACCAGTCGACTGAATATGGATCTCAGTCGACTGTCCAGAACAATTACCAGTCGACTGATAAGAAGACCAGTCGACTGTAGGCGGGTTTGTAAACCAGAATAGGCCCATTTCGAAAGGCCCAGTAGTTTCCCTATAAATACACCCGTTAGGGTTTTGTAAAGTGTAACACCTCTATTCGAATTTTGCAGCCGTCATCTCTGTAGAAGGGTTTGTTTTCGCCCATTGGTGATTATTTGAAGAAGAAACCCCAACCGCCCTGTGGATGTAGGCACTTGTTTGCCGAACCACGTAAATCTTTGTGTCCTTGTGTTTGCTTGTTTTCTGTTTTTCGCTATTTCTCTCTTTGATTGGTAGTTCATTCGTCTTCCGCACTACAAGTGGTATCAGAGCATTTGGTTCGACCTAGAGGGAGATGGCGAGTGAAGCAGATGCAACCAAGGATGTTGCGGGATCAAGTTCGTCCAGAACAACGATTCACAACGCAAAATTTGAAGTTGAAAAATTTGATGGAACAAATAATTTCGGGATGTGGCAGTGTGAGGTGTTGGATGTTCTTGTTCAACAAGAACAAGATGTTACTTTGGAGGTAGAAAAACCAAAGAATATGTCCGAAGCAGATTGGAAGAAGTTGAACCGAGTTGCGTGTGGGACTATTCGGCTCTTTATCGCGAAGGCTCAGAAGTACGATTTGATGAGGGATACCATTGCTGCGGTGTTGTGGAAGAAACTCGAAGACAAATACATGAGGAAAAGTTTGGAGAATCGGCTGTATTTGAAGAAGAGACTTTTTCGCTTCACCTATACTGAAGGTATGTCTATGAACGCTCATGTTGAATCATTTAATAAATTATTGGCTGATTTGTTAAATTTGAATGAGCAAATTAAAGATGAAGATAAAGCCCTAATTCTGTTGAATTCATTACCCGAATGTTATGATCATTTAGCAACAACTTTAATATATAGAAAAGATACTGTTAAATATGAAGATATTGCAAATGCTCTGTTGAATAATGAAACTAGGAGAAGGGATAAAATGGTTGATAGAGAAACTTCTGAAGCATTGATTGTAAGGGGCAGAACTGAGACCAGATCTGAGACCAAATCTGGGAATAAAGGAAACAAATCTCGTTTCAAATCGAGAGGAGTTTCAAAGGACAGAAAGATACCAGTCAGAGATGAATGTGTTTTCTGTCATGAAAAGGGGCATTGGAAAAAGGATTGTCCGAAGCTGCGAAATAAGGGAAATTCGACTGCAAATGTGACTGTTGATAATTTAGATAGTGATGATGATTTTTTCTTTGCACTTGCTACTAGTCCCTCACTTTATCAAGATGTATGGTTTCTTGATACAGCAGCATCCTATCATATGTCTTGGAGAAAGGAGTGGTTTACTTCCTTAGAGTATATGGATGGTGGGGTAGTTTTGATGGGAAATGATGCACCTTGTAAGAAGGTAGGAATCGGGAAGATTGAATTGCTAATGCACGATGGTCTTATTAGGGAGCTTTCAGATGTATGGTATGTTCCAGATTTGAAAAAGAATTTGATTTCACTTGGTGTTTTGGAGGCCAGTGGATTGAAATTTGCTAGTGAAGGTGACATTCTGAAGGTGACTAACGGATCACTCGTGGTGATGAAAGGGAAAAGAAAAAGGAACTTGTTTTTCTTGCAGGGAAAAACGTATTTGGGTCAGGCTGCCAGTGTAACTGAAAAGCCTAAACAGGTTGTTCCCGACTTTACAAGGTTGTGGCATATGCGACTCGGGCATGCAGGAGAAAAGGCCTTGCAGGGGCTTGTGAAGCAAGGGTTGCTTAAAGATGCTAAAGGTTGCAAGTTGGAATTTTGTGAACATTGTGTTTTAGGTAAGCAAACTAGGGTGAAATTTGGTACAGCTGTACATCAGACAAAGGGTATCCTCGATTATGTGCACACAGATGTTTGGGGCCCTACTCAGACACCTTCTATGAGTGGTAGACACTGGTTTGTTACATTTGTTGATGACTACTCCAGACGAGTTTGGGTATATACCATGAAACACAAAGATGAAGTTTTGACATTGTTCACAAGCTGGAAGAAGAAAGTTGAAAACCAGACTGGAAGGAAGATTAAGGTTCTGAGGTCAGATAATGGAGGGGAATACAAGAACGATCCGTTTCTGAAATTGTGTGAAGATGAAGGGATCCAGAGGCACTTCACAGTTAGGAAGACTCCACAGCAAAATGGGGTTGCAGAAAGGATGAACAGAACCTTACTTGAGAAGGTGAGATGTATGCTAGCACAGTCTGGATTGAAGAAGACATTTTGGGCAGAAGCTGTTATATATGCAAGCCACATTGTCAACCGTTTACCATCTGCAGCACTTGGAGGCAAAACACCTATTGAGGTATGGAGTGGTAAACCTGCATCTGATTATAGTTTTTTGCATATATTTGGTTGTCCTGCTTATTTTCATGTAACTGAAACTAAACTTGATGCAAGAGCCAAAAAGGCTATATTTGTTGGTTTTAGTACTGGTGTCAAAGGTTACAGGTTGTGGTGTCCAGAACAGAAAAAGTTAGTAATCAGCAGGGATGTTACCTTTGATGAGACCAGCATGAGTAGCTCGGGACAGTCGACTGGGACTCATCCTCAGTCGACTGGTGATCAGGAGAAGCAGAAGATTAGCTCGGGACAGTCGACTGACAAGTGCTTTCAGTCGACTGGTGCGAGAGTTCTCCAACAGGTGGAGTTAGAAAAGCTTTCAGTAGAAAATCCTACTCCTGCCCAAAATGAAGATGATGTGGTTGATACTGAGGATGAGGAAGAAGTTCCTATCCAAGACCCTCCCCAGCAGAAAGAATCAATTGCAGCAAGAAGGCAAAGAAGAGATATCAAACGACCATCTCGCTTTACAGAAACAGTTGCATTTGCTCTTCCCATTGTTGATGATGAAGTTCCCTCCAACTTCAAAGAAGCTACTAGAAGTTCTGAAAATGCAGATTGGAAAGTTGCTATGGATGAAGAGATGAACTCTCTTCATAAGAACAAGACTTGGGATGTAGTGCAATTGCCAAAGGGGAAGAAAGCCATCGGTTGCAAGTGGGTGTATACGAAGAAAGAAGGTCCAAAAGGCAGTGTTCGGTTCAAGGCTAGACTAGTTGCAAAGGGGTATGCTCAACAGGAAGGAATTGACTATAATGAAGTGTTCTCTCCGGTTGTGAAGCATCCTTCTATTCGGATTTTGTTGGCATTGGTAGCACAGTTTGATCTTGAATTGACACAGATGGATGTGAAGACTGCATTCTTACATGGGGACCTAGATGAAGAAATTTATATGTTGCAGCCAGATGGATATAAGATTGCTGGGAAAGAAAGTTCTGTTTGCAGGTTGAAAAAGTCTCTCTATGGGTTGAAGCAATCTCCAAGGCAGTGGTATTTGAGGTTTGATCAGTTTATGAAAGTGCAGAGATATTCCAGAAGTGAGTATGATCATTGTGTCTATTTTAGAAAATTGCAGGATAACTCTTTCATATATCTGTTATTATATGTGGATGACATGTTGATTGCCTCTAAAAATGCTAAGGAGGTTCAAAATTTGAAGAATCAGCTGAGTTCTGAATTCGAGATGAAGGATCTTGGTGAAGCCAAGAAGATACTTGGGATGGAGATAGCTAGAGACAGCAAAGGGCATAGTAAGTTTGACACAGAAGCAATATCTATTGAAGGTGCTGAAACGGTTTGGTATAGATGAGAAAACTAAACCAGTCAGTACACCCTTAGTCACTCATTTCAGAATTAGTGCTTCTCAGTCTCCAAGTACAGATGAAGAGAGACAGTATATGGCTAATGTACCTTACACTAGTGTGGTTGGCAGTTTGATGTATGCCATGGTTTGTACTCGACCAGACATCTCTCAGGCGGTGAGTATGGTCAGTCGATATATGCATGATCCAGGCAGAGAGCATTGGCAAGCGGCTAAGTGGATTTTGAGGTACATAAGTGTCACCACAGATGTGGATTTGAAGTTTGAAAGGGATAACAATATTAGCAGACTATTGGTGGGTTATGTTGATTCTGACTATGCAGGTGATCTAGATAAGAGGCGGTCTACTACAGGCTATTTGTTTACTATGGCTAGGGCACCTATAAGTTGGAGGTCCAATTTGCAGTCCACTGTAGCATTGTCTACTACTGAGGCTGAATACATGGCAGTTGCTGAGGCCATGAAGGAAGCCATTTGGATTCATAGACTTTTGAAGAGCTTGGGAATTCATCGGGAGAAGGTGGAGGTACACTGTGACAGTCAGAGTGCTATCCATTTAGCGAAGAACCAAGTTCATCATTCAAGGACCAAACATATTGATGTCCGTTATCATTTTGTGCGTGATTTGATAAAGGATGGTGATATTCTTCTGGTGAAGATTGGGACAGCTGATAATCCTGCTGATATGTTGACCAAAATTGTTGGGGCAGCCAAGTTCAAGCATTGCATGAACCTGGCTAATATTTTGCATGCTTGATGATTTGGAATGGGCGGTTGGAATGGTGCTTCGCTATTTGTTTGCTTAGTATGTGATATCATACTAAGGTGGAGTTTGGTTTGTTGTTACATTTGGTGATGAGCATTTGTTTTGGAGTATTTTTTGGAGATTGCTTGGGCTACTTGGAAGATCTCGCCAAGGTGGAGATTGTTGGATAATGGCTCGATTCTGGTTCAGTTGTTTATATCCGTCGTATCTACAGCAATCGAAAGTTCTAGTATACCAGTCGACTGCATATGGGTCTCAGTCGACTGTCCCGAAGGAATTTTCAAAGGAGCTAAGGATACAGTAGCAGAGATTCACCAGTCGACTGAATATGGATCTCAGTCGACTGTCCAGAACAATTACCAGTCGACTGATAAGAAGACCAGTCGACTGTAGGCGGGTTTGTAAACCAGAATAGGCCCATTTCGAAAGGCCCAGTAGTTTTCCTATAAATACACCCGTTGGGGTTTTGTAAAGTGTAACACCTCTATTCGAATTTTGCAGCCGTCATCTCTGTAGAAGGGTTTGTTTTCGCCCATTGGTGATTATTTGAAGAAAAAACCCCAACCGCCCTGTGGATGTAGGCACTTGTTTGCCGAACCACGTAAATCTTTGTGTCCTTGTGTTTGCTTGTTTTCTGTTTTTCGCTATTTCTCTCTTTGATTGGTAGTTCATTCGTCTTCCGCACTACAGAAGGTGGGTCACAATCATTACACGCTTGAACTATTGTTTGAAGGATCGGCTGATCCCGATCTTATTCGTCGGCCGATCTGGAACTGTTTTGGAGGGTTCGATTTGATACCCTTCTAAAATATCTGGATCAACGATCCAAAGCGGGGATCCGCCGAGATACAATATGGATTATGTGATTCAGTTTGATCCTACCCCGAGACGATTGATCTGACAAATTTGAAAGATAAATCCAAAAACAAACAAACAAACCAACCCCGAGAGTGTAGAAACTGACAAATTTGAAAGATAAATCCATAAACAAACAAACAAACCAACCCCGAGAGTGTAGAAACTTACACGATCTTCATGCACGATTGTCATCACTGCAGATTTTTATTGCAAGAAATCGATGTTTTTTTGTGTGGGAACTTGGAGGATAGCACACTATATATACAAGGGAAATGATGTGGTTCCGTACATTTTTTATATCATAAATGCTACAAACCTAGTTGGTTCCACACACATTTGGGAGAGGACTTCTACTTCATAGCTCCTTGGGTTATGATAGTACATATTAATATACTGTACATGCATAGCATATAATCTTTTAAGTTAGATATTATTTTTTTTGTATTTTATTGATCAATTAATTTGTAAAAATAATTAAAATAACTTATTTAATAAATGACAGATTTATATATAAAATTTTAATTAAAAGTATAACCTATACCAAATATCTAATACACCGATGTGATACTGCCGATTTAACCAATATTGGGCCTGATCCCAAAAATTTTGGCAACTCGATACCGTTCCCGATACCAAGATTTTGAACCATGGTTTGAACAAAGACGAAAGGCAGGCTTTCAGAAGGTTGGCACAGGACAGGATTTTAGAGATGCCAATTCATTTGTGTACGTCTGTCTATACAGTGTGTTATTTTACTTGAGGCCAAATCTCATTTTTCAACTTGAGGTATGTATTGTGCCTTTTTGAGACACTGTTATGTCTACATAGTTATATGAAATTTTTATTTAATTAGTTGGTAATTCCAATCGTAGGGCATAATATCGTGATGCTAATGTTCTTAACATATGTTCCTCATGTTATCTTTGTTCTCAAAACTCTGAGTTTCTGTTTCTGTATGTGCATGATTTTGTATGTGCATAATCAAATCCATACAGATGAGGGATTTGATTATTTTATTGTCACGTACAGGATTGTTTATCTTAGGTTTCCTATGATTTGGTAAAATGATTTCACGATCCTTGATTGATATAACCAGGATGCTTCAGTATAAATGTTACCATCTCCTATCAATGCAAAACCTCAGAAGCATTTACTGGACTACTGTAGGTGTATATAGGAGCAAGAAAAAACTGAAAAGGTGCAAATTTACAATCTAAATGATTACAAGTTACCTCAAAGGTGCAAATTTACCATCTAAAGGACTACAGGTCAGTATTATTTGATTGGAAGTGGGGATGTTCCATTAATAAGAATTAGTAATGCTTACTTGAAAGATATATCCTGTTAACAGGAGCAACAAAATTACAGATAGTAACTATTATTGACTGACTCCACGAATATAAATTGATGTTGAAGCTATCTGAAATGTTTGTGGTTCTTTTATTTTAATCATCTACTTGGCATTAATCTTGTAGCTCTAAAGTTTTTCTCATAAAAGGTTTCCTCATTGTCTAGACTCATTATCCATTGATACTGAAACTAATCCATGCAATGATGGCGCTGTGGCTTTTATCAATCCATAAAACTACCCTATGTGGCAGATCCTATATAGAACCAGAGGCCTCAAGTCGATGTAGTCCATTGTCAAATAGAGTTCCACGATAGAGATCTCTTTCTAAATTATTGATTGTCTGTGTTTGGAGCTTTATATTTTATTCAGCCAATTTTCTTTGATTACCTCGTGTAATACTAGATTTTTTATCCTCATGTTCTTTAAACTTTTTCATAGTTCATATAAATCCACAAATCGAGGGAGTTATAGATCTTCATGTACTTCTGTTAGCTAGACATTACACATTTTTAAAAATGAGATATGCATATTCTCTTCTCTGTATAGAACGATGTTAAATTGTAACTATTTTGTTATTGTTCTCATCTTTTTGTCTTTTCTTTTTTAATTGCAGGGGCAGTGCATTTCCTGGTGTAGCTGTTGGTGGGGACGAAAAATGCATCTGGGACGAGACAAAGCGGTTGGCAATCTGTGGAGATTTTTGTGTTGGCCCTAATGTTGAAGGTGCAGTTCTTAGTAGCATTCGAGCAGCTTCCAAATTTCTTCGAGATTCCAGCTCCATGCTATAAATGTATAGTTCTCATAGTGGTACTTTTTCTTATTTCTTTCTTTAGTATATACCTTGCTTGCAATCAAACAAAATAAAGAGAATCTCCCTACAGATGTTGTCAAAATGCTAATAAGAGATTCCACAAAGTGATGTCGTGATCCAAATGAATAATGTTAACAAGAATCTTGATTATAAATTGAAGTGTTTGAATGACTTCAAGAATCCAAAAGTTGATAAGACAGGCTTAATGAATAATTAAGGTGCCAATAGCAATTTATCTGGCAAAATTTGGATGTTATAGACTAGGTTGGAATTATGCTGAACTCCATGTTACTTCATTCTAGTGGTTAAGGAATTTGCGTTCTGTTAAAACAAATCTAAGTAATTTATGACCTTTTGACATGTGCACTGCATGCGTGTAAGAGCGAATTAAAGATCCATGAGTGGACAATTCTTTTCATTAGTGCATACCATACACGTGCATCGTTACTTGAGGTATTTACTTCTCATATAATTATTCCCACTGAATTTGAAGGGAGGAAGATCACTGCTGAGAAATTTGTGGATTGTGGTATTACTCAGTTTCCTCGCTTCTTCTTTTTTCTCCTTTTCTTGTTTATGTGCAAACGTGGAAAATGTTGTTTAATCTTTGACTGTACTTTTGTTTCCTCATGGTTTTCGTCCTCTCTCCTTCTCTCTGTGATCTTCTTACCTGTATTTTTGTTCTGTCTCGAGAATTTTCGTAGATAGTTTATTGTGTGGTTGCATAGTACAAATTACATTGGAGTACTTCACATGCGGGGTGAGTACTCTTTGTTCAGGGTCCAATTGGATTATCCTATGCCATTAAACAATTTAAGATCCATGTGCATCCAAATACCATTAATTTTGCAGTAATGTAAAAGGAAAAAACTTCAGTAAACCACGCCAGTTTTCACGAGTTTGCAGAAAATTCATCCCATTTTTTTTTTGCGGTTTGCTATACTATCGGACTAAAGTAGCAGTTTGTCATACTCCGTCCATTTTTAGGTATTTCTTCCTAAAGTAACCCTACCATTTTTCATTATAGTATATCTAATTTACCCTAATTAAACCTTCTCTATTTAAGAATTAATTTTTTAAAAAAAAAACCCAATTAACATTTAAGAGAGAATATTTTGCTGGCACTTAATGTAGGGGTACAACGGTCCTAACACTTTAAAATTTATGGAGGAAGTGATTTTAGCCTGATAGTATAGCAAACCGAAAAAAAAAGATATGGGGTGGGTTTTCCGCACATTTGTGGAAATGGGGTGTGTTTACGGAAATTTTGCCAATGTAAAAACACTGCCCACTCCACAATATATGCAATAAGTGTCATTGTTGGGTTATTTTCCTTTAGAGCATTTTGAATTGTTTTGGAAGTAAAGTTTTTGAACTTCGCTTGGTTGTCCTGTTGAATTGAAATATTGGAATGAATATGGTTTCCTCAATTTCATATTAATGGAATAGGGTGAATATGATCAGTTTATTATTGCTAGAAGGATTGGCATCACTAGGCTTGTTTCCCTTAGTACCCCCCACCTGCATCTTCCACAATTTTGTGTGTTCACTATTGTTTCTGCAAATGTTTCTTTAGTTCCATGGCCATCGAGCAATCACAAGATTTTCTTGTGATATTCGGACAAAATGTGATTGATAGATGTTGAATATTTGGGGTTATTGTTATTAATTTTCGGATATTTGGACAACTGTGATTGAAAGATGCTGAATATTTAGGTTAATATTACTACTTTTGGGGAATGTTGTTTGGATTATAATTTATAAAGCTGCTAATGATGTGATATAATATCCAAACCCAAAACTCATATTATGAACTGGCTGGAACTTCCCCCAACAGCTGTTGTTAGAGAAGTGTACAAGGAACTGAAAACCCTAAAATGCAAAACTTCTTCATATATATATATATAGCATTTAAGCAGGAGTTTCACATTCATTCAACATATCATTCCCTTTTCTATCATATCCATTGTAGAAGAACCATGTTTCTTGAATCACAAAGAACCTGTTATTGAAACGCAGTTACAAGTATGTTAATGAAGAAATTGTACAACAAAGGATGTTACAGGGGTGTACCTATGAGTAGGTCTTTTGGTTTCATTGTCAATCCAGTCTAAGGAGAACTGTTACTTGATATAGTCACGTAGCTAACAGAACCTAAAAACCAAACTTAATACTACAATTTTCAACTCCAATCTTAGACCTTGCAATTACAAGAACACATAGCAACTAAAATATCCTTGGTTAGCTAGAAGTCGGATTCAGATATTCCCCGGTTGCAACCGATACTGAACTGGCCAACCGGTTTTTGTAACAATGTGTGCCTTGAGTTTGTCCTTGAATCAAAGACTATATTCTCATTATCTCATCTGAAAGTGATTGGACCGACCAGCTTACAAATGAAATGCTTAGCGCCAGATGACACAGTTGTCAAATGTACGTTTCCGAAGAGCAGTAGAAATATAGCAGATCTTGATTCTCTTCCGAATCATTAAAAAAACATGATTGCAATACAAACTTTTGAACGCTAACATTATGATCACAGGACATCTTACTGATCCTAGTCATCGAATCACATGCATTACTTTTACCAATGATCGGTTAATTCTTACAAGTTCTTTAATTAGTAGTGTTCTTTCCCAACCTTAGCGTGAAAGAATTGTGTTTTTGTCTTCAATCTTCATCACCATCAAAGCGCCCTCATCACTCCCTTAGTGGAAACATCATGACAAGAGAGGTCCTTCATCACCAAACCTGATCATGGCAAAGATTAGAATTTGGTGGGTGTTTAATATATATTTTGTTAATGTATAGAATATAGACAGAAGTGAACTTTATTTGATTGATTATAACTAAGTACAATGTCTTCTATATATATATAGGAGAGAATCAAATACTAAACTGATACATAATCCGATATGAGATTAAATATATTATACAAAATCTAACACCCTCTCTCAAACTCACGGTGAGTCGAATAGTGTGAGTTTGCCCACCAAGTAACAAAATCTCTGAATAGTGTGGGATTTGATGAAGAAATCTGATGTCTGTTGTGAAGATGTGACAAAATGAAGTGAAATGGTCAATGTTTCAAAGCGCTCACGAACGTAGTGGCAATCTATCTCTATGTGCTTCGTTCACTCATGAAAGACCGAGTTGCTTTCAATGTGCAATGCACTCCGATTATCACAATGAAGAGGAGTAGCTCCTGTAAGAGTGACACCCATATCTGATAACATCCAACGAATATGAACAATCTCTCTAGTAGTAGCTGTCATTACTCTGTACTCAGCTTCGGTGGAAGAACATGCGACAACTGCATATTTCTTACTTCGTCAAGAGATCAGCGAATCATCAAGAAATAGAGAAAAACCTGTGGTAGATTGTCTAGTGGTAGGATCACCCGCCCAATCTGAGTCAGAATATGCACTGAGCACCAGTTTGGATATATAAGGCATGAATAATGAGTGAGTGATAGTGCCTCGAAAATATCTGAGGATCCGAAGAAGTGCACTGTAATGAACTGATGTTGGAGTGGAAACAAACTGACTAACAATACTGACTGCATGAGCAATATCGGGTTTAGTTATGCATAAGTAGACAAGCTGTCCAATAATATGTCTTTATCTAGTGGGGCACATGAAGCTCTAAGGGAGTATCTGCTGATCGACTGTCAGAGAGACATGCAATAGAGATAATATCTGATGTGTATTTTTGTTGAGAAATAAGTATGTTTCGAGATTCATGGGCAATCTCTAGACCCAGAAAGTAGCGTAATATGCCAAGATCTTTCATATGGTACTGGTGGTGAAGGTATTTCTAGGTGAATGCCATGCCTGCTGAATCATCCCCCTTCACTGCGGTGATGACCGCATAAACATAGAGTGGTCATGTGAACTCTGACTAAATAGCCTGGGTGATGACATTACAAAAACACTTAAACCAGGCACGAGGGGCATGATTCAGACCATATATAGCTCGACGCAGATGACAAACATGACGAGTATGAGTGGTAAGGCGAGGAGGATGATGCATTTAAACAACCTCAGATAAGGTACCATGAAGAAAGACATTCTTCACGTCCATCAGGTATAACGGTCACTGACGAACGGTGGCAACGACAAAGAGAGTGCGAATTGTAGTCATCTGTGCAATAGGGGCAAAAGTCTCATCATAATCAATGACATGCTCCTGAGTAAATCTCGGGCAACTACACGAGTCTTCTGCTGCACAATGGACTCATCAGGTCGATGTTTGACCTTGAAGATCCACTTGCAGTTAATAGGTTGGATGCCCACAGGCAGTGGAACAACATCCCAAGTGCCAGTCTGATCAAATGCACTGAACTCCTCTGCAATAGCTTCTCGCCACTCGGGATATTTAATAGCTTCCTGATAGGTTCTGGGCTCACGTGTGGAGTGTATAGCAGTGAGATATGCATGAAACTGTGGTGAGTAGAATGCTAGGGTGGCAAAACCAAACTGGTCAAAAGGAGTAGTGGCATCAGGTGTGTAATGTGTCGGTGGGATGCCGAAGGTAGAACATATAGATTGACGGACCGGTGATGGATGGACAGTGTGTGGGGGTGAGATAGGTGGTGTGTGCGCATGAAGTTGTGGGGATGCAGGTGGTGAGGGTGCATGATGCTGTGAGGATGCGATTGGTGTCTTCGTAGGAGGAATAATAGGTGGAATGTCAGTATGAGATGGAAAAGGAGCCAAAGGAGTGAGATCAAATGGAATGCATGAAGGTATGGCCGATGTGATATGCCCAACAACTGAGGAGTCGAGAAAACTAGCATCCTCAGGAGAGGTCAAGTAGAAGAGAGATTTTGGAGATTCTTCCACAAAGGAGATATTTCGAGAAATACGAATACGACCAGCCATAGGATCAAAATAACAATATCCTTTATGCTCTGGACTGAGACCTAGGTGAATGTATTTAGCAGCTCGGGCGGTGAGCTTCGTGTGCTCAGTGGGAGGGAGAAGGACATAACAGGTGCACCCAAAAGTACGAAGCATACTGTAGTCCGGTGATAAGTGATGAAAAGCCTTATAAGGTGTTGTGCCAGATAGAGCAGACGAGAGAGTGATGTTAATGAGACTCACAGACGTTATGAAAACTTCAGCCCAGAAAAAGCGAGGAACAGAAGAAGTGAGTAGAAAAGCACGAGTCATCTCAAGAATGTGACGATGCTTGCGTTCAGCTACACCATTCTGCTAATGTGTGTAAGGGCATGATAGCTGAAAGAGTGTACCATGAGATTGAAAGATCGATCTCATAGCAGCGGAAGTGTACTCACGAGCACCATATGAGTGAAAGGTTTTGATATGCACACCAAATTGAGTGTGAACCAGGTTCGTAAAGGACTGGTAAATGTTAGGTATCTCAGAGCGTTGACGCATAAGACACACCCATGTAGATCAAGTAAAGTCATCGATGAAACTAACATAATAGAGATAACCTTTGTGAGAAGGTATATGAGAGAGTCCACATATATCAGAATGAACAAGTTGAAAAAGATGGGTGATTTGAAAAGTGTTTTTGTTATTAAAAGGGAGTGTGATGTGTTTGGCCAAATGACAACTCTTACAATCAGATATGTGTGTAAAAGAAAGAGGATCAAAAGCACCACTACGGGCTAAAGTCTTGAGACTCACTAACATGACCCAAATGTTTGTACCAAAGATCAACATCAGAGGATACAACACCAGACAAATTAGGATGAGGCTTATGTGTATGTAAAAAATCTAGGTGATATAGAAGACCATGTCGACTAGCACGCCCAAACTCAAGACCAGTATAAAAATTGGTAATATAACAACCTAAAGAATCAAATGTAACGACAATACCACTATCGCATAACACAATAATGAAAATAGGGTTCATGGATAAATGAGGAGCATAAAGAACATAAGGTAATATGAGAGTGGTAGAGCTAATAGACCTGGAGTGTATAGTGAGAAGTTGTGAGCTATCGGCTGTGTGAAGCGATGAAGAGTGAGAGGAAAGTGCATTGCAAGTGGTGAGCAGCGTATAATTACTAGTAAGATGATGTGATATACTAGAATCGAAAATCCAGAAAGAATTCATACCGGGAGTAACAGAGAATGCAGAGGCAGATGGGCCAGCAGTGACAGACTGACCCAAGAGCTGGAGTAACAGCTGAACGAGGCGATGTTGAAGAATGGCCCAGTTAGCAGGAGATGACAATGCTGGAGTAACGGTCATGATCGAGGTTGTAAGGGAAGAAGTGCTGCGAGGAGGAATGAGACTAGTGTTGCTGTGGTAGGAATCGAAATGAGGACGGAGATGCTGTTGGTGTCAAAATTGGGATAGGGAGATAGACGGCGCTACCGACATCGAAAGAAGGGGTGAGGCAGTGTTAGGGATGATGCTGAGAGAAGGTCGGAGGTCAGAATCAGGATGATGGCAGCGCTGCTGCTGTCTAAAACTGGATGGTGATCGGGATGTGAGGGAGAGTGAAGAGGAAGATGTAGCAACGGGAAAGTCGGTGGAGATGGAAAGGTGCTAGTGAAACTGGTGTTCCATCGGAGAAGTACTAGTACCTGCAAATTTATTTTTTTACCGATTTTTTTTCAGATTTTTTTTTTGAAATATATCTGGGTATAGGGTTCAGGTTGGGTATGAGATTAGGGCATAGGGTATAGGGTTAGGGTTATGATCTTCGATTAACGGGTCGGGTACGGGATGGGTTTAGACTGAGAAGAGTAGAATAGAGTTAGGGTTAGGGTGGGAGGTGTGTGGCAGCTAGGGTTAGGTGCAAGATGGGTTTGGGGGGAATAGGGAGGTCCATCGGTGTCGGGATAGGGAGACGTCGAGGTAAGATTCACGATTTTGGGGATTTGAGGAGTTCCGGAGTTCGGAGGTGGAAAGGTTGCCTCGCCGGTGTTGATGATGATGATGCGGAGGTGGAGAGGTTGCCTCACCAGGAGTTCGGGATTTAATGCCGGAGTTCGGGGGAGGTTGCAGCTTTGGTGTTTTTGTTGTTGTTGTTTGCTCTTGTTGTTGATAGAAGAGAAGAGGAAAGATTAGGAATTTGTGATTAAGTGGATTTGGGATTTAGGGTTAGGGATTAGAGTTTGGCTCTGATACCATGTTAATGTATAGAATAGAGAGACAGAAAGAAATATTTTATTGGATTGATTATAACTGAGTATAATGTCTTATATATATATATATATATATATATATATATATATATATATATATATATATATATATGAGTCCCCTTCGGCCGCACACTACTTTTGGTGAGCACTCCGTGAGCACTCACGAACTAGAGACCCTATAAAAAATCCGAACTGCTCATATTGTTTTATATGCCTTAGATAGCCTAACAATAAAAAATCAAGTAATTTGAAGTTCATTTGTCCATCCATCAAGCTGTTAGAATTTTCAGCCATACAATTTTGTGATGATGTAAATCATGGGCAAATGAACTTCAAATTATTTGATTTTTTATTGTTAGGCTATCTAAGGCATATAGAACGATATGAGCGGTTCGGATTTTTCATAGGGTCTCTAGTTCGTGAGTGCTCACGGAGTGCTCACCAAAGTAGTGTGCAACCGAAGATTTGCTCACCAAAGTAGTGTGCAACCGAAGATTTCTCTCTCTCTCTCTCTCTCTCTCTCTCTCTCTCTCTCTCTCTCTCTCTATATATATATATATATATATATATATATATATATATGAGGAAATCAAATACTAAACTGATAAATAACCCAATATGGGACTAAATATATAATACAATATCTACCATATTTATTTAAGTAAATGAAGATGCGCAACCACAAAAGGGAGATTAGAGCCCAAAGACTTGCCACGTTGAAAAAGACAAGAGTGCTTTTGTTATTCATAATCACATGATCTCTAGTATACAGCCAAAATCAACGAAATATATAGATTAGGTTATTCATGCTAACCATTCTCTTAAATAACCTTTTGTATTAATTTTTGTTGTGTACGTACCAACCCTTCAACAACAAGCAAAACACACAAGCAAGAACAAAGAAACCTTCCTTATGAGTTAGGGACCAAGTACCTAATAATTGAGGCAAAACGAAAATTTATTAGAGATTTGTATGAAATATGTATATTATTGGAGGTTAATCTTAGGATGAGTACCAAGGATTAAGTATTTTTAATTTATGTATGAACTAAGAATGGAGTTGTCAATGTTCAACCTAATCCTCATTAGTGTGTCCGGCCGGTTGGTGTTAATCCAAGGATTAGCAGACTGGCATTCTGGTAACTTTGTTATCGATAAACTAACATTTTTTTAGAATTTTTGTAGGCTTGTTAAGCTTCATAGGTAGTTAACATGTCGTCAATGTCCTTAAACTATATTTGAAGACATATAATTTGGCATGCAAAGCTTGATGGCACAATCATATATATATATACACTAATCTTAATCGATGACGCAGAGTTGGGGAGCTGGGAAGCAAAAATCAATCTTGAGTAATTTTAGGAAGAAAGAATATATAGAGGTGGGTCTCAATGTCTCTAAATCCTAACAAGAGATCATGTCCATATTTGTAGGCTCAACGAACAATCAGGGATATATATCTAAGTATCCAGAATTAAAATAGTACTAGAAGAAATACAGAGAATAATATACTACATACACGACCTTACTTGAACATGATGTGTTCTATTATTTTTTTTTAGATAAAAGGGATGAAGTCCGAAGACTTCAGCCAAGGCAAACATAAAAAAGATCAAGAGTTCATACAGACTCTAAGAGAAAGGTGGGCACAAAAGAGGCAAAATATCCTCAAACAGAGGATTAAAACACCACCAAACTCAAGCAAAAGAAACCTTACATTCTGAGGATAACAGTTAACCAGAACAAAAGGTAACAGACAGCAGAGTAACAACTCAGAAAAAGACATTAGACAGAGCCACCATAACCAGAACTAGAAGACTCTTGATCTTCGTGAGCAGTTTGTAAGTTATGCACAAGAACGATGCCGGTAACCAACTCCTGGTGATAAGCAGACATATTTGAAATCGAAGCAAGAGTGTGGGAGACCAAATCCTCCTCCTCATCCTGACCTTGATGAACTGAAACTCAGCTGGGGCTTCATTCTCCTCTTCTTCAATCACAATGACATTAACTAGAGAAGCACCAGGAACAGCTGAGGAGCTCGCCGCAGGAGAAACAACAGGGTTAGCATAATTGACAACAGGGGGGATGAAGGACTTGCAGGCATCCACCAAAACATTCACATCAGCCTTGATTTTCTTAGCAGGGGGTAGAATATATGTCCAAGAGGAAACAAAATAACACATTGAATCTAAAATGTGAATAATATCAAAAGATTTCTTAATAAAAACTCTATTGTTACGCTCTTTCCAGATAACCCAAATCAGAGCCATCATAGTCATATCCCAGAGCAAGATTAATTTCTTTTTAATCCTCTTTTTCCTCCAAATACCCCACCAAACCTTAATAGAAGGAGGAAAACCTCTAAAGTTAAAGGCCAATTTCAAAATAATCCAAATTTGTTTAACAAAGGGGCAATTAAGAAAGAGATGACAAACAGATTCCCCAACACAGTCACAAAAAACACATTTTTGACCCATGGCTAAATTCCTCTTATTCAAATTATCAACAGTGAGAAGGCGGTTGTGAATAGTAAGCCAAACAAGAATTCTAACTTTGAGGGGAGCCACATTTTGCCATATGAACTTATAGAAAGGACAAATAAGACCACTCGCATTTAAAAAATTATAAAAGGATTTAACTGTGAATAAACCAGAGCTAGTCCATCTCCAAATAGCCTTATTATGAGGTTTCCAATCATAGGTACTTAGTAAGTGAAGAAGAGAGCTAAAATCATGTGATTGCTGGAGAGAAAGATTTCTATGAAAATTAATATTCCAAACTTTACCATACCTATTAGTAGAGTAAAGAGAGAAGACAGAAGTATTAGGTAAACAAGCAATTTTGAAAAGCTCAGGGAATCTAGAGGATAAACTGCAGTTACCAATTCAAATGTCAGTCCAAAATCGAACATTCTTACCATCACCACAAATCTTTTGTAGACCACATTTAAAGGGAGCAGCAGCTTTCCAGATTCCTTTCCAAAAAGAAGAACCAACAGAAGAAGGTATAATAGGAAAGTCACTAAAACTTCTTCTACGAAAGTATTTTCTTTTAATAACTCTAATCCAGACTTTATCCTCTGAGTTAAAGCAATGCCAAAGCCATTTACCAAGCAGGGCTAAATTCTGCTGACGATGGTTGATAACACCTAAGCCACCTTCAGATTTTTGTTTACAAACCCTAGCCCAACTCATAAGACATCTCCTTTGATCAGATTGTAACGAAGAACCAACCCAAAAAAATCTCCTTCTAAGAAGATCAATCTTCTTAACAACCCATACAGGGACATAGAAAAATGACATAAGATATAAAGAAATACTAGAGATGATAGAATTAATGAGGATGAGTCTACCAGCTCTAGAAAGAGATCTACCAGCCCAACTATTAAGCCTCTTTTCAATTTTGTCAATAACAGGAAACCAATCTGATTTATGAAGATTACCCACTCTTAAAGGAATGCCCAAATAATTGAGGGGGAAAGAACCTTTAGGACAATAATTTCTAGTGAGAGACAACTGTAACCATAATTTCTAGTGAGAGAGAGAGAGAGAGAGAGACAACTCTGCCTAATGGATGACATATGGCCTTCTGCCCAGATCAACGATGTAGATGATTCTTCTGCCCAGATCAACGATGTAGATGATTGGTCCCATTTAACCCTTGAAATGGCCAGTCTCGACGTTTGTCTGTTATTCATGTTCACAGTATGTGCAACCAACAATTATCACTGTTAATCAATCACAGCATAAGCAAAAATATCTCTATGAAGAGGGCCAATATTAGGGGTTGTTATATATGCTGTTTTCAACTGGTTCACATCTTCGGCATAATTAGGGTTTTACGCTCCATCACCAAACAGGTTTGAGAGGTGTAAGATCAGTTCGCTGATGACATGTATTAAAAGTTTAAATGTCTTATCAACTAACATTTCGTTGACCCAACTTAATTAACATTTTGATGTCTCTTGGACGATATATGAAATGATTTTGGCCCTTCCGTAAGAACTATGCACCGACAACTACAAAGATACGAAAATGGGCACAGTGACATGAAAAATACACATGAGACGGCAAATTCCAGACGAAAAAAAAAGAGTCTAAAAATAGTACATTGAAAGAATTCATAAATCTAACACTACATATAGTTAACTTAAAATAAATAAATAAACACAGTACGCACACTGAATATGTTGACGGACTTGAAAAATATAAGTGTCCATGTTCATAAATCATAGTAACATAGATGAAAGATGATGGAAGGAAAAAGAGGTGCAACAATATATCTTTGATCAAAAGCAAGAGTCTTTCTTTCTTGGAAAAGAAAATTCATGATTGCAGAGTGTGCAATTCATATTAATGTTAGCCAAAATTTCAAAATAGAACAATTCTAGGAGAAGCAACGTTTCCTCTCTTCCCTCCTTCCATTTTCAAATATTGGAATCTAGCTATAATTGCCATACCCTTTTTTGGAGATTAATTATTAGCTACAAAGATAACATTCACCAGTAGTATATGCCACCTAAGATAGTAAAGAAAAATATATTGATTTTGATTGTGTGTGTAGCACTCATTAATTATGTTAACATCTTCATGATGCATTGGATATGAAATGTAATGAACCTAAAGGAAGATTTGTGTTTTATTATATATATACACTAAGCTTGATGGCAAATTTAGTATATAGAAATCTGTGTTCAAAACTTCAAACTACATCTATATACTAGATTTTCCCTTGGACACGTGCCTACGACACGTTTTCAAAACGATACAATATATGAAAAACCTTGCAAACAGTAAATCAATAATTATGTAGCTCAAGTTTGAATAGTATGACAAAAATTAGTTGTAATTAAAAGTCCATGTTTTCATGTGTGTGTGTGTATATATATATATATATATATATATATAGAGAGAGAGAGAGAGAGAGAGAGAGAGAGAGAGAGAGAGAGAGAGAGAGAGAGAGAGAGTTAAATAAATAAAGGAATTGTTTTGGGGGAATTTGAATTTGGGTTTTGGGGAGGAACTTTTGGGGGAAAATTGTGTTTTGTAAGGTTAGATTTGGGCCTTTGATTTTAGGGGATTGAAGGAGAGCCACTTGATAGCTTTTTTTGTGTTTTATTATATAGACTAGATTTGCCCGTGGGCACGTGCCTACGGCACGTCTTCGGAACGATACAAAATACGAAAAACCCTGTAAACGGTAAAACAACAATTATGTAGCTCAAGTTTGGATAGTATGACAATTAGTTGTAAATAAAAGTCCATGTTTCCATTAGTATATGCTGAAAAAGAATTATAAATGGGGGTGTAAAATCTAAATTCTTAGAACTTTAAGTGTGGAAAATGATGAAATTTAACTGTTGAAGAGATATTTGTTATTTTCAATATAACATGTGCAATAAAAAAAACATAAAAATTCTAAAAATTTACAAACCTGAAATCTTAAATCTAAATTTCTAAATAAATAAAATTTACAAACCTGAAATCTTAAATCTAAATTTCTAAATAAATAAAGAAAGGTTGGGAGAGAGATATAGGGAGAGAGAGAAAGAGAGAAATATGAAAATGTGAAGAGAGAAGAGAGAGATAATAATAAAGTAATGAGATTTTTTTGTTTTTGGGAGAAAAATTTGGTTTTGGGGTTTGAAATTTTTGGAGGAAAAATATGTTCTGTGAGAATCAATCTGGGCCATTAATTTTAGGAGAGATTGAAGGAGAGCCACTTGATAGCTTTCTTTGTAATTTATTATATAGATTATGCTAATAGGAGAGAGAGAATGTACCCCCTATCTCCTTTCTTCATTTTAAAATAGATAAATGAGAGCAAAAGTAGAAATTCACACATACCTTAACACGTGCACACACCCAGTCATCACCTCCGTTCAACTTTCAACCGTCCGATCGTCCAGATGCGCAAAGACGTGCATAATCAAGGCTCCCATTCACACCATGTCGCCTTCCAATCACGCATGTCCAATTCACTCAGCGGGTGAGCCCATCACGTGATCAACGTTCCAAGTCGCGCCACGTCACCACATCATCCTGACATCGTATTCCACTCAGTGGGCGAGCACAAGCTCAATGGGCAATCCAGATCGCTAAAAAAATCGCGACAGGTCAAAAAATCATTAAAAAATCACAGAAAATGATTTAAAATTAGGAAATTAAATTAAATTTCCAAAAATTATAATTAAATACGGAAATTTAATTAAAAATTCTGAAAAATAATTAAAATTTTTGGAATCTATACAATATATTATGTTAAACCACTTTTGTCGTTTTTCTCATTTTTCCGTTTCAAAATAAAAAAATAAGGACAGATGTAGGAGATAATAACTCCCTACTCTTATTCCATCCAAATTGAAATTGAAATCTTTATTATTATATAAAAATTATTAAATTAAATTTTTAATTTTTTTTAAAAAAATTATGTACAGTATTGCACATGTCATGCTAAATATTATATTACATTATATTATATTATATTATATATAAGTTTGTGCAATATTGTTTGACAACGCACACTAGTCTAAAGTATAGTAAACAATAAAAGTTCAATATAAAATTCAAGTTCGAACCCTATCCTAGGGTACACCTGAAAGTATTTATTATTATGGCTAAATTACATAAAATTGAAATATATTTTGATCTTTTTATTTGACTTTCGTAAATTTTCTTTTATGTAGGTAATCATCTCAAACTTTCTTATAGATAACTACGCTATTATAGAATAACTTGTTATTTTAATTTAGGATAGTTTCACGAAGATGATGTAACATTGAGATAGATAATTATAATAGTTTTGTGAATGAAAGTATGAGAGAGTTAGAGCATCCACTATCGTCCGCTATAAAGTTAACAAATAAAAATTTTGAGAAAAAATACGTCACTATTGTCTGCTATAAACCTACTTTTTAGCCGACTCGTGAACAGTACTCTGCCAAATATAGCAGAGTGAAATAGCATATGCAAAATATAGAAGACGGTAAATGATCATCCGTCTGTTAAAAATTTCGAATTGTTTGGAATATAAAATTATAATAGACGAAAGAAGATCTTTCGTCTGTAGAGTTTGACCGGTCAAAATTTTAAAAACGGAAGAAGATCTTTCGTCTTACAAATGGCTTTATTTTAAAAAAAAAGAAACGGAAGAAGTTCCTCCGTCTGTCCCATTTATATATTTTTAAAAAATAATAAATGAAAGAGACGGAAGAACATCTTCCGTCCCTTTCTTTGATTTTTTTTAAAATATTTTTTAACTTTTTGTCCTTTTCTTAAAGGACAACAACAACAACAACAACAGCAACAATAATAATAATAATAATAATATTAATATGCCCAAACGAAAGATCATTTTCCGGTTGGGCATATATATATATATATATATATATATATATATATATATATATATAATCCCCAAACGGAGGATCATCATCCGTTCGGGTGATTTTTTATTTTATTTAATTATTCGTGCGACCAGACGTTCTTCCGTCTAGCTAATTTTTTTTTTATTATAGTTACTGTCAAATGGAACATGATCTTTCGTCTGTATATTTTATAATTTTTTTAATCCAAATTTTGGCTTTAACGATAGCAACGCAACTCTTCTATTTCTATTTTTATATTTCCAAATACCTATAATATAGCATGAACGATAGTGGATGCTCTTATCTTTACCATTTTAATGGGAGAGTTGGGGTTTGTAACAAACAAACCCTATAACCATATAAATACGTATAATACACGTCCAAACTATATCCAACAAATATAAATGTGCACCGCACGTATAGCCCAAATCAAAACATTCAAATATAAACAATTTTTTTTCTTATTCAATATATATTCGTTTAATATGATGATTTTACTTTTTTTTAGATGTGCATTGCACGTACATTGTACTAGTGCATAATAAAATAAGGCTGGGAGTACGTAGTTATCTAAGATAGACTTAGATTGTAAGGTAGGTTTTTTTTTTTTGTAATTTGGCCTCATTGTTGCAGTTTGTTAACATAGTACTAAACTTTTTTATAGCTCTAACACTGAAACACATGGATTCAAAGAGAAAAAAAAGGAAAAACAAAAAACACACTGAAACAATATTTGTATCCACTTGGACTAATCGTTGTTAACTATTGAACGAAGTAAAAAATAGAGTTATCAGAATCCAATGTAAAACCAGCTAATTTTAGACCTACTTTCGAGTAAACTGTAAAATTTTTGAAGCATCAAACATTGAGAACTAACAATACAATCTCTCTCCCTCTCTCTCTCTCTATATAGGCTACAAAAACTCACCTATGCATAACATAAAAGCCTAAATACAAGCAATATGACAATAGTACAAATACTAACAGATAGTATTACACAATGTAAAAGTTATTGATCTTGAAAAATATATGGAATATCTGCCATTCTTTGCATCTCATACAGAAAACAAAAACGATGATTATAAAATGATTGAAGTGAGGTTGACTGCCATCTGTAATCTAATTACTTGTATCTATTTGGTAGAAATAAAGAAAGAAACTATCTATTCGAACAAATTCAGTGTTCCGACATTATAGTGTGATGCAATGCGCCCCCACCCCCCCCCCCCCCCCCCCCCCCCCCCTCTCCTAAAATTACTAAAATTCAATTTCTACTTCTGCCTTATGTCACCTCACACCCGACACCTCCTCTCATCCTCAATCTCCACCCGTCCGTTTCCCCATACTGTGAGTTCACCGTCGGTGCCCGTACACATTTGACATGTCAACCACACGTGTCATTTCCTTCCTCAACTTCTCTTCAAAATCTCCCGACTTTTAGTTGCATCTCGCGTCTGTTAAGGATCCAACGGCTCATACCAATCTCAAAATATGCGGCACTATCACGGCCGTCAAATATTGTCGGTTTTGTCGTTTTCTGTAAAATAACATAAAGAGGTAGGTTCCTCCTGTCCTTCCTTCCCTTGCTCGCGCCCGCAGTGATTAAATCCTCGTTAAGTCACGGGTCCTCGCTAAAATGCGCCTCCCTCTCACTTCTAACGTACGCCTACCAACCTCCCCCCCTATATAACCACCGAAAATAAGTCCCTTCTCGTCATCATCAATCTTCTTCTTCTACTACTTCTCTCTGTAGCTAACACACTATCTGCTTTGTAATTTGTGCTAATGGCATTGTTGAATTCGAGCGAGATGGACAAGCTGAGCTACGAGATCTTCTCTATTCTCGAAAACAAGTTCCTATTCGGTTGCTACGACGATCCCAAACCCTACCTCGCCACCGCCGACTCGCTCCCCGAAACCCCGGTCAAAAGCGCCGCTCCCAAATCCGACGGTGGAAAGGTCCGCATCCTCTCAATCGACGGCGGGATCGGCGCCACCGACGGCCTCCTCGCCGCCGTCTCCCTCTCTCGCCTCGAATCCGCACTCCGATCGCAATCCGGCGATCCCAACGCCAAGATCGCCGACTTCTTCGACGTCGCCGCCGGCTCCGGCACCGGTGGCGTCCTCGCCGCCATGCTCTTCACCAGAGGCGCTGACTCGAAGCCTCTCTTCTCCGCTGACGAGGCGCTCCGTTTCCTCGCCAAAAACCGGCGCGAAATCGTTTTGAACTCAAAAAAGGGAATGTTCCGGGGAATATTCCGTCGGTCCGGTGAAATATTCCGTCGGGTGTTCGGAGAGTCGAGTTTGAGAGATACATTGAAGCCCGTGCTGATCCCGTGCTTCGATCTCTCGACCTGCGCGCCGTTTGTGTTCTCGAGAGCGGACGCGATGGAGACGGACGGCTACGATTTCAAGATGAGCCAAGTGTGCAGTGCCACGTGTGCGGATCGGGCGGTGAAGATGAGGTCGGTGGACGGGAGAACCCGTATCGTAGCCTTCGGCGGGGGAGTGGCGATGGAGAACCCGACCTCGGCGGCGATCACGCACGTGCTTAATAACAAGCAGGAGTTTCCGTTTGCTAACGGCGTTGAGGACTTGCTTGTGATTTCGCTAGGGAGTGGCGATTCGGATTCCGTTAGAGGTGTGACGGGATCCGAAGCGCCGTCGAAGGCGAAACTGGTGAAAATCGCGGGGAGTGGGCTAGCCGACACGGTACGAATAACTAATCCCGCCAACTGTTTCCAAAATGTCTCCTACCTTTTCTTTATCAATTTAACAAAACTACCTGGATGGCATTTTCGTAATTGCTTTAATTACATACAGATCTGAAAAAGTGTTGCTAAAAAATGGGATTGGATTTTTTATGATGATGATGATGATGATGATGTTATTACAGATAGATCAGGCGGTCGCAATGGCGTTTGGACAGAAAAGGGCTAACAACTACGTCCGAATTCAGGTATTAATCACTTCATTAACAGTAGTAATACTGTTTTACAATGCTAATTTTAGAAATAATAATTCATTGTTTTTGGCATTGTAACATTTATTTCAGGCAAATGGGTTGTGCTCGGACACCAACAACAGCAACAGCAACAGCAACAGTCTGGTGAGCGAAGCAGAAAAGACGATGTCGCATAGGAATGTGGAGTCTGTCCTTTTTCGAGGGAAAAGAATTTCTCAACAGAGCAATGCAGAGAAACTGGAGTCTTTCTCGGAAGAGCTGATTAATGAACAGAATCGGAGGAGATCGAGCCCAGTGCCAACTGTGGTTATCAAGCAAGCAATGACACCAAGATCATCGTCAGCAACGATCTCCACAGTCACCACCACCACATCCACATTGACGGCGTCTTCGTCGTCTCCTTAACTATATGGATCTGTGGCTAATTAATGTCTCATTAATTTCTAGATCTGTAGGTGAGAGGACTGATGAGGAGAGTGAGTGAGTGAGTGAGCTCGAGAGAGATTGGATTTAATTAGTTGGCATGCACGTGCGTGATTTGTAGATTGACTGTGTGCAGTTTGTTTAATTAGCTGAGTTGAGGTGCAGTGTAGATGTAATTAACAACGGGAACTTGTGTAATCGATCGATGTTTCATGCTAGCTATCTTTGGCTAAGCTAAAGTTAATTGAGCCTCTGTTTAACTTTTAGTGGAAACATGTTGGTGTTTGTTTTATTTGGTAGCAATAGCATTAGTTAATTAAGAGATTAATTAATGGTATAGTAAGTAAGTCACGTGAATGAGCAGGGGGCAAAGGTTATTACTGTAACCATGTCTTTTTTTCTGGCCCCCTTAACTGTTTGTCAGTTATGTCCCAGTGGCCAGCTGGAGCCAGAAGTGTGTGATGGACGAGTGTCGTATAGTAGTTCCTAATGGTTTCGGTTCGGGTTCTATATTATTAGATCCACTTCCACATCCACTTCGTGTGATCGATGATAATAGGTTCAATCTAAAAAATCCACGTTTGTTCAGAGGGGGGGACTTTTAATAACATGGCACAATTGTGCATATGTGATCAGTAAACGGCCTTGTCCGTACACTCAAAACTTTAAAATTTGTAGAGTAACTATTAGAATTACACATGTGTGCTAAGAGCATCCGTAGTTCCTTGGCTAAAAATTTAATTTTGTAAAATTTAGAAGGAAAAAAAGTGCTACAGTTGTTGGCTAAATATCCAAATTTTGGGTTGGAGGAGAACATTAGTTGACTATATTTGGGAGAAGATTGAAATTTGAAAAATATAGTTGACGAAAGATCATCTTTCATCTGTTCAACTTTTTTTTTTTTATAAAAAGTATCGGATGAAAGATCAGATGATCTTTCGTCTCTGCAATATTTTAAAAATCTATCGGACGAAAATGATTTCTCGTTTGATCAATTATTTTTTATAAATAAATCAGACGAGAATTCATTTCTCCCGTCCGTCAACTTTCTTTGCAAATTGTTTTTAAAAAAATCTATGGAATTAGGCCTATAAAATTATTATGCATACACATTATAATTTAATTAAGATTTAATTAAAAATTTCTTAACAAAACTCTCGGACGGAAAATGATTTCCCGTCCATGATGTTTTTTTTTTAAATGCTGAAACGGGAAATGATTTCCCATCTCTTGTTTTTTTAAAAAATTTCCATAGGATGGGAAATCATTTGTCGTTCAAGGATTCTTTTATTTTAAAAAAATATTGTGGGACGAGATTTCATCTATCGTTCGTCCATTTTTTAAAATCAAAACCTTAATTTTGGGTTAAAATGACTGCAGTTCATACCCAAATTACCAATTTCTAAATGCCAAATACCAAAATTTTGAGTTTCAACGACTACAAATGCTCTAAGAGCATCCACACTCGTTTTAGCCAAATTTGACAATTTGGCAAAATAAGAATTGGCAAAATGAGTGTTTCTTTGCACTCGTCGATTGCTATCATATGAGAAAACATTAAAAAAATGATCATCGGACGAAATAATATTTGTTGTTTGATTGATTTTTTTTTCCCTTTATTTAAATATGAGACAGAACTTGTTGTTCCGTCCCACTCTTTTTTAAAGAAAATTTGGATCATATATTTATTCTTGGATTGGATTGGAATTAAACTCAGTTGTTGAAATAGCCGTTGCGGATAATATTTATTTTTTTGTAACCGTTGCTGGGCAAAATTGTCAACAAAAAAAAAATCCAAAATAAATCCCCCTTAAATCTTGGATGGAACATGTTGTCCCGTCTAAGCAAAAAAAATGTATCAGACAGGACAACATGTTGTGTCTGATCCTTTATTTTAAAATTTTTTTTTTGACGGTATTTCATGTACCGTCCGATATATTTCAATTTTAATTAAAAAAAAAACCTTAGACGAAACAACAAGATGCTTCAGAACCCCTTAAAAAATTATAAAAATTATGAGACGAAATATTGTGTATCATCTTTTATATTTGGCAACTGCCAAATCTTTTCTTAAATATGAGAATCTATTGTTCCCCATTTCTCATAATTTAGCAAAATAGCAAACGAGTGAAGTGCTCACTTTATCATAATATGGCAAATTTGGCAAATTTGGCAAAATAGCAAATGAGTGTGGATGCTCTAAGATTGATGAGCATACTTGAACCATACACAGCCTGGTCCTTTACAAAAGACTCCCCCGTTTCAAAATATAAGTCATTCTAACTTTTTTTTGTTTCATAATATAAGTCACTTTAGATTTTCAAGAAGACTTATTGTGATACTTAAATGTCCATAAATTAATTTTGAGTAATGCTCCATCCACTAATAATTTCACTATCATTCTCTTCACTACCTTAGGTGGCACACTCCTATTGGAGAGTTCCCCCATCTACTCACTCTTCCTCTACCTATTGGAGTGTGCCGCCTAAGGTAGTGAAAAAAAAAATAGTAAAATTGGGAGTGGATGTAGCATTACTCATTAATTTTCTATGAGATTTTCAATTTTACCATTGTCCTTTCTGGTAAGAGAAGTAATAAAAAATTATAAAGGAGGTCGAATAGAATATTGTACAATTGATTACTTATTTATGAGCTTTAAAAAACCAAGAATATGAAGAGTTAATTCCCTAATTAACATGAAGTAATTAAATAAATGGAAAATTATGCATAACCCAAATTTATTTTCCAATCTATACATGCCTCGTAGAAACCATAGAAATCAATTCCGCTTCACTTGTATTTAATTATGTTCTTTTTTAAATGGTGGGACCATACTTAAACTAAATAGCATATTAATTAAGCATGAAAAAAATGACAGCCCTCAAATGAGATTTTTTTCCCAACCCTATTCACTAACATGAACTCAAGAAAATAGTCCTAAACTATACATGCTCCATAATTAATTTCCACTCCATACCGATTTTAGAAACATTCCTTCGTGGCTATGCCGGAGAGAGAATGTCACCTTCATAGAGGAAAGATGAGGGCTAGGAACAAGGCCGGCCCAACACTTACTGAGACATAAAGCGAACTCCGAAATGAAACCTTTTAAAGGCTTAGAATAATATTTTGTTAAAATTAATATATTTTTATTTAAATGTTATCTTTCGGACTTTTTGAGATGCAAAATCATTTATTATATTCTTGTAATCAATTTCATTCAACATTTCTTTTTCAATTGATAATAAAGCCAATCAATTTAATCTTTGTTGAGACATTGTTGATCTTAGATAAGATTTTATTAATTTTAGTTTTAAGTCACCTCTTCCCATTTTCAAGATTCATTAGTAAGCAAAAGTTGGTGCTCTAACATTTCAGACCAAACACTTCTCGAGCATCACAAAATATCATCTTCAAGGAAGTCTACACTTTTCACCATATTACCCAGATTAACCAAAAAAAAAAAAAAATCCCCAAAACCCTTAAAATTCTATAATCCGACAACTCTACAAATCAAGTAATACTACATCCTAAACTCATGTTACATAAACATCATTTCCCAATTTATCACAAATTTCCCAAAACCCATTAAAATTCTACCATTTAACAATTCTACAAACCAATCCATAAACAAAAACAAACAATAAATCTCACCTGAGCCAAAGAGATCACATCCCTACCAGCTCTCCGGATCAACTCCTAGATCTGTAAGGGAAAAAACCAATTGAAACCAAACAAAACCCATTTCAGAAAACACCTAATTAACACAACAAAATCAAAATAAATGAAAACCTAATTGAGAATGACCTGAACTATAACAGGGTTGTCGGTATTGAGAGCTCTAAGAGCAAGTTTAGGACAAGTACCCATCTAGGCTCCACTCCTCGAACAAAATTTACTGCTAAAAATGAGCAAAATCAAATGGGTTTTTGAAATAGCACTGACTGGTAGTTTGCTAGAAGATGAAGTCTTGAAAATGAACAGGGACAGGGTAGAAAAGTAGAACTATAGATTGTAGAAGATGAAGAGTTGTTGTTTGCCGAGTTGGTTCAGACTTCAGAGTAAAATTAAATACAAGAAGACTTGAGAGTAGATATTAGAACGTTACGCAGAAGATGAAGAGTCAGAGGAGGCCTTCATTACTTACCCTTTAGATTTTTTTTAGGCCTAAAAAGACCTAGTTTTTTTTAGGCCTAAAGCTAGGGCTTGAGTTGCTTTATGCTTGGGCCGTGCCTGGCTAGGAAGGAGGAGCGTCGTCGACATCCGCGGCATTACCTTCCGATAAGGAGGTAAAAGACTTGAAGAAGCGGTGTCAAAGGATTCCCTTTATCAGCTACCTGAGAGAGATGTCATTGATTAAAGGCAGACTCCACGGTCTCGACCTTATTGTTTTATTAGAAAAGAAAAAAAGAACTAGTTAATGGGTGATTGGCACCTAATTTAAGTTATATGTTTAGATTGGGAATTAAGTTTAGAGCATGTATATTTTAGGACTACTTTTAAAAATTTATGTTATTTAGGCAAATTGTTTTGAATATGAAGTACTTTTACAAAATCTTAGGTTGTTTCTTAATAGTTGTGTAGATATCTAGAATGACTTATATTTTGAAATGGAGGAGTACTCCCGCTCCGTTTCAAAATATAAGTCGTTCTAGTTTTCTACAAGACTATTGTTGCCGCTAAAATCGGTGTGGGGACAAACAGATAGATTTGTGGATTCTTGGGACGTTGAATAGTCAAACCTAATCGCCTTTCCGCCGGAGTTTGACCATAATCTCCTGCCGTTGACCTGCAAAAAGTACGAAACACCGGGGTTGATCCCGGCGACGCACCTTTCGATGCTCAAATCAGTAATCAGAAAGACTATGAATGAGCTTTGATTGGCAAAAGATTGATTACCTGGTAACAGTAGGGGATGTGGGGTATTTATAGCGGCCTTAGGGACTAGTTTCGGGATAAGATCAAATCCCTACTTTCCAGTGAATCGATAGAAGGAATCAGGACCGTTGATTAAGTATAATCATAAACCCTAATTCTATCCAGCTGGACTGGGTTTCTTGCAGGTTAAAACTCGCACCCAGTTGAGATGGATCCAGTCGTAGGTTTTTGGGCCTTTGAAAAAGAGACCCAGTACCCATTTCAAACCTGTTTGTAGGTGAAATTACCATTTTACCCCTGAGCTTTAGGATTCGTGCCCGCTTTGGACGGTTCTGATTTAACTATATTTTTGGCCATATCACGAGCCCCCACTCCCGAAGACTGAGTTTGATCAGCCTTTGAGGAGTAGTTTTACTGTTTAAATGGCTTGCGGAGTTGTATAAGAGTCCAAATGAGGGGTGTCGAATCCCTATGTGAGGTATTATGGTGATCTTCAGAGTTGGTTGTGCGCTCAAAGTTGTTCTTGAGCTCTCCTGGACTTTTGGTGATTTTTCTTAATTTTTATTTATTTTTTGGACTATGTATTTAATTCTGCGAAGTGGTGATCTATTGTTCGGGGGCTTTAATTAATTATTCTGAGCAATAATTATTTACACAGGGCCTCAAAAATATTTCCCCAAATTTATAATTATTTTTTGGAATTTTAAATTAATTTTCCTGAATTTTTAATCATTTTTTTTGCAATTTTTAAATAAATAATTCGAATTTAATAAATAAAAAATTAATTTTTAATATTATTTATGATGTGGCGCAATCTGGGCCGCCCATCTCGCATCAGCGTGTAGTTCCGAGAGATCAGACGGCCTGTGTCGCTCGGCACCATTTTCTCCACGTAAGCACTCGGATCGCCAGTCGCTCGGATTTCGAGCGACGTGGCTCGGTGCTATTTTCTCTACATGAGCAGCTCGAATTGCTAGTTGCTCGGATTAGGATTCCGAGTGACGTGGGGTGATCTGGGCATTTCATCCGATTGAGGCACGAATTTTGAGAAGATCTGACAGCTGGTGTCGCTCGGCACTATTTTCTCCACATGAGCAGCTCGGATCGCCAGTTGCTCGGATTGGGATTCCGAGCAACGTGGGGTGATTTGATTCGTTCATCCGATTGGGGCACGAATTTTGAGAAGATCTGACGGTCGGTGTCGCTCGACGCTATTTCTCCACTTGAGCAGCTCAGATCGCCAGTTGCTCAGATTGGGATTCCGAACGAGGTGGGGTGATCTGAGCTGTTCATCATAGCACAAATCACGAGGCTAAAGGTTCAGATCACGAGAAAATGCTATCTTGTCGTTTTGTGGGCGTGGCGTGATCTGAGCCGCTCATCATCTTTTGGCGCGAACATTGAGACAATCTGATGGCTAGAGTTGCTCGGTGACATTTTTCTTCAAATGTGCAGCTCGGATGGCCACTTGCTCGGATCGGGATTCCGAGCGGCATTATTTCCTTCATGTGAGCAGCTCGAGTCGCCAGTCGCTCGGATCGAGATTCCGAGCGATATTATTTTCTTCATGTGAGCAGCTCGGATCGCTAGTTGCTCGGATTGGGATTCCGAGTGATGTGGGGCGATCTGGACCATTCATCGTGGTGCGGATCACTAGGCTAGAGGTTCAGATCACGAGAAAATGCTATCTTGTCGTTTTGTGGGCATGGCGTGATCTGAGCCGTCTGATTGAGATATTGCACGAATTCTGAGGAGAAAGTTGTTTTTCTCCAATACGTAGCTCGGATCACCAGTCGCTCGGATTTGGGTTCTGAGGGAAGTGGGGCGATCTGAGGCGTTCATCATGGGATCTGGCGCGGATCTTGAGGCAAAAGGGTGGCATGGATCACGAAAAAATGCTATCTTGTCGTTTTGTGGTCGTGGTCCGATCTAAGCCATCTGATCAAGATCTTGCACGAATTCTGAGGAGAAAGTTGTTTTTTTCCAATACGCAGCTTGGATCGCCAGTCGCTCGGATTTGGGTTCCGAGGGACGTGGGGCGATCTGGGGCGTTCATCACGGGATCTGGCACGGATCTTGAGGCAAAAAGGCGGTGTGGATCACGAAAAAATGCTATCTTGTTGTTTTGTGGTTGTGGTCCGATCTAAGCCGTCTGATCAAGATCTTGCACGAATTCTGAGGAGAAAGTTGTTTTTCTCCAATACGCAGCTTGGATCGCCAGTCGCTCGGATTTGGGTTCCGAGGGACGTGGGGCGATCTGGGGCATTCATCACGGGATCTGGCATGGATCTTGAGGCAAAAAGGCGGTGTGGATCACGAAAAAATGTTATCTTGTTGTTTTGTGGTTGTGGTCCGATCTAAGCCGTCTGATCAAGATCTTGCACGAATTCTGAGGAGAAAGTTATTTTTCTCCAATACGCAGCTCAGATCGCCAGTCGCTCGGATTTGGATCCCGAGGGACGTGGGGCGATCTGTGGCGTCCCTCGGTGGCTCGGCAGAGTGCCTTAGCAGCTCGGAACTAGAGGAATAGCCGAGCTATGTGGCCCAGTCTGAATCGTCGTCACTCTTATGAACCGTCGCAACTTTGTCATTTAGCCTTCTTTAACGGGCTTGAGGGGGGCCCAAGAGTCGTAACTTTACGTTACAAAGTCCAAGAGTCACTTCTTTTACTATAAGTTTTCACCTCCCCCACACTTTTTCTCATTCTTTCACTTTTACCTTTACCTTTGGCAGCGGTGTTTTTGCTCTCGAGCAGCGCTACTAGCTTTTGTAGCAAGGCAAGTTTGAACTCCGGCGATCTTTTCCAACCATCCACGTCACTTCAAGGTTAGTCTTTCCCCCTTCTTTCTGAGAATGTCTAGAATTTATTCTGGGGACGAGACCTCCACCTTGGACCGAGACACTGGCCGAGCGGTAGTGGTTAAGCCGAGGAAGGGTAAGAAAGTGGTTGATCGGGTCGGGGTGTCGACGATAGTTGAGACTTCGAAGGGGGCAGGAGAACTGGGTCGGCTGCCATCCTCATTGTCGAGTGTCGGTAGGGTGAGGAGCTACCCCGAGGACATCTTAGAGAAGGTGGTGCGTGGGATGGCTCTAGCGTATGAGGAGAATAATCCGAGGGATCCTTCCGAGGTGGATGAGATCCCTTCAATCATGACCGAGGCAGATCTGCACCGGATCAGGAAGGGATTCCGCATCTCGAAGGAGTTCGTCTTAATACTCCCCGGCCACGGCTTCCAAGCATGTACGGGGACGTCGGCGGACACGTGCGTCTTCCCGTACGATGCACTTAATGTCGGTCTTCGGTTACCACTGCATTCCTTCGTGGTCGAGGTGCTGCAGTGGTACGGCCTGAGCCCAGTTCAGTTTATGCCAAACATGTGGCGGCATGCCATCGCCTTCGTCCTTCAGTGCCAGGCGGTCGGTGTGCAACCGCAGCTCGTTCTGCTTCGAAGCCTCTATCGCATCTGTCGGATGAGCAAGATGGAGGATCGGTATTATTTGTCGCCGAGGATGGGGGTGAAGTTGATTGAGAATCCAGACTCGATCAAACACTGGAAGGAGAAGTATTTTCTCATCTGTGGTCCCGAGCCGTAGGGATTCCTGACGTTGTGGAAAGATGGGGTCCCGGAAAGAGCCGGTGCTCACAAGAGAGGAAGAGGAGGTGGTGGTGAAAATCCTCGGACTTCCGACCCTCAGTTGGAACGATATCACCGAGGGGGTCTTGTTCGGTTGAGGTCTCAGTCCGATTGACCCCAGTACGCTCTCTTTCTTTTTTCTTGCTAGTCTTAGTGTTTTTTAGTATTTTTGTTTTTTTTCTAACTCCTTTGCTCGGTTTTTTCTTCGTATGCAGAGTCCCCCGGCATGGATTACAAGGCTTTGATGGCAAAGAGTCGCGCTGCGAAGGATATGGAGACGAGGAAGAGGACCGCGGCGGGGCCTCTTTCGGGCCGAACAACACAAGTCTCCTTGGCACCCTCGGTCCCCTTGGCGCCCTCTGTCTCTGTGGAGCCGGTGACCGAGGCCCCTTCGAAAATGCCCGCTCAGGCCCCTCTGGTCGATGCCCCTGGCTCGTCGAGTGGGGCGTTCTCTGCCAGCGTAGCTCTGGCTTTGGAGGTGCTGCCGCTCACTACCGAGGCGGAGGCCATCCTCACTGAGGAGCACAAGCGTCTCTTCGTCCCCGACTGGAGGGTGATGAAGGTAGACGGTTTCCTCAGTGCCTCTGCAGGCGGTGAAGCACCTACCGACCCCGAAGGACCGTGCCGCGCTGAAGGCCGGCACTGTGAGTGACGACGCCCTGGAGATTGCTCGGAATACTATGTCGGTAAGTGTGAGTTGACTATGACAACCCAAAAAATTTTCTAAGTTTTTTTGTCCAGTTTTAATCGTTTCTTTTCCTTCGTTTTGCTCGCAGACTCTCTACCACTTCAACCACATGCTCGAGCAGTTCGCCGAGCAAGAGAATGAGATGAAGCTGGCGAACGATTGGGAGAGGTCGGAGCGCTCCAAAGTGGTCAAGCTGTTCGAGGCCGAGCAGCGACTCTCGGCTTTGCAAGCGGCCGAGGTGGGGGCCCTCGAGACGAAGCTTGCCGAAGCACTGAAGCACTCTGCAGCCGAGACTACCAAGGTCGAGGCGTTGGAGAAAGAGAGGGCTTGCCTCGAGGATGAGCTGGCCAAGGCCCTGAAGGCGTCTGAAGAGGCGCTGAATGGCCAGGCGATGAAGGTGGCCGAGGCAGAGAAGGCGGTTCGGGATGAGACCGAAGCCCACATGATGACAAATATGGAGGAGGCTTACGCCCGAGCACTGAAGCATGTGGCGGCCCGCATCCCTGACTTTGACAGCTCCTCGTATTACTTCTACGATCCCGTGGAGGGCGAGGAGCTGTTGCCTCTGGCGGTGGTCGAGCCCGAGCAAGAGGCTGAGGAGGACGCCGAGGATGAGGTGAACGTCGGGGGAGCGTTCGTCACTGTGCCGAGCGAGGATGTCTCGGAGCGGCGCCATGAGGTGGCCCCCTGACTTAATTGCCTCTTCCTTTGTTTTCTGTTGTTTTTTTGCTGTTGTAATGCCGAACTGCGGACTGGCCACTGTCCTCATGTACTCTTTTGGATTTTAATGAAAACGACTAACTTTTTGAGACTTTGGCCAAGTATCTGAGATTTCAAGTGTTGTGAACTCCTTGTTGAAAATTTCGCTAAGTGTTGAAAACACCTTTTGCTCTTTGTGTTAATATGTTTTCGCTTCTCAGGTCGTCGAGTCTAGTTCGACAGCTAAAGCCTCTTGTCTTTGGGTGGACTTGAAAGCAACAAAGTTGGCCCTCTCCTGCAGTCGAGAGTGCTTTCTCAAGACCGAGTTGGAGCTAGATCATCTCAAGGTGACACTAGCAAAGTGTCTTTCCGAGTTGAAGCAACTAGGGAAACGAGCTTGCGGTTCGTCATGAAGGCGAGGTGGAGTTGCTCCAGAAGGCGCTATTTGATGTTACGGAGGAGAGGGGCAAACTGCTGGGCGAGGTTCACCACTTGAAAATAGTAGAAGAAAAGCTTTCGGCGGAGGAAGAAGAATTAGCAGAGACAGTGGGCAAGTTGATGGCCGAGCGAGATGAGTTGACGGCGGAGGTCGATGAGTTGAAGAGGGTTACAGTCGATAGGAGCATCGAGGTTACTCATCTCTGTCGAATTATTGCCGACGGTTCTGGTGTCGAAGGTTCCTCTCAGCTTCCTCGCTTCAAGATAGCCGTGAAGAACGACTCTCTGAAGCAACGGATAGTCGAGCTAGAGGCGGAGGTTGCTCGCCTCACAAATCGCATTTGGGACCGATCAATGTCAGAAGCACTTCGTGTACCCGTGAAGAGAATGAGCGAGGGATTTCATTTTACGAGCTTGCGACTCGTTCCCCTGTTGCTCGGCGGAGTCCAGGTGATGCCCAAAGTGGGATGGCTGTCTTGTCGAGCGAAGCCTCAGCCGGTGCAACACTGAGAGACACTACTAAGCTCGCCGGATTGGGGACCTCAGCGAGTGCGGGATTGCAACGACAAGGTGTGCGCCGTCCCTGCCTATCTCTTAAGAGGAATATTCCTCTTCCTAGGAGTCGTTGAAGTAGTCTTGTAATTTTAGCCTTTCGAAGTTTGTAACTTGTGGTAGATAAGAGTAGCTGGTCTTGTAATCCGTGTTCTTTTGAACTTTAAACTTTATAGAAGTGAAAGCTTTGTTTATCTCTCTGTGCTTATGTGTTGGCGTGTTCAGTTAGTTCCTTATGGTTGTAAGAGTGTTTCTGAAGGGCGGATCACTTCTAGCTCGTTCAAGAGCGAGGAGTAGAAGTGGGGTCTTGCCAAACTTTTGAACATCGAGGGGCGTGGCTCTATCGGATGTGTCCATCTGAAGATTTTGCACGGATCTCGATGTAAAAGGTGGTGTGGATCACGAGAAAATCCTATCTTGTCATTTTGTGGTCGTGGTCCAATCTGTGCCGTCTGATCGAGGTCTTGCATGGATCTCGATGTAAAAGACGATGTGGATCACGAGAAAATGCTATCTTGTCGTTTTGTGGCTGTGGTCCAATCTAAGCCGTCTGATCAAGATCTTGCACGAATTCTGAGGAGAAAGTTATTTTTCTCCAATACGCAGCTTGGATCGCCAGTCGCTCGGATTTGGGTCCTGAGGGACGTGGCACGATCTGACCCGTCCATCTGAAGATCTTGCACAGATCTTGATGTAAAAGACGGTGTGGATCACGAGAAAACACTATCTTGTCGTTTTGTGGTCGTGGCCCAATCTGTGCCGTCTGATCGAGATCTTTCACGAATTTTGGGGAGAATGTTGTTTTTCTCCAATACGCTGCTCGGAATGCAAGTTGCTCGGGAATGTATGCCTGAATATCTTCATCAGTTATCCAGCCAAACGAAGCAATGGGGCATTCATTCATGCACTCCAAGTATTCTTCTCCCATGTCTAGTACAGTTGTAGAAATTTCGTCAGTTATCCAGCCCAGTGGTCTGGACTCCGAACGCGTCGTTCGAGTGAATTTCAACGGTTGTGGGAGCAGTTCCGAATGGCGATCCATTTCTAGCTCGCTTAAAAGCGAGCCTGCAATATCGAGCCAAGTTTTGGACTCCGAACACGTCGTTCGAGTAAATTTCAACGGTTGTGGGAGTAGTTCCGAATGGCGAACCACTTCTAGCTCGCTTAAGAGCGAGCCTGCGAAGCAGAATCGAGCCAAGTTTTGGACTCCGAACACGTCGTTCGAGTAAATTTCAACAGTTGTGGGAGCAGTTCCGAATGGCGAACCACTTCTAGCTCGCTTAAGAGCGAGCCTGCGAAGCGGAATCGAGCCAAGTTTTGGATCCGACTCCGAACACGTCGTTTGAATATGCGTCATTAAAGGTCCTAAACAGAGAGAAAATAATCACAAGAGAAATATGAGGGAAAAGAAGTTATTTATTGATAACTGCTAATCGGCTGCTTCTATGTTGCAAGCCGTTATTACAATGGAAACATAAAGAAGTAAGTACAAATAAAAAGACGGGAATGGCTTGACATTTGAAGGTACTCGGAGAGGCGTTCAGGCTCTCTCTTGATACTTCAGTAAATGGTCGGCATTCCAAGTCCTGGGTATCTCTCTAGTCTCTATCTTCAAGATCTTCAAGACGATACGCTCCAGGGCGAACTACTTTGGAAACTTTGTACGGTCCTTCCCAATTCGGAGCCAGCTTACTCTTTTGGCTAGGGAACGAGATAGCTAGCTTTCTGAGGACTAAGTCCCCTTCTTTGAGATCCGTGGGACAGACTCTTTTGTTGTAGGTCTGCTCGATTCTTCTCCGATAATTTTGCTGGCGAATTGAAGCTCTTTCACGGAGCTCGTCAATCAGGTCCAAATTTGCTCGGAGATCTCTGGCGTTATGCTCTTCATCATAAGCAATAAGGCGAGGGGATGACAGACCAACTTGTTCCAGTATGCTAGGATTACCAACTTGTCCCAGTATGCTAGGATTGTTTTGTTAATTTCTTATTAATGAAACAGGGTGACCTTATTCCACATTTTTCTAAAAAAAAATAAAATTATGACCACTGATTCAAGATAATTTAAGATGGACAAATATAATTAAAGAGTAATGCTACATCCACTACCAATTTTACTATATTTCTCTTCACTATCTTAGGTGGCACACTCCAATAGGTAGGAAAAGATAGAGTAGGTGGGGGAACTCTCTAATAGGAATATGCCACCTTAGATAGTGAAGATAATGATAGTGGCTAAAGCATTACTCATATAATTAATCAAGTGTATACTGAACTTCATTTTTGCCAGTACAGACGATCCAAATGACGAAATTCCTTTCTTACTTTCTTTGTGGCGGAACAAGTGTGTGTACGCGAGTGGTCCACTCCCCGGAATGAATGCGGAATGTGACAGCATCCACGCTGAAGGGGACAAGCAAAAATAATAAAATATAAACTAACAAGGAAAGAGACTATACTATACCATCTATACGTTGTGATTAATTTTGTGGATGAAACGTGTGGGACCCACTTCCGTGGTCCTCGCCATAATTTACCTTTCCTTCATTAATTTCCTCCCTGTTAATGGAGTAATTAATTTCCTCACTGTACATCTCTACAGATTTAATGGGAGAGTCGGGGTTTGTAATAAATAAATTCTAACTTTATAAGTAAACGCACATAATACACGTCTAAACTATTTCCAATAATTATAAATGTGCACCATACGTGCAACCAAAATCAAAACATTCAAATATAAACTATTTTTTTCTTATTCGATATCTATTCATTTAATTTGATGACTTTACATTTTTTAGACATGCATCGCACGTACATTATACTAGTTATTATTAACCTGCAGAGTTCCAAAATGCTTTATACTCATCTGGATAGTTCAAGTACTTACCTTTTACTCTCTCTCTACAGTTTAGTATAATCTAGTTGGCTAAATTTAAAAAAATCCCACTGAGTTTTGAGTCAGTTTAAAAAAAACCGCACTAAGTTTTTTTTATTTAAAAAACGTCACAAAATTTCAAAAAACTCCACTGGGTTAGTTAGGACTAGGGTTCGGATTAGAGTTAGTTCGGGGGGGTTTATTTAAATATCTGATTAGTTAAGTGATATTTTTTTAAATACAAATGAAAAATGAATGTGATTTTTTTAAACACAAATGAAAGAGGGAAGTGGTTTTTTTAAATCCTATCCTAACCCTAACCTTAACTAACCCAGTGAAATTTTTTGAAATTTTGTATCTTTTAACAAAAAAAAAAAAAATTTAGTACGATTTTTTTGGGTTTTTTAAAATTTTTTTTAGCATACTCTTGTTACATTTGTGCATGCGTCCCTGACTTGGACATTTATCATTTCACTTTTGTGGACATGTAATGAATGCGACTATTATATTCCCATATTGACTCATATATATATGGATTAAGCACTTCCGTTCCTAAGTATCAGTTATTAAATGTTTTTATACGAATATTTAGAAATAATCTAAGATTATATAAGAGTAATAGTCTTTTTTTTTTTAGAAATTAAAGCTAGCAAACAATAATGCTATTATAAAATATCAAACTTACCGTCCTCTATAATTAATGGACCTAAAAATATAATGAGACGAGTAAAAATTGAAAATATCTTAGAATAAATTTTTTTTTTGATCGTAAAAGGTTGGCTATTGCCCCCCCCCCTCCCCCCCTGCGTTTAATTTTAAAAAAACAAAACAAACAACCAAAAATAGGCTTATGAAGTTCAGATCCCAACAGGCTGGGTTCCGGAATTCATACACCCCAATCAACGAACAAAAATACAACGAAATCTAGTCCTACTGATCGGTCACCCCCGCCAGAACAACTTTCTCGTACCAATTTAGGCTCACTCTCTCACTCAGTCTCTCGCTTGTACGCCGTTTATTCTCTCCAACTATCATGCGCTCTTCCTCGTCGCCCCGAGCAGTGACCCATACGACAAGCGTAAGCACCATATTAGAGACCCCGCAGGTACTTCACCAATCTGACATCTCCATGTCAAGATTGAGTCCCCGTTCTCATCCCCTCGCTTCACCATCGATGACTCTCACCGCAATCTCGCAACGAGAGTAGACGTCGCACCTGAACCCTGCGAGCCCTCTGACATGAAAGAACCAAAGGCATCCCTCACTTTAACCAACCAATGTCAAAGTAGAACCCAGACTATAAAATTACCCGACAATCGTCACCTACACCAACTAGGATACATTTTGTTTCTAATTATAAGTCGGTTGTAATTTGGATATTAGGAACAAATTTGGATCTTCGGGATTCCACCGCGTTAACTCAAATTTCAAAACTCAATTTGAAATTCAAATCTCCCCCCTACCGCAACACTCCCAAATCAGAAATCTCCCTCCCTTACTCTCTCCCCGACCTCCCCCACATGCCTCCACGACAGTCCCGACTACCCCGTAGTTCGCCGCTCGCTGCTGCACGCTGGCACTAGGCAGCACTCCGGCCAACCCGACGCCACTAGTCCGAGCATTGCTGCAATCTGCATCGCCATCCCTGATGACGCCAGCCCCAGTCAGCTCATCCCACAACCACAGTCACGAACGACGAACTACACCCCGCGCGACACCTTCCGCCCCACCAAAAATGCGGCGTTCTCAACCATCGCCGTCGCATCCGACCATCACAGCTTTCTCGACCATCCGACCATCGCGGCATTCTCGACCAGCCGTTGATCGCGTCCAATCAATAGCACCCCCTACACGTGCATCATCCTCTGATCCTGCAAATACATGTTCAAATTGCTCGGATTCCTCTGCACATCCTACAACATCTTGATAAAATTCGGCTGCGCCAAGAACCCTCTCGTCCTCTCCACTAACATTAGTTAGAGAATAACCAGTGCAAGAACAATTCTTTAAACACAAAGCACGACATTTATCAGGGTCCAAGTTCATGATCACCGTGAAACCTAAACATTCCGAAAACTTGACCCTACTCACGGACACAATCCATCAGTCCCATTATTCTTACAATCAAGCTCCATCTTTGGAATAGACCCATCAGACCCATCATTTAAACTCCATTTGGTCGGATTCTTTGGTTTGAACCCTGACAAGCAATTTCAAATGGGCAAACTACTGAGGTCGCAAGGCCGCACCAGAACCCGACAACCTCAGTCGCGACTTCACATCTGCCAAATTGGATTTCAACGCCTCGTTTGACGGATCAATCGAGAGTTCTCGACCATCACTGCGATCTGAAGAAAAGTAAGGATTTGGGGGAAAAAATAAGAGGGAAAGAGAAGATGAGAGTTGGGAGAGAGAGGTGAGAGGAAGCAGGGAAGGGGGGGGGACGGCACTAAAACCCTAGCCGCCCCCCCCCCCCCCCCCCCCCAAGCTCAGATCTAGGGTTTGGGTTTTTTAGGGGAAAGCTTCTCTCTCTAGGTTTTTTATATCTTAGAATATTTAAAATGGACTTTTAAGACTAACAAAATATCTATCTCGAAAATCTATAGTGACTTATATTGTGCAACAACAAAAAAAGAGCTAAAATGACCTGTATTTTGGAACAGACCGAGTACTTTTTGGCTATTATCAGCGAATTTTCCTCTTTTCTAGTATTGGATGTTTTTTGTTCGTACTTTTTGGTATAACATTTGTATCACAATAAAACCAACTTTGAGAAATTTATTTTTTTGTTACAACTTTGGTTAGAAAATGTTTGCAATAAATCCAAATATGATTGAGAGGCATAAAATTCAGAGAAGGATGAGAAGAATAAAATCAATAAAATTAAAAGAAAATAAAAAATAATAAAACTGAACCGATTTGTGTCGAGAATTATGTATCCCACAATCTCCTTAAAACAGATTTCGCCTCGTCCGGGTGCTGGAACTTGCGTAGGCATCTGTCTTCCAGGATGCAACGACAAGAGAAGCTGATGCAGGCACCACGTCTTGCTCTCGAACTAGGCAACGTTTGAAATCTATCGCCACATGACCAAAGAATGGAACAAGCACATAACAGAGAGTTTGGGGAAGATAATAGTTTCTTGTTTTTTGAATCAGGGGAGAGGGGTCTCTCTTTATATGGCTAGAGTGAGAATTGCATTTGGCAGACAATGCATTGATTGCATCGACTATAACGGCAGACAATTCCTTTAATGCACCGGCTATAATGACAGACAGAAGCTTGAATGCACTACTGTAATAATAGACAAACCTGTTACATGAATAAATGGCAGATAGAAGCTTGAATAATTTATTTCAGCCGTTACAGTTCGAAAAAATAAAACTGTATCAAAAATTGGCTCTGCACGGGGTGGGTTCATGTCGGTCCGGCATTCGTGTTCGCAGAACGTGTGGGCACACACAAGTCACATGTAATCCGGTCCGAGATTTGCACCCCCCTGTGAGCGCGAGAGAGAGCTTCTTAGCTTGCTATCTTACAATGCCAAGAAAGAGGTTATTATATATCCTCATCTAATTCCTTTGTTTTTTACTATGTGGGATTAAAATCGCTCAACTCATTTTCAGAGATGAAACTGCCTCACTTTGGGAGACAATTTCTTATTCACTTGATAACCATTTTGGGCAAGTAAATATATGCTTTTGATCTACTCACGAAGGAGAACAAAAATCCATCAAGATCTCTCACTAATTCATAGAGGATCTTACTCAAAAATTTGCTCAAAAACTGGTTCGTAAATGGTATGTAAAATACAAATTTTCTAACATTTCCCACATGAATGAAATTGACGACTACAGACACGACAGACTGGCACGACAGACTTGGTGATAGAATTCAGCGGTCGAGACCTATATAGAATAGGTAGGTGTTACCCTTTGAACATTTCCTTATGAAAATATGTATACTTTACTAACTAAACAGTAGATGCGATGTCCTTGAACTGTTCTGTCATTTGTGTAAATGAGGACATCTCACGCAGAAATCTTCCTAACGCATTTCAGTTCTCACTGTTATATTCGTTTCGGCCATGAACATACGCTTGGTTCTGCAAGAGTTTAACATGAATATTGCCCTCCATTATTATTCCCATGGAAGCGACCCTTCTTCTCTCTCACATAGATGATTGTAACACCTCGGATTTTAAAATATCGAAAATATTCGCTTTTATATTTTGTAGGGGTTTATTTTAAGTGATATCTTATTTTATTTATTTTTAATATCGATACTGGTATTGAATACTTGTGGTAGATTGGTATTATTGTTATATTAGAGTAAAGAGTTGAGATTTTGTGTGAGGAAATATAGTTTATTTTATTTTATCATTATGGGGATTATTATAAGATAATTTTAATGTGTTTTGTATTGTTTGTATTATTATAGAAAAGAGTTGGGGTTTATTTGTAATATATTGGATTTGGAGGGCTTATAGGTAATTATACCTTACTATTATTATTAATATATTATATTTTCAATAAAACCCCTCCCTCATTGTAATTCCTTCTTTCATTTTTTTTTCTTCTCCCTTCCCGTTCACTCCACCCAACCGAAACCCAAAAACCCATCGAACCCAACCTTCGGCCTCCCTCCCACCCGCTCAAATCCACTTGGATTCTTCACCAAATCCAAATTAAACTGAGGGGTATGCTAATTGAAGGGTTCTCTACATCGTGGAAGTGTCGGATTTTCGAAAGGATTCTAAAAGGGTATACCCTATTTTATTTATTCGTATAAAATTAAGTGTGGTTAGTTTTATTGAGTAGGATTATTATGGTAGAGAGATTTAGAGGTGTTGGAAGTGGAAGATTTGGGGAATTAGTGGGTTGTTAGAGAAATTACAAGTTGTTAGTAAATTAGGATTTTGGGTTTGTAAAATAGATATATATATATATATAAGAATTATCTCTTGTATGGTGGTAAAAATTGTAGTGAGCCATTAGAATAAAATGGGGAGTGACAATTTTAGTATAAACTCGGATTATAGGATTTATGAAATCGGGTAGGAAACTCGATTCTAAAAATTGTAGAAAAGGTATATGCGGGTGTAGAGTATTATGAAAGTATTAATATGAATTTAGGATGAATTTTATAGGCTTCCAGCTCAATTAAATTGAGTGAAATGGATTATAGGTGAAAAGTGCACGCCGGGTGTTCGGTGAAATACCCGCGCGATATAGAGGTGAGAATTTGACGAATTCGGAGGTGTAGATGAGTCTCCTTATTGGTGTTAACCATAATTTGAGAAATTAGGAAGTAGGAAATTTTCCTATTAGAAAGCCTCCGATCAATATGTGAGTTCTTGCATCGGGATACGAATTTGAAATCCATCGATGTAGCTCGCCTACATATGTCATTTGTGACGCGTGGGTGAAGACGGATTCAAATTTGGAGTTCTGTAGGTCGAGTTTTGAGCTTTAAACTCATCGGTTCTATAATTTTTCAATTAGGTGGAAAAAGTCGAACTTCGACTGGCTACAGGACGGACGTGGGACATCGTTTGCTCGATCCGTCAGGTGAGTATGTTGTATTTATAAATATTTTATATTGTGGCCGAATTTCATGGCCTTTTGATATGTTTTGTGGGATTTATGCCAAAAGTGGATTTTTATTGAAAATACGGATTTTTAAGGATCCAAAATGGGTTTTTGAGATATGTGGTGAAAGTGACTATTTTAAGTATATAAAATCTATAGTATGGGTTAATGTGATGTGTTGATATATAAAAACTAAATATATTAGATCGTTTATGCATATTTTTACTCCGTGCATGTTTTGTGCATGTTTTTAGGGTATATAGGCCGATATAGGTAATTTGGTATATGCGGAGCCTTGTGTATAGGCTAGCATGCTATGGATGGATGTTATAAGATGTAATTAGATGAAATTAGTAATTGTGATCATGTTTTGAAAACCCGTGTAATTATAGTGCACGTTTTGTGCATGTTTTGGGGCATATAAGCCCCTATAGGTGATTTTACTTATATGAAACAAGATGCATGAGCTAGTATGCCATAATTGGATATTATGAGATTTAATTAGAGGAAATAAATGATTTTGGCCCTTTTTCTGGGAAACCCGCATGTGTGGTGTGTAATTGTGATATATATATAGATGATTATGACGTGTGATGCAGTTTGTTTTTGGTCGCAGTGTGGATGCACCAGGTGTGAGTTCGGACTCAATTTGTAATGAGGGAAGAGTGCGGCACGGGACGACGAGCGGGAGGCTCGCTTCGGCGCTTGAGGATCGGCTCGGATCGCCTCGCCTTGGGTACCTGCAGACGGTCCTGAAACACCGGGGTTTATCCCGGCGGCGGACCCTCCGACGATCTAGTCAGTCTCTGTGAGAGAGTAGCAATAACTAGGGAAATTTGGGTGGCCAAAGATTGATTACCTGAAAAGGTGGGTGAGGGTCTAGTATTTATAGGGAATTCCAATCGGGTTTGGATCCGCTTGGGGGCCGGGTCTAAACCCGAAAGCCCATGGGCCTGACGTGGCAGAAGGCCCAGGGGGTTTAGGGCTGACGTGGCAGTACCAAGAGTGGTATAGGGCTGACGTGGCAAAGCCCTTGGTGGTATTTGGAGCCGACATGGAAGATCATGGGGCTCCTGTGTTCCCGGGAGAATCTGGTGGCCTAGGTTGTGCCAGGTCATCTTCATTCTTTACCAGGCTGGGCAGACGGCCCGTGGGGCTGTCGTGGATCGGAGGCCGAGGGCCATCGAGACTCGTCGGATATGAGGAGGCCAGGTTTGTGGGGGTGAACTTGAGGTTCGGTGCCGACCCTGTAGTGGTTCGAAGCCGAGCCAGATTGTTATTTTTCCCATTTTTGAGTGAGAGCTGTACTGGGCCCTGGTTGGGCCCCAAGCCATTTTTACCCTACCACACAAGCCCCCCACTCCTGTGGGGGTACGGGAGCTAGCCGTGGAGGAGTGTTTATGGTTGTAGAAATGGGATGGCAAATCGCTGGTCCTTCATGAGGGGGTTACCCTGATGTTAGAGCGTGCCTCGAGCCGGCGAGGGATTGTCGGCCGGCAAGGGTGATGGCGAGCCGTTAAAACTTCCTAAGAAGATTACCCTGGTGCTAGACCGGACCTCGAGCTTTCGAGGGATTATGGGTCGGCAAGGGTGATGGCGAGCCGTTGAGTCTTCCTGAGAAGACTACCCTGGTGCTAGACCGGTCCTCAAGCTAGCGAGGGTGATGGCGAGCCGTTGAGCCTTCCTGAGAAGACTACCCTGGTGCTAGACCGGACCTCGAGCTGGCGAGGGATTATGGGTCGGCAAGGGTGATGGCGAGCCATTGAGTCTTCCAGAGAAGATTACCCTGAGGTTAGGGTGAGCCTCGAGCTGGCGAGGGTTTATGGGCCGGCAAGGGTGATGGCGAGTCGTTGAAACTTCCTGAGAAGATTACCCTGGTGCTAGACCGGACCTCGAGCTTTCGAGGGATTATGGGTCGGCAAGGGTGATGGCGAGCCGTTAAGTCTTCCGGAGAAGACTACCCTGGTGCTAGACCGGTCCTCGAGCTGGCGAGGGTGATGGCGAGCCGTTGCGTCTTCCGGAGAAGAGTACCCTGGTGCGAGACCGAACCTCGCGCTGGCAAGGGATTATGGGTTGGCAAGGGTGATGGCGAGCCTGTGTGTCTTCCGAAGAAGAGTACCCTGGTGCGAGACCGAACCTCGAGCTGGCGAGGGATTATGGGCCGGCAAGGGTGATGGCGAGCTGTTGCGTCTTCCGGAGAAGAGTACCCTGGTGCGAGACCGAACCTCGCGCTGGCAAGGGATTATGGGTCAGCAAGGGTGATGGCGAGCCTGTGAATCTTCCGAAGAAGAATACCCTGGTGCGAGACCGAACCTCGAGCTGGCGAGGGATTATGGGCCGGCAAGGGTGATGGCGAGCCGTTGCGTCTTCCGGAGAAGAGTACCCTGGTGCTAGAACAGACCTCGAGCTGATGAGGGATAATGGGTCGGCAAGGGTGATGGCGAGCCGTTGAGTCTTCCGGAGAAGATTACCCTGAGGTTAGGGTGAGCCTCGAGCTGGCGAGGGTTTATAGGCCGGCAAGGGTGATGGCGAGCCGTTGAAACTTCCTGAGAAGATTACCCTGGTGCTAGACCAGACCTCGAGCTTTCGAGGGATTATGGGTCGGCAAGGGTGATGGCGAGCCGTTGAGTCTTCCGGAGAAGACTACCCTGGTGCTAGACCGGTCCTCGAGCTGGCGAGGGTGATGGCGAGCCGTTGCGTCTTCCGGAGAAGAGTACCCTGGTGCGAGACCGAACCTCGCGCTGGCGAGGGATTATGGGTCGGCAAGGGTGATGGCGAGCCTGTGTGTCTTCTGAAGAAGAGTACCCTGGTGCGAGACCGAACCTCGTGCTGGCGAGGGATTATTGGCCGGCAAGGGTGATGGCGAGCCGTTGCGTCTTCCGGAGAAGAGTACCCTGGTGCGAGACCGAACCTCGAGCTAGCGAGGGATTATGGGTCGGCAAGGGTGATGGCGAGCCTGTGTTTCTTCCGAAGAAGAGTACCCTGGTGCGAGACCGAACCTCGAGCTGGCGAGGGATTATGGGCCAGCAAGGGTGATGGCGAGCCGTTGCGTCTTCCGAAGAAGAGTACCCTGGTGCGAGACCGAACCTCGCGCTGGCAAGGAATTATGGGTCGGCAAGGGTGATGGCGAGCCTGTGAGTCTTCCGAAGAAGAGTATCCTGGTGCGAGACCGAACCTCGAGCTGGCGAGGGATTATGGGCCGACAAGGGTGATAGCGAGCCGTTGCGTCTTCCGGAGAAGAGTACCCTGGTGCGAGACCGAACCTCACGCTGGCAAGGGATTATGGGCCGACAAGGGTGATGGCGAGCCTGTGAGTCTTCCGAAGAAGAGTACCCTGGTGCGAGACCGAACCTCGAGCTGGCGAGGGATTATGGGCCGACAAGGGTGATAGCGAGCCGTTGCGTCTTCCGGAGAAGAGTACCCTGGTGCGAGACCGAACCTCGCGCTGGCAAGGGATTATGGGCCGGCAAGGGTGATGGCGAGCCTGTGAGTCTTCCGAAGAAGAGTACCCTGGTGCGAGACCGAACCTCGAGCTGGCGAGGGATTATGGGTCGGCAAGGGTGATGGCGAGCCGTTGCGTCTTCCAGAGAAGAGTACCCTGGTGCGAGACCGAACCTCGCGCTGGCAAGGGATTATGGGTCGGCAAGGGTGATGGCGAGCCTGTGTGTCTTCCGAAGAAGAGTACCCTGGTGCGAGACCGAACCTCGAGCTGGCGAGGGATTATGGGCCGGCAAGGGTGATGGTGAGCCGTTGCGTCTTCCGGAGAAGAGTACCCTGGTGCGAGACCGAACCTCGCGCTGGCAAGGGATTATGGGTCGGCAAGGGTGATGGCGAGCCTGTGAGTCTTTCGAAGAAGAATACCCTGGTGCGAGACTGAACCTCAAGCTGGCGAGGGTTTATGGGCCGGCAAGGGTGATGGCGAGCCGTTGAAACTTCCTGAGAAGATTACCCTGGTGCTAGACCGGACCTCGAGCTTTCGAGGGATTATGGGTCGGCAAGGGTGATGGCGAGCCGTTGAGTCTTCCGGAGAAGACTACCCTGGTGCTAGACCGGTCCTCGAGCTGGCGAGGGTGATGGCGAGCCGTTGCGTCTTCCGGAGAAGAGTACCCTGGTGCGAGACCGAACCTCGCGCTGGCGAGGGATTATGGGTCGGCAAGGGTGATGACGAGCCTGTGTGTCTTCCGAAGAAGAGTACCCTGGTGCGAGACCGAACCTCGTGCTGGCGAGGGATTATGGGCCGGCAAGGGTGATGGCGAGTCGTTGCGTCTTCCGGAGAAGAGTACCCTGGTGCGAGACCGAACCTCGCGCTAGCGAGGGATTATGGGTCGGCAAGGGTGATGGCGAGCCTGTTTGTCTTCCGAAGAAGAGTACCCAGGTGCGAGACCGAACCTCGAGCTGGCGAGGGATTATGGGCCAGCAAGGGTGATGGCGAGCCGTTGCGTCTTCCGGAGAAGAGTACCCTGGTGCGAGACCGAACCTCGCGCTGGCAAGGGATTATGGGTCGGCAAGGGTGATGGCGAGCCTGTGAGTCTTCCGAAGAAGAGTACCCTGATGCGAGACCGAACCTCGAGCTGGCGAGGGATTATGGGCCGACAAGGGTGATGGCGAGCCGTTGCGTCTTCCGGAGATGAGTACCCTGGTGCGAGACCGAACCTCGCGCTGGCAAGGGATTATGGGTCGGCAAGGATGATGGCGAGCCTGTGAGTCTTCCGAAGAAGAGTACCCTGGTGCGAGACCGAACCTCGAGCTGGCGAGGGATTATGGGTCGGCAAGGGTGATGGCGAGCCGTTGCGTCTTCCAGAGAAGAGTACCCTGGTGCGAGACCGAACCTCGCGCTGGCGAGGGATTATGGGTCGGCAAGGGTGATGGCGAGCCTGTGAGTCTTCCGAAGAAGAGTACCCTGGTGCGAGACCGAACCTCGAGTTGGCGAGGGATTATGGGCCGGCAAGGGTGATGGCGAGCCATTGCGACTTTCGGAGAAGAGTACCCTGGTGCGAGACCGAACCTCGCGCTGGCGAGGGATTATGGGTCGGCAAGGGTAATGGCGAGCCTGTGTGTCTTCCGAAGAAGAGTACCCTGGTGCGAGACCGAACCTCGAGCTGGCGAGGGATTATGGGCCGGCAAGGGTGATGGCGAACCGTTGTGCCTTAGAAGGATTGAAGCGGGGTGGCTACTTCAAGGGGCCAGGGCCGAGCGAAGGCATCCGATCTTGACAAGGGGAAAGATCCCTTGGTCGAGGTCGAGGAAGAGGACCCGGTGGTGGAGATGTTGCGGCAACGGTGGGCACCGGATTGGTCGGTTCGGATGGGGGACTGTCTGACCGAGGAGGCCCAGGCCGTTGAGGTGGTGGAAAAGTTGGCAACCCCTCGCAACCGTAAGGAGATGGAGGGTGAGCCCGTGGAGGTGGCGTTTACGCGCCTGGCGCAGGCCACCGTACTGGTAAGCTCGTCGACCCTATCCCCCTTGTCAATTTTACTGCGAAAGTCTTCCTCTTATCTGCATTTGTTGGTCGCAGGCTTGTGTACAGGGGGCTAACGTGAAGAACCTCTACGAAGCGGCCCTGGCACAAGAGCGAGCTCGGGCGGATAAGAGCGAGCGGGAGATGAAGGAGATGCGGATTGAGCTCGAGGGCTCGCACAAGAGGGAGCAGAAGATGAAGCTCGAGCTCGATGCCCAGGAGGCGGAGTGGGGGAAGAGGGTGGTCTCCTTGAAGAAGAAGTTCGCCAAGGAGAAAGAGGAGTTGACGAATGCGTTCGCCAAGGAGAGGGAAGAGCTGACGAATGCGGGTCAGCTGATGGTGATCAAGGCCCAGGATGAGTGTTACGCGAAGGCCCTCAGTCATGTGAGGCACTTCTACCCGACCGTTGACCTGTCCAACTTTGAGTATGACATGGAGATCGAGGGGACACCGAAGACCCCTGGCGAAGAAGGGCCCATTGATAACCCGGCTGTCGACCCTCCTGCGAACCCGACCGATGCTGAGGTGGGAAAACAAGTTGTGTAGTTTTATCTTTCTTTTTCCCTCTCTCGATTGTATTTTCCTTCCGCAGACTGGCCACCGCATTTTTTGTAAGAAGCAACTCAATTTATAAAAAAGGATTTTTTGACCGGCCAAGTGTTTTGACCTCGGATATTTCCGACCCTCCTTGCTTATGTGTTTTGAGTTGGCTGGTTCTCTTGTAGGTTGTGGCTCCCCTTCCTGAGGTGGACCCCCATCGTTTCGACGTGGCATGGCTCCGGAGAAAAGTTGAGGCCCTGGAGGCCACGTTGGTTCGCTACCGAAAGGGGGCTCGTGACACTGATGCGGTCTTTAACTATTATCGGAATAAGTCTGAGGCCTTAAGTGAGGAGGCGAGCCGGCTGAGGAGGGCGATGGTGGATCGGGACCTTGGCGGTGTCGGTCTTGGACATGCCATGTCGAGTGCCTCGGTGCAGAGGCCCTCTTCTGAGAGGTTACTTCGCGATGTCATTGTGGAGAAGGAGATGGAGATACACCGTTACAAGACGATGCTGGGTGTCTCGACATCTTCCTCTGTGGGTCGGCGAGCGGAGGGGGTTCCCTCTGCGTGCTGCTATTGGAGCGTATGTGACCAGTTGATGCCCAGAGCTCCGTGGCTGGTGTGTCGATCGTGGCTGAGCCTAAGGACCATCATGACGAGGAGAGGGCTCCTAGTCGCTCGGTCGGAGTGGCCCCGCCCTTCGTCGGACCCGAGGGGTCCTAAGATGGAGGCTTCCTCAAGTTTGAGATGAGTGGAGTGGTCCTGTAACGGTCTTTGTTTGTTTTCTCTGAACCAAATAAAAGAGTATGAATAAAGAATTCTTTTCCTTCTTTGCTCTGGTTAGTAGTGTAGTGAATGATGGTGGAGGCGATGTTCGGCTCCGTCGATCCGTGAGGGATCGACGCGGGGCCTTAGGAAGAGTCCCTGGTCTGAAGCTGGGTCGAATCTACCGAGACGTTGGGGACGATACCGGAGTGAGGACTCGGGTGCCGATCCCATTGCCCAGTGTTAGGTCGGAGCTGCCGAGGCATTTGGAGTTTGACAAAAAGAGATTTCTTTCATACAAGATAGGGAGGGTCGCTGAAGCGGCTCTTTACACATGAAAGCTTACAAAAGGTTTTATACACATTAGCCAAGCTAGAACCTATGTTCGCTCTTCCAAGAACTTCATTAGGTGCTCGGCATTCCAGGGTCGGCTGATGAGCCGGCCGTTCATGTCTGCCAGTCGGTATGTACCAGGGCGTACAGCCTCGACTACACGGTATGGGCCTTCCCAGTTGGGGGCCAATTTCCTCTTCTTGGTTGGATCAGAGACGGACAGTTTTTGTAACACGAGGTCCCCCGCCTTGATGTTTGTGGGGCGGACCTTCTTGTTGTAAAACTTCTCGATCCGTTGTTGGTAGATGCTTCTTCAGATTGAGAATTTCTCTCTGACTTCGACGACGAGGTCCAGGTTGGCCCTCAAGCCGGATGAATTGTTAGCTTCGTCGAAGGCCATGATACGGGGAGAAGGTAGGTCGACCTCGACGGGGATGACTGTCTCTGTCCCTTAGGTCAAGGCGAACGGTGTTTCTCCCGTGGGGATCCTCTTGGTGGTTCGGTACGCCCATAGCACACTTGGCAGTTCTTCGACCCAAAGCCCTTTGGGGGAACTGTCGAGGTGCTTTTTGAGGCCGTCGAGGATCTGCCTGTTCACGTTCTCTGCTTGGCCGTTGGACTGAGGGTGGCAAATAGCGGAGAAACGTTGCTGGATACCGATGTCCGCGCAGAAAGTTTGGAAGTTCTGACCTTGGAATTGGGTTCCGTTGTTTGTAACGAGGACCCAGGGGATTCTGAACCGGCAAATGATGTTCTTCCAAAAGAATTGTTGTACTTGGCGCTCGGTGATGCTGGACAGAGGCTCGGCTTCGAGCCATTTGGTGAAGTAGTCGATGGCGACTATCAAGAACTTCTTTTGCCCTACCGTTACGGGGAAGGGGCCCACAAGGTCCATGCCCCACATGGCGAATGGGGCAGGACTAGCTAGGGATCGGAGATTGGCTTGAGGAAGCCTCTTGATAGGGGAGAACCTTTGGCATGGGCCGCACCTTTTGACTAAGTCTTGCAAGTCTTGGAGCATGGTCGGCCAATAGTACCCTTGATTCAGGGCCTTCCGGGTGAGCGTCCTGCTCCCCATGTGGCATTCGCCGATCCCTTCATGAAGATCTCTTAGCGCGTAACCGGCCTCGTCGCTGGTGAGACAGCGGAGGTATGGCTTGCCGTCGGCCAAGGTGTATGAGCATTTGAAAAGGATGTCATCAATCATGACGAACCTTTCAGCTCGGACCCTGACCCGTCTAGCTTCGGCTCTGTCTTCAGGAAGCTCGGCGCTGACTAAGAATCTCCGGATGGGAGTGGTCCAGTCGTCTGGACTGGCATCGTCTTGGACACACATTGCCTCCTGGTCTTGATCGTTGATACTTGGCTTTAGGAGGATTTCTATGAGTACTGTTTGGTCGAGACCCTCGAAGGAGGAAGAGGCGAGCTTTGACAACGCGTCTGCTTGAGCGTTCTGCTCTCTAGGGACTCGAATGACTGTGGAGTGGTAGAAGGATGCTAGGAGACGCCGGACCACCGCCAAATACTTCACCATGCGATCATCGCAGGCTTCGTATTCTCCAGTGATCTGGTTGACCACGAGCTGAGAATCGCTGAAGGCCCGAATTTGCTTGGCTCCGGCTCGACGTGCCAGGGTCAATCCTGCGATCATGGCCTCGTATTCCGCCTCGTTGTTGGAGGTCGGAAAGTTGAGGCGGAGGGAGTATTGAAGTAAGAATTGGTCGGGGCCACGAAGGATGATGCCAGCCCCACTCCCCGTTTCGCATGATGATCCATCGACAAAAATCTCCCACGTCAGATCCGAGGCCTCAGTACTGGGCTGCTCGGAGACTGTGCACTCGGTGATGAACTCGGCGAAGGCCTGCCCTTTGATGGCCGTCCTCGGCTGGTAGCTGATGTCGAACTGACTCAGCTCAAAGACCACTTGACTAAGTGGCCGGAGTTTTCGGGCTTGTGAAGGACAGTCTTCAGTGGCTGGTCGGTCAGTACTTGGACGGAGTGGGCCTGGAAGTAAGGACGAAGCTTCCGGGCTGCCATGACCAAGGCATAGGCCACCTTCTCTATCTTTGCGTACCTCGTCTCGGCAGGGAGCAGAACTTTGCTCACATAGTACAATGGCCTCTGAACCCCATTTTCCTCTCGGACGAGGACGACGCTGAGTGCGCTATCCGAGGCGGACAGGTAGAGCCATAGTGGTTCGCCCAGCTCGGGCTTGCTGAGGAGAGGAGGGTTGGTGAGGTACTGCTTCAGCTGTTCAAAGGCTTCTTGTTGGGTACCCCACTCGAAGCCCCCTTTTCCGCGTAGAGCCTTGAAGAAGGGAAGAGACTTCTCCCCTGACTTGGAGAGGAAACGGCCGATTACAGCCAATCGGCCCGTGAGCCTCTGAACCTCTTTGACATTCCGGGGTGCGGCCATGTCAATAATAGCTTGGATTTTCTCGGGGTTCGCCTCGATGCCGCGCTGGCTGACGATGAACCCTAAGAACTTCCCAGTGGATACGCCGAAGGCGCATTTAGCCGGGTTGAGCCTCATATTGTGATGCCGGAGGACTCCGAAGGCTTCCTCGAGGTCGGCGACGTGGTCCGGCCCGGCCCGGCTCTTGACGAGCATGTCGTCGACATAGACTTCCACATTGCGGCCGATCAAGTCTTTGAAGATTTTGTTGACGAGCCGTTGATATGTGGCTCCGGTGTTTTTTAGCCCGAAGGGCATAACGCGGTAGCAGAAGAGACCCTGGTCGATGACGAACGAGGTCTTGGAGATGTCCGGTGGAAACATCCGGATCTGATTGTACCCTGAGAATGCGTCCATGAAGGACAGTAGCTCATGCCCCGAGGTTGCGTCGATTAAGGCGTCGATGCGGAAGAGGGGGAAAGGATCTTTTGGACATGCTTTATTCAAGTCCGTGAAGTCGATACAGATCCGTCAGCCCCCGGTTGCCTTCTTCACCATAACGACATTAGCCAACCACTCAGGGTAGTTGACCTCCTGAATAAATCGAGCCGACAAGAGTTTGTCGACTTCTGTCTTCACAATTTGCTGCCTCTCCGGTGCGACTTTGCGTCTCTTTTGGACGACCGGCTTAGAGTCTGGAATGATGCTCAGCCGATGCATAATCAAGTCTTCGGAGATCCCGGGCATGTCAGAGGGCTTCTAGGCGAAGAGATCAACATTGCGGTGGATGCAGGCGATTATGCCTGGCTTCAAGTCCTCGGGGAGCGAGCGGCTCACCCGGAACCACTTTGATTCATCCTTGGCACCGAACGGGACCTCCTCCAGCTCATCAACAGGCTCTGGGGCGGGACCGTCCCTCTTGGGCTCGAGCTCAACGGCGTCGAGGGGGAACACACCTCCTCCGACGGCGGTCATGTAGCATGACCGTGCTGCTTCTTGGCTACCTCGGACTATGCCGACCCCTTACGGGGTGGGAAATTTAAGCTTCAGATGGTATGCCGAAGGTACCGCTTGAAGGGAGCATAGTCCGGATTGGCCGAGTATGGCATTGTAAGCTGCTTTGATGTTTACCACCATGAAGTCCATGGACTCGGTCCTCTTGACAGGAGCCGATCCCGCGGTGACGTTGAGAGTAACAATCCCTTCGATCACGACAGGGACGCCAGAGAACCCATGCAAGGTGTATCTGGCTGGCTTGAGCTTGCTTCTGGGTAGTTTGAGATTCTCGAAGGCTTCGAGGAAGAGAATATTTACCGAGCTGCCGTTGTCGACGAGAATTCGTCGAACTTCACAATTAGCCATGTGGAGGCCAATGACGAGGGCATCTCAATGAGGTAGGCAAACGCCTTCGAGGTCCTCTCCTGAGAAGGAGACTGGCACCGGTTGCATCATGGGCGAGGAGTTGTCTTGGACAGCATTCACCTTTCGGATAAAGGCTTTTCGGGAAGTATTTGACTCTCCCCCCATTGGCCCTCCGTGGACACAGTGTAAGATGAATGGCATATCCGCGGCTCCCTCAGGTTCGGGATTCCGACCCTGGATGCGGTTCGGAGTAGGGTTCGGAGGCGAAGGCCTCCGGTTCCTAGCATCTCACCGATCCCGTGAGCTGTCTCTGGTGAATTCTCGGAGGTACCCTCGGGAGATGAGGTCCTCAATTTCGTCTTTCAGGGCCCGACATTGGTCGGTTTCGTGCCCATGCTCTCTGTGGAAACGGCAGTAGAAGCGCTGATCTCGCTTCTTGTTGTTATTGGATCGGGGAGGTAGTCGGACAATGCCTTTGTCCTCGATTTCTAAGAGGATGGCGGACACGTTATGTGTCAAGGGAGTGTATTTTTCGAAGCGAGGGACCGGAGGTGCCCTCTTCGCGCCGACCCTTCCTTTGCTGTTTTCTTGGCAGGTTCGGCATCATCGACCCTGCGCTTGCCCTTCCCTACGACTTCTCTGCTGCCCTCTGGGTTTAGAGCTTCCTCAGCTCGTATATACTTCTCGACCCGGTTGAGAAGGTCAGGGAAGTCCAGAGGTGGCCTCTTTGCCAAGGAGATCTTTAGCTGGTTGTGGCGGACATTGTGCCGGAAGGCTACCGAGGTGACCCCTGCGTCGAGGGCAGAGACAGATCTGGCCTCGGTTGGGAACCTCTTGACGAAGTTACGGAGCGACTCCCCCTCCCTCTGACTAAGGTCGAGCAGGGAAGCGCTCGTCCTTTCGCTCTTCCGGCTTGTGATGAAGTGGGCCAGGAAGCTGGCTTCCAGCTGGTCGAACGAGAAGATCGAGCCAGGGGTGAGTTTGGAGAACCATTCCCTGGCCGGACCCCGGAGGGTGGCCGGGAAGGCTCGGCATAGTAGGGGATCCGAGGCGCTGTGAATCATCATGAGGGTTTTGAAGCCCTCCATGTGATCAGCTGGATCACCATCGCCGTTGTAAGTCTCGAACTGTAGAGGCCGGAAGTTCCGGGGGATTTCCGCTTCTATGATGTTGACGGAAAATGGAGGTCGAGAAGGCCTCCGTCCTTGGACCAGGTTGGGATTCCTGTCGCCGATGCGCTCGAGTCGATTCTCCATCTCTAGGAGGCATCGGAGCACCTCGTCTGCGTGCTCAGGAGGGGGGTCGGCGCACAAGTGCGACTCATCCCTTCGCTCATTTGAAGGGGTCGGCTATAGGTCGCGGACCTCGGTGCTCCATAGAGGGCCTCCAAGATTTCCTCTCTGAAGCTTCTGAACTCGCCTCTGGTGACCCCGTCGTGGTCGGAAGGGTCAGGTCGGGGCGCAGGAATTCGGCCGATACGGCTGAGTGCCGGCGGCCTTTCCCTTTGTGTGGGCCTGGAGTGGTTCGAGACCGAGTTGGAAGCGGTCCCTCCCCTAGCCTGGCTAGCCCTTCTGTTCACAATGACCCGACGAAGGTCGGGTTCGGCGACGTGTGAAGCGCTTCGCTGGGGTCCGGGGTTTCCACCTGGATTATTGGATGCTTGCCCTCCGTCGAGGGCCCCCTCGGGAGGAGGTCCATCTGATTCGGCGGAACGGGCCGATCTTCGGACTCGAGGAGCCATGATAGATCGGGTCGAGGGAGAGCGTCGGTGGCGAGGCTCGGACTCACGTCCGTACCGGATAAAGTTTCCTACAGACGGTGCCAACCTGATGCAGTTTGTTTTTGGTCGCAGTGTGGATGCACCAGGTGTGAGTTCGGACTCAATTTGTAATGAGGGAAGAGTGCGGCACGGGACGACGAGCGGGAGGCTCGCTTCGGCGCTTGAGGATCGGCTCGGATCGCCTCGCCTCGGGTACCTGCAGACGGTCCTGAAACACCGGGGTTTATCCCGGCGGCGGACCCTCCGACGATCTAGTCAGTCTCTGTGAGAGAGTAGCAATAACTAGGGAAATTTGGGTGGCCAAAGATTGATTACCTGAAAAGGTGGGTGAGGGTCTAGTATTTATAGGGAATTCCAATCGGGTTTGGATCCGCTTGGGGGCCGGGTCTAAACCCGAAAGCCCATGGGCCTGACGTGGCAGAAGGCCCAGGGGGTTTAGGGCTGACGTGGCAGTACCAAGAGTGGTATAGGGCTGACGTGGCAAAGCCCTTGGTGGTATTTGGAGCCGACATGGAAGATCATGGGGCTCCTGTGTTCCCGGGAGAATCTGGTGGCCTAGGTTGTGCCAGGTCATCTTCATTCTTTACCAGGCTGGGCAGACGGCCCGTGGGGCTGTCGTGGATCGGAGGCCGAGGGCCATCGAGACTCGTCGGATACGAGGAGGCCAGGTTTGTCGGGGTGAACTTGAGGTTCGGCGCCGACCCTGTAGTGGTTCGAAGCCGAGCCAGATTGTTGTTTTCCCCATTTTTGAGTGAGAACTGTACTGGGCCCTGGTTGGGCCCTAAGCCATTTTTACCCTACCACAACGTGTGATGCAATGGTTGATGAAATTAATAAGTGGGTATATGTTTACAGTCTAATTATGTTCGACATGAATTAATGGGCAATAGTATGATATTACAATGTGATGAATTATCTATTTTGATACTCTTACGATATGGAATAACCTAATATAGTTCTTTTATTAATATTATAACTTGGTGAATATTTATATGTGATTTAATGAAGTAGCAAATAGCATTGTATTCATGATGGATGATGTTATGGCAAATTAAATAACATGGTACCCTTAATGTGGGTTGTTATGGCAAAATAAATATCCTAGCGCATCAATATTATGCATTAATATGATATGATAAGTTATGTGTTGAATAACAGGGTGTATGCATAGTGTGGTATAATGACATGAAGATAAAAGATCAGCTGGTAAGTGCTAATAAAATGTGGTATTAATTCACGTGGTTAAAGCAAAAGTGAAACGCTTGTGTGATAAAGTAAAATGGAAAGATGCAATGATTAATGCTAATAACAGATAGCTTTGTTGACCAGTACCTACAGCAATCCTGGGAGTTTGGGCTAGACCTCCTAACACCCAAGGACCGGCTTGGGGTAAGTGGACCCAAACTATGTTTGGGGTAAGTGATTTTTATCGCCCAAGCTATCAGCTTGAGGCCTGGTTTTCCCTCGATGACAGCTATCGCGAGGAAGTACCTAGTTTACCTGGGAAGTGGTTTTTCCCTCCTGGCTATCGGCCTGGAGGAAGTACCCAGTTTACCTGGGATGTGGTTTTTCCCTCGATGACAGCCGTCGCGAGAAAGCACCCAGTTTACCTGGGACATGGTTTTTTCCCTCCTGGCTATCGGCTGGGAGAAAGTACCCAGTTTACCTGGGACGTGGTTTTTCCCTCGCTAGTTCGGCTAGGAGGAAGACGTATCCTCGGACGAGTAAGACTCTGTGTGAGCATCGGGCCGCATGGTTACTGGGCTGTCGGCTTTCAGTATGTTGGGATACTGTGGCTCACTGGTCGACAAACTAATAAAATAACTTAGTGTTAATAAAAATGTGAGGGTAAAGAAAGTGGATAGTGAAATGTGAATTGTGTATGGGAAAGAAAGTTGTTGTGAATGAAGTAAATGTGAAAGTGAACGTGTTATGAGTTAGTGTATGAAAAGAAATGATAAATGCAGCATGTGATTAATTTAAGATGAAAATAATAAAAGAGATGTGTTATCATGAATAATACGAAGTAATTGTATTATGTGTGTGATCAATAAAGTAAAATACAGTTGATACGAGTTGTACCTTGGAATTGTGTCAAGGAACTACCTGCCTGCTATTTCTGTGGAAATGGTGGGAACTACCTGCCTTGGCATAATTCGCAGGGTGAGTTGATATAATAGTGGTAATGATTGATGGAAATGAGAAATAAAGTAAAGTGAAGATGCTTAGTGATTGAAGTGAATTAATAATCAAGCTATCGGCTCGAGATGTGATGTGATATTACCCAAACTGTGTGTTTGAGGTGCAGTGATTATTACCCAAGCTATTGACTATAGGGTGTGATATGTTGTGGTCCCAAATTGTGTTTGGGGATTAAGTGAAAATGATGATAAAATTTATTGTTTATAAGAAAAAGAAATTACTAAAGTGGTATAATGAGATGGGAATAAGCTACAAAGCATGTTTTTGATGTACTGAGTATAAGTATTCTATTAATGATGTGTTAATGATGTGTTAATGTTGCGATGGAATGTGAGAGCAATGCAATAAGCAATAAGAAGTTATATTTGCGTTATAAGACTTGAATGAATGTGGTATTAAGAGAATAGAAGCATTTGTAAGAAGTGATACTTGATAGGGCATGATAAAATAAATACCCGTATTATGAGACTGGTTATGAAAATGGTTATTAAGAGAGTATGTTGTATTATGAGTTGTATTCTCATAAATGGTTATTAATGAAAGGAGTAATAACATCATGTAGTTATATTCATATAATGCTATTATGACGATACTTATGGAAGAATGAATATTTGGGTTAGAGAATTTAAATTGAAAAGTAGTGGATTGTATGTGTATTCGTACTATGCGGATGTAAAATAAGAATATATATATACGAGGTTGATGTGAAGTACATTATGAAATGTGGGAAGTTGTGGATAATTAAATAGTTGAATGCAGGATTGGCAAAGTATTTGATATATCGTCGTATTGATGATGTTGTTGTGTTCAGGATTTAGATAGCATTATCTTAACTTGGTATTTGTAAGTTTAAATTATTTTCTTTATACTATTTTAATTTGTGATTAGATTAATAACTATACTCACACCAGAAATGGCTAACCCCTTAGTGTTTGGGGGGTTAGGGGAGTCTGAGGACTACCCTAGATCTCCTACTGTTACAGGTTCTCATCAGTGCAGAGGTGAGGCGTGGATTGGTAGGATGAAGTTTTATTTTAAAAATTTGTACTAATAGTTATGTGAATAGTAAAATTTATGATCTAAATTGTATTATGGATGTATGAGCATGTATATGATGATGATGAGTATAGTGTGGGGTGGTGTGGTATGTTTGTGACCCGTACCCACCTCGTTGTGGAGTACTGGGCTCTGTGGTAGGTTTTACAAGGATTTTTCTAAATTTTTACCTCGTTTTTCAAAGAAATTTATAGTTTTTATTTGATATTTAATAATCCGTTATGAGTTTGGCCCCCAGAGCATTATATTATATTGCCTGTATGTTTCTGCTCATTTTGGCTTGGGGAGCCCGTGAAATTATTATGTGTATTGTGAGCTACGGAATTTTGAGCAGAATTCCGTAAGCTATTTGTGTTTCGGGGCAAAATTTACAGGGGAAACTCTGCCAAAATTTCCCCTGAAATATAACTTTCTTAGTTTATGTTTAAAGTGATATAGAAATTGAAAGAATGAAATTTCGAGGTTTAGTAAAAAAAAAAAAAAATTTTTTTTTGGGGTGTTACAATGATATCTTAGTTAAGAGTAATCGGGATTACTCTGCTCGGATTTACGATGCATAAGAATCATTAAAAGCCTAACTTAACCTCTTACCTTACGGGAATCACTATTTCATAGGAATAGACATGGAGAAATCCCCACAGTGATCCAACATAGTCTTTACAATTTAGTTGTCCCTTTGAACCTAGATCTTGGGATCTCCAGTCAACTAAGTTTGGTGTCCATTGTATTGACTTATTTTTTCATGGGATTTAGTCTCATTCCCCTCAATGATTTATCAACCAACTCTCTATTTTATCATTTGGTTAGCGGATCCGCAATGTTATCCTTTGACTTTACATAGTCCACAGAGATAATCCCAGCGGAGAGTAGTTGTCTAATGGTATTATGTTTTCGACGAATATGTCTAGATTTACCATTATATATATTGCTCTGTGCTCTACAAATTACAGATTGACTATCTGAATATATGCAGATTGGAGGCACATACTTTGTTCACTTTGGAATATCCTCAAGGAAGTGTCGTAACCGTTCAGCCTCTTCCCCACATTTGTCCAGGGCAATAAATTCAAATTCCATTGTGGATTTAGCGATCATTGTTTGTTTCGAGGATTTTCATGAAATTGCTGCACCACCTAGTATAAACACGTAGCCACTAGTGGATTTTGAATTATCACTAGATATCTAGTTTGCATCACCGTATCTTTTATGTACAGCTGGATATCTCGTATAATGCAGCTCATAGTTACGAGTAAAGTATAAGTACTTCAGTACCCTTGTAATTGCTTGCCGATGCTCACTTTTAGGATTACTCGTATATCTACTTAGTTTACTCACTGCATAGGCTATGTCTGGTCTTGTACAACTGATTAAGTACATTAGACTACCTATGATTCTAAAGTATTTTACTTGAGAAACACTCTTACCTTTATTCTTGGATAAATGTAAAATTAGATCTATTGGAGTTATGACAATTCCAGAATTATCTTCATCAAAAATTTCAAGAATATTGTCAATATAATGTGATTGACTTAAAAAATGCTCATCAGATGTTCTTGTGATATTAATTCCGAATATAACATCAGCTAGTCCCATGTCTTTCATGTCAAACCTTGAGTTCAACATATTTTTAGTAGATTTAATCATCTTATCATTGCTTCCAACAATAAGCATATCATCTATATACAAGCATAATGTGACATATCCACTTTCAGTGGCTTTGCCATATATGCATTTATCACATTTATTGACCTTGAAATCATTTGTCATCATGACATTATCAAATTTCTCATGTCATTGCTTTGGTGCTTGTTTTAAGCCATATAACGACTTCAACAGTTTGCAAACTTTATTTTCTTGTCCTGGAGCTGAAAATCCCTCATGCTGTTCCATGTAGATTTCTTCATCTAAATCTCCATTAAGAAAAGTTGTTTTTACATTCATTTGATGTATTTTAAGATTGCGCAAGGCTGCTATTGCAAGTACCATCATAATAGAATTTATTTTCGTCACAAGAGAATGTGTATCAAAGTAATCTAGACATTTCTTTTGTCAATATCTTTTGATAACAAGTCTTGCCTTCTCAATTGATCCATTGGCTTTAATTCTTCTCTTAAAAATTCACTTGAAACCTAAGGTTTACTACCGGGTGGAAGATCCACTAGTTCCCAAGTATGATTTTGCAAGATAAAGTCAATCTTGCTCTTAATGACTTCTTTCCATAGAGGACCATCACTAGAGCTCACCGCTTCTTTGAAAGTTTGAGGTTCGCCTTCAAGCATAAAGGACAAGTAATCTGGACTAATAGATTTTTCGGTTCTTGTTCTTTTACTACGTCTAGGTTCCTCTTCAACTTCTGCATCTTGGTTTTCACTATCTTAAGTGATAGTTTCATGTGTTCATTTGGAAGAACTTGATTCTTCCTTAGACTTACATGGAAATACATCTTCAAAGAACTATGCATTTATCAGAGATATCGGATTTGTACACCAAGAACATATAAATACTACTATAATGTGCATAGCCAATGAAAGTGCAATCAACCATTTTGGGACTTTTTCATTTTCTTGGGTGGAGGTACTGTCACCTTAGTAAGACATCCCCACATTCGCAAGTAATTATATGATGACTTTCTTCATCTCCATAATTCATATGGAGCTTTCTCATCTTTCTTGTTGGGCACCTTTTTCAAATGGTAGTTAGCTAAAATAATAACTTATCCCAAGTTTGGTGGCAAACTAGAACTTATTAACATTACATTCATCATTTTTTTTTCAAGGTACGGTTTTTTCGCTCAGCAACACCGTTGGACTGAGGAGAATACGACGTTGTGGTTTCATGTATAATCCCATGCTTAACACAAGTTTCAGCAAATGATGATTTATACTCTCCACCTCGGTCACTTTTTAGCGCCTTAATTTTATTGTTGAGTTGATTCTCAACTTCATTTTTATAGAGAACAAATTTCTCTATAGCTTCGTCTTTACTTTTAAGCAAATACACATAACAATATTTTGTGCTATCATCAATAAAGGTAATAAAATATTTATTACCACATCTTATTTGTATCATTTTCAGATCACAAATATCAGTGTGAATTAAATTAAGAGGTTCATTGTTTCTTTCAACACCTTTAAAGGATGATCTTTTTAGTTTTGCCTCAACACAAGTTTCACACTTATGTTTGGAATCAATTTGGAATGTAGGTATATGATTCAAGTTAATTAATCTACGCAAAGTATCATAATTAACATGTCCTAGTCTACCATGACATATATTGACAGACTCAAGCATATAAGTAGAAGATATATCTTTATTGATATTCTTGACCATGGTCATTACATTGAGTTTAAATATTCCACAACTCATGTATCCTCTACCAACATATATTCCACTCTTCGACAAAAAAATTTTGTTTGATTCAATTACTAAACGAAATCTGTAATTATTAAGCAACGAACGAAATATCAAGTTCTTACGAATTTCAGGAACATATGCAATATTGTTCAGAGTCAGTTCCTTTCTACCATGCCATAAATTGGAAGACTCAAGCATATAAGTAGAAGAGATAGCTTTATTGATATTTTTGACCATGATCATTATATTGAGTTTAAACATTCCACCACTCATGTATCCTCTACCAACATACATTCCACTATTTGACAAAACAAATTTGTTTGATTCAAACACTAAACAAAATCCGTGATTATTAAGTAACAAACCAAATACCAGGTTCTTGCTGATTTCAGGAACATATGCAATATTGTTCAGAATCAGTTTCTTTTTAGAATTCATCTTCAAGATCATCTTGACTTGGCTCTTGATTTCTGAAGTAGCCGAGTTTCCCATAAATATCTTCTCCCTATTTTCTAATGGTTCGAAAGTAAAGAACATAGTTCTGTTGGACCACATGTGTCGAGTAGCTCCAGTGTCAATTCATCATTCCTTGGGATTTGAACCAATCATGTTCACCTCCGAAACTACAACTGAGAGGTTGATATCAGAAACGTCTTGAGCAATGCCTTCAATAATATTTGCTTCTCGGTTCCTGTTCTTTGTGGGCTGCAATCAACAGACTTGAGACCTATCTTATCATAGTTGAAGCACTTGCCCTAAAACTTCGGTTTCTTGGAGATTCCTACCTTAGGCCCCAACTTGAACCCCTTATTGTTGTGCTTTTTGGAATGTTGACTATATTCCACCACGTTAGTCTTGACCGAATGACTGATGGCTCCGATTTTTTCAGATCCTCTATTGTCTTTTTCAATACAAATTCTGACAATGAGATCCTCAATGCTCACTTCCTTTCGCTTATGCTTCAGGTAGTTTTTGTAATCTTTCCAACATGCTAGCATTTTTTTAATGATACAGGTAACTTGAAAACTTTCACTTAAATTTATACCTTCAGCATGTATCTTATGCAGGATCAGTTGAATTTTTTGAACCTGACTGATTATCGTTTTAGAATCTACCATTTTATAATCTAGGAAGCGGCCCACAATTAATTTCTTGGTGCCGACATCATCCGTTTTATATTTATGATCTAGACATTCCCAAAGTTCGTTAGCAATTATTTTTTCAATTTAAACATTGTACAAGGAATCGGCTAATCCGTTCTTTATGTAGTTCCTACATAGGTAACCAGAACATTTCCAAGCATCCGCAACGGTGATAACTTGGTAGTCTTGCTCGTCTTCCTAAAGATTTGGAGCGTCCTCGTAAAACAATCTTGCGAGATTCAAGGTGGTCAAGTAGAACATTATTTTCTGTTGTCACCTTTTGAAATTATGCCCGTTGAACTTCATGTTTCTCTCCATGGAAGCTAAGACAGGTACAACAGCTGGCATTAACACTCGTGCCACAGCAATAGTTAGTACTTGTGTCGCATCAGCAACAACAACATTCTTCGATGCATTTGTCATTTTTAATCTAAAAATACACAACACGAGTGTAATTTGTTCAGAATGAAAAGAAAATAAAAAAAAGTGCCTCAAAATCAGAAAGGAAGAAAATTAAAATATGTTTTAAGTTTGTTATAATATTTGAATCACAACAAAACCAACTTCGAGAAATTTATTTTTTTTGTTACAACTTTGGTTCTAATGTTCGCAATAAATCCAAATATGATTGAGAGACACAAAATTACAGAAGGAGGAGAAGAATAAAACCAATAAAATTAAAAGAAAATGAAAAACAATTAAAACGAACCGATTTTTTGTCGAGACTTGTGTATCACACAATCTCCTTAAAACAGATTTCGTCTCATCCGAGCGTTGGAACTTGCGTAGGCATCTATCTCCCAGGATGCAACATAAAGAGGAGTTGACACAGGCACCACGTCTCGCTCTCGAACTTGACAGCGTTTGAAATCTATCACCACACGAACAAAGAATGGAACAAGAAAAAAACAGAGAGGGAAGAAAATAGTTTCTTAATTTTGATTCAAGGGAGAGGGGCCTCTATTTATAGGGCCAGATTGAGAGTTGTAACGGCATACAACGCATTGACTCCATCCACTGTAAAGTTAGACAACTCCTTTAATGCACCGGCAATAACGACAGACAAAAACTTGAATGCACTACTGTAGCAAAAAATTGGATCTGCATGGGTGGGTTCACGTCGGTCCGGTATTCGTGTCCGCATGAGTCAGGACGTGTAGGCGCACACAAGTCGCATGTAATCCGGTCCGAGATTTGCACCCCGCCAGTGCGCACGATAGAGAGCCTCTTGGCTTGCTATCTTGCAATACCAAGAAAGATGTTATTATATATCCTCTTCTAATTCCTTTGTTTTTTTCTATGTGAGACTAAAATCCTTCAACTCATTTTCAGAGATGAAATCTCCTTACTTTGGGAGACAATTTCTCTTTCATCCGATAACCGTTTTGAGCAAGTAAATATATGTTTTGATCTACTCACGAAAGAGAACACAAATCCATCAAGATCTCTCACTAATTCGTAGAGGATCTTACTCAAAAAATGTCTCAAAAACTGGTTCGTAAATGTTGTATATAATACCCATTTTCTAACACTTTTTACGGTCCACAATATAAATAGTTCCAGCCATTTTTAAATTTTGTTGTAAATTGTATATCCATTTAGTTTTCGAAAAAAATATATTTACACTTTTACTGCATGTTAATTTCTTTTTTACTATACTATCAATTATGTCTATAAAGTTTTACTCATTAATTAATTTTTTTTATAACTATTGTATTAATGGGTCAATCAAAAAGAAGAATATTTTGTTGACCCTAAGTTTGATTTGCACAAAACATATCATCTACAACTAATATTTTCAGTTGAGATTTACAGGATCTACAGAAAAAGAAAAACCAAAAGAAAAGATTCAAAGTGATTGGAAATCAAGCAAAAGAGGCATAAACTCAAAAATCAATGAAGATTGCACATGTGCTTCAAATAATCAATAAAACCAGCCAAAATAGATGATTTATTTATGTTTATGTGAGGAGAATATATGTAAAGTTGTGTTGATTGATAAATTAGTTTTGGAAAAAAATATAAAGTGAAATTGCCAAATAAAAGTCTAATCTGCACGACAGCGGTCGACCGCAACAATAGTCAACCGCTCATCTCTGTGGAAAAGATGAGTCAGTTGATCGGTCAATGCTCAACGTTCTAGTTAAAAGATGAACGGTCGACTGTCATCATTTCGGAAAGATACATTTTCCCACTTTATATATTGAGGCGAATTCAGAATGTATTCTTCACCCTGTGCTATTATAACTCTTCTGAACTAATCATTCAATCAATACTCTGAGTGTGAGAGATTTTATTATTTTCTTCAATCAATGTCTTTTTAGATCTTGAGAGTTTTTCTTTCTTTTCCACTTCGGTGAGTTTTGCGGGACTTAGTTTAAGAAGCCTTGTAGGTGTAATAGGTCTCTCGGCCTGAATTTCGAGAATCACTGTACAAGGGTTTAAAGTATAGTGAAACACTTGTGGTGGAGAACTGCTACAAGTAGGTGGTGTGGACGTAGACTTGGGGGTCGAACCATGCTATATCGTTGTGTCTCGCTCGTTGCTCTGTTTGCTTTCTCTTACTCTATCCTTTTACTTTATGCATTTTATTTAAATTTTTAAAATTTCTGCACAATCACCCTTTTTAACCCCCCCCCCCCCCGCGCGCGCGCGCGGGGGTGATTTACATATTTTTGTAACTATATTATTAATAAGTCAATTAATATGTTTGACAAAAGAAGATATTTATTTCTCATGACACTAATCTATGATGCTTCTTAATATGAGTGTAGAAACTCTAAACAATGTCACATAATGGATGAAATATTGATTCGTATTCTCTTTTTTGTTCTTATCATGCTGATCACCCTTGACTTAACAATTATCTTAAGACGTTGGGTTAGAAAAAAGCTAAATCAAAACACCAACAAATGCAACTCCCCCACTGGTCGGGGGTAAAACAAGTAATGCTAAAAGCAAATAAACATAAAATGACAAAAACATAGAAATCCTATAGAAAACCATTGAGTAGTAACTCAGATGGCAAGAGTTAGAGAAGAGTAAAGGGAGGCCTCAAATTCGAGATCAAACTACGACATAGCCCTTTATTAAAAAATGAATAAATTCTACAAAAGAAGATATCATCCACCTCTCCAATGAGGATCCAAATCCCTCAACTCCTCACATCACCGTCTCGAGCTAGTCCCCTTAGACAACCGCACCTATTAATCGAACATGCCCATGTACGAATAGACCAGAAAAGTTTGTGAGTCATGGCAGGAAAAAAAATGTATTTACATAATTGAAGCACATATCATTTTTGTCTAGCCAAAGGGACCACAAGATGGAAAAGTCGTATGGAACGTTTGCATAAACAAAAAAAGATATTCCTGTCAATGACGGAAAGAGGGCTTTCACAAAAGCTGAATTAGCACTAAAATCTGCAAACTCCAAATCTATGGCAGCACTCTATGTATGTCTAAACAATCAAGAGTTGATGCGATGTGGGTAAAATTGCAAGACGACGTATGAAATTTTGAACAACATGCTAAAACGGCATGAAGGAACCGCATCTGAGGTAAAAGCAAAAATTAATTTATGTTTTTATAAGTTTGATTTTTTTTTTTTCCGTATGTTGCCAGGAGAGAACGTAGATCAGATGCTTGCCCGCTTTGACATTATTGCACATGAGCTTGAGAGCTTAGGTAAGGGGTTGGATGATGACTGAAAGGTCGGAAAACTCATAAGCTGTCTCACGCCTGAATGAGACGTAAAAGCTGCCGCAATGAGGGAGACGCTTGAAGAAAAAGGGTTTGACTACTACACTTTCCAAGGAAAATTGAAGACGTATGAGATGGAGATGACCGAAACAAAGAGGTATCAACAGAACATTGGGATTGAATCCAAAACTGAATAAAAGACCATTGCCCTGAAAGCAGAAACTTCACGATAATCAAAAGCAGAGTCAGATCATGAAGAATCAGATGAAGATATCGCGCTATTAACCAAACAATTTCGTAAGTTTCTCAAACACAAAAAATATAGCAGGTCTCTGGGAGAAAGAGAAAAGGACAAAGATGACATATGTTACAAATGTAAGAAGCCGGGACATATTCGCGCAAACTGTCCCATCTCACACGATAGAAATAAGAACTACTATCACTCCAACCCAGAATTGAGAAAGAAGGCATTGAAGGCAACACGGCTAGATTCAGATTCCAGTGATGAAGAGCAAGAACACAACAATTTTGGATTCATGGCTCATGGAATGGTGAGGTGCAATCATCACCCCAAAAAGAGGTAATTGAAGAACCCACCTATGATGATTTAGTTGACATGTGTAATGGTTTAAAAGATTATGCAAAGAAATTAAGTCATGAATTGAGACAATATAAACAAATATCAAATGAATCATTGATAAAATTCAAAAGTTGAAAAATAAAAATTCTTTGATTATTGAAAAATTCAAGTCATTTAGGAAAGACCATGATGTGTTGATAAAGGAAAATAAGTATTTAAAACAACAGATTCAAAAATCCTTAACAACACATGATGAAACTAAAAGAAATTCATGAAAAATTTGTTTATATGTTTATATTGCTAAACTAACTGATGACTTAAATGATTGCAAAAGAAAATTTGATGAGATAGTTGAAGGTTGTAAAGAAGCACTCGAACAAAATAAAGTACTTGATGCTACCCTAGACACTTTTCGTTGGAACGCCAAAGACGATGAGAAGACTAGAAAAAGACTTTGTAATAGAATAATTGAACTCAAAAAAATTGTTGAAAAATATGAAGGGTTAGTTATCTTATTACAAAGAATTCAAGATCATATTATGATAATCGAGGACTTAGTTACAATGAACCTGTTGCCGCTAAATTTGGTGTGGGGGCAAACAGATAGTATTTGTGGATTCTTAGGGAAACTGAATAGTAAACCTGTGTACTTGTTCTGTCAGAGTTTTGATCGCCGCTCCCGCCGTACACCTGCAAAAAGTGCGAGACACCGGGGTTATTCCCGGCAACGCACCCTCCGACGCTCAAGTCAGTAATCAAGGAAGATTATGAAAGAGCGCACAAACTGGAGAAAGATTGATTACCTCTTAATGGAGATGGATGGGGGGTATTTATAGGCGTCTTAGGGGTTGGATTATGAATGTAATCCCCGTGATCTGATAAGGAATATTCTCCTTGTAATCAGATTAGGAATGTAATCCCCAATTCCCAGTGGAGGGATAGGCATGAATCAGGGCCGTTGATTAGGATTTAATCAGAAACCCTAATTCTATCCCTCTGGATCGGGCTTTCTGCTTGTTGAAACCCGCACCCGATTGAGGTGGATCCGATCGTGGGTTATTGGATCTTCGATGAAGAGATCCAGTACCCATCTCAGACCCATTGGTAGGTGAAATTACCGTTTTACCCCTGGGCATCAAGATTCGTGCTTGATTCGGACGGTTCCGATTAAACCCCATTTTTAGCCATATCACGAGCCCCCCACTCCCGAAGGCTGAGTTTGGTCAGGCTTTGAGGAGTAGTTTTACTGTTTTAATGGCTGGGGGAGTTGTATCGGAGCCCAAATGGAAAGTTTTGAATCTTGAAGGAGGTAGTGTGGTGATTTCAAGTGGATTGGACTCTGAGTCGCTCTTGAGCTCTTATGGTCATGTGGTGTTCTTGCAGGAGTATCCTTTTAACTTTACGAAGTGCCAATTCGTCGGTCGGGGGCCCTAGAAAATTGTTTTTGGCAATAATTGCTTGTTTGGGAGCTAGAAGATGCTTCCCAACTCTACAACTGCTTTTCAAGAGTTCTTCCTCGTCCCTCCGAATTTTTAATTGTTTTCTTGCGATTTCTTGGTGCAATGGCTTAGCCGGTTTCCTTCGTTGAGGGGCATACATGCTCGTATCATACTTCCGACCCCTTCCAGAGCTCGCTGACTAGGGGATCGAGGTCTGTATGCAGTTCGGTGCATCTTTCCTAAGAGGAGAGAGACCTCAGCTTGGTCGTGAGTGCTGAGAGGGAGTTCGGCGAGGTCCGAGGTCCAATCTTTCCCCGTAATAGGGTCGGTGCCAAGAACGCTCGGCAGTTGGTGCCGAACCCCAAAATTTCCCCTAAAACGGGGTCGGTGTCAAGAATGCTCGGCATCTGGTGCCGACCCCAAAATTTCCCTTATAATGGGGTCGGTGTCAAGAACGCTCGGCAGCTTGTGTCGAGGTCTATTTTTTCCCCGTAACGGGGTCGGTGTCAAGAACGCTCGGCAGCTTGTGCCGAGGTCCATTTTCCCCCCGTAACGGGGTCGTTGTTAAGAACGCTCGGCAGCTTGTGCCGAGGCCCATTTTTTCTCCCGTAACGGGGTCGGTGTCAAGAGCGCTCGACAGCTTGTGCCGAGGTCCATTTTCCCCCCGTAACTGGGTCGATGTCAAGAGCGTTCGACAGCTTGTGCTGAGGTCCATTTTCCCCCGTAACGGGGTCGGTGTCAAGAGCGCTCGACAGCTTGTGCCGAGGTCCATTTCCCCCCGTAACGGGGTCGGTGTCAAGAACGCTCGGCAGCTTGTGCCGAGGCCCATTTTTCCCCCGTAACGGGGTCGGTGTCAAGAACGCTCGGCAGCTTGTGCCGAGGTCCATTTTTCCCCCGTAACGGGGTCGGTGTCAAGAACGCTCGGCAGCTTGTGCCGAGGTCCATTTTCCCCCCGTAACGGGGTCGGTGTCAAGAACGCTCGGCAGCTTGTGCCGAGGTCCAAAACTTGTTGTTTTTGACGTATGAGTTGGTGGCTTCTGCGCGCCTTCTGAACTTCTGACAATTCTGACAGATGGGACGTTTATTAAATGCAGTGATCTCTGGGCTTCTGGCAGATGGGACGCTCATTAAATGCAACGTACGGCTTGGTGTGGCAAACAAGGTGACGATTGAGGTCGCCTTTGTCATTTTGCGTAAATGGGCCTGTAGTACAAGCCCATTATCCTCGTTTAGCGTGCCCTTCTCTATAAAACCCCACCCCCACTCTCATTTCACACTTCTCTTCTCTTTTGCTCAGACGATCTCTTGTGCTTAGGCGAGTACTTCCGGTGGTCGACGTTCGTTTCCGGCAAAGTTTTCCGGTAGCTAACCTTTCAAGGTAATTTATAAACTATGTCTCTAGCTTCTGTCTCCGAATCGATCTCTTGGTCCGAGCCCTCCCTTGAAGTTGTCGAAGATTCAATTCCAACTAAGGGCAAGAAGGTGTTCGGCAAGGATTCGATCGTGGAAGATCCGAAGCGAATGGGGGAGTTCGGAAGACTGTCGGGGCAGGCTGGGCAGCTGACCGGGCTTCACAGAGATCGGCAGCTTCCGGAGGATCAGGCCTTACGAATTGTTCATGGGAGGGGGAGGTCCTTTGAGGAGAACGCCGCGAGGGAGACGACGGAGGCGGACGAGACGGTGTCGATCCTGCGTGAGGAGGACTTGGCAGTGATCCGGGATTCTTTTCAAATCCCGGAGGAGTACGAGCTCATGTTGCCGGGTCCCGGGGTTAGGGCCAATTTGCCACTGCCAGTGACGATGTGTTGCTGGCCGGTCGATGCCTTCATCGCCGGGGCTCGGCTGCCTCTCCATGCGTTCGCCGTTACCGTGGTGAGTTGGTTCGGGGTCAGCCCTATCTAACTCATGCCGAACGCATGGCAAGTGATAAATGGCTTCGTGCTTCATTTCCAAGCTATAGGGATCGAGCCGTAGCTGAACGTGCTTCGGACACTCTACCGGCTCCATCAAGGGAACAAGTCGGAGTACCGGTATTATTTGACTCCGAGGCACGGCGGCAGGCTCGTCATATGCCCTGACTCCATCAAGCATTGGCAGGAGAAGTTTATGATTGTACGGACTCCGGAGGCTTGGCCGATCCCCTCCGGCTGGGTAGAAGGGGTGCCGAAGAGGGCGAGGGCGCTGCCGAAGCTTAGTGTTGAAGAAGAAGAGACAGTCCGGACTCTCCTCGATCGGCCGAAGTACGATTGGAAGGATCTCACCAAGGACCAGTGGCGGAGGGAGGAAGGAGGGAGGGGGGACATTTGGGACCCAAAAAATTTTGTAAAACTCCCTAATATAGACCAAAAATTTTGTAAAACCCCTTAATATAGACCAAAATTTTTATTTGGCCCCTCCAGTTAAAAAATTTTTGGGACCCCCAAGTCTAATCCACCTCTTATTAAAGACTCAATTATGTCGATACCAGGGGAAAAAAAATTTGGGACCCCCATTTTGAATCGTCTGGCTCCGCCACTGCCAAGGACGTTCTGTACAAGGGAGGGCTCTGCCGCATAGATCCCAGTAAGCGGCCTTTGCTATGCTTTGCTTTCCGTACCTTACTTCTCGCCACTTATATTGTATTAACCAGTTTTATTTTAAATGCAGAGACGATGGACTACGATGCAGTGCTGGCTCTCAAGGCTGGGCTCGCCAGCAAGGCGCCGAAGAAGCGCAAGAGGGTCTCGACCAAGTTGCCGACCCCAAAGACTCCGAGGATCGCAGCCTCGGTCGAGGAGGTGGAGACCCTCGACAGTCCGATCGTCGCCGTGGCGGGGACTTCGGCATCGGCTGCGGCCGGCGAGTTTCCCATCGCCGCAGCCCGCAGAATGACGACGCCGCCGTTGACGGCGACAGCCGAGGAGCTCCTGACGGAGGAGCATAGGAAGATCCACGTTCTGGATCGGCAAGTTCGGAAGCACGATGGATTTCTTGGCAACTCGCTGGCGAGCATGCAGGCCGTCAAGCACCTTGCCACGCCGAAGGACCGAGCCGCCATGGAAGCCGGACGAGAAGGCAACGACGTCATCGAGATCGCTCGTTCGGCGGTTTCGGTAAGTGTCGGATTTTCGCCAACGTTGAATTTCTTTAATCGCAATTTTTCTAACTCTTTTAGTCCTTCTTTCTTTGTCGCAGATTATCGTCCACTTCGGACACCTTACCGAGAGGTTGGCAGCTCTGGAGAAGGAGCTGAAACAAGAGTCCGACCAGGCTCGGAACGAGAAGGCTCGGATGTCGAATGAGCTCGACAAGCTTTGTGTCGAGCACGAAGGGCAGTCGGCGAGGATCGAGCACCTCGAGGCCGAAGTGGCGAGGTTGGAGGGTGACCTCCTTCGCCAGAAGGAGAGGGCGGCCAAGCAGTTGGTCGAAGCCGAGGAGGTCAAGGTTACCTATTTTATTAATGGAAATTAACGAAATATTGCAAAGAGTGCCAAAAAACCAAAAAGTTACAAACCACTATCCATCCAAAAGCATACTACATCTATACTAAAAACAACATCAACCCGAACAATTTAAAGCATACTAGTACAAAAGATACCAAGCAATCCAACCAAGCATGATCCATCTCCTAACTACCATTTGAACTGTCGTAGGATATGCCCGAGAACCTCCTGATCTACTCCGCTCAATCCATAAAGAGTCTCTTCCTCGTCCCCACCTGATCTTCCAAACATCTATAAGAACCAAAATTTTATTCATCATGATAGAGAATCTACAATTGATATTACAAAGAAGCTTTATTTCTATCTAGCCACAGGATTCATAAAATAGTCACCACTGAAATGTCCCAAGCCCCCCTTTTATCATTCCTACTCACTTTTGCTCTCCAAGGACCCCATATATCTATAGTATTAGTGAGAAGTTCAGCCAATTTAAACCCCAAGCAGACTACTTCCCACACTAACCTTTCTTTCAGGGAAATGAAAAAAAAAGTGATTTGTGTCCTCCCCTTACATCTAGAGAAACTAGCATCCACATGAATATTACGCTTTCTCAGGTTCTCTTTGGATAAGATCGCATTGGTATACACCAACCATAAGAAAGCATCACTTTAGTCAGTGTTTGTATTTACCATATCATTTTAGCCTCCATGCTCCAAAGTATCCCATCATTCAACCATTTTTATATAGATTTAATCGAGAAGGTATCATTAGAATGTAGACACCATCTTTGATCGTCCCATCGCCTGTTCGACACTCTCCAAATTTTGAGAGAATGGTCTGCACTGTCTGAAATTGTACCTGGTTTTCCTGTGTGAATTGATTTCAAAATTCGAATTTCAGTTGATCCTTTCTCCACACATCCGTCACAAGGTATTCTATGCTTGTAGTCTCCATTACATGAACAAGGATGAGAGATAAAATAGAGTTCTCCCACACCATTTATCTTTCCAGAACCATGTATCTCTCCCATCCCCAGTCACACACCTAGTCTTTACATGGAATATTTTTCCAACTTTCACAACCATTCTAGAGATAGAATGCCTTCCCATGTTTACTTCGGTGCCCATATCTAAACTATTTTCATTTATGAAATAAAGCGAATGATTTACACCACCACATATTTCAATGTTTGCGCATCTTCCACCACCATCTGGAGATGAGCGCCTTGTTCATATCTCTGAGGTTGACAATCCCACGACCTCCAAATTCTTTTTTCTTACAGAATGTTCTCCATCTCACTAGATGGAACCCTTTGTTGAAATCGTTCGCTCCATTCCAGAGAAACTGTCTTCTGCATTTATCTATTATGCCAATAACTTACTCGTGGAGTCCATAGATTGACATTAAGTATGTAGGCGTACTACTCAATACTAAATTAATCAGCTTAATTCTACCACCCAGGGACATAAATTTCTCTTTCCAATCCACCAATCTCTTTTCCACTTTCTCCACCACTGGTATCTAGTCTTCCATTCTCATTTTTTCCGCTCTAATTGGTTTTCCTAGGTATTTTAGAGGGCCTTCTCCTTTCTAACACTCCAAGCATGCCGTAATCATATCAATGGGAGTGGAGATCTCTTCACGAAGCGCAGTCACACAGCTCTTGTTGAAGTTGACATTTAATTTAGACCAGTATTCAAAGCACTGAAATATGATCCATAATGACATAACTTCCTCCATTTGTGTCGTACCGAACGTTAGGGTGTTATCTGCGTGTTGGAGAATGGATACTAGTTTAGTCACCCCTCTAATTGTAATTCCCTTGATTAAGTCCGCTTCTCTACCTTTTTTTGTCATCTCTACAAGTCCATCAGCGACAAGGGTGAAGAGGACTGGGGAGAGGGGGTCTTCTGCCTTAAACCTCTGCGACACCAAATTCTTCTTTCATTCTCTCCATTTAGTTGGCCGAAAGATTTTCCCCTTAATGCATTTTCTAACTCACATTCTCTCCTCAACCCAAATCCTTTGAGCTCCAAAACGTCCTTAAAACTGTCCCATTCTACCTTGTCACTGAAATCTAATTTCAAAAGGAACCCATCTACTTTGTCCTTGTTTCCTCTAAATACAATTTCATGTGCAGAGGCGATGCTATCCATGATTTCCATTCCCTTCACAAATTCGCTTTGTGATTCTTCAATGACATCAGCCAAGTGAGGAGATAATCTATTGGCCAAAATGTTGGTTATGATTTTAAAGGAGCTGTTCAGAAGGCTAATCGGTCTAAGATCAGTTACCCTAAGTACCTTCGATTGGGATGAGAATATCATTCACATAGTTTAGCCTATCCACCTGTGCATTCCCATAGTACATCTCTTGGAATATATTCAATAAATCATACTTAATGACATTCCAGTAGATTCGGTAAAAGAAAATTGGGAACCCATCAGGGCTTGGAGACTTATCATGCCCCAGGTTTTTGATTGCCTAGAGCACCTCCTCTTCCGAAAACATCTCTTCCAACCCTTCACTTCCCTCGATTCTCAAATTGCTCCACATATCAGGTTGCAGGCTACCTCTGCTACTTCTCTTGTTGCCCAGTAATTATCTAAGGTGTCATCCTGATGTCAGATTTGTGCATCATCCTCACTCCGATTGTCTCCAACGAATAATCATGAAATACGATTGTGTCTTCTTCTGTCATTGGCAACCTTATGAGAGAAAGTGGTGTTGACATCTCCTTCTTTGAGCCATTGTACTATTTATCTCTGTCTCCAATAGTATTCTTCCATAATACAATACTATGAAGCTCCCATCTCTTATTAACTCCTCTTATTCATAGGTATCGAGATCCTGAACTCTTTCTCCTAAGCTTTCTTTTTCCTTTCTAGCTCTCCAAACTCCTTTGTCCAATTCTTTAGGCACATAGAACCTTTATGTTATATACGGAAAATATAATTTTTATAGTTTTTATAGTTTTTCTAAGCTGTAGGAGAAATATTGTTATATTACTGTTCACCAATATTTGCTTCATATGAACACACAATATATAGAAGCATACTAAGTAAATTTGCTCTTTTAGTATCCCGAATTGCTTCTCATTATCCTTAACACTATCTTGATCTACGAGAGTTAACTATATTTTTCACGGGAGTAAAAATTTTAATTATATGGTAACATTCTTGTAGACGATTGGCCGAATGGAAACCAATTTTGAGTGCTAAGGTAGACGGTGCTTTTTCCAATCAAGTGGGGACGTCAAGAACCCTCCGATGCTCATGTTTGTATCTATAGTAAAGAAGCAAAGATTAATAGGGATAAGAATGAGTTACCAGAGTGAGATCTTAGAACATTGTCATGAGGACACGTGCAGTCAATCAATAATGTTGGAAAATGCCCTAATACCATGCTTCTTTGCTATGGATAAATCGTCAAGCTTAACGTTCTCATCACCCAAAAAGCAACTTTAATTTAAGTCACTTATATTTGTTTACTTGGTGTTGATCCTTCTAACAATAGTATAACCAAAGTAGCTCCAGAATGTAAGCTTCTAGTAACACAATACCATTATATCTATGTTATGAATTTTTAGTTTTTAGTTATATAGAGCAATCTAATCAGTGTAACGGAAGTCTTTAGGCCCTGATTATGCGACAACTGGTCACAATGAACAAGCAAGCAATAGTAGACCACATTCCCGATTCAGCGAACCTAATCCGGGAGAGAAATACTGAGATATTATTCAACTAGAGATGCCATAATAGTTACAATACTCTCACTAAAAACTTATTGATGCTGTTTATTTCTGGGGCACGTGTGGAAGCACCAGGTGTGAGTTCGAACTCAATTTGTATTGAAGGAGATTGCCGCTCGTCTGCCGACCTTCGATTGACCTTCTGGGGCCTACGATGAGCTTGGAAAGGCGTTTGAAGGTTGGGCTCGGATCGGAAGGGTAGGATCCGAGGTCTTGTGTACCTGCAGACGGTCCTGAAACACCGGGGTTTGTCCCGGTGGCGGACCCTCCGACGCTCTAGTCAGTCTCTGTGAGAGAGTAGCAATAACTAGGTATATTTAAGTGGTAAAAGATTGATTACCTTCAAAAGGTGGATGAGGGTCTAGTATTTATAGAGAATCCCAACCGGGTTTGGTTCCGCTTGGGGGCCGGGTTTGGATCCGAAAGCCCATGGGCCTGACGTGGCAGAAGGCCCAGGGGGTTTAGGGCGGTTGCGGTGATACCAGGAGTGGTATAGGGCTGACGTGGCGAAACCCTTGGCGGTATTTGGAGCTGACGTGGCCCATCGTGAGTCCTCTGTGCATCTGGGGGAATCGGAGGGCCTAGGCTGCGCCAGGTCATCCCTCCGCCTCGTCAGAGAGGGGGGACGGCATGAGGGACTGCTCCGGATCGGACTCCGGGGGATACTGAGGCTCGTCAGTACGAGGAAGCCGGCACTGTGGGGGCAAACACGAGGGTCGGCGCCGACCCTGAAGGGGTCCGGAGCCGAACCAGATCGGTATTCTTGCTTTTCTGAGTAGGAATTGTATTGGGCCTTGGATGGGCCTCAGGCCATTTTTACACTGTCACACAAGCCCCCCACTCCTGCAGGGAGTGCGGGAGCTAGCCGTGGAGGAGTGCTCATGGTTGTAGAAAATGGGATGGTGAGTCATTGGATCTTCGTGAGAAGAGTACCCTGGTGCCAGACCCGACCCCGAGCCGGTCGAGGGATTATGGGCCAACAAGGGGGGTGGCGAGCCGTTGGCCTTCCTGAGAAGACCTCCCTGGTGCCAGACCTGACCTCGAGCTTGGCGAGGGATTACTGGAAGGCAAGGGCGATGGCGAGCCGTGAAGCCTTCCTGAGAAGACTCCCCTGGTGCCGGACCCGACCTCGAGCTGATAGAGGGATTTATGGGCCAACAAGGGGGGTGGCGAGCCGTTGGCCTTCCTGAGAAGACCTCCCTGGTGCCAGACCTGACCTCGAGCTTGGCGAGGGATTACTGGAAGGCAAGGGCGATGGCGAGCCGTGAAGCCTTCCTGAGAAGACTCCCCTGGTACTGGACCCGACCTCGAGCTGATCGAGGGATTATGGGCCAACAAGGGGGGTGGCGAGCCGTTGGCCTTCCTGAGAAGACCTCCCTGGTGCCAGACCTGACCTCGAGCTTGGCGAGGGATTACTGGAAGGCAAGGGCGATGGCGAGCCGTGAAGCCTTCCTGAGAAGACTCCCCTGGTACTGGACCCGGCCTCGAACTGATCGAGGGGTTATGGGCCAACAAGGGGGGTGGCGAGCCGTTGGCCTTCCTGAGAAGACCTCCCTGGTGCCAGACCTGACCTCGAGCTGGCGAGGGATTACTGGAAGGCAAGGGCGATGGCGAGCCGTGAAGCCTTCCTGAGAAGACTCCCCTGGTACTGGACCCGGCCTCGAACTGATCGAGGGATTATGGGCCAACAAGGGGGGTGGCGAGCCGTTGGCCTTCCTGAGAAGACCTCCCTGGTGCCAGACCTGACCTCGAGCTTGGCGAGGGATTACTGGAAGGCAAGGGCGATGGCGAGCCGTGAAGCCTTCCTGAGAAGACTCCCCTGGTACTGGACCCGGCCTCGAGCTGATCGAGGGATTATGGACCAACAAGGGGGGTGGCGAGCCGTTGGCCTTCCTGAGAAGACTTCCCTGGTGCCAGACCTGACCTCGAGCTTGGCGAGGGATTACTGGAAGGCAAGGGCGATGGCGAGCCGTGAAGCCTTCCTGAGAAGACTGCCCTGGTGCTAGACCCGACCCCGAGCCGGCCGAGGGATCTCGGGCTAATCAAGGGGGATGGCGACCGATTGGCGCCTCAGAGTGACTGAGCGGGGATATCCCACCATTCGTGTGGTGTATTGAAGGCTCTCCGAGAATGGTGTGATGGTCCAATTTTCTAGGGGCATTTAATGGCGCCGCCTAATAAATGTAGATGGTGCATGGTTTTCCGTTGATTGACCTTCCCGGCGTCCCAACGGTTAGTCCCTGGGGGAGGTTATAAATACCTCCCCCCTCCATTGTAGGTATGATCAAAACAGGGGTGGCCCTTGGGCTCTCAGAGGTGTCTGCTTCGGCGGACGCCTGTCTTTGGCTAATATTTTCGATCCTAGCAGCGTCGGAGAGGTGGTTACTCTGCCGTCCTGATCTTCTCTTGGATCTGATGGACCTTGATACGGCGGCCAGGTCTACGGGAGATCAGGGCGAGAGGGGTGACGGCCTATATCCGTGCTGTGGGGAGAGGAGCTTCGGTTTAGTGGTGGTTTTGCCGTCTGGATCCCTTTTCGGGTCAGACTGCCCTGTCATGGAGGTTTGGCCCGGGGGAGATCCAGACGAAAAGACGCATCCACCGTATACCGGCCTTGGGGCTGAAGGGCCTCGGATGGGGGGGCCACCTCCCGTCGGGGGTCTGTCAGTCCGTCTTGATAGGGTTGTAGGCGATGGCGGTTTCTGTTCCACCCTCGAACAGTTCGGGGTTTCGGCTGCCGAGGCTGTAAGTCCCGGGCTGCTCGAGGGTGAGAGGGGAACCGGTCGAACGCTGGAGCCCGGGGCGTCTGTCATATGACGGTGCCTTAAAATAAAAAAAAAATGTTTTCTCCGTCGTGTATCTCACCCGACCCGACCCCAGAGTTAGGCCGTCAGTCTGGCGTCTGATGACGTCCCCCGCACAGGCTTCGAGAACGTGGCGCGATCTTCTAGGCGGCAGTTGTGCGTCAATCAGTGAACAGTAGTAGCAGAAGTCGAGGAGCCGTTCTTCCCTCATATAAGTATTCCCCTTTTTTCCCTTTCGCCCACTACAATCTTGCTGCTTCTTTCTTCAAAAAATCTCCCACCCCTTCAGCGTTTGCTCTTGCAGTTTGCCGTACTCGGTTCGCCTTTCCGAAGCGGTCCCAGGTTAGTTTGGTAAGTTTGTTTTATCTTTAGGCACAGATAGATAGGGCTCAGTCCGGTTCGTCGGCGTCGTCGTCCAGGGGGGAAGTAAAGCCTGACTCTCCGTCGACGTCGTGGGAAGAGCCCGTGTTCGAGGAGGGATCGGTGCCCGTTGTGGGCCATACTGGCTTGGCTTCTTGGGAGGGCTCCGTAGGTGAGGGGGAAGCGACACACAAGCCGAGGGTGTCGCGTACTCGACGTCCCTTTGTGGTGGAGAGTAGTGGGTCGGAGGGAGCCGGCGAGGGTTCGGACGGCATTCGCGTGCTGGAGCTGTCTTCCGATGAGGAGAGTGGCGAGGGCAATACAGTGAGGAGATCCACCGCTCAGGGTCGAGGACCGTCGGAGCGAGCTAAGAAGGAGAAGAGGGCCCCAGGAAAACCGGGGTCGAGGACCGGCGGTTCGAGCAAGGCGCCTGTTTTCCGTAACTTGATGACTGGCTCGCCCGTCCAGCCGAAGCATTTCCGTCAGTATCCCGACGATCTCTCTGACCAAGAGCTCTTCGGAGTGCAACCCTCTTCGCCGAGCCGGGGGAGGGTGATGATGGACGCGATCTCGACCGTTTTGGAGGACGGGGATTTAGAGGTTCTGCAGCTGGCGTATCATATAGGGCCTGGTCACGAACTGCTGATGCCGAGCCCTACTCTGCGTCCCACCGATCCCTTGTCAGCGTGGTACTGTGTCTTCCCGGTGGATGCTTTTATCTCTGGCCTGAGGTTGCCGGTCCACCCGTTCATTAGGGACGTGTTGAACTGGGCCTCCTTGGCGCCCATGCAGTACGGGCCGAACTCTTGGAAGCAGATCATCTGCTTTATGCTGATGTGCGAGGAGCAGCAAGTACCCCTGCGGTTGAACGTGTTCCGTGCAATGTTGATGGTCAATCCGTCGGCCGAGGGTGTATACTATATCTCTCCCCGGAGCGGGGGGAAGGTCGTTCGCCACCACCCCGATTCCATCAAGGGATGGAAGGAGAAGTACTTGGTGATCCGGAGTGAAGAGCCATGGGACATTCCTACTCGATGGAACCACTCCAAGCCGAGCCACCCACCGCCGAGGCAGGGGGATCTGTCGGCAGATGAGTGGGGGTTTGTCGAGCGCCTCCGCCAGTCACCTAGCATTGATTGGACGGAGGTGACGGAGACCGCTCTGGCGAACGCTGGACTGAGCCCAGCTGTTATGCGTATGTAGTTGTTCCTTTCCTCCGGGTCCTTTCTTACTTTCTTGCTCATTGCTCTTAATGGTTTTTTCTGCAGGTATGGATGAGGCATCGATCCAGGCAAGGCGGCTGGTCATGAAGAAGGAAAACGCCGAGAAGAAGAAGGCGGAGGCGGCGAAGAGGTCGAGGGATCTGCCCCTTGTTATCTCGGAGGTTCAACTCGAGCCGAGGACCAAGAGGGGTCGCTCTGAGACGAGCAAGGGCGTGGCTTCTTCGAAGGGCCCGGGCCGAGCAGGGGCCTCTGTTCTCGACAAGGGGAAAGGTCCCTGGGTCGAGGCCGAGGAAGAGGATCCGGTGGTGGAGCTGTTGCGGCAGCGGTGGGCTCCTGACTGGTCGGTTCTGATGGGGGACCGCCTGACAGAGGAGGCCCAAGCCGTCGAAGTGGTGGAAAAGCTGGCGACCCCTGGCGATCGCAAGGCGATGGAGGGCGAGCCCGTAGAGGCGGCGTTCGCCCGCCTGGCACAGGCCACTGTGCAGGTAAGTCTGTCGACTCTGTCCCTCTTTGTTGATTTACGTGCCGAGGTCTCATCTTTGTTTGTCGTTGGTTGTAGGCCTGTATTCAGGGGGCCAACATCAAGAACCTGTACGAGGCGTCCCTGGCTCAAGAGCGAGCTCGGGCGGAAAAGAGCGAGCTGGAGATGAAGGAGATGCGAATCGAACTCGAGGGTTCGCATAAGAGAGAACAGCAGCTGGAGCTCCAGCTCAAGGCCAAGGACGTGGAGTGGGAGAAGAAGGTGGCCTCCCTGAAGACGAAGTTTACCAAGGAGGCGGAGGAGGTGTTGCGCAAGGGCCAGCAGATGGTGATCGCGGCCCAGGACAAGAGCTATGAGAGGGCCCTCAGCCACGTGAGGCACTTCTTCCCGGCCCTCGATCTGTCCAATTTTGAGTATGATATGGAGATCGAGGGAACGTCGAAGACTCTGGGTGAAGCAGGGCCCGCCGTCGACCCCTCTTCCGAAGCTCCCGTGGATCCGTCCGTCGGCGCGGAGGTGGGTCAATGAGTTGTGTAATTTTCGTCTTTCTTTTTCTCTCCCTCGATTGTGTTTGCCTCCCGCGGACTGGCCACCGCATTTTTTGTAAGAAACATTTGGATTTATAGTGGCAAGAAAAGTTTTTTGACCGGCCGGTTGGTTTGACTTCGGACATTTCTGGATCTTCTTGAGAATGAGTGTTGAGTTGGTTGGTTATCTTGTAGGTCGCGGCTAACCTCCCTGAAGGAGACTCCCGTAGTTTCTATGTGGCACGACTCCGGAGTAAGGTTAAGGTCCTGGAAGCTGCGCTGGCTCGCCACCGAAGGGGGGCTCGGGACACCGATGAAGCCTGTAATTTTTATCGAAGTAAGTTCGCCGTCTTGAGTGCGGAGGCGCGTCGGTTGAGAAGAGTGATGTGGGATCGGGAGCTCGGCGGGACGGACATTAGACGAGCCGGGCTAAGTACCTTGGAGCCGAGGTCCTCCCCTGGGGGGCTACCTCGCGACGTCTTTGTGGAGGAGGAGACGGAGATGCCTCGTTACAAGGCGATGCTGGGAGCCTCGTTCTCTTCATCCTTGGGTCGACTGGCGGAGGGGGTTCCCTCTGCGTTGCTGTTGTTGCAGTGGGCGCAACCGGATGACGCCCAGAGTTCGGTGGCTGGACCGTCGATTGGGGCTGAGGCTAAGGAATATCACAGCGAGGGGGGGGGGGCCCTAGTTGCTTGGTCGAAGTACTCTTTGTCCCTCGTTGGGCCCCGGGGGGGGCCCTGATCTATCTGATTTGAGAAGAGTGGAGCGGTCTTGTAACGGTCTTTGTTTTTTCTTTCGTTTTATTTTTTCTCTTTGGGACGAAAAAATAAAGGGGTATGAAAGAGGAATCCTTTTCCCTCCTTGCTCCGGCCAGTGATGCGGTATGAAATGTCGGAGGCAAGGTCTGGCTCCATCGTTCCGCGAGGGATCGAAGTGGGGCCTTAGGAAGGACCTTCGGTCCGGACTCGTATTGAGATTATCGAGACATTTGGGGTTTGGATAAAAAGGCGTATTTTTAGTATAAGGTAGGGAGGGCCGCTAAGGCAGCCCTTTACAAACGCGGGTTTACACCAAAAACAAAAGATTTACACATAGCCGGGCCATAGTCTACGCTCGTCCGGCGTCGAGGGGGAACACGCCTCCATCGACGGTGGTCATGTAGCATGATCGCGCTGCTTCTTGACTGCCTCGGACGATGCCGACTCCTTGAGGGGTGGGGAACTTGAGCTTCAGATGGTAAGCCGAAGGCACCGCTTGTAGGGAGCATAGTCCAGGCCGGCCAAGTATGGCGTTGTAGGCCGCCTTGACGTTGACCATCATGAAGTCCATGGATTCGGTCCTCTTGACAGGAGTCGACCCGGCGGTAACGTCGAGGGTAACAATCCCTTCTATTACGACGGGGACGCCTGAGAACCCGTGCAGGGTGTATCCAGCTGGTTTGAGTTTTCCTCGGGGTAACTTGAGTTTTTCGAAGGCTTCGAGAAAAAGAATATTCACCGAGCTACCGTTGTCGACGAGGATCCTGCGGACCTCACAATTAGCCATGTGGAGGTTGATGACGAGAGCATCGCAGTGGGGCAAGCGAACACCTTCAAGGTCTTCCCCTGAGAAGGAGACCGGCCTTGATTGTAGTTTGGGCGAGGGGTTGTCTTTGACAGCGTTCACCTCTCGAAGGAAGGCTTTTTTGGAAGTGTTTGATCCGCCTCCCATCGGCCCTCCGTGGACACAGTGCAAGATGAAAGGGATATCCGCGGCTCCCTCGGAGTCGGGGTCCCGATCCTGGGACTGGTTTGGAGCAGGGTTCGGAGGCGATTGCCTCCGGTTCCTAGCGTCTCGCCGATCCCGTGGGCCTTCTCGGGTGAATTCTCGGAGGTATCCTCTGGAAATGAGTTCTTCAATTTCGTCTTTCAGGGCTCGGCATTGGTCGGTTTCGTGCCCGTGATCTCTGTGGAAGCGACAGTAAAAGCGCTAGTCTCGATTCTTGTTGTTATTAGATCGGGGGGGTAGTCGGACAATGCCCTTGTCTTCGATTTCCAAGAGGATGGCGGAGATGTTATGCGTCAGGGGAGTGTACCTCTCGAAGCGGGGGACTGGCGGGACCTTCTTTATGGCCCCCGGGTCCCTTGGAGCTTTCTTCGGTGGTTCGCCTTCCTCGGTCTTCCGCTTTCCTTTCCCGGTGGCATCCCTGGCATCTTCGGGGTTGAGGGCCTCTTCTGCCCTAATGTATTTCTCGACCCTATTGAGGAGGTCGGGGAAGTCGATGGGGGGTCTCTTGGCCAGAGAGGCCTTCAGCTGTCCGGGGCGGACGTTGTGTCGGAATGCCGCTGAAGCGACGCCTGGGTCGAGGGAGGAGACCGACCTTGCCTCAGCGGTAAATCTCCGGACGAACATTCTGAGTGATTCCCCCTCTATCTGTTTGAGCCCCAGTAATGAGGCGCTGGTCCTTTCGGCCTTCCGACTAGTGACAAAATGGGCAAGAAAATTGCCCTCGAGTTGGTCGAAGGAGTAAATGGAGCCGGGGGCGAGTTTCGAGAACCACTCGCGAGCAGGACCCCGAAGGGTGGCGGGGAAGGCTCGGCAGAGCAGGATATCCGAGGCGCTGTGAATCATCATGAGGGTTTTGAAACCCTCCATGTGATCAGCAGGATCTCCCTCGCCGTCGTAGGTCTCGAATTGAGGGGGCCGGAAATTCCGGGGTATTTCTGCTAGGAGGATGGGGGCGGAGAAGGGTGGACGGACAGGTTTGTACCCCTGAGCCATTCTTTGGTCGCCGTCCCTTATGTGATCGAGGCGGTCCTCCATTTCTTGTAGGCGTCTTAGGAGTACGTCATCGTCTCCCGGCTGGATCGTTGAAGGGCGGGACGCGCTGGCTTCGGCGTCCGACCCCGTTTGCGAATGGAGGGTTTCTTCCCTGGGGGCCCGTCGGAGGGCTCCCAGCATTTCTTTTCGGAAGTCTTGGAATTCCTTATGAGTGACGGGGGCTCTTTCGGCCCGGTTTGGTTGGTCCGGGGGTTGTCTTCCGACTCGGCTGAGCGCGGGTCTGCGTACCTCGGACGGTGGCCTCGGGCGGTTCGGGGCCGGGTTGGAAGCGGCCCTTCTCCTGCTGCGGGTAATCTTGCGGTTGAGGATTATTCCCCGGAGGTCGGGCTGTTCTGGCCGGCCGACGCTCCCTTGGGACTCCCGAGAGGGAGCCTTGTGTTTCGACGGGCGTGGCCTGGCTTTATTGGTGGGTGGGGGCGAGCCCCGTTGGTTGACGGAGGAAGCAGCCCCCTTGCCTTTGGTTGCCATGAGGATTCGGCTGTCGATGGCCTTTGAGGGTCTGGGTCGGATCGGCTTCTGGAGCAGCTCTTCCCACAGACGGCGCCAACCTGATGCTGTTTATTTCTGGGGCACGTGTGGAAGCACCAGGTGTGAGTTCGAACTCAATTTGTATTGAAGGAGATTGCCGCTCGTCTGCCGACCTTCGATTGACCTTCTGGGGCCTACGATGAGCTTGGAAAGGCGTTTGAAGGTTGGGCTCGGATCGGAAGGGTAGGATCCGAGGTCTTGTGTACCTGCAGACGGTCCTGAAACACCGGGGTTTGTCCCGGTGGCGGACCCTCCGACGCTCTAGTCAGTCTCTGTGAGAGAGTAGCAATAACTAGGTATATTTAAGTGGTAAAAGATTGATTACCTTCAAAAGGTGGATGAGGGTCTAGTATTTATAGAGAATCCCAACCGGGTTTGGTTCCGCTTGGGGGCCGGGTTTGGATCCGAAAGCCCATGGGCCTGACGTGGCAGAAGGCCCAGGGGGTTTAGGGCGGTTGCGGTGATACCAGGAGTGGTATAGGGCTGACGTGGCGAAACCCTTGGCGGTATTTGGAGCTGACGTGGCCCATCGTGAGTCCTCTGTGCATCTGGGGGAATCGGAGGGCCTAGGCTGCGCCAGGTCATCCCTCCGCCTCGTCAGAGAGGGGGGACGGCATGAGGGACTGCTCCGGATCGGACTCCGGGGGATACTGAGGCTCGTCAGTACGAGGAAGCCGGCACTGTGGGGGCAAACACGAGGGTCGGCGCCGACCCTGAAGGGGTCCGGAGCCGAACCAGATCGGTATTCTTGCTTTTCTGAGTAGGAATTGTATTGGGCCTTGGATGGGCCTCAGGCCATTTTTACACTGTCACACTTATCATCTCTCAAGATTCGGTACAAAATATTCTGCTATTTACAATGGAAAACTCACATAGGAAGTACTTACCTCTCATGAAAGACATTATAATTATTTATAGAGATCTAAAAAACCTTAGGTTGTAGTCTTGATATTTCACTATCCGAGAAACCCTGATGAGAAAGTCATGGATATGAGTTGTACGATATAACTTGAAGAAACAAATTGGCTCAAACAAATCCCTAAAGATTGTCCCATAATGCTGTTGCCGCCTACTTGCAGTCGACTACAATGAAGTCGAGACCAAACAGAGAGACCATGTTAAGGTTGCAGTCGACAACACAAAGTGGCGGTCGACTGCTAAAACAACAGTCAACTCTCATCTCCCAAGCAACCAATCCAACACATCCTTTCACCTCCATTCCTTGCTCCGAAACATCTTCTCGCTTCGGCATTTTCTCTTCACATCGAATCTAGTATATCAGACATATGTTGGATTTATGTCTTACATATTAGGTTCAATGAGAAGAGAATAGAGCTAAGAGAGAAGATGTTCGAAGCAAAAAAGGAAGACGAATGTTGCTTCTGCAGGGTTGTCTAGTGGAGACAATCGACTACAACAGGCTGTTATTGTGCTTGACTGCATTGCATTCGAATGCTTTTTGAGCAGTCGACCACAAGTACCAGCAGCAACAATTTGCGCTTGTTCTTGGTGAATATGTTTGAACCCATGTCTGTGCTCCAAGTTAGATCGTACAGATCCTATCATGTGACTTACTCTTCAGGGTATATCGGACGATGTTGGATCAAGACTATAACCTAGGGTTTCTCTAGATCTCTATGGAACAATGTAATGGCCTCCATGAGAGGTAATACATCATCTGAGAGTTTTCTCTATTGTAAATAGCAGAGCATCTTCTAGTAAGACTTGAAAGATAGATAGTTTTCCCTTGTGTATTCTCTTGTTGAATAATATCTCGGTTATTTCTCTCTCATATTAGGTTCGCCAAACCAGGATAAAGTTGTGGGCTTTGTGTGCTTGGTTTGTTCTACTACTTCTTGGTTGTTTGATTGGTTATTGCATAATTCAATGCCTAGCAGAATCAGGTTGTTCCTTACAAATTATTTTTGTCCCGGGGTTCAAGGTTGCTCAAGTTCTTTGGTAAAGATGACATATCAGAGTTTCTTGAAGATCAAACAATTCGACGGTAAGATCAATCTTAATCTTTGGAAGGTGGATATGGACGATGTATTGGTTCAACAATGCTTGCATTTTGTCCTAGATGGAGATAAAGGGAAAGCTAAGTGAAGTAGGAGAAGTGGGATGAGTTTTATTTAAAAGTCGTGAGTTTAATCCGACTGTCATTAGCGAACGATGTTAAGTGCAACTTCCTTGTGGATAAAAACGTGGTGAGTCTGTGTGGGAGACTTAGAATTGACTATTCAAGATCGTCGAAACTGGATCAGATGTACTGAAAGAGAATTTTTTTTCGTTTGTAGAGGAAGGAAGATATCGCTCTTCATGGCCATATAGTGCAGTTCAATAACGTGTTATCTGAATTGAGGGCAACGCAAATGATTTAAGTGAAGAGGATAAAACTTTCAACTTGATATATTTATTTCCAGATTTGTACGATCATTTTGATAACCACCATGCTACATGGGAAATCTGCCAAGAAGAAGCTTTCAGTGGCCGGTGTGATTAAGTGCTTGAAAGATGATGAATTTAGGAAGGAAACTCGTAAATCAGGGTCTACTTCTTCGTGTTGTTTGGCGGTGGAGGGTACTTCAATTGGAAGAGATAGTGCATGTAAGGGTGGGATCCGCTGTAGAGGAATTGGGCATTACAAGAGTGATTTTCACAACTTGTTGAATCAGAAGGGTGTCAACATAGAACGTCTTCTTTTCTCAAGCTCTATACATGTGGATTCTTGCTCTTGATTCAGATAGTTCTTCCTATATTTGCTCTGAAAGTGAGATGTTTTCTACTTACAAGTTTACAACAGATTGTTTTATGAGGATGGGAACTGGTAAGATTTGTGACATAGTGGTTGAGGGAACAATTGAGTCGGAGATGCCAGATGAAAAGGAATTCACATTGGAGAAGTTCATGCCTATTTCTTTGTTGAAATGGAACCTAATATCCTTAGGTCGTCTAGAAGCACGGGGTTGTAAGTACACAGCTCGATGTGGAGTTCTATCAATTTGCGAAGAGTCATAAAGTGATGAAGGGAATGAGGGATATTCAGCACAACCTCTACAAGCTTTGTGGGAACATAAAATCTTGCCCAAGTGTTTCTAAGCTCAGCATTTCTAAAGTATATTGTCTGCCGCCACTAGAATCACCTAAGTGAATTCGAGACATTCGAATATCGTCGAGAGGTAGAGGATGCCTCAAGGTTTGTGGAGTTCGTGCGAAGGTTGGCACCTCCGTGTTGACGCCTACTGCAGTTTGCCCTTGAAAGGGAATTTGATTAGAGAAATAACATGTGGAGGTAAATTCGATTAGTAGAAAAAAACACTGAATTGCATTGTTTACAAAAGGAGAAAGAAAAGATTCTAGAGGCAATTAATCACACATATGTGGAAACATGTGTATGCAATTCAAGGTGGATATTGTTGGGTTTATGTCTTGCATACTCGGTTCGATGTGAAGAGAATAGGGTAAAGCGAGAATAGGTTAGAAGCGAAGATGACAGACGAAGGTTGCTGTACTGGGTTTTCTGATGGAGATAGTCGACTGCTCCAAAGAGCAGTCGACTGCAATAGCATGTTGTTGTGCTCGACTGTGTTGCAATCAACTATTCTTTCGAGCAGTTGACCGTAAGTAGGAGCAATGACAGTTTGAGTCAGTTCTTGGTGAATCTGTTTAAGGCTATACTTATCTCCAAGTTAGATCGTACGGCTCCTATCGTATAGCTTGCCTTTCAGGGTATATCGGACGGTGTTAGATCAATACTACAATATAAGGTTTCTTTAGATCTCTATATAATAATGTAATGACCTCCATGAGAGGTACATCCGAGTGTTTTCTATATTTTAAACAGTATAGTATTTTCTAGTGAGGCTTAAGAGATAAACAGATTCTTGGTAAGAGTGTTGTGACCCTTGTATCTTCTCTAGTTGAATAAAATCAGTTATTTCTATCCTGAATTAGGTTCACCGACCGGAACAAAATTGTATATTTTGTGTACTTGGTCTGATCTACTATTGTTTGGTTGTTTATTGAATCGGTTGTTACATAACTTAGTGTCTAACAACATCAACAATGGGTACGCCCTCACTTATATCCAGAAGCAATTCTGGTTTATTATTAGTATTTGGCTAAGTGGTAAACTGACCACCTATTCCATTACTGAGAAAATAATGATATTACAAATACTTATCAGTGTCTACAAGAGTTCCCTTAATAAAACAATCAAAAGAAACCACAACTAATGACAAAAATAATCAACTTACCAAACATAAACGAGAGGAAGATTAACCTGTTCGAAAGAAATGGCCAATGAAAGTTGAACTGACTGACGCTTGGTTGTTGCTAACACCTATAGGCCCCATCGAGGAGATGTTTGGTTGGTTGTAAAAACAATTTAAACCATAAAAATTACTGTAGGATTTTTTTTTGTAGAAATGAGTTTTAAAACATTGGTTTGTTTAGATGTAGTTTTATTGTAATACCAGATTTGCCCATGGGCATGTGCCTACGACACGTATTCAAAACGATACAGCATATGAAAAACCTTGTAAACAGTAAATCAACAATTATGTAGCTCAAATTTGAATAGTATGACAATAATTAGTTGTAAATAAAAGTCCATGTTTCCATATCTGAAAATCGTAGCTCACTTTTGCTCGTTGCTTCTCACTCAATCTCTCCCTCTTCTCACACTCTTGCCCTCTTCGTTTGAAGATCCCGATTACAAAAAAATCCTAACCCATACGAAATCTCCCCAATCTTAAAACCCTAATTCTAATGAAATTAGCCAAACCCTACTCCCCTTCCTTTCTCTACAGCAGCGCGCAAGGGCCTCCTCTATCTCTTTTCCAAAAACCCTCATTGTGAAAGATATTAATTTTTTTCTATTTTAGTAGATCTAACTAGATTAATTGATTAAAAAAATTTATTCAATGTTTGAGTGTACAATTTGTATATTATGCGTAGGTATTATAGATTACGTAATTATAGTTTTATTGTCGATGTAGATGTAATATTAGTTATTGTTGTTCGTTGTTAGTAATAGCACACAAAGAGATTGAAAAATTATGAAATTTTGCGAGTACGTCAGGCTCGCCACGCACAAGCCAACACAACTTGTAGAAGTGTATTTGGATTCACGGTTTGAAGTGTACAGCCATATATCGCTTTCGAGTATTTTTCGTGAGTGAAAGTGATATATCGGCGTATATTGCAAACCGTGAGTTGAAACTCACCTCTACAATTTTTTTTGGCTCATGTGTTTTGCGTCCGTCCTACTCCCAAAGTTTTGGAATTTTTTAATCTCGTTTGTGCGGATTTCTACCGTATATCAAACAACAACAACAATTAATATTTGATTTCTATCGAGGGACTTTTCACTAGGAAACGACATCCAAAAATAAGAAATTTTACGAGCATATTGAGCTTACCGCTCGCTACCAAACAATACTTGTAGTTGCGAGTTCGAACCCACGGTTTGGGGCCTACCTCAATGTATCACTTTGTTGGCATTTTTCATGAATGAATGCAATGCAGAAAGTTTAGGAGCCCGACCCAATCACAAAGTTTAGTTTTTTTTTTTACCATCAATTGTGCAGTTTTCTCATGAATTTTTTTATGTTTTGAGTAAGTCTTCAATAGAGAACCCACTAGAAAAATTCGTAATTTTGCGAGTAGGTCGGTCTTGCCACTCACAAGTCATAGTAACTTGTAGTTGCGAGTTGTCACCCACAGTTTGCTATATGCATCCATGTATCACATTTCCCTTAATTTCAAGAGTGAAAGCGAGCGAGACACGACCGTATCTTGCAAACCGTGGATCGGAACTCGCTTCTACAAGTTCCGTTACCTTGTGTGCGGCAAGCCGGACCTAATCGCAGAATTTCGTATTTTTTAGACGTCTTTTTTTATGTTCTCACATATTTTGTTTCGTACGTATATATATATCACAATTGTTTGTTAACAAGATGTTTTATATATGATGTGTGTATTAATTTACCAAAAATATATTTTTTTTCCAGATGAATAACGATACGGAGAGTTCTGCTGCCGGCGATAATTTTGTGCGCGTAGAACAAATCATTAATTCCATGTCGTTAGTCGAAGAACATCTAAAACCAAAGTTAGGTATGACATTTCGAACTTTAGTTGCGGCCAAAAAATTTTATTTGTCAAATGCTCGTTGTGGGAGTTTTGCAATGCGTAAGGGTGGGAATAAATTAAAGGATGGGAATAAATCTTTCTAATAAAGCCGGGTTGTCGCCGAGTCAACATAGTGATGGTAGACGGGGAGCAACCTATAGAACGGATTACAAGGCTTGCGTTCGTGTAAAATTGAACGAAGCAAGTAATATGTGGGTGTTGTATTCATTTCATAAAGCACACAATCACGAATTCACCTCACTCGGTAGAAGGCATCTTTTGCCCCGAAACCGTTCCATGTCAAATACGGATAAAAGGATAATATATCTATTCAACCAAGCTAATATCCAGATATGTCGACAAATGCACTTCTTCGAAAGTGCTAGTGGTGGTCACGATCAAGTAGGATTCACCGAAAAAGATGTTAGAAATTTACTTAGAGATTCGCAAGAAGCATTGAAAGGACATGATTCTAAAATGCTAATTGATTTTTTTGAATCTAAGAAACAGACGGATCCTTCATTTTTTATGACATTCAAGTAGATTCCGAAGGGCGGTTGTCACATTGTATGTGGGTTGATGGTATTTCTAGGATGAATTATCAAGAATTTGACGATGTACTTTGATTTGATGCCACGTACAATACAAACTGGTATGGAATGTTATTTGTTCCCTTTGTTGGAGTGAATCAACATTGGCAATCGACTTTCATAGGAGGTGGGTTCATTCCAAATGAGACGGCCTCTTTGTTTGAATGGTTCTTTGAAAAGTGGTTAGGGGTTATAAATCGTGCTCCATCCGGTATCATCACCGATCAAGACCGTGGGATCGCCGCCGCAGTTAAGAAAGTTTACCTCCCAGACTCGGCATCGTTTTTGTATTTGTCACATATTGGATAAGTTACCGTGGGTGGTGTGTATGTCGAACGATGTCAACAAGTTTAGGGAATCTTTGAAGAATGTTATCTACAATTCCGAATATGTACATGAATTTGAAGAAAAATAGAATTTATTGATTTCAAAATACGGATTAGAGAGAACAAATGGTTGAATGATCTATTTGATATCCATGAAAATTGGGCACCCGTCTACGCTAAAGATTCTTTTTTGACCGGCATGTTGAGTAGCCAACGGGTTGATTCATCGCATTCTGCCTTGAAGCATCATAAAAAAAAGAAATATCCCTTACATGAATTTGCCATCATCTTCGACCGTTTTTTGGGAAGGCAAAGACACGATGAACTGAAAGAAATTCATCGTAACCGTGAGAAAAGACCAAATTTGAATAGCGAATGGGTTTCGGAGGCACAAATGGCAAAAACATACACTTTGAAAATCTTTTACAAATTCCAAGATGAAGTTACAAATAGCTTCATGTACAATGTGGCTTTTGTTGGCGATCTTGAGACACCGGATAGTTCAACCTTCCATGTGATACTGGAGAATCAGATCCGGCTCGCCTTCTTCAGTTATGCAAAATCAACGAAATTATTACATGTGCATGTCACTTCGACTTCATTGGCATTCATTGTAGACATATTTTAGCGGTTCTTCAGTCCAGCCATCACACTTTCCTTCTGGATGTATACATTAAAGGAAGATGGACCCGGAATGTGATGAGAAGAAGTTATACATCTGTTCCAACCGAACCTAATACCGAGAATTTTGCTTCTCGATATGTGAGTTGAGCTACCAAGTAAAACAGATTGTCGATCTTGGTTGTTCCTCCAATGAAAGTTACAAATACACGTTGGAAAATTTGCAGAAGATCATTGACAGCGTCTCTCGGCTACAACCCGGATTGGGTGAATAACCCGAACAGGCCTCACAACTGCATGAAAGTGCAGAACAGGGAGGTAGTACACAACCGGATGGTAGTGCACAACCGCATGGTAGTGCAAAACCTCATGATGAAGGCAGTGGACACATACCTACACGTGTAAGTGACCCACAATAATGCATGTTAAAGGAAGGGCCTCGCGCCAAAAGATTGAGGCCGATAAGAGAGCAACTTCGCATTAAAAAATCGAGATGATACCGAACATGCGGCATTGTGCAAATGAATCATGATTTAAGAAATTGTCCAACATTATTTGAGGGGTAAAACTCGTACTTTCTTTGTTTCTCCCTCTTTTAAGTTTATTATACTTCATTTATGGTAAATGAGTTTTTCACTAACAAAAACTTATCTTTGAATGAAGGCCAATCAATCCGCAAGAAGTGATTCCATCTGATGAAGAGAGTTCCGCCAAGAAATATGATGATCTACTGTGAATTGGAATTTTTTGATATAAAGTTTCAGTATATTAGATATTGATGCATGTGTTGTTAATTGGTTTTTGTTGTTAACTTTAAATGTTGTTGAGACTCAAGTGTTATTGGTTTGTGTTGATTGTTAATTTTGTTGTTGTTGTTGTTGAGAGATTGTAGCTGATGGGATTGTATATAGTTTTTGGGGGAGAATTTAGTGTAGCAGCTTTAGCTGCTATGTGAAATTGTAAATATTTTTTTTTCTTTTACTTAAGCCGTTGTTGAAGACAACGGCCTAGGTTGCATGTGAAAATTTTATCTTTGGATCAGTAGCTCTCTGTATTGGCCTATTGGAAAGGAGCAAATTTTTTCTAAACCTAGGCCGTTGTTGGAGATAACGGCCTAAGTTATAGCAGAAAATTTGAATTTTTTGGGTTGCTCTCTGACTTGACCAAGTTAAAAAGAGCAAGAAGTCAGAGAGCAACACCCTATTTTTTTAAAGCTTAGGCCGTTCTCCAACAACGACCTAGGTTATAGCCAAAAATTTAAAGTTTTTTCGTTGCTCACTGACTTGACCAAGTTAAAAAAAGCAAGAAGTTAGAGAGCAACACCCTATTTTTTTAAAGCGTACAACGGCCTAGGTTATAGCCAAAAATTTAAAGTTTTTGCGTTGCTATCATTTATATATTTTATTAATTTCTATTTTTATCCACCTAACTAACCAATATCAAATCATAAAGGTTAAATGTTCAAAAAAATACCAGAAAATAAAAGATGATCTTTTCATTTATAAAAATCAATTTTTTAAAATATATTCTTATCTTGTTCAACACTTAACCCCTAACCGTACTCCCCAAACCCATAATATTTCAGTTAGGGTTAGGGTAAGGTTAAGTTTATTGTTAACAGGGGTTAGGATATGGTAAAGGTAAGGTTAAGGTTAGTTTTAGTAGGGGTTAGGATAGGGTTAGGGTAAGGTTAAGGTAAGGTTATGAGTTGGGTTATGGTTGGGTTACGGGTGACTGTAGGGTTATGAGTAGGGTTATGGTTGGGTTACTGGTGAGTGTAGGGTTTCAACCCAAGTAGTAACTTCTAGGTTGATTGTCATTCTGTTTTTCTTCTATTTTTCAGTAATTTTAAAAGTTTATTCACTCTTTCTTTTATTTGCTTTACTTTTGTGGCTTTAGAATGCAAAATCTGTGACAAGTACAAAGGATCATGTGAATGGGAATGGAATGGAGTTTTAACAACTCATGGATTCCATAACAGCCATCACACTATTATATTTCACTCTACAAAGTGGGCATCACATGTAGATCCCCACATGTACAACCCAATAAGGGAAAAGATTCATTGCGCTTTAGAGCGAAGAGTCATCAGATCCAACTACTGAAAAGGACAAGTCCATAACTTACCTACTATTACATTTCACTCTACAAAGTGGGCACCACATGTAGATCCCCACATGTAGAACCCAAGAAAGAAAAAGATTCAGTGCACTTTAGAGTGGAGAGTCATCAGATCCAACTTGGGAAAAAGGACAAGTATTTATGGTTTTACCCTAAAAAGGACATTTTTTTTAACAATGTAGGGTTATAGTAGGGTTAATGTAAATATTAACCTAATTAATGATAACCCAAAACAACCTCTTACTACAAGTTTGATTCTTACAGAATTTAGAAGGTTTGAATTTCATTAGTAAACAGATGATCTATATACATTAAAATTTCCCAACAAAGAGTATATTGAAGGAGAAAAATTCTTGTGAACCTACCTTAACCCTATTCATAACCAAACACTCACCCCTAACCCTACCATAACCCTACTTATGAGTAGGGTTAGGGTTAATAGGCCATTTTTGGAATATTCAGATGGGTTTGAAAATTACAAGGGTTTTATTTTTGGCGATGAGTATTCGTGCCAATGGAAAAATGTGGGAGGTTATTCTGTAGGGAATCTACATGTGGTGCCCACTTTGTAGAGTTACATGTAATAGTAGGCAAGTTACGGAAACACATTTATTAGGAAAGAAGAATGTGCTTTTAGAATCGAAGAACAGAGATGGCAAGGCAGCGGGGCGGGGACGGGGGAGAGGAAGTGCAGGAAAGAGTTTTAAGATATAACCACCAACCCAAACCCAAACCCAAACCCATAACCCTACACTAACCCTTAACCCTACCATAACCCTAGCTTATCGTAATCCTACCCTAACCCCTGTTAACACTAACCCTAACCTTACACTAACCCTAGCTGAAATATTATTAGCACTTTGGGGGATATGTTTAGGGGTTAGGTGCTAAACTGGATAGTAGAAGAAATTACATATTAGGGGTAAAAATATATTTAAAAAATTGATTTTTACGAATGAAAAGTTCCTCTTTTATTTTCTGGTATTTTTTTTAACATTTTACCTTAACGTTTTTATATTGGTTAGTTAGGTGGCTAGGAAAGGAAATTAATAAAAAATATAAATGATGTACAATCATATGAATGCGTACTTTGTAGAGTTCAAGAGACACTGTTCGTAAAGAGTGGAGAGACAGTTGTAAAAAGCATAAATTTTTTTTTTGAAAAATTTAATATAGCTTTAGGCCGTTGTTGGAGACAACAACCTTAGTTAAGGAAAATAAATTGGTTGCTCTCTCACTTGTTTCTCCTTTTTTCTTGGCTAAGTCAGAGAGTAAGCAAAAAACTTCAATTTTTTGGCTATAACCTATGTCGTTGTTGGAGACAACGGCCTACGTTATAAAAAAAAAGGGGTGTTGCACTCTGACTTATTGCTCTTTTTAACTTGACCAAGTTGGAGAGTAAGCCAAAAACTTCAAATTATTGGTTATAACCCAGGCTGTTGTTGGAGACAACGGCTTAAGCTATAAAAAAAGGGGTGTTGCTATCTAACTTGTTGCTTTTTTTAACTTGGCCAGGTCAGAGAGCAAGCCAAAAACTTCAAATTTTTGGCTATGACCCGGCCTAAGCTATAAAAAAGGGGTGTTGCTCTCTAACTTGTTGCTCTTTTTAACTTGGCCAAATCAGAGAGCACCCCAAAAACTTCAAATTTTTGGCTATAACCTAGGTCGTTGTTAGAGACAATGGTCTAAACTATATAAAAAAGGAGTGTTGCTCTATGACTTGTTTCTTTTTTTAAAACTTGGCCAATTCAGACAGCAAGCTAAAAACTTCAAATTTTTGGCTATAACTGTAACACCTCGGATTTTAAAATATCGAAAATATTCGTTTTTATATTTTATAGGGGTGAGAATTATTTTAAGTGATATCTTATTGATACTGGTATGGATATTTTAATTGGATTGGTGTAGATGATATGTTGAAGCCATGAGTTGAGATTTTATGTGAAGAAATATTATTTACTTTATTTTATAATTTTGAAGGATTGTTATGAGATGATTTAATGTATTTTGTATTATTAGTATTATTAAAGTATAAAGTTGGTGTTTATTTGAAATATTTTAGGGTATTGGGGGTTTATTTGGAAATAGCCTTTAATTAATTATTATTATTATTAATCTTTTTACAAACCACCCTCCCCCCCCCCCCTCTCCTCCTTCCTCCTCCCTTCTTTTCTTTTTTTTTTCCATTCCCAATCGCAGAACCCTTTGGCCGAAACCCATCGGCTTCCCTCACTCCCGCTCAAATCCACTTGGATTCTTCACCAAATCCAAATTAAACTGAGGGGTATGTTAATTGAGGGGTTCTCTACATCGTGGAAGTGTCGGATTTTCGAAAGGATTTCGAAAAGGTATATCCTATTTTATTTATTCGTATAAAATTAAGTGTGGTTAGTTTTATTCAGTAGGATTAATATGGTAGAGAGATTTAGAGGTGTTGGAAGTGGAAGATTTGAGGAATTAGTGGATTGTTAGAGAAATTACAAGTTGTTAGTAAATTAAGGTTTTGGGTTTGTAAAATATATATATATATATATATATATATATATATATATATATATATGGGTAAAAGGGATATGAGCAACTTGCTCATTTACCAAAATGAGCAAGTGATGAGGTGGCATGCATGTGATTGGAAAATCCTAAAAGTGGTTAGATACTCAATGTATCACATGCATGCCACCTCATCACTTGCTCATTTTGGTAAATGAGCAAGTTGCTCATATCCCTTTTACCACATATATATATATATATATATATATATATATATATATATATATATATATATATATATATATAAGAATTATCTCTTGTATGGTGGTAAAAATTATAGTGAGCCATTAGAATAAAATGGGGAGTAGTAATTTTGGCATAAACTCGAACTATAGGGTTTATGAAATCGGGTAGAAAACTCGATCCAAATAATTATAGAAAATGCATATGAGGGTGTAGAGTATTATGAAAGTATTAATATGAATTTAGGATGATTTTTATAGACTTCCAGCTCAATTAAATTGAGTAAAATAGACTATAGGTGTAAAGTGCACGTCGGGAGTTTGGTAAAATGCCCGCGCGATATAGAGGTGAGAATTTGATGAATTCGGAGGTATAAATGAGTCTCATTATTGTTGTTAACCCTAATTTGTGATATTAGGACAAAGGGATTGAAGAAATTAGGAAATAGAAAATTTTTCTATTAGAAAGCCTCCGATCCATAGGTAAGTTCTTGTATTGGGGTTCGAATTTGAAATCCGTCGATGTAGCTCGCCAACGTATGTTATTTGTGACATGTGGGTGAAGACGGATTTGAATTTGGAGATCCATGGATCGAGTTTTGAGTTTCATGCTAATTGATCCTATAATTTCCTATTTAGGTGGAAAAAGTCGAACTTCGACTGGCTACAGGACGGACGTGGGACATCGTTTGCTCGATCCGTCAGGTGAGTATGTTGTATTTATAAATATTTTATATTATGGCCGAATTTCGTGGCCTTTTGATATGTTTTGTGGGATTTATGCCAAAAGTGGATTTTTATTGAAAATACGGATTTTTAAGGATCCAAAATGGGTTTTTGAGAGATGTGGTGAAAGTGAATATTTTAAGTATATAAAATCTATGGTATGGGTTATTGTGATGTGTTGAAGTATAAAAACTAATTATATTAGATTATTTATGCATATTTTTATCCAGTGCATATTTTGTGCATGTTTTGGGGCATATAGGCCCTTATAGATAATTATGATTACATGGAGCATGGTGTATGAGCTAGTATGCTATAACTAGATATTATAAGATTTAATTAGAGGAAATAAGTAATTTTGGCCCCTTTTTCTAGGAAACCTGCATGTGTGGTGTATATTTGTGAGATATATATAGCTGATTATGACGTGTGATGCAATAGTTGATGAAATTAATAATTGGGTACATGTTTATATTGTGATTATGTTTGAAGTGAATTAATGGGCAATAATATGATATTATTCTGTGATGAATTATATATTTTGATACGCTTACGATGCAGACCAGCACCTTATAATTCTTTTATTTATGATATAACTTGGTGTATGCCTATATGTAATTTAATGAAGTAGTAAATAGTGTAGTATTCATAATGGGTGATGTTATGGAAAAATAAATAACGTGGTGCATTCGTGATATGCAATAATATGACATGTTGGTTTATATGTTAAATGACTAGGTGTATGTATATATGTGATGTACTGAGATGATAATTATATCGTGGACATCAGATGTGCGTCAAATGCAAGATAAAAGATAAGATGGTAAGTGCTAATTAAATGTGTTATTAATACACGTGACTAAAATCAAAGTGGTAGCTATTCTTGAATTCAAAATTATAATGTTTTGGAACATAGTAAGATGGAAAGATGAAATGAATAATGCTAATAACAGATGGTTTTGTTGACCAGTACCTACAGCAATCCTGGGGGTTTGGGCTAGACCTCCTAATACCCAAGGACCGGCTTGGGGTGCGGTGTTTTTCCCTCTTGGCTTCGGCTGGGAGGAAGTACCCAGTTTATCTGGGGTGCGGTGTTTTATCGCCTAAGCTATCGGCTTGAGGCCCGGTTTCCATCGCTGACAGCTGTCACGAGGAAGTACCCAGTTTACCTCGGGTGCGGTGTTTTCCCTCCTGACTATCGGCTGGGAGGAAGTACCCAGTTTACCTGGGGTGCGGTGTTTTTTCCTCGATGACAGACGTCTCGAGAAAGTACCAAGTTTATCTGGGGTGCGGTGTTCCCTCGCTAGTTCGGCTAGGAGGAAGACGTAGCCTCGGACCAGTAAGACTCTGTGTGAGCATCGGTCTGCGTGTTTTACTGGGCTGTCGGTTTTCATTATATTAGGATACTGTGGCTTACTGATCGACAAACTAATAAAATAACTAAGTGTTAATAAAAATGTGAAAGTACAGAAAGCAAATTGTGAATTGTGGATGAGAAAGAAAGTAGTTGTGAATGAAGTAAATGTGAAGGAAAACGAGTTATAAGTTAGTGTATGAAAAGAAGTGATAAATGTAATACGTGGTTAATTTAAAATAAAAATAATAAAAGAGACAAGTGTTCTTATGAATAGTACGAAGTAATTGTATTATGTATGTGATCATTAAAGTAAAATACAGTTGATATGAGTTGTACCTTGGAATTGGGTCAAGGAACTACCTGCCCGCTATTTATGTGGAAATGGTGGGAACTACCTGCCTTGGCATAATTCGCAAGGTGAGTTGGTATGATAGTGGTAATGTGTAGAACCCCGTATTTTCAAATATTATTTTAATTATTTGAAAATGAATTTAAATATTTTTTGAGGATTTAAATAAATATTTTCTAAGAAATTTATCTTTTGTACACGTGCAAAACACGTGCAAATGACTTTTCAGAAGTTTGAAAAATTTAGTTTTCCTTATGAAAAATCATTGTTTATTATTTGAAAATTATTTAATATTTTTCCAGATTTTTCTGAAATTAAATGTGCGTATTTGCAATTTTTGAGAAAAGAAGGACTTATTTGCAAAATTGACATTTTGAGGGTTTAAAGCGCAAAAATGCATTTGCTGGACATTCCGATCAGTATTTGTTGAAGTTTAAAAAATATATTTTTCTATTAGATCCTAACTTAAATGATATTTGATTCAAATTTCAAGAATAGAATTATATATGCAAGATGTATTTTGGAAAGGAGTATTTTGCAAAAGAGGGAATATAACCCTAATATTCTATCCGGCATATATAAGGGAAATCCTTTTCCCAGCCGTCATTGAGAACTCACAGAATTTTGAGATTTATTTTGAGGAGCAAAAAGGAGGATTCTTGGATCTAGCAAGGAGAAAGCTTTTGGCGGATTTTCATCAAAACAAAAGTGAGTGGTTTGTTTTGTTGTTTTGTTTTGCTTTGCTTGTTTTGTTTGTCTTGATTGATGAATGACGTAAGGTCTTGTTATGCTTGTTTGTGATCATTATGCCATTATTTTGTTAGTCCCATTGAGTGTATGGTATGGATCTTTAATTTGTTATGGAGGATGAGAACTCTTATTGATATTTGAACTATGTATGAGAAAATATTACGATTTGTTGAGGAAATGTTGATCGATGAGATCGTATTGTTGGGAGACATATTAAGAATTGATTTTGGTTGTGATTAGATGGTAAACACCTGGACCTTATGGTTGTAAATCAGATTTGGATTAAGTTATGGAAGACATTTTGTTGAGAAAAAACCCTAGGAGAATTAAGAATTGAGATCATGAGAATATGAGATTGGAGAAATTGATTGATTGAGTAATGTAACCAGGATGGAGATTATTGAGAATTGTTTATTTGCCTGGATATAAATTAAAATTTTATGATCGATGAATCTTTAGAATACTCCAGTTTGATTTGTGTTCAGACCTATACTTTTTGTAAGTCTGTAGCCGACAGTCGACTGGACTGCTAAGAAGTCGACTGGTACGAGCCTACTGTGTATTTTTGAGTCTTGAGATTTGTTCGGGATAGTCGACCTAGACTGAGGTCAGTCGACTGATCCTCTGTTTGTGATTTTGTTCAGTCCTTTCGGGACAGTCGACCTATGACCTTTCAGTCGACTCAAATACTTAGATTATTTTGATGAGGACTATTTGAATTTGACTTGGGGCAGTCGACTGATGACTTGTCAAGCCGACTGGTCATGCCTTAGATTATTTTTGTAAAATGTTGGGATATGTCCTCTGGACAGTCGACTGGTCCTTTATGCAGTCGACTGGTCCTGAAGGATCCTTGTATTTGTTTTTGAGATCTTCTGTTTAGTGTTTGATTTTGAGATGTTTGTTCAGTCTTTGATTTTGAGATGTTCAGTTAAGAACATGATTTTGAGATATTTTGTTGAGCCACTTGTTTAGTGGAAATTTGTTCAGATATTTGTTTTTGAGCCTCTAGAGGTAGGTGACCCTAGTATACCGATGGTTGTTCAGTTATTTGTTGAGGCCCATCGAGGCAAATTTTTAGTTATTCAGATTTTTAGCCCGGTAGGGTACACTACTCTAGGAGATTTGTTCAGTAACCCAAATTGATAAGGACAGGCATTAGTAGTGTCATGACGAAAGGGAACTTAAGTTATGCACCTCAGTATGGCTTTTGATGTAGGATTTAATCTCCTGAATTATCCAAGTAGTTAACTTGTGATGTGTGACTTATCTCCGGAATTATCCAGGTAGTTAACCTGTGATGCGAGGTATTTCTCCTGAATTATCCAAGTAATTATCTTGTGATGTGGGATTGAACTACGGAATGATCGGAGTCGAGGCGACGCTTTTGGGATATTATTGTGATAAGGAATCTATGTTTAGATGTGGGATGATCTCCTGAATTATCCAGGGAAAATACCTGTGATGTGGGATCAATCTCCGGAATGATCAAGCATGGGCAAATTATCATAGTTTATCTTCATCTCTAAGTAGTCATCGTTGTCAGCATGTAGTCATGATGTTTTCTTGAATCACTTTTATGCATTCGGATTTCCTGTTTTTACACACTTGGCTTTTGGTTTTGGTATCACCCATTATACTTTTGTCGTACTTCATACTTTAGTGTTTGATTATTATTTGTAGGATATTATGTTTTAAGTTCATTTATGCTATTTGTTTGATTTGTTACCACTCACACCATTTATGGCTGACCCCGTAGTTTTGGGGTTAGGGTTCAACTCTAGCCTCACATGTTGCAGGTTATTGCTTAGATTGGAGGTTGGATGCTTGAGTGGGCAGTTTGAGATAATTGGATTATTTAGTGATTGGTGTAAAACTGTAAAGGATATTTGAGATCATTATTGAGTTGTAAATAAAATATTAATGTGTGTTGAGATGTTTGGACTTCCGCTGTAAATGTAATAATTGTTGTAATAAAGAAGAAAAATTTTAGTGGTGTTGTTGGTGTTTATTGTTGTATTGAAGTGGATTGCTGGGATTTCGCCACTTATTTTCTAAGCTCTCATATTAGAAATTTGGGGCGCTACATAATGATTAATGGAAATGAAGAATTAAGTAAAGTGAAGATGATAAGTGATTGAAGTGAATTAATAACCAAGCTATCGGCTTGAGATGTGATGTGATATTACCCAAACTGTGTGTTTGGGGTGCGGTGATTATTACCCAAGCTATCGGCTATGGGGTGTGATATGTTGTGGCCCCAGATTGTGTTTGGGGATTAAGTGAAAATGATAATAAGATTTATTATTTATAAGAAAAAGAAATTACTAAAGTGGTATAATGAAATGGGAATGAGCTATAAAACAAGTTTTCGTTGTAATGAGTATAAGCATTCTATCAATAATGTGTAAATGATGTGATGAGATGTGAGAGCATTGCAATAAGCAATAAGATGTTATATTTGCGTCATAAGATATGAATAAATGTGGTATTATGAGAATAGAAGCATTTGTAAGAAGTGATACTTGATAGGGCATAATAAAATAAATACCCGCATTATGAGATTGGTTATGAAAATGGTTATTAAGAGAGTATGTTGTATTATGAGTTGTATTCATATAAATGGTTATTAATGAAAGGAGTAATAACATCATATAGTTATATTCATATAATGCTATTATGACGATGCTTGTGGAAGAATGAATATTTGGGTTAGAAAATTTTAAATGGAAAAGTAAAGGATTGTATGAGTATTCATACTATACGGATGTACAATAAGTATATATATATACGAGGTTGAGGTGAAGTATATTATGAAATGTGGGAAGTTATGGATAATTAAATAGTTGAATTCAGGATTGGCAAAGTATTTGATATATCGTCGTATTGATGATGTTGCTGTGTTCAGGATTCAGGTTGCATTATCTTAACTTGGTATTTGTAAGTTTAAATTATTTTCTTTATACTATTTTAATTTGTGATTAGATTAATAACTATACTCACACCAGAAATGGCTGACCCCTTAGTGTTTGGGGGGTTAGGGGAGTCTTAGGACTATCATAGATCCCCTACTGTTACAGGTTCTCATCAGTGCAGAGGTGAGGCATGGGTTGGTAGGATGAAGTTTTATTTTAAAAATTTGTACTAATTAGTTATGTGAATAGTAAAATTTATGATCTAAATTGTATTATGGATGTATAAGCATGTATATGACGATGATGAGTATAGTGTGGGATGGTATGGTATGTTTGTGATCCGTACCCATCTCGTTGTGGAGTACCGGCTCTGTGGTAGGTTTTACAGAGATTTTTCTAAAATTTTACCTCGTTTTTCAAAGAAATTTATAGTTTTTATTTGATATTTGATAATTCGTTATGAGTTTGGCCCCCAGAGCATTATATTATATTGCCTGTGTGTTTCTGCTCATTTTGGCCTGGGGAGTCCGTGAAATTATTGCATGTATTGTGAGGTACGAAATTTTGAGCAGAATTCCGTAAGCTATTTGTATTTCGGGGAAAAATTTACAGGGGAAACTCTGCCAAAATTTTCCTTGAAATATATCTTTCTTAGTTTATGTTTAAAGTGATAGAAATTGAAATAATTGAATTTGGAGAAAAAAAAACTTTTGGGGTGTTACAATAACCTAGGCCGTTGTTTCAACGGCCTAAGCCATTAAAAAAAGGGGGTGTTGCTCTCTGACTTGTTGCTCTTTTTAACTTGGCCAAGTCAGAGAACACCCCAAAAACTTTAAATTTCTGGCTATAACCTAGGCCGTTGTTGGAGACAACGACCAAAACTTAAACAAAAAAAATGATGTTGCTCTCTGACTTATTGCTCCAATACAGAGAGGTACTGATCCAATTTTTTTTTTCAACAACGGCCTAGGTAGAAAAAAAAATTTAAGTACAATTTCACAGCTGCTACACTTCAATCACCCCCCCAAACTATATACATTACCATCAGCTACACTCTCCAAATAAATTTCTACATACAGCCTCCAACAATAACAACATAATTTACAAATATCAGGTAATAACAACAACATCAACAACACTTAAACTGGCCAACAATAATTATCATATAATAAGTTACAACAGAAAAAAAACAAAAATTCAATAAAATACTACAAAAAAATACTGTATCGGGAATTAGCTAAGCACCGGACGTGTAAGTTTGTGGTGGCTCGCCTCTTCCGAGCAGGATTTCGTCGCCGGTATGGAGATGACACCTCAGTAATTTCTTTTTCTTCTCCCTCCTCTTGTACGTCTCCAACAAACCTTTCTTGATTCTCTTCTTGTTGCTCTTCGTCTTGAGGTGGAGATCTAGCTTGTTGTTTTCGTTGTTGCCCCGGGGTAGATGACCTACTCCTCATGCTCTTACGTCACTCCAAACGTATGGTTCTATCCAAATATCGTTGCACAGCTTCACCCTCTCCCAAAAAATCTAAATTGGTTCGACATGAAGAGAGCATCTTCTGAGCGAACTTCTTCATAGGCGTGTCAGCATTACTTTTGATTACCTTCGCGTATTTTTTTACCATGTCCAACGTATTATCGATCTAAAACAAAAAACAAAAAATAATTAAACACATTCAGATATGTAAACAATTTAATCACTTTAAATATAACGAACATTCAACAAAATTTGAACATTATACTCACCAATGTACGTATAGCTGAGGCCTTCGGTTGGAACATAGATTGTGAACTAGAATAGGCGGGTAGTGATTCAATCTCCCTCTCCTCAATTGGTACTTGCATACCAGCAGGTAGTTCTGTATCGGAAGAGATGTCCAAACGTGTCATTAATCTGAACCATTACATGTACTTTGCTTGCAGTGTGTCATCGTACCCTGGAACATTAACAATTACAAGTTCAAACCGTCACTCGTTCCATTCTGCAACGTGAACACAGTGGAAATCTGCCCAATCATGGGTAGACATACGACCAGTACCCCTCACGGCATGTAACTCATGGTTGTATAAATTTGCCCAGCTTGGGGGCCTATTTTGTTGAAGACCGAACTGCTGAAGGACTCTCTCTGGCCGCGGAAGCTCCACTATACCAAAGTTGATGAGTGGAGCCTTCGTCATCTACAACTGTGACCTGGTCACTACGATCGGTGGTAGTCTTCCAACCCTCTCGGGTGTATACGGCACCCAAATCACAACACACATGATACAAAAATTGTACATTCTCTAAATTGAAGACTACTACGCATAGTACAAAAAATCAAACTCAAAAACTGAAAAAATGTTCAATAAATTAACATAGTTCATTATACTAAATTGTGAAAAAGTGACTACTTAGTCCAGAGAGAGAGAGAAAGAGAGTTGTTGAAGATGTGAGGAGCCGCTGCTGTAGACGAACAAGTTGTAGAGTCTACGGTATCGTAGAATTTGTGCCAGGGTTCGGGTGAGTTGGGGAGATTTCGGATTGGGTTAGGGTTTGGGGTATTCGGGAGAGGGAGAGATAGATAGAGATAGATCGAGAAGAGGGGAGATCGAGAAGAGTTTCAGATCGAGAGAGAGGAGGTTGGAGTAGAGCTAGGGTTTGGGGAGCTCCAGATAGAGAGAGAGAGTTGTCGAAGAGTTGTGAGGGTGATGGCTCAGATCTGAGTATGTACAGATCTGAGTATGTACAGACTTAGGCCGTTGTTGGGAACAACGACTTAGGTTGAATTGTTTTATAAAAAAAATAACCTAGGCCATTGTTCCCAACAACGGCCTAAGTATAATTTTCTTCAAAAAAAAACTTCAAACAATCTAGGCCGTTGTTCTTAACAACGGCCTAAGTATAAGTTTTCCCAAAAAAAACTTCATGCAAAAAAAACACTGTCTGAAACTTTTTTTCCCGTAAAGTTCCAAAATTGCCACTCCGCTTTTAGAGCCGTTAGTGGGAGTATTTAGTGGGTTTTGATCTGAGCCGTTGATGAAGATCATGGGCGATCCAATGGCTCAGATCTGAGTTTCCAACCCATTGAAAACACACCCGTTTTCAGTGGAGTATTTGCACGCACGCGCACGCGCGCGCACACACACACACACACACACACACATAGAGAGAGAGAGAGAGAGAGAGAGAGAGAGAGAGAGAGAGAAATAATTAAATAAATAAAGGAGTTGTTTTGGGGGTGGATTTGAATTTGAGTTTTGGGGAAAAACTTTTTTTTGGGGGGGGGGAGGGGGTTGTAAGATTAGATCTGGGAGTTTTATTTTGGGGGGATTGAAGGAGAGTTACTTGATAGCTTCTTTGTGTTTTATTATATAGATGAGATTAGGGGTGGGCATCGATCGGTATCCGACATAATATAGATTATCCACCACCGATCCAAAGGAGATCGGTTTTTTAATTTTCTCATCCGCAACCAATCCGAATCTTAATTGGATCGGTTTCCATCCAAGCCGATTAAGCTCAGTTTGGATTGGATCGGATGGTCGGTTTGGCGTGCTACTTTTCACCTTCAACATTATTCATAATTTTGTTGAAATTTAAAAGACGAATTTCAATCAAACTTAAGAAACAACCTGCTATTTGTTATTCAGAAATCAGTTTAAAATGAAGATTCATAAAACCACAAGTTGATAATAAATTTTGCATTAGTTGTTTGAGATGATGACGTTTAAATGAGTGAGATAAAGTGCTTTTTCACTTGCATACTTCTGTAATCTTAGTTTATCATAAAAGAAACATCAATAACCATAGCTAATTGAATTTCAGGTACAATAAAAAAGGATTTAGAAAATAATTTTTGCTTGACTTGATTAAAGTAACTACTAAATGTTACATCAACTTCATGATTCTATTAAGCTGGGCAACACTGTAAATCAAGCATCTCTCAATAACATAACACACAGGATTATGAAGAATCAAAATATAGGTAGAACAACTGCTCGGTTTGTATTAAAGAAATTAAAGAAGAGTACTGTTTGTATCTCCAATAAAATGAGAAATTACTATTTGTATATTCAAGAAATTAAAGGAGAACTAGATTTTTTATGGACTTATGCATAGAGGTACGACCGGTTCGGTTTCATCGGTTATTTGAAAGCCTCATCCAACAACCGAACCGGTCCAGTTGGTTATTGAAGATCAAGAACCGGACCAACCCAAATTCCTAATTGGTTTGGTTAAAAACCAGTCGGTTCGGGCTGGATTGGTTCGGATTGGTCGCGACGAAGGGTCTGATCTCTAGCCTTCAGCGGACGATGCTATCAGTTAGATAATCGAAGTCCATACTGGACGATTTCGAGCATAAAGAGAGTTTCACATGGCGAGGATGTTCGGATAATAGTTGTACACCCCTAGTTAAGATAAAGAGAAGAAAGAAAGAAATTTAATGTAGAGTAGTAGGTAGAATTGTTTTATTGGATAGTGTAAAAAGATAGGAGAAATCCAAATTCAAGCAAAAAATAGCTAAACAAATTACGTGAACAATATGTATTCTTAGATTTTTTTTCGTACGCTATTCTTACAACTGACCAAACACCCCGAGGTAAAACTTCTCTCTTCTGCCTTGCCAGTGACAGATGTGACAAATGAAGATTTTACGCAACAAGCTTGACCATGAATCAGGAAGTAAGATTATTAATCATTATTTTTATCATATTTATGTTGTCGTTATAAGAGGAAAATTTAATGCACGAGGGTGTAGCATGTGTACACGGTCGTATGGGAGCAGACAACGATAGTCTCGGATATTTCCATGAAGCTAGCGCCTTGCAAACATGGGTGATTGTTTTACTTCTAAATAAATATTTGTCTTTATATTTTTATAATGTTCATAGATCTAACTGTCAAACCGTAGTGATAGAGAGATTCCTCCCTACTACCTCTACTACCTCTGCATACGTCATTTAATTTTTTAATTGAGAAAAAGAGCCTCATATTTTTTGGACAACAATTTTTTATTTTTTTATATAGAATAGCTTACTCATATTATAAAATTTTATATAAACGATCCAAACCATTAATTAAATTAATATTATTATTAAATGCGTGCATGCAAAAAATCATGTTATTTGAAAGTTTCTTTTTCTTATACATCGTATAATGCAAATTTATTATATTATTGAAAAACCGTTTATTTTGAAAAAAATAATTTTTGAAAAAATAATTCTTATTCTTCTTGTTGTTCGTTATTCTTTACTGTATACAACTATATATAAGGATTATATTCTTGAAGAAAAATAAAAGAGATTGAGAGAAGATTGGGAGGATGAGAGATTTGGGAAATCTGTTTCTTATATTAGGAAACAGAATATACAATTACTATATTTCAACACTCCCCCTCAAGTTGGTACATAGATATCGAGCATGCCTAACTTGTCAACAAATTTCAAGAAGAGCCGAGTCGAAACGGCCTTGGTTAGGATATCTGCGAGTTGATCTTCTGACTTCACTTTGGATATCTCAATAACTTTCTCATCTAATTTTTCTTTGATGAAGAATCTGTCCACCTCTACATGTTTCGTTCTATCATGCTGAACTGGATTAGCCACAATATCACACGCCGCTTGACTGTCACAATACACCTTCATAGGTTCCTTTGAACCATAGCCTAAGTCCTGCAACAGGAGTTTTAGCCATAAAACTTCGGTTATACTTAAAGCTACTCCGCGATACTCAGCATCTGCACTAGAGCGTGTAACAACATTTTGCTTCTTGCTCCTCCATGTAACTAAATTTCCTCCAACAAATATGAAATATCCTGAAGTGGAGCACCTATCGATTGTAGATCCTGCCCAATCAGCATCAATATATGCCTCAACCTTCAAGTGAACATATTTCGCAAATAAGACTCCCTTTCCTGGGGCTGACTTAATGTATCTCATAATTCTCATTACCGTATCCATATGTTGTTCCCGATGTGCATACATAAACTGACTTACCACACTTAAAGTATATGACAAATCTGGCCATGTATGTGCAAGATACATTAATCGTCTAACCAATCTCTGATATCTATCCTTATCACAAGGCACTTGATCAGCTTCGTTGCATAATTTCAGTCCTTCTTCCAATTGTGTACTAATCGGTTGACAAGCGGACATTCCAGTTTCCTTCAATAAATCCAGAGTATATTTTCTTTGAGAAAGAAATATCCCCTTTCTTGAGCGAGAAACTTCAATACCAAGGAAGTATCTCAAAGATCCAAGATCTTTCATTTCGAACTCTTGTGGCAAGTAGTTCTTTAATGCCTTCATCTCCTCAGGATCATCTCCAGTTACTATCATATCATCAACATAAATAATAAGAGCAGTAATTTTACCTTCTTTTCTTTTTAGGAATAGAGTATGATCAGAATTACTCTGATCGTATCCGAATGTCCTCATTGATTTTGTAAATCTCCCAAACCAGGCTCTTGGCGACTGCTTCAGTCCATACAATGCTTTCTTCAGACGACATACTTTGTTGTTGTGTTGAACTGGTCTGTTCGACCCTGGTGGAAGATCCATATAGACTTCTTCTGTCAATTCCCCATGCAAAAATTCATATAGCCTGGGCATGAATGTGAGATAACCGGTAGGTGGCTAGGAGTCAGTGCCGAGCGCCGAACCGGGTGTGCCGAGCCCGGAATGCCGAGCCAGGAGCACAGAGCCTGGGCAAGACTGTGAGATAGCTAGTTGGTGGCTAAGAGTCCGTGCGTAGCGTCGAGCCCGGAATGCCGAGCCTGAAGAGTCGAGCCATGAGAGAGGAGCCTGGGCAAGACTGTGAGCTAGGAGTCTCTACCGAGCGCCGAGCTCGGAGTGCTGAGCCTGGAGGGCCGAGCCTGGGCAAGACTGTGAGATAGCCAGTAGGTGGCTAGGAGTCTGTGCCGAACGCCGAGCCTGGAGTTCCGAGCCCGGAATGCCGAGCCTGGAGGGCCGAGCCAGGAGAGCGGAGCCTGGGCAAGACTGTGAGATAGCCAGTTGGTGGCTAGGAGTTAGTACCGAGCGCCGAGCCCGGAGTGCCGAGCCCAGAATGCCTAGCGTGGAGGGCCGAGCCAGGAGAGCAGAGCCTGGGCAAGACTGTGAGATAGCCAGTAGGTGGCTAGGAGTCAGTGCCGAGGGCCGAACCAAGAGTACCGAGCCTGGAGGGCCGAGCCTGGGCAAGACTGAGATAGCAGTTGGTGGCTAAGAGCCTGTACCGAGCGCCGAGCCCGGAGTGCCGAGCCCGGAATGCCGAGCCTGGAGGACTGAGCTAAGAGAGCTGAGCCTAGGCATGACTGAGATAGCTATTAGGTGGCTAGGAGTCAGTGCTGAGCGCCGAGCCCAAAGTGCCGAGCCTGGAGGGCATGACTGTGAGATAGCCAGTAGGTGGCTCGGAGTCAGTGCCGAGCCTGGAGGGCCGAGTCTGGGCAAGACTGAGATAGCCAGTTGGTGGCTAGGAGTCTGTACAGAGTGCTGAGCCCGGAGTGCCGAGCTCGGAGTGCCGAGCTAGGAGAGCTGAGCCTGGGCAAGACTGAGATAGCCAGTTGGTGGCTAGGAGTCAGTGCAGAGCGCCGAGCCCGGAGTGTCGAGCCTGGAGGGCCGAGCCTGGGCATGATTGTGAGATAGCTAGTAGGTGGCTAGGAGTCAGTGCCGAGCGTCGAGCCTGGTGTGCCAAGCCCGGAATGCCGAGCCTGGAGGGCCGAGCCAGGAGAGCGGAGCCTAGGCAAGACTGTGAGATAGTCAGTAGGTGGCTCGGAGTCAGTGCCGAGCCCAGAGTGCCGAGCCTGGAGGGCCGAGCCTGGGCAAGACTGAGATAGCCAGTTGGTGGCTAGGAGTCTGTACCGAGTGCCGAGCCCGGAGTGCAGAGCGAGGAGGGCCGAGCTAGGAGAGCTGAGTCTGGGCACGACTGAGATAGCTAGTAGGTGGCTAGGAGTCAGTGCCGAGTGCCGAGCCCGGAGTGCCGAGCCTGGAGGGCCGAGCGTGGGCATGACTGTGAGATAGCCAGTAGGTGGATAGGAGTCAGTACCAGCACCGAGCCTGGTGTGCCGAGCCCGAAATGCTGAGCCTGGATGGCTGAGCCAGGAGTGCAGAGCCTGGGCAAGACTGTGAAATAGTCAGTTGGTGGCTAAGAGTCCATGCCTAGCGTCGAGCCCAGAGTGCCGAGCCCGGAACCGAGCCTGGAGAGCCGAGCCAGGAGAGCGGAGCCTGGGCAATACTGTGAGATAGCCAGTTGGTGGCTAGGAGTCAATGTTGAGTGCCGAGCCCGAAATGCCAATCCCGGAATGCCGAGCCTGGAGGGCCGAGCCAGGAGAGCGGAGCCTGGATAAGACTATGAGATAGCCAGCAGGTGGCTAGAAGTCTCTGCTAAGCGCCGAGCCCGGAGTGCCGAGCCCGGAAGGCCGAGCCTGGGGAAGACTGTGAGATAGCCAGTAAGTGACTAGGAGTTAGTGCTGAACGCCAAGCCTGGAGTGCCGAGCCTAGATGGCCGAGCTAGGAGAGATGAGCCTGGGCAAGACTGAGATAGCCAGTAGGTGGCTAGGAGTTCGTGCCGAGCATCGAGCCCGGAGTGCTGACCCTGGAGGGCCGAGCCTGGGCGAGACTGTTCAATAGGAGCCCCCCTTGTCGAGCATCTAGGTTCGGGAGACGAGCCCCTCACTTGTTGGAAAAGCAAGGGGCTCGCAGTGACATCCGAGCACCGAGCCCCAAGCCGTTTGAGAGAAACTTTTTGGGGCTTGGGGTGACATCCGAGCGCCGAGCCCCAAGCTGTTTATGGAAAATTTTTTAGGCTCGCGGTGACATCTGAGCGTCGAGCTTCATGTCATTTAGGAGAAACTTTTTGGGGCTCGCGGTGACATCCGAGCGTCGAGGGTCAGCAGACGAACCCTCTCACTTGTTGGAAAAACAAGGGGACATCGAGATCTGTGGAGTATGGACTCTCCTTGCCGATCATTGAGATCTGTGGAATGTGGACTCTCCTTGCCAATCATCGAGATCTGTGGTGTATGGAGTCTCCTTACCGAGCATCGAGATCTGTGGTGTATGGAGTCTCCTTACCGAGCATCGAGGGTCGGCAGACGAGCCCCCTCACTTGTTGAAACGGCAAGGGGACGTCGAGGTCCTGTTCAGTAGGAGCCTGCCTTGCCGAGAGTCGAGGATCGAGAGATGAGCCCCCTCACTTTTTGTAAAAGCAAGGGGTCTTCTTGCCGACCGGCGACCCCCTCACCGGTTGGAAAAGCAAGGGGTCTTTTTGCCGACCGTCGACCCCCTTACTTGTTGGAAAAGCAAGCGGACGTCGAGGTCCTATTTAGTAGGAGCCCGCCTTGTCGAGCGTCGAGGGTCGGGAGACGAGCCCCCTCACTTATTGGAAAAGCAAGGGGTCTTCTTTCCGATCGGTGACCCCCTTCTTGTTGAAAAAGCAAGAGGTCTTCTTGCCGAGTGTCGAGGGTCGGCAGACGAGCCCCCTCACTTGTTGGAAAGCAAGGGGTCTTTTTTACCGACCGTCGACCCCCTCACTTGTTGGAAAAGCAAGGGGCTCGCGATGCCATCCAGGCTCCGAGCCTCCCATTCAATAGAGGAGGATTTTGGGGCTCGCGGTACCATCCGAGCTCAGAGCCTCCTGTTGAATAGAGGAGGATTTTGGGGATCGAGCTCCGAGCCTCCTGTTGAATAGAGGGGGATTTTGGGGCTCGCGGTGCCCTTTGAGCTTCGAGCCTCCTGTGAAATAGAGGAGGATTTTGGGGCTCGCGGTATTATCCGAACGTCGACACTCTGGACTAGTTTGGAAAAGCATGGAGGATTTTGAGGCTTGCGGTACCATCCGAGCTCCGAGCCTCCTGTCGAATAGAGGAGGATTTTGGAGCCCCCACACCATGGGGAAAGCCAGTGATGGGTGTGGCTGTAGGTCGTCGCCGAGCTTCATGGTCGAGTGGCTTTGAAGAAAGTCACGGCCTTGCTCGGGGCCGACGACAAGCCCCCACACTTTTTCTAAGGAATATGGCAAGGGTGTAGATGGCGGTTGCCACCGAGCGCATAGGTTGATGGTTTTGAAAAGGCCCAAACCATGCTAGGGACAGATGCCGAGCCCCCACACCATGGGAAAAGCCGGTGATGGGCGTGGCTGTAGGTCATCGTCGAGCTTAACGGTCGAGTGGCTTTGAAGAAAGCCACGGCCTTTGTAACGCCCCGCACTCAACTCGTACGCACACAATTAACTAAATTCTAGCCACGCCCACCACATGCTACCTCAAAAGGGTGTCCGGACATTGGGTACCCTTAATCCTTGGCTTTCCTAATATATCTCTCATTTTCTTCTCCTATCCCACCGATATGGGATTTAATCCCCAAGGTCAACCGGTCAAACCACACACCATACACACATTCCATCTTTCATTCATTCAATCCTTCCTTAAGCCCCATAGATAATCTCATAGGCCCATCACTTCATTAATTCCCATAGGATCTTCTATAGTCCACACTAATTAATACCAACTCCACTTCCTTTCTTTTCCTTCTTTCTTTTCCATTTCACCTTCCCTTTCTTTCTACTTAGTATTATACTAAGTATATACTATACTAGTATATATACTCTCTAGAAATACGGGGTCTCACATTCACCCCTCTTAAGAATTTAACGTCCTCGCTGAATACGGGACGTGCAATCTAGCACAGGATTTTCTTTCTAGTCGAATGTAGACTTATCTTCTAATCGCTGCCCTCCCAGGGTCTTACGCATCTCATACATATATATTGCGTCCCACGCACTTCCTATATACAAGTCCTACATTCGATGTCGAAAGTTGGCTCTAATACCATCTGTAACGCCCCGCACTCAACTCGTAAACATACAATTAACTAAATTCTAGCCACGCCCACCACAGGCTGCCTCAAAAGGGTGTCCGGATGTTGGGTACCCTTAATCCTTGGCTTTCCTAATATATCTCTCATTTTCTTCTCCTATCCCACCAATATGGAATTTAATCCCCCAAGGTCAACCGGTCAAACCACACACCATACACACATTCCATCTTTCATTCATTCAATCCTTCCTTAAGCCCTATAGATAATCTCATAGGCCCATCACTTCATCAATTTCCATAGGATCTTCTATAGTCCACACTAATTAATACCAACTCCACTTCCTTTCTTTTCCTTCTTTCTTTTCCACGTCACCTTCCCTTTCTTTCTACTAAGTATTATACTAAGTATATACTATACTAGTATATATACTCTCTAGAAATATGGGGTCTCACAGCCTTGCTCGGGGCCGACGACGAGCCCCCATACTTGTTCTCAGAAAGACGGTACGGGTATAGCTGGCGGTTGCCGCCTTGCGCATAGGTTGATGGGCTTGGAGAAGCCCAAACAATGCTCGGGGCAGATGCCGAGCCCCCACACTGGAGAGAAAGGCGGTAATGGGCGTAGCTGAAGATCGTCGCCGAGCGTATCGATCGAGTGGCTTTGAAGAAAGCCACGGCCTTGCTCGGGATCGATGACGAGCCCCCACACTTCTTCTCAGGAAGACAGTACGGGTGTAGGTGGCAGTTGCCGTCGTGCGCATAGGTTGATGGGCTTGAAGAAGCCCAAACCATGCTCGAGGCAGATGCCGATTCCCCATACTGGGGAGAAAGGCGGTAATGGGCGTAGCTGAAGGTCATCGTCGAGCGTATCGGTCGAGTGGCTTTGAAGAAAGCCACAACCTTGCTCGGGGGTCAACGACGAGCCCCCACACTTGTTCTCAGGAAGACGGTATGGGTGTAGCTGGCGGTTGCCATCGTGCGCATAGGTTGATGGGCTTGAAGAAGCCCAAATCATGCTCGAGACAGATGCCGAGCTCCCACACCAGGAAAAATGCGGTAATGGGCGTAGCTGAAGGTCGTCACCGAGCGTATCGGTCTAGTGGCTTTGAAGAAAGCCACAGCCTTGTTTGGGGTCAACGACGAGCCCCTACACTTGTTCTCAGAAAGACAGTACGTGTGTAGCTGGCGGTTGCCACCGTGCGCATAGGTTGATGGGCTTGAAGAAGCCCAAACCATGCTTGGGGTAGATGTCGAGCCCCCACACCGGGAAGAAAGTCGGTAAGGGGCGTAGCTGAAGGTCGTTGCCGAGCGTATCGGTCGAGTGACTTTGAAGAAAGCCACGGCCTTGCTCGGGATCGACGACGAGCCCCCACACCTGTTCTCAGGAAGACGATATGGGTGTAGCTGGCGGTTGTCGCCGTGCTCATAGGTTGATGGGCTTGAAAAAGCCCAAACTATGCTCTGGGCAGATGCCGAGCCTCCACACTGGGGAAAAATGCAGTAATGGGCGTAGCTGAAGGTCGTCGCCGAGCGTATCGGTCTAGTGGCTTTGAAGAAAGCCACAACCTTGCTCGGGGTCGAAGACGAGCCCCCACACTTGTTCTCAGGAAGACGGTACGGGTGTAGCTGGCGGTTGCCACCGTGCGCATATTTTGATGGGCTTGAAGAAGCCCAAACCATGCTCGGGACAGATGCCGAGCCCCCACACCAGGGAGAAAGCTGGTAATGGGCGTAGCTGAAGGTCATCGCTGTGCGTATCGGTCGAGTGGCTTTGAAGAAAGCCACGGCCTTGCTCGTGGTCGACGACGAGCCCCCACACTTGTTCTCAGGAAGACGGTACGGGTGTAGCTGGCGGTTGCCACCGTGCGCATAGGTTGATGGGCTTGAAGAAGCCCAAACCATGCTCGGGACAGATGCCGAGCCCCCACACCTGGGAGAAAGCCGATAATGGGCGTAGCTGAAGGTCGTCGCCGAGCGTATCGGTCGAGTGGCTTTGAAGAAAGCCACGGCCTTGCTCGGGGGTCGACAACGAGCCCCCACACTTGTTCTCAGGAAGATGGTATGGGTGTAGCTGGCGGTTGCCGCCGTGCGCATAGGTTGATGGGCTTGAAGAAGCCCAAACCATGCTCGGGGCAGATGCCGAGCCCCCACACTGGGGAGAAAGCCAGTAATGGGCGTAGCTGAAGGTCGTCGCCGAGCGTAGCGGTCGAGTGGCTTTGAAGAAAAAAACCACAACCTTGCTCGGGGATCGATGACGAGCCCCCACACTTGTTCTCAGGAAGACAGTTCGGGTGTAGTTGGAGGTTGCCACCATGCGCATAGGTTGATGGGCTTGAAGAAGCCCAAACCATGCCCGGGGCAGATGCCGAGCCTGCACACCGAGGAGAAAGTCGGTAATGGGCGTAGCTGAAGGTCGTCACTGAGCATATTGGTCGAGTGGCTTTGAAGAAAGCCACGGCCTTACTCGGGGGTCGACGACGAGCCCCCACGCTTGTTCTCAGGAAGACGGTACGGGTGTAGCTAGAGAACATCGCCGAGCGTAAATGTCACGTGGCTTGAAAAAGCCAAGGCCTTGCTCGAGGTTGATGCCGAGCTCCCACACCGTGGAGAAGCCGTTATGAGCGTAGCCGGAGAACATCGCCGAGCGTAAAGGTCGCCAAGCGTAAAGACGAGACCCTGCTCGAGGTCAATGCCGAGCACCCTCACCAAGAGTAGACTTTATTGGCTCGGGGAGCCATCCGAGCGCCGAGCCCCAAGCAGAATTGGGGAGATTTTTGCGGCTTGCGGTGCCATCCGAGCGTCGAGCTTCAAGCTTATGAGAGAAGTTTTTTGGGGCTCGTGGTTCCTTTCGAAGGTCGAACCTGCGACTTGTTTTAAGGAAGCTAATACGAAGTTGAATCTTGTTTTAAGCAGGAAGTTGTCAGGTCCTCGCAAAATGATGCCCGTACCACTCCCCGCCTCGCAGGAAGAGCCTTCAGTGTCTGGTCTGTGAGAACCTGGATTGAGTGCACTTAGAAATAGGGATGGAGCTTCCGTGCAGTCATAACCAGGGCGTATGCCACCTTCTCTATTTTTGCGTATCTGGTTTCGACTACGAGTAGAACCTTGCTTACATAGTATAGGGGCTTTTGGACTCCGTTCTTTTCTTGAACGAGAACAGCACTGAGCACATTTTTCGAGGCCAAGAGATAGAGCCAGAGGGGCTCGCCTGGTTTAGGCTTGCTGAGGAGAGGACTGGCGAGGTACTCTTTCAAATGGGCGAAGCCTCCTGCTGCTGAGCACCCCACTCGAAACCTCTGGTTCCGCGCAACGCTTTGAAGAACGGGAGGGACCTCTCTCCGGACTTGGAGAGAAAATGGCCGATGGCCGTCAGTCTTCCCGTAAGCCTCTAGACTTCTTTGATGTTTTTGGGAAGGGCCATGTCTATTATGGGCTGGATCTTCTCAGCTTTTCTATTGGTCACGAAGTGGGCGATAAAGTTGCCCTCCCGCTGGTCGAAGGAGTAAATAGAGCCTAGGGCGAGCTTAGAGAACCATTCCCGAGCCGGACCCCGAAGGGTGGCGGGAAAGGCTCGACACAGGAGGGGATCCGATGCGCTGTGAATCATCATGAGGGTTTTGAAGCCCTCCATGTGATCAGCAGGATCACCCTCACCGTCATAGGTCTCGAATTGAGGTGGGTGGAAGTTCCGGGGTATTTCCGCCTGCAGGATGGGGGTGGAGAAAGGAGGTCGAATGGGCCTGTATTCCTGGGCCGGCCTCGAACCGCCGTCACCGAAGTGGTCGAGGTGGTCTTCCATTTCTTAGAGGCGCTTCAGGATGTCATCGTCATACTCCGGCAGGACTGTCGGTATGCGAGACACGCTGGCCTCGGCATCCGAACGTGTGTGACAGCGATGGACGGTTTCTTTGATGGGGGTCCCCCGGATGGCATTCATGATTTCTTTCCGGAAGTCTTGGAACTCCTGGTGGGTGACCGAAGCTCGCTCAGCTCGGTTTTGCGGAGACTGCGGCCGCCGACTTACGCGGCTGAGTGTCGGCCCCCGCCCTAGGGACGGAGGTATGGGATGGTTCGGGGTCGAGTTGGAAGCGGCCCCTCCTCTAGACCGGCTAGCCTGCCGGTTCTGGATTACCCCTCGTAGGTCGGGCTGGACTGGTCGGGAGGCACCCGGTTGGTGTCCGCGACTGACCCCTGGGTTGTTGGATCCATGAGCGTCGACGGCGATGCCTTGTGGAGGCACGTCCTGCCGACGCGCGAAGGTAACAACTCTCGTGGCTTTGGGCACCATGTGAGCTCGGGTTGACGGGTTACCATTGATGGCTGAGCTCGGACCGGCGTCTGCAACAGTGTTTTTCACAGACGGCGCCAACCTGATGCGGCTTGTTTTTAGGAGGAGTGTGGATGCACCAGGTGTGAGTTCTTACTCGATTTGTATTGGTGGAGGAAGCTCCGGTGCGGACGACCCTCAGCCGAGCGAACAGTACGAAAGTAGGCGGGAGTGAGGTGAAAGCTGGATGCTTGGCTCGAATCGGGAGGCTCGGATCCGAGGTCTCGTGTACCTGCAGACGGTCTTGGAACACCGGGGTTGGTCCCGGTGGCAGACCCTCCGACGATCTAGTTAGCTACTAAGAGAGAGTAACAGTAACTAGGGTTTGAGAGAAAAAAGTTTGATTACCTCTTGAAGGGGTAGAGGGCCTGGTACTTATAGGCAAAGCCAACCAGGTCTGTACCCGGTTGTCCGTGGGCCTGACATGGCGGAAGCCCAAGTGGTTTAGGGCTGACGTGGCAGGAGCCCTGAGTGATTTAGGGCTGATGTGGCGGAAGCCCAAGTGGTTTAGGGCTGACGTGGCAGGAGCCCTAGGTGGTTTAGGGCTGATGTGGCGGATCTGGATTGATCGGGGGTAGGCGCCTTTTGAGGGAATCCTGTGGCGCAGGAGGGGCCACGTCATCTGACCCATATCAATATTTTTGAATAATGATAAAGTCTGCATGCAAAAGAACTCCTAACACCCTTTAAATAGTGAATTAAGGATAATGCTACACCTACTACCAAATCTACTACCTTTCTCTTTACTACCTTAGGTGGCACACTATTATTGAAAGTTTGTTCCACCTACTCTATAATAACCTCTACTAATAGTGTGTCACCTAAGATAGTAAAGAAAAAGGTACTAGATTTGATAGTAGGTGTAGCATTACCCGTGAATTAAACTTGCGGTAAGGGTGATCAGTTAACCTATTTCCAGTGAAAGGAAATAGCTGAAAAATTCGAACACATTTCTAAACTAGGGGAAAATGCAAACCAAATAAAAACTGGTAAATAAATCGACCGTTAAAACTCTTGACAAAAGTCCGGATTTGTCGAACAAGTAAACTGCCCAAAATCACGGTCGACCGTTTCATTCCAGAGAGAAATTTTGGGGCTTTTAGATGTTGTGTGGTTCATGTGGAGTTGCTAGCGTTTATGCTCAGCAGCAGATTAGGACAAAGAAGGCTTGTTCATCGAATGTCATAGGTGTAAATCTACATGAGTTGAGGTTCTTCGTGTGCTTTACTGATAAATGCCTGCCCAACTTCTTATCATGACTTGTGGGTTGGGTTCAAACATCAGCAGATATGATACCAGTATTCACTTTCGGCATCGAATATGGTTACAAATGCAAATATTACTTGGATATATCTCTACATAATTGTATTTAACAAAATTGGATTTAAAATTCGGACCGAATACAAATATTAATCGATATAATAATTATTATTATAACCAATGTTTTTTTAACTTAAAATACAATATTTTTAAGAAATATATATTATTAATTGAATATCTGTATACAAAATATAATTGTTGGAGCAAAGAATGACTATAAACTTTGTATTTTACAAAGAGTTCATGAATTTGATCGTTCAATAACTTATTCGGATATTTTTGTTATTTAGCAATATTCATATCCATATCTCCGCATTCTAACCGAACAGATATGGATATCCATACCAGTGAAAATACAAATTTGGGGATTGGATCGGATTTATCCTTACCCATTTACACCCTTACTTGGGAATAGATCCACTAGATATAGGCACAGTTGAAGAGAGACTTGTTGTTGTCACTACTTGAATTCCTTATCTAAATAGAAGTAACTTCTATCTTTGTGAGACAAGTAATAATATTTATGATAAATTAATTTAGATTATGCTCTTTCTAGGTAGAGCGAGTAGATATCAGAAGCTATTTCAGAACCTTGGGGTAGGATCTCCAACCTTTTCATATAGGATTATGATGATGAAGGGATTGAGCACGGTGGATATACTCCATCTTTTCTTTCAAAACATAAAAATAAAATAAAAGCATGCGATTAAGCATGGATGTAGGATTTGGAGCGAGGAAAGATTTGACCATCTACTGGTCCTTAAAAACAATCTCCTTTCTTCTATTAGTTCCATTGATTCTCTGGAAGAATCCGGCCCCGTCTCCCCCGCCCTTAGGTTGCGCAGGAGTGTGTGTAAGCATGATTACGCTGAGCTCCTGCGTATGGATCACTTAAAATGGGCCCAACATGCTATGATTCGTTGGCTCAAGGATGGGGATTCCAACACCTCCTTTTTCCACAATTTCGCGTCCCATCGGAGGCGTTGTAATCGTACCTCTTATATCGTTGTTAATGATGTCGAGGTCAATAACGATGTGGAATTTCACTCGGCTTTCCTATCCTTTTATAAGGCCCTTCTTGGAACTTCGGTCAATCATGTGTTTCGTCTTGATTAGGATTTGCTCTGTGGTGAAGAAAATAATGACCTCTCAAGTCTCGACGCACCGTTCTCTATGGAAGAGATCAAAGGGGCTGTTTTCAGTGTGCGCAGTGATTCCGCACCAGGCCCAGATGGCTTTCTGCCTTTCTTCTTCCAAAAGTTCTGGGACTCTCTTAAAGATGATTTGTTCGCCATGTTATCTGAACTTCATCAAGGTCAATTCTCTTTTGACCGTATTAACTATGCTCATATTGTGCTTATTCCCAAAGTGATGGGAGCCAACAGAGTCTCTGCCTTCCGCCCGATTAGTCTTATCAATTCGATCTTCAAAATTATTATGAAAGTCCTCTCTTATCGCCTGAGCCGGGTCATTTTCTCTCTTATAGACCCGGCACAATCGGGCTTTATTAAAGATAGATTTATCCTTGATAGTGTGGCGGCGGCCCAAGAGATTATCTCTGCCTGTCACCGCTCTAGGTATGAGGGGATCCTCTTAAAACTGGACTTCGAAAAAGCTTACGACAAAGTGGATTGGATTTTCCTCTTAGACATTTTGCATCACCGTGGCTTTGGGCCCAGATGGATTGCCTGGATTAAATCTAGTCTCTTTTCAGGGACTTCTTCCATTCTTATCAATGGCTCCGAAGGTAATAAGTTTAAGTGTAAACGGGGTCTGCGGCAGGGGGATCCTATCTCCCCTCTTCTGTTTTCTCTAGTCTCGGATGTTTTGAGTCGGGTCCTTCTCAAAGCTTGGAACGCCCAATACATCGATGGACTGGGACGTTTCCAGGGTTTTAGAGGTGTTCTTAACCTCCAGTATGCCGTTGATACCATTATTTTCTCTACTGTGAATCGAATCATTCTGCATAACCTCAAATTGCTTTTTATACCTCTTTGAATTAGCGTCGGGTTTGTCCATCAATTTTAACAAGACATCCGTTCTTTGGTTAGGGTGTTCTACCAACCGCCAAGCCGAGATAGCCCAATTTTTCAATTGTGCTTCGTCTTCCTTTCCTATACACTATCTCGGTATTCCCCTACGATGGGGGAAACTTCACTCGGCGGATTGGTTGTCGATGATGGACAAAGTCGAAAATAGGCTCAATTCGTGGACAGGTAGACTGCTTTCTCGTCGCGGTAGACAGATTCTGACCAACTCGGTGCTCTCGGCCCTTCCTCTTTATATGATGTCATTCTTTTACGTTCCGTCCTGGGTCATTAAGAAAACCGATAGGACCAGGAAAAATTTCTTCTGGTCTGGCTCCGCTGATTATAGGGCTGGGAAACACCTGTGTAATTGGAAGTTGGTTTGTAAATCAAAGAAAGAGGGCGGGCTTGGAATTCTTAACCTTAGGTGCCAAAATTTGGCACTTTTGGACAAGTGGCTCTGGCGTATTCTGAATGATGATTTTCCATCCTGGGCGCGGTTAATTATTCATAAATAATCATTCCCATCAAAAAATTTGGGAGCTTGCTTCTAATCTTTCTCCATCGGCTTCCCCTTTCTGGAAAGGAGTCTGGAAAGCGGTTGAACCATTCCGTGTTGGTCTGTTTAAATAATATGCTGATGGATCTAAAACTAGATTCTGGCACGACCTTTGGATCGGTAATTATAAGATTGCGTCGGCTTTCCCAGATCTTTTCCGTCTAGACTCTAATCCGAACGCTTCCGTAGCTGACTACTCGGTGGGGGAACTCGGTCATATTGAGTGGATCATCTCTTTTAGAAGGAATCTCCCACCGGCCAAGTTTTTGAACTATGTTCTTCTGCTTTCTGATTTACATGCGTACTCTTGGAACATCCATGAAGATGTTTCCTGGAGATGGACTTCCTCAGGCTCTTTCACCGTCAAATCCTTTCACTCCTTCCTTAACCGTGGGGGAGTCTCTTCTCCATCGGCTACTCCTATTTGGAGTTGTTATGCTCCGCTTAAGGCGAAGATCCTTGTTTGGCTTGCAACTCAGGACAAGCTTTTGACTGTTGCCAACCTCAATAAGAGGAATATTGCTCTAGGACAACCTTGTGTTTTTTGCCTTTCTAACCTTGAGGATTCCAACCACCTCTTCCTCCATTGTGCTTCTTTACTTATTTTATGGACGATATGCTTAAACGCTTGGCATGTCTCGTCTCGTCCGCAATGTATCTCCACTTGGTGGTCCGATTGGAGAAACTTCTTTGTTAGCAAGCAAGTTCTCAAAAGCATGGGATCTGTCCATGATGGCTTTGATTTGGATTATTTGGTCCGAAAGAAATAACCGACTCTTTAATCATACCACTCGCTCAATTCATGCGCTAGGAGAAGATCTCCTATTTTATACCAAGTTCTGGGCTTCTTCTGTGGCCCCTAAAAAGCTCTACGACCTTCAACTCATAAGCTTGAAGGGGCAGTTGCGAGTTTCTTTTAGAATATTTACTTTCCTCCCTGACCTTAGCGACTACTAGTGGTTAGGCAGCATGCCAGCACCCTATGCAGCCTACTATCTCTGTCTAGGGGTTTCTTTTCTGCTTTTTTCTGTTTTATTATGTTCTAAATTACTTTGGCGTTACTTTTTTACCTTTCTTGTATTCGCCTTCTCTTTTGTGGTTTAAGTTAACTATATTTGGTTTTTATTCGTTTCTTTTCAGAGCTGATCTGGGAGCGGATTATCGTTGTTCTCCCCTTGATGTGGTCTTCCTAGCCACTGTAGGTGGTTGGATTTTGGCACTCTGCTAGCGCTTGTTTTGTTTTTTTTTTTTTGTCTGCTGCAGGTGGGTAGATTTCCCTTATTGCTCCCTGTATCGCTTTTGACAAGCTTCTTTCTGGGGTGTTTTCTCCTATGTTCCTTTACTACTTTACTGTCGTTCACTGTATTTGTTTTGTTCTCTGTTACTTGGGATTCCTCAATCGAGGATAGTGATAATATATGGCTTCTTACCCTCTCATTTTACGTGCTCTTATTGCCTGTTTGCTTTGCTAGTTTGGTTTTTACTATGTTTTGGTTTGCTATGGTACCTTATTTCTGAGGGTGTTACCTGGCCTCCCTGTCGGGGTTATCCCTCCTTTGTGGATATTTCTCCATTTGCCTCTCCTCTGGCTTGGGAGGGGCATCGCTTAAGGTATTCATTCTTTTTTCTGACTGTGTTTTTGTGTGGTTGTTTCGGTGTATCCCTGAGCGCCATTTGGAGGTCGGCGCTGCCTGGTCTCCAAGTCCTTGTGGTTTCTCTGCTGTCTCGTGGGTATTTTGGCTGTCTCCTATGCGTGTCATGTGTTTGCCGGTGAGACTTTAGCCCCGTCCATCGTTTCCTGCGGCTGGTTGCCTTTGGTGGACCGCCCTTTGTAGTTGCTGCCCTGGTCGTTGTGGTTTCAGTCTGTCTGCGAGTTATTTTGTGGTGTTCAATTGTATTCTGATGTACAGTTATGCCGTTGGCTAATCTTTCATTGGTCGTTATTTTTTCATGTAAGTTGTAGTGGTTTATGTTGTTGGCCTATTGCTTCGGTCTCTTTCCGAGCAACTGCCGTTTGGTTTCTTGTAATTTGTACTCTCCTTTATATATATATATATATATATATATATATATATATATATATATATATATATATTAGGCTGGAGCCTAAGGCTCTATCCCGTTGATCCAAAAAAAAAAACATAAAAATAAAAATAAAAAGTCGTAATCTTGGAACAAAATAATGGCTAGCTTCTATAAAACAAAAGGAAAATATACATTAGCCAAGTAGGGAGGATGATAGGAGTAATTCACAATGTTTTTTTTTTGAAGAAAATGTGGAGTATGGCCACCCTGTTTCATTAATAAGGAATTAATAAAACAAACAAACTCAAAGTACTGAGCTAAATACAAGGTCCAACAAACATAACAAAAGTACATAAACTCCACACCAAACATGGGGGGTGGGACAAAAGAAGACCAGAATGGCCGCAACATACATGCAACTAAACAAAATACATCATATCCCCCCAACAAACCCTAGGGTGGTGGGTATCTATCAACAGTAACGACCATGCTAGCTATCAGTCGATCGTCGGACCGATCTCGACTTCCTCATCATCAAAATCCTCAACCTGGAATTCGCTCGCTATCCTCCCATTGGGACCTGCTGCAGCCACATTAGCCCAAAATAAAATAAAATGCATAATGTGAGTCAAATTACCAGAAATATTATTACAAGTTCTGCGGAAATAAAAACTATTCCTGTCTAACGAAAGAACTCAGGTCGTTGAGGCGATAGCGATGTACCACGCTTCTCTCATAGTTTTTCTCTCAGTATCAAATTTTGGACCTAACCACAGGTCCTCGTACACACTAGGATACTGATTCGTCCCCAGGGTGCTGAATACCTCAACGAGTATCGCTTTACTCCGAGGACACTGTAGGAAGAGGTGGTCTCTAGTTTCTAGGGTAGCGTAGCAGAACCCGCAACGAGAGTCCACACTTGGTTGGCATTTAGTGAGATTATCTCTAGTCCAAATTGCATCGTTCAGCACCAACCATACGAAAACTTTGATTTACAACGGGGCTTTTGTCCTCTAAATGACGCATGCCCACTTTGGGGTACATCCCCTAAAGTGAATGCGGTTATACAGGGAGTGAATGGTGATCGTGCCGTTCTTTTCCAATCCTCAGGATTTCTTATCTGGACCCTGAGAGCAACTAATTCCAGCATTAGTGATGTAGGTCTGAAGTTCTATGAGTCTAATCTGAGAGCCCAGATCGAGCGATTGTTTAAAGAGTGGTTTCCAGGTGCCTCTTTTTCAGGCTGCAGCCACCGTGCAGTGCGGTTGTGATGCATGATCATATAGATCGGAGAACAGAGCTCTAAGTGTGTGATCACCACACCACTTAACCCACCAGAATCTGGTGAGTCTGCCGTTACCGATAACTGATGTCACACAGCTAATGAAGGGTTCATAGGCCTTAGCGTTGCCTTTCCAGAACCAGGAGACACGCGGGCCTATCCTGAAGCCCAAATTTCTCGTTCCATTCCTTTGCAGATATCCTTGAACAAAATATTGCCATCCTTCTCCATTAGGGTCGAAAACCTTCCACCACCATTTACCCAGTAGAGCAAGATTCATATCTCGAAGATCAATAATACCTAGTCCTCCATGTATCTTTTTCATGCATGCCTTCTCCCATATGATAAGGTGATAGCCGCCTCGATCCGGGTCTGCCCCTTTTCATAAAAACCATTTTCGAGTCTGGTCAATTCTCTGAATTACCCATTGCGGCATTTCAAAGAAGGACAGATAATAGGTTGGAAGATTTGATAGGACTGCATTAATGAGTGTGACTCTCCCTCTCAATGATAGCGCTTTACCTTTCCAACCTGCTAGACGGTTCTCAACCCGGTCAATAAAGGGTAGTCAATCAGGCTTTTTGAGTTTCTCAAGCCTTAGTGGCAATCCCAGGTACTGAATGGGGAAACTCTCTGTGGAGCAATTGAGAATTGTGGCACGTTCTAGTGCCTCATCTATTGTCAGGGCAATGGGGATGAGAGCACTTTTGTGGAAGTTAACCCTGAGGTCAGACCAAGCTTCAAAACTATATAATATAACTTTGAAGGCAGTTATTTCCCCGAGGTTGCCATTACCAAATAGGAGAGTATCATCTGCATATTGGAGGATTGAGCAACCTTGGCGATTGACTCCCTTGGCCACCGGTACAATCCAACTTGCTCAACTGCAGTTAGCCATCATGAACCGAAGTACATCTGCTACAATGGTGAAGAGAAGGGGTGAGAGCAGATCTCCTTGTCTGAGGCACCGTTTGCACGAAAATGGGTGGCCCGACACCCCATTTACCAAAATTGCAATTCTGCTTGTGGTAAGACATGTATGGATTCATCTGATCCATCTATCCCAAAATCTCTTCCAGCAAGCGCTTCCAGGAGACAGTCCCATTCGATCGAATCATAAGCTTTCCAAAATTTAGCTTCAGGAGGTAACTCTTAGCATTCGATGTGTGGCATTGATGGATAGTTTCTTCAGCCGTAGCTATACTGTTCTGAATACATCGCCCTTTAATGAACCCCGTCTGATCGTGACTAATGAGATCATCCATCACCTTTCTCAGTCTATTTGCGAGAGTCTTGGTAATGATTTTGACAAAGCAGTTAAGGAGACTAATAGGGCGGAAGTCTCCCACTCGTCGGGAGTCTTCTTTCTTAGGAATCAGCAAAACCTCTGCAAAATTAATTCTCCTTAATTTGAGCTTATGGTCGTAGAAATCAGCGAACATCTTCAGCAAATCGCCTTTGATTTCCTCCCAGAATGTCTGATAGAAGATCATCGGGAAACCATCTGGACCTGGGGCTTTGTCCTTGGCAAGTTGTTGGACTGCCTCCTAGACTTCCTTCTCAATGAAGGGTGCTTCTAGGGATTGCAGTATAAGGTCGGAGTTGCCCGCCGAGTCCTGTCAGAATTCGTGGTGGTGTGGGACTCTCAAGTCTGCTTTGTGTACAAAGAGTAGTTTGAAATGGGACTGGAATTTCATTCTATATCCTTGTCGCCTTGGATCATTCCAGAGTCTGAGTGGATTGAGTGAATGAGATTAGATCTACGTCGGGCACTGGCTACTTGATGGAAGAATATTGTGTTCGCGTCTCCCTCTTTGAGCCACGAAATTCTGGACCGATGTTACCATTTGATTTCCTCAAGCCTACAGAGTTGATCAATTTTCTGTCTCAATTGGAGCAACCTATTCTGCTCTTCCTGTAGCAGATCTTTAGTTTCTTCAGTCTTCTCAAGTTCCTCAGTACCTTCAAGAAGGGACTCTTTTGTCCTCCAAATCAGCGTAAATCTGGTTCGGTTCCATTTTCTGAGTTTGTCCCTAAGTCTTATGATTCTTTTCACACCATACTGCGGTCGCTTCAATCTCCGTAGTGGGGCGAGACCATCTCTCGTAGACCATGTGATGGAAACCTTGGATTTCTAACCATGCTTTCTTGAAACTAAATTTTGATGATTTTCTAGATTGATCTTCCCCATAAGAAAGGAAAATAGGTTACATAATCCGAGGTAAATTTAGGAAGTGATTTAGTGGAAGACGACGGAAAAATAAGTACATGATCCGAGCAATTCACAATGTCGCACCTAGTTGTTGCTCGACCGACACAGTGACAGCTCAGCAGTTGCACAAGTGTCATCAAGTTTTCCATAAGGACCACCACCCATACGGCCAATATACGGCCAGTACCTATTCCATGCCACTGACTCACTGTCACACCCGTGAAAAAGGGATCCTAGGCTGTTGTTTGTTTCCAAAAATTTTATTAATTATAAATTATCAATTATTTAACTCTACTATTGTATTGAAAAGGATATAAAGATTCCTCATCTGAACAACTTATTGAAAAGGATATACAGATTTTTTTATTTTGGAACATATCTATGAGGAAAAGATCCTTGATGTCCATAACTTTAATACGACCGTACATTGATACATACGTGTATAATGAATGATATGATCTTGATGCAAAATTTATTGGTTTGTTGGCTCGTTGTCGGGGACCCACTTACATGTGGAGAGGTAGGGAGCCTCTCAGTTTCACGAGACACACACACACCCCCCCGGGGCAAATTCTTCTGATCAAAGATTCTTTTCAAGAGTTTTACTCGAGGGTTCACTTATATTTTAGCCTCATTTTGGAATTCATATCAAATGTAATTCACGAGAACATTTACCGATGATTGAATTTCGCACTAGACCAGGGGCGTACCTATGACCGGGCCTGGGCCACACCTGATTTGTCTAAGTTGCGTACCGATATGTATGTTGTTGCTCCTCTCCATTTAATGGCCCGGGGTTCTTATGCAAATTGAATATTGTGAAGGGCTTTACCATAGTCTAAGAATTTGGTAACTAGCTATTGGAACAGGGATTAGAAAATGAGTAATGCTACACCTAGTATCAAATTTACTATTTTTTCCTCAATTACCTTAGGTGACACACTATTAGTAGAAGGTATTGTAGAAGATGTATAGAGTAGGGGGTAGAAACCTCCAATAGTATTGTGCCACTTAAGAAAGTAGAGAAAAATATAGTAAATTTGGTAGTAGGTTTATCATTACTCTTTCTAAGAGGGGTAGTGTTACACCTACAACCTTTACAACCTTGCAATCTTATGTGGCTCAATTCTATTGGAGATGTCCACAATCTATTCTACAAGACTCTACTAGACATTTTCAATAAAATTGTGCCACCTAAAATTGTAAAAAAAAATGTTGTAAGAATAGATTGTAGGTGAATCATTACCCAATAGAATTGTGCCACATAAGGTTGTAAGGTTGTAGATGTAGCACTACCTTCTTAGAAAATAGGAATTTCACTATCATTCTCTTCACGACCTTAGGTGGCATACTCCTATTGAAGAGTTCCTCCACCTACTCTATCTTTCCCTATTTATTGGAGTGTGCCACCTAAGGTAGTGAAGCGAAATGTAGTGAAATTGATAGTGGACGTAGCATTACTCTTTTCCAAATAGCTCTCTCAATAATTTTAAAATTCTATATAAGTTCCCTGCAAATCGCTGTTCAAATTGGTTACTCGAACCACTACAAAAGTGAACCTTCTAAAATCCAAGTTAAATATCATAAAAATTATATCTATTGAATTAACTTTCGAGGAAAAAAATGAAGTTGATTGATCATTTATAAAGTAACCTTACCTTAATCTCCATTGATCTAATAACCTTACTTTAGTTTCCCTTGTTCTTAGATGATTTTTGTGATATGAATGAATGTACATTATTGCTTTAATAGATTAGTTGGTTCAATTATAAATTCTAGTTATTATGTTTATTTTGCTTGTATATTTGACAAAAAATTGATGAATAATTTCTTGTGCTGATTTTGTTTTAAATTAATATACATTGTATATTGTAACATTTATCCTTGAGAATTTAATGAATATTTTGAACTTCTGATCCTTCCCGATTTAAGTTTCTGGCTACGCCCCCTGCACAAGAGACAAGGCCCTCCAGTTCTAGAAGACCAAAACTTCAGGAATATTCAGCTAACTAATATGGAGGGGGAAAAAACTAATAAGATGCCCATCTGTTGGGTAAGACTTTGCCACTAAAACATGTGATGAGATTCCAAGAAAAAATTTACCACAGCAGAATTTTCGTATTAAGTTAGGCAAGTAAAAAAAAAAAAGAATATACAGAAACACAGGATTCTTAGAGTATTGGGTAATTTATGATTGTGGGGCTCCAGATTAGTGGGGGCTCTTTCAGATCAAGCTAACCCGGCCCCTCGCCCCCTCAAAATCACAACTTCCTCAGGACAAAATTAAAGAAATCCAACCACTAGCATACAATTCAGACATCAGTTTCTCCAAGTCTTAAGATTATAAGCCCAAGGTACATTAAAAAACACTTGGAGGATCACCCTACTCCTAGCTTCCAAAAGACTATCAGAATTCTCTAGAGGTTTCCCTGCTTCTAGTTGAAGATGACATCTGAGTTTGTAGCAATCACATAGGGGCTCGATGCAGTTTCTCCCGTGCATCAACTTAGCAACACCAGCACTGGTTAGATCCCTCACTAACGGAGTCTTCTTTCTACTAGATCCTGTGGCATGTAGCCAAAGAAGAAAAGTAGTATAATGCATCGCATCTCTTTAAAGTAGGGTTTACAGTAGCATTTAATTTAGACTTCTAGTATTTCTTTTTCCAACCAAATAAAACAACATACTGCTACGCATATCAAATTCCATGTGTGCTATGTGAGGTTATGTAGGAGCAAAAGACCATAACACAAAACATTCATGCAAGGAGGGCATGTAATCATTGTGGAGCTTAAAAGTGATGAAATTCCCAAGTCTCAGTGGCTAGTCAAAAAAGATACGGAAACAATTTTTCATCACATGCACGAGAAATATAAGTTTTAAGCTATGTGAAAGTTCAGTCTGTCCCAACTCAGCAGCAATATGAATATATTGCATTTGAGAGGATCACAATTCTTCCATGTTGTTACACAATATGGGGAGTGTTAGGATTGTGGTCTCAAATACACGTAGACACTGAGTACTTAAAATTTGAGAAGAAGAGGAGAAGACGAAGACAGCAAGAGAAGACAACAGCAAGTAGAAAATTGAATCTGGAGGGGTTGCGGTCGACCGGTCCTGGCTGAAAGGAGTTCTTCGAGTGTACATGGTTCAACAGAGAAGGGGACGGTCGACCGTACAGTCGACCGGTTATGCCTCGAGTGTGGACTTGACACGTTGCGGTTGACCGACCCAAAGTGCGGTCGACCGACATCGACATTATGTGTTATTTGGGCCGATGAGTTTAAGACCCAATAAGTTGTATTTGTGTTTATCTGTTAGGGTTTTCTTGGGGCTATATATATGGCAGTAGACTCTAAGGTTTGTATCAAGTGTCGATCAAGGTGAGTCGTTATCATTATTCAACTTCAAGAGGAGATTGTGACAAGTGTTTCAAAGGTGAGGGAGAGAGATTAAGATTTGTAATATCTTGGTAATCTTTGTATTTCTTGTGGAATAAGAAGCATTGGTTATCTCTGCATATTGATTGTATTCTTGTGAGATCTTACATATATCGTGGTGGCTTACTCTTGGTCCATCTAATTCTTGGAAAGTTTCTATTGTTTGTAGTGTGTGAGTTCCGCTATTAGCACTACGAGTTGTTGGTAGATTCTGCAACAAGTGGTATCAAAGCACTGAGTTCGGGATGGCCAATAGCAAGTCAATATCGAGAGATTCGATGGGAGTGACTTCACGATGTGGAAGATTCAGATGATAGCGTATCTTCATCAGAAAGATCTCGGTGGTCTGTTGTTTGATGAGAAGCCAGAAGATTGAGACAATGATGCGAAGGTCTTGGCGGAGTAGAATCATTTGGATCAGAAGGCGTTAGGACAGATTCATGTGAGACTGAGTAGGAAGGCATTATTTCATATCTCGAAGGCAAAGACCACAAAGGAGGCTATAGATATTCTCACGGATATGTATGACAAACCGTAACCGTCAGCAACTAATCAAATTCTTCATATGAAGAAAGTGGTTAATATGACGTTGAGGGAAGGGGGTTCAGTAGCAAAATATATGAACAATTATTGTATGGTTTACAACTAGATGGAAGCTGTATGTTTGAGTTTTCAGAGAAGGGACAGTCTGTAACTCCCTGTCCCAGTTGTACGTATTTTATTACGTGAATTTTTGTACTTCAATTTTCAGATCAGTTTTATTTTTCTCTTTGGACTCTTTATCTAAAGCTGGAATATTTTTCCTGATCAATTCTATAATTTTGTGATTTTTTTTCGATCGGAGTTTAGATACAAATTTTAAACCCTGATTAATCCTAATCCTAATCCTAATCATGCCTAATTTTACGCCTAACTCCACGACTTCTCCTCCTTGTTCTCATTTTTCCACATCTATACTCTCATTTTTCTTAACCTATGCTCCCATTTTTCTACACCCCTAATTATACACATGCAGCACACTCCTATGCCTTTCTTTCTATATATATGCATGCACTCACACACATGCATAACACATCAACCTCTCAATCTTCACTTCTCCTTCTCTTTCTCTGCCTTCTTCACACCCGAGAGCTCAAGCAACACCCGAGCTCCACTTTACCTTCAACATTCGAGCCAACGGCTCCGCTTTTACGATCCCGTGAACCCTGAAAAATAACCCGACGCTGCGCCACCTTGTTGTTGTTGTCACTCACCGTTGCTACCGTTGTTCACTCGTTGTCGTCTTGCCGCCATTCTTACCGCCGTTGTGCCGACGTCCGTTGCCGACGTCACTTCTTCTTTCCGTGGTTAACACCACCACCGAAATTGTCACGTTATAAGACAAGTACCTTGTACACTCTTTTTGTTCTCGTACAAGCATTTTTCTTGGCCTCGTGGCAAGTAGTCTAGTTATCATCATGTTTTATTGTCAAACTCCGTTCTAGTCACTGGTTCCATTCTATATCAACTCAAGAGTGAACCGTTAACACACTTCGAATCGTGTTATCGAATATCGAATATTCAACCTTACTATCTTTAAATTTCTTGACCTTGCACTAAGAATTCGACCATGCTCCCGATACTGGATTGAAGATTTTCTACGTGAAAATCGTAGCCTATCGAGTCCTGAATTCAGAACATCTTACGGTTTCTCAATCGGATGTATAGATTGTGAGATATCGCGATTTTAGTACTGTCATATCGTGAATTTCTGAATCTGCACGGGATTACTAACCGGTCTCTTGTACTGAGAATTCGACAATGTTCCCGACACTGGATCGAAAAAATTTCTACATAAAAATCATAGCCCTTCGAATCTAGATATCCGAAACATCCTGCAGTTTCTCAATCTGATGTATAGATTGTGAGATATCGCAATTTTAGTATTGTGGCTCTGAATTTTCAGAATGCGCGCGAAACATCGAAATCAGCGAAGAATGAATTTGTACGCATAACTACTGTCTCTAGAATGTATCATGTGAATATGTGTTAGAACCGGAAGAGAGTCTACTTTCTAGAATCTCTGACAGAATTGGATTTGCTTTTCTGTAACAACGGAAAAGTGAATTTGAATGCAGATATGTCAAGTTGTCTAAAAATTCATCTCTACGTTTTTGCATATAAACCCATTACTTTTCATATTTAATGAACTGAGTGTATTATTATTCTTATAATAATAACTTACATAGATATAATAGGTTGATAGAATGCATTTTATACCACTTGATAATTCTATAATAACTACTCTCGATACATGTACTCGTTTTACGTCTCATGTACATGATTACTGTCCTTGATATTTTTCTTGACTAAACTATTTTATTACATCGTTTTACTAGTCGTACCAACTACATGTTCATAATCAATTATAAAAGAATAACAAGCCGGAGTTATAAGGGTACGGCTTAATAGTGGACAATATAGCGGAGTATACTCGGAAGGGGGTCCGTGTTTCCCGAAATAGTGATTCTTGATTCTTGATTCTTGATTATACAATTCTTGATTACACAATTCTTGATTACATAATTCTCGATTACATGATTCATGATTACATATCTTGATACTATCACTGGAAGACCCGAGTACATAATCTTATAGAATTCACTACTTAAGTCTAAACGTCACATGATTGATATGCACTGAACTTGTGGTATGGGACACAGGATTTTGTGCATTAGATAAGTTAATAAAACAGATAAACTTGAGATCTTCACTAAGCATGATTCTTGATTACATGACTCTTCATTACATGACTCTTGATTCTTGATTACATGACTCTCGATCCTTGATTACATGATTATCGATTAACTGAGCCTAGGTTACCAACTGCTTATATCTTGAAGTCTAGAATACACTAGTTACAGTTATTACTTACATGATCATATTGTCCCAGTTTTTTGCTTACTTCCATATTGTATTTGTACTTCTACTTCTCGTTTCTTCCATATTATATCTTATTATATTACCCATTTTTCTGCTTGTTGCTACTTGCTGCCCGAAACTTGCTCTAACGGGAACTTTTCTATTTTTCTTTGAGTTAATAATTATACAGGTACTGATGGACCCGACGAGCAGACTCTCTAGACGATCGTTGCTGCTTCCTTACTACTTCATGTTATTTTTCTTTCAGTCGCTATTTTATCTAATTGTTATAGCGAACTGCTTATCATATTATTTTAATTCTGGCACTTTGTACTTTCGGGCATCTTGATCCGATGTTGTTGTATTATCCAAATGATGGTTATTCTATTTTCAGCTCATGTGATTATTATATTTGCCTGCGTGAATGTGTTATAAAGATCTTGTTGAGCTTATAATTGTACAGCTTATGGATGATGTATATTATTCGCTGGGCCTCAGTTGCGTGCCTGTATTTCATATAGTGGAAAGCGGGGTGTGACACAGTCATTGTTATTTCTATCTACTTTTCCCGATAGTTATGGTACAATGGAAAATACTATATGACATCTTCGACGACTCTACAGGATGTGGTGAGTAGCAACCTGAACGAGGAGGCGAGAAGGATGAGAAATGGGTCGATTTCCATCATCATCTTCTAGAAATTTTACAATGACAACTGAGAAGAGACGTGAGAGATCTAAGAACAATCAAAGAAGGAATGATCAGAGCAGTTTATCTGAGAGTGAGTCTGATAACAACGATAAGGAACATGGATCTGAGTGTTGGTATTATCACAAGAGGGGTCACATGATGCACGGTTGCAAGACTTATATGAAGAGGAAGTAAGAGAAACCGAAGAGAGATAACCCAAAGGAAGCTCAGGTAGAGCTTGTTGAAGAGTTATGCTTATCAGCTCAAGAGGAGTTAAGTACTCAAGATTCATGTATTGATTCGGGAACTTCTTTTCATTACACTCTGAGAAGAGAGATGTTTGATGACTACAAGGAGGGTTCTTTTGGAGATGTGATCATAAGGAACAGTCACAAGTTCTTGTACGTGAGGTTGGTACTATTCCCGTGAAAGCCAATGATGATCAAAATGTTGTCTTGTGGGAGACAAGGCATATTCCAGACTTGAAGGAAAATTTTATCTCGATTGGAAAGCTCGATAAAGAGGATATGTCTACTACAGTTGGTAGTGGGGAGTGACATATAACTACAAGTTCAAGGGTGATTGTAATAGAGAAGCGTGAGGGAACGCGGTATTTGCTTAGATACGTGAGGGGCGTTTCTTCTATAGTTGACTCTCAGCCAGAATCGAGTAGTAGGTTGTATAAGGTGCAACCGAGTTCTTTCAGTTGTGGATGGGAGATTACTAATTTAGTGAGAGTTGCTGGCCATGAAAGTGATCCTAGATGGCAAGACGTTGCGGCGAGGGCACTTTGCGATATGGCAGACGAAGCTTCAAGTCTCTCTTGTGTGGTAAAGAGCACTAGTATCGATATGCGTGGTGATGTCGATGTGGATAACTGAAATGTGACTGTAGGGGTTAAACAATTTGCTAATTTTGTGGAGGTGTCATCCACAGAGACTTCTAGTGCAGAGGGTGCATTGAGAGGCTTTGAACCATGTCTGATGTTAATGGAGATTTTGCGAGTTGGGAAGTCTTGTAACACGGAATCCAACACAATAGATTGTTTCTCTGGTATTCGTACTCAATGCGATTGGTGGAGCACATCCTTCATGAGGTGATGAGGGGTGGTTGGTGCACTCCACATGGTAGAGTGGCGGAGGTGCTCTTCATGAGGGTGGGGAGTACATGGGTCTTCCATGAAAGTGAGAGATTGACAGAGATAATGCAAGGTAAAAATTATAATAACTTTGAAGCATTGTGTATTTGTTCTAAGTAAGAGATTGTTAGGATTGTTGCCTCAGATACACGGCGGCACTGAGTACTTGAAGTTTGAGAAGAAGAGGAGAAGATTGAAGCAAGTAGAAGAATGAAGCTAGAGTGGTTGTAGTCGATCGGTCCTACCTGAAAAGAGTTCTTCGAGTGTACAGGGTTCAACAGAGAATGGGACAGTCGATCGTGCAGTCAACCGGTCATGCCTCGAGTGTGGACTTGACACGTTGCGATAGACCGACCAAAAGTGCGGTCAACCGACATCGGCGTTGTGTTATTTGGGCTGATGAGTTTAAGGCCCAATAAGTTGTATTTGTGTTTTTCTGATAGGGTTTACTAGGGGGCCATATATATGGCTGTAGACTCTAGGGTTTGTATCAAGTGTTGATCGAGGTGAGCTGTTATCATTGTTCAACTTCAATAGGATATTGTGCCAAGTGTTTTAAAGGTGAGAGAGAGAGAATGAGAGTTGTAATCTCTTTGTAATCTTTGTATTTCATGAGGAATAAGAGTATTGGTTATCTCTGCATATTGATTGTATTCTTTTGATTCATTTAGATCTTGAGAAATTTTATTGCTTGTGGTGTGTGAGTTCCGCTATTAGCACTACAAGTTGTTGGTAGATTCTGCAACAGGGAGCTCAAACCGTCATTGCTAAGGTAACTGTATGATGATTTGACAGAGTAGTAAAGTAGTTATTTACAGTTAACTGATAACTTCTAAGAGCATCCACAATCGTGATTTGCTAAAAAATAGCTAAATACATATTATACATATAGCAAAGCGAGTTAGCTGCAGTGGTAAAATGCTATAATATAGCCACACACAAAAAAAATATGATCGGACGAATCTTTAAGATTCATCCCACGAATTTTAAAAAAATTTGCAGTTTTTTTAATAATTAAAAAGAATATTTTAGTGAGAAATTTTTTTGGAAATGGGACGGTAGAAGATCCGTCCCAACTTCCTCCCTTTCACGGATAGATCTTGAAGATCCGTCCAAGGCCCATTTTTTTCCCCACTAAAATATTCTTTTGAAAATATTTTTTTTCCATAAAAATTGAAAATTTTCATCGGACGAAACTTCGAATACCGTCCCATTAAAAAAAATTAATTTTTTATTTGGGACGGATCTTCAAGATCCGTATCCGTCCCTTATAATACGCATATTCTCATATCCGCGTGATAAGGCCGCTCTAATATATAGCAATGTACTGTAGTGAAATCATCAAAATATGAAAGAAAAAAAAAATAGCAAACAACTGCAGTGGTCAAAATGCTATAAAATGGATATATATATATATAAAAAAAGCAAACAAATTGTGGATGCTCTAAGAAGGAACATCAGGGTAAAATGAGGGGGACAAATCTGCAAGCAGGTTTATGTTGCTTTTGGCCTAGCTTTTTTGAGCTTTAAAGCCACTTCAGAAGGAGAAGCCAGCAAGTAAAGCTTTGAAATTAAAAGGTGAAGTTATTTGGAAAGTCTATTTTTTAAAACTTCAAACCTACTTTTAAGCTAGAAGTTTTTTGGCATAAGATATAAATTATAAGCTACTTTTATACTCAATTTAAGTTTTTAATTTTATTTAAGAGTAAAATATAAGTTATCAAATTACAAAAATATCTTTACATTACTAATAAATATATTTAAAGCCCCAAAAAGGCTATCGACGGCAAAGAAAGAAGAGGCGGCGGCGCGACGGCGTTCGACGGAGAAGAAAGGAGAGGGAGGCGGCGGGGCGGCGAGGGGAGGCGACAGCGTTCGAAGGCGAAGAAAGGAGATGGAGGCGGCGGGCAGCGAGGGGAGGAGGCTGCGGGAGAATGGAGGGTGGCGAGGGGAGGTGGCGGCGCGACGGCGAAGAAAGGAGATGGAGGCGGCGGGGCAGCGATGGGAGGCAGCGGGGGAGAATGGAGGGCGACGAAGAAAGGAGAGGGAGACGGTGACGTGGCGAGGGAAGGCGGCGATGCGACTTTCGGCAGCGGCTGTTCGGCAAGGAAGGGAAAGCGGGAAAATTTTGTGTTATGAGGTTTTGAAGGAGAAGCCAGAAGTTGCTCTGGTGGGAATCTATCTAAGCTCATTTTCTTCACTAAAATTAAGCTACTTCTCCTTCTGTAGAGCTTTTCAAAGGTTGCGTTCGGCCTAACTTCTCCTTTTAAAGGACAAGAGAAACTAATTTTAAGCTGGGCTAAACGCAACCTTAGAAGTGTTGTTCTTTCTTCTATGATACCCTGACTGGCCACTCTTCCCACGCTAGGTCTCCACTGCCGTACTCCAACTTGCCATCTGCATTGGGAGTAAAATGTAGCTTCTAGGTTCCATGCGGCTAGCCCTTCCAATTTGGGGATTGAGTTAGCAATACTATTAAAAAAATCCATACTGACCCACTTTTTAAAAATATTGAGCAGTCTGACCCACTTTCAAAAATATTTACTTAACTGACTCAGTTTGGACATGTCAGTATTAACCATTATTGAAAATAACGGCATAGATTAATATCATGTCGTTCTTCCAAAAAGCGGCATCAATTTAAATTTTTTTTAGCATGCCGTTGTTTGAAAAAATGATATCAGTACATTTCTTATACAAGTGTGAACTTTCTGACTTGAAAAATTTCAAGTGCTGAAACAACTTATAAATAATGTTGTTATCCCCAAGAACGGCATTGGCATTACTGATGTCGTTGTTGGAGATAACAGCATCAGTTATCATACTCATTAAATTCTCTTCCTCCACCATCGTTCTTCCAAACAACGGCATGGGATAACTGATGTTGTTTTTTGGAATAGCGGTAACAGTTCATAGAAATAGATTAGCCAAGTATAAACAATAAAATGAACTGTTGCCGCTATTCCAAACAACGACATCAGTTATTCCTAACAATGAATATTATAACTGATGTCGCTATTCCTAACAACGGCATCTGTAATGTTGTTGTCATTGTTCCAAACAACGGCATCAACTATATGATTTTTTCACACTTGCATTTTATTCCAAGTCAAAAAGAGTACACGATTGAGAATAAGTTAACTGATGTCGTTACTCCACATAGCGGAATGCAAAAAAAAATTTAACAGATGCAGCTATTGGAAACAACGGCATATAAATAATGTATGTCGTTATATCCAATAGCTGTTTATGCTAACGTATTTAAAACTGGATCAGTGGTAAATATTTTTTTGAAAGTGGGTCAGATCGGTCAATATTTTAAAAAAAATTGGGTCAGCACGGTTTTTTTTATTTTTTTTTCTGCAATTCTAAGACCACTGACCCAATCATACCGTCATAACGAAGGGTTTGGCCATCTCCTAGTTGCAAGGAGGTGTTTTCTGAAACAGTGGGTTGGAATGGGAAGACTCCTTTCCAAAAACACAAATGAAAAGGAGGGGTATTTAGTGCTTTTCAAGGAAGGATTGAAATGTGCTAATTAATTCAAAATCTAATGTTAAACGAATATCCTTAGGCCACTTAATTAAGAGCAAAATCATTTATCTTTGAAATCATTTATCCAATTTCTAATTAGTTCTTAAAAAAAGTTAGCTAAGTAATACTCTCTCTAGATCTGTTTTATTTTTCTAGAAATAATTAGAATCCACTCTATATAAAGAAGTGCAATGTGAACAGCGTCTCCAACCTTTTCTCAACGTACTCGCATCCACTTTTGTTTTTGTTTTAGTTCTGTTGTGTTTTCTGGTCGAGCTTCAAGTTGCCTCTACTTTTGTTAGGATTCTGTATTAGTTTAAATTGTTCTTTTGTTTTCATGCTTGCGCCTTTTGTGGAAGCCTAATTTTTGTAAGTAGGTGACTTTATGTTGCTTTCTGCATCTGTATATTTGCGACGGTCGTTACCATCTTTAACTCAAAAAAAAAAAAAAAAAAAAAAAAAAAAAAAAGGGAAGAAGAACATGCTCGCATCCACTTCCCTTCTCAGGCGTATTAGAGGTAATTTACCAGTGGTAAACAACATGCAGCTAGTATAGCATGAATACAGGAAGCATTCATATATAGAAAATTATAGCCAGAGTTCAAAAGTATCCATAAAAAAGAAAAGTTGTATATATGAAGGATTTCGTAAGCCTTGATAACTACATCAGATTTAACCAACCATATATTACTACTATTGTTCATTTGTAAGAGAAGAAATGGTGTACTTCTCAAAAAAGAAAAAAAAGAGCAGAATAATGTAAAACTAAAGATATATAGACTAGATAGTACTCGATTTTATAGAATTTATCGAAATTTAAGATCGATATCTAGGTCTATTAATTACAACCAATGTATATAAAGCTTGTAAAATATCTTAGAAATGAATATCAAAGTAAGGTAGGGAAGATACATATATATATATATATATAGAGTAATGCTTTAGCCACTACCAATTTCACTACCATTTCCTTCACTACCTTAGGTGGCATACTCCTACTGGAGAGTTCTCCCACCTACTCTATCATCTCCTACCTATTGGAGTGTGCCACCTAAGGTAGTGAAGAGAAATGTAGTGAAATTGGTAGTGGCTCTAGCATTACTCATATATATATATATATATATATATATATATATATATATATATATATATATCTACTATTATAATGGGAGAAGGGGTTAGTGTCATTTGTCATTTTTTTGTCCTTTAGTGTCATTTTGTCAACACGTGTGCTGCACGTGTTGGCTTTTTTTTTTCTTTTCATTCCCCTCTTTTTTTTTTCCCTTTTCATTCCCCTCCACGTGCACCGCATGTGCATTATAGTTTTTTTTTTCGGTCCTTTTCAATCCCCTCCACGTGCATCGCATGTGTTGGTATTTTTTTTCCTTTTCGTTTCCCTCCACGTGCATCGCACGTGCATGATAGTTTTTTTTTGTCCTTTTCATTCCTCTCCACGTGCATCGCACGTGCATAATACTAGTATATATACAGACACACACCCTATAGTTAGCTGTATACAAAACAATATTTACATGCCACGCCATATTCGTAAATAGTGATAACATATTAGTTGAGACAAAACAGATATTAGTTAAGCTTGCCTAGATGCCATTATAACTAGATTTTTTTAGTCGATCTTCTTCTACCCTACAAATTTTCTGTTAGGGTCCATTCTTTTGAGTTCCATTGTCAAAGTCATATTACACTAATTAATTATGGGGCCCTAATTACAATACGTACTTAGTGGTAGGACACCAAAATAATTATTGGGAAACTAAGACCCAGCTACTATTAGCTGGAACTAAGATTTTGCTGATATTCTTGTCCATGCATGCACACATCTACCTATCCTGGTTTAGGGTTTTCTAATTTTCATTTTTGTTCTTCTTGTTTTTCCATTAGTATTAGCTTTTCTTTTTCCATTTATTTTAGAGTTTTTAAGGATTTGTGGAAGCTAAACATCTATCTTTGAGAGACACAACAACATAATAAATAATATATCTCATCTTGGAGAAACTCTCATTCTGATCGAAGGAATATCTTCATCTTCATGTAGATGGCTTGTTGAGAGAGGCATTGATAATTAGGCATCTTTTCGGCAAGAAAATTATGTTGACGTGGTTATTGACTGACTCAAAGACATACATGTACGTCTCACTAGAATTAATCTGTTGATAGTTAGCAACCGTATGATCAATCAAATATGTGACCTTTTAATAATAGCCAGCCTCTTAGATTGGGATTAATCCTAATTCCATAATTTACATTCTATATATTGATTTCATATTACATAATTATTTCACTCTATTTTAATAAAAATTGAAGGAATTACCCCGGCCAGGAATTAACAACCTCTATAAATTAATCACCAAGTTGCAAGATGCAACCAACACACACACACACATATATATATACATGAAAGGCCTTCCCTGGCGCTTAATTTTGGCTTCCCCGATGTTTTTAAACGCTGGGGTATCTCCTATAAGCGTTTTTGAAAACGCCGGTCGAAATGCCGTCGAAACTCGCGTCGCGGTAGGTGGGGGGTTGTTAAGAAAAATGGATTAAACTTTAGTGCAGCAAATGAATCTTCTGAGAATGGCTCTGGAGTTAATCTACAACAGGAAGAAAGTGAAAAGTGGCTCAAGGCATGGGTTGCACTTTCTCTAAGAAGCTATTTGGCCGATTTTGGAGATGAATCGTTGATCACCAAACACTTCTCCCGGGATACAACACGCTTCTGTCTACAGTGCTGCCTAATGCTCCAATAGCAGCACATACCAACTTGCACCACCCAAATCAAGGCAAAAAACCGCTCAAAAATAGATTAGAAGAAGAGAAGGGCTATATTGTTTTTCTACCATCTTTTTTCAAAAAAATGATTCCATTTTATAACTAGTAACCAGGAAGGAATAAAAACTATATGCATTTAATAAAAAACGTCTACATCATAAAGATCCTTTAATTCTTGAAACGGCTATAAAATAAAGCTCATTTACTTCTTCAAACAGTTATATTATTGATTGAAAGAAAAAAAAATTGATCTGTTAGAAATTCGAAAGTTCAAAAAATTTATAAAAAAATCTTTTTTTTCAAGAGCCCTAAGGCCCGGCCTGGTCATAGATATATATATATATATATATATATATATATATATGTATATATATATTATGTGGAATGTAGGAATTGAACCCCCCAACCTCATGTGAACTCAAAACTTTAACCGTGGGGCCATAAGACAATATTGTCAACAAGAGAAGTGTTTTGAATGTATACTCAATTCCAACAATCCCCCACTTATATATTTAAAACACTAATTTGAAAAAAATCGGTTTTTCAAAAGTATAGAACCATGCATATGTAAGGTGTCCGAAGACTTGAACCTTACATAGTGGACAATCCCCAAAATGCAAGAATAATGAGTGATCTTAAGTCTTGAACTCATTACCCGTTTTTACATAGTGAAGAAAAACCACATGTGATTCTACCAGGTGCAAGTTCTAAATGCCAACACATTCCGGCCTTGTGCTTATCCCAGTATAGGTGAATGTTTTAGAGAATCAGCCACATTCTCATAGAAGCGGCCACACTTCACAATCACCCCAGTGAGTCTATCAAGAGTGCTCTTGTAGCTAGGCACTCCTCTCTTTCAGAGATATAGAGCTTATTAAGAGCCAGGCTCATCCTTACTAATGCTACAAGACATCATGCACATACACATCAAGATGGACTAAGGAGTGGTAAACTCCTAGGTTTCATGATTCCAATCACAGTATGGCTTGTTTTTCCTATTGAACCTATGTCTTGGGATCTCCAGTCGTATAGGTTGGGTTCCCACCAATTGTGATCCTAAATGGGCTTCAGTCCCATCCTCATCGATGTGTTCCAAACTTTTTCTCGAGACAATCCTTTCATCAAAGGATCTACAAAGTTACTTTCCGATCTCACAAAATCCACAGTAACAGCACCAGATGTGAGGAGCTCTCTCACCGTACTATTCTTGCGACGAATCACTAATCTCTTACCGTTATAGTAAGCGTTTTGTACATTAGCTATGGCAGCAGTACTATCTGAGTGGATTGAGATCGGAGGTATAGGCCTACTCCATGAAGAAATGTAAGGCAAGAGGTTCCTCAACTAGCTTGCCTCCTCACTAGCCGTAGCTAGAGCAACTAACTCAGACTCCGTAGTAGAGTAAGTTAAATTAGTCTGTTAGCACCACCAGCGATACTAAAAATGTATTCACTTGTGGCTTTTGAATCATCTAAAAATGAATTCCAATCTGCATCGCTGAATCCCTCAAGGATAGCGAAAAACCTCTCATAATGTAGTCCTAAATTCATGGTATTTTTCAAGTACATCATGCCTGTCAATAGCATTCCAATGCTCAGAACTAGGATAACTCGTAAATCTATATATTACCCCTACAACATATGCAATGTTAGGTCTAGTGCAGTCAGTAGCATAGTGAAGACTACCAATAATACTAGCATATTCTTTTTGTCTAACTGTAGCACCAGAATTTTTCAAAAGTTTAACATGAGGGTCACTAGGTGTACATGCAGGTCTACAGTCAAAGTAATTGTATTTCTTCAAGATCTTCTCAATGTAATGAGATTGATCAAGAGTAATACCAGACCCAGTACATGTGATTTTCATGCCTAAAATAACATTGGTTTCACCTAGGTCCTTCATATCAAAATTTTGGCTAAGCATAGTTTTAGTCTCTGAAATCAATTCAAGCAAAGAACCACAAATGAGTAAATCATCTACATATACAAAAAGCATAATGCAACTATCACTAGATGCTTTATAATAAAGACATTTATCAACATTATTAATAGAAAAATCATTTGAGAGTAATAATTGATCAATTCTGTCGTGCCACTATCTGGGAGCTTGCTTAAGACTATATAAAGTCTTATTCAGCTTGCAGACTTTGTGTTCCTGTCCTGGAATCACAAAACCTTCAGGCTGATCCATATAAAGTTTCTCTTCAAGTTCTTCATTAAAGAAAACTATTCTAACATCCATCTGGTGAATCAACAAATTATGCACAACAGAAATAGCTAATAAAACTCTAATGGTAGTCACACAAGTCACAGGAGAGTAAGTGTCAAAGAAATCTATATTTTCCTTTTGTACATATCCACTACAACATTTTTGGGCTACACCGGCAAAACTACCCCTGCATTTTATTAGTAGCATCGGGGTAGGATTGGAGCAGGAAGACGTCCCAAAATTTTAGACACCTACACCGGCATTTTATTACAGCGACGAGGTATGTAGAACATACACCGGCGTTTTTTTGGAAAACGCCGGTGTTGGTATATCCTACACTGGCGCTTTCAGTTGAAACGCCGGTGTAGACGTTTGGAATAAATTTACCCATCGAAACCCTATAGCATTTCAATAATCGATCCCCAATTCTTTTTTCCCCAATTTTTCCTTCTCTCTCTCCTGCGCTCTCCGCCTCTGCTTGGTCGTCATCGCTATGCCCAACGTCGTCGTTCCCGCCGTCTGTCGTCGTCCCCGCACTCGTCCCTGTCGATGTGCCCTCCATCGCCGTCATTGTGCCCTCCTCAAGCACAAGGTAACCCCTCAATCTTCTAGGGTTTGGTTAGATTTTTACTGGGTTCAGAAAAAGAAAAAGAAGAAGTCGACCTGGCTGAGGTCAGCTACGTCTGGTGCGCCACCGTGGTCGTGTTCAGGGCGGAAGCATCGGTGGACTGCGTGGTGGCCACCGGCCTCCGGCTGAATTTGAAGGAGGAGAATGTGGTGTTATGAGCTTGGTTTAGGTTGCTTTTCATAAGGGGCAACCTTAAATTAACTCTTTTTGGGGGAAATTCATTTGGGAGATGGATGTCCTAGTTGGAATTGTGATGTTTTGATGAGTGCATGAAGTTTTGAAGGCTGACATGATCTTCTTCAGCTTATTGCATCATGATCTTTGTTGTATTGCTTCAATTCATGAATTCTGTCGAATCTTTTGAGTGTTGTTTGTTTTTGTAGAAGTATATAATTAAGCATAAATGGGGATCATTTGGTTTTTAATAAGTAAGTTATAGATGGAGATGCTTTAACTGAATTCATCAATTTGATGCTATAACTGGGGAATAGCTTTCTTTCCTTTGTGGTGGTTTATGTTCATTTTAGTATCTTTGATGGATTTGAAACTATATATCTTCTTTAATTTACTGTGATCCTATTTGTTGTGCTTTGTTGTGCTTTGTTGTGTTTCTATGATCCTATTTGTGTGGAATTGTTGTGCTTCTATGATGAAGGAAAATCCTATGTCTGGAGACCTACAATGAACATGGAAATCGAGGTGTTGGTTGTCACAAGTTTGGTTAAGTTTGTTTTGTCCTAGTTGGATAGATTGAAATCGGCTATGAATCAAAATTTGATGTTAACAAAGTACATTCGGAATTGTTTGGGCTTTCATAATATAGGAAAGAGACGTAACATACTTGACAAGTGCTAATGATGCATATAGGCAAGGAGTCAAGTTTTTATGCACTCTCCATGGCATACTTATAGCATCCTTCAAGCTACTAAGACAATAGTTTTTTTCCTTAGGAAAAGATTGTATGGTGAGTAAGACACAAAATTGATCTTTGTTGTAAGTTGAAACCAAGTTTTGAACTTAGAAGTTTGTGGTCATTGGATCTGAGAGGAGTTTCCGTATGTGGTTCATTATGGTTTACATTATTTTCGTATGTAGTTATCAAAAAACATTGATTCACAATGTGAGAAAGGTCAATTGCTTTGTAGGATTGCAAGTAACTTATTCGGTGGGAAAAGGGACCTTACCTTATTTCACATAATGTTTCGAGGAACACGAAGCTATTATATTCTTATTCAATGCTACACAGGTTGGAAGTTGTAATTATATGAGACTCTGTTGTTAGCATGTGCATTGCACGGGCTTTCTTATACTTGACAAATAGAAAGAAATAAACAGTGAACATGAGCTACTCTCTTTCTCATGAGTTACGTTTCTATCTCAAACTTTTGGGCATACTCAATGTATGTTATTGGGTTGTTTTACTGGATTGTATGATTTTCCTCATCTAATAACATCTTTCTTGCAGTGAAGGCAAACTACTTCAGGTTATTGGATTTTGTATGTTACTGGATTGTATGATTTGAAACTCATGCTTCAAGTTAGTGCAGCTTCACGAGTTGCTTTTTTGTCTGAATTTGGAGATGAGATGGATCGTGTATCTGAAGTTGCACACTTTGATTTTTTAAGGAGTGACTAGTGATGGAAATTTTTTTATCTAAACTTTATATACAATTATATCATGATGTCTAGATGAGTATCAGTTTCTAAGATAATGTTCATGCATACTTGTTGCTTGGGTTTGAAAATGAGATTGTTCTTTCTCATTGGTTTTAAGTGATGATGAGATGGATTATGTAACCGAAGTTGCATACTATGATTTACAGAGGAGTGAATAATCATGTTTGAACTTATGTTGTGGTTTCAATTGATAGTTATCTCATGAGTATTATAAAAGTATAAGTTTGGTTTCAGTTAGTATCTTGTTTTCCTGAATTTGACAGTGAAAATATTCTTTTTTACTCTTTGTAACTCAATATTTTGAACTCCATATTTTGGTAATGAATGTGATGAGATCACATTATTATGTTTCATTATGAGATTACAATTTGATGATATTATACTATTATGCTTCATGCGTATTTTAGGGATTGAAGATTTTCAGAATCTATGTAATGATCAACTTAATTTGGGTCACTTTTAGTTTTGCAATTGGTTTTGCTTCATTCATATTTTACTGCTGAAGGTCTTTTTTTTTAAAATATATATCTACCCCGGCGTTTTTACAAGCGCCGGGGTAGCTTTGAGCAAAACAGATAAGCCTACACCGGCGTTTTTTAAAACGCCGGTGTAGGTGGTGGCTAAAAACGGGACCCCAAACGAAAACACCCCTTCGGTAGCATTTTTCAACTGCCGGTGTAGATTTAACCTTTACCGGCGTTCGTAAAAAACGCTAGTGAATGTCCCGAAGATATAGCGACACACGATTCAGCGACACTTGCACCAACGTTTTATAAAATGCGGGTGGTATCTACGGCGGCGTTTAAAAATGCCGGTAAATGTGGAAAAAAATGCCAGTAAAGACGATTAGTGTTGTAGTGATCCTTTAGCTACTAGTCTAGCTTCAAAATTTTCAATAGTACAATCTAGTTTTACCTTTCTCTTAAGAATCCATTTGCATCCTATAGTACGACTACCGCAAGGTAAGTCCACTAACTCCCAAGTACCATTAGAGGTTAGTGAATCCATCTTGTCATTTATGGCTTCTTGCCACAAATCGGCATCAGGTGAGGTTAAGGCCTCATTGATAGAACTAGGGTCAGATTCTAAAGTATATACAACACAGTCATCACAAAAATCTTTAGCAGTTCTAGCACGTTTACTTCGATGAGGCTCAGAATCGATATCAACATTAAAATGTGTACTAGTTTGAGGTACACTAGGGAAGTAGAGGGTTGTGAATCCCCACTACTACCCCCATTGTTCCTCAAAAAGTAAGGAAATTTATCCTCATAAAAATCAGCATCTAAAGATTCAATAATCACATTATTATTCACGTCTAAAAATCTGGAAGCCTTACTGTTATCTGCATAACCAATAAAAAACATATTCACATGCTCTACTTGCGAGTTTGATTCTTTTAGGGTCAGGTTTTCTGACATATGCTAAACAACCCCAAACTTTAAAATAATGAATATTAGGTTTTCTACTTCTCCATAATTCGTATGGTGAAGTATTAAAAGATAGATGCAGAATTCTATTTAAAACATGACATGTAGATAAAAGAGCTTCACCCTATATAAATTTGGGTTCTCCAGAACTAATAAGCGAAGCAACTACCAATTCAGTAAAAGTCATATTCTTTCTTTCAGCTTTTCCATTAGATTCAGGTGAATAAGGTGCAGTATTCTCGTAAATAATTCCAAATGATGCATATAATTGTTTAAATTCATTGGAATCATATTCTGTACCTCTATCACTACGAAATCTCTTAATATTTCTTCCAAATTGATTGTGTACTTCAGTTACATAATTTCTAAACATTTCAATTGTTTCACTCTTATGTGTCATAAAATAAACATGAGTATAATTTAAATGATCATCAATAAACGTAATGAAATATCTTTTACCATTTCTAGTTAAAGTTCCATCAATCTCACATATATCAGAATGTATCAAGTCTAGAATTTTTGTTTCTCTAGCTACACGTTTATGTGAAGTTTTAATTATCTTAGCTTGACTATAGGAGGTGCATTTCTCAAATTAATTTAAGTTAACTGTCACGCCCCGTTTTTCAAAATACGGGAATACAAGTCCGTGACGAAGGCCCAACGAATGATTTTAACATCATCCATAAGCTGTACCAGTCTTAACTCAACAATATGAGAAATGAATAATCACAACCACACAGATAAATATAATCATATAAACAACAACTGAGATTAAACATGCAATAGTTCAACATAATAACCAACAACCGGAAAAAAATTAAACAACAATTACGGGTCAACAAAGCCCGGGATACAAAGTTCAACAAAAAAGAATAACAATGCGATAAAAGAATAATATGGAAGGATGCAATTTATTTTAAAGCAGCTCCTGCTCCAATCCTAGAAGAACTGCTCACCAATACCTCCTGGCAAATCTCCTTGTGCACCTGTAGCTGGATCAACTAGAGTGGAAAAGAAAATATCCTTAGAGCAAGTATGGACAGCAGGTAGTGAAATGCAAGAAGTAAGGGAACATGGTACATCAAGGAGTATGAAGCAAGATCAAATTCCAAAAGCAATAACGATATCAATAAATAATGGTCAAGTGTACAAGTTTCCACTTGGTTTATTAGCATTTTATTTTCCTATCTAGTGCACGTACTACTGCGTCCCATACCACAAGTTCGATGCACGCAAAACAGTGTACATTTTAGACATAATGGTGGGATCTACAGAGCGTGTACTCGGTAACAAGATAACAAGATAACAATTTTACAAGTTCACAAGTATTTCTCCACCTTCCATATCAATAGTACAAGTACACAAGAAGGGCCCTACCGAGTACATTTTCTGAGATTATCCACTACTAAGCCAACCCTTATTAACTCCGGCTTATTTAATATTTTATTATTTCATTCATGGTCATATAAGTGTGTATACGAGTATCAAGGCGACGATAAGAATGCAACAAAATGATACAACGCATGATAAAATACAAGTAATTATGAATCTGAAAAGAGCAGACACAGCAGTACTAAAACAGCAGTAACTCACAAACTATAACTTGAAATTCGATTATGTCGAAGGAAAAGTAAACTAGACATCTAGGACCACAATTCATATTCAATAAGTTTCAATTGATTTTGACCATATCTAGGTCAATTATCCTAATCTTTATAGGTTAACAGTTCTGGCAACAGCTTATGGTCAAAACTTTATGGGTGGAAACTAGGTGTAAAATCAATATAAAAATCTACAAAAATTAGGAAATGAATCCTAAGTATGTCTACTAAGTTTCTGGAGAGTTTCATGTCATTATACTACTGTTATCATGGTGTTTCAACTGAAAGTTGTGTCGATGTTTCCTTAATTTGCAATCTGGAAAGTACAGACCAACAGTAACTAAAACTGCAATATCTCACAGCTCACAGATCGGAATCAAGATCCGTCAAGTGTTTTGGAAACTAGATTCATTAGGTTACAATTTCTTTTTATAAAATTTTGGTTGATTCCTATTGCAACAGGGTCGAAACCTCAGTACAAAACAGAATAGGCAGCAAGACATAACAAATGATCATCATATATATTTAATAATCAACATGTTCTTATTATCATGAAATGCATTAACATTAAGGTACAGCAAGTTGAGATGAAATTCTACAGTATACAAGGCAAGATTATCATGTCACGATTCAATTCACGAGATCTCAATCAATCAGCATGTATTCATATCATTATATATATCTCATATGCAAGTTCTAGTCAATTTGTTCATGTCGTGTGTGCATGCAAGTTTGGATTTGCATCAATGGATATTAGCACGAGTCAAGGATACTTCAAATTAGCACGTGTAAACCCTAAATATCCCCAACGGAAGGTACACAAACAATATTGCGATAATCGAAATGGAACTACTTACGGAGGAGATCAATAATCTTGAACTAGAAAAATTAAACGAGTTCAAGTGGACTTGCCTTTTGTGTGAGAAATCTAAATATGCGAAAAGAATAACGGGATTGGAATTCCGGACGACGATCCAAGACACGAGCGAGACACGTGAAAAATACCAACACCAAGAGAAAAACCCAACAGCAAGAGCAATTCACACCGAATCTGGGGCAAAACAGCTAACGGCGAGACAAGATCCGCTACATGCAAAACTCCAAACACCAAATCGGCCAATGGTATTCCTTCTCCTTCCTTACTTCGACAGAAAGAGAGAGTGTGAGAGTGGGAGATTGGCGGCGAGTGGCGGTGTTCGGGATGACAGCATGGCACTACGCCAGGGCAACAACGGCTGACGTCGACAACGTCGTTGCGGTCGGGAAGCAAAGGCAGCGGCGAGACCCGATGGTGATGCGAACTCTGTTTTTGTTTGAAATAGGGGAGACGACGCAGGGGGGGTGTTCGGACTTGGATGGAAACAGAGAGGATGGAGGGGGTCAGCGGCGGTTGCAGGGTGAAGGTCGCAGACGAGGCGATAGGGAGGAGCGGAAATGGCGGTCGGTGAGGTGGTGGTTTAATGGGTTCGGTGGAAACTTGGGTGAGGACGGGGAGATGGAGACAGGGAAGATGATCGGAAGGGCGATAAGGGTGGATGACGGAGGTGACGGAGTGGTCGGCTAGGCGATGGGTTTGGCGGTTGGAGATGAAACAGGGAGAGGGCTGGAGGAAGGTGACGAGGAGAGCTTCAGATGAGGTTGCGGGAGATGGGTCTGGAGTTCGACTGGCTGCGAGTAGGAAGAAGACGACTGAATGTCGAGCGGAGGATGAAGGCGAGGCCGGTTGTGGAGTCAACAGCAATGGCGGCTTGATGGGATGACTAGGAGGTGGCGGTGACTGAAGGGTGGAGAGATGTGATCTCTGTTTCGGTTTGGGTAAACAGAGGAGAGAGGGTTGGATACGGGGAAAGAGAGTGAACAGGGGAGAGAGACTGGGGGGGAATTTAGAATAATAATATAATATTAATTAAGCGGGTAGTTACGAGATAGTGGGGATGAGAACGTGAGTGGTTAGGAGATATGGGGAAGTGTGCAGTTGAGGAGATCTGGGTTGGTTGTTAGGGAGTATATGGGTTTGTGGGTTTGGGTAGACTAGGATTTGGGTTCAGGATCCAATAAGGAGATAGGTTTAGGTAGATAATAGTATGGGCTTGGAAATGAATTTGGCTAACAAAAGATAACAAGGATAATAATAATAAAAAAATAATACTAGAATAATAAATTGCAACAGAAGACTCACAACAAGACCAAGATCCAAAATACATTTGTTGTGCGCGGAATACAAAACTAATTAACCAATGCGGAATCAAAGAGAGAAATAGCGACAGAAAACACAGAAAAGCAAGCAACACAAGAACACAAGATTTACGTGGTTCGGCAAAACAATGCCTACATCCACAAGGGGCGGTTGGGATTCTTTACTATGATCTCCAATGGGCAAACAAAGCCTTTACAAGAGATGACGGCTACAAAATCCGAATAAGGTGTTACAATTTACAAAACCCTAACGGGTGTATTTATAGGGAAACTATTGGGCCTTTTCGAATTGGGCCTATTCTGGATCCAAAACCCGCCGACAGTCGACTGGTCCAATTACCAGTCGACTGGTCTTGTTCAGGGCAGTCGACTGGGCAGTCGACTGCTGCTGCTGTATCCCAAGCCTTTGAAACTTCTCTGGACAGTCGCCTGATCCTCCAATTCAGTCGACTGATATACTGTAACTTTCATTTGCTGCAGATACTCCAAAACTATCTGAACCAGAATCGAGCCATTATCCTACAATCTCCACCTTGGCGAGATCTTCCAAGTATCCAACAATCTCCACCTTGGTGAAATCTTCCAAGTAGCCCAAGCAATCTCCACAAATACTCCAAAACAAATGCTCATCACCAAATGCAACAAAACACCCAAACTCCACCTTAGTATGATATCACATACTAAACAAACCAATAGTAAAGCACTATCCCAACCGCCCATGCCAAATTATCAAACATGCAAAATATTAGCCAGGTTCATGCAATGCTTGAACTTGGCTGCCCCAACAATTTTGGTCAACATATCAGCAGGATTATCAGCTGTTCCAATCTTCACCAAATGAATATCACCATCCTTTATCAAATCACGCACAAAATGATAACGGACATCAATATGTTTGGTCCTCGAATGATGAACTTGGTTCTTCGCTAAATGAATAGCACTCTGACTGTCACAGTGTACCTCCACCTTCTCCCGATGAATTCCCAAGCTCTTCAAAAGTCCATGTATCCAAATGGCTTCCTTCATGGCCTCAGCAACCGCCATGTATTCAGCCTCAGTAGTAGACAACGCTACAGTGGACTGCAAATTTGATCTCCAACTTATAGGTGCTCTAGCCATAGTAAACAAATAGCCTGTAGTAGACCGCCTCTTATCTAGATCACCTGCATAGTCCGAATCAACATAACCCACCAATAACCTGCTAATATTGTCATCCCTTTCAAATTTCAAACCCACATCTGTGGTGCCACTTATGTACCTCAAAATCCATTTAGCTGCTTGCCAATGCTCTTTGCCTGGATCATGCATATATCGACTAACCATACTCACCGCCTGAGAGATGTCTGGTCGAGTACAAACCATGGCATACATCAAACTGCCAACCACACTAGTGTAAGGTACATTAGCCATATACTGTCTCTCTTCATTTGTACTTGGAGACTGAGAAGCACTAATTCTGAAATGAGGAGCTAAGGGTGTACTGACTGGTTTAGTTTTCTCATCTATATCAAACCGTTTCAGCACCTTCAAAAGATATTGCTTCTGTGTCAAACTTACTATGCCCTTTGCTCTGTCTCTAGCTATCTCCATCCCAAGTATCTTCTTGGCTTCACCAAGATCCTTCATCTCGAACTCAGAACTCAACTGATTCTTCAAATTTTGAATCTCCTTAGCATTTTTAGAGGCAATCAACATATCATCCACATATAATAACAGATATATGAAAGAACCATCCTGCAATTTCCTGAAGTAGACACAATGATCAAACTCACTTCTGGAATATCCCTGCACCTTCATAAACTGGTCAAACCTCAAATACCACTGCCTTGGAGATTGCTTCAACCCATAGAGAGACTTCTTCAACCTGCAAACACAATTTTCCTTCCCAGCTGTCTTAAACCCATCTGGCTGCAACATATAAATTTCTTCATCTAGATCCCCATGTAAGAATGCAGTCTTCACATCCATCTGTGTCAATTCAAGATCAAACTGTGCTACCAATGCTAACAAAATCCGAATAGAAGGATGCTTCACAACTGGAGAGAACACTTCATTATAGTCTATACCTTCCTGTTGAGCATACCCCTTTGCAACTAGTTTAGCCTTGAACCGAACACTGCCTTTTGAACCTTCTTTCTTCGTATACACCCACTTGCAACCAATTGCTTTCTTCCCCTTTGGTAGTTGCACTAGATCCCAAGTCTTATTCTTATGAAGAGAGTTCATCTCTTCATCCATAGCAACTTTCCAATCTGCATTTTCTGAACTTCTAGTGGCTTCTTTGAAGTTGGAGGGAACTTCATCATCCACAATGGGAAGAGCAAATGCAACTGTATCTGTAAAGCGAGACGGTCGTTTGATATCTCTTCTTTGCCTTCTTACTGCAATTGATTCTTCCTGCTGGATAGGAACTTCTTCATCATTCTCAGTATCAACCACATCATCTTCATCTTGGACAGGAACAGGATTTTCAACTGACAACTTTTCTAACTCCACCTGTTGGAGAACTCTCCTACCAGTCGACTGGTTATTGCCAACAGTCGACTGTCCCGAGCTCCCACTCTTCTGCTGTTCTAGACCACCAGTCGACTGCTCCTGTACATCAGTCGACTGTCCCGAGATTCTGCTACTCACCTGTTGGAGAACTGTCCCACTCTTCTGCTGCTCACCAGTCGACTGTCCCATACCACCAGTCGACTGTCCCGAGCTAATCATGCTGGTCTCATCAAAAGTCACATCTCTGCTGATTACTAACTTCTTCTGTTCTGGACACCACAACCTGTAACCTTTGACACCAGTACTAAAACCAACAAATATGGCCTTTTTGGCTCTTGCATCAAGTTTAGTTTCAGTTACATGAAAATAAGCAGGACAACCAAATATATGCAAAAAACTATAATCAGATGCAGGTTTACCACTCCATACCTCAATAGGCGTTTTGCATTCAAGTGCTGCTGATGGTAAACGGTTGACAATGTGGCTTGCATATATAACAGCTTCTGCCCAAAATGTCTTCTTCAATCCAGACTGTGCTAACATACATCTCACCTTCTCAAGTAAGGTTCTGTTCATCCTTTTTGCAACCCCATTTTGCTGTGGAGTCTTCCTAACTGTGAAGTGCCTCTGGATCCCTTCATCTTCACACAATTTCAGAAACGAATCATTCTTATATTCCCCTCCATTATCTGACCTCAGAACCTTAATCTTCCTACCAGTCTGATTTTCAACTTTCTTCTTCCAACTTGTGAACAATGTCAAAACTTCATCTTTGTGCTTCATGGTATATACCCAAACTCGTCTGGAGTAATCATCAACAAAAGTAACAAACCAGTGTCTACCACTCATAGAAGGTGTCTGAGTAGGGCCCCAAACATCTGTGTGCACATAATCGAGGATACCCTTTGTCTGATGTACAGCTGTATCAAATTTCACCCTAGTTTGCTTACCCAAAACACAATGTTCACAAAATTCCAACTTGCACCCTTTAGCATCCTTAAGCAACCCTTGCTTCACAAGCCCCTGCAAGGCCTTTTCTCCTGCATGCCCGAGTCGCATATGCCACAACCTAGTAGAGTCGGGAACAACCTGTTTAGGCCTTTCAGTTACACTGGCAGCCTCACCCAAATATGTTTTTCCCTGCAAGAAAAACAAGTTCCTTTTTCTTTGCCCTTTCATCACCACGAGTGATCCGCTAGTCACCTTCAGAATACCACCTTCACTAGCAAAGTTCAATCCACTGGCCTCCAAAGCACCAAGTGAAATCAAATTCTTTTTCAAATCTGGAACATACCATACATCTGAAAGCTCTCTAATAAGACCATCGTGCATTAGCAATTCAATCTTCCCGATTCCTACCTTCTTACAAGGTGCATCATTTCCCATCAAAACTACACCACCATCCATATACTCCAAAGAAGTAAACCACTCCTTTTTCCAAGACATATGATAGGAGGCTGCTGTATCAAGAAACCATACTTCTTGATAAAGTGAGGGACTAGAAGCAAGTGCAAAAGAAAAATCCTCGCCACTTTCTAAATTATCAACAGTCACATTTGCAGTCGAATTTTCCTTATTTCGCAGCTTTGGACAATCCTTTTTCCAATGCCCCCTTTCATGACAGAAAGCACATTCATCTTTGGCCGGTATTTTCCTGTCCTTCGAAACTCCTCTCGATTTGGAACGAGATTTGTTTCCCTTTTTCCCAGATTTGGACTCAGATCTGGTCTCAGTCATGCCCCTTACAATTAAAGCTTCAGAAGTTTCTCTATCAACCATTTTATCCCTTCTCCTAGTTTCATTATTCAACAGAGCATTTGCAACATCTTCATATTTGACAGTATCTTTTCCATATAATAAAGTAGTTGCTAAATGATCATAACTTTCAGGTAATGAATTCAACAGAATTAGGGCTTTATCTTCATCTTTAATTTGCTCATCCAAATTTAACAAATCAGCCAACAATTTATTAAATGATTCAACATGAGCATTCATAGACATACCTTCCGTATAGGTGAAGCGAAAAAGTCTCTTCTTCAAATACAGCCGATTCTCCAAACTTTTCCTCATGTATTTGTCTTCGAGCTTCTTCCACAACACCGCAGCAACGGTATCCCTCATCAAATCATACTTCTGAGCCTTCGCAATAAAGAGCCGAATAGTCCCACACGCAACTCGATTCAACTTCTTCCAATCTGCTTCGGACATATCCTTTGGTTTTTCTACTTCCAAAGCAACATCTTGTTCTTGTTGAACAAGAACATTCAACACCTCACATTGCCACATCCCAAAATTGTTTGTCCCATCAAATTTTTCAACTTCAAATTTTGCGTTGTGAATCGTTGTTCTGGACGAACTTGATCCCACAACATCCTTGGTTGCATCTGCATCACCCGCCATCTCCCTCTAGGTCGAACCAACAGCTCTGATACCACTTGTTGTGCGCGGAATACAAAACTAATTAACCAATGCGGAATCAAAGAGAGAAACAGCGACAGAAAACACAGAAAAGCAAGCAACACAAGAACACAAGATTTACGTGGTTCGGCAAAACAATGCCTACATCCACAAGGGGCGGTTGGGATTCTTTACTATGATCTCCAATGGGCAAACAAAGCCTTTACAAGAGATGACGGCTGCAAAATCCGAATAAGGTGTTACAATTTACAAAACCCTAACGGGTGTATTTATAGGGAAACTATTGGGCCTTTTCGAATTGGGCCTATTCTGGATCCAAAACCCGCCGACAGTCGACTGGTCCAATTACCAGTCGACTGGTCTTGTTCAGGGCAGTCGACTGCTGCTGCTGTATCCCAAGCCTTTGAAACTTCTCTGGACAGTCGCCTGATCCTCCAATTCAGTCGACTGATATACTGTAACTTTCATTTGCTGCAGATACTCCAAAACTATCTGAACCAGAATCGAACCATTATCCTACAACATTAAAATAGAAAAGAGAATATCACAAAATACAAGAAAAATCCGTACAATTGAAAACAGGGGTTACATTAACTTTTGGTATCATGCCAAGTTTGCTCATATTATTTACCAATTTCTTATTAACATGATATAGTCTAGAGTGCCATAAATTAAAAGAAAACAATGAGTAAACATAAGCATTATTCTTGTTCATTTCATTACTGAGTTTAAATATCCCATTACAAGCAAATCCCTTTCCTACAAAAATCTCATTCTTAGTTATAACATACTGGTCAGATCCGATGCTATGATAAAACCCAACCTTGTTGAGAAGGTATCAAAAATCAAGTTCTTCCTCATATCAAGAGTGTGCAAGATAGCCTTGAGGGTTACAGTCATGCCAGAGGTAAACTCCAAGTCCACCTCTTTAGTGCACATCACATTGATACAGTGTGAATCACCAAGTTGCACTTTCTGATCTTCAGTCTCATTATAAGTTTTGAACCAGCTGCACTCATAGCAAACATGCCTAGTAGCGCCGATATCAGCCCACCACCCATCGGTTACACTGACCATGTTGATCTTAGTGATCATAGCCACAAAAGGCCCTTCGATAGCATTTTCCTGTGGTGCAGGCATACGCGATCGGCAGTTCCTAACGATATGTCCGAAGCGATGACACTTCCAACACTCGATCGGATCTGTTCCATTGTTGTTGGTTTGGGCTTGCTGGTTATTTCCCTTATTTGGATTCTGACGTCCATTCTGACCATTTTGACGGAAGTTCGAATTGAACTTCCGACTAGCATTCTTCTTGAACGGCTTGTTCTTTAGTTTCAAATGGACATTCGCTTTGTTCTGTTGAACAAGCAAGACTTCTTCTTTCTGGTCTTATTTTCTGGATTCCTCCTCAACTCTAAGCCTAGTTATCAAATTCTCCATGGTTAGTTCCTTTGATTTATGTCGCAGGATATTCTTGTAGTCTTTCCAACCAGGTGGTAACTTGTCGTTCATCACAGCTACTTGAAATTGCTCATCGAGGGGTATTCCTTCTAAAATGATCTCATGGGCAATGTGTTGTGACTCATGTGATTGAATAGTTACCAACTTGTCGTCAACCATGGTGTATTTGAGATAACGACTGACTGCGAATTTCTTCGAGCCAGCCTCTTCGGTGTCATATTTCTTTTGCAGGGCTTCCCAAATAGATCTAGCCATATTGGACTATAAGTAATAGTCATACAGTTCGTCGGATAGCCCATTCAAGATAAAGTTTCTACATTTAAAATCTGCATTCTTCCATTCTGATATGTCATCTAAGATTTGTTCATTTTCATGGACATCAACAGGTTCTGGGTTAGGCATTACAGGGCAGTCGGTGGTAAGAACATGGGCAACTTCCTTTAGCGACAGATAGAAAAACATCCTGTTCTTCCATCGCTTGAAGTTTAGGCCAGCAAATTTCTCGGGTTTGTTGGATTCATGCTTGCGGTCAGAAACAAGAGCCATTACAGATTACATAAAATAGCTTCTTAAAATTATTAAGAAAAATGGGTTAAACCTGAGTGCACCAAATGAACATTTTGAGAATGGCTCTGGAGTTGATCTGCAACAGGAAGAAAGTGAAAAGTGGCTCGAGGCGTAGGTTGCAATTTCTTTAAGAAGATATTTGGCCGATTCTGGAGATGAATCGTTGATCACCAAACACTTCTTCCGGAATATAACGAGCTTCTGTGTACAATGCTGCCTAATGCTCCAATAGCAGTATGTACCAACTTGCAACACCTAAATCAAGGTAAAAACTTCTCCAAAATAGATTAGAAGAAGAGAAGGACTGTATTGTTTTTCTACCATCACTATAACAATAAACGTCTCCTCCGGCATTTTTTTTAATTCCCCGGCATTTATAAACGCTGGTGTAGCCTCTACCTGCATTTTTGAAAACAGCGGTATATACGCCGGGGAATCGAGTGTCGCGATAGAGTAGGGGTCTATACCGGCGTTTTTAGGAAACACCGGTATAGATAAATACCTACCGCGGTGTTTTAAAAATGATGGCGTAGAGGTGGTTTCGTTTGGTTTCCTTTTTCTTACAACACCTGCCCCGGCGTTTGTAAAACGCCGACGTAGGGTTTTTTAAATTTTGGATAAAATCTACCTCGGCATTTTTAAAAACGCTGGGATAGGTATATAATTTTTATAAAAAAAAGAAATTTAAATTCAAAAAAAAAAAAAAAAGCAAAAACATGATTCCTAAAAACGTATACTACAGCAAAGCTTACAATCAAACATATACTGTAGCCACGCTTACATACTTCACAATACATGATTGTAGCTATGATGAACTGCATCAAAGTACAGCAAAAATGAGTTCTCACTCCTCTGATGAACTGCATCAAAGTATAGCAGGTGAGAAGAGTTCTCAGTCCTCTGATGAACTGCATCAAAGTAAAGCAAAAAAAGAAGATGGAAACAAAAGGTTGTCTCAAAGCTTTGAATTCAATACAAGATTGATTAGCTCAGTCGTATCCTATCCAACAAATCTCAAAATATAATATCCTAAAATAGAAACAACTATATCAACAAGAATCCTATTCAACAAGTAAGACTTACATTCCACACTTCATTTTACCTGTTAGTTTTAAATACTTTAGACACACCCGTCTTTCTCTCAACTTTACCCATTTAGAAATACATATCTTGAGCTTCATCAGTTACACAATAAATCAACAAATAAAGTGAAGGGAAACCTCATATGCTGCTAAGAGGTGATTTTCTCATTTTTTGAGATTATAGTCACTATGTTGGATTTATTATGCACGATCTGCACCAATCACCTTAAGATGCCATAATAACAGTGTGTAATCAGATTGGATGGGTCTCCTAATCATGTGTCAAGTTGTTACAAAAGAACGGGCAGTACAAACTATTCACAATGGGTGGTCCCAGAGTGTGATTATAACTCTAGTACGAAATCACCTCATAAAAATGAGGTACCCTTTTCACTCAAATAAATGCAGCATTAAAACCTCTTCATGAATAAACTTGATTTCATATGTTAGTTGTTGAATTTGTTCTTCGAATAATATTTCCAAGCAAAAAATGTCACAAGTATGATCTACCTAATCTAATTCAAATAAGATTAATAAAAAAGCACATACATAACATTCAAGATGTTCCACAGCGCATATTACTTTTTGTTTTAACATTCTTTCAAAGCAAAATTCAAACCAAAATATTTCTATGTGAAACAGAAAACATGTACTTGCAAGCTTCCTGTGAGAACAACAGGCTTCAATGAGACGTACAATCCAAAGTAAAGCCCATGGTAGACCATGATTCCGACACAGGAGATGTTCAATCCACGATAGAGTCCAACGATGCCATCATATTTCAACGTCTTGCGGTAAACATCAACCAAACCATTGAATTGCCTTTCTCTTCCCTTCTTAGATGCCTTAGCATCATTGGCCATATGGGTACGGGCATAGCCCAGAGAGTAAACAAACATCTGCGATGAAGCACCAACAACATCACCAGACATACGATTTCCAGCAAACCATTTCCAGTAACTATCCTTGTCCTTCTTGATGTTTCCATTTTATGATGCAATCAATCCATGTTGTAACCAATTACAGAAGAGCAACATGACAATGAATAAAGGCAGTGATTAATTGGAAAACAATCCTCATCTACCATGATCAATGTATTTCTCTCACCTAGTCCAAGGTCCACTAGATATAACTTCCTCTCTTGAGGTGTTGCTGGCTGACCAACTAGAAAGTTTTTAGGCTTCAAATCACCATGGGCATACCTAGTTGCATCATAAAATGAAAATAAATAGCTATATTATGAATAATGGAGGATAAATTTACAGTTCAAATCTACTGATATAGCAAGCATCTTAGATAAATCATTAATATATATCTTCTCAATACAATAATAAGATTTAAGTATCAACACTTACCCTTTGGAATGCACCTTCACGAGTATCGAGATAGATTCCACAGCAATACAACTATACAAGCAACCATTTCTGAGGATTATGCTGTTGGACAACTTAGTTATTAGATATAAGAATTACGAATATTGTTTTCAGTAAAATAAGTTGCCTACAAGCAAAGCTAACTAAAAAGAAAAATGAGAGATGAACATCTAAAATTCCCGAACATATCTTGAATCATTGCCTACAAGCAATGCAAACTGAAAAGAAAAATCAACAAGAAAGGTAAAGCCCCCTACCTCCTATCTGGAATTTGTTCACGATTCAATTAGTAAGTTGGTTTCCCTCTCTGTATATATACCTGAGAAACTTTCACAAGACACAAGCTCTACAAAATTCGTTTCATACCCTTAAGAAGAGTATAAATAATATGAATATTATCACCTTCTGAAACGATTGAATGGCCATTTGGTTGTACCTCTCAACCCACTCAGCAGTGAGGATAAGTTCTGAAACACTTCACAACCCCTAACCACACTATGCAAGATCAACCGTCTCACCTGAAAAACTTCTATTGCAAGTCCATCAGATAATTCAGTTATCTTGCTTGGACATTCTGGTATATTTGAATTTGGTATTATAAACATTTTTATAAAAAAAATTGTGGTACATCTCTGATATAATTAAGATACTATTCTTGCTGCTCATTAAGAAAACAATATCTCTGATTTGTGTAAATGGTTAGTTTACTAATTAACTTAGGCCGAAAGCATTGCTATCATGTAATTCTTTACTGACCTAAACTGCAGCTAGCCGCCTAGCTATATGTACATCAATCTTTTGATCAGGAAACATCAATCTTTCGGATATTGCTAGGGTGTTGATTCGGAGTTAAGTTACAATCATACAGTGAAATGTCCTAATCTTCGATGCAAATTGTACATCACCGAATACTATTATAACCCTTAATGTTAGAACTCCAGTTGTAATTGATATAATATTATTTCGTTATCATCATGATGTAAACCATTTCCACAAATAACTGTACCTAAATGCATTATTTCGTTACCATCATGAGCTTAGCCTCCATTAAACTACCCATGAACTGCCAAAAATAGTCAAAATTTTTGAATTATTTCCCAAATTATGCCTACCTTTCAAAATAAATCATGTAATACATTTCAATCCAAAAAATTTCTTTAAGTATGAACTGCTCAGATTAAGCCTAATTTCTAAAAACTCTTCTCCTCAGTTCCATTCGTACAATTGTACAAACAACACAATACACACAGATTTTAGTTTAGGGAGAATCCTAAATCAACTAACTAATATAAAAATAGTTGAAGTAGTGCCAAACTTTTAAGATGCCAGAAGATTTTAATAATCAAACTCGACATCTCTAATTATTCTCTAATTAGTTACATGTTCAAAATCAATTCAATTGAAGTCAAGAATAATAAGTGCACAAAATCATATCAATTCAATTAAAATTTTCCTGAAGAAACCCTAAAACTAACAAATCCCAAAACAAAATTAACCCTAAAATCCTAAAACCTTAAAATTAACATTAATTTTATTTTTACTAGAATAATCTGAGGTCGTCGACTGTGGGAGACGGTGGGAGACTGCAGGAGACGACAGCGGGGGAGGGAGACAGTGGGGGACGACGAGGGAGGACGGTGGGGGAGGGAGACGGCAAGGGCGATGGTGGTGTCCGGGGTTCGGGAATGAGAGGTCTGAAGAGAGATTGAGCAAGGTCAGATGTGGAAGACGGCGGGGGACAGCGAAGATATGGTTTCGAATTGAGTGGGAGAGCGAAATTTTTTGGGGGGAAAGTAATATTTTTTTTGTGTTCTGTTTTTTTTTTAGGGGGGGGGGGGGGGGGGGGGGGGCGAGGGGGCATCTACTCCGGTGTTTTTTTAAAACGTCCAGGTAGGTTGGGTTTTATTTTTTAACTTGGGGGCCAGAAGTCTACCTCAGCATTTGTACCCAAACGCCGGAGTATAAATGTCGGGGTAGTGTATTTTAGTTGAAGTGCCTCTTTCTCCGAAAGAAATGATTTATTTTTATAACTAGTAATCAGGAAGTAATAAAAATTGTATGCTTTTAATAAAAAAACGGCTACATCATAAAGATCCTTTAATTCTTGGAACGGCTATAACATAAAGCCCATTTACTTCTTGAAACAACAATATTATTAATTGGAAAAAACGTTTTTGATCTGTTCGAAGTTTGGAAGTTCAAAAAATTAAAAATATTCTTTTTTTTTTCAGGAGACCCAAAGAGCCCCAAGGCCGGCCCTACCTTGGGGCACGGCCCAGTCATATATATATATATATATATGGAATGTAGGAATTGAACCCCCAACCTCATGCGAACTCAAAACTTTAACTGTTGGGCCATAAGACAATGTTGTCAACAAAAGAAATGTTTTGAATGTATACTCAATTCCAACAGGGCTCTACCCCAGCGTTTTTCACAAGCGCCGGTATAACCAAACACCTAATGGTTTAGTTTTTGGGTTAGGGGTAGCTCGGAGTTTCCAAAATGCCGGGTAGGGGTTTTATAAAAAAAATTATTTTTTGGGTAATAACTACACCGGTGTTTTGAAAACGCCAGGGTGGGGTGTTGAATTTTTATTGCCTCTTTTGCATTAAAATTTTCGAAAAATCGATAATACAATTAATTTCACAAATCATTTCAATAAAACCTGTAATATAATTCACAATCAATTCCACAAATTTTCACAAATTTCAGGCTAATCAAAGCATAATAATATAATTCACAATCATGGACAATAATTAAGCATAATAAAATAAATACATACTCCATTAATTATCCACGAATTCAACAGATTACAGAAATAACATATATCTTTTAATATATTTTTTTTTTAAAGTACTTGTTACAACAAATATGCATTAACCACCACAAAAGAAGACTTCACCGGATTGCTACTACGTATGCCTCCTTCCGGAGGAGTTGCTTCCATTCTCATCAGAAGTTTCATTTGGATTTGTACGACTTGCACCCAATGGAATTCTTTTGCTGTCCTGTATAATGTAAAAAAAATGACGAAAATTAATTAAACAATCTTTCTACATAGACTAATATTTTCGAAGTTTAAAATCAAGTCAAGAAGTTACTAATAAATTGCGAACTCAAGATATATAATCTATATCAAATCCAAACCCCATTAGGTGCTTACATCGATCATAATGAAGTGCTTACATCGATCATAATGACATCTAAGACATGATGACATCTAAGACACCGTCATGATTTGTAAAGAATGTCAAACAAAACTAGAATGAACTTTATTGTAATCTACAACTGTTAAATAAATTAAACGATCAAACATATCTAATTTTCACAAATTCACTTTTGTATAAGAAACAAAAAGCACATCAAGTTAATTTACCTCTCAATAATATTTATATGCCAAATTTTATATTTGATTGTATATGGGAATCATGTTTTGAATAATTTTTTTCCTAAAAAATAAGATTATGGATGATAATTGGTTTAAATAATCATCAGAGAGAGTCATAATAGGATTGGGATCTGTGCAGGAACTGTAAACCTATTCAACATTTTAAAAACTCAAGTTCCCATCTCGTACACTTGGGGTATATGTCTCTTAACTAATAAATAATTCAGTAAATAAAGGTTAACAAAGATTTTTTTTGGCTGGTGGAGAACGATGCAATTCTATCCAGGGTTAATTTGAGAAAGCGGGGTATTGTGGACAGTGCGTTATGCGGTACATGTATGTCCGAAGAAGAAGATACAAATCATATTTTATTCAGGTGTCATAGCGCTAGATGGGTCTGGGGGGAAGTGGGTATTTCGTTCGGCGTATTACACTGCCCGGGGTCTAGTGTTGAGGTTTGGGGGGTCTTAGAGACATGAGGAATACAAAAGAGGTTAGAATACAGTGGGAAATAGTTGTGGCGTCCGTATTGTGGAACCTATGGCTAGACCGAAATGATTTTTGTTTCAATAGCGTCCGTCATTCTCTTTCCTCGTTATTGCATAAAATTGATTTTTGCCGTTATGAATGGACAGGCCTAAACAGATCCAGGAAGAAGATGCGTTCAGGAGAGGGGACAGAGTAGCCTTCTAGCAGGGAGAAGGCTATCTTTTGGAAGTAGATTCCAGATGTAGGCGGGATGCATTAGATGCTTTGGTTATTTCATGTATTTTGTATTTTGTTTAATGTTCGGGATGTTGGCCCGGATTAGACGTTTGGGAAATGTTAGCCTGCGGGCTCTATGTATTTCATATTCCTGTTTCGTTAAGAACTTTTTAATGAAGCGATGACCTCGGTCATCTTTTAATCAAAAAAAAAAAAGGTTAACAAAGAGCTTAAAGCACAACAATTATGAGCAGCTTTATTGAAGTAGAGGGCTAATTAACAATTCAGTAAAAATTATCAGCAACAAGCATGGATTTTGGAGAAATAAAAAGTGATTAAAGAAGCACTAAAGGCAACAGAAGAGAATAACCATACCTTTGTACCAGTTTCCTTCTCAACTACATCTGCTTTAAAGTTTAGAAAGCCAATACGTCTCCCGAACATATCCACTCCCTGCTAATTAAATTTGAGATAAGGACTACAAAAAAAAGGAAGCAAACAGAATTAACTAATATTTCAAGTTTCTAAAAAGAAATTTTAATTATTCAATTTTTTATTCATTATTTCAATTAATGGAAGTCAGAATCTAAACTCCATATAGCACAACAACTAAGAATAAAACTTCTGTAAAAGATCTTAGTTTTCTCAGTAATGAGTACGGAAGACCAATAATATCTTGCTCCATACATTGTCAATATTTAAAATTTTGTGGATGCCAAAAAGGAAACATGGTAATGTTCTCCATTCCTGGCCACTGCAATAAAGTTGAATACCTTCCTTGACGCTAGGATGCATTAGGTTAACACCTCAATTAGAAGATAGATATTCAAATTCATATATCTTCTTGATAACTACCTAAATGAGTACTTGCCTTATAGACATTTTTCCACAAGTGCTCATCCATAATCTTATTTTTTAGGACAAAAATTATTCAAAACATGATTCCCACATACAATCAAATATAAAATTTGGCATATAAATATTATTAAGAGGTAAATTAACTTGATGTGCTTTTTGTTTCTTATATAAGATTGAATTTGTGAAAATTAGATATGTTGATCGTTTAATTTATTTAACAGTTGTAGATTACATCATCGACCAAACCCGTACATACCTCCACCACAAGAAGAACAAACCAAGCTGTCATCATGGTGGGTTTTTTTAATTATCAAGTAAATATTGTGAGAGTACCAAGCTTTTAACTAATATGCATCCAAAAGTCAACTCAACTAATATGCATCCAAAATTCATAAAACATAATTACGAAACTAAGACTCAAACATCATATTAGTTTCCTTTTCATCGGATAGTACTCAATAGGATGCATTCAAAAATTTCATACATAAATTAATTTTCTAAATAGGATATGTTAAAAGCTTCATGTTCTGTATTGGTAGATCATTGTTCAATTCTACATAATGAAACGGGACTGATGCATCTTTGTCAACTAGTATAACCAAAAAGTTGTGGTTGTGCAAAGTATGGATGACATGCATGCTCGAAAAAACAAATCATTTGTGGCCAACTCAAAACTATCCCTATAACTGAAGTATCAGCTTAAAATCAGTAAAAGTAAATGTACAACCTCTTAACCTCTTAAATGGATTGCACAAGCTCACTGGCATATTTGATTTTAACACTTCACAAATAGGGAAGCATGGTTAAAGATTTTCATTTGATTGAGTGCTTAGTGAATTTTGTACATTGACAAATTCTCAAATTCTTTACTTCTCAAATCAATAAATTCCCAAATTCTATACTTCACAAATTAACACATTCTCAAATTCTCAAATTCTCTACTTCCCAAATTCTCAAATTCTCTACTTCACGGACTAACAAGTTCTCTAAATTCCCAAACTCTCTAATTCACAAATTAACAAATTCCCAAGTTCTCAAATTCATACCTAGGGTTTGCAAGATGGACGAAGATGATGGTCATCGGAGTGACGGCGCGGGAACGGCGAGAGCGACTGAAACGATGACGTGGGGGGACGGTGGTCGGGGCTAGGGTTTGTGAGAGAGACGTGGGGCTAGAAAGGTAAGGGGCGACACGATGATTGGGGCTAGGGTTTGTGAGAGTGAGAGACGTGGGGGCTAGGCAACGTAAGGAGGGGGGACGGGGGGCATGGCGACGGAGGACGGAGGACGACGATGGTGGGGGTCGACGACGGTGAGGAGGGTTTGGGTTCTTGAGCGGAAGACAAAGATAAATCAGAAAATTGAAGGAATTGAGTGAGAGGGAGAGACAGAGAGAGGGGGATATAATTTCAACTATATCTGTGTTTTAAAAAAAAACTCCAGTATAGCCATATTACGCCGGTACGCCGGAATAGGAGGGGTGGGTTTTTCTTTATTTGTAACCGGGGTTCTACCCCGGCGTTTCTACCTAAACGCCAGCGTAGAAATGCCGGGATAGGATCGTTTTGTTGCAGTTTATAGTAACAATTTGAAGCTAAAAAGAAAACATGCAAATTGACAATGAAAAAGACATGCAAAGATTTATGTGAGCATGGTGTCCCCACAGTGAATCCCCCAAGATTTAGCTGTTTTTAGTTTCATGGGTTTATGTACAAAGAAAATAGAGTAATTTGATTCCAATAGAGTGCGACCGGAATATACAATAAACATGCGTGTAACTATTGCCGGCCCCGAGTTTACGGAGGCCCAAGGCTAACTCCCAAAATTGGGCCCCCATACAAAATTTGTTTTAAAAGAAAATTGATAGAAAAAAAAAATTGTTGGAAATATTTTTATTGCTACAATTCTTAAAAACCGATATATATGAATAAATGGATGGAGATTTACGGATTTGAGAAAAAAGTCTCCATACAAACCCAAGCCCAACTAAAATAAGCCGACCCAAGTACTAATTTTAAAAACAAAGGCCCAAAAAATTATATTTGGGGTCGTAAAAAAACATTACGCAAAAATACGTATATATAATTACAAGGATTTTTTTTTTGTTGCCCCGAAAATTCGGGGGAAATCGGGGGGCCAAGGCGGCCGCCTCCCCTGCCTCCACTGGGGAGGCAGCCCTGTGCGTAACTAATGTAAATTTCTTCAACTTGCAGTAGGGATGGCAACCGGGTTGGGTCAACCCGTGACCCGCCCAGGTCCCCTGGGCCCGCCTGCTTTCAACTCGACTCGCTTTGACCAGGTCCGGGTTCGGTTCAAATCCGTAATCCTAACAGGGTTGAACTAGGTCGTGAAAGAAACCGTGTAACCTGACCCGACCAAACCCGAACCGCAACCCGGCAGGTCAACCGTTTTGCCTGGTCCGAGCCACCCATTGCATGTAGTCGTCAATGCTACTCGTTGCTGATTTTTATTTTCTTTTGGTTTTGGGGGCCTTTTTTTTTTGGGGGGGGGGGGGGGGGCCTATTAAAATCCCTTAAACCCAGTGAATTTTTTTCACATAAACACTCTATCCTCCATCTATCAACTCTCTTACTTTCTTAACTCTATACTACTACTACTACTATTCTTAATCTACTTCAACAAGAAGCAACAATGAAGTGAAAAAGTTCGATCGTGTCGAAGCGACTACGTCTACACCAACTCTCACTACTACTCAAATTCTTGTTGATGCTCACTCTCTCTCTACGACTCTACTACATATTTTTTCAAGTGAAGATGCTCAATCTTTTGATTTCTCATCGTCTACTCAACTGTCTTTATTATTTTCTCTCTCAACTGTATATTCGATTATTCATGAAGTACGGTATCAAAATTTCTCAACTCTTTGTTACTGTTGTTGCTTTAAAAAAAAAAATTGGTTAAACTTGTTAGTTGGTTTTTCGCTACTCCCTCTCCCAACCCTTCTATCGTTTTTTAGATTATTTTCTTCACATATACTACTACCTCAACTCTCTCAACTCTCCTATATTGTTTTTTTATTTTTTCACATACACTACTAAAACAATAGAATTTATTTTTTTACATACACTACTAGCACACTACATTTATCATGTCACGATCGCGAGGTAGCGGCCGTAGCCAAAGTGGAAAAGATTCCACTAGTTCATCTCGTCGTCCACCAATAATCCCACAATTAGAGACCAAATATAACCCTAACCGTAACATAAGTTATGAAGATGTTCCTCGACACGTCTATGATCCCGCCACACAACAAGAATTGCATGATGGTGATACAAAAACACATGAAACCGCACACGCACAAGAACAACCCACTTCTAGTAGAAAATATAGAGGAGAAACTAATGATTGACACAAATAATATGACTATATCTTGAACAAGGAGACTCTTAGTATAGGACGTAAGATTTGTAAAACATGTAACAAAAGTTACAAATGGAAAAAGGTTGAGAGGGCGGGTACAATTAGACGATACATTATGGGTATACACCCCAAGTAATTATTGACCAAGAAACACAACAAAAGATCAACCCTAGGATAGGGCAAATAGATAGTCATATATATGATCCTGAAATTGTTCGTCAGGAAATGGCCAAACTAGTTATTAAGGAAGAGTTTTCTTTTTCCTATTCCGAGAGTATGAACCTAGAGGCTTTTAACCAAAATACACTAAATCCACATTTAAAAAGAATTCCTAGAAACACTCAAGGCTGATTGTTTTATAGTTTATTCCAAAATGAGAGACGATTTAATTGCACTTTTGTATTCTTTAACTTGTAGAGTATCGTTAACTTTCGATTGTTGGAAATGTTGTAACGACATTTCGATGGTGGGCATAACTTGTCATTGGATTGATAGTGATTGGCTCATTCAAAAGAGAAGCATATCACTTGCCGCTTTGCCTTACCCCATAGTCGTCCGGTTATCGCAACACTTAACTTTAGAAGTTCGTGATTTATTTCAAATCCACAATAAAAAATTTCGATTAGTTTTGATGGTGCATTTAACAACAATAGTTCGATTAGTACAATAAAACAATAGTTGGCTCCTCCATGTAAAAAAAATCATGTTAGATTTGCATGTCATATTCTAAATTTATGTGTACAAGATGCGTTGAAAGTAGTTGATCCATATGTGAATGCAATTAAAAATTGTGTACATTTTATCGCTTTGAGTGGTACTATCCTTCAACAATTTAAAGAATGATATAATCTTAAGGGAGTACATTTAGAAAATTCCCTAAATATGTTAAACATCGATGGAACTCTACTATCGATTTATTAAATGTTGTTACTCAATACAAAGCGGCTATAAATGATTTTTGCAGTGCAAAAAAACATGGAAAGTTTTAAAATGAATCCAGAATCATATGATTTTTTGCAGATCTTTGTTAAGATTTTTTGAAAATTTTTAAACCGCAACTGCTAAGTTTTCAAAATCATATGATTCCATTTCTAGTAATAATTTTATTTCAATAATTACTATGATGCAAACTTTTCAAGGCATGATTTCGGACCCATACATTAGCCATATTTCCATTCTGACTTATGATAAATTTTTGAAGCATTTTAATCCTCCTCTTATGTTGCATTGTTTTGCTAATGTTATGGATCATCGTATCAAATTAGCAGGTATGAAAAATTTGATTGAAATATTTTTTAGTTTACTTCAAGAAGACTCTAAATATGAATGTTATGAATATTTGGGTACATTTGAGTCGACATAGAATAACTTGTATGATTTTTACAATATAACTTATGCATCTAGTGGTACAACACACCAAGTATAGTAATTTCTTCTTCTTCTTCTTCTAGAGATAAGGGTAAGAGTACATTAGAAAATGTTACTGCTAATTTACTTGCTCGTATTCAATCTAAAAAAACTAGGACTAATGCACCTGTCAAATTAAATTGGCATAATCAACAAGATAGTGAGAGTTATAGTTCTAAGATTGAAGTGTTAGAATGGTGGAAAGAACATGAAAATTCTTTTTTCAATTCTTTCGCATATGGCTAGAGATCTGTTAACCCTCCTGTGTCTATAGTTGTTTTTAAAAATGTGATTTTTCTACAAATGACAGAGTTAACAGATTACAGGAATTGATTGAAGCCGGATTCATTGGAGATTCTCGGGTGCACCAAATATTGGATGAAAGCTGTAGACATGACTCAAAAAAAGCAGTAGAAGATTCAACAAGGGGATGCAACTCACCTGAAGATCAACAAGCTGAGTGGGGAACATGTAATTCACTAAATTTGTATGATTTTTTAGTTTTTATTACATGTATTTGTATGTAAAAATGTTGTAAAAAAAATATTATTACAAGCTGAATTAAATAATATATACAACTTTTTTTCACTTGTATGCTTGTTGTACATTTCTTTTTAAACCGCGACCCGGCCCGGGTCGAGTTCAACCCGAAGGGGTTGGCGGGTCGGGTCGGGTCGAGTTTTTGAAACGCCAACCCGAACCGAACCCGCCCCCTCCCCAGGCAAACCCGGTAGGTTTGAGCTCGACCCGGCTCGCTAGACCTGCTCGCCATCTCTAACTTGCAGGGGTTCTCTCTTCATGACCAACTCGAGTGAGAGAGTGAACACGTTGGCATGCCTGTAATGGGCTCTAAAATGAAACAAAAAAAAGAAAAAGAACAAGCTGACAACATTCCACGTATCACATTGATATATATTGTGCCTTATCATTGATTGATAGAAATGTAATTACCTTATGCAGTAAGAGTGACCACATATATATATATATATATATATATATATATATATATATATATATATATAGCAATCTTCCATTACAAACGGATCTATTTGCACAAATTTGTTGCAAATGGAAGCTCTGATCATTAGATCAAGTTCATCTTGATCAAATGGATGTGATCTCCCCCGCCCATCTCCTTCTCTTCACTTAAGTGAGGAAATGGGTATTTTGGGGTTTTCACCCCCAAATAACACTTCCACTTCACCTCCACTCTCTCACTCACTATCTTTTTGAATGAACAATAGCCGTTGTTTCAAACAACGACTTTTCATAACCTAGATCGTTGTTTCAAACAATGACCTAGGTTATGAAAAGTCGTTGTTTTAAACAACGGCTATTGTTCGTTCAAAAAGACAAATTTTTAACAGAGAGCTAAATTCGTTGTTTGAAATGAACAGTAGCCGTTGTTTCAAACAATGACTTTTCATAACTTATGTCGTTGTTTATAACAACGGGATATGTTATAAAAAGTCATTGTTTGAAATAACGGCTACTATTCATTCAAAAAGACAGTGAGTGAGAAAGTGAAGGAGTTAGAGAGTTATTTGGGGGTGAAAACCCCAAAATACCTTTCTCCTCACTTAAGTGAAGAGAAGGAGATTGGCGGGTGAGATCACAGCCATTGGATCAAGATAAACTTGATCCAATTGGTCGGGTCTTTCTGTTTGCAACGGGTCTGTGAAAACAGCCTCATTTGGAATGGAAGATTTTATATATATATAATCACAGACATTGGATCAAGATAAACTTGATCCAATTGGATGGGGCTTTCTGTCTGCAACGGGCCTGTGCAAATAGACTCATTTGCAATGGAAGATTATATATATATATATATATATATATATATATATATATATATATATATATATATATATAGGGAAAAAGGGGTATGAGCAACTTGCTCATTTAGTAAATAAGCAATTGATGATGTGGCATACATGTGATTGGAAAATCATTAAAAGGTTTAGTTGTCCAATGTATCACATGCATGCCACATAATTAATTGCTCATTTACTAAATGAGCAAGTTGCTCATATCCCTTTTACCCATATATATATATATATATATATATATATATATATATATATATATATATATATATATATATAGGGGTTGGTTCGGGTGAGAACCTAAGGGCCTCTCCCAACCACTCATCAAATTATTTTGTAGGGCTGAGATTATGCAAGTACATAATAAGGTAATAGATCACACTGTACAGAATTTTTTGTGTGTGTGACAATTAAGGCAAATTTGGTCAAACTGGAGAGAGAAATAATTTATTCCCGTAAAATATGGGAGAAAATTTTGTATCCCAAATTAATAGCAACTGCGGAATCATTCACCAATTCGTTCCTTACAGAAACTGTTTATTACAGTTGCTATTTATAATTATTACAGTTGCTCTTTAAGTGGTCAGGTATTGCTGTATAATTATTTCAGTTGCTATTTATAATTATTACAGTTGCTGTTCATCCTGATGAAAATTGTGGTTCGGCTGAAAATAAAATAAAAAAGGCAATATATGTTGCGTATATAAAAAAGGCAATAAAAGGCAATAAAATAAAAAAGGCAATATATAATTATTACAGTTGATGTTCATTCCTTTTATTTCGCGGTCAACAACGCATAATTAAAGGGATTCTCATCTTAATGCAAATATTAATTAATCTTATTGTTTAATTGAAAAAAATCTTGACCGTTAAGATTAAGCAGATGAGTGGCTGGGATAGGCCCTTAAGATCTCACCCCAGGACATGGTTCTCACCCGAACCATATCCTATATATATATATATATATATATATATATATATATATATGGGTGATCAATTGCGAACCATTCGCATCTGACCACATGCGAACTCATGCACACAGCCGTCGATCATGAATATGATTGGGCAGCTGCGCGGTGAGTTAGCACGCGATCATGTGTGAACTGTTTCGCACATAATCGCCATTCTATATATTTGGGTACCGTTTGCATCTGATCATATGCGAACTCGCTCGTGCAGCCGTTCGATCATGATAATTATGTAGCATTAATGTAGTTGGCTGTATGTTTGTAACAACATTATCACTAATAAAGATGAGGATGACTACACATACATGAGTTTCTACCCCAAATGTACATTATAAATGCATTGGGGCCCACTTTCTACTAAAAGACAAGATTAAAACCTTGTCTTTTTGTAGAAAGTGGACCCTAATGTACATTTGGGATAGAAACTCATGTATGTCTAGCATTTTGCAATAAAGATATATATGCTCTATAATGTAAGTCTGTAACAACATTAAATTTCGTGGCCAGATAATTGAGGAAATAAATTCCATTCTTGATGAATTGACATAATTGAAGTTTTTGATCTCTGTTAAAATTAATGTAGTTGCACAAGTTGGACCTTTATTAGTTATTTTATCTTCAACGGTTGAATTAATGTAGTTGCACAAGTTGGACCTTTATTAGTTATTTTATCTTCAACACCAACCGTGGTAAATTATCTCTAATATCTAATCTCTAATCTCTAATCTCTAATATTAGTGTCATTTGTAAATCTACCAACGAATGCATTGCACGTACATAACTAATATGAATGAAGTCTCAGGTTCGAGTTCTCACTACGTCAATTTTTTTTACTTCAATTTTTTTAATATATTAAATGTGCATCACATGTGTAAACTATTATCTATTTATCTATCCATCTATCTATAATATAATATATAATCTCTAATATTATAATGGGAGAGTTGAAGTTGTAAATCTACCTACTTACGTGCAACGCACGTACAACTCCAACTGTCTCATTATAATATTCACATTTACTTTTAAAAATATATAATCATAATTACTAATACATGCATTGCACATGTAAATCAGATATTTTACTTTAAATTTTTTTAAAAAATTAATACGAGCATCGTACGTGTATATTACTGGTCAAAGTTAATTGCAGAGCTCAATAGTTGCATGTGAGGAAATGAAGGGTCTCTCCCCTGGTGGTTTCAGTATCACTTGAATGTATTTTCGGGCAAACAAAGATAAATTTAGTTAAATTAAATACCTCTCTGCTTTCATATACGTTTTTTTTTTCTTTCTCTATCTTCTTTTTAACTTTATTAAAAATAAAATAAAATAATTTTAGAAAGAGTAATTTTAGAAAGAGTGGTAGTAGAAACCGGTTATTTAAAAAACCAATGATCATCGAATTCCCTGGTTTGTCTGACAATTAATTTTGTTATTCACATATAGTTTTGGTAACGATCAAAAATTCAAAATTAATTTTGATTACATGGCCAAGAAACATCTTCTTTTAATAATCTCACTAGTGTACCCTTTGCAAATTGCACAGACTAAATAAGTTTGACATACTTATAAGTCACTTGGCTATATCTATATTCTAAAAAAACATTAACTACAAAATCCTAACTTAGAGAGAGAGAGAAAAGAGCGATAGGTACCTATGATGGTGATGTAAGCATCAGTGACATTCTTGAGTTCGATCGAGGACCGTCTCCTTGTTCAGCTTCATCAAAAACCTGAAACTCATCCACAAAACTGAAAAAAGAACACAAAAATTAGAGAAATAAAACATAATAATGTGAATTTAAAAAATCTAGAAATCGTAAGAAGAGAGGGATCAAGGTACCTGACGTGAACAGCAGTGACGTTGTTGAGTTCGATCGAGACTGTCTCGTTGTTCGGCTTCATAAAAAGCCTAGAAGTTATGAGTTACAAAACTGTTTAGCTATCGGTTAAGAACCATAGTGCAAGATGGCAAAGTTATGATGGAGACTTTTACTACATATATCTATAAGATGTCAATAATGCCCTCAACCAATATAGAAATTAATTAATATTTCTCAAGTTATTTATTCGCGCCAGTAGAATAATGAAGAAGAAAATATGATAGTCTATTGACTTCGTGAACAGAATAATGATAGGAAAATGTTCTAAACCAACTTGAAACTTATAGTGCATATTAGAATTGACAATGCAGATGGAAGACATGAATTCTTCATTAATGGTCATGCTTACTACATTTTTCATTCCACAGCATGTTGAAAATGTATCCAAAAAATTATTTGGCTATAAGTTAAGAAGCATAGTGCAAGATGGCAAAGTTATGATGGAGACTTTAACTACATATAGCTATAAGATGCCAATAAAGCCCTCAACCAATATAAACTACAAAAACTACCAATTAGCCTATAATAGATTGTTGACTATAAGTATCATGTAACAAATGAAGCACTTCCCAAATCAATAAGACATCAGATCATCTTGTATTCTACTTGGAATTTCCAAGAAAAGTAGCCTATACAATCAATTTAAAGAACTCATTCCCTGCAATATTTCAAGTTATACATGCTCACATCTCTATCCCTAAACACAAGTAAAAGATGTAATTGAGATAAACAACATCGTTTAAGCACTAAGATTTCACCTGTAATGTAAAGAGCCTGTCTTCAAACTGCACTTCTTTGGTTAAGAAATCAGGCCCGATCGTTGCCTTATAATGATGACCAAACTTCCCATTCACGTACCTAATAACCACATCCCAAAAACCCATCCAATTAAACCACAAAAAATAAATCCCATCAAAATAAAGAATTAAAATTTTGGGGGTTTGAACATACTGATTCAGCAGCGACGTCTTCTCAACCTTAAATCAGTAAAATAAACATATTAGTAAATCAAGAAACCCTAAAATGGAACATAAATAATAGATCGAGTGTCAGGATTGAGATTGCGAACTGATCGAGATCGCGCCATTAACAAGAATAGAAGGTTGGAAGATGAGAGAAGAAGATAGAAGGAGGAAAATTAGTTACTATTTCATTGATTAATCTGAAGGAAAATACAGCTCATATAAGAAGGAGGGAATGAATCGGTTACGCTACGCGACAAAACTAGAATCACGCGCGTAGCGCACCTTTTCCTACCGCCCTTTCTTTATTTAAAACATTCAAATCTTTACGTGCACTCTATGTAAAACCCGGATATATCAGATACACCCACTTCCCTTCTTCTTCTTCTCACGCAGGTAGACTTCTCTCAGCACCAATGGGTCTGCACTCAACTCCGATGTGAGACGACTTTCCCGGTGGACCTCCGGCGACCCTAACAATTCCCCTCCCCTTAGCAGCGAGCTTGTCCCAAGCTCGAAAGTGGGAAATTTTTCGCGGAATTCATCAATGTCCATCCACGAAGTGTGCTCAAACCCTGCGTTCTTCCACTTGATCAGTAGTTGCACGCATGCTCTGTTGTTCTTCTTATACATCCGCCTCTCCAATACCAGCTCTGGCTCTTCTTTAGCACAACTATCTTCCCACCAATGGGGCAATTCAGGGGTCACATTAACTGTGATTTCCGTGGCACTTTTTCAGCTTTGAGACATGAAAAACTGGGTGGATTGAAGAAGTAGGAGGTAGTTCAAGGCGGTAAGCTACGGAACCCACCCTTTCTAATACCTTGTAAGGTCCAAAGAACTTAAGGGACAGCTTCTGGGGTGATGGGTGTCGCAGGGATGTTTGACGATATGGCTGCAATCGGAGAAAGACTAGATCACCCACAGCAAACTCACGCTCACTTCTTCTCTTATCTGCAAAACGCTTCATGCGTTCTTGAGCTAAGTGAATGTTATCCTTCAGCAACTTGATAATGGCATCTCTGGACATCAGAGCTTCTTCGACGATGGGTAAATTGGATGTTCCACTTACGTAATGCAACACTGAAGGAGGAGGCCTTCCATACACCCCTTCAAATGGTGTGAGATTGGTTGAGACATGCCAGCTAGTATTATGCCAAAATTCCGCCCAAGCCAACCAGTTGTTCCAATCCATCGGCTTTTGACCACAAAAACATCGGAGATACATTTCCACAGCCTTATTAACTATCTCTGTTTGGCCGTCGCTCTGGGGATGGTAGGCTGTTGAGTGGTGTAGTTTGCAATTCTGCCGACTGAAGAACTCTTTCCAGAACTTGCTGATGAAGACGGGGTCTCGATCGCTTACAATGGACTTGGGCATTCCATGTAGCTTGTACACATTCTCCACAAAAGCTTGAGCTACGGTTTGGGAAGTGTAAGGGTGTGCTAGAGCTATAAAATGGGCGTATTTAGATAGGCGATCCACAACTACGATCACACTCTTGTTTCCACTCTTGGGAAGTCCCTCGATGAAATCCATCGAAAGGTCCTCCCATATCATATTGGGAACCTGTAGAGGTTGTAGGAGGCCTGCGGGGAGTATGGTTTCATGTTTGCTTTGCTGGCAACTTAAACATTCTTTTATCATCTGCTTAACATCTTTACTGACACCATCCCAAATAAAAGCTCTTTTAACTCTATGCAGGGTCTTGTGGAAGCCCGAATGACCCCCCTCATTAGATGAATGATAATATAAAAAAATGGTTTTCCTCAACTCCGCAGTTGGACTGATTAAGATCCTCCACTTGTGATACCAAATTCCCCCTAAGTTTTTGTATAAATTGGAGTCCAGTTTCCCTTCAAGCAACTTCTCTTGCACCTCCTTGAAGTAGGGATCCTGTGCAACCATTCTTCTCACTTCTTCTAACCATTGCGGAATCACGAAAGTCATGGCCGAGCAGCTCTCTTGTACTCCTCCTCTTCTTGATAAGCCATCAGCTACCCCATTATCACACCCTCTTTTATACTCCACATTGAAAGTTAATCCCAGTAGCTTCCAGAGCCATTTCACTTGAAATTCAGTATTGATCCTCTGATCCAGGATGTATTTGATGCTTTGTTGATCTGTTCTAATAGTGAAGGTGTTGCCAAGTAGATACTGTCGCCATTGCTTTATAGCTTGGAGGATAGCTAGGACTCCCTTCTCGTAGGTGGACAAGGCCAAATTCCTACCTTTGAGACCCTTGCTCATGTAGGCTATCGGATGAGATTCTTGAAGGAGAATGGCACCTATCCCTTGCTGCGACGCATCGGTGTCAACTACGAATGGTTTGGAGAAGTCGGGAGCTTTAAGGACAGGGGTGGTAGTCATGGCTTGCTTTAAAGCTGTAAACACTTGGATGCGGCAGTAGACCACTTGAAAGCGTTCTATTTCAGCAGCTGAATGAGGGGTTGAGCAATTCCTCCATAGTTTTTGACGAATTTGCGATAGTAACTAGTTAACCCAAGGAATCCTCTTAATTCCTTTACCGTTCTTGGCTCTGGCCAATCTTCCACAGCTTCAATTTTGCTGGCATCAACTGCGATCCCACTCTCACTGATCACATGACCCAAATACTTCATAGACACTTGGCCAAATGCGCACTTGCTCAACTTTGCTACCAATTTGTTGGCTCTCAGCACTGTCAGTGTGGATATCAAATGTGTTAGATGACTCTCCCACGTAGGACTATAGACGAGGATGTCGTCGAAGAACACTAGAACAAACTTGCACAAGTAATCTTTGAAAACTTCATTCATGAGTCCTTGGAAGGTGGCTGGTGCATTTGTTAAGCCGAAGGGCATCACAATGAATTCGAAATGGCCATGGTGGGTTCTAAAAGCTATTTTTGGAATGTCACAATCCTTTACTCTGATCTGGTGATAACCAGACCTCAAATCAATCTTAGAAAGTATCTAGCTCCATGCAACTCATCCAAGAGATCATCTATAAGGGGTATTGGAAATTTGGCTTTAATAGTTTGGTTGTTTAGTGCTCGATAGTCCACACATAACCTCCAACTTCCATCTCCTTTCCTTACTAGTATGATTGGTGACGCATAGGGACTATTGCTGGGTCGGATCAATCCAGATGTGAGCATCTCCTCTATTTATTTTTCAATCTCCTTCTTGTAGTAGTGTGGTTGTTTATAAGGTTTGAGGCATACGGGTTTGGACCCTTCTACTACTGGAATCTGATGATCCACAGCCTTGTGCGGAGGTAGGGTGATTTGCTCTTAGAAGACATCCTGGAATTCTCCTAGTTACTGTTGGAGTTGTTCTTCTCCTTCACTCATCTGCTCAATTGCACCAAACTGCCCACTCTCCTCAACTGTTTCTTCGACTTGGATCAAGAAGGCTTGGCATGAGTATTTTCCTAACTTCATCAACTCATTTGCCTCCATACTCTACAACTGGGAATGAACAATCCTTTGCAATCTTTTTACTTGACCCTCCACAACGAATTCCATGGTCATTCGATTGAAATCCATGGTGACGGGGCCTAGTGTTCTCAACCATTGTGCTCCCAGTACCATTTGAGCTGGTTCTAAGGGTAGTAGAAGTAGTTCAGCTTGGAGATTGACTCCTTGAACAATGAAGCTCATATTTGTTACCTTGCCCTCACTGTACATACTTTCCCCATTAGCCACAGTTACCCTATATCTTGGCTCCTTCAAGATTGGAAGATTAGCTTTTTCTGCCGTTAAAGGATCTAGATAATTATGGGTTGAACCCGTATCAATCATTATGTTTACTTCCCTTCCATTGATCTTCCCCGTCACCCTCATAGTCTGAGGATACAGCTGTGACCCTACGAGAGCATGGAGTGATATTTCGGGATGAACAGAGCAGATAAGAGGTGTTTGGTGGATGGATGATGAGTGGATCATGTTGGGATCTAGCAGCTGTTGGGAGTCTTCCATCTGAATAGCTTCATAGTGTGTTTCTTCACCTACTTCTTCTTCCTCACATCGATCAAGATAGTAGAACTTTTGCCCTTTGCACAGATGACCTTGAACATATTTCTCATCGCAGTTAAAGCAAAGACCCTTGGCTCTTCTTTCCTTCATTTCCTGATAATTCAGCCTTCTTGGAATCAAATTAGTTGCTGCCGGAGTAGGAGTGGCATGGATTGGGAGTCGTGTGTTGTGTTGGTTATTGAGGTTGAAAGCAGGGGTGGTTCTTCGAAAACTCTTCATGAGGCAAGTAATCTTCTCTTCAAATCCTCTAGCTAATCCCACAGCTTCGTTTAGATTTTTGGGTCTTTGAGATCTCACGTCCCAACGGATCTCGTTTCTCAGGCCGCTAATGAAGGTGCTCAGGTAGTGGGATTCAGTCCAATCTTTCACGAAATTGGAGAGCCGATCAAACTCCTGAATGTACGGTTCTAGCTCCCCCTTTTGCTCTAGTTTTGAGAGTACTCCTTCGTAATCTTGACATTCAGTTGGCCCAAACCGGGTAATCAATTCTTCAAGGAAGCTCGGCCAAGTTGCTTCATGAAGTTTGGGTTTTATGTGTCGACGAAACCACTGAGCGGCTTTACCCCTCAAGTTCAATGCCGCGTACCTTAGTTTTTGCCCCTCCGGCACCTCATAATACTCGAGGAACTGCTCGATTCCACAGATCCACTCCGTTGGGTCACCTTCGTGAAATATAGGGAACTCCACCTTGAATGGAGTTTTAAACCCCTGTTCCCCATTGCTGAACCCTGCCGAATGATTGGAAGTAGAATGGGAAGGATTTACCTCTCGATGTGGTGTTTGGAGATGCGGATTTGGGAGTAGTGGAAGATTGGAGAGTCTGGTTTGGGTCTGCTGCATCATCGCCATTAGAGTTTCCATCCTCGCTTCCACCGACGTGAACCTCTCCCCGATGCTGCTTGCTATCGATTCCACTCTCTCAGTAAGGAACCCATTATGCAACTGCGCTTCTGCCATCTGACTCTTCAAATTCGCCACGTCTCCCTCCATGGCGGTGCTGCCCTCATCGCGACCATCGCCGTCGGAGCCGCTTGGCTCTGATACCAAATTGTCAGGATTGAGATTGCGAACTGATCGAGATCGCACCATTAACAAGAATAGAAGGTTGGAAGATGAGAGAAGAAGATAGAAGGAGGAAAATTAGTTACTATTTCATTGATTAATCTGAAGGAAAATACAGCTCATATAAGAAGGGGGGAATGAATCGGTTACGCTACGCGACAAAACTAGAATCACGCGTGTAGCACACCTTTTCCTACCGCCCTTTCTTTATTTAAAACATTCCAATCTTTACGTGCACTCTATGTAAAACCCGGATATATCAGATACACCCACTTCCCTTCTTCTTCTTCTCACGCAGGTAGACTTCTCTCAGCACCAATGGGTCTGCACTCAACTCCGATGTGAGACGACTTTCCCGGTGGACCTCCGGCGACCCTAACATCGAGTCGGCATGATTACATCCGTGATCGCCGAGGATCATCCCTTCGGTGTGGGAGGGCGACAGGGTGCGTCGAAGTGGGAGGGGTAGTGGGGTGCGCCGGTATGGGAGACGGCAACTTCGGAGGTGTGCGCGGGGGGGAGGTCGAGGGTTGGGGAGGTGAAAGTGGCGTGCGTCAGAAATGGTAGTGTAGTTCGTCGGAGGCGAGGATGAAGGATTGGGAGGTCGAGGGTTGGGGAAGATTGGGAAGAGGTTGGGGGTTGGGGAAGATGATGGGTTTTGAACTGGGAGAGAATAAGAATGTTTTTATTTTTTATTTTCTTTACGTGCTGAGCATGTGTTAGTCCCTACTTTTGCTTTTCTTTCTCCATTTCAAAATAGAGATGGGAGAGAGGAGGTAGGCCTATTAGCTTAAGATATAGTATAAAGTATAATGCCAGCCAGGCCCTAACTACCTCTTCCTTTGTTCACTTAATTTGGTCTTTAAATTTCACTTGTATCTTCTGTACATGCATGCATTCTAGACAAAGTTATTATTTGATGAGATGTTTTTTTTGTTGTTAAAATAAATGGTGACCTCATCACCATTTCATTAACGATGTTTTAATGAAAACAAAGTGGAAAAATTACAAAATCGAAGCCAAACAGTTTGGCTAATTCTACAAAATCTACTACATCAACTACATAAAGTAATCCAAAAGGACATATACATCAAATGCACTTTCACGCTCAATCCAAACTTTGCAGCTTCGCTAATCCCGCAACCCATTCGAAAGAACTAGCCCTCCTCCATGCGTAGTCTCTTCTTCGTACCTGCTTTTCCTACCCAAGAACGAATGAAGGAAAAGATTTTATGCATCAATATACGAAATCTACAATTAGTCTGCCGAAAACATGAGTCATTTATTTCTAGCCACATGCCCCATCTAGTAGCTGCAGCTGAAATATTCCAAGCTAATCTATTCTCTTTTAGGACCGCTTCCTCACTCGACTGACCCCATACCTCACTCGTAGAGCTAGGTATCTCAAAAATCCCAAAACCTAGGCATACAACCTCCCACGCTAACCTTGAACACATCACGTCTACCAGAATGTTGTGCTTGTGTAAGTTGGTCTTGGGCAAAATTTCGTTGTTTGCTACCAACCAAAGGAATGCCTTCACTTTCGATGGTGTGTAGGTCTTCCAAATTTTGTTGGCCTCCCAGCTACGAGTATCTCTGCCAGTAATCCACTTATATATCGAGATAACTGTGAAAGTATTACTACTGTCTAGATTCAATTTATGTGCGTCCCCCAATTCGTTTTCAAGCCTATCCTCGGTAAGAACGAACTCGTTCAGTTTTTGAGGTTCTTTAACGTAGTCCTAGGAAGGATTGTTCTGAAATGCAATTTTAGTTCTTTCGCGGATCCATACATCGGCGACTAGAGTATCTACACCATTTGCAACGATCTGGAAAACAACTTCTAGGGTGTTGTTTCCACACCATTTGTCTTTCCAGTTGCTTGTATTTTTCCCATTCCCTACTTCGCACGGCGGATTGGTATGAAACATATCTGGAACCTTCGCTACTTCTTTCCATAAGTATGAGGTCATTCCATGTAAACTTCTTATCCCAAATCTATTTTTTTCGCCTCCGGTAGCGAACGATTTGCACCGCCAATGTATATGACGTGTTTGAATTTTCCACCACCATTTACTCATCAAAACTTTATTCATATCTCTTAAGTCCAGTATCCCAGTCCCCCTACTTCTTTCCTCTTGCACACTTGCCCCAATTCACCAGGTAAAATCCTTTGTCGTCCTCACTCTCTCCTTTCCACAGGAATCTCCTTCTACTTTTATCAATGTTTCTAATGACCCATCTCAGAAGTTCATAGATAGACATGAGATATGTTGGTAAACTGCTAAGAACCGCATTAATGAGGGTGATCCTTCCGCTGAGCAACAAGAAACGACATGTACAACCTTTCAATCTCTTCTCAACATTTTCTACTAATGACATACAATCCTCCCTTCATAACACCCCTGGCCTAATAGGGGTACCTAGATATTGAAGTAGGAATTCTCCGATCATGCATCCTAGGTAATTTTTCATGTCCCCAATTGAGGTTGTTAACTCCTCTCCAAACGGGGTTACAAAACATTTTCTAAGGTTTACATGTAGGCCGGACCATGCCTCAAAGCATTTTAAAACAATACTTATGGCAACAATTTCCTCCTCCTTTGCCCTAACAAACATTAGGGTGTCATCAGCATAATGTAAAATCGATACAGAGTCGTCTATTCCTTTGACAGACAATCCCCTAATAATGTTGGATTCTCTCTCTCTTTCTCTCTCTCTCTCTCTCTCTCTCTCTCTCTCTCTCTCTTGATCATTTCGGCAATTCATCTACACTCAGTGTGAAGAGTAATGGAGACAAATGATCTCCTTGTCTGAGTCCCATACGACACCGAATTTCTGGGTCCTGGATCCCATTGAACTGTAGGAATGATTTGCCTCCTCAAATGCACATTTTCATCCATAGTATCCATTTAGGACTAAATTCTTTGCGTTCCATTGCCTCATCTATGTTGTCCCATTCTACTATATCATACACCTTTTTGAAGTCTAACATTAAAAGAAATCCATCGATTTTACTCTTGCATCCTCTGTACATCATTTCATGTGCCGACGCGACATTGTCCATGATATCCCTCCCCTTAACGAAGCCACTTTGAGAGTCCCCCACCACATCTTTCAAATGGGGAGACAATCTTTTCACCCACATTTTTATGATAATCTTGAAGGAACCGTTAAGAAGACTAATACGCCTTAGTTCTAAAACCCTTAGTGCCTCTGCCTTTTTTGGTATAAGGATAACGTTTGCATAATTTAGTCTACTAATATATGCATTTCCGTTGTGGATATCGTGAAAAACCTCCAGTAAGTCTCCTTTGATGATGCTCCAGTACATTCTGTAAAAGAAAATAGGGAAACCGTCTGGGCCATGAGCCTTGTCTTGTCCCAAGTTTCTAATGGCCTGTAGAATTCCGTCCTCTATAAAAGCTCCTTCTATGCCTTCACTGTAACGCCCTGCCCCAATACTCAGACAATTTTAATATTTTTAGAATACAAATTAGATACTATGTAGTACAACTGCCCACCACAGACTGCCTCTCAAAAGGTGGTTAACCAATTAGGTGACTCTTGATCATAGGCAATTATATTTATACTCAAACTATTTTTTGTATATTTCCCATGTGGGACTATATTTCTCAAATCCCTTCCCAAATACCGTGTACTTCATGTACACTTCACTTTTATATATTACCAAGTCAAATCCATATTTCAATACCAAATCCAAACCATTAACACATTGGCCCACACAAATCCTTCCACGTCAGGGAAGCCATCCCTTAACAAATCCAACAACAGCATACAATCCGGTGGGCCATTCTCTCCTTAATAACCGGATTTCAAACCAATTCATATCACAAATTCAATACCATATACAGCCAATCATATATGCATATATTTATTTATTTATTTATTTATTTTTACTATTTGTAACGCCCTGCCCCAATACTCAGACAATTTTTTATTATTTTTAGAAGACAAATTAGATACTATGTAGTACAACTGCCCACCACAGGCTGCCTCTCAAAAGGTGGTTAACCAATTAAGTGACTCTTGATCATAGGCAATTATATTTATACTCAAACTAATTTTTGTATATTTCCCATGTGGGACTATATTTCTCAAATCCCTTCCCAAATACCGTGTACTTCATGTACACTTCACTTTTATATATTACCAAGTCAAATCCATATTTTAATACCAAATCCAAACCATTAACACATTAGCCCACACAAATCCTTCCACGTCAGGGAAGCCATCCCTTAACAAATCCAACAACAGCATACAATCCGGTGGGCCATTCTCTCCTTAATAACCGGATTTTCAAACCAATTCATATCACAAATTCAATACCATATACAGCCAATCACATATGCATATATTTATTTATTTATTTATTTTTACTATTCACAAATTACGGGGTATTACATTCACTCCCTATAATCCTGGCCTCGTGCCACATGTCCTTGTCAAGTTTACATCAATTAGATTTCTTGTTCCCAAGCAGCACCCTAAATTTACCCTTTATATGTTACTCCTTCATTGTCACGCCCCGCTTCCCAAAAATACGGAATACAAGCACGTGACATTGGCCCAGCGAATGAATAACGTCATCCATAACCTGTTCATCTGATCAACTCAACAATATAATCAATACAGAACAATTGCGCAGACAATAATAACAATCTCATGAACAATAATACTTGGAATGAAACAATATAAAATATCCAAATACAATAAACTAACGTCTGGAAACAAAAAATTATAATCCGGGTCATAAGCCCAATACAATAATAAATCCAATCACAATAATAATAAGTCTCAATACAATAGGTTCAATGAAATAACATTCAACTAGAAAGCAATAAACCTTTAGAAAGATTGTTCTCCAATTCCAGCAAGCAATTCTCCTTCATTACCTGTGAACACTTCATCTAAAAAGAGGAAAAAAAATTTCCTTAGAGCAATTCATGGACAGCAAGTAGAAAAAGCAAGGAACAATGGAATAATAATATAACAATGAATTCAATAGATCAATAGGAATCAATAACATGGGACGATAGCAATAATCAATATCATTGTAATCAATGCAATAGTTATAAACATTGATTCAATATTCGATAACAATGTTCAATGGTCATTATCAATAACACTTAGTCAATATTCGACAGCAATAGGAACAATGATGTACAATATGCAATGTTGACGTTGGGTCAATTCTTAAGTCTATTATTCATTTAATCCTAACTAATGCACGTACTATTGCATCCCATTCTACAGGTTCGATGCATGCAATCAATTTCATTTAGACTTAAGTGAAAGATTCTATAGATCATGTATATGACACGATAACATTATTTGCAGCAATGATGCACACTGGTTGGTTTAATAACAATAAAACAATACACGATCAATTGGGATACTATAGTCAGTAATCCAATAATAAACTAATAACAATAACACTAGCCAACACCCACTATTTTGGAAAACATGGCCCACACTTCCACGTACAGTCACTATATCATCAACTACTCCAGTCAATCCCTTAAACCCCGTCTTATTAATTATTTTATTAATGCAACAATACAATATGCAATTAAGAGACATGAGTTGAAAGATAATAACAATAGGGAAACGATAGGATGATAAACTTGGATAAGACAATTAGAATGATGACAATAACTCATTAGGACCATACAATGCAACATATATACTTAAATTCATGCAATACTATGATATAGGAATAATTAAATTAAGAAAAAGTGAAAAGTGAAATTCTAGACAACAAGAGTCATCTGTACTAAAATGTAATTTTCTGCTACTACAGAAATTGAAAACTAAAACTGTCAGAAGTTCTGAAAACTAGACTTCTACACGGTTCCAATGCATGTTTATAGTCCAAAATCCGACAACAGTAGCTAGGTCAAACTCATCATTCTTTATAGATTTCATGTTCAAGCAGAAAATCGACATCAAGTTGTTATATTTTTAGAATAAGAAAAAACTGAATAATAAATTCATTAAAAATATTTATTAGACTCCTAAACATGTTAACTAACATTCTAAAAATTTTCAGAGCAATATTTTAATATTAGATTAGCCTTTTAATAAATTAAAAATGAAACATGCATGAATCTGAAATTCTGGAAACAAAAATACAGCAGTAGTAAAACGAACATAACTTTTGCAATGCAACTCGGAATTCAGTGATTCAAGATGTTCTGGAAACTAGAAACATAGGGCTACAACAATTATTCAGAAAGTTATTTATTTTAAGATCATTTATTCGGTCAAAAATAACAGACAAAATTCAGACAGCAACAACATACATATTTTTCCTTTTTCTTGTTGAGATAAATTAATTAAACATGATGGGTTCCACTTCAAGTAGGAATTTTTTACTAAACTATCCCACTTTTTGTAAGTATGTACGAAACTATCCCTTTTTGAAAATTTAATACCAAAACATCCATGTCGCTAACGGGGTTAACGAGTCTAGTAGTTTCCCTAGCGTTAACCCCGTTAGCGTGAGTTAGGGGATAACACTTTTCCCCTCGAGTGGGGGTGTGCCAAAAAACTCATTCAATATAGTAACGCTAACCCCGTTAGCGTTAGTTTTAAAACCACTCGCATTAACGGGATTAACGTTCGTAGTTGGGACAGTAGGGGGGATTATTCAAAAAGGGGTTTTGGTAAAAAAATCATTAAGTATAGACTCGTTAACCACGTTAACGCGCCTCATTATACCAGGCGCGCTAACGGGATTAACGAGTGTCGATTGGGTTCATCTTTGAGTAACCCATGCTATCTCACTCTCTTATCACATCTCCTCATTAAAAACCCTACCGAGGTGATTTATAACCCAAAACCCCTAAACCCTAGTCTTTGATTTCGCCATCTACTCATCTCAATCTATTGTAATTTTTGGTGGAATCTCTTCATCCATCTAAATCTCCTAAAACACGCCATCTAAATCTCTTAAAACAATGGTCTGAATTGATGTCTGAGCTTATCTGAGTTTATTTGAGTTGAGTTGGTTTTATACAAGTTTATCTGAGTTTATCTGAGATATCAAAGTTGAAATATGAAGATATGAAGATTTTGAGTTGTGATATGAAAGTTGAAATATGAATATTTGAAGGTTTGAGCTGAGATATGAAAGATGGTTTGATATGAAGCTGATATTGTGGAAAGCTGATTTGAAGATTTGTAGGTTTCTGGATAGTGAAGGATACAAAGTCGTTAACTCAGTTAACGTCCCTGGTAAAATCAAGGTCGTTAACTGATTTAACGGGTCTTAGAAACTTCAATTTCCAGAAAGTTGCAACTTTCTGGAAAGTGAAGAACCTCCACAGTCGTTAACTGGGTTAACGAGTCTTAGTAACTTAAATTTCCAGAAAGTTGCAACTTTCTGGAAAGTGAAGAACCTCAACAGTCGTTAACTGAGTTAACGAGTCTTAGTAACTTCAATTTCCAGAAAGTTGCAACTTTCTGGAAAGTGAAGAACCTCTACAGTCGTTAACTCAGTTAACGGCCTTAGCTTTAAGAAGGTCGTTAACTGAGTTAACTTAGTAACTTCATTTCCAACAAGTTTCAACATTATTGAATTTTCTCATCTGCGGATTCGTTAACTTTCAAACTAACATATATGATACAAAGTTTCAATACATATAACATAAATGATGATTCCATTTAAACTTTCAAACTAACATATAACATAAATCATGATTCCATACAAACTTTCAAATTAAATATTACATAACCAAAAAAAATCAACTAACAAAACTCCAAAACAGCTCAATGTTGGTTTTGAGTAGACTAACTCGAGTTTTTCCGATATCGGCATTTATTGTGACCCCCCAAACCATATTTTGAACATGTCATTCCTGAAGCCCTGCTAGACTCATCTCGTACATCCATATCATTACGTACTCTCGTACTCTTCGGCCGACCTTTCCGAGAACATCGAAGGCTCGCATTGGGTACAAGTTTGTTTCCAGTATTAAATGGCCAATATGCAGGATCTAGTGTAGGATGAAAATTGGGAGCCCATGTTTGTGCTAACGAAATAGTTGAGTAGAATGTATCAACATACGGTTTGTAATCAATAGCGCGATATGCACAAGCTGCTAGAACATGAGAACATTGTATATGATTTAACTGAAATTTTTGACAAGTACATGTTTTATTGCCCAAGTTAACGGTGTGCAAGTTACCACCCTTTTGATTCCCACCTACTCTTTGTATACCTGTTTTGATTGCGAAAACTCCAGGTTGATGGCTAAACAATATAACCTCGTGCATGTTGGCTCTTTCACGCCGGAGATCTATCAAATCATGTACTCTTTGTGCAAAAATTTTACCCTCCGTAATTAGCTTGTTGGCTAATTGACGCCGTGTGGCAAAGTACGAATTAAGACGGTAAAAGATCATGTCCACAATAGCAATTACTAGTAAACTATGCACGCCTTTCAAAATCGAGTTGAAAACTTCTGATAGGTTGGTAGTCATTATCCCATATCGCCGTCATCCATCTTCAGAAAGTGCCCATTTCTCAACTATTTTCTCTTTCAACCAATTTGCCACTTCCGCATTGACTGTTTCCAATTCCGCGAGTTTGCTTTGAAATTTTTTGGTTGGTTTTGACTAGCTATAATTTTGACTTTCGTCCTCATTGCTTTGCTACCAAATTTGGTAAAGAAATTGGTTACAAAATGTCGCATACAATAACAATGATAAGCATTGGGTTCGTTCCATGCACCATTCTGCGATTCCATGGTTGCCAAAATACCCGCATGCCTATCAGATATAACACATAAACCAAACCGATCAGTGACATAGAAACGAATACAGCTTATAAACCATGTCCATGTATAAACACTCTCTCTGTCAACTATTGCGAAAGCAAATGGAAACAAACAATCATTCGCATCCGGTGCGATTGCTATTAATAAACAACCCTTATATTTACTATACAGGTGTGTTCCATCCACACTTATAACAGGTCTGCAGGACTTAAACCCTTCAATTGCAGCACCAAATGCCCAAAACACACCCCTGAATGCTTCAACGCTAGGACCGAATTCATACTTATCCCAATGGACAATAGTTCCTGGATTTGCTGCTTGTATTGCTGATAGAAGTAAAGGCAACTTAGTGTACGCCTCTTCAAATGATCCGTACAACTTCTCAATAGATTTCTGTTTTGCAATCCAAGCCTTCCTATAAGATATCTGATAATTCAATTTGACTTTGACCATCTCAATAATTGCACGCGATGTAATTCCTATCCGAGCCTTCACAACATTCATAATCAAACTACAAGTTTAGCGTCAACTTTGCAATGGTCTTGACTCAATGCAAGATTCACACAAGTATGCGGCCCTACAATTTTTCAATCATAAAATTTGTCCGGCCCTTCAAAACAATTGTGCGTAATCGCCACGGACAACCACCCTCACTTGGAACCGGTGGGATTTGCACCAACTCCTCAAGTGAACGTTTCCTCGGAGCCAATTTATATTTTACAACAAAGATGGTAGGTGAAGATTTCATTGTGATAAATTTTCGATGTTTGTTGATGGAGTACAACTTTACCGCATGTTGAATCGAATCTTTACTTTGAAACTCTTGCCCAATGTAGAACTCATCTACGATAGATGAACCAGACGATTCTTGTGGACCATGATTTATTCTCACACTTTGTGCCATTTCCTCCGTAACATTAGCGTTGACATTATTGAAGCCATCAGGAAAGTTCACATCGACATCAATACTCTCATTCATATTAATATTCAAATATTCATTTACTTCTTCCTCATCTTCATTATGTAATCCCGCTTCAGCTTCATCATCTGTTTCTTCGTCTTCTTCTTCATCATCAACTAAATCATTATTAACGGTAGCATTTTCAAATATCCCGAAAAAATTGGTATTCAGAACATAATCATTATCCAAATTTGGTTGACCTGACAATTCAAATTCAGTATGATCCGGGCATGTAGTATTTGGAGAGGTGTGTCCTTGTGAGGACGGAGGGATTTCTTGGGATGTTTGAACTGGATTCGAAACGATCTTACGGATCGACAATTCACGAGCGGAGCTTGAACCAGAGTTAGCATGTGGTTGGGCATTAATAATTTCAATTTGCTGAATATATAGTTCTAGTGCATACCAACTAAAATTCGGATCAAGTGTTCTACCAATCATAGACTTCAAAGAGTTGTCGTTTCCTATGGGTACAGTCATAAAATATTGACCATCACATTTTCCCGCTGCATAACGGGCTAAAATTTTAATCTTCCATCGTTCTTTATACCAATTAGTGACCTCATAAACCTTCTCTACAAGTTCTTCCATTGTGATTGTACGAAGTACCCAAATTATTTCGGGATCAACGACACTATAAAAACAACCTATTTTTGGGTCATGGATGATTTCACCACCAAAATAAATCCAAATAGGAAGATCATAATCCATACCTATACATATTTTTTATAAAAAAAAAAATCAATATTTACTATACAAAATGTATTCGATAAAATGATATAAAAATCATACCTTCAAATGGATGATCAGAAAAGATAAGGAATTTCGAGCTTGAAGAAGACGGGGTAGTGAAAAAGAGCCACTTGATTAAAAAATCCGCTATGTTAATCCCCAAACTAATAATACCCCAAACATGGATTTAGGATTTTCAAAGTGGGAGGATATATGAGTGTCAGAGAAGAAGAAGAATATCCCTTTAAGATTTTGTAGAGTAATTTTGGATTAAGATCTACAATTGGGATGCTAGGGTTTTGGAGTTGGGTTCCGAAATTGGGAGAGAAAGAGGAGAGAGAGAGACACTAAAAGTATAATGATGTTACCTATCAGCGTGTCTTATTTAAAACTCACCCAAACGACACACGCTAACCCGGTTAGCGCGCCTGGTATAAATAGGCGTGCTAACGGGGTTAGCGTCCCTATACTAGGTTATTTACAGTTGTCCCAACTACAAATGTTAACCCCGTTAATGCGAGTGGTTAAAATACTACTGCTAACGGGGTTAACGAGTCTATGTTGGATGAGTTTTTCTGCAAATTCTTACTCAAGGAGAAAAGTGTTATCCCCTAACCCACGCTAACGGGGTTAACGCTAAGGAAACTACTAGACTCGTTAACACCGTTAGCGATAGGGATGTTTTGGTATTAAATTTTCAAACAGGGAAAGTTTCGTACATACTTACAAAAAGTGGGATAGTTTGGTAAAAAATCCTTCAAGTAGTCGGTAAACTTCATAATCAGCATGATGGGTATAAAAACATGACCAATAAAATTAAAAACACATACATACATTAATTTATCATCAACCAAACATCAATCAATCAATCAAACATAAAACCTAGTAATTATTTCTACAATAGATTAATTGTGTGACAATTATATGAATAACCCTATTATCAATTCTATATGAACACATGAAAGATTCAATCTTTGGACTCAATTGAGGCATGAAGTCAAGAATATTGGGGTTAGCTCGTGTAAACCCTCAATATACCCAACGAAAGATATGAACAATTTGAATCTACTTACAAGCGTTTCAATAAAAACTTGAATTTGATACAAGAAAGATTCAATTCAAGGGGGAAAAGTGACTTACCTTTTGGACAGTTAATTTGAATACCAAGAATAACGGGATGAGAATCCCAGAGCATCAAACACACAAGATACGTGCAAACTACGTGTACAAAAGAACTCAAAGCAATAACAGCAAAAAGAGACAAAAACTGCAACAACTAGAGCAATGGCAGCAATAGTAAGTCCAAGGGGTTCTAATGTCGCTGGCAGTCGACGGTGGCTAGACTGGCGGCGGGGTTGAGTGGCGACACGTCTGTGGTCATTGAGCGGAAGTGGGGGCACTTGGCTGCTCTGTTTGGGCGAGAAACAGAGGAGCAGCAGCAATCGAGAGGGGGTCTGGGTGTTGTGGTGGGGTCGACGGAAAGGCAGCACCGAGAGGTCAAGGGTCAACGACTAGGGGGGTTGCCGGAGTTGGGTTGGGGAAGAAGCAAGGGTTTTCTAATACCCCAGATTTTAAAATAATGCTTTTAAGATTAATAAATGAATTAAAATGATTTTGTGTGATTTAATAATATTTTTCTGAAATTTACCTTTTTACACGTGCAAATATTTTCTTGGGAATTTCAAAGTCAAAAATTATTTTTGGAAAACCCGTTATTTATTATTAGATATTATTTGTGAATTTTCTGGATTTTTCTGATAATTATTTGACCTATTTGCAAATATTAAAAAAAGATGGACTTTTGTGCAAAATTACCACTTAGAGTAAAAACTCCATATTTTCGGATTTTTCAGCTGGGCATGATGCCTAGTCAAATCAGAGGTAAATATTTTAATTTTTGTTTTAATAAATTTGGTTTATTTTGCAAGTTTTGATAAAGAATGGTCTTTTTTGCAAAATTGCCATTTAGTGGGCAAAAAGTATAATTTTGTTTTCTGAGTTTCAAAACAGTGCCAACTGATAATAGAGTGTTTATTCTTATTTTTAAATCTCAATTAGGATGGTTTTATTTAATTTCCAAGTATAAGGATTTATATATGTAAAGATATATTTAAAAGAGGTATTTTGCAAATCTATTCAAAAATCCTAATTACTTAGATTTCCGGCCTATAAAGGGTGGGGTGCAGCCATATCTTTGCTGCATAGCACAAAGGGATTTCTTATTATTAGTTTCTTGGAGTTTTAAAGCGAGGATCTTGGATTTCTTGCGAAATGAGGAATTTTCTTATTTCTTTATTATCTTCGGTTGATTCTTCAATAAGGTGAGTGACTTATGTTTGTTCTCTTATTGTTATAAGCATGTTGTATGTGATGATTTATCTATTAGAAAGCATGTTAGATGATGGTATGAAGATATAATGAATTTTAATGAGTAGATAATTAAAAATTGAATCTTTTCATGAAACTATGCCATTAATGAATTAAAATCCGAATTTAATGACTTGAGATTGTTAAAGAACCTAATAGAAATAATGGGTATGTTATTTTCTATCATATACTTGCTGTTTTGATCGTTGTATTGAGATTAGTGGTGAAAATGCAAAAATTGATAAAAATAAGAGAACAAGACTTGACCTTTACTGTATGTACCTATATATGTGATCTGTTGTGAGGTTTGGATGAGCGGAACTTGATTATATGTATATAGTATTCGCATATATTCACAAGTAATTAATTGTAATTAGTGAGGTATACTTATAACAAGTTATAGAAGAGTATTGAACTAAAAGAATCAAGTTTTAAAGTTGGGGGTTGAGAAAGTGTTTTCGGGTCTGATGCTATATGGCCAAATTGGGTTTTGTAAATGTTTGTGAAGTTTTCGATTGAATCTGAGTTGTTCAATACTGAATCAATTTGAAACCCTTTCTACTCTTATTTGATGAAGTTCTGATGCTTAAACTGATGCTAATACACACTCATATACACATTCACAGTTATATATATACTGTTTTGAAGATTTTGCGAATTTTGATGGGATTTTGATTGGATTTCAATTGTTTTAGTACTAAGATGGTTTTGAACTATACACTACTCCTATTTGGTGAATTCTGATGCTCAAATTGATGCTTAAATCCTTATGAAATATATATATATATATATTGACTGTTTTGAAAGATTTTTGTGAAAAAACACTCTTTTGAGATCTTCATATGTTTTGATGTGTTTATAAACTCCTATGTTATACAAGTTATAATTAATCATCTCAGGAAGTTATTTTTATTTTACAAAGTTTTAATCAAGTATCAGTCGAGAACATGCACAAAAACCCCAACTGGCTGTGTCGCAGGTCACGATCGATCACACAGTTGACCGTCATGCTTCTATCTTGTGAATTCTCAATTGATAGTCGACTGCCCTTCTTGAGCGGTCAAACGTCAATTACTTTTGGGCTGTTTTGATTAAATTTTCTTCGTTTCTTTTAAATGATTATTTTCTAGATATTATGGAGTATTACTCTACTGTTTTAGATGATGATTTTACTACAGATCACAGTATATTCAGAGAGTTATATTTTATTTATAATAGAGTTTTAAATGTATTCTTATGACCTTATTAAGTGAGTTATATGTGTTTTCAAACGAATTGATGTTTTGGTGACAATATACGACTTTAAAATATGGTTTTCTGTTATTTAATAGATTTAATATTTTATTTGAATTCTGGAATTTTATGAGTACATTATATGGATTTGGATTTTTAATGATTTAAGAAGTTTTCTTCATATAATCATTTTGATGATGGATTTATGAGTTTTATTGAAAGTTTTGGTATTGATGGTTGAGTTATGAGTCTTCAGAGATTGAGTGGGGCCTTAGCTACCGGCGATTGAGATCTTGGTTGTTGTTCAGTTCAGTTAAGCCCAGTAGGGTACACCAACTCTAAGAGATTTGAAATCTAATAAATAATTAATTAACTTAACAAGATAAGGACATACACTAGATGGTGATATAATGAAATGGGAACATGGGTTATGGACCTCAGTATGGCCTGCGGTGTGAGATAATCCCCGAAATTATCGTTGTGTGAGTGAAATAGTCTCCGGAATTACCTGCGGTGTGGGATTGATCTCCGGAATTATCGGGGTTGAGGCGACGCTTATGGGGAATTCGTGTGATGAGGTTACATAGCTTGCGGTGTGGGGTATTCTCGAAGATTCCCAGGTGTGAGTGAAATAGTCTCCAGAATTACGTGGATAGAGATTGACCTCCAGAATTATCGAGGCGTGGGCTAATTGTAACGTCCCGAATCCCAAATACACTGAATTCGAGATGTTCTACAGGATCTTTTCGCTTCCTTTAGTACAATTTTACAAGGAAATTTAAACTTTTCACTTTACATCAGAGTTTACATCAATATTACACTTTACATTGCACAGCGGAAGTAAAATTTACAACAATGAAACAAATGTACAACAACATTGAGTAATCTTTAAGCATTTGTTCCTCTTTAATCTGTATCAAGCCATTTACCTGCATATAAGACTGTGGGTACGTCAGTTTATTCAACCGACGATCATTATACACGGCCATCCTCTCTATGCCGAAAATAGTATTGATGTTGATATTTGCAAGTGTACAAAATCGCACAAGTAATATAGATAGATGAGTAGAGTGTCGAACCCACAGGGACTAGATATTTTACTGAGTACCGATATCGCTAGATGAATCACTATTTGGAAGATCGAAGTTTAAATGATAAAACAACTAAATTTAATTTATCTAATTAAAACTAACTAAATTGGTGAAGAGGGAGAGGGCTGTTAAACTATGAAGCTCTTGTACTTTGTTTAAAGATAAAATTTGTTCTAGGGCTCTTGGTTCACCTCGTTTATCACACACACAAATTATTATTCCTTATAAATTAAAGATATTATCTTTCCCAATTGTCGACCAAAATCCTAAAGATATTAACCACTCTATCAACGTAGTCTAAAAATTATTCTCAATTAATCATTCGTCTATCCACCAAATTATTAATTGAAAATTTGGATTTCTTAACGATCACGTCCTCCAATATACGGTCTTAATTTTTATTAATCACAATTAACCTGTTCGGTCTCTTTATGATTTGAAAAATCATACAAATGTCTATCCACCATGTTGTACGCATAAAGAATAAAAATTAAAACACAATCAGGAAAAATAGAGTAATAATAAGGATTTAAAATTTGTGTTCTACAAAACTTGGCTACACCTTAGCCTCTAGAACAATAAATTTAGTTCATATTTGTTTGGGATTGCATCTAAGAAATTATAGAGAAGAACATGAGATACACAAAATAATAATAAAAAATAAATAAATAATCCAAACCCCTGTAATCAGCCGAACCAAAGAAAAATCACCAAGCCGTCGCTTCGTAACCCGAGCCGCCTGCTGTCGCGTAAGATTCCGTGCGTGTCTGTCCACATGCAGAGAAAACGGAGAGGAGGACACGTCAGCTATGGGCCCCGCTCGTCAGCCTCTGGGTGCGCCTGGTTCACGTGCGCGCAGGAGATGGAGAAGTGCCGTCCACGTCAGCACTCGGGGGCTTTCTTGTTTCGTCCTTCACGCCAAAGAGAAGAGAAGAAGAAGCCACGTCAGACGAGCAGCGTCTCTCTCTCTCTCTTTGATTTCTTCAACGCACGCAAAAGGAGAAGAACGAAGGAGTCTTCAAGTCAAAGAGCAATCGCTGGGTGCACTTCGAATACTGCGCCAAAGAAGACAGCAGCCCTACTGCCCACACGCTGCTGTTTTGCCTTGGAACTCGCACACGCCTTCTCTCTCTCTTACTTTCTTCTCTTATTTTTTCTTTGTATTTGGTAGCCGTCACCTCCTCAGTTTCTCCTCTCTCCTTTGGTTTGCATTTATAGAGTACAGGAAGAGAGTTAGGGTTTTCACTTTTTGCAGAAAAGTCCACACTCTTTCTTTATTTTCTTCCTTTAATTGATCTGAATTTATTTATTTCTCTTTCTTTCTTTTCTGCCTTTTCTGCGCACCACGTGCTTCTGCATATACAAAATAATACCTGAAATTAGGATTTTAAAATAAAATAAATTTAATTAGTTTAAAATTAATTAAACTAACTATAAATCATATTAGCGTATAAAAATCCTTTCACAAATTATTTGTCGCACTTTTAACACAACAAAACAATAAAAATTTATAAATCCATTATTTTACTTTGTTTGTTGATTTTTTCCACAATTCTTTACTTTTTGCATCAAAAATATTATTTCTTCAAAAATAATTAATTAAATGAAATCATATAGAAATAAGATGAATTATAGACAATATCAGCGAAAACAAGCCATTTTAATAGGTAAATGAGTACAAATATATATATATAAATCCGACACATCAAGTATAACTTAATTTTCCATATTTAGCAAACACAAACTTGTCACATTTCAAACTAAAGGGACTACCCTATTGATGTCGTGTTGTGATTGTGCACTTAGTCCTTAATGCATTTATTTTTATTACATGACACTAATGCGCACTTGTTCGGATTCTATGCATCCCATACTACATAGGTCCGAGGGCAAGCCCTTAATCGTTCTTCATCTTTGTAGGGTTCAATCCCTCGCCATGACTTAATCTACTACTGTAACTACGGTAGGTATCTTAGATAATCTATGATCTATGAGCCCATGTCCAGGCAGCCTGGAGGGGAATCCCACTCACTGACACGACGCATCGAGCAGGCAACCTATGAACAATTCAGCCTCCACCATGGAACAATGGCACCACCCATAGCCACTCGAACATCCTACAAGCGTCGCCACCGGGACGATAATAGTGCCCACGCCATGTCTTGACGCATCAAGCAGGCAGCCTGTGGATCACTCTCACACCGCTAATCCGATGGCCCTCATACTCGTGTTTTTCTCCTACTTTCATCACGTCTCCACTATGTACTAATCCTTAGTTTTTATCAAAATCATGAACAAAAATCAAAGATCTAGAGTTATCCTCTCCACTAAACCGGACTTATTCGTTCATTCAAACACGACCAACCTTGGTCTTTCATTTCAATTTTTCATTTCATATCTTTCCAAATGCCGGGGGAGACCTAGCTACGCTTTCGTTTCAATTTTCAATTCACAATTTCCAAAATGGTCATTTCCAATTCATAAATTTCCATGTTGAGTCATCATACTCAAAAGTATTTTTCTTTTCAAATCATGATTTCTAATTCGTTCAAATAGTCCATAACTATACATGAAATTCATATACTTTATCGATTATCAACTTCACATCAAAATTTCACTTCACTACGAATATTCGCATTTAATATTTTTCGCACTATTCACATATGAGAATAATTCATAACCATCACAAAATAAAATTTCTTTCTCGACTATATTAATCTTCTAATCCTTCATTTCAAATTCTTTTTGCAATGTATAATTTTTCACAAAGTATACATATAGAACCATAGTTCTATTTATGCATTTTATTCTCAAATCATAGTTTATTTCATGCAAATAATTTCCAAATTATTTTTATAAAGTCCCATATATTTTTAGGAGAATAGTCATATTTTTTCCATAATTTTTTGGCCACCGAAACATTCAAAAAAATAAAATTTTCAATCTTGCCGATGGCAAGATTCGAACCCAGCACCCCAGGAACAACGGCCAAGGCACAGACCACTAGGCCAAGGTGCTAGACGGTATAAAGGACGCTGAGAGTAATAAATACTCTCGACCGCACACTTTAATCCTTTTTTTTCTAAAAAAAAATGCAAAGTATGTAACTGAGGGGATTCGAACCCGTGACCTCTGAGAAACAGGCCACGCACTCCGACCAATTGAGCTATGCGCTCAGGTTGTCGAGTAGTAATTCAAAATTCTTTTTAAAACCATTTTCTCTGTTATTAAAACGTTTCGATGTTCAACTAGTCCCCATTTCATTTTGTTTTCATAAAAATTACTGTACAACTCCAGATTAATTATTTCTTGTCTAATTTACATATCAGTATGAAAAAATAATTTTTTCAACAATTAAAACATATTTTCATACCATTAATTCGAAATATGAACTATCCCTACCACATTTTCTTCTCTTTTCGACATTTCATAGCAATTAGCATTCTAATCTCTTTATCAACCAATTTCATATTAATTCTCTGTCATTAATCATTTATCCAACATACAAATTTATATTTTAATTTCTTCATGCCCATATTAACACAAAAGATCTATTTATTCACATGAAGCAGTATTGCCAATCTACTAACTTTGTATATATAATTGTGGTGTAGATAATGAGACCTTCTTTAACAAAACATGGTCATAATTAATCCATACAACTTAGATTTTTACTACTCAAATCACATACAATTTGCACACCCACATTCCAATCAATTCATAGGTCAATGTCCAATTAAAAGCGTACTCTTATTAATATTTTTCATGCCTCATTCATTCAATTTAATCTAGCATGCATCCCTAATTAGAATATAGAAAATTTTACCCACCTTAATTTGGAGAGAACAAACACTACTAGCAGCCTCCTAGACGAAAGTTCTTACAACAAAATGCTTCTCCTCCTTGTACACGCGCGCACAAGCCTCCAAGCACTCCAAAAACCGAGAGCTCCTTCCCTTTGATAGCCGGCCTTCTCTCCTTCTTGAATGCAAGCACAACTCCCACACACAACTCAATCTTTTAACTCACACAATTATAATTTAGACTATAGATTTGGAAGAGAATAATTTTACACAAGAATAACTAGCCAGGGGGGGGGGGGTATTTATACTAAAAATCAAAGAGAATGGAGGGCTAGGATCAATTGGTTGGTTGTAAGATGGAGGGCTAGGATGAAAGTAGGAGTTACATTAACTACCCACAACCTAGTAACCACCACACCATGATCACCATTATAAAATTTGATTTCCCTCCAAAGAACCACAACCGGCCTAGAGAAGAGTGCATTTTGCACGTGTACGTGCAATGCACGTGCATGTAACTAGGTCCAAAAGTTGTACATTAAATTTTTGTATAATAATAAAATAGTCTTTAAAATGTATTCTACATGACAAGTTGTATAAAAATAGTCCATGGGCTTTAATTTCTGGGCCAAAATAATTATTATAAAATAAAATAAATGAATTACATTTTGGGCTTTTTAAAAGAAAAGGCTTTTTAAAAGAAATGGCTTTTCATCCATTTAAAAGAAGGCTTTTGTATAAAATAATTTGAAAGCACAAATTTAAATATTTATACCCATCACAATGAAAATAATTATAAGATTTAATTCAACCCAAAATATTGCACGTGCACACCACGTGCAAAATAAAATAATTTTTCATTAAATGAAAAATCAAGGCATTACAACACTCCCTCCTTAGAATAGTTCCGTCCTCGGAACTACAGTCAAGAGCGAGAAAACAAAAATACAACACTCACAACAAGAACAAAAGATACAAAGATACAATCAAGCAAAAAGCTCAGGATAGTCCTTCAACATCCTCTCCTCAGACTCCCAAGTAGCCTCTTCAACCAAATGGTTTCTCCAGACTACCTTGACCATCGGTATCGTCTTATTTCTCAAGACTTTCTCTCTACGGTCAACAATCTCGACAGGAGACTCGATGTAATTCAGATCCAATTGCAAACCTTCCGGCACTTCAGGCAAATGATGACTCGGATCTGGAATGTAACCTCTCAGCATAGACACATGAAAGACATTGTGCACCTGAGATAACTCTTCCGGTAACTCAAGCCGGTAAGCAGTTTTTCCGATCCTTTTTAATATCTTGTACGGGCCTATAAACCTCGGGGCTAACTTTCCGCCTTTGCCAAATCGAACCACACCTTTACTGGGTGATACTTTCAGAAAGACGAAGTCACCAACCTCAAACTCAAGGTCCCTTCTCCGGTTGTCTGCATAGCTTTTCTGCCTGCTCTGAGCTTCTACCAACCTTTTCCTGATCAGAACAATCTTCTCAGAGGTTTGCTGCACAAGCTCAGGACCAAACAACTGACGCTCCCCAACTTCAAACCAACAAACAGGTGTCCTGCACTTCCTGCCATACAAAGCTTCGTACGGCGCCATCCCGATGCTGGCCTGAAAACTGTTGTTGTAGGCAAACTCTACCAAAGATAAATGCCTTTCCCAACTGCCTCCAAAGTCTAGTATACAATTCCGAAGCATATCCTCAAGAATATGGTTGACTCTCTCGGTCTGCCCATCGGTTTGCGAATGAAAAGCAGTGCTGAAATCTGTCTTGGTTCCCAAAGCTGTCTGAAGACTCCTCCAAAAATGCGAGATTGTCCAACAGCTTTGGGAACCAAGACAGATTTCAGCACTGCTTCAGAAAATGAATAAAAGAAGGTGTTGCCGAGTTTCGAACCCGTGACCCCAAATCATACAGGCGCTGCCATAGTAAAGGACTTAAGGTGCGCCGTGTAACCAAGAAGTCCAAGCACATTTACTGTTATAGACTTATTCAAAAATGCTTTTGTTCATTTTGTTCACAAATCGATTCTCTTTTCACAAAACTCGTTTATCAAAATTTATCCATTCTTTTAGAATTTTGTAACACAAATCTCTCTTGGACTGAGATAAAAGTTAAAACAGTAATTCAAAAGTTCAAACTTATTTTTAGAAATATTTCTTCACTTTTAAATAATTTTTCCTTTCTTTTTTGTATGAATTTTCATCTTTTCCCAAATCTCGAAACTAAAATCATGTTTAGCAAAACTAGTTCATATACTCTATTATACTAGTTAAAATTTGTGATAAAATAAGTATATCTCTTAGTAAATCATGAATATTTCAAAGAATCTTATTCAAGCAAAAATTTGTATTTTTCAACCTATGTCGACATAAAAGTTATTTTTCGCTTTTCTTTTTTTTCTTTCTTAATCATCATGTCGAAAATATATCATTCTTTAGCAAGTTCTAAAAGAAAATCACACATTCAACAAAACATACAAATTTGCAAACATTCTAACATGGTTCACATGATTAATTTCTTAGTTGAACTCTTCCTTTAAAAAGCATGGTAACAAGTTGTTCACAAATTCTCAACATGATTATTGCATACTATGCTAGCTTGGATTTTTCATATATCTCATTCAATTAATCATTTAACTATTTAACATGCAAGTCCTACTTTAGAAAGAAAAGAGATCACCCAAGAACATAATGTTGATTTATATACTAACATAGCATCTTTCATTACAACCAATGTATAGATCTGTTCTACTTCATCATATCAAAATAATACTCACTTATCATCTCTAGCATGCATAGTTCTAAACTAGAAAGCATGAGAACACCCACCTTATGAGAAGCTTGAACAAAAATTGAAAGAAAAGATGGGCACTACTTCTAGCTCCAAGACAACTCCTAGCGATGGCTCCTCCTCCTAGCAAGCTCCTTCTCCTAGCAAACTTCTTCTCCAAAGCAAAAGAACTCTCACTCTCTTTCTTTTTCTTTCTCTTACGCTTATTTGTTTTCTTTTGGTGTGTGGAATGAGAAGAAATGGGTGTTTATTTATAGGTCTAGGTTAGGGTCTCATTTGCAAAATTACACAACCTAATAAATTATTCAAATTTAATCTCCATCTCTTCATTTTCTAAACTCATCCTTCAACCTCTCCAATTTTCCTAACTCCCAAAATTCCCAACCTCTCATCTCCCCACTTCTACAAGCCTTAACTCTCTCATCTTGCCCAAAAAATGGTCCAAACACATTTGTGTATGCATGCATACATGCACAAACAAATATGAACACATTTCTATAACTCTAAATGTGTACTATAGTTTGTAACCAGGGCCGGTCCTGAGGTATTTGAGGTCCTGGGCGAGAAAAAAATTTAGGCCCTTTACATACACGCATGTATTTATATATATATTAATAAATTATAATATAACGGCGGGGACATAAAAACAATACCCAGAAAAATAAAGATTACCTTTATTTTGCTTTATGACACAAAATACTTCATATTTTTATTAAACATAATGACAGCGACTCTTGCACCTGCCAAAAAAAAAAAAATCAAATTTCAGTTTTGTCACTAAGCTTGCCTAACAATAAAATCAATCAACAATATTATTGTTGGAGTGATTTCTACCTCAGTACCTCCTAAACGCACAAAAGAGATTCCCAATTCTATTAATTAAAAAAAAAACGACAGGAGATGGCTGAATTACCAGAGTAGTGCTAAGAAGACCAACAACTCCTGCTAAGAAGACCGACAACTCCAACTGCGCCTCTGATACCCGAGACACCAGGACTACAACTCCAACTACAACTCCTGCTAAGAAAAAAAACTCTGTAAAAGAAACAAACGAAAATTCTCAACTGACTATTTGAAGAAGATCTGAAGATGCCGGAAGGGGAGAGAGAGAGAGTGAGTGAGAAAGTGAGAATTTGAATAAGATGAAGAGGCTGGAAAAAAAAAATGAAGAAGTTGAAGTGACACTGAAAAAGAGAGAGATTACTAAATTGGGACCTCCTCTAAAAATTAATTATAAACTCATTAATTCATTATATTAATTATAAGACCATTAATTTATTATGTTTAAAAAAAATTGGGCCCCTCCCCTGAAGTGGGCCCTGGGCGGTCGCCCTGTTGGCCCTGGGCCAGGGCCGGCCCTGTTTGTAACTTGTCGTGTAATGGTGCATGTTTAACTAAAAATATGATTTTATTAGTGGACTTGCTAAATGGGCTCATTACTAATTAATTAATTTAATTATCTAGTGGGCTCTTCTCCTAATGGGCTAGATTTCATTCTATAGGTCCATGGATCAAAAGAAGGCTAATTAAAACTTGTGCATGCTAAAAATTTGTAAATGAGAATAAAAATTTTCACGTGCATCATACGTGCAAAAAATCAAAAAATTGCATTTTAATCAAAAATGGGGGAAAATAAATTTTTGTTTTATAAAATACATAAAATAAATAATTTAAACACTTAGAAAATATTTTACGTATCGGTGGAGACACGTGCATCAAAAATACGTAAAGAGAACGTAAAATGCATAAATTAAAATTTGGTATTTTTGTTGACTCAAAATAGTATAAAAATCCATGCATAAATAGTCGGTGATCAAATACGGGGTAAAAATACGTTACAAAATACACGTGCGTAACACACAAGGGCAAAATTGTTATTTCCAATTTTGCGGGGTGTTACACTTGATACCCTACTTGATACTTGTAATTTGATACTTATCACTTGACACTTGTACGTGATACTTGTTACTTGATGCTTGATACCATTACATGTTCACTTGCCACTTGTTCTACTACTAGTACTTGTTACCCAATCTTGTCATTTGAGTTGTCTTTCTTGCTATCTAGTTTCTTGAATCCCTTTACTTGTTGCATCCATATTATATTATGTTATACATTCTTGATCTCAAATCTTGTTCCATATTTCTTGCACTTATTTTCATACCCTTGCTTGTACTACTTGCGGCCCTAACTTGCACTAAGGGCGTTTGTCTTATTTTCTCTATTTTTTTTTTTCTTTTTATATTTATATATACAGACCTTGGAGATGAATTGCCTACTAGAATTGGTGAGCAGACGTTCTAGGCTTCGCTTGGAGAAAAGACTTGTTTTAAATATATATATTTTTTGAGTTATTTATTTCTTTTGCTACTTGAATCTTGTAACAGGCTTATAGTCCCGAGTTTTATCTTTTGATCAAGATTTGCAAACTATTTGGGATATTATTATTTTGTTTCAATTGTTTCTATTGATTAATAAATTATTCATGCATGTGTGGCTGTGTATATCTTGTTATGATGTTGAGTCGATCCTACAGCTTATGAATGATGAAAATCATTCGCTGGGCTTCGTCACGCGCTCGTATTCTGTATTTTTAGGAAGCGGGGCATGACAAGATTTTTAGTGGCATCAGAGCCAGGTTTGGCTAATGTGTTAGTTTGACTGATACATTAGACAGGCTTGACTCAGTCAGGATTAACTTAACATTAAACAGGCCATGCAATCCCATGAACAATTTGATAATCAACTTGATCTAGATACTAGTCTTATCCCATTCATTTTGATCCCTTCATATTCGATTCCTTGATTCTTGTTTTCCTTCCATCTCTTACAGTCGTCCTGATTTGCTGATTCCATATTGGGTATAAATTTATTCTTTCTGTACCCATGTTCTTTTGATTTCGGTGCAAGCAATCTCTTATTTCTGCTTGCCTTGTTAATCCCTTCTTATTTCAGCTCATGTGTCATTCATTACGTTCCGTGCATTGCATTCATCTTCATTTGTTGATTCATATTGTGTATTATACTAGTTGTGTTTTTCCTATCTTGTTCTCCTTAAATTCTGGTGCTATCCATTCTTTTCTTCTCGCTGGATTCGTCGATCGGCATTGGTGGATCTTCAACGACATGTTAGAGGCTTGTTTAATTCCTACGTTACTGTATATTTTTATGATATATTTATTGTGTAAATTTGCTACACTGCATATTTATTTTCTCTTTCACATTTGCATTGTACTTATGCATGTATTTCATTCCGTTTTTCTCCCTACTTTTATAAATCATTTAGGCTACTACTATTTTGTACTATTGTGTTTGATATTTATAATCTATACATATATTTTGATATTCCATTGTGTGACTTTCAACTTCATTTCTTACTTTTCTACTATTTTTATATCACAAATTTCAGAACATAACATCATACTTAAATTAAATATCCCATGTCCCTGTGCATATGGAAGGTTACATCTTTCATTTCACCATTTCGGTGCAACCTAATGTCGAGATGGCAAGTATGCAACTTGATGTCAATGGCGGCAAATTGCAACTGGATGTTGGGGAGGCAAAATGTGCAGCCGAATATCCAGATGGCAACCTGCAACCTGATGTCGTGAAGACAAACATGCAACTTGATGTTAAGGAGGCAAAAATTTTCACCTATTTGCTAATTGATATTTCAAGACTTTTTTTTTAGTCATATAATGAAACTAATGGTAAAGAAATATTTTCTTTATGACATTTTGTTTATACAATTACACTTTATGTTTCCATACAATTTGAACTAGTATAGTTGATTTTACTCTATTTTGTGTTTACAAATTTTTATATTTATGTTAAGATTGAGTACATCAACTATGGCCTAAGCTTTCGTTCTTTTGTGAATTACTATTTATTGCCACCGTTTTAAAAATTCTTAATATTTTAGATTTCTCACTTATTTTTGTTTTCATGTCCTAATTAATGATTTGGCGCTTACTTTTGTAATATTTGATGAACTCCTTTTAAATCTTCTTGCATATATATTTTGATCTATTTTGCTCGTTACTCTTTAATGTGTTTTTAGAATATTGATTATAATGTCAACATTCACTAATTATTATATGTCTTTTACATTCATTGTTATTAATATTTTCTTTACTTAGCTAAATTTGTTCGTATTTCTGTGTATCTTGACTGGTTATTTTTCCAAAACTATTTCTTTTTATATCACCTTTAAGGTTTGTGTTCCTTTGTTGTTTGTATGGTTATCAACCTTTTTATATTTGGGTTTTATCTCCTCACTTTTGACTTCTTATTTTATGTGAATAAGCTTCCTATTTTCTTACGATTGAGTATTTGTGGTGTATTTTGACTTCACTTTCCATTTATAATTGATCGACTATATCTATTCCTGTTTGATTTATTTATAGAGTTGATAAGAAAAATTCTTATTTTGTTTTATAATGTTATTATTATTACTATGGTTTTCGTTATTATTATTGGTATCATTATTATTATTGATATTACCATTGCTATTATTATCGTTGTTTTCATTATTTTATTATTGTTGTTAATATTGAATTACCTTCATACAAAAAAAAATGTTGAACCCAAATTATATTCTGTCTTGCATTATTATTCTTATCAGTATTGTTAATATATATATATTTTAATTGTTATTATTATCATTGTTATTATTATTTTATTACTGTTATTACTATTATATTATTATTGATATTTGTTATTATTATTTTTGTTAAAGCCCATTAGTTTTGATCTATAGCATATCTTTTAATTATTTAAATTGAAGCCAAACTTTATATTCATTTTGCATTATTTATTTAGATCTATCTTGAGCCCATACTCTCCTTGATCCTGGTGTCTCATTCTTGTCTTCCTGCTCGGTTCGTCGATTGGTGTCATGTGGCCTACAACGACATATATGTTGCTTGGGACATCACCATCGAAGTAGCGCAGCGAAAGCGTGGTGGGCCCATAACCCACAGGTCCCAGGATTCTCTTGTTTCTTCTTCCCTGAATTGTTGCTTCCATCTGTTCCTCGTATTCATCTTCATCTGTTGATTCCTTGATTGGTTTGATTGTTCCCTGTCCTTTCTCTTTTTGATTCCAGTTCTACCTACCCTTTATCTTGCTTTATTATCTTGTGTTGTTTCTTTCCTTTTGATACCATTTATTCTCTTTCATGCATTCCATTTGACATCGGTGTTATCCACTTCCTTCATTTTCTAGTGTTGCCACTGCTTTGTTCCTTTCCCTTTAACTCTCCGTTTTGTTATTTTCCAAGTTTGCTTTTGCCTTGTTCTATGTACCGCCTAAGCAAATTACAAGGACGAAATTTGGTTGTAAGGTGGGTAGGATTTGTAAACCCTGTTTTCGTATATAAATATTTCTTGTATATTTTATCTATTTCGAATAATTATATATTTTAACGTTAATTTATATTTCTATTTGATCGACTATTTATAATATATATTGTTTGGATTATTTTAAATAAATCTGTTAAACTCGAATTTGTATTTTGACATACATATATTATTACCGCTACTATTATAAGAATTATTTTTTTAGTTTTGTTATTTACAGTACCATTATTTTTATTGTTAATATTATTATTATTATTTTTATTATTAATTTATTTTCAACCGAACATACTCTATTTTATATGTATTCATTATTTGACTTAATGTATATGTATATGTATGTTTTATAAACCCTCATAATGCTTATTATTTTTCCCCTATTTGTTTTAAATATATTGTTTGACTTATAACCCAAATCCATTACCTCTTCTCCAATTGGATTACCTACCCAAATACCCAAACCCAATAACCCACTATATAAACATATCCTATACCCTAACCCTAACCTACCCTAACACTGTTCTACCCCAAACACCAGCCGCCAACCCCCCTTCTTCTTCCTGTGCATCTTCTCCACTTCCGTTACCCTACCTCCTACCTCGTATCCTCTCCCCGTCGCGGCTTCACCGCGACGCCATCGCCATCCCCTTCAAACCCATCCGCCAGTCGATTCCTTTGTCACTCTTCGACACTGCACCTTGGATCCGTCGCCGCCACCGCCTCTTCGACCATCGCCCTCGCCTCCCGATCAATCCCTGCTCTCCTCTTCCTCTCCTCCCGCTGCGTTAACACCCTCCGTAGCGCCGACCTGCCCTCCACAGCGATGCCAGCGTCCCCTGCCATGTGCTCCCTGTCCCGGCAAGGCAGCATCAAAAGGCTGCAACAGCAACATCGCAACAAAAGCCTCGTCGCAGTCCCTGTGCGCCCCCTGTCCCCACCACACCTCCGCAGCGGCCACCTGACGTTCCTGGCACTGTGCTCCGCAGCCACCTCAGCACAGCCGCACTATGTCCTCCCGACCTCAGCGCAGTCTGCAGAACGGCCACGACGCTTCGACAACCGGCGTCCCCCTCCCCTGCCTTCTCCCGGAGTCAGCAGCGCGACTGCAGCTAGCGAAGCCTCGCGACCTCCTATCGCCGCTGTGCCACCCGTTCCCGCCATCGCTTCTGCCGTTGTGCAGCCACCCTACCACTGTCCCCACCGCTGCCAGAGCTAAGCCATTGATGGGTTGCTGTGATCATAGAGTTTTTGATCTTGTTGAACCTCAACCATCCGATCCTAATCATCATGATCTTGATCTCCTTTGATTGGTGGTCGTCCGATCGCCATCGCCATCGTGATCGCGATCAAGATCTTCATCATCAAAGCTCCTTTGATCGCAGCCGTCCGTTGATCTGGTTTTGATTACCTTGATCTTAGTCATCCGATCGTCAATCGCGGTCATCATCATCAAGCTCTTGGATCCAGTCGTCCGATCTTCCTTGGTCTTGATCGTCATCAAGATTCGTGTCGGGGTCCGTTCCCGTTATTCTTTCGTCGGATTCATCGTCTACACCCCAAGGCAAGTATCTCTTGTACAACTTATTATTCTAGTACAAGCTTTTCTTTAAAATTACTGCAAGTAGGTTATAGTTGTGACTTCCCGCTGTCTTATCAGTTAATGATCTCATTTTACACCTTTTCAATTACATGTTCTAAGAGTCACAACCTTTACACTTGTTCACAACTAGTATAATTATGATACATTTCATGTAAAAAGTGTTTTATTTGGTTTCTGTCCGATCTTGGCTTGCTGTTTCGACCCCGATAACTCCAGAATCTGAACTTAAGTCCTGAATATGAAATATAGCCCCAAGTGTCTAGTTGCCAATAACATCTAGAATTTTTGAATTACGAGTTATGGTTTGAGAGTTATCGCAGTTTTACTGCTGCTGTGTTGGTAATCGTAGATTCATAAAAACTGCTGCACTACTTTGGTTTATAATTATTTTAACTATGCTATCAGTAAGTAAATGACTTGAAATTTTGCATGCTGATACTGGACACCCTATAGAACATCTCCTAATTTTCTTAGAATTAATTAATGAATTTGCAAACCCGTTTCATATGTATAAACTCAGTTTTACAAATTCTGGCATAACACAAATGTTGTATAGTTTGCTGTTTTCGCATCAAATTCTACAACTTTTATGTGTCTTAATTATATGTGTTGGAACCGGGCAGAAGTCTAGTTTCTAGACCTTCTGAAGGATCCACATTTGCTATCTTGTAGCAACGAAAATCGCAGTTTTGGTGCAACAACGTCATGCTGTCCATAACTGCAATTCTCGTAGTTCTTGATCATCTTAATTTGTGTTGACCATCGAATATGCTTTATAATTACCTTAAACTTGTTCCATATTCTTAATCATGTTTACTTGACCTATTTTGCACACTTTCATGCTTATCTGATGCTAATAATAAATAATAAGCCGGGGTTCAAGGGAAAGACCACAATATTGGACAATATAGGTAAGTGTACTCGGAAGGGGGCCCGTGTTTCCCACTTGATACATGCTTCATGAACTAGTTATATTATTATTCGATTCATGAACTAGTATATTATTTGATTCATGAACTAGTATATTATTATTCAATTCATGAACTAGTATATTATTTGATTCATGAACTAGTATATATTTGATTCATGACTTATCTTGTTATGACTTGACACATGAACTAGTTATATGATTACTCGATTTATGAGCATGGTTTGCTTGATACTTGATACCTGAGTACACCGCCCTATAAACTCCACCACTAGGCCTAAACGTAACTGTTTGTATGTAGCAACCATGTAGTAAAAGTATAGATGCATGAAGTGCTACCTAGGTAGAATTAAACATTAGACTTAAGATTAACTTGTCACTTGTACACACTTGATACCCTACTTGATACTTGTAACTTGATACTTGTAACTTGATACTTGTCACTTGACACTTGTACATGATACTTGTTACTTGATGCTTGATACCATTACATGTTCACTTGCCATTTGTTCTACTACTAGTACTTGTTATCCAATTTTGTCACTTGAGTTATCTTTCTTGCTAGCTAGTTTCTTGAATCCCACTACTTGTTGCATCCATATTATATTATGTTATACATTCTTGATTTCAAATCTTGTTCCATATTTCTTGCACTTGTTTTCATACCCTTGCTTGTACTACTTGCGGCCCTAACTTGCACTAAGGGCGTTTATATTGTTTTCTCTATTTTTTTCTTTTTATATTTATATATACAGACCTTAGAGACGAATTGCCTGCTGGAATTGGTGAGCAGACGTTCTAGGCTTCGCTTGGAGAAAAGACTTGCTTTAAATATTTTGTTTTTTTAAGTTATTTATTTCTTTTGCCACTTGAATCTTGTAACGGGCTTATAGTCCCGAGTTTTATTTTTTGATCCAGATTTGCAAACTATTGGGAATATTATTATTTTGTTTCAATTGTTTGTGTTGATTAATAAATTATTCATGCATGCGTGGCTGTGTATATCTTGTTATATTTCTTGTTATGATGCTGAGTTGATCCTACAGCTTATGAATGAAGAAAATCATTCGCTGGGGTTCGTCACGCGCTCGTATTCCGTTTTCTTGGGAAGCGGGGAGTGACATTACGTAGCGATGTGGAAACTGTACAAAAAATTGTAAGTAAAAACAACTTGTAACTGATGCCACTATTTCCAATAACGACATAATTAGCCTGATGCCTCTATTAGCAATAACGACATCAATATAATCCACAGTGTACTCCAAATTTCTGGACAGTTTCGACATCGCTATGTAATTTGGGAATAACTTTATCATCCGAACTCTGATTGAGAAAATTCTATGGAACACCAAGAAAAAGCTCTACGACTTTTATGTTTTGAGTTTTGAGAGATACTGTCTGCATCAAAATCGAAAACAGGCTGGAAGTTGATGCAAGTGCATGAAATTTGGAGTACATTATGGATTACACTGATGCCGCTATTGGCAATAGAGGCATCAGGCTAATTATGTCGTTATTGGAAATAGCAGCATCAATTATAAGATTTTTTTTTCTTTTACAATTATTTCCTTAAGTCAAGAGAGCTCATAAGTGAAAGCGATATGTATTGATGTCGTTACTTTCAATAGCGGCAACGGATTTTTTTTTTACAAGTGCCGCTATTGGCAACAACGACATCAAAATAATAGATGCCTTTATTGCCAATAGCGTTTATGCCGACGTATCCCAAACTGGGTTAGTAGGGTAAATATTTTCAAAAGTAGGCCGGTTAGGTCAATATTTTCAAAAAGTGGGTCAGTACAGAAAAAATCAATTATTAATACCTAAAATTTATCGATTAGTGATTAATTAGATAGAAAGTTTTACTTTTTATTGAAAATATAGAAAATTGAGAGTATATCTATATATCTATATAATAAAACACAAAAAAAAGCTATCAAGTGGCTCTACTTTAATCTCCAAAATCAAAAGCTTAGATCTAACCTCACAAAACATATTTTCCCTCCAAATTTTTTTCCCAAAACTCAAATTCAAATTCCCCCAAAACATCTCTTTTATTTATTTAGTTCTCTCTCTCTCTCTCTCTCTCTCTCTCTCTCTCTCTCTCTCTATATATATATATATATATATATACTTACTTATGGAAATATGGACTTTTTTTTACAACTAATTATTGTTATACTATTCAAACTTGAGCTACATAATTGTTGATTTACTATTTACAAGGCTTTTCATATGTTATATCGTTCTGAAGACGTGCCGTAGGCACGTGCCCACGGGCAAATCTAGTATATATATAGGAGGAGTTAAGGAACTGAGGATATACATGAGATGTCTATTGTAAGCAATGGATATCCAACATTCCCTTGCTTGATATATAATTCATTTTATTGCTAGTTTTAAAGAAAATTTTAGGAGAATTGTGGACCTTACGAGGAAATCATTAAGAAAGTACAAATAATGTATAACATTAATCAATGCATGATTCAAAGCTAAGGGTTAAGATGGTTGGATTGCTTTATGCTGCAAACTTTCATAACATTTGCACTCAAAGTGTGGATTAAGGGAAGAGTTTGTTTAAGAAGAGAAATGGAATCAAGGAGGGATTTGAGTTGACAGTTGCGAATTCAAGTCAATGACTTATTCATTATGTTTCCTGTAATAAGCCACTTTTTGAAACTATTTCCTAAATTAAGACACTTTCAAAATTATTTTCTAAGTGAGTCAGTCGATGTCACTTCAGCAGTTGTCGCTATTTTCATCATTGGTCCTTGGCTTGCGAATATCGCTAATGGGAATAGCGACAACTTGTAAAAAAAAAAAATAGTTGCATTCTCATCAGCGGTCGAAGTATATATAAAGTCGTTGATGGGAATAACGACATTGCTTCAATCATATTGAAACACTTGGTCATTCTAGAGAGTTATTGATCTCTGGAAAGAAAAAGGATAAAAAATACGAAGAGACTGCTGATGGGAACAACGACCTATACTCAAGTTTTGTGACTTTTTCTTGCTCTTCATTAGCTTTCTGTTAGTTTTGGGGAAAGAAAAAAAAATCATCCCCAACTTAGGTTTCTAGTAGGAATAGCGATGTCAACTATATTACAGTCGCTAATGCCACTAGCAACCTCAATTTTGTGATTTTTTCTTGCTTTCTGTTAGTTTTGGAAAAAAATCATCTTCCACTACAAGACTAACAGTCTTTACCGGCATTTTTTTGCACATTTACCGGTGTTTATAAACCCCGCTGTAGATACCACCGGCATTTTATAAATTGCCGGTGCAAGTATCGCTGAATCGTGCGTCGCTGTAGCTTAGGGACATTCACCGGCGTTTTTTACGACCGCCGGTGTAGTTTTAACTACACCGGCGGTAGTAAAAATGCCGGGGAATGTGTGGTTTCGTTTGGAAGCACTGTTTTCGGCTATCACCTACACCGGCGTTTTTAAAACGCCGGTATATATCTCCAGTTTTTTGCTGAAAGCTATATCAGTGCTTGTAAAAACGCCGGTGTAGCTATATTTAAAAAAAAAAAATTAAATTATATTTAAAACAAAAAAAACGAAAAAAAAAAAAAAAAAAACCTTCAACACTCTCTACTAATCAAAACCAATTGCAAAAGCATAAATTAGTGAAGCATAATCAGTGAGTGCCAATCACTGACTCATAAATTAGTCAGTATATCAAAAGTAGTCCTACTGAGTGCATTTTGAAGTTGCATATGGAACTATATTGGGTTGGATCTATATTTATCATGCTTGAGTAATTTATGTCATAGTATTTGTGAGAACAAGTAAATATAAGATGAAGTCAGTGACTCGGTGCCATAGTATTTCAGTTCATACATCTCAAAATTTTCATCTTTGTTCTCCAAATTTCTCATATTATCCAAATTAGTCAGTATATAAGATGAAGTCAGTGAGTGCCACTCACTGACTCAAAATTCACTAGATTGTTCATAAATTTTGCAAAATGCACTCTAAAAAACCCCAAATTGTCAGGTAAAGATTAATCATTAAATGCTCAGATAGGATTTAATCATCACAATTACTCCTATAATTCATTTATTCAATGAATCATGAAACATAGTGTGCAACTTCAGAAGCATAATCCATCTCATCATCACTCATTCACTCGAAAATAATGAGAAGAAACTCTATTTGTTCACTGTTTTTACTCAAGCATATTTAGTTGTTCTCACAAATACTATGGCATAAATTACCCAAGCATGATAAATATAGATCCAAATCAATATAGATCCATATGCAAAATGCACTCAGTAGGATGATTCATGATAAATTACAGAAGCACAATCAGTGAGTGCCACTCACTTGAAGTTTTCAACCCTTGTAATTTACAAAGCAATATGCATCAATGAGTTGTGGGAAGCTTTAGGCAAGGCAACTATGAACTACTGAGGATAAAAAATAAAGATGGCCAATGAACATTAATGGTAAACCTGCTGTTTCTGGTTGCAGAGTTTAACTCATTCAACAAAAAAAATTCAAATTTCACTTTAAACTGGGAAACAGTTTTCTTGAAAATGTTAGTTGATAAACATAGGGGTTTGCATCCGTCTGAGGCACAAAATGACCAAGAAAGAAGAAAATGGAACCTCATAAAAAAGAATCACCATTTGAATCAATAAACTGAAATTATTATGTGAGGAAGTCCTTACCTTTATTATAGCCAGCAACATCGTCAAACAACTGTAAGATACATGAGTTATGGCCATAACAAAGATGAACCGATGCAGTTGTTCAAGACCTTCGTATGAAACAAATGGTTCATGACCCTGCATAAGAGAATGAACTTTTTTACATCAGAATTAACGCAAGAATCGAGTTAAGGATTGCAGAAGTCATCTAATAGAGGAACACATTATACAAATTGTGCCCTGAGAGAGAAGAAAACAATATGCATAAATCAAATTGAAGAACAAAATACATATAACTGTGTTAAGTTAGTAAAATTGCAACTTAATTATGATTGATTCTATCACATACCTCTGAACAGGTCTTCTGATTTAGTCCACCCAACATCCTTCGAAAAGAATGGTAAAGAGCATATCCCAGCAATTGCTTCCTACTGTGAGGTGGGCTATTCTTAATATCTGATGTCCCCTCCTCAATCTCAGACTTATCACAAGGTGAAAATTTACTGTTATAGAACTTTGAGTCAATGCATATGCTAGAAATAGTTCTTGAGCTAGCCGTTAGGAGCAGCGATATGAAGCCCAACAACATCAGTTCTGCAGCACAAAGTTTGAATCTATAAATCAACTAGGAACCTTGATATTGAAGTTCATAGACAAACAATAGTACAAAAATTATTCTTGCAAACGTGTGGTCTAATTTTTTTTGTTCATCTCAAGCATTAATCAATGAAGCATCACCTTAGCAAGAATATGTAAGAAAAACCTGCATCACTGAGTAAATTAATAGCATACCTTCTTTCATCTTCTCCAAGGCTTCAAATAATGGACCTCTACGAGTCTTCTTCAACCACTAGAAAATAAAAAGCAAAGTCATTACCAAATTAAGTAAATAACTTAAAATATTGAAACAATGGCATCAACCTGCCAAACTCCCAAAGATAATAGTTTTCATGATACGTTATCAGATACTCATCCAACAATTTGATCATTATGGCAAGCGTTTAAGCAATCATACTATCTAGAAAGCATAATACTAAGTGTTAAATCAGATATAGAACTTACATTACTCAATCTGTGAATTGAACGTTCCACGAGTAGAGAAACAGCAACAAAGATAGTCAGCACAGTAGCTACCGACCAGGTGGGTGTTAGCGCCAACGATCACACTTTTGACGAATTTTCAGACAATTTTAGATATCATAAATGTACACATCCAACCTGTTCCAAAACCCATTCAACCAAAAACCCATCAAAAGGATTGCCTTTTTTTTCCCTTTCCAACTCAAACAACCTCATCCCATTACTAGTTCAAGTTATTTGCTTAAACTAAAAAGTCCAGATAACATCTCTTCAGATGTGTCAAATGGTCATGTTGGAACGATAAAAAGCAGAAACTACATAACCAGAACCATAAGGCCTTACAAGAACAAATGGAATTAGCCCAATTTCCTGTCAATGCAGAACTCATCAACGAGCAACTAAACACATAATGACGTAATTACAAATTCTTTCCAAACTGCAACCACATCTAAACAAGAAAGAAAACGATAAGGGCTTAAATGTAGCTCACAGGGCCAAAGGACCTTGAATCCCAGATAGCAGAAGAATTGTCCCCCTCAGCCCAGCAATGCCCCTGCGGTACATTCACTACATCAGAAGTCTCAGGAAGTGAAACCCAGTCATCCGGCAAACCAATTATTCTCTTCACATACGTCTCCTTATGATCACTTGGAGCCCAGCAAAAAAAACATACAACTTTCACAAACAAAAAGAAACACAATTCCTCTACTCTACTCACCAAATCCAATTTAACTCACTTGAAAATCACCACATCTCCGTGAGCAAAGTTGAACTTATCGAGGCATAACTTCTCAACAAGCACCTTATCACCTGCTACCAACCAACTAATCAGAATTGATGAGCGAGGCTACCTCCATGGTTCGACTATATGAGGGGGACGGCGGGGGGCCGCGATGGAGGACGGGGGGCGGGCGAAAGGGGCAGGTGCGGCGATGGGGGAAGGGGCGATGGCGGGGGAGGGGGAAAACGACGACGGCGGGAGAGGGGGACGTCGATGGGGAAAGGAGAGAAATGAAAATTTTGGGGAAAGTATACGTATAGGGTTTTGGGAAATTGGGGAAAGCGGGAGAGCGCAAGAGAGCGGGAAAAATTGAGGGTTTTTTTTTTGCGATTGATATGGCTAAAAATAGGATCAAATCGGGACCGTTCACATCGGACACGAATCTTAAAGCTCAGGGGTAAAACGGTAATTTCGCCTACAAACGGGTCTAAAATGGGAACTGGGTCTTTATTCAAAGCCCAATAACTCATGAACGGATCCACGTCAACCGGGTACGGGTTCCAACCCGCTGCATGCCTGATCCAGCAAGATACAATCAAGGTCCCTGATTAGATCTAAATCAACGGCCATGATTCACATCTATCTTTTCACTGGGGATTAGGGATTAAATTTCTTAACTGATTGCAGGGAATATACCTTATCAGATTACATGCCTTATCTGATTACGAGGAATATTCCTTATCTAATCACGGGGATTACGTTCCTAAAACCAGTCCCTAAGACGCCTATAAATACCCCCCATCCATCTCCTTTGAGAGGTAATCAGTATTTTCTCAATTTACGCTCTTTCTTAATCATTTCTGATTACTGACTTGAGCGTCGGAGGGTGCGTCGCCGGGATCCCCCCCGGTGTCTCGCACTTTTTGCAGGTTAACGGCGGGAGTCAACAATCAGTCAACGACGGGTCAGGTTTGGTTTCGCTATTCAGGTTTTTCCTCGAACTCACAAATTCTGTCTGTTTACCCCCACACCAGATTTAGCGGTAACAGATTGGCGCCGTCTGTGGGAAACATACGAATAGCAGCCCCTCCTCTTTCCGTCGACTAGATCTTCTCCAGCCATGCCTCCGAGAAAAGCCAAATCTAGGGGGTCCAACCGTGGGCCCAATCCCGCCGATCAGCAGGAGCCAGTCCCTGACCAACCCGTTCTGCAGCAGGAACGACCTCCGCTTCAGACGGAAGACCCCCTTCAGCAAGATCAGCCCCTTCAGAATCAGCAACCCCCCAAGGGTCCGACCGGACCTCAGAATGCTGGTGCGGGGGGCTCCCGCGGAAAGCAACCTCTCCACCAAGACCGCATCTCCATACACAATGCCTCTACGGATTCCATGGCTTCACACAATCCTCAGAATCGGCAGAAGAAGGACGTGGATCTTCGTCACCGTCTGGACGAAAAACGGGCCCGAGAGGGAACCTCCCGCCACTATCGTCCGGGTGAACGATCTCCCCGTCACCAGGATTACAGAAGGTCTCCTAACCGTAGGGGGCGAAGGGAATCCCCCGAGCATCGCAGAAGAAGGCCACGCTCCCCCGCGGGTCGGCAACAGCCTAAGAACGAGGAGGCACCAATCACCCGTGCCGAGTTCCAGCAGTTCCAAGCGACCATCCTACAAGCTCTCACCAACGCACCCAAGGCCCCATCTCCTCCCCCGGTCCGAAGCCCTCGCCGACGGTTCCCCTCTCCTCGTCCTGCTCCTACTAACTCCCGGCGTACCCCAAGTCCTCGTCGCTCCCGAAGCTACCATCGCCGCAGCCCTCGTTCTCCTTCGTACGAAGATGAGTCTCGAGGCTCGGCAGATCACCGTCGGAGGGATGACCCCATGTACCGCCGTCTTCATGAAGTAGAAAGGTGCCTGGGTCGGATAAACCGAGAAGAGGAGCTTAGGGGGAGGACCCTACGTCCTAGCCAACCCCCTTTCTCCCGAACCATAGTGGATGCACCTGTCCCGTTCGGCTTCAAACCTCCCCAATTTGAGATTTACACCGGGGAGACCGATCCAGTCGATCACATCGAAAGCTTTAAGACTTTGATGCTCCTCCATCAAGCTTCCGATGCCCTCCTCTGCAAAACCTTCCCCGCGACACTGAAGGGCCCAGCTCGAGAGTGGTACTCCCGCCTCGCACCGTCTTCCATATTCTCCTTCGAGCAGTTCGAGACACTCTTCATCACCCACTTCGTGAGTAGCAGGCGCACGGAGAAGACCAGCATTTCACTCCTCCAGCTTAGGCAAGAGAAAGGTGAGAAGTTAAGAGACTATGTGAAGAGGTTCACAGCTGAAGCCAGGACTATAGCCTCCCTCGACCAATCCGTCGCAACAGCCGCCTTCCAATCCAACGTCTTCAATTCCAGCCTCCGCTCCTCTCTTGCTAAGAAGCCTCCACAGAACTTTGCCGACCTCCTTCTCAGGTGTGACAAGTACATTCGTGCCGAAGAGGCCGCCTACCCTCCAAGCTTCGGAGGGTCTGCCTCAGGGACGAAACGAAAGCTGACCGAAGAAGATGAGGGCTCCCAAAAATCCCAGAAGGACAGCAATGGACAGCGTCGCCCGACTCCTCGGTTTGAGAAGTTCACCCCCCTCATTGCCAACATTTCAGAAGTCCTTATGGAGGTGGACAACGAAGGGCTACTCCGCGCTCCCCCGAGAATGAATACACCTGGCAAGAAGAGGAATAAGGATAAGTGGTGCCGCTTTCACAGGGACCACGGCCACGACACGGATGATTGTCGGGCTCTCAAGGAGGAGATCGAAGAACTCATACAGCTGGGGCACCTGATCCAGTTCGTCCAAAAAGAGGGGGCCGAGCTCCTCACCTGATCACCACCTCTTCCAAACGAACAGAAAGGCCCGCCGAGCTTCAAGACTCAGCTCCTCCCAAGAGGTCCTCACCTTATTGCAGAAGTAGGATTTTGATTTTCAATAAGGCCGATGCTTGTAACTCGGCCAACAGCATGTAATAATGGCTCGCCCTATTGGAGCAGCCCCTTAGTTTATTTCAATAAAACTTATCTTTTCATTGAAAATTATTGCTCTTGCTCCTCTATCTCTCTGGGTTCGGAGTCCAGCTTCTTCTACATGGCTCCTCCCGCAACTCACTAAACTCTAACGATGGCTCCGGAGTCCAACACTCGGCTCGACTCTTCTTCCTCGGCTCGTCCTCAGACGAGCCAGGAGTGGATCGCCGTTCGAAATTGCTCCTGCAGCCGTTGAATGGATCGGAGTCCAACACTTGGCTCGATTTTGCTTCGCAAGTCCGCTCCTAAGCGGACTAGAAGTAGCTCGCCATTCGAAACTGCTCCTGCATCTCTTAAACTAATCACACAATGGTTCGGAGTCCAGCACTCGGCTCGACTCTTCCTCCTCGGCTCGTCTTCAGACGGGCCGGGGGTAGATCGCCGTTCGAAATTGCTCCTGCAGCCGTTGAATGGATCGGAGTCCAACACTTGGCTCGATTTTGCTTCGCAAGTCCGCTCCTAAGCGGGCTAGAAGTAGCTCGCCATTCGAAACTGCTCCCGCATCTCTTAAACTAATCACACAATGGTTCGGAGTCCAGCACTCGGCTTGACTCTTCCTCCTCGGCTCGTCTTCAGACGGGCCGGGGGTAGATCGCCGTTCGAAATTGCTCCTGCAGCCGTTGAATGGATCGGAGTCCAACACTTGGCTCGATTTTGCTTCGCAAGTCCGCTCCTAAGCGGGCTAGAAGTAGCTCGCCATTCGAAACTGCTCCCGCATCTCTTAAACTAATCACACAATGGTTCGGAGTCCAGCACTCGGCTCGACTCTTCCTCCTCGGCTCGTCTTCAGACGGGCCGGGGGTAGATCGCCGTTCGAAATTGCTCCTGCAGCCGTTGAATGGTTCGGAGTCCAACACTTGGTTCGACTCTACTCCGCAAGTTCGCTCCTAAGTGAGCTAGGGGTAGTTCGCCATTCGGAATTGCTCCCACAACTGTTGATTCCCTCACTTAAATAACGAGTTCGGAGCCCACCACTTTCTCCTAGGGTCGCTCCTCAAGCTCGTCTCACAAACGGCTCTCTCCCAGAGTCAAGCTCTTCGCTCCGCTCGCCTCCAAAAGCGGACCTCTTCTCAGCGAGTTCGGAGCTCACCACTCTCTCCTAGAGTTGCTCCTTACACTCGTCTCCCAAATGGCTCTCTCCCAGAGTCGAGCTCTTCACTCCGCTTGCCTCCCAGACGGACCTCTCCCCGAACAGGATGGGTCTTCCCACGGCTCTTACAAGGGTCTTCCTGGCACGAGGGTTTTCCCAGCACAGCTTCTCCGCCACCTAGGAGTGGAACTCCTCTTCCAGAATCCCCACGACCAAAACACTCCTCAACCTCATGTGTACAAGGATATTCTCCGGCTATTTTCACCATGAAGGAGGGTGAATCTTCATCTCACTCCTAAAGAGAAGTTGTAGATCTTCGAATTAGCTTCGAAACAAGGGGTCGCACGCCCCGAGCCGACCTCCGCAGCACCGGGAACATCAAGAAGAACTCTGGGGTCCGGCACCCGCTGCCGAGCGTTCTTGCCACCGACCGTTTTACGGGCTTGAGTTCGGCACCAATTAAGCTCGGCATCATCCGCCGAGCACCCGTGCCACCGACCGTTTTACGGGCTTGAGTTCGGCACCAATTCAGATCGGCATCGTCCGCCGAACACCCGTGCCACCGACCGTTTTACGGGCTTGAGTTCGGTACCAATTAAGCTCGGCATCATCCGCCGAGCACCCGTGCCACCGACCGTTTTACGGGCTTGAGGTCGGCACCATTCTAGCTCGGCACCATCCGCCGAGCACCCGTGCCACCGACCGTTTTACGGGCTTGAGTTCGGCACCAATTCAGATCGGCATCGTCCGCCGAACACCCGTGCCCCCGACCGTTTTACGGGCTTGAGTTCGGCACCAATTAAGCTCGGCATCATCCGCCGAGCACCCGTGCCACCGACCGTTTTACGGGCTTGAGTTCGGCACCAATTCAGATCGGCATCGTCCGCCGAACACCCGTGCCACCGACCGTTTTACGGGCTTGAGGTCGGCACCATTCTAGCTCGGCACCATCCGCCGAGCACCCGTGCCACCGACCGTTTTACGGGCTTGAGTTCGGCACCAATTCAGATCGGTATCGTCGGCCGAACACCCGTGCCACCGACCGTTTTACGGGCTTGAGGTCGGCACCATTCTAGCTCGGCACCATCCGCCGAGCATCCGTGCCACCGACCGTTTTACGGGCTTGAGTTCGGCACCAATTCAGATCGGCATCGTCCGCCGAACGCCCGTGCCACCGACCGTTTTACGGGCTTGAGTTCGGCACCCATTCTAGCTCGGCACCATCCGCCGAGCACCCGTGCCACCGACCGTTTTACGGGCTTGAGTTCGGCACATTTGAGTTCGGCAGCCAAGATCTCCAAAAATTTCTAAGTCTCAAGCTTCGGCACATTCGAGTTCGGCACCAGCTGCCGAGCGTTCTCGCCACCGACCGTATTACGGGCTTGAGTTCGGCGGTCAAGATCCCCAAAAAATTTCTAAGTCTCAAGCCTCGGCACCGTTGAGTTCGGCACCAGCTGCGGAGCATTCTTGACAACGAGTTCGGAGCTCGCAACTTTCTCCTAGGGTTCCTCCTCACACTCGTCTCCCGAATGGCTCTCTACCAGAATCAAGCCCTTCGCTCCGCTCGCCTCCGAAGCGGACCTCTTCTCAACAAGTTCGGAGCTCGCAACCCTCTCTTAGAGTTCCTCCTCACACTCGTCCCACAAACGGCTCTCTTTTAGAGCCAAGCTCTTCGCTCTGCTCACAGGACGGGTCTTCCTAGCACAAGGGTCTTCCTAGCGCAGCTTCTCCATCCCTAGGGGTGGAGCTCCTCTTCCAAAACCCTCAAAACCGAACACATTCCCCATCTTCATGAAGACCAGGATGTTGCGGGGCTATTTTTACCATGAAGGAGGGTGAATCTTCATCCCACTCCTAAAGAGAAGTTGTAGATCTTCGAATTAGCTTCGAAACAAGGGGTCGCACGCCCCGAGCTGACCTCCGTAGCACCGGGAATATCAAGAAGAAATCTGTAGGCAAAATTGGAGTTCGGCACCCGCTGCCGAGCGTTCTTGCCACCGACCGTTTTACGGGCTTGAGTTCGGCACATTTGAGTTCGGCACCCGCTGCCGAGCGTTCTGACCACCGACCGTTTTACGGGCTTGAGTTCGGCACATTTGAGTTCGGCACCAGTTGAGTTCGGCACCCGGTGCCGAGCGTTCTTGCCACCGACCGTTTTACGGGCTTGAGTTCGGCACATTTGAGTTCGGCACCAGTTGAGTTCGGCACCCGGTGCCGAGCGTTCTTGCCACCGACCGTTTTACGGGCTTGAGTTCGGGACATTTGAGTTCGGGACATTTGAGTTCGGAACACTCTCAGTACAAGACCCACGAACAACAACAAAAAAAAAAAAAAAAAGAGAGAGAAAGTACAAGGGGCCGGGTTCGGACCCGTTAGGATCCAAACCCGAACTCCCCCACGTCACCTTCTTCTTCAGCATACTGGCGCCAAAACCAAAAAACAAAATACAGCCCGTCACTTTCTCGCAAGCTCCGACCTAACACATGCCGAGCTCCACCCTCGACGAACCCACGGGAGAGCTCCACTACATCGCCGAGCTCCCCATCTCGAAGCTCGAACCCATCGCCATGGTGTCGACCGGCTCGTCACCTTCAACCGAACGCACCATGCCGAGCTCCTGCTTCGTCGCCGAGCCTCGCCATGGCCTCGAGCACCGTCAGCGAGCTCGGCCACGTCCACTTCCGACGCCGTCCAAAGACAGTTCGTCACCCAAATACGCCGGCGAGCTCCGTCCCCGAGCTCCGTCGTCACAAAGCTCCAAACCCATCACCTCTCCACTGAGTTCAGGCACTCCTCCACCACCATGGCCTGCCTCCGAGCTGGAGTCGACTCCGCTGCCGAAGCTCCTAGCCCGTCGTCACCTCAACGAGTCATCGCCTCCTCCGAGTTCTCCCTGCCGCCATGGCCGAACGCCTCTCACCGACCTCCTCCCGCGCTTGATCGACCTCTTCGAGCTCACCACCATCGCGTGCTCCACCTTCGAGCGGCGATGCCGAGCTCCCCTATAGTCGAACTCCGAGTTCTCCTTGCCGCCATGGCCGTACGTCTCTCACCGACCTCGCCGACTGCCTCCTCCATCGAGCTCCACCACCACATCGACAACTCCGACCTCCACAAAGCTCCGAAGCTCCGAACCCACCTTCCACGACGTCGTCGAGCGCAGTCGTTCGTGAGCTCCATCTCCATGGCCGAACGTCTCCACTTCCGATCTCCCAACCTCGCCGAACCACTGCCGAACTTACCACCTCCGTCGTCTAGCTCCGGCGTCGAGCTCTCCATCCCGAGCTCGCAAACACCTCCGTCAACCTCCGACCTCGTCGACACCAAACTTGACATCGAGCTCATCTCCCGAGCTCGTCTCCGTCGCCGTCGAGCTCCCCACCTCGAGCTTTACTCCTCGTCGACCTCCGAGGACGAACTCCCACGTCGAGCTCCACTTCGTGAGCCGCTGACACTCGGAGAAGAAGACGAAAGAAGAAAGAAGAGAAGAACAGAGAAGGAGAAGAGGAAGAAAAAGCCAGCGCGCGAAGGAAAAAAAAAAAAAAAAGTCAAACGTTGACTTCGCCACGTGTCGTCCTCGTGGACCTCGGCCACCTTTTGCCGAGCTTGCGCATGGCACCGATCCTCTTATATGGAGAAAAAATCAGCCAACCCACACGATCCGTCCGATCGTCTCAAAATTCGCGTCGTGACACGATCGACGCTCAGGAACGCGCCACGTGTCCCGATCGTGATCTGCCTCACGATGCGCGCAGATCAGATCATGATGGACGGCCAGAAATGCGCCACGTGTCCCGATCGTGATCTGCCTCACGATGCGCGCAGATCTGATCATGATGGACGGCCAGAAACGCGCCACGTGTCCCGATCGTGATCTGCCTCACGATGCGCGCGGATCTGATCATGATGGACGATCAGAAATCTGCCACGTGTCTAGGTAATATTTAATTTATTTATTTAATTATTTAATTGTTTTTTTTATTTAAAAAATCCGAAAAAATATTTAAAAAAAATCGGAAAAAATTAAATAAAAATTCTAAAAATAATTATAAATTCAGAAAAAATATTTTAAATTCTGAGAAATATAATTATTTAATTAGAATAATTATTTAATATTTTCGATAATTAATTATTTAATCCGGAAAATGAATAAAAAATTCAAAAAAAGAGAAAAAATTCAGAAAAATCTGGAAAAATCACCAAAAATCCAGAAAATTCAGAGGATATTTTTGGGCATCTTACAAGCCCAGAATGACACCGTTACACCCCCGAGCGAGATCCTAAGTCCCTTTAAGAACACCGATAAAATCCCGTACGCCATTAGAACAGTAAAACTACTCCTCAAAGGCTGATCAAACTCAGTCTCTAGGAGTGGGGGGCTCGTGATATGGCTAAAAATAGGATCAAATCGGGACCGTTCACATCGGACACGAATCTTAAAGCTCAGGGGTAAAACGGTAATTTCGCCTACAAACGGGTCTAAAATGGGAACTGGGTCTTTATTCAAAGCCCAATAACTCATGAACGGATCCACGTCAACCGGGTACGGGTTCCAACCCGCTGCATGCCCGATCCAGCAAGATACAATCAAGGTCCCTGATTAGATCTAAATCAACGGCCATGATTCACATCTATCTTTTCACTGGGGATTAGGGATTAAATTTCTTAACTGATTGCAGGGAATATACCTTATCAGATTACATGCCTTATCTGATTACGAGGAATATTCCTTATCTAATCACGGGGATTACGTTCCTAAAACCAGTCCCTAAGACGCCTATAAATACCCCCCATCCATCTCCTTTGAGAGGTAATCAGTATTTTCTCAATTTACGCTCTTTCTTAATCATTTCTGATTACTGACTTGAGCGTCGGAGGGTGCGTCGCCGGGATCCCCCCCGGTGTCTCGCACTTTTTGCAGGTTAACGGCGGGAGTCAACGATCAGTCAACGACGGGTCAGGTTTGGTTTCGCTATTCAGGTTTTTCCTCGAACTCACAAATTCTGTCTGTTTACCCCCACACCAGATTTAGCGGTAACAGCGATCGAATGAGAAAATGGTAGAGGGTTTGGGAGAAATTTATTCCAAGACCCTATACCGGCGTTTTAACTAAAAACGCCGGTGAATGGGAGAAGATTTTTTTATCTGTATACTTTCACCGGCGTGTTTTATTAAAACGCCGGTGAATATAGCCTTCACCGGCGTTTTAATAAAAAACGCCGGTGAATATCATAATTCCCCCGCGTTTTATAGAGGCCGCCGGTGTATAACCATCCTGTTTGACGCCCCATTCCTGGTCTCTTCCTACCCCGGCGTTTCTGGTAAAACGCCGGGGAATATACGCCGGTAAATCCATCGTGTGTTGTAGTGTTCAACTAAGATCGCTAGTGGAAGTAGCAACCTCAAATATATTATAGTCGCTAATCCCACTGGAGACCTTAGTTGGGAGAGTGTTTTCTTGCTATCTGGAATGACCAAGTGTTCCAATATGATTGAGATAAGGTTGCTATTTCCATCAACGATTTCATATATACTGTAGCTGCTGATGGGATGATGGAAGAGTGATAACAAAAAAATAATTCAATTTTTTTTATACAAATGGTTGTCATTCGCATAAGTGATCTTTGAAAGACAAATGCTACTTACGGAAATAGCGGCCGCATTTGACACAACATCAACTGGCTGACTAATTTGGAAAGTGTCTTAATTTGGAAATTAGTTTCAAAAAGTGGCTTAGTACGAAAAAAATTTCCTTATTCACTAGGGTTTTCCTAAGAAAGGCCACCACAAATGTCCTAATTCCAAATGAGCTAGTTACAAATCACTAATTTCAAATACACCACCTACAATATGGGATCCATTTCAGGAAAGCCACTTTGTTAGGTTTTGTTAGTTTTATTATAGTTAGCTCTTAACCACAATTATAGAATTACTCGTTTACCCTTTGTTTTTCTCCTTCTAAACTCTGTTTGGTTCAAAGGAGGGATTTTACTGGAGGGGAGAGGAGGGGAGGGATTTTAATCAAGACTCTGTTTGGTTCAAAGGAGGGAAGGAGAGGGGAGGGGAGGGAAAATAATTATCTTACTATTTGGTTCACAAGGGGAGGGATGAAATTTTATAATTAAATTACTTTTATACCCTTTCATATTTTAGGAGTGTCTATGTATTATTGTTTCTAATTCTAATTTTGTAATATAAACAAAATAATGAAGATCAATAAACAAAATAATGAAGGCAGATAGAGGATTGCATGCTAAAGCTTTAACATACAATAATATTTTTGCTTAAAAAGATAAATAAATAAATAAATAAAATAAAACTGGAAATGTCGGGAGAGAGACGAGTCGGGAGAGAGAGGATATTTGCTCCTCACCTCCGCGATGAGGAGGGCGAGAAAGAGAGAGTGCGAGTGGGAGAGAGAGGATATCTTTTTTATTTTAGGGATTTAGATCTAAAAAGGACAGTTTAGTCCAATCACTTTAAAAAAATTAGACCCACTTACTCTCCCCTCCAAATCCCCCCAATATTGGAGGGGAGCCAAAATTGGCTCAGGAGGGATTCTGCACCCCTCTATTCCCCTCCCCTCCCCTCCCCTCCTAAAAAATGAACCAAACAAGAAATGTTTTAAAAAATCTCTTCCCTCCCCTGCATTCCCCTCCAACCAAACATGCCCCTAATCTCTAACTAAACCCAACCCGATATCTTAATTAAATTCAAAATTCTTACTACATGGATTGGAATCATAATTAAAGGCGATGCCAAATCTAATTAAACCCAAATCCTTTTCTTCTCCAACTCGCTTCGCCACCTGCTCCGCCCCTCATTCCCATCAGCCTCTACTGCCAACCCCAATCACCTCCCCTCCACCTTCCACCTTATCCTCTATAAGTCCCTCCCCCGGCTTCGTGCTTCTTCTCCTCCAGCCTTTACCCACCTCCTCCACCAGACCTCGATCTTCTCCTGCTCTGGGTTTGCCTTCGCCTTTACCTTTGCTTTTATCCAAATAATATAAGCACACATAGTGCCAGATACACAAGATTCCTTAATGCTATCTAGCTAGTAGAAAAGACTTAGGCCGTGAAATTGAATTGAGTTCAACATTTGGTAGTCTGGATAAAGTATTTGACATAATTCTCCCTCCTAGTCTTGCAAATGATTTTATGTGAACATGGTAAATAGCGAAAAACCAGTATCAAACCTTAGTCAAACATGAAAAACTATCACACTCTTTATTCAATGCGAAAACCCTCCCAATTCCATTTTTTTTCAAAATTTTGTAATTAAAGGGTAATTAAGATATGCTAATTACGCATACGAGTTGCACGTGATTAATTTTGAACATAATTTTCCGAAATACCCTCATCTTCTTCCTCTTTTATTCCACCTTGCCTCCTTCCTCTCCTTCTCCAGGCCCTCTGTCGTTGTTGCCCTTTAAAGCTCTTCCACCTCCGCCCCTCCTCCTCTTCGTCTCCCCGCTCATTCGCTAAACTCATTCATCTCCGTCAAATTTTGAACTCACTCTAACCCAAACATCCTCCACCCTCCTTCTCCTCCTCCACCACCTCCACTTCCAAATCCCTTCTTTCTGAATTCCCTCGTCATTTAATTTTTTTAGCCTTAATCCTAACCCAAACTTTCTCCACCCACCTCCACCTCCACCTCCTCTTTGCCTCCATCCTCTTCCTCTTCAAACTTCTTCACGTGCTTCTTTTTATCAACCACATTCTTAACACAAACTTGCTCCACCTACTACTCCTTCCCACCGTCACAGTCGAGCTCAACATTTGGTAGTCTGGATAAAGTATTTAATATAATTCTCCTTCTTGGGCTTGTAGGTGATTTTATATGAATATGGTAAATAGCGAAAAACCAGTACCAAATCTTAGTCAAATCCGAAAAAACTCTCCCACCTTTTTTTCAACACGAAAAACCCTCCCAATTCCACTGTTTCAAAATTTTGTAATTAAGGGGTAATTAAGATATGCTAATTATGCATATGAGTTGTATGTGACTAATTTTGAACTTAATTTCCCGAAATACCTCATCTTCTTCCTCTGTTACTCCACCTTGTCTCCTTCCTCTTCTCCACCCGACCAGTCGTCGTCTTTGCCCTTTCACCCTCCTCCACCTCCTTCCCTTCTCTTCTTCATCTCCCCGCTCCTTCTCTAAACTCATTCATCTCCATCAAATTTTGACCTCACTCTAACCTAAACATCCTCCACCCTCCTCCTCCTCCTCCACCACCACCACCACCACCACCACTTCCAAATCCTCCTCTCCACCTCCCTTCTCTCAGAATTCCTTCGTCCCTCAGTTTTCTAACCTTAACCCTAACCCAAACATTCGCCACCCTCCTCCACCTCCACCTCCTCTTTGCCTCTATCATCTTTCTCTTCAAACTTCTTCACGTGTCTCTCTTTATCAAACCACATTCTTAACACAAACTTGCTCCTCTTACTCCTACTCCTTCCCACCGTTGCAGTCGCCACCGCCATCGCCACCATCGTCATTGCCACCACTATGGCTTCCTCCATCGCCAGTTCCTTTCTTCTACAACCAAAACCTAACCTTAAAGATAATTTGGTCAAATCCGGAAAAAGGAAGAAAAAAAACAACTTGATAGGCATGTGCATCATTAAGACTCCTTAATTATAAAAATTTGAAAAAGTGAAACTTTGGAGGATTTTTTGCTTTGAATAAAAAGTGGGAGGTTTTTTTGCGTTTGACCAAGATTACGTATGTGTTTTTCGCTATTTACCCTTTATGATCACTCGGCCAATTTCTATATCCACTTTTGTTGTTTAGGGGTCTGAAATACCTAATTCAGTATATGATGGTATATGATGTAGACTCTCTCTCTCTCTCTCTCTATATATATATATATATAGAGAGAGAGAGAGAAATCTTCGGTTGCACACTACTTTGGTGAGCACTCCGTGAGCACTCACAAACTAGAGACTCTATGAAAAATCCGAACCGCTCATATCGTTCTATATGCCTTAGATAGTCTAACAATAAAAAATCAAGTAATTTGAAGTTCATTTGCCCATGATTTACATCATCACAAAATTGAATGGCTGAAATTTCTAACAGCTTGATGGATGGGCAAATGAACTTCAAATTACTTGATTTTTTATTGTTAGACTATCTAAGGCATATAGAACAATATGAGCGGTTCGGATTTTTCATAGGGTCTCTAGTTTGTGAGTGCTCACGGAGTGCTCACCAAAAGTAGTGTGCAACCGAAGGGGACTCTATATATATATATATATATATATATATATATATATATATATATATATATATATATATAAACATGGACTTGACTTTTATACACCAATTTATAATTATTTTTCACCATATACTAATGGAAACATGGACTTTTATTTACAACTAATTATTGTCATACTATTCAAACTTCAGTTACATAATTGTTGATTTACTGTTTACAAAACTTTTCATATGTTGTATCGGTCTGAAGACGTGCCGTAGGCATGTGGCCACGGGCAAATCTAGTATATATATAGAAGAGATGGAAGATCTTCTTCGTCTCTCAACTTTCATCTTCGTCTCTCAAGTTGAGAGTCAAGTTGAGGGACGAAGAAGATCTTCCATCTCTTATATATATATATATATATATATATATATATATATATATATATATATATATATATATATATATATATATATATATATATATATATATATATATATATATATATATATATGTTAAAAGTACACAGGGAGATAATATTTTTTATTATAATTATGAAAATGCAACTCTCTTATTACGGAAATTCCATTATTGTAAAAAAATAAAAATGGAGGGACGAATGATCTTCTTCCTTCCCATTCATTCCTTCTCATTTTTTCTTATGATATTTATCAAAATGCCATTGGCCATTTACATATATTCCATTTAAAAAAATAATAATAAAATTGTGAGACGGAAGATCACCTTCCATCTTTTATATTTTTTGACTTTTACGACTGCAGCGTGTTCATTCTTTTGCTACTTTTAAATGCTATATATGCAAATTTACATAGCAAACGATAGTGGATGCTCTAGATGTTGATTTCCCTACTTGTTTTAAAGTTAGAATTATTATTAGATTATATATTGTATTTAGGGATGACGTTATGACCATGAAATCAAGAAATTTATGTAGTTTACTTTCACTCTGCACCATGATGTAGTCGACTTTTATATTTATGAGGCTAAATTTCTAATATAAATGTATGAAAAAACCCTTTATTTCAAATACCATCTCTACTATATTAATGGAAGAGTTGGGGTTTATAAACAATTTATTATTATTTTTTTGTCACCAAACAAATCCGTGCATCGCATGCATACCTCCATCTCCATTTATTAACACGTATATCACACGTGCAAATCAAACTTTTCAAACAAACAAACAATTTAAAATATTTTTTTCCACCAATCAAACCCGTGCATCGCACGCGCACCTCCATCTCCATTTATCTCTATTTATTAACATGTACATCGCACGTCAGATCAGAGTTTTCAAAGTTTTTAATTAATTTTTGTTGGAATTACGTGTATCACCCGTTTAACTCCAATTTTTTCAAATAAAACATAACTTTCTCACCAAACAAATTTGGGCACCACATGTACAACTCCAATTCTATTTATTAACACGTGCAAATCAAAGTTTTTTTTTCAACATCCTTTAAAACTTAAGAGTATTGTCAGTTCAACTCCATTAAAAAAAATAAATAAGACATTCATCGTGCATGCTATTTTCTACCGACTAACATATATCTCAAGTTTAACTTCAAGTCTGTATTAAAACATGCATCCCACGTGAAACTTACTAGTTATCTGAAATCATATAGTGAAGGGAATATTTGTAATTTTAAACTAGAGAATTAACACCAGAAATGCAAAAGTTGTTGGGAGGATGCTAAATAAGTGAGCGAAAGTTAACGGCAAAGAGTTCCTTAATTTTGGGATCAAACATTAAGTTTTGAGTAATGCTACATCCACTACCAATTTACTACATTTCTCTTCACTACCTTAGGTGACACACTCCAATAGGTAGGGGAAGATAGAGTAGGTGGGGGAACTCTCCAATAGGAGCATGCCACCTAAGGTAGTGAAGAGAATGGTAGTGAAATTGGTAGTGGCTGAAGCATTACTCTTAAGTGTTAACAACGTGACACTTTGCCCCCTAAAAAATTAGAAAATACATACAAAACAATAATTTTGTGGGTTTTGAAATGTCCAACTAGCATTGGTATCGGGTCGGGTCCTTCACTACCTGGTCCCTTACGGGTCCAAAAATTGGACCCGGACCTGGACCCGTGAGGACCGGGTCCGGTTCCGGGTCCGGGTCCTATTAAAATATTTCTTCCCGTTCTGGTAGGAGCGGGAGTGTGAGCGGCGAGCGGAGGATTTAGAATAGAGGAGAGAAGAAAAAGGCATGAGTTTTGAGTTTGTAAGAGGGAGATTTAGAAATGAGGAGAAAGGAGGGGAGGGATGATGATAGAATATTTATTTTTATGTTGATTTTTTGGGTTTTTTTTAACGGGTCCCGGTCTGGGTCGGGTCTCTTTTGAGCGAACCCGAACCTGAACCCGAATGTACAACGGGTGTCATTTTAGGACCCGGACACGGACCTGGACCCGGACCCGGATAGGTCGGGTCGGTTCCGGTCCAATGCCGGGTCCGGGCCAGGTCCGGATCGGATCCGGGTTTTGGATATTTATACCAATGCTATGTCCAACTCCAAGTCCAAAGACAAAAACCTTGTAAATTGTAATCCTCTCCTCACCCTCCAAAACCCCTATTTTCATTCTCTCTCCGTCCCTTTCCCAACAGTTAATGGCCTTGGCCTCCTCTATCCACTCAATCTCTCACCGCCTCTACCACCGCCTCCCCCTTCTCCGCCACTTCCACCACCACCACCACCACCACCACCACCCTCCCTTCCCCATCACCTCTGCCGCCGGCGCCGCCACCACCGTCTACCCTGATCGGATGGCCCACCGCATCGGCAAAACCATCCGCCGCGCCGGCGCCGCCTCCATCTCTAGGGTTTATGCGGACGTCAACGTCGTCCGCCCCAAAGAGTACTGGGATTACGAATCCCTCTCCGTCCAATGGGGGTAAGTAAGGGGGTTAATAAGGGTTTTACTAGACTAGCTGCTAACACGTGTAATGAATGCGCTTGTTTTGTTTCCATTATTGACATCAGATTTCTAGTGTTGTAAACTGAATAACCATACACAAATGCAGTGTTTACTGTGTTTTAGTGGGAAATACACCGAATTGCATTTTGTTAGCGTACTACCTCTTCAATTCAGAGTTTTTGTTTTGTTTTTTTCCCCCCCAGATGGAAAGATAGATAAGAGGTATAAAAGGGCTAACTTATTTTAGTTTTTCGCATCGTTTATTCGGTACGGCAGGTCTGGAATATGCTTGAGGTTTATGGGTTTTTTTTGCTTTTCCAAAATGAATCCTGTAATATACTAGCATTTTTGGATTACAATGCAATAATTTAGGTAATTCAGTTTACCAATACTAGATAATTAGCGCGTGCAATCATGCACATGTTCACTATTCATAAGCATTTTCATTAGTTTTAAATGTTGTTTAAATCAACGTTTTAAACATCGTCAATATATTTGGTTGGAGAGTAAACCAACACGATATATTTATATATTTAGTATATGTCATTTTGGGGAATATATCGCTGCTATATTAGTTTAAAAAGATTTTAGTTTTACGGATTTGAATCAAATCAAACCCGAAACTAATATACATACCAACCCAATTGAGCCCAATCTCTCTATAGAACTTGCGATATGAAAGTATACAAAGAAGGGAAAGAAAAAATGCTCGCGGCTCGCTATGTTCGAAATGATTATGACGTTTCAAAACTTTATCACTTTGCTTGGAAGCCTTGGATTCTTATAAGTTGTTCTTTTCTTTTATTTCGAATTAGATGTGCCAAACTTTGTAATGATTTCTATTTCTAAATATATATATTTCGTTTGTTTTGAATGATTTTTCAATTTCATTATGTTATATTCTAGTTCATGCATATGTATGTTTGACACCATATGATTTATTGTAATTAATGTGTGTGTGTTCATTAATTCGTTTAGTTTGTGTTATTTATGTGATAAATGTGGGAATGCAATGCATATACATGTCATGTAGATCATATCTAGGATAATTTCTTCTATCCTACATAACAACCCAACATATATAGATATTACGATATATCTCCCGATATATCTCAGTATACACAAAAATTTCTAGGCTGACACGACGTCGATATCCGACATTTAAAACATTGGTTTAAATTTAGTATGATAAAGGAGATAAAAATTCACATGTAGTACACGTGGGCAAAGTTCATTTTATCCCATGATAGAGGCTAGTTAAGCCTTGAAAACTAGACAGCTCTCACCAGTGGATGCTATCGAGGACAGTTGATCTATACTCCATAAATGATTGGGGCACAACATGCTCCTTACCCGTCGATAGGCAAAACTTAATCTTGAAATAACTACCTATGGAAACCCCCTATTTTAACTAGGAATAGTTGAACGGAATTCATGAAGAAGGCATTCTCAAAAGGAAGCACAAACCATGGACATTTTAAAATTCAACACTCATATCCCTCAGCTTGTTGGTGATATCCCAGACGAGAGTTTGCCATAGATCTGAAGCACCAAATGTTTATAACACAAACCATTTCTTGTTTTCAAGCTCTTGGTACTCAAGTTGATGGGTGTTTTAATCATTTTCCCCCTCTTGCCTCCTTTGTGAACCTTGCTCTTCCGTCTTATTGGCTTCTTCCAACCTTAGTAGCCTTCTTTCCCTTGTCCTCCTGTTTGAGGGTCCACCTCCTTCCTAATCCAATACTGAGCAGCACAATGGCTACCCTCATGGCAGTCAAAACACACTAGACCTTTCGGGCAATCGATATGCACATGAGATGGGTTGCCTCATTAGTTGTAGCCGCCTGCCTTCATTCTAGCCCAAAGCCCACCTTTTTCCTCCTTAGTTTTTCTCTTCTCCTTCTTAATGACCAATTCTGATTTATACTTGGTCCACTCATCCTCTCACCGGGATCCATCGTCTCATGACTTAGGTGAGCCGCTCACAAGAGTTTGCACCTCCTACTCAGATTATTTTTTGGAGATTGGTGAGGTGAGACATTGATATTGTTTCATTGTCTTTGTTGGAGTGCAGTCAAGGATAAGACTCAAGCTTAGTAGCCTTCCCAACCTTTTAATGGAAGGGCACCCACCTAACAAGATACATTAGAAGGGGTGTTATTTTTCCCACTCGTGAAAGTCCTTGCCACTAAGCTAAAACTTCGAAGTTGTAAGAGGGTTGAGGAGAATTGCACTTGTATTTCTAACACGTCCCGTCATGTCGAGAGCTCATTTTTTATGGGATAAAGAAACGAGATAAATGCCCAATAAATTGTGGGTCGAAACCTGGACTATACGCAGTGGTATATTTTTTTAACATCCACATTTTAATTGCGTAGCCGGTAAGATTCGAACCTGGATTGCTTTGATACCATGTGAAAGTTCTTGCCACTAAGCTAAAACTTCGAAGTTGTAGAATGGTTGAAGGAAATTGCACTTGTATTTCTAACACCACTAATGCCCTCAGCCACTGCCCTCTTGGCTTTAAGTTCATGCATTAAAGACAATCCGATGGACAATGCCCTCCTACTTCGATGCCTTAATGATTGATTTAAGGTGAGATCGGGGGAGGCATCTTCTACTATGCGATCTCTCTCCCTCCTTCATTCTCTCTCTTCCCTTATCCTTTTCTCCCTTCCGTGCTCTTCACACCCTATTGTGTAGATTGCGACCTTCATAGTTGGAGGTGGTGGCCTGATCTTGCTTTGATCCTACCCCTATTTTGCAATTGACCATAACTATTTCATTCATAGTGTGCATTGACTAATTAAACAAACCTTTTGGGATAATTTAATAAATTGAATGATACTAGCATTTGTCGAGGAACTTTGAGAAAATACTAGTGAGCACACCTTTTGCATTCATAATGCTAGTCATTAAGTGCCCGCTTATTCTATCAATGCAAAGTAGCATCAATTTTCAATGTGGCTTCAAAATATTATCTATGATAAATAAGTATGAAAAGCATGTGAAATACAACATATTAGACGCAAATATGCACACAACCACATCCCCAACTCTCTAGTTTATAGTAAAGATTTTTTTTTGTTTGTTTGATATTGTAGGGAGCAGGATGAGTATGACGTGGTGAGGAAGGTGGGGAGAGGGAAGTACAGTGAGGTGTTCGAGGGTGTGCACCATACCGATGACGAGAAGTGTATCATTAAGATACTCAAGCCGGTGAAGAAGAAGAAGGTTTGTTTTTGTATGACTTAAAATGTTCATCCTGGTGGATAAATTAGGCAGTTGATTGACAAGTGCTTCTTAAATTTTGGTATCTGTTAAACTTTAGCATGTCGTTGATCTTGATTGGATGGTTGTAAACGTTTACATACATCAATGCTTCATTGAACTTGTGTGTTATGGATGTAAACATTTAGACTAGTCTATTTATTCTTGCGAGTTGTACTTCTAGGAATGTTGTAACTAGAATCCCATGATTTGAATGGGAGCATGAGCTCAGAAAAACCGGTTACAACAGCTGTTTTATCTCTCATTTTGTATTCTTCTCCCCAAATTTCAAATTCACAATTATTATTTAGCATTAACCAAGGAGCATATGATTTGACATCACTCTATCTACTATTTTAATTCGAGTTAGATGGCTTTCCTAATTTTATAAACATTCAATTAGTTGGGAGGCAAAGATGAGCTTGGCCTTGGTATTTGAATACAATTTTCCACTGGGTGTGCCATTTTTGTTGGCGCGGCGGAAAAAATATTTAAACAAAAGAAAAATTTTAGGGATGAAATGGAGTTTCTTTCTTTAAGCAAGAAATGAAACTTCCTCGGAAATCCGCTATCGTCTGGGGAGTATCCTTTCATTAAATATTTTCAGACGTAACTCGTACTCAGAGACTCAGAGATCAAGTGTTGTGGTGGTTGCGTTCGACCTTTTATTAATATCCTTTATGCCCTCCTGTATCGGCGAGGAGAACAACTTTTTTAATAAATGGCCATTATCTTTATCGATTATTGTTTTTTCATGATGCTTTGCATTGTTTTTGGCTTGGGGAATTGGTTATGCAAATGGTAATCAAGGTTGAAAGAAGGATATCTAAAGCATGTGCCTCGATTTAATGTTGTTTGGCATATCTTTTAGAGTTTGGTTGATGATTTTTAGATGAGAGTGCGATTAGTTTAGGTTTAAGTGATTAAGAGTTATTAAGCATATTTTAAGTTAAACATATTTTATTAATGTGGGTTAATCATGTTTTATTAAGGTTTGTTATGTTTCAAGGCTTTTATAGGTATACTACCCCTAGGTTGTATCTTTTAGTGTAAATCCATCTTTAATCATTTGGTTCTCACACTAAAGGGAATGGATTCAAGGAATTAACTAAATCTTAGCTAGTTAGTGTGTTTTATTAAAGAGTGAAACTAGTTGGTGAACATAACCTTGGCTAGACGTTTTGAAAATACGGGATTCATCTAAACTCATGATGGTTGTTAGGTGGATATGGAATAGGTTAAACTAAATGAATTAGCTAACCTACAAGAACCTAAAGGTCTAGTGTTTTGCACTCGGTGGGACTAATTATTAGTAGGTTTCTAGGATTTGCCTTATATCCTGTGAGTCTGTGACTATTAAGAGTATTTGGATTAAACCGAGGGTACATGCTTTTGGTAACACGAGCAAGAAGAATAAAAAAGAGTTAGGCGTTGGAGGTGACAACTAAGTAAAAAGGCACACAAGGATCATCTTGTACGGGCCACAACTAGAGCTTCCAAACTCGAAACATGATGTTTATGAGTTCGTATCGATGCTTAGTGTGTTGGCTAAAGACCTAAAGTCAAAAGTGACTTGGGTTAGTTGTCGGATAGCAAACCAGTCAGTCCTGTAATTGTTGTCCAGTGCTGAAAACAACACTACGCAACGTTACAGAAATGGGTATATCTGGAGTTCTCGAACTCAATTCACAGTGAAATTGAGCCGGTGCGATCCAAAGAGGTAGAAGTATGTCTCCAGCAAGTCTCATCAAATTCCAGTGCCGGGACTGGGCAGAAAGTATGATTGAGTGAGAGGTTGTTGGCAGTGTCCTATGTTTGCGTGATATTTGTCATGTGTGACTAGGTAAGGGGGCTTTAGGGCATGATGCAGTGTGTAGGAGTGTTGTGTTTGCATGTCATGCTTATGTCAATTATACTCAAGCCATCAGTTGTACGATGAACGGATCATTGTCTTTTGTCTCGTCTCTTTTCTTTACTTTAGAAAGAATTTTTCATTTTGTTTTTATTTATATATATAAAAAATGGTTTCTTAAGCGGTTTTTATGAAAAGAGCGAGTTTTGTGATAAAAATTAGGTTTTTATATAAAAATTGAATATTTTTAGTTTCTTTTATGGATAAAAATCGGTTAATTAGGTTTTAACATAAAGTTGACCTTTTGTGAAAAAACGGTCTCATCTTTTATTCATTTATGAATAGTTTAGGATCTTTAGTATGAAAAGATGACGTTTTATTGTTTAGGGTGTTTAATTTTTATTACAAAAGGCTATTTAAAAAAAGATAGTAAAAGAGATATTATTTTTAAAAAATATTTTTGTTAAAACGAGAGACGAGACTATATTTAATAAATGATCCGTTCATTGCCTATGGCATAAGTCCTATTCTAAGCGTCGTTTTATTTTTTAGAAACTCCCATGACCTATTTTTGAGAAGCCGCCTAATCGTTAATAATATAGGCCATGGGTGTTTCTAAAAAAATAAAATGATGCTTAGAATAGGACTAATGCCATAGGCAATGAACAAATTGTTTATATATAGTCTCGTCTCTCGTTATGACAGAAATAATTTAAAAAAAGGATCGTTCTTTTACTAAAGAAATAGCCTTTTGTTATAAAAATTTAAATTTTCACAAAATCCTAGTTTTAAACAATAAAAACATCACATTTTCATAATAAAGATCTTAAATTGTTCTGAAATGAATAAAAGATAAGACATTTTTTCACAACAGGTCAACTTTTTCTAAAATCCCAATTAACCAATATTAAAAAGAAAAAGACAACTTTTTCTACAAAAGTCCTAACTTTCCATAAAAGGAACTAAAAAGATTTGATTTTTATACTAAAACCTAACTTTTATAACCAAACTCGGTCTTTTCATAAGAACCGCTCAAGAAACCTTTAAAAAACAAGAACAAAATGAAAATTTCTTTCTAAAGTAAACAAAAGAGGCCAGACAAAAGACAATGATTCGTCCATCGTACGCTGCTGGCTCGAGTGTAATTCACATAAGCATGACATGCAAACACAACACACGGCTCCTCACACACTACATCATGCCCCAAAACCCCCTTACCTAGTAACACATGACAAATATCATGCAAACATAGGACATTGACAACCTCCTCTCGCTCAATCATACTTCATGATCAGTCCCAACATTGGAATTTGATGAGACATATCTCTACCTCCCTGGATTGCTACTTACTCAGTTTCAATGCAAAACGAGTTTGAGAACTCTAGATATACCCGTTTTTGTAATGTTGCACAGTTTTTTCAGCACTGGACATCAGTTAAAGGACTCACTGGTTTGGAATCCAGCAACTTACCCAAGTCACTATTGACTTCTTGGGTCTTTAGCCAATACACTAAACTTCGATACAAACTTGGAATCACCCCGTTTTGAGTGCGAAAGCTCTAGTTGTGGCACATACAAGATGATCCTTGTGTGTCTTTTCACTCACTCAGTTGTCACCTCCAATGCCTAAGAGCCTTTCTTTAAGATCCTCCACCCACTCTTTTTGATTCTTTTTGCTTGTGTCACCTAAAGCATGTACCCTCAATTTAATCCAAATACTCTTAATAGTCGTAGAATCTAAGGCAAACCCTAGAAACTGACGAATAACTAGAGTGCAAAACACTCCACCGTTAGGTTCCCATAGGTTAGCTAATTCATTTAGTTTAATCTTGACCGTATCCATCTTACAACCATCATGAGTTAGGATTAATTCCTTATTTTCATAACGACTAGCTCTTTAATAAAACACACTAATTAGCTAAGATTTGATTAATTCCTTGAATCCATTCCCTTTAGTGTAAGAGCCAAATGATTAAAGATAGGTTTAGACCAGGGTTACCTAATTCGCTGTTAACCCTCCCAAATCGCGATTTGGTTCGCGCGATCCATTTGGAATGCGATTCGCGATCTAGATCACAATATTTAGCGATTCTTTTATTGCATAAAATACTGTAGAAGGATCATCCATTCTTTTATCGTAGAACTTACTGATAGAAAAATAAAATAACAGTAATAAATAATTTCTCCATTTCAAATTATAAGTCATTCTAGGTTTCTACACGACTATTAAGAAAAAACCTAGGATTGGGAAAAAGTACCAAACATTCTTGGTCTTTGAAGCTCATAAATGAGCTATCAATTGTAAAATGTTATATTTGCCCTCCTTTATAAATGAGCTATCAATAGGGAGTAGGTAGGAGTAGTTAAAAGATAAGGGTAAAATTAGAAATCACTTAAAAAAATTAATTGATGGACATTTAAGAATGACAAGACAATTGCATTGGAAACCTAAAGTGACTTATATTTTGAAACAAGCCAGAATGACTTATATTTTGAAACGGAGGGAGTAGATTTTATATAAAAACAGAAAAAAGCTACATAAGATTAGCAGAATAACAAGAAAAGAAAGAGATGGATATGGATAAGATTAGTTTAACTATATCCTTTTAATTTCTGTATTAGTTGACAAAAGAGGGTAATTGATAAGAGTAGTTTAAAAAATTAGTTAGAGTAAGTGCATATAGAATTAAAATTTTGCAAATATTGAAAAATGTTCAACTTTAAACTAAATAAAGGCTTTTGTTGTTTCATAAATTATATAATACTGTTGAATAGTTATTTGCAAAAGACAACATGCTTGATTATAGTAAATCTCACATGTAATCATTATGTACTTATTAGTTACGTACTCACGTTAATTATCCGTGCTTGAGCGATCCAATAGAATGTATCTTGGTGTACTACGAACCAAAATAGTGAACCAACTAAACCTACCCCATATGAATCACAAAATATACAAATTGACGAACCGCGAATTCGTGTCCATAATGCAAACCAAGCCAATCACGAACTAGGTAACATTGGTTTAGACTAAAAAATACAACATACGGGTAGTATACCTAATAAAGCTTTGAAACATTACAAACCTTAATAAAATATGATTTACTCACGTTAATAAAACATGTTTAACTTAAAATGTGCTTAGAACTCTTAATCACTTAAACTAATCACTCATCAAAAAATCATCAACCAAACTCTAAAAGGCACGCCAAACAACATTAAATCGAGGCACATTCTTTGGATATCCTTTCGACCTTGATTACCATTTGCATAACCAATTCCTCAAACCAACAACATGCAAATGAAAAGCATCATGAAGAAACAATAATTGATAAAGATAATGCATCTGAGTATGAGTTACGCGGGAAAAATATGTAACAAACGGACACTCCCCGGAGGAGAGAGGAGTTCCGCGGAATTTTCGTTTCTTGCATAAAGAAAGAAACTCCATTTCGTCCCCAAATTTTTTTCGTTTGTTTAAATATTTTTGCTGCCGCGTCAACAAAATGGCACGCCTGGTGGAAAAAATATTTGCCTTTAACTTCTCAACCTTCTTTTAGTATTTAATGCCCAATTGCAGAGCATATGCAATAATCTAGTAGTCATAGTTACAAGCTCCCTAAAAATTGACATGCTTCAGCACAGAAGATAAGTTGCCATTGTAGAAAGGGGGAAATTTGTACTGCAGTTGCAATGCAAATGCAGTTCTAGCAAACCAGACATCTGCAACTGCAAAACTAATAAATAGCATTTGAAGAATGTGAAGCTGTAAACAAGCATATACACGAAGAGTGTCGTCGCTCTTTGTTTGGCTACTATTGCAACACTAGCTTCAACAAAAATATAGGAAAAATAAAATGTTAAGTTTGACCCTAGGCCACCACCATGAAAAGTGCCACATCATTCTGGAAGACGGTGGAGGAGGATTGATACCGAATATATGATTTGACCTCACCTTGAAATATTTAATCTGTAAAGCATAAACCTTGCATATTCTGACTTGAGTAGAGTCAGTTCTTCATTACAGTATTAGTCCTTTGTTTATTGAGGACTTCAGTTTCAAACGACAAATCAAATGCTTTTCTTGATGCATTGATACACAACTTCTTCAAATTTTAGAAGATCTGTTATGAGAACTTTCAAAATCTTTAATCTGAATTTACTAGATTCGCAATCTAAAATCTATTTCTATTTTACAATTGAAAAAAAGAAATATTACTTTTGAATTAGATATTCCACTCACATTTATTGGGCACATCATGTCATTAGTGTTTGCTCTTGTTTTACTTTTCTGTTAGCATGTGTTTGGGTAACACTTGCTGTTCGAATAGTAATTACATGAGACATAATTGATTGGGACAACATAGAACTGAGGAGTTTCTTAATTGGCTTATTGTCTAGAGGAACTTAGTAAGAGTCTTGAATAGAAATTTACAATTGCCACTAGTTAGTTTTGTTTTGGATTAAGTTGCTTGGAGTGTTTGGGAATAGAGTTGCTTGGAGTTTTTGGAAGCAGGAAATAACTCAACAGAGAGTGGAGTTATCACTTACCTTCACATAACTTCATTCGTTAAGGGTTTTAGAAGGTAGGATCTTAATAATGGGGGCGTTTATTTCCTTGTAAAGAGACCTGCAATGCAAGTTGGATTGCATGCAACAACAATAACATTCGCAAGTTGAAGAGTGAGAGGAACTTTAGTTGCAATATGATGGTATCTGGCAACTTAATACTGTAACTTGCAACTACTTCTGGTCCACCAAACATTTGCAACTAGGCTCATACATGGAACTCGAGTTGCAACGAGTCCATTTGAAAGTAATCAAACAGCACCATAATCTGCCGGTGTTTGTATAGCAAATTTTCAATATGTTTCCATTCTGAAGGTGGGTTCAACTAACCTTTGCACTTTACATATTTGTCTCATGATCTTTGACAATTAAATTGATCATATTTTCTCAGAAATTGCAATATAGACTTTCTGTTACTCCAAGCAACCTTTTCCTTAGTAGCCCTTGCTTTCATTTATATAGCTGGTTTCACCTGAAGCTTTGAATTGTAGTGGAAAATTTAAAATAAAGATGTTATATTCCTACGAACAAGTTGCAATTATCTGACTTCTTACTCTTCTGCAGATTAAAAGGGAAATAAAGATATTGCAAAATCTATCTGGCGGGCCTAACATCGTGCAGTTACTTGATATTGTTAGAGATCAGCAGTCAAAGACACCAAGCCTGATATTTGAATATGTCAATAACACAGATTTTAAAATTCTTTATCCAACTCTAACGGACTATGATTTTCGATACTACATATATGAACTATTGAAGGCAAGTTAGTTATCCAAGTTCTATGGTTACTGATATTACTTTAATGCATTTGTAAATTATCAATTTTTTCTGGAATGTGTGGCAGTATATTTTGTGATATTTTCTCCTTGATTACCTATGTAGTTTACGAAGCTGGTATAATATATAACAGTTAAACTACATCACAATGGCATATTGGCATAGGTGATCATATCTTGTTCTGGAATCTGCTTGATTTTTCGGTTACTTTCTGTAAAATGTCAAAAGGCAAACCGTGTTGAATTCATATTTATGAAATTTATTGTTAAAAATGGTATATTCTTAACATGCATGAGTATATGCTGAAATGTAGAAAAGTAATTGTAAGTTAGGAACATGCCACCATCATCGTTCAGCCCCTAAATTAACATTTTAAAGATCTGTTCCTTAAGATTTAGTAAAAAGGCTTGTTTCTAACGCGCGTGCTTTCGTTTTCTTTTGGATACTTCATTTTATACATATGCAATTTTCTTGCATGTGTGTGATTTATAAAAAATAATGTAAATCACATGTATAAACTATGTGGTTGATATGGAATACAGATTTATTCAAGAATGTCCTTTTCTTTTATTGTGTTATGCTTATAATTGACCCTTTATCAAGAAGGTGCATAATTTGCTATACAATCTTTTTGATTGCACAGATGCTTCCTACTTGGTGAAATGTCCACTTATGGTCATAATTGATTTCATGTTTTTGTAGCTATAAGCAAAGACTTCAATGTACTATGGCTAATTCATATATTATCAAGTGAATTGTCTTAAAGTTCTCTAGATATTGTGAATTAGTCAACAATGGTTTTAGGTTAAAATAGTCAGTAATGAATTTCCTATGCTTTTAATCTACCCATTATGTATCATTACAAAGTAGGAGCATAGCTTGTAGGCACTGGACTATTTGCTATGCTTTCACTTTCTAGTAATTCAAATAATGTTAGATTAAATATATTGAAGTTCTCCAGATATTTGTGTAGGCACTGGACTATTGCCATTCACAAGGTATCATGCACCGAGATGTGAAGCCTCACAATGTTATGATTGATCATCAACAGCGCAAGCTTCGTCTCATTGATTGGGGGCTTGCAGAGTTCTACCATCCAGGGAAAGAGTACAATGTACGAGTTGCTTCAAGGTCTGTTCATTTATTCTATTTCGTTGACATTTAAATTTTGAATCGTCTCTCTCTCTCTCTCTCTCTCTCTCTCTCTCTCTTTCTCTCTTTTTTTATTTTCTTCTTAGTTTACTATGTAATATAAAGTGCCTAACCCTTTTGGCTCCTGGAGAGCAAAGTAGGATATAGAAAGTGAAAGAAGAAAAAAAAGTAGTAGTGAAGTAGATTGATGCCTTCTTAGTGTTTAGACCAGTAAAGGAAAATGCTCCTGTCATGCCAAACCTTTTCATCAGGAGTCTCTCAGTACTTTCTTGGGCTTCCTTGTGAGCAGGATGGTACTTCCTTGGGGTTCCCTGTGAGCAGGATGCTTATAGCCTACTTGTGAAAGTCAATATTGTAAGAACTGTGTTAAAAAATACAATATAGAGTTATAGACTATGGTGACGCTTATTGTTGTACTTAGACAATGCAATCTCTTGTACTCGGTAAACTGTACTGTATATATACGTCACTCTGGATTGCACAAATGATGGGGAAAACATAATGCGAAGGAAGCAGGAAGATATAGCTTAGAAATTTAAGGAGTTAATGGCTTAACATTGCATAATTATGTGGAAAGCAAAAAGAGGAGCTAAGCAGGATGGGCTTAGGCTTTAAGGCTTCAATGACAAAAGACAGACCCTGATTGTTCAAACTTAATTTGTATAAATTTTTTATAATAACATATAGAGGAAAAAGTCCAAAATAAATGAAGAATTTGGGAACGTATATAACAAGCAATTTATGATTGAAAAAGTGATAAGTACGGTTAGCACCTTAAAAAAGAAGAAGAAAGCAATGTATGCAGGTTTTAAATCTCGGATCTCAGACACGTCTGAGCGAGGGGTTTCTTATATTGGAATGGAGATAACAGAGGATATCTTAGAGAGATGGTATCATTTCTGAGGAGACTCAATACACATTTAAATTACTGTTATATGTAAATTAGATATTCTAGATGTTATCTATGATACAAAATATTGTATAATTCAAGAGTCTGAAGACATGAATCAAACACAAAAAATGTTTGTAGAACATAGTAGAAATATAAGAGAGAATGCAATATAACTATATTTTTCGTTCACTGAACAAAGAAAATAGATTTTTAAAGTATGGGAATGGGTACCGGATCTAACATCCCTGTTTATTTTTAACCCTAACCTAGAGAATAAATCAAAACAACGAAATATAGCACCGTAACTTACCACATGATAAGATTATTTTTAAAAGATTTTTTTCTTCGCCCAACCTTTTTTACTCCCTTTCATTTCCTCCATTAAAACCAAAACCTAACTCCATTTAATTTTTTCTCACCTTTTCTTCTCTTCCAAAATCTTCTTTAAAACCCTAACCTACCTGGAGAGAAGGAAAACAAGGAGTTAGCAAAGAATGTGAAAAGGGAGGGGCAAAGTGTTCAATTCAACCCACTGCCATCCAATACTTAACAAGAAGGAACATTGGGTCGTAGTTTGGAATATACTAAATACTTAAATTTGCTATTTTAGATATATGAAGAGTATAATTGTTATTTTTGAAACCTCAATTCTTTTGGATGTCATTGTGATAAAACTCAAATTTTAACTACAAAAAACAATATTAAAAGACTATGCCCCCCCCCCCCCCCCCCCCCCCCCCCCCCCACACACACACACACACACACACACGCACCCACCCACCCACCCCCCACCCACCCACCCACCCACACACCCACACCCACAGAGACAGGGAAGAAGAAGAAGAAGACAATATTTAAAGTAAACCTTGAAGTGGCGTTAAAACATTTTGATCAGTTAAAACCAAATCTAGCGAGTTATTGTACTATAGTGACCCTGCATCAAGGGTGATTTGTAGTCTTGAATGATACACTTTCTTCAATCCTTTCCTCATACTTCAAGAATTGGACTAAGGTCTGGTGGGTTCACAAATTCACACTGATAAGACTATTTTCTTGAACTTTTTTTAGAATACGACTAAAATGGGAGCTGCCATAAGCTTTCTTTAGTTCATTGTTTCTGTAAGGAGTAGGTTTTTATTTTGAGTGTTTAATGATGATTTTCCATGCATGGTTTGCCTTAGTTTTTTCCTGCCTTTTAAGTAATGGAATTTGTATGCGGATGAATAGGCCAAAAACCACTTATATTGGAACTTCAACTGTTCTATATCAATACACAGCTAGAGGAGGATATGTTTGGTAGGCAATTTTCAGTATAAATCTGGTGGGCCCCTTTGAAATGAGTCACATTATTGCATTTAGCTCCCCACCTCTTGGTCTCTTGCTGCTTACTCATTGTTATTGTAATTTTCATTATTATTTGTGTTCTCGCTTCTAATTTTCAAATAAATTCCATTTAATATGTTTTACAACCATATTAGTAATTTAGTATATTAGATTTGTTTGTTTTGTTGAATTTTATTAGCTAGAAATTAGTTAGATCAATCTGTCCGTCGCAAATTAGCGACATGCTACAAACACTAATATTTTGGTTTGAATGAAAAGTTTAATTCTGGAAATTTTGTTAAAGATGTAAAGGGGTGGATGGAGGTTTAATAAGGAGACATTACACTGACTTAATTGATGATTTAGTGGAAAGTAATGTCAGAAATAGCTGTTTGCATAGAGTGCAAAATTCAAAGAAGTCTAATAGAGATGTATGGAATATAAGAGAATATTTCTAACACCTCCATTTATGTATAAGCTGTGCAGAATTTGTTATATTATGTACAAAAAACCATATATGCATTGGTGGACAAATAGGACGAGGTGGGCAGAAGATGTTCTGAGATTTCTGTACTCATAAAAGAGAGTTGAAAGTGAAGAAATAGAGATGAAGAACATTTAATTTAAATAGAGGCAGTAAAGATGACAAGTAGAGCAGACAATGTTCTTGGACAAAATTTTATCAGACATCAACCTTTATATCCATCATTTTTAATCAACCTGCCAATTCATAATTTGTTTAGACTATTTGAAGCCCTTTAAAGTGAAATAAAGAATCAGAAAAACCTTAAATCTTCATCTAAACCTCTATATTGTCTAGTTATGTTAGGAGCAGGAGGTAAGGGAGTTCTCGTCGAAAGTGGTAAAGAGAAAATAACGGTTTGGTACATACAGTATTGGTACGGGAGAGGTCAAAAGACTTTTTTTGGATTCTAGAACCACTTTTATGATTGTGTATCTTAAAATAGGAATTTGGTGAATATGAGTAAAAAAACTAAACATTTCTTTGAGATTGGATGTGTTTTTAGTTTCTTAATGAAGTGCTTCCCCCCGTTCCTCCCCGTTCCCAAATACTTTTTCTTTCCAACACTTTTTGAACACAACAATTTTTTATTCATAAAGAATACCAAACAAAGCCTAAACTAAATTTGAAAGAGTGAGCAATATTTTCCATGAAGAGGAAAACGTAGTCGAAGGGTTTTGTAAATGTTGTTGTGTTGGAGATATGAGACGAGGCAACCTACATGTGGACGAGCATAGGCGCTATGGAAAAATGAAAGTAAGGGAAGAGAGGAGATTCATCTAAGCGTCTCTGCCTTCACCTTACAGAATCTTGTGGCCTCTTCCTTTGACGACGTCATCGCTGGTTGGAATCACTGTTGCTTGAGTGAGACAGAGTGAGAGAATGGATGTCCGAGAGATATAGGTTGGATGATTAGTTGTGTAATATGTAAAGTGAAGCGGGTAGGGCGAAAGCCATTGCTTCTATCTTACACTTAAGCTATTGGTATCTACAAGAGAATCGTGGATTCCAGTATGCTTTACCGTATTTGGTAAACAAAAGCATTACTTCGGAAGGAAAGAGGAATTCTCATGAGAATCTTACTCCCATGATAATGTAAATCATGGACAAATGAATTTCAAATTAATTGATTTTTTATTGTTAGGCTATCTTAGGCATATAGAACAATTTGAGCAGTTCGGATTTGTCATAGGGGCTCTATTTCGTGAGTGCTCACAGAGTGCTCACCAAAGTAGTGAGCAACCGAATATTTCTCATATACATTTGTTGCATGCGTCACTAATATAATAAATTTTTTAAATTATATGCTAGCAAATATATATCTTATTAATTATAGTCTAGAACAGAAAAGGCTTGAAGAGTTCGAGGTGTTTTCGGCTCAGGTTCATGCACGTGCTCATGTAAAGCTTAGTCGAGCTTGCTTCATAATTTAAATAGTCAAGCTTAACAATATTTTAAGCTGGTCCATATAAATGAACAGTGACTACCTAAAGTTCGACTCATTCGGCTTGATGACCAGCCTAATTGTTCTATATGATTGACATAAGTTTTATTTTCGATTAGAATATTTAGAGCTTAAGCAGCAGGTTTTCATTAATTCTATTGCTACCACTTATAGTTTAAACATGGTAAAACACTTTGATCCGTTACCCTTAATTTAATTATTATCTTTTGAGGTTAGTTACAACCAAGTGAATTTGTTGATAATCACTGGCGCTTCAATGTTCTTTCAAAATCCACTTTAGGTACTTCAAGGGCCCAGAACTACTCGTTGATCTGCAAGATTATGATTATTCGTTGGACTTGTGGAGCCTAGGCTGTATGTTTGCTGGAGTGGTAAGTTTCACTATGTTTTATTCAATGATTGGTCTAGGTTTCTCAGAACAAATTGTGCATGTATGCAGATATTTAAAAAGGAGCCATTTTTCCACGGACAAGATAATCATGATCAATTGGTCAAAATAGCGAAGGTATGATACACATTGTCAGATATCTTTATATTCATTTGCTAGTTATTTTTGATGGATGACAAAAAGCTAGTTTTAAAAATTATTTGCCTTAAAAGTAAAAATTTATTGTCATTGTTTTAATTAGTAAATCTTCTCTTATATTGGTATAGGAATCTATTGTATTGCATAGACCTCTAGTCAGGGTTTGGAGAACACACACAACGTTATTTGTACAATTAGGTACTATTAGTTCAAAAAATGAAAACAAAACAAATGGTTCGAGCTCTTGACTTGCATTTGTGAATATATCAATATAAAATATGAGGTTGGTTTGTTTCGATGAATATTATGGGAGCTGGGAAGCTTCATATGGTGCATAACATGACAATAGCATGCTTGTACAATTAGGTACTTCTCATTTCTGAATGTTATTTGTACAATTAGGTACTAACGTTCAGTTCTTTAATGTGTTCAGCAAAAGATTCAGCAGAATGAGAAGTACAAAGAAGACCAACAGTGGTGCAAGGGGAATAACCATGATTAACTGAAATATACTTTAACCAGTTGACCGATTAACATAATTGTTGGCAAAATTCAGCGGTAGACAACACCAATTCTCAATTTATCTTCAACAAGACATCTTATTAAGTTACCCAAACTCTGATTGACTACTTATGTTTGTCCATCTATTATGATGATGAAAAGCAGATGAATTTTTTTTGTTGTGTGCCAAAGATTATCTGTAGGGTTTTCTAAAAATAATTAGTGAACTTGTAACAACAACAACAACAACAACAACAAAGCATTTTCTCAACTAGTTGGAGTCAGCTACATGAATTATAGTTTTCCATTATGCTCGGTTAAGCATCGTATCTTTTGTAAGACCACAAGCTATCATATATTTTCTCACCGTTTTCAACAAAGTAAGTTTAGGTCTTTCCCTACCCCTAACTCTACCCTCTATGCTTATCAAATCACTAATTCTAATGGGGGTACTACTAGGTCTACGTGTGACATGCCCAAACCACCTAAGGTGATTCTCTCTTAATTTATCTTGGATAGGAGCTACTTTTACCATGTCTTGTATATGCTTGTTTCTAATTCTATCATTCCTGGTTTTATCACACATCCATCTTAGCATCCTTATCTCCACTACACTTATTTTTTGGATCTGTTGTTTCTTTGTTACTCAACACTACTCCATACATCATTGCTGTTCTAACAGCTGTCCTATAAAATTTTTTCCTTCAACTTCAAAGATATACGCACAGAACACCACTGGAACTTTTCTACTGAAGCCACCCTATTTGGATCCTATGTATAACATCTTCATAAATCTCCCAATCTCTCTGTATAATCGAGCCTAAATATCGAGAACGGTCTCTCTTGACCATCAAGCTTCACTACTTCCTCATTTGTGTTCTAAATATCACTAAAATTATACTTCATGTACTCTGTTTTAGTTATGCTTATTCTAAAGTTTCTAGCTTTCAAAATTTCTATCCACAATTCTAATTTAGCATTGATTCTTGCACTGGTCTCGTCCACTAAGACGACATCATCGATAAAAAGCATACACCAAGGCACCTCATCTTGTATTCATCACATCAATTCATCCATAACCAAAGTAAAGATGTAAGGGTTTAAAGCTGAACTTTGGTATAAACCTAATGTATTAGGGAATTAACTACTGTTCTAATTGTGTTTATTGCCCATTCATACATATCCTTAATCACCTCAATATACTGAATAGATACTCTTTTGTTATTTAACACCCACCATATTATATTTTTCTCGGGACTTTATCACACGTTTTTTCTAGATCAATAAACACCATATGTAGATCTTTCTTATTCTCCTTATATTTTTTCATAAGTCTCAGTACATAAATTGCTTCCATTGTTGATCTCCCAGATCTAAATTTAAATTGATTCTCAAGACGCAATTGTTTATATTCTCGGTCTATGTTCGTCACTCTCTTCCAAAGTTTCATCGTATGACGTATTAATTTAATCTCTCGGTAGTTGGAGCAATTTTGTATCTCTCTTTTATTTTTATGTATGGTACTAAAATACTCTTCCTCCATTCATCGGACATCTTCTTGGTCCTTAAAATTTCATTAAAAAACTAGTGAACATAACATCCCTAAAAAACTATAGGCTTAGGCAAACCATGCATGTGAGCGTTGTGTTCAAAGAAAACCTTAGTCACTCATGATGCATTATCAGTTTTGTGATATAGTATACAATGTGCTATTATGAAAAACCTATCAACGACAACTAAAATGGAATCATGACCTTGAGCAATCTTCAACAACCTACCATGAAATCCATGTTAAGATCCTACCACAGAGTGGAATAGTATGGAATAGGAAGCGGAGTGTAAATGCCGATGTATGTCTAAGTGGCTTTGGCTAGTCAAGTCCTACTTTATGACGCAATCACAAAATCATAGCAACTTCTTTCGGAAGGGTTGGCCAATAACAATGATCTTCAATTTGTGTAGTACGAGTGTATTCTTCTCCAATCATCAGTTTGTCTAGGGGTGGTTAAAATGTAACGCCCTAGGTCTGCTCAGCTTCTTACATGCCTATGCGTTTACGTGCCTATGTGTGTAAGAATCTAATCACAACCCTACCACAGGGACCTCACCAAAAGAACTAGCTTAGTAGGTGCTAATGGATCATTGACAACCTAATATAAACATTTCCCACTCTCAATCCAAATGATATGGGACTATATCCATATATTCCATGCCATTATCACCTACTTGTTTATTAGCCTAAGCCTATTAATAATGCTAAACCCACTAATCCCAGAAGGTATCACAATCAACTCTCCTTATGGATTTAGCATCTTCGCTAAGCTGGGGGCCCTCATCTGTCCAGGACCTCCTTTCTAATCGATGCCCAGATCCTGCCAGCGTACTGCCCTACTCTTTATGCCAGCATACTGCCCCTGACCTGGCTAGTGTATACATCCACTGTGGCCCCACCATCAGTGTCGAAAGTTGTCTCTGATACCATTTATAATGCTCTACGTGCCTATGAGTCTCAGAATCTAACCACGGCCCCACCACATGACACAACCTCACCAAAAGAACTTGCTTAATAGGTAATAATGGATCATTGGCAAATGGCAACCTAATATAAACATTTTTCACTCTCAATCTCAAACGATATAGGACTATATCCATATATCCCATGCCATTATCACCTACTTGTTTATTAGCCTAAGCTTGTTAATAATGCTAAGCCAACTAATCCTTGGGGGTATTACATAAAATGCAGACATGACATTTACATGAAAATCTTCGTGATCATTGTCAATGGATCCTGTTAAAGTAGTCTTAGTTTAGTCTTACATCGGAATTAGACCTAGATTACTCTTTGTATTCTCTTATATATATGAGGCAATGTATTCAGTTATTAGTATCCAATAAAGTATTCTTTTCTGTCTCTATACTATCAAGTAATATGTTATCAGAGCCGAAAAAGTGTACACAATTTTTTTACAAAAAGTAAGAGTTTTCCTTCTCTGCCTCTTAAAAAAAAAGCTGCCACTGTTCATCTTTCTCCTCCGAACCCTAACCGTAACCCACCTTCTCCTACCTTTTTCCTCTTCCTCCTCTAAAACCCTAAACCACTGTTCATCTTCCTCTCCTACTGCCGCCTTACCCTGCACGGCTGCACTACTTGCCATCGTCCTCCCGCTGTCCTACCCTGCCCGCGTCGCCACCTACCTCCCTACCGGTCTCCTCCCCTCTCTAATCCCGCCGGTCTCCTCCCCTCCCCGCTCCTGGCAGTCTCCCCCGATCCCGGCAACACCTCTTGCACCCCATCCTGTAGCAAAAATAACAAAAAAAGCAAAAAAAAGAACCCTCATTATGCGCACTGCTCCGTAATGTGTGCCTGTTTTTTATCTCTCAATCCTTTTTCACACTCGTCTTCTCCATCAGATCTAATCTAGATCTGCACCAATGATGGCCTCCTCTACTACAACGGTGACCTTCCTTCTACCGTCGACCCTCTCTCCTCCATTTGTGCTTGATCCTCATTCTCTACTGAAGGCCGAACGCATGACCACCGAGAATATCTCTGGCCCCAACAACTTTATGACATGGTCCTGTCATGCGTTTTCTCAAAGGGCGCGAGATGTACCACCACCTCACTAAGCCCGCTCCTCTGGATACAGATCCCATATTCAAAGTATAGGATCACGATGACAACTTGATTGTCGATATGATGACCAGCTGTATGGACCGGGACATCTACAGCTCCATCACGTTCCTTGACACTGCAAAGGAGATATGCAATACTCTTCATCAAATGTACTCCAATAACATGTAGTGATCGAGACCAAGTAAGGTGACGACATTCATGCTTATCTCTCCCGCTTTAATCAGTTCTTAGAAGAATAGAAGATCTATCAGCCATACTCAGCCGATTTCGCTGTCCAGCAGAAGCAATGCGAGGCTCTTATCACCGTTCTTGTCTTGAGCAATATTCACCCATATCTTGAAGGTGTTCCTTCTCATCCTTGGAACCAACGCCAGTCCCTCTTTACGTGATCTCCATGTTCAGCTACCACGAGTACCCCTTCTTGCTGTTGTTGAAACCCCAACACCGTCTGTACTCGTCTCTGACCATGACCGTGGTTTTTTTGATCCCTCGCAACAGTTTCCTTCATCTTCCAGGGGTCGTGGTTCTTATTCTTCACGAGGCCGTAGTGACCGTGGTCGTGGCCATAGTAACAGTCATGCAACACTAAGTATTGTACCTATTGTCAGGGTCGGTCTCATAAGTATGCGACGTGTTGGAAACGTATTGGTTGCCCTCTTGCTACTCATCAGACTTCCACTGTGGACCCCTCTTTCACTGCTGCTCCTACAGATGTGCGAAACTCCTCCCAGTATACCCTCTTTGCTGAAGAGTATCAGGCATTCCACAATATGTTCTCATCCTCCTAATATTCTGTTCACTCAGGTACTGCTTGAAATATTTCTTCACATCAATGGATTATCAATTCAGGTGCTTCTGAACATGTCTCCTTTACTGCTTCCTATTTTTTCTTTACTTTTCAATTATTACGTGCGTATTGCTGAAGGATTTTCTATCCCTGTTGAAGGGAAGAGCGATATCTCCCTTTCTCCAGATCTTTTCATTACATCTGTTTTACGTGTTCCTACATTTTCTAATATCCAATTATTGGTTCCTAAAATTTCTAAGGATTTAAACTATTCCATAACATTTTTTCTTTCTCACTGTGTGTTTCAGGATATTACGACGAGGAAGGTGATTGGCACTGGTCGTGAATAACATGGGCTACATATCTTGGATTCTCTAGTCTCGGCTTTTAATTCGTCAGTTGATCTCGTATTGTGGCACTGGCAACTAGGGCATCCCTCCTTTACTATTCTCAGTTACTTAGTTTCCGGTTGTGAGTCTTCTTTTCGGTTATCTTGTGAGTCCTGTGAATGAGGTAAATATCATCGAGTTTCCTACCCAGGACACATCAATAAACGTAGTGAACATTTATTTGATTTAGTGCATTCTGATATTTGGGGACCTATTGGTTTTACTTTGTCTAATAAGTATCTTATTTTTTTATGTTTATTGGTGATTTCTCTTGCATGATATGGTTGTTTCTCTTGAAAAATCGTTCTGAAGTGTTTAATGTTTTTCAAGAATATTTCTTTGAGATACGAACACAGTTTGACACTACTCTTAAATGTTTTCTTTATGTTAATGCTAAAGAATGAGTTCTGATTTTCAACAATTTTTTTCTCAACATGGAATAATACACCAAACATCTTGTGCAAAAATTAATATTTACTTAGCACTACTGTTTGATGTTTGAAATGAATGTCCCCAAGTTTTATTAGAGTTTTGCGGTTCTCACATGCCTGTTTTCTTAATAACCGCATGCCTACTCCTATTCTTCTAAATCTTTCAAAGTGGTAATTCCATCTAAAGATCCATTTTCACTACCACCTTGTCTATTTGGTTGCACGTGTTTTGTTCAAAATCTCCACCCATGCACTGATAAACTTGATCCGCGTGTTACTAAATGTGTGTTTTTTGGATATTCGCGCTTTTCGAAAGGTTATCTTTGCTATTGTTCTTGACGAATTTTTTTTAACCTATGCGGACGTTTCATTTTTTGAACATTTTTTTGGACTAAACTCTTTCCAAAACTGTCGATTTAACGAGTGTTGTTAAGAGTCTTGATTTTCCACCACCTCCACCACTTCCACCAACATCACCACCACCACCATCATCACCATCACCATCACCACCACCACCGCCACCTCCGCCACTGCTGGTTTATGTAAGGAAATGCAAGTTGCACTTTCACTCGACCGTCCACGATGTACCCTCTGTTGTTCAATTGAGGCCAACCATTTCTGTCGGTAATATTCCTAACACAGATGATTTACTTATCGGTCAACGTTAGGCTCAACGTTCTTGTGCTCACTATGATATTGCCAAGTTGGTTTCTTCTTCTAAATTGAACAAATCTTTTTGAGTCACTCTTCTTTGGATTCCATCTTTATTCTTAAAAATATTCAGAAAGCACTCGAGCACCGTGGGTGGACAGCGGCCATGAAAGAGAAAATGCAAGCTCTTTAGCAGAATGGTATTTGACAGTTGGTTCGCTTTCCTGTAGGTGGTAAAACTGGGTATTCACAGTCAAACACAATTTTGGTGGCAGAGTTGAATGACTCAAAGCTCGTCTTGTCGCTAAAGAATATACACAGAAATTTGGGGTCGATTATGCAGAAGCATTTTCTCCAGTTGCGAAACTCACATGTTCGGGTTCTTATCTCTTTTGCATCAAATTGTTCTTGGCCCATTCATCAGCTTGATGTCAAGAATGCATTCCTGAATGTCGACTTGAAAGAGGTGTATATGCAGCAACCTCCTGGTTTTGAGCGACAAGAAAAAAATCTTGTATGTTCGCTCAAAAAGTCTTTTTATGGATTCAAACAGTCTCATCAGGCTTGTTTTGAAAAGTTCGGCAAAGTTGTGTGCTCGGGTTCTGTAGAAGTAAGGCAAACCATTATCTCTTCACAAAGAAAGAAAACAAAGACATTGTTATTCTGTTAGTCTATGTTGTTTATATCATTATCACATGCAGTGACTCGCAAGGTATTGCAGACATCAAGTAGCGGTTAGTTCAAATCTTTCAAACAAAGGATCTTGGATATTTTCTAACATTGAGGTTGCACGCATAAATGATGAAATCTTTCTTTCTCAAAGAAAATATGTTTTTGATATTCTTGCTGAGACAGGAATGTTGGGATGTCGCTCCAGTATCGCCCTAGTGACACCTATGGATCCCAATATTAAGTTGTCCTCGAATGATGCAATGTTCTCTGATCCAGGACGATATCATAGACTAGTTGGTAAACTCATCTCTCTCTTAGTGACTAGGCTAGATATTATTTTTGCAGTTAGTCGAGTTTGCCAGTTTATGCATACACCGATCATCCCTCATTGAGAAGTAGTGGTTCACATTCTTCACTATCTTAAGAAAGTCCCAGGGCAAGGACTTCTCTTCAAGTCTGGTTATTCTCTTTCTTTACGAGGTTATTCTGATACTGACTAGGCAAGATTGGTTGATGATAAACGCTCAACTAGTGGGTGGTACTTTATATTCTTTGGAGGAAATCTCGTATCTCGGAAAAGTAAGAAACAACCCGTGGTAGTCAAATTAAGTGCAAAGTCTGAATAAGAGCCATTGGGCATTTGGTTTTTGAAGTTTTATGGCTCAAATCTTTTCTTTGAGATTTGGCAATCCCGTTATTATCTCTAGTTCCTCTCTACCGCGACAACAGGGTTGCTGTGCATATTTCTGAAAATTTGGTGTTTAATGAGCACACAAAACATATTGAAGTTGACCGTCACTTCGTTCGAGATGAGTGAAAGAAGAAGGTGATTTCATTTTCATATGTCCAGTCCGGTGAACAACATGCTGATATCCTAACTAAAGCACTACTTCTTTAGGTTTTTCAAACTTTCTTAAGCAAGTTTGGGTTCGACAATATCTACACACTAGGGAGTGTTAAAATAGTCCTAGTATAGTCCCGCATCGGAATTAGATTTAGATTACTCTTTATACTCTCCTATATTTATTCTCCTATATATATGAGGCAGTGTATTCGGTTATTAGTATGCAATAAAGTGTTATTTTCTGTTTCTATACTATCAATCCCTTTTAGGGTCAACAACATGCATTATTAATGCAGTAACTGTCTTATTTATGATTATCTCTATTATTTTAATGGGAGAGTTTGTCACCAAACAAACTTCATTTGTAACCAAACAAACACGTGCAATGCACATGTATAACTAATATGAATGAGGTTTTATGTTCGATAGGTTTGATGATAGACAACGGCGGATTTTTTTTTTAATATATATTTATAATAACGTGCACCGCACATGTAAATTACTAGTTATCTTAAAATTGCTGTATAAGATATAGAACTACGTCAATATGAACTACACCAACTTTTTAGCTAAGTTGATATAAACACTAATTCTGTTTCATGCTAGGGGCATGACAACTATTAAATTTTCTTTTTAAGGTTTTTGTAAATTAATATTGACTTTTGGGTAAGTTGTGATTTAAAGCCGTATCCTTCAGCTTATCCCTTCTCCAGACGTCTTTGCCCATTCTATATCCGCAATCGCTCTCCAATCATTCATGCTGCATTGTTTAGTGTCTTCCTCCATACAAGACCAGCCGGCCATTCCCTCCCTCATATGCAACTTTGTGATTCCTTCTTCTACCTCTTTCAATTTGCAAGTGCAACCACCACTGATTTTCCCTTTCAACTGGAGATGCGTGGTGAATAATTGTTAGGTTACATTTATTGAGCGAAATGCCTTCAATGGTCTCTAAAAATGCATAATGTTTACAAAGATGAAACTCAGTGAGAACAACAAAAAGTTACACCTGTGTGCAATTGTTTCCTTCTGTTGTAAATAAAAGAAATATTGATGTAAATATGAAAGTCCTTGTTTAAATTTTTATTTTTGTGTTATTTTGCCCCCATTGGAAAATTTGTGCATTCCGTCGCTGGTTTCTGTAATTGTTCTTTGTGTTCAAAAGGTGTTCCTTTCCAAAATATGGGAATATTATAAAAATCATTGTGTCAATAGGTGTTCTGGTCTAAAATTTAAGACTTAATATAAAATTTAGGATACTTGTGAATAGTGTTGGGCTTGTACTGGAAAGTGTTGATGTCTAAAACATGTCCAACTCATGTTAGGTGTGCCAGTGCTACTTAGCTGAGTATTGTTCCGATATTTTTTTTAAAAATATACTAGGTCCTTAATTTTACATATTGAACAATTAATGCACAGATTAAATTTCTTACTGTAGGTGCTGGGGACTGATCTGTTAAATTCCTACCTCAGCAAATACCGATTGATGCTGGACCCACACCTTGAGGCTCTTGTTGGGAGGTTCATGAAATATTTCCTCACTGATAATATTTTTCTTTATATGTAACTCGTGAAGTTTTCTCTTTTAACCAATGGCTTTCTCATTGTTTCAGACATTCTAGAAAACCTTGGGCGAAGTTCATTAATGGTGATAACCATCATTTGGCAGTACCTGAGGTATACTCACTTGGCTATATCATCTCGTAAAGAATTTCTCCGTAATCTTTTTACTCCTTGGTACCATTTTAGGCAATTGATCTCGTGGATAAGCTTCTTCGTTATGACCACGACGAGAGGCCAACTGCAAAAGAAGCAATGGTACAAACAAAGCTGTTTACTTTGATCTCTTTACTTGTTTGTCATAATTTTGATTGAGTTAACTTACTCGATGTATTCAGGCCCATCCTTATTTCAACCCTGTGAGGAGCACAGAAAACAGCAGATCTCCAACCCAGTAGCTTCAAGTTTTCCATTTGCCATTATCAAGTTATTGTTTCCTCCTGTGAGTTCCAAACCTCTTTGATTCATTTCCAAACCGCTTTGATTCATTTTGTTAGCTGTGGTTTCTGTCTGTAATATCTATAAAATTTTCAGTTATTGCCTGTTCTTGGACACGATAATAATCATTATTCTTTTTCCCCATATCTTTCATGTCAACTTATAAATAAAGATTATCAGTTATTGACTTCAGATTGTGTCATGTTTGTGCTCAGAAACTTCGGGCCTAAAATGCCCATCCCTGATCTCTATTCTATCAATAAACAGTGTGGTCCTTAATCAGGCCCACTTTTAAATCGTGTGGTTTGAATCAAAGTTGGACTTGGTTCATATAGAGGAGCCCCAAAATGAGTCAACATCATTAGGATATCAAGTTCCTTGTGTTCGTCGGGTTCATTGCATGCACAGCTAATTCTTGAAGTACTTGTACTTGAATCTGATAACTTTAAGAGATTCTGAATTCAGAGAAGCCCAAACCAAACAGGTGGATCGCTTCTCTTTCATGGTCCCATTCTCTCCATATCCAAACAGATTCTGATCAATCATTTAGTAGCCCACAAAACCCAGGGAAAACCACTTCCTAAACTGATCTATAGAATTTTCTACAAACCCATTTCACGTCCACACAGCCGAAAGTTCCGGGGAGTGTATCAAATGCTGATATATAGTAAATCCTAAAAAATGGTTCACAGGGGTCTCATTTTTCCAAGCCTCTTATTGGCATTAAAACAATCACACAAGAGTTTACGACTTAAGAGCTATGAGCTAGTCCGCATCAATTTATAGTTATTTTCTGGTTGGGGACTTGCATTAAAGTGAAAATAGGTCTTTGCCTCTCATTTCCTACAATACACGCCTATTACATATAAACACGTACATTACCCTTATAATATCTTTAATGGTTCTTCTCAAGTTGGAGTATATATGTCATATATGCCTAACTTGTCATTGATAAACTGTATTCTTGCTCTCGCAAAAGGTTTTGTGAGAGCATCAGCTAGCTGATGGTCAGTGCGAATAAGTTTACCCTCTATCAAAGGAGGCTCATACGATGTGTTACTGATCTTGTTGTGAACCACATGGTAATCATACTCAATATGCTTAGTTCGTTCATGAAACACAACATTAGTGACCATGGATAGCAAACTGGCTGTCACAATACATACACATAAACTAATGCGAAGAACCCCTACTCAGTAAGTAATCGTTTGACTAATGTCATCTTGCATGTAAGTCAGCTATAGCACGAAACTCGGATTCAGCACTTGATCGAGACACCACATTTTGTTTCTTATTTTTCATATAACTAAGTTTCTTCCTACAAACACAGAATACTCAGTGGTGGATCTCCTATCGTTGGGCAGCTAGCCCAGTCAGTATATGAAAATCCAGCAATTCGACAGTATTCATCATCAGTATGCAACAATCCTCTGTCAGGGGAGCTCTTCAAATATTGAAGAATTCTCATAACTGTATTCCAATGACTTGTACGGGGAGAAGCCATAAACTGACTTACAATGCTGAGTATGCAATATTTGGAAGAGTGACTGTCTGATAATTCAGTTTTCCCACAAGTCTTTTATATCTCTCTGGATCCTCCAGCTGGACACCCTGATCTGGCAACAACTTGATGTTTGGGTCCATAGGAATGTATGATGGCCTACATTCTAGCATACTGCTCTTTGTAAGTATGTCCAATACATACTTTCTTTGTGATAAAGAAATTTTATGTTTAGATTGAGCAACTTTGATCATCAAGAAATACGTTAGCCAAAAAAATCATTCAGCTCAAAAGAACCCAAGAAAGAGGAAAAAGCCCTAGATCTGAGCTTGGGGGTGGCGGGGTCAACCCCTCCTTCGCTGCCGCCGTCGTCTCGCCCTTCTCTCAAGCTTCACCCTCACCCGTCGCCACTCTCCCCTCGAGCTCCTCCCTCCCAGTGCTCCACCGATCGAGCTACTCCCTCCCGTCGCCCTACTGACCGATGGACGAAGTCGAGGGTCACGGGCCTCCTATCGCCGGCTCTTTTTTACGAGCGACGGGGACGCTGACGAAGTCGAGGGTCGCGGGCCTCCCACGAGCGACAGGGACACCCCTATGCGTCGTTGACCCCACGTGACCCTGGGGGAGCTCGCGGAGAGTGTTCAGCCCTGTTCACTTGGACGCTGTCGCCGCACTCTCGAGATCCGCACCTACTCTGTCATCGTTGTCCTCTTTGGCCCCGATTGCGGCGCCATCGCTAATGCCACCATGTCCTCGCACTCGACGCCAATCGCGGTGATCTGCAGCTTCGATTTTGATGTTGAAATGCTGGTTGAGTATGCGAAGAAGAGTGAGTACGTGATGATGGCAGTGCCGAAGTTACAGGCGGCAGCAGTATGATTGATTTGGGTTTGGGTTTAATACAACCTCTCCATCAGGATATATGGAGTTGGCGCTGTTTCTTTGGATGTATGTGGTTTGCATTAATGAGGGAGGATTGGAGGAGTTGCCTGGGTTCGGCTTTGACTCGGTGTGAAGTATGATGTGCAGCACGGCTGTGGGGCTTGGGCCTGAAGACGGGGTCCCCCCATGAGGTGCGCTCATTTGTTGCAGCACAGTGTTGGGCTTGGGCCCGCAGACGGGGTCCCCCATGAGGTGCACTGGGTGGAAATGTAGAGTTGGAGTTGTTTTGTGATTTTGGTTGTCAGTGGAGGAGTCACACCCTGAATTCGACATTCTTTAATCAACTGCCACAAGCTTCGCGACAGCACCGCTACTATGCCCTTATCATTGAACCTAAAATCTACAACTTTCATCGCCCGCAGGGGCGAGAGGAGAAGGTGATGCTTCAGTTAGTTGTGATTTGTTTCGGGTTTTTGCGTGAGAGAGAGTGAAAGAGTGAAGATGTTGCTTCTCACTACTCTATGCAGGTGTATGTTTGTGTTTGTGAGAAATCACTTGAGAAAGAAAGCGTGAGAAAGGTGAATGTATCCTCTTCACGGCTCTATCTTTGATTGTGTCCGTGGTTAGGGTGAGTGAGAGTTGTTTGGTGAGAAATCGCTTGAAAGAGCTAATGCGTGAAAGAGGTGAAGGTATCCTCTCCACGGCTCTCTTTTTGGTTGTGACTTCGATTGGGTCGAGTGTGAGAGTGTTTTGATGAGTTCGTGGGAGTTAGGGAGGAGAAGGATATTAGCGGCGAATATCCAAATCCCGCGTGATTCGCTTCAGGTGGGTGCGCGTGCCGTGGAGGCGGCGCACGAAGCTTATTGGACTTACATACAATTAGTTGGTCCTTGCTTTCAGACTGGGCCCAAGATGGGGTCCAGTACAATATTGGTGGAGGTCAGGGACAAGCTGTGGCCGGTTCGACCTAGCCGATTGTGGGTTGTTGATTATTGGTTTGTCGGCCCACCCTATAAGGGTGTTGGAGTGAGCTCTGATTGTATGTACTGGTCACATCGCTTCATGTTCTATTTTCCTGTTTGTAGTTTGTAATTTGGCCCAGTACGCTGGGTTTGTTTGGTTAATTTCTAATTAATGAAACAGGGTGGCCATATTCCACCTTTTCCTTCCCAAAAAAAAGAAAAGAAATACTGTAGCCACCCGAGATTCTTAGTTTGAAACTTCTGTTGAATATGACTTCAGATCGTGACTACCATTATGATAATCTCCTGTAACTTCATTGTCATCAACATATACAACAAAAATGATCTTTTTTTCCTGATGATGTCGATAAAACACAGAATGATCATTATCACTTCTCAATTCAAAACTTCTAACAACCTCAGTGAAACGACCAAACCAAGCATGGGGAGATTGTTTGAGTCCATACAAAGATCGTTTCAAACTACAGACTTTAGTAAGGTCAGCTCTACTAACAAAATCGGGAGTTTGCTCCATATAAACATCCTCCTCAAGAACATCATTGAGAAAAACATTCTTGACATCAAGTTGGTGGAGTGGTCAATGAAATCGAGCAGCTAATACAACAACGATTCGAACAGAAGGCATTTTAGCCACATGAGAGAATGTCTCATCATAATCAATGTCATAGGTCTGTGAATAATCTTTTGCAACCAATTGAGCTTTTAGGCGAGTCAGAGAACCATCCGGGTTTACTTTAACCGTGTACACTCATTTACAACCAACACAATGTTTGCCAGATAGAAGGTTAACAAGATCTCAAGTACCATTTTTCTCAAGAGCAGACATATCTTCTCGCATAGCTTGGCTCTAACCAGGGTGTGACAATACTTCTGATAATGACATAGGAACCAGATGACTGTTCAAAGTAGAGACAAAGACATAATAAGTAGACAATAAGTGAGTATATGAAATATGACTGTATATAGGATGTGCAGTGGAGCGGTTCCCTTTGCGTATGACAATGTGAAGATCAAGATCGGACTACTCACTAGAAGAGTGAACAATATGCATGGGCTCAGTGGATGAAACCGAGGGTGTAGTAGCAGGCTCAGACGACGGTGTTTCATCGACTTGAGGCGATGGGACAAGGGGCACAATGGTGTGATATGAGGGGATAGTGTCTGAACGTCGTTTATACACTTGAGTGATTGCAGGCCGTTCGGGTATTGCTGGGAAGCATCGGGTTACAGAATCAGAAGAAGTAGATAGCATGGGTCTAGGGTAGGTTAGAAATTCAAATTCAGTTGCATTGGAGGGAATCGGAGGTAAACCAGAGGAAGCTGTAGAAAAATAAGGTTGTGACTCATGAAAGGTAACATCAACGGAGATAAAGCGACGACGCAACTTAGTACTATAGCATCTATAACCCTTCTGGGAGCGACAATACCCTAGAAAAGTACATAGGATAGAAGGGGGAGCTAACTTGGAGTGACCGGGACGATGGTCATGGACAAAACTAACACAGTCAAAGATTTTGGAAGGAGAAATGAGTTAATATTTGGACGTTAAACCGGAAAAGGTGTTTGACCATCTAACACAGATGAGGACATGCAGTTAATTAAGTGACATGCAGTAAGAACCACATCCTCCCAGAAATGCTGATGAATTTGTCTATGAATAAGTATTGTCCTTGCAACCTCTAACAGGTGACGGTATTTACTCTCGGCAACCCTGTTCTGTTGAGAGGTATAATGCCAAGAAGACTCATGAAGAATACCACAATAAGACATAAAACTATTTAACTTAGAAGAAAAATACTATTTGGCATTATTACTTCGCAAAATTTGAACAGAGACATCAAACTAAGTTTTTATCTCAGCGCAGAATGATTTTAAAGTAAAGAAAATTTCATACTGATATTTCATTAAATATAACCGGGTGACTCGAGAGGAGTCATCAACACAAATAACAAAATATCTAAAATCACTGAATTTGAGACTGGACAGGGTAATGTCCCTATACATCAGAATGAACTAAACTAAAGAGTCGACTCGACCGTTTATTGACTCTAGGAGGGTAAGACGTATGCATATGTTTAGCTAATTGGCATGACAAGGTAACTCCTTAAGAGAAGATAATTCAGATCTCTGCTTCTTCAAATTCTTGTAACGAGGGATGATCAAACTGACAATGGAAATCCAAACTAGGCAGTTAAAATCGGTTTTTTGAACAATCGGTCTAGGAGTGATTAGTGATTAATGTTAGTCGAAAAATAATCGGGGATTAAATCGGAAAAATCGTTATATATATATATATATATAGAGAGAGAGAGAGAGAGAGAGAGAGAGAGAGAGAGAGAGAGAGAGAGAGAGAGAGAGATGTTCCGTTGTGCACTAGGCCTCTGTGTGCACTCGTGTGTACTCGGCCTTCCCGCTTTCGTATCGACGATCCGAACCTTTCACATTGATCTATACGTCTAAATTAGTCTAAATATGTAAAATCAAATTATTTGAAATTTATTTGCCCAACCATCATGTGACTATAAAAACAACGATTGTCAGCCATACAATTTTGTAACACTTCAATGGATGGGCAAATGAATTTCAAATGATTTGATTTTACATATTTAGACTAATTTATGTGTAGATCAATGTGAACGGTTCGGATCGTCGATACGAAGGCGGGAAGGCCGAGTGCACACGGAGGCCGAGTGCACAACAGAACATTATTATATATATATATATATATATATATATATATATATATATATATATATATATATAAAACTATTATGAGATTATCAAATAGGAACGTATAGTTATAGAGAAAAAAAGAGAGTATTAGGCTTGAGCTGAGTTTGGATTTTGGATGTGAAGCGGGTCAGGTTTGCTGTTCGGTTTCATCAAACAAAAACAATCGGGGAGTTGGAGCAGCAAGAGGAGAAGGAGATGCAGCAGATGCGGGCCAGGTCAAGTATGCGACGACGCAGGGGGAGCGACGACCAGTCGGGTTTGAATTTGCTTGAGGAAGAATAAGAGAATCAGTTGGGTTTGGGTTTGCACGAGGAGGAAGAGAGCGGTGACATGTCGGATTTGAGTTTGCGCGAGGACTAGAAGGGATTTGGATTTTGGATTTGAGTTTGGGCCGGATTGAGCCCAAATAATGCAAACGAGCATGAAAATTAGAGGAGATTTAATCTGTTAATCGACTAAAAATCGGCCGATTAACCACTAATCGGCAGATTATACCCGATTAAACTACCAACTATTGAAATATTATAAATTGCTAAAAAAATAATCGCTTAGCTTCCAATTAACGATTAATCGGGAATTAATCGGGCGTAATCGAGGATTTTAACTGCTTAGAATCCAAAGGTCCACCCAAGCATGCAAATGAGGTAGGAACACTGTCATGCTGATAAAGACCATCTGACACACGCCTTGTGGCAATTGTTCTCCCCGTACCAAGTTCTTGAAACACACATTGATCAGGATAAAAAGTAACAAAACAATTTAGTGTTTTGGTAATTTGACTAACAAATAATAAATTAAAAGGAAATTTGGTATATGAAGAACAGAACTGAGTGGTAAAGTAGAAGTAAGGTTTACATGTCTGACCTTCCCAACTGGGGAGGTGGGACCATCAACAAGTCTAACATGTGGATGAAAAGATCTACTAACATAGGACAATATACCTGAATTTTCAGTCATATGATCAGATACACCTGAATCTAGAGTCATGATGTCGGAGATAAAGTGATGAAGCATGCAGTACCTGGCCTTGTTAATGTGATGAAAGAGGGAGACCATTGTCGGGAAGCGTGGTATTGCTCATTTATTTGATATTGTTGGAACCGCTGCAGTTCATTCTCAGTTATCTGGATAGTGATTGGATTGGAGACTACGTGTGTGATGTGTCCCGGTTGATTGCCTTTAGAATGCATGATAGAGCAATTTCCTTTCATATTCTCAAGCTTCTTGTGACTAGCATCATGACCATGGGAAGACTCAACCCTCCATCCATTTTTACCATCTAAGTCATGAATTGCATATTGGGCTTCTCGGCGGTCATCAAAGGCAACAAAAGCATAACCAGGTGGCTTCCTAAAACCCAAACTCTTCTGATAACGCCGTAAGTTTAGAACTCAACCTCAAGCTCCCTCGCTGACACTGTGGATCCAAATTGCCCACATAAATACAAGACATCATCACAAACAAAATTTCTTAGATAAAAAATAACTATACTGAGACGGAAGTAGCAGCATCGGAGAACAGGCGTAACAAAACAGTTGGAGAGGGTCGGATCTGGAGGGGTTCACATGCCTAAAGGTAAAGTCATTTTCTTTGTGGCAATTCATCAAACACATTGTGTTTTCACTCCAATATCGATCATATTCAGATTCAGTCAAAGCTTGAATCTTTCCGTTCAAGGAGATGATGGTGGTGTTGTCGGGTGGTGGAGGGTGTTGTAAATGCGCGACACAATTGCTCCTGGACACAAATGAGATGTGATGGTTGATTTGTTCTTCTACAGTGACCCCTGAGGGAGGAAGAAGAGGCTCCAGTAGCTGGAGAGTATGGTGGTGTAGCTGCTAATTTTGCATCATTGGCACCAAATGATCAATGGGCTGTTCCTGCTATTGCTGCTGTTGAATGGACTGTGGGTGAAGCTCCAGTTGGTAGGCACGGTGGCGGCATGGCGGCACAGGTCGACGGCGGGAGTGATGTTGGCAGGGAGAGGGCTCTAGGCTCTGATACCATGAAAGTAGGTCTAGGACTCTCATTTTCTACAATACACACTTATTGCATATATTACAAATACGTATATTACCCGTATAACATCTCTAATGTAAATATGCCAAGTTATGTCACTAGGGTGTGAAAGTAATAATTTGTTATGAACGGAGAATTTTTTGGCACTCCCAGCTGAGTCAGATGAAGCCATTGTTTCTTTGACTTGTATGAATCAATCACTGTCATTTGTTCTACTTCGGCATGTTGCTTTTGTAGTCATCCATCACTTTCAATCGAAGCAGACACTTTTGTGTTGAGCGTGTGCTTATTTAGGCACCGTTTTAGGGCTGTTCGGCTGTGGAATGACGTGGAAGAGCGAAAGCGGACTCCACTTTTGGATTTTTTTGATGCCTCTTCCAGCTCTTCTGATGCCCGATTAAAATTTGGAAGAGGGTGCTTGGACAACCTTTGAAGTAGGGGTGGGGTGAAAATAAAATCGTTGGTGTGCACTTGTCCTGTCAATGTGCACTTGATGAATGGGTTGGTGACTTGGTGTGCATCTTAAAGTGCGTCTGTTCTATCTCCTCGAATTTCAGGTAGATTATGAGAAGGGGTGGCTGTTGGATGTGAATCCAATATTCATAATATGGAGCTGTAGCGTAACATAGAAGATATCTCTAGTCTCTAGTATTATAATGAGAGAAGGTCTTAATGTCATTTGTCAATCTATCAACGCGTGTAACGCTCGTGCATAATTATTATAAAGGAGGTTTTAGAGCATCTGTAGTTGTTTTTTTGTCAAATTTTGCATATTTGGCTTATAGCAAATAGCCAACAGAGGTTTCTTTGTAGTCGTTTTAGCCAAATTTTGGCTTTTCGTTAATTTATTTGGACGGACGACATTTTGTATCATCCCAATATTTGATTTCGCAACAAACTTCTCAAATGGTGAATTACACAGAGTCATTGGATTTGGAAATGAGCATTTTTTTTAAAAAAAAAATGTTAAAAGGACAATGAAATGGGTTGGACGTTAGATTAAACACCGTCCACTCATTTGCCAAGTCTGTGGTTTTAAAAAAAATTAATGGGTTGGATGTTAGATAATACGCCAGATAATACACCGTCCGACAATTTTTATTTTTATTTTGGAATTGTAGCGGACGGGATATTATCCACCGTCCAGTAATTTTTTTTAATTTTTTTTTAGACGATGTATAATGTTCCGTCCCGTTAAATTCATTTTTACTAATTTAAGCGACGGTGTATAATTTACCGTTCGTTTAATTTTTAATTAAAAAGAAATTAACAGACGGTAAATTATATATCGTCTGATCTTCAAACGAAAAAATAATGTATCGTTGGGCTATATTTTTCATTCAGCCAAATCGATTGCCAGATATGGCTAGCTACTGTGCAAAAAAATGCAAAAAATGGCTAAATAGCCAACGACTGCAGGATGTCCCAAGCCATTTTTTGCAAAATTTGGCTAAACAGCCAACGACTACAGATGCTCTTAGGTTCAAATTCAGACTCCTTAATTTTTACTTTAAAAAAATTATATTTATTAAGACGTGCATAAGTGCATTGCATGTGTAAATTTCTAATATTATAATGGGAGAAAACCTTAATATCATCAGTAAATTTATCACCGTGTGCAACGCATGTGCATAACTATTATAAAGGAAGTCTTAGGTTCAAACCTAGACTACGTCTGAATTTTTATTTTTAAAAACTATATTTATAAAGACGTGCATTTCACGTGTAAATTACTAGTAAAGAATAATTGACAAAAGGTCGATTGGTCAAGACTCAAAATATATTGAAGGGAAACCACATTTATCAGCATCTTATGTATTTTTGGTGGAATGTTTTGCTGACTTTTTGGCAACTATGTACTTGTAAAACCGGTCAATTGGCTTCACTTCCACATGATGCTGAGAACCGACGAGCAGTCAACTAGCCTGGGTGTAGTCCACTAATTCCAATGCAGTTCGAAAGCCCTTCGATTTCAGACGATTTTCAGACGCTAGACGTACATGAGTTTTTATTCCAAACATACATTATAAATGCATTGAGGTTCACTTCTTACTAAAAGACAAGGTAAATCTAGTCTTTTAGTAAGAAGTGGGTCCCAATACATTTATAATGTATATTTGGGGGGTAAAAACCCATGTATGTGTAGTCAACTAGTCATCCTCTTTTCAGATAGTTAATTGCCTTTGTTTGTAGTTGTTTAACATCACCATTGATGACTGTGTCAACTGAAGACAATTTGGTTGCGTTTGTTTTGTTATTTTGAAAAGAGTTTTCTGAATAGAGATTTCTGAAAACTGTATTCTGAATAGAGTTATTCTGAAAATGAGTTTAAAAGCTGTTTGGTTATATTTATTTCTGAAAACTGTATTCTGAAAGCTGTTTATCTGAAAAAGAGAGTTCAGAAGCTGTTCTGTTATATTTCTAGCTGAAAACTGTTATCTGAAAGCTGTTTTTCTGAAAAAACGAGTTCAAAAGCTGTTCGGTTATATTTCTAGCTGAAAACTGTTATCTGAAAGCTGTTTTTCTGAAAAAACGAGTTTAAAAGCTGTTTTGTTATATTTCTTGCTGAAAACTGTTATCTGAAAGCTGTTTTTTTGAAAAAGCGAGTTTAAAAGCTGTTCGGTTATATTTCTTGCTGAAAACTGTTATCTGAAAGTTGTTTTTCTGAAAAAGCGAGTTTAAAAGCTGTTCGGTTATATTTCTTGCTGAAAACTGTTATCTGAAAGCTGTTTTTCTGAAAAAACGAGTTCAAAAGCTGTTCGGTTATATTTCTAGCTGAAAACTGTTATCAGAAAGCTGTTTTTCTAAAAAAACGAGTTTAAAAGCTGTTTTGTTATATTTCTTGCTGAAAACTGTTATCTGAAAGCTGTTTTTCTGAAAAAGAGAGTTTAAAAGCTGTTCGGTTATATTTCTTGCTGAAAACTGTTATCTGAAAGCTGTTTTTCTGAAAAAGAGAGTTTAAAAGCTGTGCTGTTATATTTCTTGCTGAAAACTATTATCTGAAAGCTGTTTTTATGAAAAAACGAGTTTAAAAGCTGTTTTGTTATATTTCTTGCTGAAAACTGTTATCTGAAAGCTGTTTTTCTGAAAAAGAGAGTTTAAAAGCTGTTCGGTTAAATTTCTAGCTGAAAACTGTTATCTGAAAGCTGTTTTTCTGAAAAAACGAGTTTAAAAGCTGTTTTGTTATATTTCTTGCTGAAAACTGTTATATGAAAGCTGTTTTTCTGAAAAAGAGAGTTTAAAAGCTGTTCGGTTATATTTCTTGCTGAAAACTGTTTGCTGACATTTTTTTAGTTTGTTTTGGTGAGATTGCATGTGAGAGCAAGTAGTAGCAGTAGTATGATAGAAGATTGCATGCTCGAACAAATAGGATGTTTTTTTTTTGAATGTGAGTAGTAATTGGATTTTTTGGATTGCGTGGTGTATTTGGATAAATATATTTGGATAAACTGAGTACGCTGAACCTGCAGGCTGCAGTTGTTGAAAAGATTATATGAAAGAAGATTTCTTCTAGCAGAGCAATACAATTTATTCAAGAAAATAAGCACTAGACAATAAAAAAAAAAAACAATCCCATTTAAACATGCTCAACCAATAGTAACTCCAATAATAGCAACTCCAAAGAAGTAAGCAGCAACTCCACTTCAACAAATCCAAATCAGCAAGTCTCCAATCAGCAACTCCCAAAGCAACTCAAAATGGCAACAACTCCTTCAATAAATTCCAAGACAGCAAACACCTCCAATTGCAACTCCACTACAGTAAGATTCCAACACAACACCAAAGAGCAAACTAATAACCTCAACTTCACTTCAGAAACACCAACCCCAATACGACTATCCAATCACCAAACAGTAACTTCAATACCCAAAATAATACCCCAACTACAACCCAAAACACCACCAATAAAACCCACTACAGCTCCTTCTTCTTTTTCTTTTTTTTCAACAGAGAGAGAGAGAGAGAGAGAACGAGCGGAGAAGAGAGCGAGCGGGAGAATGGGAGATAGGGAACGGGGGAGTCGAGGATGGTGAACGGGCGGTGAGGCGAGCGGTCGACAGCAACGGCGGCAAGGCGATGGTCGACGTCGAAGTTGGAGGGTGAGCGGACGGTCGGCGAGGAGTCGAGTTGAAGGGAATGCGAGGAGGATGGCGGCGGTTAGAGGATGTCGACAGGGGCGAGGCGGAGAGGTGCGGGGTGGTTCTCGGAGTTGGCGACGGCTGGACGGAAGGCTGCGAGGTGAGCGGCTGTGGAAGCGGCAGCGATGGGGGCAAAGCTTCGGTAATGGCGGCTTCGCGGAGGTCGAGTGGAGACGACGATAACTGGCTCGACGGAGACGACGATCGAGGAGCTCGGGTGAGTTGGCAATGGCGGGCTTGAGCAGCGTCGACGAGCTCGAGGGCGACGACTGCGGAGCGACTCACCGTAGAAGACGGAGAGCGGCGAAGGCGGTGAGCTGCGGGGGCTTCGAGGCTGAGCGGTCGTTCGAGCGGAAGGAGGTGTTCGGCAATGGCGGGTAGACTTCGAGGTCGTGGCAATGGCGAGCGGAAGGAGTTGGTGGTGGTGCTGACGAACAGAGGAGGGGGAGTTGTCGAGGTGAGGGGTGGAGCACGTTCGCGAGCGGTGGAGATGGAGGAGGGAGACGAAGTGAAAGATCAAAATGGTTGGGTTCTTTGGTTTTGTTTCGAACAGAGGGGAAGGGGAGAGAGAGGAAGTAATGGGTTTGGGAAAAGAGGGGTATCAAGTATTCTGAATAGTGTTTGGAAAAAACACTCAAAACAAACGCCAACTCAGGATACGCTATTCAGAAAAAAAAGAAAAAAAACTAAAACAAATTTGTTTCTGACGTGATCCAATTTGTAATAATATGGTGTAATTATGTAATGAAATGGTGTAATTAGGGTGAGGCATTTTTTTTTTGTTTTGAACAAATTAATTAGTGAGTTAAATTGATAGATCCTCTTATTAGTTCCAAAAGAGTAAATGAGAATCAGAAGGTAAAGAGAGGAGTCGTTTGCTGGAGAGACATTATTCATTATGATCTTTATAGCTTGAGATCTGGTGAAGAATTACAGCAGTTTCTCTGTGCTGGAATATAGCTAGAGTTGGGTAAAGCTCGTGCGATAAAAGAATTCTTAGTTCGCCTGGTGTGTGATTGATCTACCTTCAAGTCTACTAAGATACTATACGATCCACTTAGAGATGCGAATACTTTTCGAGGATCAACACCTGGAAAATTTTGGCTCAACCTGGGCGTACATTCCTACTCCTATCTTCACCCCACAACCCCACTAAAGATATTGGCAAATGAAGTTCTAAGAGCATCTGTGGTCGTTGGCTATTTAGCCAAATTTTACGAAAATTGGCTCGGAACGTCCTGCAGTCGTTGGCTATTTAGCCAAATTTTTTATTTTTGTGAACAATACCCAGCTATATCTGGTAGTCGATTTGGCTGGATGGAAAAAAATAGCCTGATGAAACATTATTTTTCGTTTGTTGATCGGACGATGTATAATATACCATATGAGAAATTTTTATTATTATTAAAATAAACGGACGGTAAATTATACACCGTCGCATAACATTTTTAACATAACATTTTTAAAAAAGTTTATTACGGGACGGGACATTACACACCGTCCCAAAAAAAATTAGAAAAAATATTTCGGGACACAATGAAAGAGTAAAAAAAATATTTCACAGACATGGAATTATCTTCCGTCCTAGGCTTCTGGGCCTTTTTTTTAAAATGTAACTATCAGATCTGGTCAAAATAAAATTCAACTATTTTTTTTAAAAATGTGGGACGAATGACGAAAAATAATTTATCGTTCGTCCTATTAAGATTTCGAAAAGTCAAAATTTGGCTAACGACGACTACAGACGAAAGCTATTTTTGCTATTGCTATATGCCAAATATGCAAAAAATGGCTTCAAATGACTACAGATGCCAGATTTTGGCAAAATGGCAATATGATATTTCTCTACAGTGGTCATTTGCCAAAATTTGACAAATTTTTTTTTTTTTTATCGGATGGAACATGTTCCGTCCAAGAGGTATTTTTGTAATTTTGAAAAGAATTAAAATGATATTAGTTTCTAAATAGTTATTAGTGATTTAATTAGTTACTAAATTAATAGTAAAATATGATTAAATTAAAAAAAACAAGTTTAATTAACACTAAACCATACCATGATTTGGGTTTTGTTTTGGTTGGTCAGAAGTCTTTAAACGAGGACATGTTTTGAGAAGTTTGTGTCCTGTCCGATCTCATTATTATTATTATTTTTGGACGTTGTTCCGTCCGATTTTTTTTTAAAAAATTTTTAAAAAAAATTGTAGGACAGTACATGATGTATTGTCCGATCTCATTAAAAAAATTTTGGAACAGAACAACATTATTCGCCCTCTATATTTTAAGAATTTTCAAAAGCTTTCTCATATATGAGAAGCCAAATGACCGTAGCTCTCATTTTGTCAAATTTTGAGAAATTTGGCAAAATAGCAAAATGAGTGTGGATGCTCTAAAAGTACACAGAAGCCACAACCAAAACAGTTGAACTCTTATCCACCTCCAACTTTATTTGAAGTATGTAAAAGCAAACTGGCTTTGAGATGTAAAGCTCTTAATATATATCTTTAACTTTCACTCGAAAAGCAAGCAAATAGACAAATGGTTTTAGTTGAAATCAGCTTACTGAGCTAGGGTTGAACTAGCAGAAATCCCACACGGTTTACTTTTTGCAGGTCTACTATATCAAAAAAAAAAAAGATTTTGTAGGATCTACATAGAATACAAACGTACATATGATATGTATTGAGGTATTTATTTATTTTCTTTGTTTAGAATTAACCTCCAAGTTCTCCTGTAGGATCAAAACCGACGAATTTCGAGTCCATTTGGGATCTGAGTTAGGTTTCACTTTCACTTCTACCCCTCCATTCACATCCAGATATAAGATAATGTCGAATGTAGTTCTATAAGAACCCAGAATCCCCAGACAGTTAAAACTCTGATCCATCTCCAACTTTCTACTTCAAATACAAAGAAACAAGTGGCTTTAAACTTTATCCACGTCTAACTTTTAACTTTGAACACAAAAGCAAAAAAACAAATGAAAGAAATAGAGACAAATGAGCTTCCTTTATGGATGTATATTAACTTAATGGATGAATGCTGGTATGTCCAGATTGACCATCCATCCTTCTTTGATGACAAAGAGAGAACTGAATTGGATATAGAATTTTCTGTGAGACGACTGCGTACAAGTTCCACATGCTGCTCTTTGAAGAAGATATAGAGATAGATTGTATTCTTTTTTCCTTGCCAAGTAAGCAAGTTGATCTAAGTGATCACAGCTCATTTACTTAAGCACGCATTCCCAAAATAGGCAGGGCATGGACCTTCTTCCTCTTCCTCTTCCTCTTTTTTTAATGGGGTCCCTCTCTCTTTGCAGCAACCCACGTGCACCCCACTCTTTGTTTCAATCTCTTCAATGAATGAATGATACCATAGATTGAGAAGGTTCCACTTTTTGGCATTCACTGTTTTGTGTTTTTTAACATTGATAAATCACTTGCCCTCTTTTTTAATGGGGTCTCGTTTGGTTGCTCTTTCACTATGGTGGTGGTATTGAGTCTAACTTCACACTTGTTTCTTTTGTTGGTTATTTTTTTTTCCAGGTTTTTGGAATTCAAAGAATAGATTGAAAGAGGCATATAACTGAGGTTAAGATTATCAACTCTATTTATAAACATCGGATCTTATGATGTGCACAACGTATCACTTGTTCTATGTTCTTCAAGTCAAGTATACAAGAACTCCCAGTCTTCACCGTAAGTATCTACTCAATGTGTCCGTATTAGATAGATTGGGCACGCGGATGATTGATTGATTGATTGTCTCAATGACCAGTGTTCCACTGCAGTGTGAAATGGATGATTCTGTTTAATTATTTCTTTATGAATGAATAAGTGTGGCCAACTCCGCTCCATTCCTTGTGTAGAAGAATTTTTTTTCACCCATGTAATATTGAATGAGAGATGCTTATCATCCTTTTAAATCATTTTGTAAGCAAAGTTGGAATAATACACTATTTAGTCGACTTATTAGCTCTGTCACATATATATGAAAATGAATGGTGATGGGCCTAATGTTTTCATTGTTAATTGTGGCAGGATGAGGAAAGAAAATGAGCTTTGAAAAGTTTTTAAAGCTTTGATTCGCGACTAGGAAATATCCTAGAGAATGCTAAGAATATAGTGTTGGTATAGGTCCCTATCTTCTAGTGACGTGACTGCATCAAACTATCCCTTGCAGTTCTCCGAAATCTTCCATTATTATTAGTTAATGGAAGACTGATTTTCATCAATAATAAATAATAATAACAATCAATTTTTTTTTTATAATAAGAATGGCAAAATAGAAAAACAAAGAACATGAGCGAAACCAATGTTGCAAAAACTGAACAGGCCATTGGGCATAGTGATTACTGAGGACAACAGTAATTAACATGTTTCGTATTAATCATGGGTTCAAATCTCTGTGCTTGCATGTATTTTTGAAAAAAATAAACAAATCTTTATGAACCGATTCAAGTTGAACCCAGTTTAAATGGTTCAGTTTATAATAAACTGGTTAGTTCAGTCCGGTCTGTGTAATTTTCTACGTCTAGCTCCAAGTCAAACCAAACCGGAACATAGGCCAGTTTCTGTCGAACCCGGTCTAACCAGCTAATCCGGTCCGATTTTAACAACACTAAGCGGAACCCTCTTCCATTGGACGTAACAACCAAAATGTGAACTAACACTTTCATTAAAAGGCACGAAGACAAAGTAGTAAATGAGAGACGAACAATGAGAGAAGCTTGGTTTATTGCTACCGCCGCTACGACCTGAGGACTTTGGCTAGACAGAAATAGTTTTTACTTCCGTGGAAAATGTAATAGTATATCTAGTAACTTGACTCACATTATGCATCTTATTTCATGTTGGGCAATTGTTGTTGCAGTTGGTCCTTGAGGGAGGATAGCGAGCGTCTTCCAGGTAGAGGAGTACGACGATGAGGAAGTCAAGTTGGGGCCGACGCTAGACTGAGGGAGGTGCCCTGCCTGTCAGAGACATGTACTGGTGATTGATTGATCCCCACCACCCAGGGTTTTGTTGGGGGCATTTGTTGTTTCTGTTGTACTTCTGTTGGGAAGAGTTAGATGCTTTGATGTACTTTGTAAAGCATATATGTAACTTCCTGTTGTCCCACCCCCTCATGATAGGGAGGATTTATGTTTTCATTTATGTATTGTAGGCCTTGTACTTGGCTCAGTATTCTGAGTTTGTTTTATTAACTCCTTATTACTGAAACAGGGTGGCCATATTCCACATTTTTCTTCAAAAAAAAAAAAAAAAAAGACAAAGTAGTAAATGAGATTAATTTCTGACATGTCGAATCTAAGTATGGACGTTGCTTCGACATTTTCTCTTCCTGATTGCTGATTAGGAGGCCTATTCAACAGTATGGAGGCTAGTGCATAGTCAGCCCCCGTTTTCATGGCAACTCGAGACCCCCCTTCCTTCCAGAGATGCAATGACTACCCGACCTCTGTAGTACATAGATGTACTTTCAACGGGGGTTAATAGGAGATTATGGAGTTTGTAACGCTTTCAGTGAATTACTTCACACATGTGATGTTAGGATTATGGCCTCAAATCCAAGTAGCTATTTGTGTTGGAGTTGGAGGTAGAAGAGACAGACACGAAGACAGCAAGGCGAACACAGCAGGTAGCAGAAGAAGCAGACAAAGGAGGGGACATGTGGTTGACCGTCTAGCCCTCTATTCTTGCAAGAAACCATTGTAGTCGACCGCATGTGAGTGCTGCAGTTGACTGCATCGGGGCATTGTATGTTATTTGGGCTGCGAGTTTTGAGTCCAATAAGCTGTATTTGTGTTTATCTTTTAGGATTTATTTGAGGGCTATATAAGTGGCTGTAGACTTAGGGTTTGAAATTTGAATAGGTGGCCGTTACCTCTGTATCTTTGTATTCTTGAGTAATAAGAAGTATTTGTTATCTTTGCATATTGTAAGTGAAGAAAATAATTTTGGAAAAATAATTCTTATTCTTCTTGTTATATTTATTCTTCACTGTATACATCTATATATACGGATTACATTCTTGGAGAAGAAGAAAAGAGATTGAGAGAAGATTGGGAAGATGAGAGATTTGGAGAATCTGTTTCCTATATTAGGAAACAGAATATACAATTACTATATTTCAACACTCCCCCTCAAGTTGGTGCATAGATATCGAGCATGCCCAACTTGTTAACAAATTTCAGGAAGAGCCGAGTCGAAACAGCCTTGGTTAGGATATTTGCGAGTTGATCTTCTGACTTCACCTTGGATATCTCAATAACTTTCTCATCTAATTTTTCTTTGATGAAGAATCTGTCCACCTCTACATGTTTCGTCCTATCATGCTGAACTGGATTAGCCGCAATATCACACGCCACTTGACTGTCACAATACACCTTCATAGGTTCCTTTGGACCATAGCCTAAGTCCTGCAACAGGAGTTTCGGCCATAAAGCTTCTGTTATACTTAAAGCTACTCCGCGATACTCAGCCTCTGCACTAGAGCGTGCAACAACATTTTGCTTCTTGCTCCTCCATGTAACTAAATTTCCTCCAACAAAGGTGAAATATCCTGAAGTGGAGCGCCTATCGATTGTAGATCCTGCCCAATCAGCATCAGTATATGCCTCAACCTTCAAGTGTCCATGTTTCGCAAATAAGACTCCTTTTCCTGAGGCTGACTTAATGTATCTCATAATTCTCATTACCGTGTCCATATGTTGTTCCCGAGGTGTATGTATAAACTGACTTACCACACTTAAAGCATATGACAAATCTGGCCGTGTATGTGCAAGATACATTAGTCGTCCAACCAATCTCTGATATCTTTCCTTATCACAAGGCACTTGATCAGCTTCGTTGCATAGTTTCAGTCCTTCTTCCAATGGTGTACTAATCGGTTGACAAGCGGACATTCCAGTTTCCTTCAATAAATCTAGAGCATATTTTCTTTGAGAAAGAAATATTCCCTTTCTTGAGCGAGAAACTTCAATACTAAGAAAGTATCTCAAAGGACCAAGATCTTTCATTTCAAACTCTAATGACAAGTAGTTCTTTAATGCCTTCATCTCATCAGGATCATCTCCAGTTACTATCATATCATCAACATAAATAATGAGAGCAGTAATTTTACCTTCTTTCCTTTTTAGGAATAGAGTATGATCAGAATTATTTTGATAGTATCCGAATGTCTTCATTGCCTTTGTAAATCTCCCAAACCAGGCTCTTGGCGATTGCTTCAGTCCATATAATGCTTTCTTCAGATGACATACTTTGTTGCTGTGTTGGACTGGTCTGTTCGACCCTGGTGGAAGATCCATATAGACTTCTTCTGTCAATTCTCCATGCAAAAATGCATTTTTCACATCAAATTGCTCCAATGGCCAGTCAAGATTGGCAGCAAGTGTCAGTAAGACTCGGACAATACTGAATTTTGCCACTGGTGCGAATGTATCTTCATAATCAATTCCATACGTTTGAGTGTACCCTTTGGCAACCAGCCTTGCTTTGTATCGCTCTATTGAACCATCAGACTTATACTTCACTGTATAAATCCATCTGCATCCTAATGGCTTTTTTCCTGCTGGTAGCTCGACTATCTCCTAAGTCTCGTTCTTTTTCAAGGATTTCATCTCCTCATCCATAGCTGCTTTCCACCTTGGATCAGTAAGGGCTTCCTGCACACTATTAGGAATAGATACAGCAGATAATTGATTCACAAATGACTTATTTGATTCAGACAATCGGTGAGTGGACACATAATGACTCATAGGATACTTGACATTACTAGTGGGATTAGGCTCGTAAGTGGGTTTGGGGATACCTCTTGTAGTACGGTTTGGGAGTTCTCTTCTTAGAGCTTTGGACAGCGATGACGATTGGTTTTGGGGTTCTGCTGGGATTAGAGATAGATCTGATGGTACTGGTGGTGGAGGTGGTTCAGATGGTGCTGGTGGTGGAGATGGCTCATCTTCATGGAGGTTTGGCACTGACTGCAGATCTTCGTAGAAATTTTCTTTCTCAACCAAGTCTTCATTCGAGTGATCGTCATTACTTACATCCTGATTTTCTCTCCTTATATCTGATTGTTCAGTTTGAATAGTAACCACTTCATCATAGGCAAGAGTTTGAACTTCACTTCGGTGCTCCCCCGAAGTTCAACCTCAGAGGAAAAATACATCTCATCTTCATGGAACACAACATCCATAGTCACAAATATCTTTTGAGTTGGTGGGTGATAGCACCGATACCCTTTCTTATTCTGTGCATATCCAACGAAAACACAGCGGACAGCTCGAGGAGTTAACTTATTGCGTTCATGTTGATGAAGATGAACAAATGCAACACATCCAAACACCCGAGGTGGCAAGTTGACAACTTTTGATGCATTCACAGCTTCAGTTAATGCTTGAAATGGTGTGAGAAAGTTTAGGATATTAGAGGGAACTCGGTTGATTAAGTATGCAGCAGAAGCAAGGGCTTCTTCCCAATAAATGAGGGGCAGATTTCCATGGATGAGAGAAGCACGGATCACTTCGAGCAAGTGTCTATTTTTTCTTTCTGCAACTCCATTCTGTTGAGGTGTATACGAGCATGTAGTCTGATAAACAATTTCGTGTTCCACCAAATATTGTTCCAGATTTGAACTCAGGTACTCTCCGCCATTATCACTCCTAAGAACTTGAATCTGTGATTTATACTGACTCATAACATGCTTGTGAAATTTCTGAAACAAACCACTTACTTCACTTTTCGACTTCATCAAACAAATCCAGGTCATACGGGTACAGTCATCAATAAAGGTCACAAACCATTTGGTTCCTCCAAATGTAGTGATTTTGGATGGACCCCAAACATCAGAATGAATAATCATAAAAGGAAGGGAGATTCTACTTGGACTTGGAGGAAAAGAGACACGATGAAATTTTGCAAGTTCACACACATCACACCGAAAAGCAGATATATCCAACTTCAAAAATAAACTTGGAAATAATTTCTTCAAATAACCAAAAGAAGCATGTCCTACACGTCGATGCCATAGCCAAATATCTGATTTCTTCTTCTCATCTTCAGATCCTTCCACACTTAGAGCGTGAGTCAACTTGCTCGAACATTCAGATTCTAAATCTAGGTAATAGAGCTTCCCGTGTCCAACCCCATAACCAATCGTCTTGCGAGTCCGAATATCCTTAAACACACAATGTGAAGGCCAAAAAACTACAATACAATATAAGGCAGTGGTTATTTGGGCAACAGATAATATGTTGAAATTCAAGGATGACACAACTAGGGCAGTATCTAAGGTTAGGTTGTTTGTGAGGTGTATGGTACCCTCGCCAGTGATAGTGGCAGGATCACCATTGGCAGTGGACACAGTTGATTTAGTGGATGGTTGAAAATTTTGAACTTGTCTAGAATCAAAAGTCATATGGTCGGTAGCACCCGAATCAATTATCCATGCACTATTCATAACAGAAGCAGAAATATTAAATACCTTACCATCATTACCTGCAGCTGTAACTAATGTAGATGCGAGTCCAATATTCTTCTTAGCTCCATCAGTTTGTCCCATGGTAGCGGCCCAAGAAAACAACGTATCTGATCTTCAGCGGCACAACTTGGCCATGAACAGCTCAAAGTCTCCAACAAACAGCAAAAATAGCAACAATCCAATGCCCAAACAGCAACTCTACAGCGGACTAAAACACCAAACGAGAGTATCCAAAACTGCAGACATCAGCAAACAAAATAGCAAGAGCAAGATCAGCAATGGCAGCTTCGGGGGTTCGGGCGCAAGGTGATTGCTGGCGGCGGGTAGAACAGAGGGTGACTCCGGTGGTGGATCTTGACAATCGACGGGGTGAACGGGATGGCGGAGGACGGGTGGAGGAAGAGGAGCTTCTGCAAAAGCGGCGGCGCAAGGTGATTGCTGGCGGCGGGTAGAACAGGGGGTGATTGCGGTGGTGGATCTCGGCAATCAACGGGGTGAATGGGATGGCGGATGACGGGTGGAGGACGAGGAGCTTCTGCAAAAAATGGCGGCACGAAATTCGAGGAAACCCTAAGCAGCGGCTTCGACGAGGAAGATGCTGGGTGAGGAGGTGCGTTTGAGCGGTAGAGGCGAGCGGCAGCAGACAGGGGTGCTGCAATGGCGGGTCATCGATGGTTGTCTGGACGTGGCAACTGCGATGACGACGGGGGCGTGAGGAGGTGGGTGGATGGGTTGCGGCAATGGGTTTCGAAATCAGACGAGAGGAGGAAGGAGAAAGGTCTGGGATGAGGGCAGAGTGGTGACGGCGATGGGGTCTGACGGGACCGGAGTCGATGATCGGTGACGGGATCAACAACGGGATCAGATCAAGACGGAGGTGATCAGCCTCCTCCTCTTCGTCTTCACTTGGCCTAGATCTGATTAGGCTCTGATACCATGAAGAAAATAATTCTGGGAAAAATAATTCTTATTTTTCTTGTTATATTTATTCTTCACTGTATACATCTATATATAAGGATTACATTCTTGGAGAAGAAGAAAAGAGATTAAGAGAAGATTGGGAAGATGAGAGATTTGGAGAATATGTTTCCTATATTAGGAAATAGAATATACAATTACTATATTTCAACAGTAAGTGTCGAGTGTTTCAAAGGTGAGAGAGAGAGAGAGAGATTGAGAGTTTTGATCTTTTTGTATCTTTGTATTCTTGAGTAATAAGAAGTATTTGTTATCTCTGCATATTGTTGTGTTCTTGTGGTTGTGAAATCTTGCAATTATTGTAGTCAGGGCTGACCTGAGTTCATGGGGGCCAGAGGCGAAAGACCCAAATAATTATTTTTGGGGCCCCTAATAACAATAAAAAAATTACGCGCAAAATACGTCCCTATATTTACAAGCGGAATACAAATTTTTGGGCCCCTAAAATTGCAAAAAATCAGGGGGCCTGAGGCAGCCGCCTCACCTGGCTCAAGGTGGGGGCCGGCCTTGATTGTGGTGCCTCATTATTGGTGCATTTATGTCTTGGGGTGCGTGTTAAACTTTCGCTATGGGCACTACATGTGAATCTCTGCTAACTCATAGTATGTGGTCGACTACTCACTTCTGATGTTCTGGTTCAAAGGAATAAGGACTATACCCTTGGATTTTACTTTTCGTCGTCGTTTCTTTTATTATTTACTTCTATTTTGTTTTGTTTTGTTTTATTTTTGTTTGAATAAGGTCATAGCCACATACATAATCACCTCTATCACAACACATATATATTAAAATTAAGGATGAGTAGTGCGAGTGGGACTCGAGCTCCCAACCTCTTGCTTATTAGCAAAAATGCTTACCACTAGACCCTACTAGCAATCACTTGATTGTTCCTTACGCAATGGTTGCATTAAGATGACATTTCATATATTTCTTAATGCTTTACTACTCACGACATTAGGGACCTGCTCTGAGTTCGTCTACTTATGACTCACTGGCCAGCAAACGTGTAAGCTTTTTGGTTGACATGACAAGCTAGACACGTTCGATGCACTCAAATTGACGTAAGTCTGTGATGCCATGGGCTCATGGTCGTGATTTGGACCATCTTGGGTTGAGAGACCGCCCATACATTTGAGCAATTCTAATTAAGTAGTCATTTCAGAAGAAACTACAAATACTAGTATTCAAGATAGCATGAGTGAACAATTTGTAATTACCGATGATGATCTTGAGAAACTTAAAGAGGCGATACCTTATTCTGATAATTTTTTTAATATAAATCACCATCCTTTCAATCTAGATTTCTTAATCAACATATATACATCTTTGAACAGATGTAAGGAAATATAGAGTTAAAATCAGATGATGATTTTTTCTTCTCTAAAACTTCTTGATAGAAGCAAGATTGAAAAATTACGAAGAAAATACCCCAAAATGAAATACCTACAAATAGGTTTAATACAAATAAAGATAATCAGTCTATTTAGATCTGGAATTGATACCCCAATAATGATCGTCTGCATGGATGAAAGAATTGTCAATAATCCCTTAAATAGTATTATTGGTGGTGATAATCCAATCTAGCAAATAGTTTATTTGGAGTCAATATACCCCCTAACTTTTTTATAAGTCTTGAAGATAAAAACATCGAAAAGACTTGTACATTATTCGTCAACCTTCAAGGCATAGAACTTTTACCAGGTTTTAAAGTACTCAGCATACAATGAGAACATTGTATGGCTCTGAATGATACATCTACATTCAAATATGGAAGTACGGGAATACACAACTCGAGGTGGAATTCTATCGTTTTGGAAGGTCATCATAAGGTGATGAAGCGAAGGAAGGGTGGTCACCATAGCCTCTACAAACATTGGGGGAACAGAAAATCTCGGTTGAGTTCTTTAAATCCCTACGTTTCTAAAGCATCTAGTTTGCCGCTACTAGAATCACAAAAGTGAGATCATGAAGTTTGATTATCGTCGAGAGGTGGAGGTTGCCTCAAGGTTGGTAGAGTTTGTAAGGATGATGGCGTCTGCGCGACAACAGCTATTGGGATATGTCATTAAGATGGCATATAATTGGTCCAATAACATATGAAGATAAATTTGACAAGTAGACGAAGCTACTGAATCATGTTTTTTATAAGAGAAGAAAGGGAAGAGTCTGGAAGCAATAAATCACACAGGTGCGGAAGCACTTCGTATGCAATCCAGGGTGGAGATTGTGGGGTTTATTTCTTGCATACTCAGCTTGAGTTGAAGAGGAAGCGGTGAAGTGGTAAAAGAATGAAGGGGAAGATAGTGGTTAAAGAGGTTGCTATTTTGGGTAAGCATAAGATGTTAATCAACTGCCATTTAGGGTAGCCGGCCGCAACCATCAGGTTGGTCCTCTCAGTGCTCTCGACTCCAATACAGTCGACTACCACTTTGGGCAATCGACTGCAAGCAGCGCTAACATCAATTTGGGTAAGATCTTTAGGGATTTGTTTAAACCCGGTTTGTACTCCAAATTATATTTTACGACTCTTATTACATGACTATCTCTTCAGATTTATCGAATCGTGAATAATCAAGTCTACAGCTTTCTAAATCTCTATGAATAATTGTAATGACCTCCATAGGAGGTAATACTTCATTTGAGAGTTTTTCATTCTAAACAATATATTATTTTATAGTAAGGCTTGAGAGATAGATAGGTTTTTTATGAGAACACTGTAACTCTTGTGTTGTCTCTAGTTAAACAATAGGTTCACCAAATTGGAAAAAATTTGTGTGTGCTATTGTTTAGTGTGTGATCTATGTTTGCTTGGTTGTTCCCCATGGTAAGTTTGTCACCTCTTGCTCTACTTCCGTTGCGCTGAAGTTTTCCAACAGCTGGTATCAAAGCAACAATCGGTATCAGAGCTTCTTTCTAGTTATTTGAGTTCCTTGTGTGAAAATGACATGTCATAGTTTTTTTAAGATCAAGCAGTTAGTTCGTTGGTCAGATCAACTCTTTAATCGGGCTATTTACAATCCCATGAGGCCCACACTAGGAGCTGAGTTTCAAATTTCAAGTTGGTCTACTTCTACATCATGGCGTTTCATTGCTATGTTGATTTTGACTCGGCTTCATATATCATCGAAATTTTTAAATTAGCCCTAATGACAACTATAATAAACAATGCTAATTAAATACAGAATCCAAAAGCAAAAATAAATAAAAGGAAGATAAAGTATTTGAAATTGCGAATTGTTAGTTTTGATTTGGCTAGCTATAATTGTCCTGTCAACATTAAACAAGCTGTAGTTTGATTTGAATTTGTTAATCTCTAGTCTCTAATACTATAAAGCGAGAGTTGGGGTTGAGTTGGGGTTGTATTATTTGTAGATAAACTGTAATTTATAGATAATCAGTCATCTAATTTCAACCTCTCATTTGTAAGTTAATTATATTAACCATCAATTTTATTTAATTGTTACTAAGTATCATAATATTCTCAATGTTCAAATTTAATTACGACATAGTTATTTACAAAAGTGTCACTTATATAAAATAAAAATTAGTATCACTAAGGGTAATTTGTAAAGAGTACGGTAAGAATTTGGGATGGGTAATTGAATGTCTCAGGTTCGAAGTCAGACTACGTCATAGTTTTTACTTTCAAAAATAATAATATTAGGACGTGCATTATGTAGATTCTTGGTTTTGATGACTACAATACAATACACAGTTGTTCTATCATTCATATCTTTTTACAGTGTGTACCAAAAGTGTTCAAGGCCACAATACAATGAAGGCTTCTAAAAGCTCCATATCAAGCCACAAAGACAAGATCGATTTCAAGACTCAAAATCAGGACACAAGTCAAAGACTTCTCAAGAGCTTCAAAAGTGTTTTGTTAAATGAACATGCGTCTTGTAATTTTGTTTGTAATATTTGTGTCTAAGAATTCTTGTAAAAGCCTTGTCATACACACACTCACACATCTCCTAAATGAAAATAAAGTTTTCCAAAATCAAAATGTCAAAATGATGCTTGTATAAGTTCAGCTGTTGAAGTACCAGTCGACTTACTCTTAAAAGCAGTCGACTGTTCTAGTACAAAACTGACTGAACTCACTCAAGCTCTGATCAGTCGACTCATATGGCAACCCAGTCGACTATTCAAGCAGTTTTTGACAGTTTTCTGAAGTTTAAAATTTGTTTTTCAAATTTAAATTCTTACAACCGTTTTATGGCAGTTGGGGAACTGTTTCTCAACGTCCAGGAGATTCTTACCCTATAAATAGAGTATAGAATCCAATTGAAAAAGGTTCCCTAACAATTATCAAGTCATTTTGCTTATTTAAGAGAAAAAGAACAAGTTTTCAAAAGCACTTACTTTCCTTAAGACTTGGTTCTCTGATTTCAGTCTTGTATAACAAAGATTTCGTTATAGACTGAAGTTAGAAGTTGACCTTTAGCCTCCAAACAAAAAGCACAATAAAAAACAAGGCTTTAGGTTGTTGTAATCTTCCTTTTGTTGTTATTTTACTCTCGGGTTGTGAGAGTGGTCCTCTCGGTTGGAGAGGACTCTTGGTGTAGAGTCGGTTTCACTCTAGGTTGTAGAGTGGGTTTTGCTCTCTCTAATGGTGAGAGATGTCTATGAATTTGACATAGTTATTGTCAAAGGCCGTAGAGTATTCTTGTAATTTTTCAAGAATAGTGGAAAATCTCAAGTGGGTTTCTTGGGGACTGGATGTAGGTCGGGAGGACCGAACTAGGATATATCGTAGTGTTTGTATTGTTGATTCTCTATGGTTTGAATTCTCTAAACTTGCAGTTTTACTTTCTAGGAATTTTATTGTAAATCGAGTCTGGTCAGTCGACTGGTTTTCTCCCTAAGTCGACTTAACAAACTTGTTGTTCTTCAGTTAATCAACTCTCCTATATCTGACGCTTTAGTCGACTGATTTCTCTTTTACAGTAGACTTAACAGTTGCGAAAAGTTCAAATTATTATTTAATTTTTATGCAATACTATTCACCTCCCCTCTAGTGTTATTTGCCTTACATACAGGATCCAACACATTACACGTGCTGATTATTTGTTACTATTAAAGAGAGGGGTTAATGAAAGGAAAAACTTTTTTTATTCGATTATGATTCTAATATTTTTTTTCATTTGACTATCGTTTTAAATAGTCTTTTTTGCTTTCTATTATATACCTGATGCTGTTTGTTTTTGGGGTGTGGGGGCAGCAGGTGTGAGTTCTTATAATTTGTGAAAGGGAAGTTGTGGTAATGGCGTCGATCCGACCCTAGAGAGTAGGACCGGCTCGGGAGTAGCAGGGGAGAGGTAGAGGCCGGACGCTCCACTCGGATCTACTTGCCTGTGTTGGATAAAGTTGCTCGGTTCGGATGTAGTAGCTCAGCTCGATTTTGTGTACCTGCAAACTGTCTAGAAATACCGAGAGAAGTCCCGGCGACATGCCCTCCGACGATTTAGTCAGTTACTGAGAAAGAAAAAGTAGCTAGGGTTCAGGTGGTGAAAGGTTTATTACCTTTAGAAGTGAAGAGGGGGTCTGGTATTTATAGGCAAGGGTAAACGGGTCTGGGACCCTAACGGACCGGGTCGGACCCGTTTGCCTATGGGCCTGAATGGGCTGAAGCCCATTTAACTCGTTTGACTTGATGATCACAAGGGAGTGAAGTCTGAGGAGATCTAGTGGTCCAGATGGGGCCATGTCACTTACCCCATATCAGGAGCCCCCCACTCCTGGAGGGCAGCATAAGCCAGCCGTGGAGGAGTAGTCTGTTCCCGTTGGAAAAGTAGAGCTGGTGTGTCTGGAGAGTATGAATTGTAGCTTCTTGGAGTGGTAAGTGGGGTAGGATGGAGGAGATCCTCTGAAGGAAAGAGGCGTTGAGGGCCGGGGACCGATGGTCGGGAGCTGAGCGTCGAGGGCCCATGCGCTCGAATGCCGGGGTTTACTACCGAGCATCGAGCCCCCATGCGCTCGGATGCCGAGGCTTACCTCCGAGTGTTGAGCCCCGAAGTTTAGTGAATGCTAGGGTATGGTTCGAGGTTGCTTCCGAGTGTTGAGCCCCCAAGCTTGTTGCAAAAGCTATTGGATGGCTCGGAATCGTCGCCGACCGTCGAGCCCCCAGTCTTGCTGAAAAAGCTAGGGAATGGCTCGAGGTCACTGCCGAGCGTCGAGAACCCCAGCTTGCTGTAAAAGCTAGGGGATGGCTCAGGATTGCTACCGACCGTCAATCCCCCAAGGTTGCTGTAAAAGCTAGGGGATGGCTCGAGGTCACTGCCGAGTGTCGAGCCCCCCAGCTTGCTGTAAAATCTAGGGGAAGGATCGGGATCGCTACTGACCGTCCAGCCCCCAAGTTCGCTGTAAAAGCTAGGAGATGGCTCGAGGTCACTGCCGACTGTCGAGCCGCCCAGCTTGCTGTAAAAACTAGGGGATGGCTCGGGATTGCTACCGACCGTCGAGCCCACAAGCTTGCTGTAAAAGCTAGGGGATAGCTCGAGGTCACTGCCAAGTGTTGAGCCGCCCAGCTTGCTGTAAAAGCTAGGGGATGGCTCAGGATCGCTACCGACCATTGAGCCCCCAAGCTTGCTGTAAAAGCTAGGGGATGGCTCGAGGTCACTGCCGAGCATCGAGCCCCACACCTTGCTGTAAAAGCTAGGGTATGGCTCGCGATCGACACCGAACGTCGAGCCCCCAAGCTTGCTGTAAAGGTTAGGAGATGGCTCGAGGTCACTACCGAGCATCGAGCCCCCCAGCTTGCTATAAAAGCTAGGGGTGGCTTGGGATCGCTACCGACCTTCGAGCCCCCAAGATTGCTGTAAAAGTTAGGGATGGCTAGAGGTCACTGCCGAGAGTCGAGCTCCCCAGCTTGCTGTAAAAGCTAGGAGATGGCTCGGGATCGATACCGACTGTCGAGCCCCCAAGCTTGCTGCAAAAGCTAGGGGATGGTTCGAGGTCACTGCCGAGCGTCGAGCCCCCCAACTTGCTGTAAAAGCTAGGGGATGGCTCGGGATCGCTACCGACTGTCGAGCCCCCAAGCTTGCTGTAAAAGCTAGGGGATGGCACGAGGTTACAGCCGAGTGTCGAGCCCCACAGCTTGTTGTAAAAGCTAGGGGCGGCTCGGGATCGCTACCTACCGTTGAGCCCCCAAGCTTGCTATAAAAGCTAGGGGATGGCTCGGGATCCGTAAGAAGAAGAGGAAGTGGCGTCTGCCGGATAGTTCGAGGACACCAAATGAGTTCGAACTAAAGCACGGGCTTGACGTCCCCTATTACAAGAGGCCCGGGTCGATCAGGATGTATCCTGACAACGTGGAGGTGCCTTCGTCTGGCTGGCCCCAGATACGGATGGACAACGTCCAGTCTGCGCCGAAGGACATTTCTATTTGTTTTTAGGGTGTGGGGGTAGCAGGTGTGAGTTCTTGTAATTTGTGAAGGGGAAACTGTGGTACTGGCATCGATTCGACCCTAGGGAGTAGGACCGGCTCGGGAGTAGCAGGGGAGGTAGAGGTCGGACGCTCCACTCGGATCTACTTGCCTATGTTGGATGAAGTTTCTCGGCTCGGATGTAGTAGCTCGGCTCGGCTTTGTGTACCTACAAACTGTCTAGAAACACCAAGAGAAGTCCCGGCGACATGCCCTCCGACGATCTAGTCAGTCACTGACAAAGCAACTGTAGCTAGGGTTCAGGTGGTGAAAGGTTTATTACCTTTAGAAGTGAGGAGGGAGTCTGGTATTTATAGGCAGGGGTAAATGGGTCTGGGACCCTAACGGACCAGGTCGGACCCGTTTTCCTGTGGGCCTGAATGGGCTGAAGCTTGTTTGACTTGATGATCACAAGGGAGTGAAGTCTGAGAAGATCTGGTGGTCCAGATGGGGCCATGTCACTTACCGCATATCAATACCCTATCTACTTCTCTTCAATTTTTGACGAGGATACCTCTCATCATTCAAAATACTACATAAACGAAGCCTATATTTGTTGGTGAAATTTCCTCTAATGAAGTGTTTTTTTTTCCTTCTTTCAGTAATTAGAGAAAATTTTGTTCTTTTATAAGATAATTATTATTTTATTAAAATGTATTCTTTAGCTGAAATTGTACTCATTTTTTATTACAAATATATTTTGATTAAATTGCACCTTTATATAACATGCTATTATGATTTCAATTTCCCACCATTTGCTTAATATATGTTTTTTTTATTGGATTCAAGGTGTACTAAGAAAAAGTTAAATAACTAATAAATGTTTAAACTAATAAAAAAACAACCTTAATAAAGGTTATAGTCAAATGATCAGGACTTAAAACTTTCTTTTAATGAAATTGAGGTCTTAAAGCCAAGAACTTCCCATTGAATTATACTCCCTCTGTTCCATAATATAAGTTATTATAAGTTTTTATACTCCTTAAGAAATATCCTGTATTAGTGTGAAAGTAATTAACATTTTTGGTTATCGAAGCTCTTAGATGAGCTAGTTATTGTAAATATCAAATTTGCTCTTCATATAAATGAGTTAGTAACTTTTTAAGTGAAAAGTTACTAAATGTCTACACAAGGTCAAAATTTGAATCTCATACAAAAAAACATTAATAAACGTTTAAAAAGTTAAGACATTTTTTAAGAAAATTTAAAGCAACATATATTGTGAAAAGAATGACTTGTATTATGGGACGGAGGAAGTATTATTAATAGGAAATTGAAGGGGCTGGAGCAAATCAATTAGTGTGAAACATTGGGAGAAGTTATGGGAGAGCTTTCCAATATTTTTAAGAGTAATGTTTCATTTACTACCAATTTCATTATTATTCTCTTCACTATCTTAGGTGCCACATTCATATTGGAGAGTTTTCCCATCTACTCTATCTTTCCTCATATATTGGAGTGTGCCAGCTAAGATAGTAAAGAAAAATGAAGTGAAATTGATAGTGGGTGTAACATTACTCTTTTTTTAATGCTAATATTATATATACTTAATTTTAATCACCAGCCAACTTTTAAACAACTTCTTTAATATATATTAGATTTTTTTTATGCCCGTTAAGCCACTAAGCATATTATATTATTCTCTTATGCTAGAAATAGTGTCACATTAAAATAGGCCTCATATATACGTAGAGGGGACAATTTTATCCGATAACCCGATGTTGGTGTTCGGTTTATATCTTGCACTGTAGTTAATTACGAATTGAGTTGAAGAGGAAAGCACGGTGTTAGAAGAAGAAGCACAGCAAATTAGCTACAAAAGCGGTATTGTTTGGCTGCTTATAGGGTGACACTCGATTGTCCTATCCGCAATGCTCTCTCAGTCCACCGCCAAGTGAGGCTAATAGTATTTCGGGCCAAAATCTTTAGGGTTTGTTCGAGTCAGTTTGTTCTCCAAGTTATATCCTACGATTCTAATCACATGACTATCTTCAAACTTATCGGAGGGTGTAAAATCATGACTATGACCTAAGATATTTTATAAATAATTATTTTGGCCTCCATCAGAGATAGTACATCATATGAAAGTTTTTTATTATAAAAATATTATCTTTTAGTGATGCTTGAGAGATAGATTAATTCTTAGTGAGAGAGTACTACAACCTCTTGTATTGTCTCTTGTTAAATAAAATTCTCGAGTATTTCTCTCTCGGATTGGGTTCGCCAAATTGGGGGAAATTGTGTTTGGTGTGAACTACTTTTCTGCTTTATTGTTCAACGTGATCGGTTGTCATCTGTCACTTACTTCTGATGTGCCTAAACACCATATTTCCTAACAACTAGTATTAGAGATCCATCAGAGTTGCATTTTCCTTGGTCAATATGATAGATCATGGTAGTTTCATGAAGATCAAGCAATTTGATGAGAATATCAACTTCAATCTCTAGAAGGTGGACATGTACGACGAACTGGTCCAACAGAGCTTGCATATTACCCTAGAAGAAGATAAAGGGAAGCCATATTACATGGAAACATGAGAAGTTGGATGAGATTTGTTTAGAAATATTGAGTTTAATTCAGCGGACGAAGTCAAGTTTAACTTTCTCAAGGAGAAGAGAGCAACGAGTCTTTAGGAGAGACTGAAAGTTGACTATTTGAGGTCGTCTTTACTGTATTGAATGTACTGGAAGAGAAAATTGTTATGTTTCTCAATCAAAGAATGTACCACTTTTCATGATCATATGTTAGAATTCAACAAGGTGTTATTCGAGTTGATGACCTTGAATGCAAATTATCTCAGTGAAAGTGTAGAGCTTTCAACTTGATATATTCACTGCTATATTTGTATGAGTATTTGATAACTACCATATTACACCAAAATCTGCTAAGAAAAATCTCACAGTAGTCGATGTGATCGTAGGCTCAAAAGAGAATGATCTTCAGAAGGAAACTCATAAATCAGAGTTTACTTTGAAAATATCCTTTCAATGGAGAGAAGTTCAAGTGGAAGAGATGCAGGTGACGGAGATGCCCATTGCCATTTTCACAGGAGGAAAATGCATTACAAGAAGGATTATTACAAGTTATTTAGTCAGAGGGTTGCCAATATAGTCAGCATCATTCATTTGGTAAATAATTGAAATTATCTTCTTATTTCAAGTTCTAACCATGTGGATTCTGGCTGGTATCTTAATTTGGAAAGTTCTTCTCACATTTGCTCCGAGATGGAGATGTAGTCTACTTACAAGTCTATAACATGTTGTTCCTTAAAAACAACTACTAATGAGAGTTGTGACGTAGTGGATAAGAAAACAATTAAGTTGGAGATGACAGATGAAAAGGGGTTTACATTTCAGAAGGTCATGAATGTTCCTCCATTGAAGTAGTACTTAATATCCTTGGAAACTATCGAAGCAAGGGCTATAGGTACGCAACTCAAGGTAGAGTTTCAACAAATTGGACAAGTCATCTTAAGGTGATGATGGGAAGGAACAGTGTTCGACACAACCTTTACAAGCTTACTTGGAACGCGAAAACTTTGCCAAGTGTTATAAAGTCCAACGTTCCGATAGCATCTAGTTTGAAGCCGGATCACTAAAGTGAGACCACAATATTTGAATATTGTCAAGAGGTGGAGGTTGCCTCGGGGTAGGTGGAGTTTGAATGGACGATGACATCTCCAAGTCGACACCTACTAGGGTATGTTTTTGAGAGATAAAGGGAAGAGTTTAGAAGCATAAATCACACAAGGCTGGAATTACTTCAAATGCAATCCAAGGTGGAGATTTAGGGTTTACATCTTTCATTCTAGTTACGAATTGTGTTGAAGAGGAAAGGACAAAGCGAGAAGAGGAAACATAGCAAAATTGGCGGCAAAAGAGATACTGTTTGGCTGCTTGTAGGGTGACATTTTACTATCAGTAGGGACAATAACCGCAATGCTCTATGTTTGCTTTTTCCAAGTTGCTGGCCCGCTAAGTGTGGCTGAGAGTTTTTTGGGCCGAACTCTATTAGGCTTGTTAGGTCATGTTTGTTCTCCAAGTTATTGTATGGCTCAAATCATATGTCTATCTTTTCAAACTCATTGGACAGTGAAGAATCAAGACTACTAATTAGGATATTCTAGATCTCTATAAATATTTTTTTTGCCTCAATGAGACGTAATACTTCATATTAGAGTTTGACATTGTAAATAGGTTATCTTCTAGTGAGGATTGAAAGAGAGATAGATAGTTATTGGTGAGAGAGTATCATAACCTTTTGTATCGTCTCTTGTTAAATAACATTCTCAAGTATTTCTCTCCCTGATTAAGTCTTCCAAATGGGGAAAAATCGTGAGTTTGGTGTGATGCACTTTTATTCTTAATTGTTCAATGTGATCAATTGACGCTTTTCGTTTACTTCCGTTATGCCGCAATACCTTATTTCCAACAATTGGGACTTGGAATTAGCTCTACTTTTTTTTTTGAGGTTAAAAGGTGGAATAAAGCCACCCTGTTTTATTAATAAGAGGTTAATAAAATAACCCCGACGTACCGGGAGAAAAACAAAAGTACAATGTAGGAAATAAAACATAATTCCCCAACAAACCCTGGGGGTGGGTCTAATCACTCATACATCAAACAACCAAAGTACAGTAGGTCAGTACAAAACACAAGGTAGCAGAGACTGCGGCTAATGAGATTCTGATGCGAATAGAGGGCACCAACTAGGGATGCTTTCAGATCGGATACGGATCGGATATTGGTTATACCAACATCCGTATCCGCATTTCAAATACGGATTCGGATACGGATACGGATATGACTCGGTAAAAAAAAACCATATCCGTATCCGCAAATTTCGGATACGGATGCGAATCGAATACGGTCTACCGGATAACGGATACGAATTCGGATATCAAACATATAGTTTTTGCTATATTTTATTTCCTTAACTAGTTCTTAGATATGTATATCACTGAATTACGAGTATCAATTTACATATATAATCTTTTCTTAGCTACTATGATTAATCTTTTAACATAAACTAGTTTTTATATATACCATATGATACTATAGATTGCAAACTTATCTTTTCAATTAGGAATAAGACAACAAAAAGGTATTTGGAATACAATCGAATCTCTTTGTTATGAGGTATTTGGAACAAAATTGGCAGCAAGCAAGCAAATGTAAGTATCATATAACAAAATCACCTGGAGGATAACTCATCTCTCTTTGTTTTGAGGAGATGAAGCCCTGCAATTGGATCTTCTTCAACATAATTTTCCAAAGAACTAGTTTCACCAACTTTGAAAGCAGCAAGAGCATCTCCATTCAAAGGATTAAGAATTTCGACCTGTACTTCATTAAAAGTAAAGCAACTTTCTATAAAATAGAAAAAAAGACTCTTGCACAAAGAAAATATGAATAATAAAGAACTCACCAGATTATTCTTCCGTGCCACAGCTACAAGCTACAAAATATAAATGAAAAAATAAATAAATTTTCAGCATTTATCAAACAAACGAGAAAGCAAATACTACATTTAGACACATCAGAGTAAATGAAGCTCATCAAAAATAAGTACAAAATTATGTTAATGATGATTTTCTCGTTTGCATAGAAAACAAAAGCAAACAGAAACCAAAGGCCATAGTAAAAAATAAATTAAAATTATAACTGCTGTGCAGTATGCTTCATCCAAGTGTGTGAAGCCAACCAGCACAACCTGAGAATGTACAGACCATGGTGTCCCATATGACACATGCATCACATGTGAAGATAGGTGTACACCTATCGGTTTATTGTACACTTTAAACAGACATGTTACTATCTTATTTAGTCATCGTTTTATCCTTAACCTCGTGATTTTTGTAACCCTTTTTTTGTGTGCATTGTGGTGCAATGTCTTCGTGGTGCAAATCCTCGATGCAAACTTCCGATTAGATAACTAAAAGTCTAAAATTAATGTCATTATCCCAACTCCCAAGTACTCATGTAGCAAATCCTCGCTGCAAACTTCTGATTAGATAACTAAAAGTCTAAAAATAATGTCATTATCACAACTCCCAAGTACTCATGTAAGGATTAACGTCGACAACTAAACTTGCATTTCTTAGACTATCTTCATTTCTTAGACTATCTTCATAAACTATAACAACTCGATCAAGAAAATCTCAATATGCATCCAAACAACTTCAAACAATTTAGTAAATGCAGAAAAACTACAGATTGGCAAGAGAACAGACCGGTCGACTATCGTGATCGGCAAAGGAAGATCCAACAACCGCGCGCGAAGCATCAAGTGGGCCCCACGTATCTGCAACCTTAGGAATTGAAGACTTCCCACGAGCTTCGACCACTTCAAAAATCATAGCAAAATAAATTTAAAATTTTATTTAAAAATAGCTTCTTCTTGATGTTCTACCGCAATCAAAATTTGTAACAAAAAAAAACAAGAAAAATTACTTTAAATCGGGTTACCTTTGACGAGGTCGAGAATGTCGGTGGCCAGGGCTCTGGGGGGCGGGCAACCAGGCAACTCGACGGCGCTCGTTCTCGGCATCTTCTTCTTATTCCTTCTTCTTCCTTCTTCTACCTTTTTGTTGTTTTGGGGGTTTTGAAGAGAAGGTAGGGATTAGATTCCAAATACAATTTTTTTGTTGTTGCCTTCAAAAGTGGCTCCACCTTTGTAGAGCTCTTAGGTTTTGAATCGACGGGAGAGGTAGAGAGGTGAAGAGAGTCGACGATGGGGGGATTTCAACGAGGAGGAGTTGAAGCGGTCAAACTAAAGCTAGGGTTTCGGCGAGCAGCGAATGGTGCAAAGTTGAGGAAGAGGAACGTGGAGGAGTTAAGAGAGATCGATTGATTCGATTATTAGGGGGAGTCGATTCTTCAGTGGCGATCGAACAAAAAATCAATTTGGGGTTTAGGGTTAGAAGAGAGAGTGAGCGGGGAATAAGGAAGTGGAGCGGGACTGCGAACGAGGAAGAAAGAGGAAGGGGGAGAGGAAATGACGAACCTGCCCTCTAGTGTGTACTCTTTGCTCCCTGTTACCTGTATGTGTGTATATATGTATTTGCGGATATCCGTATCCGAATCCGCTTTTTTAAAGGATATCCGTATCCGTATCCGCATCTGAATTTTTTTGGATTTGGATATCCGAATCCGTATCTGTATCCGCCCGGATATTAATTTTTCATATCCGTATCCGCAAAAAATTCGAATTCGGATACGGATCGGATCGGATATATCCTTATCCGAGAGCATCCCTAGCGCCAACCCCTCAGTCCAGTGTCGGCCCAAACTCTACCTCCTCATCATCAAAATCCTCTACCTGAAAGACTCTGGCTATCCTCCCTGTCGCTCCTGTGGCCGCAGCTGTAACCCAAAAAGAAATAAGATGCATGATATGAGAAAGGTTACCAGAAATACTATTACATGAAGCACGAAAATAAAAATTATTTCTGTCTAGCCATAACACCCATGTAGTTTCCGCAATGGCAATGTACCACGCATCCTTCATTTCTTGGCGAATCGAGGCAAATTTGGGGCCAATCCATAAATCCTCATATTCGCTGGGATAGTCACTTGTTTCTAAGGCTCATAGTACCTCCACCATAGTTGTCTTACTCCTTGGGCAGTGAATAAAAAGGTGATTCAAATTTTCCGCATGCATGTTGCAGAATCCACAGTTGGTCGCAATCTGGGGTTGTCTTTTGACAAGGTTCTCTCTGGTGAGGATTGCATTATTGAGCACTAGCCAGAGGAATACTCTGACTTTAAGGGGGGTTTTCGCCTTCCATAACACCTGTGCCCAGCTAGGTCTGCATCCTCGATTGTGAATTCGATGATACAGAGATCTGACCGTGAAAGCTCCTTTGGTCTTGAGTCCCCAGCGCATCTGATCTGGGCCTTGATAGCACATCGCACCGGTCCGTGTGATGTGTGCTTGCAAGTCATGCAGATACTGATGTAGTTCTGGGGTAAGCGTTCCTCGGAACGACGGCCTCCAATTTCCCCTCTTCCAAGTCTCGGCCACAAAAATATTCGGTCGATTCGTTTTCTCATACAGCTCTGGGAAAGTTTCCTTAAGGGTATGAGAACCACACCATTTGTCCCACCAGAATCTGGTGGACCGTCCATTACTGATAGTCGACGTAACTGCTGAATTGAACGGTCCGCTTGCCTTGGCAATTCCTTTCTAGAATCGCGAAACTTTAGACCCTACTCGGAAGCCTAAACTTCTTGTACCTTTTCCCTGGAGGTATGGTTGAATGAAATCCTGCCATCCTTCCCCGCTGTGGTGAAATACCTTCCACCACCATTTCCCCAAGAGAGCAAGGTTCATATCTCTAAGGTCGATGATGCTTAGCCCTCCATGCTTCTTCTTCATGCAAGCAATACTCCATTTGATCAGGTGGTAACCTCCCCTATTCGAATCTGCCCCTTTCCAAAGGAATCTTTTTTGGATTCGGTCAATCCTTTGGATCACCCATTTAGGAAGCTCAAAAAACGATATGTAATAAATGGGCAGATTCGACAATATTGAGTTGATGAGTACCACTTTGCCCCTGAGAGAAAGCAATTTTTCTTTCCAACCAGACAGTCTGTCCTCTACCCTGTCTATGATAGGCAGCCAGTCCGACTTAGTGAGTTTCCCTGGCCTGAGTGGGAGCCCTAGGTATTTGATTGGGAACCCATCCGTCATACAGTTTAGTATGGTGGCTTGTTCCCGTGTTTCGACATCGGATAGTGTAATTGGAATCAGAGCGCTCTTGTAGAAATTTATCCTGAGGCCTGACCAGGCTTCAAAATAGTAGAGGGCCCCTTTAAAGCAGACTGTTTCTGACCTGGTCCCATTACCAAAAAGTAGGGTGTCATCTGCGTACTGAAGAATCGTGCACTCTTGATTAGACGCGCTACTGGCCACTGGCGTTATCCAACCTTTTCTTCGGCAGTTCTCCAGCATACCCCTCAGCACATGTGCTACGATAGTAAATAGAAGTGGTGATAGCGGATCCCCTTGCCGGAGTCCTTTCTTGCAAGGGAACGGCGGCCCCGATCGCCCATTTACCGAGATTGCTGTTTTGCTAGTATGCAAACACAGTCTGATCCATCTTATCCATTTATTCCTGAATCCCCTTCTTCTGAGAGCTTCCAGCAGGCACTCCCAATCGACGGAGTCATAACCTTTCTCAAAGTCCAGTTTTAGGAGGAAGTTCTTAGAGTTGCTAGTATGGCAGCGGTGGATAACTTGTTCAGCGGTGGCCACGCAGTCTAGAATACATCTGTCCTTGATGAAACCCGTCTGAGTTTTGCTGATTAAGCTATCCATTATACAGCCAAGGTGGATGGCCAGGACCTTTGTGATTATCTTAACCGAGTAGTTTATGAGGCTAATCGGTCTAAAATCCCCCACTCTCGTAGACTCCTCCCGTTTGGGTATCAGGACGACTTCCGCAAAGTTGAACATGTCCAATCTGAGATTGTTGTTAAAAATTTCTTCCATCAACGCCATAAAGTCCCCTTTAATTTCTTCCCAGAACACTTGGAAGAACGTCATTGGAATGCCGTTTGGCCCAGGCGACTTGTCAGCTCCCATTTGATTGATGGCCTTTTTTACTTCCTCTTCCGAGAAAGGAGCTTCCAAGGTGGATAATGTTTACGCTGATTCGTTCTGGTATGTCTGCCAGTAATCATCCCTAAGTAGGATCCAGAAATCATTCTTCTTCCCAAAGAGGTCCTTGTAGTAAGCTTGAAAGGTTGTGGAAATCACATTTCCGTCTTGTGCTGTCTCCGTGTTCGTCTGTATTGATAGAATTAGGTTGGACCTGCATCTTGCGCTTGCCACTCGGTGGAAGTAGGCCGTATTCGCGTCTCCTTCTTTGAGCCACGAAATCCTTGATCTTTATTGGCATTTGATTTCTTCCGACTTATAGAGATTGGCAATATTCTCTCGGAGCTCGAGTAGTCTGTTTCTTTCCTCTTGTGACAGGACTCTCGTTTCATCCAACCTTTCTAGTTCATCAATTCCTTCCAAAAAGGAATCTTTTACACGCCAGATGGCCGAGAATCTAGACCAATTCCTTTTACACAGTCGCTTCCTTAATCTGCAGATTTTTTCACACCATCGGGCTGTAGCGTCCGTACCAGCAGTTGGGAGTGCCCAGTTTTCCATCACCATGTGGTGAAATCCCTGAATTTCTAGCCAGGCCTTCTCAAATCTGAATTTCCTAGGCCTTTGAGCTTCATGTACCCCAGTATCAAGTAGAATCGAATATGATCTGACGTAGGTCTAGGAATCGATCTAGCTGTTACTAATGGGAACTTAGCCATCCAATCCATCGATACTAATATCCTATCCAATTTGGCCATGATCGGAGCAGCCTGCATGTTAGACCATGTAAATAGTCTATCATTAATTGGGATATCTATCAGCTCTAGTTCCGTGATCACCCTATTGAACTCTTCTCTGTGCCTGTCGCTGGAACCTCTTCCCTTGTGCTCGAAAACAAATCTGGTAATATTGAAGTCCCCCCAACAATCCAGGCTCCCGGCCATCGGAGTCGAATACTGACCAGCTCTTGCCAGAAGGCATCACGCTCTGTAGCCACATGCGGTCCATAAACGATAGTGATTGTCTGCATCCAATTATCAGATCGTCGTTTCAGTCTGATAGTCAGGGAGAACGTTCCACAGTAAACCTCGGTACAAGTGAGCATATCCGGGTTGAACCCAATAGCAATTCCCCCCGAGGCTCCCGTGGACGGGTGTAGCACCCATTCCTTGATTCTGTTCCCCCCTATCCTTTTGAGTTTGGCCCCGTGCACAAGTTTGGTCTCCTGTAACCCTACCACTTCCGTCTTGGACTTGTTAATGACGTCCCTAACCATATCTCTTTTTCCTCTATCCCCCAGCCCCCTGACATTCCAGAACAGTGTATTCATTGGGGGACCGTGTCTGGGTTGACCGTGGGTGTGGGTGTGGGACAGGTTTCATTTTCAGAGACCTCTATCAACCCAGAGCTGGATCCTAGTTCTTTCTGATAACTAGACTTAGCCCTTTCAGTTTCCCAACCCCTAATTTTATTGAGAAGTAAAGCATTGCGTTCTGTGTCACACACTTTCAAACCACAGGTTTTAGCTAGGAAAAAAACTTCAGAGTCTGACATGAAATTTAAGACAGTAGCTAAAAAAATGCTCGTACCTCCGTCGTCGAATTTAGCAGCTTTGGCTGCCACTGCTACCTCAAGATAGTCATCCAAGGACTCTACATGAGCCCTCTTAGGCGACCGCTGCACCCTTAACCCAAGCATCCTGCGAGACGATCCAGTACTGTCTCCGGTGCTGACTCTGGAAGTGTGGACAAAACCATCTCTGGCGAGATCTCCCTTTGTGTATCAGCAATAAACTCTAAATCCTCTGACTCCTCGTCTGTAAATGAGAATTCTCCATCCAGGTTTAAGCGCCCTTCCAGGTCCTCATCACTATCTACATGCTGATTTTCCATTTGTAGAGTAGACTCTCTCCTTATGGACTCCGCATTGAGCCCACAAATTGCCGATGACTCTTCAAGAATAGTGGTGCTTCCTGTGGCAGACCCCTCGATGGGCCCACTACCCGTCTGATTGTTCAAAATTATATTGTTACTTGTCGCGGGGGCTAAAATAAGCGTCTTGGGCCCCTCTTTAGGTCCATTAATGCCTATAATACTCTCACAAACCAACCCACCCGCATAAGAAGTATCCGCGTCGCTTCTATCTTTTCCTCCGCAGTGCATTATACCGCTACTCGAGATTCGAGAAAACACCCCTGTAAACGTTGGCGGTACTCTCACCCCCCATCCCACCTGGCACCTTCGGATTGGTTGGCACAACGGCTGCAGTAGACAGCGTGGGAAATGATGTTAAAGGCGGTGTGACCAAAGCTTTGAGCGCCAAACCACAGTCTTCTTTCTCCTTAAGCTTCAAAGTAGATGGGCTTTCTCCTTCTTCGTTGGCTTCTTTACCATTTTTGGGTTTCCTTAAATCTTGAGCGCCAGAGGCCCCTTTCTTCTCACTCTCCTTTGAGCTTTCATCTCTGTGAGCCGCAGCACTTTGCTCGTCGCTTTCCCCAAAATGGTATCTGAATCCTGTCGCCCTTGCTCCAAAGAAGCCACCTTTTCCCCTTCTGGTGCGTTCCAAACCTTTTCTACCCACTCTCTGGTGGATGGAGCTTTCTCGCTTGGCTTCTTCCCCAAGCTGGCACTGTCCCTCACCAGCTCTTGTCCCGAAGCATGCATGTTGTTACGGAGTTGGTATTTGCCATTTTGAGGGCCTGCATGCCCTGTCCCCCTTCTCTGCTCCACAGCATGTCCCTCCTCAGCTGCAAGCAGCGTTTGACCACTTTACAGCGTTCGTTGCCGTTTTGAGCTATCTGCTGCTTTCCCTTTTTCTGATTTACCCCTGATACTGTGAAGTTTACCAAATCTGGGTTTGGGTCATCTTGGCCGTTGGATCCTTTGGTCTAGCTTTGGAGTCGACCACCGGCGTCCCGCCCTGATCCATGCTTCTCTGATCCCTCCGCTGTGGGCTCCCGGTGAGCTTCCATCTCCCTCGCCGCCTTGATCACCTCTCGATGGGCCCTCTCCACTTCGTGGGTCCCGTCTATGGTGAGCTCCCATGTTGGTGACGCAACTTGCTTGTAGCTACGACCATCTCTGAGAGAGGATGGAGGCAATGGGGACGTGATGGAGGTTTGTTCTGTCTCCCAATCTGCACATTTGTCGAGGAAAAAATGGATGAGATAGGACTCCTCATAGGAAAACACTTTTGCAAATCTCAGCATTAAGGCGATGTCCCTACTTCTGATCAGTATCCTCGCCGATACTATCTCCGATCGGCGAACGGTCTTCTCGTCGACTTCTTCCACTGTGCCGAAATCGGAGACCATCTTTTGCAAAGCCTCCTTTTTCCAAAAATGTAATGGTACGTTATGAATCCATACCCAGTATCTATCCCCCTGAGGTCGCTCGGCACCAAAGCTCGGTGACCAAGCTTTAAAGTCCATCTTGAAATGCCCAAAATCCACTATTGCCATTCCGGTGACCTCTAACATCTTTTGCGGCGAAGGGAATGAAACCAAAAACTGAAGGGGACACATTCTCTTGACAACCCAGTCACGGTGCGCCTTCATTGGCCATCTCGCGTTCAAAGCTTGGAGAACATGGGCCTCCGATGGTCTTCTTGTTGTCACTCGTGCCACTGCGCACCATTGACTAAGCCATTTTTCTTCATTTTTTATTGTGGCGAGGCTGTTTGCAAGTTTGATCATCGCTGGGTTGTCAGGTGACCTACCCCTATACACTCACCGCTCTTTGTCATTATTGGAAGTGACGACATTTGTGCAGTTGTAAGACATATGACCCCACATCATATACCTAAGGCATCAGACTTCTTTGGTGCACTCCGTCCGGTAGTGTCCAACTCCCCGCAGTTGAAGTACGACACTGGTTTGTGCTTTCCCTTTCTCTGGTGTTTTTTTGTTTTCCTGTGGTGTTGGCGGTAGGGAATTGGATTTTCTTTTTCCTTTGTGAATAACTTCCTGCCAATCCTCTGCCTCTTCCCTAATCGGAGGAAGTCCCTCACCCTCTTTAGGTCCATCGTTTGGACCCCTTCTTTGGGCCCATACAATGCTGGACCTTGGGGGGTCATGGACCAACTCCCTTGGCGGTAGTTGGTGGGGGTTGCGACATGGGGGGAGGCAAGAGGTTGGTATTGGTGGTGCTTGTTGGGTTCCGTTGGGGGTGTGGAAGCATTTGGAGGTAGGTGGTGGTGCATGGGTGCTATTGGATTTGGTGGGGTGATTGAGCTTACTTGCTCTCTGTGATGGTAGGGATGATGGTTAGTATCACTGTGGTGTTTTCTTGCCTCTCTGGGAAGGTGAGGGTTGTGAGTTGTATTACGGTAGCTTCTTTCTCTTGCATAATTGTCCCTGTGGTTGTCCCTGTGATGCACTTCTGTGCTGTACCGCCGGTCATGTGTCTGTTGTTGAGCGTGACGCCGGCCCACTTGGGGGGGGGGGGGGGGTTCTTTTACGCCGATACTGGCTTGTAGGAGGACCGCCTCTATGGGCCCGTCCTCTCAGCTGCAGCTCTTCCGTAGGGCGATGATGAACTGAGCCTCTCCCCTCGAGCCGAGGATGTGCATTTCGATGTGCCCGTTGAGGGGAGAGAGCGACTCTGAGCCCAGAGGGTTCACCCTCAATATGGTAAGGCTGTAGGTTAGATTTTTTGGGTTTGGGCTTGGGACAGGAGTTTGAGGTGAGGATGTTGGAGGGTCAGGTCTGTTAGGGGGTGGAGGAAGAGTATCGGGGGGGGGGGGGGGGGGTTGGTGTTGGGGTGGAAGGAGTGTGGCGGACCCTCTCGTTGGGTCCGCACCCACTCAGTTCCAATTCCGACAACATACGGAAATGAAGTCAGAGGTCCGAGATTAGTTAGGGAAGTAGCAGCCAGTCGACTTCGTAGCCGGAGCGATCAAGCAAGACGATTCTTGAAGAAGGGTTAAACTGTAGGGAAAAGAGGGTTCTTGACGATAGGTTCAAAGGTGAAGGAAAGAGGAGGGGTTGAAGAAGAGGGGAACACGACAGTTTGAGGCATTTGTTGGTCTTTGACTACACATTGTTGAGTTGGAAGGATGAATTAGGTCTACTTAGAAGTGAACTATAATAGTTTATGGGCAGCCCTGATGACCTGACGTGTCTTCTCCCCTCCTAAAAAATCGCATTCTTTACCTATCCTCCTACAACTTCTCCAAATTAAGTAGAGACTAGAGAGATATATTTGGTTGGTTTTTGGTTATAAAAATTCAATTTAGGAAAATGGGAGAGATCATAGGAGAATCTGATAGGAATACAACTTTTGGGAATACAGAAGAACACATTTTATTTATGAGAACTAGTAGTGAACACTGATGATTCACTTATCAATAAACCTAATCTCAAAAGCCATATTTGAATGCATCCCAAATCCATTAGATATGATTTTAAAAATGGATATTTTTCTTTCGTTGATCAGAGTTTTTTCTATGAAAAATACAAATCAAAGTTTGGAGAAAGGGAATGGGCCCTCGACCCGCAACAGATAAAGGAGGTGTTATTCAATCACATAGATTGGGCTCCTAGAATATGACGACCTTGTGACAATCTATTTCATTGTATCGAAAGGCCCACCGAATTGGAATTTTCCTATTTGGCTGGATCATTTCAGGACAAGCGGATCATTTATCATAAAGAATGGAACCATGCAGTACCAGACACGAGATAGATCTTCCATAAAATAAAGCTTTTTTCAAATAAACCAATTCATTTGGGACCCTGTAGATCCATTCTTTTTCCTATTCAAAGATCCACCCTTTGTATCTATGTTTTCACGTGGAGAATTCTTTGCAGATGAAAAAATGTCAAAGGGGCTTATTACTTCCAAAATACAGTTTTCGACAAATTAGGACCGTTATTAGACCATGTGTTTCATTCACCAAATACATCATTATTGATATACATGGCACAACCCAATCCAATCATCTTCATGTTTATAATTGAATTGATCCACTTCTTTTTTTTGAATATTATAATCTAAATACTAAGAAAAAAAATCTACTTGACAATAATATATGTTGTATATGTAAATCTTAGATATGAAAACAAACATTATTCATCCATGAAAAATATATAAAACAAAAATAGGCACTATAACTATAAATAACAACTAATTATAATATAATAGCTATAATATAACTATATTATAAAATATAAATCTATAAAATATAAAATAAATTGAATTATAATTCGATTTGAAATAAAAAAATTAAATATGTTTTTTTTTTGAATTGGTTGAACTTTAAAATTTACTCATTAAACATTAAATTTGTAAACAATTGAATTTGATTCGGTAGGCTGGCACCAACTAAATCGAGTGCGATTTCCCACTAATTTCTTATTGAATTAACCGGTCAACTTTCTATCAGATATTTATTTTCGATTCAATTATGTTCTACGTACTATTTCAATCTCCATTAAAAATTTCAACATATTTTACTTTAATTATTACGAAAATCAATCATACTACTTCTGGTCCTGTGGCTTCCACACTTGAAGGAAAAAATCTGAGGCATATCGCTCAAATTATTGGCCTAGTACTGGATGTTGTTTTTCCGCTAGGCAAGATGCCTAATATTTATAACGCTTTGGTAGTTAAAAGCCGAGATATTGCCAGCCAGCAAATTAATATGACTTGTGAGGTAAACAATTATTAAGAAATAACCGAGTTAGAGTTGTAGCTATGAGTGCTACAGATGGTCTGACGAGAATAATGAGAGTGATTGACACAGGAGCTCCTCTAAGTATTCCAGTCGACGAAGTTACTCTCGTCGAGATATTTGGTAGTTAAAAGCCGAGATATTGCCAGCCAGCAAATTAATATGACTTGTGAGGTAAACAATTATTAAGAAATATCCGAGTTAGAGTTTGTAGCTATGAGTGCTACAGATGGTCTGACGAGAAGAATGAGAGTGATTGACACAGGAGCTCCTCTAAGTGTTCCAGTCGACGAAGTTACTCTCAAATGAATTTTCAATGTTCTATTCACTTGTCCTTATATTCTTTCTATCTTTCTAATAACTAAAAAAATTAGAAGTTTTTTATGAAAGATAATGAAAGAGTTTATTATAAGTTTAAGTTTGCGATTGTAATTAGACTAATTCAATCCAATAATTAGGGATTCCTTTACCTCAAAAAACAATTAGGGATTCCGAGTAAAAGAAAAAAATATGTAAGTATGTATCCGTTATAATGGATCCGGTACCTTCTTAAATTGAGTATGGATCATAGATCCTTTTCTTATTGGATCCAAATAGAGGTAGGTCCTTGAGGTTTCGAACCTGACAATCCAAAATCTCAATATGTATGTATGCACATTTCAATCAATGAAAATTTTAATCTTTCTCTCTCCGCCCTCTCTCTCCCCTCTCTTCAAAAGCTGCTATTATTATTACTTCAATAAATTTTTTATAAATATTAAATTGTATTAGAAATTATGATGTGGATAGTGATTCTATACAAATCTTATTCTATTTTTATCCATAATTATAAAATTTAAATGTATATGTACCGACTTTATCCGTACTCATTTAAATTGGTATTCATTTTACTAGTATAATGCACGTGCGATGCACGTCTATAAAAATGTGTAGGATTTTAAGAAAGATGCAGCTCACCGAAGAGGTTGCATGCATGCAGATACGCATGCACAATTTATACATTTTGATATTTGCATGCATGTGTTACACTTACTGGCTTTGATAGAAGGAAACTTTCTTATGAATAAATTGTGCATTCAAATACATGCAAATCTATACTATTAATTATTTTTCAAAATCTATGCAGACAGGCATGCAAATCTATGCATGTTAATTATTTTCATAATACATGCAAATTACATTTCTGACATCCGATATTAATCCTATATTTTTTTTTTTGGCCTTTTATGTTTATGACGGCATGATAGTAAAAAGCCACCAAAATGGGGCTTTGCTTAATAATGGTATAAATATTTGTATCAGTTTCTTTTTCTTCCAAAAATGGTACAATGTTTTTTAATCAGTAAAGTTCAAATTTGTATTAGGGCTATAAATATGGGAAAAGGGGTATGAGCAACTTGCTCATTTAGTAAATAAGCAATTGATGATGTGTCATGCATGTGATTGGAAAAATCTTAAAAGGGTTAGTTGTCCAATGTATCACATGCATGCCACATAATCAATTGCCCATTTATTAAATGAGCAAGTTGCTCATATCCCTTTTACCCTGTACATATATATATATATAGGGAAAGCTTCGATTGTGCACTACCTCCAGTGCACACGGCGTGACCTTCGGGCATTCATATCAACGATCCGAACCGTTCACATTGATCTACACATCTAAATTAGTCTAAATATGTAAAATCAAATTATTTGAGATTCATTTACCCATCCATTGAAGTGTTACAAAATTGTGTGGTTGAAAATCATTGTTTTTTATAGTCACATGATGGATGGGTAAATGAATTTCAAATGGTTTGATTTTACATATTTAGACTAATTTAGATGTGTAGATCAATGTGAACGATTCGGACCGTTGATATGAATGCCCGAAGGCCTAGTGCACATGTCGTGTGCACTAGAGGAGTGCACAATCGAAGCTTTCCCTATATATATATATATATATATATATATATATATATATATATATATATATATATATATATATATATATATATATAATAAAACACAAAGAAAGCTATCAAGTGGCTCTCATTCAATTCCCCCAAAACAACTCATTTATTTATTTAATTATATATATATATATATATATATATATATATATATATATATATATATATATATATATATATATATAACACAAAGAAAGCTATCAAGTGGCTCTCCTTCAATCCCCCCAAAACCAAAGCCCCAGATCTGACCTTTCAAAACACATCCCCCATTCCCACAAAAATTTTCTCCAAAACTCAAATTCAAATTCTCTCCCCCCAAACAACTCATTTATTTATTTTATTCTCTCTCTCTCTCTCTCTCTCTCTCTCTCTCTTTCTCTCTCTCTCTCTCTCTCTCTCTCTCTCTCTCTATATATATATATATATATATATATATATATATATGAAAACATGGACTTTTATACCTCAATTTATAATTATTTTTCACCATATACTAGTGGAAACATGGACTTTTATTTTCAACTAATTATAGTCATACTATTCGAACTCCAGCTACATAATTGTTGATTTACTGTTTACAAGGCTTTTCTGTATCGTTCTGAAGACGTGCCGTAGGCATGTGGCCACAGGCAAATCTAGTATATATATATATATGATGCGGTTTGTTTCTGGGGTGTGGCTGCAACATGTGTGAGTTCTTGTTGTTTGTATAGTGGAAGTTCTGGTACTGGCCGTGGCCCGACCCTCGGATGAGGGACCAACTTGGGAGTAGCAAGAGTGAGGTGGGGACCGGGTGCTCGGCTCGGATCCAGCAGCTCGACTCAAATCTGTGAGCTCTTCTCGGTCCTGGATACCTGCACACTGCCTAGAAATACCGGGAGAAGTTTTAGTGACAGGCTCTCCGACGATCTAGTCAGTCACTAGAAAAGCAACAGTAGCTAGGATTCAGGGGGAGAAAGTTTGATTACCTTTCATAGTGAGGAGGGGGTCTGGAATTTATAAGCAGGAGAAACGGGTCTGAGACCCTGCTGGGCCGGGTCGGCCCCGTTTGTTCGTGGACCTGATGTGGCAGAAGACCATATGGCTTCTAGGTTGACCTGATGATCAGAAAAGAGCAGGATTTGAGGAGATTTAACGGGCCAGGAGGGGCCACGTCATCTAACCCATATCAGGAGCCCCCCACTCATGGAGGGCTGGATAATCTAGCCGTGGAGGAGTGATTTGTCTCTATAGGAAAAGCGAAGCGGTGTGTACGGCGAAAATGCGGTTTGTATCTTCCTGGAGGGGCCAGCAGGGTAGGATGAAGGGGATCCCTTTAAAGACATGAGGGGCGTCGAGAGCCGAGAATAGAGGGTCATGAGCCGAGCTTCGAGCGTCGAATGTTGAGCGACGAGCTCCTATACGCTCGGATGCCAGGATCTGTTGCCGAGTCGTCGACCGCCGAGCGCCGAGCCTTCATGAGCTCGGGTGACGAGGCTTGCTGTCGGATGCTGAGTCCAGAAGTTCATCTATGGGAGCCAAGCATGGCTCGGAATTACCGCCGACCGCTGAGCCCCAAAACTTGTTGGAAAAACTCTGGGTGCGAGGTCACTGCCGAGCGCCGAGCCCCCATGTTTTTTTGGAAAAGCCATGGGGAGGCTCGAAATTGCTACCGACCATCGAGCCCCCTTACTTATTGGAAAAGTTTGGGGGTGGCTCGAGGTCACTGCCGAGCGCCGAGCCCCTATGCTTGTTGAAAAAGCCATTGGGGGGGGGGGGAGGGGCTCAGAATTGTTACCGACCGTCGAGCCTCCATACTTGTTAGAAAAGTTTGGGGATGGCTTGAGGTCACTGGTGAGCGCCGAGCCCCCATGCTTGTTGGAAAAGCCACGGGAAGGCTCGGAATTGCTACCAACCGTTGAGCCCTCATACTTGTTGGAAAAGTTAAGGGGTGGCTCGAGGTCACTGCCGAGTGCCGAGCCTCATGCTTGTTGGAAGAGCCATGGGGAGGCTCGAAATTGCTTCCAACTGTCGAGCCCCCATACTTGTTGGAAAAGTTATGGGGTGGCTCGAGGTCACTGCCGAGCGCCGAGCCCCCATGCTTGTTGGAAAAGCCATGGGGAGGCTCGGAATTGCTACCAACCATCGAGCCCCCATACTTGTTGGAAAAGTTAGGAGGTGGCTCGAGGTCTTTGTCGAGCGCCGAGCCCCCATGCTTGTTGGAAAAGCCATGGGAGGCTCGGAATTACTACTGACCGTCGAGCCCTCATACTAATTGATAAAGTTAGGGGGTGGCCCGAGGTCTCTGCCGAGCGCGGAGCCCTATGCTTGTTGAAAAAGCCAGGGGGAGGGGGGGCTCGGAATTGCTACCGACCGTCGAGCCCCCATACTTGTTGGAAAAGTTAGAGGGTGGTTCGAGGTCACTGCCGAGCGCCGAGCCTCCATGCTTGTTGGAAAAGCCATGGGGAGGCTCGGAATGCTACCGACCGTCATGCCCCCATACTTGTTGAAAAAGTTAGGGGGTGGCTCGAGGGCACTGCCGAGTGCCGAGCCCTCATGCTTGTTGGAAAAGCAATGGGGAGGCCCGGAATTGCTAACGATCGTCGAACCCCCATACTTGTTGGAAAAGCTTTGGTATGGCTCGAGGTCACAACCGAGATCCGAGCTCCAAAATTTATTGGAAAAGCTTTAGTATGGCTTGAGGTCACAAACGAGCTCCATGCCCCAAAACTTGTTAGAAAAGCTTTGGAGTGGCTCAGATTTACTACCGAGCGACGAGCCTCCTCAATTGCTTGTGAGAAGCTATGGGATGGCTCGAGGTTATAACCGAGCTCCGAGCCCCAAGACTTGTTGGAAAATCATTGGTATAGCTCGAGGTCACAACAGAGCTCCGAGCCCCAAGACTTGTTGGAAAAGCTTGGGTATGGCTCGAGGTCACAACCGAGCGACGGGCCCCCATACTTGGCGTAGAAAGCTTTGTGTTGGCTCGAAGTTAGAACCGAGCTCCGAGCCCCAAGACTTGTTGGAAAAGCTTTGGTATGGCTCGAGGTCACAACCGAACTCCGAGCCCCAAAACTCGTTGAAAAAGCTTTGGTATGGCTCGAGGTCACAACCGAGCTCCGAGCCCCAAAACTTGTTGGAAAAGCTTTGGAGTGGCTCAGATTTACTACCGAGCAACGAGCCTCCTCATTTGCTTGGGAGAAGCTATAGGATGGCTCGAGGTTATAACCGAGCTCTGAGCCCCAAGACTTGTTGGAAAAGCTTTGGTATGGCTCGAGGTTACAACTGAGCTCCGAGCCCCCATGCTTGTTGGAAAAGCCTTGGTATGGCTTAAGGTCACAAACGAGCTACGAGCCTCTATACTTGGCGTAGAAATCTCTGGGATGACTCGAAGTCACAACCGAGCGATGAGTCCCCATACTCGACGTAGAAAGCTCTGGGATGGCTCGAAGTTACAACCGAGTTCTGAGCCCCAAGACTTATTGAAAAAGATTTGGTGTGGCTCGAGTTCATAACCGAACTCCGAGCCCTAAAACTTGTTGGAAAATCTTTGTTATGGCTCGAGGTCACAACCAAGCTCCGAGCCCCAAAACTTGTTGAAAAAGCTTTGGAGTGGCTCGGATTTACTACCGAACGACGAGCCTCCTTATTTGCTTGTGAGAAGCTATGGGATGGCTTGGGGTTATAATCAAGCTCCGAGCTCCAAGACTTGTTGGAAAAGCTTTGGTATGGCTCGAGGTCACAACCGAGCTCCGAGCCTCAAGATTTGTTGGAAAAGCTTGGGTATGGCTCAAGGTCACAACCGAGCGACGAGCCCCAATACTTGGCGTAGAAAGCTCTAGGATGGCTCGAAGTTACAACCGAGCTCTGAGCCCCAAGACTTGTTGGAAAAGCTTTGGTATGGCTCGAGGTCATAATCGAGCTCCGAGCCCCAAAACTTATTGGAAAAGCTTTGGTATGGCTCGAGGTCACAACCGAGCTCCGAACCCCAAAACTTGTTCGAAACGCTTTGGAGTGGCTCGGATTTACTACCGAGCGACGAGCCTCCTCATTTGCTTGTGAGAAGCTAAGGGATGGCTCGAGGTTATAACCGAGTTCCGAGCCCCAAGACTTTTTGGAAAATTTTTGGTATGGCTCGAGGTTACAATGGTGCTCTGAGCCCCCATGCTCGTTGGAAAAGCCTTGGTATGGCTCGAAGTCACGACCGAGCCAAGGAGCACTTCCTGCAACTCTATCCGGAGGCCAAGATCGACCACCTCCACTATGGGTGGGCGCCTCCCGTACATCCATTGACCCCCGGCGGTGAGGGAGATGATGCGCCGAAGGACCCTCGTCTGGAGGAGGAGGCAGGGGTAGAACCGGATGCCGAAGAGGTGTCGATCCCCTCTAAAAAGTAGTGTAGGATTTTTACTTTCCTTTTGATTTGTATTTGCCTAGTGCGGACTGGCCACCGCTTTTTGTAACACAATTTTTGAATTTATAAAAGAAAACTTTTGGCCAACCCTCTGTGACTTGTTGTTTTTAGCAAGATTTTTTATTGAATCATTGTTTCTCCCTTATTTTGCTAGATGATCGAGACAACCGGGGCCGACCTCAGTTCTGCCAAGGTCCGGCGACTTCGAAATAAGCTAGAGTCCAAGGAGAGTGTGTTGATTCACAATCATAAGTAGGCTCATGATCGAGAATCCGCGGTAGGCTATTTTATGAACAAGTCTAAGGAGCTCAGCTTAGAGGTGGCTCGTCTGAAGAAGGCCCTAGCCGACCGCAATTTTGGGAGTGCCGAGACGAACTGGGCTTTATCTGATGCTTCCACCAGGCGTCAGACCTCGAAATCCGTTCTTCGCGAGGTCGTTTGTAACGCCCCATTTTTTTTTAAAATCCAAACTCAATTCTTTCAATTTCTATGTTACTTTAAACATAAACTAAGAAAGTTATATTTCAGGAAAAATTTTGGCAGAGTCTCTCCTGTAATTTCTGCCCCGAAACACAATTGGCTTACGGAATTCTGCTCAAAATTTCGTAGCTCACAACACAGACAATATTATCAAGGGCTCCCCAGGCCAAAATGAGCAGATACACACAGGCAATATAATATAATGCTCTTGTAACGCCCCGCCCCAATGCTCAGACAAATTATAAATACTATGTAGTTCCACTGCCCACCACAGGCTGCCTCTCAAAAGGTGGTTAACCGAATTGGTGACTCTTGATCCTCGGCAATAGTATTTATACTCTGATTATCCTCGCAAATTCCCGATATGGGACTAAATTTCTCAAGATCTCTCACAAATCTCACGGACCAGTCGACTACTGGCAGTACCAGTCGACTGTCCTCTATCAGTCAACTGCTGGCAGTACCAGTCGACTGATCTGGGGTATTACATACACCCCCCCTTAGGAATCAGCGTCCTCGCTGAGCACAGGGCACACCTCAGTGTAGGACCGTCCTTTCTAGCCGATGTAGTATAGTCCCTTAGATCGGAGATCAGTCAATCCCAACACCGCAGATTCCCGGATACCCAACACCGGTTCGGAGATCAATGACTCCCAGCACCGCAGATCGTAGGACCTTTACTACACCCGGGGTCGAAAGTCGGCTCTGATACCATTCTTGTAACGCCCTGCCCCAATGCTCAGACAAATTATAAATACTATGTAGTTGCATTGCCCACCACAGGCTGCCTCTCAAAAGGTGGTTAACCGAATTGGTGACTCTTGATCCTCGGCAATAGTATTTATACTCTGATAATCCTCGCAAATTCCCGATATGGGACTATCTTTCACAATCCTACTCACAAATCTCACAGACCAGTCGACTGCTGGCAGTACCAGTCGACTGTCCTCTATCAGTCGACTGCTGGCAGTACCAGTCGACTGTCCTCTATCAGTCGACTGCTGGCAGTACCAGTCGACTGATCTTACATACCCCAGATCAGTTGACTGGTACTGCCAGCAGTCGACTGATAGAGGACAGTCGACTGGTACTGCCAGCAGTCGACTGGTCTGTGAGATTTGTGAGTAGGATTGTGAAAGATAGTCCCATATCGGGAATTTGCGAGGATAATCAGAGTATAAATACTATTGCCGAGGATCAAGAGTCACCAATTTGGTTAACCACCTTTTGAGAGGCAGCCTGTGGTGGGCAGTGGAACTACATAGTATTTATAATTTGTCTGAGCATTGGGGCGGGGCGTTACAGAATGGTATCAGAGCCGACTTTCGACCCCGGGTGTAGTAGAGGTCCTACGATCTGCGGTGCTGGGAGTCATTGATCTCGGAACCGGTGTTGGGTATCCGGGAATCTGCGGTGTTGGGAATGACTGATCTCCGATCTAAGGGACTATACTACATCGGCTAGAAAGGACGGTCCTACACTGAGGTGTGCCCTGTGCTCAGCGAGGACGCTGATTCCTAAGGGGGGGTGTATGTAATACCCCAGATCAGTCGACTGGTACTGCCAGCAGTCGACTGATAGAGGACAGTCGACTGGTACTGCCAGCAGTCGACTGGTCTGTGAGATTTGTGAGTAGGATTGTGAAAGATAGTCCCATATCGGGAATTTGCGAGGATAATCAGAGTATAAATACTATTGCCGAGGATCAAGAGTCACCAATTCGGTTAACCACCTTTTGAGAGGCAGCCTGTGGTGGGCAGTGGAACTACATAGTATTTATAATTTGTCTGAGCATTGGGGCGGGGCGTTATAGCTCTGGGGGCCAAACTCATAACGGATTATCAAATATTCAATAAAAACTATAATTTCCTTTGAAACATAAAGGATTTTTGTAAAAATTTAGAAAAACCTTTTTAAAAGCCAACCACATAACCCTATACTCCACAACGAGGTGGGTACGGGCTTTCTCACCTCATCAAAGCACTATATACATATAACTTTACCATAACACAAAATAATACATCAACTATTCACTCTTCTACTTATATTAAATATATAAATAATCTAACATCTCGATAAATTAAAATTCCTAACTCTATCACTACCTCGCCATGCCGCTATCAACCTGCAAGAGAGTTAGGGTTGTCCACTCTCAGGGAGGGACCCCCTAACCCCTAGAAAACATCAGGGGTTAGCCATTTCTGGTGTGAGTATAATTTAAAAATCTAACAAATAAATTAAATTGTATAACGAAAATAATTTAAACTTACAAACATCAAGCAAGAAGATACATCTTGAACCTCTGAACTTAAAAACATCATCAATACGGCTTTATATTCAAATACTCTTCAAATCTGTATCAAATTATAAAATTACCATACTCACACATTCCACTATATATTTCACATCAACCTCATATCTATCCTTACTTTATATTCGCACCATACTAATTTCCATTCAATCCATTCCTTTTCAATTTGAATCCCCTAACCCGAATATTCGTTTCTTCACAATTATCATCATATTAGCATTTCGCTACTTATATAAATATCACTAACAAGATGCTATTATATCTTTCTTTAATAACCATTTATATGGATACAAACTCATAGCACAACATACTTTCTGCATTAATCATTTTCATAACCACTTTCATAGTACAAGTATTTATTGTATTGCATTAAATCATGTATCACATCAGAAACATATACATTCATTCCTTTAATTCCATATTCATTCATGTCATATAACACAAACATAACCTCTCCTTACACATTATAATTAACTTGCATTTCATCACATCATCACCGTATCGCTTATACGAATGCACATTCTTATTGCATCAAAACACATTTTATAGCTCATTCATAACTCACTACACCACTTTAGTAATTTCTCTTTCTTATACACAATAAATCTTATTATCATTTTCACTTAATCCCCAAACACAATCTGGGACCACCATATATCACACCCCATAGCCGATAGCTTGGGTAATAATCACTGCACCTCAAACACACAGTTTGGGTAATATCACATCGCATCTCAAGCCGATAGCTTGGTTATTAATTCACTTCAATCACTTATCATCTTCACTTTACTTTATTTCTCATTTCCATCAAGCATTACCACTATTATACCAACTCACCCTGCGAATTATGCAAGGCAGGTAGTTCCCACAATTTCCACAGAAATAGCGGGCAGGTAGTTCCTTGACACAATTCCAAGGTGTAACAACTTATATCACACTGTATTTTACTTTAATGATCACATACATAATACAATTACTACGTACTATTCATAACAACACATGTCTCTTTTATTATTCTCATTTTAATTTAACCACGTACTACATTTATCACTTCCTTTCATACACTAACTCATATCTCATTTTCTTTCTTTTATAAGGTACATAATGCATTCTTTCTACTTCCCGTATTCATTATCATAACACAATTTCTTCATTTAATCCATATTAATACACTTTCGTATTTTCTGAGTCTCATCGCATAATTACTTATTTATTCTTTATTCTTAACTCATAATACACTTACTTCACTATTTCATTTCATCTTACACCAAATACTTCATCCTCTTTCTCATTCACATTTCATATCATATTCATTGTATCTCAGGTCTAGCCTGAAGTATCAATTCTATCTCAGGTCTACCCTGAGGTATCAACTCTCTCTCCGGTCTATCCGGAGGTATCTGCTCTCCCAGGTCCATCCTGGGGAATCAACTCTCTCTCAGGCCCCACCTGAGGTATCATATCTGTTAGGGTTATATACTGAAAGCATCACTTTTGTATTAACTTTATTTCCTTATTTTTTTTGAATGAGAATCATATGGGCATATGTTTGCATATTGTGTTTATTATAATATTAATGCAAGTGTCTGATATTCTATAAGGTTGATAATATGGTGTGGGGTGACACACAGAAGATCATATTATCAGTTCCCTATGGAATATATAGTTCACAACCTAGACGGACTTGGACAATCCATTGGAAAGGTTGTAGTGTAATCTGGTATTAGTCTGTCTTGACTATAGGTTTACACTAGTACACTTTGTGTGTATTGAACAGGACCACTTGAGGTTGTTCTCTTTGTACTGACTACAAAAGAGAACAAACACCTCTGTTATTATGGATGCTTATGCTCTTAATCCAGATATATAACAGACATGTATATGTAGTGTGCATTACTTTGACTCATGAAAGAGTGAGATTCATTATGGATCAACAACCTCTATGAATTGGGTAATAGCATTGTATGTATGATGGGCTGTTGATTGTAAAAGGAATCCATGTCCCGATACGTCGGGTTGATGATGTCCCCTTAAGGAGCTCATAAGAATTGTCATGTAAACCCTGCAGGTGGATTACATCCGACATGACAAATAAAGTTGAGTGGTACTACTTAAGGATAAAAGATGTTGATCAATATAGTTGTCAGTAACTTAATTTGATCGACGGACATTCGATGTCTTAACATGGGGAGTTGAATGAGCATATAATAAAAGGAGCCCATAAGTATAATTTGGGATTAGGAAGGTAGTGCAACAATAGCTCCTTAGTGGACCGAGCTATTGTTAATGGGCCTGGGTTGTGTGTTCGGGCTGAACACGGGATACCCAGATTCGTTAGGAGACCTAACCCTAATTTTTCCTCATGGTCCCTGCCGTAGCCTTATATATATCCTCTATTCTCTGGCCGTCATAGAGAATCTGAAATATAAGATTTTTTTCTCAAAACTCGTGATTCACGTAAGGAGAGAAAGAGAGGTCAGCCAAGGAGAAGAAAGGTTGGGAGATCGTCGCCCACACGACGTCCAACCTGAGGAAGGAATACGCGCAGAAGATCTTGGGGTCGCTGTCGTCTTCTTCTCATCGCAGGTATAATTCGTGAACCCTAGATTCCGCTATATAGGGTTAGATCACGTATTTAATCTGTTAAATTTTTAATAATCGATACGCACACCAATTCGTAGTCCTGGGAATCTTCTCAGTTCCATCAATATCTCTCTCCGGTCTATCTGGAGGTATCTGCACTCCCAGGCCCATCCTGGGGTATCAACTCCCTCTCCGGTCTATCCGGAGGTTTCTGCTCTTCCAAGTCTATCCTGGGGTATCAACTCTCTCTCAGGTCTACCCTGAGGTATCATATCTCTCTCCAGTCTATGCGGAGGTATCTACTCTCCCAGGCCTACCCTGGGGTATCATCTCTCAGGTCTACCCTGAGGTATCATATCTCTCTCCGGTCTATGCAGAGGTATCTACTCTCCCAGGCCTACCCTGGGGTATCATCTCTCTCTCAGGTCTACCCTGAGGTATCATATCTCTCTCCGGTCTATGCGGAGGTATCTACTCGCCCAGGCCTACCCTGGGGTATCATCTCTCTCTCAGGTCTACCCTGAGGTATCATATCTCTCTCCGGTCTATGCGGAGGTATCTACTCTCCCAGGCCTATCCTGGGGTATCATCTCTCTCTCAGGTCTACCCTGAGGTATCATATATCTCTCCGGTCTATGCGGAGGTATCTACTCTCCCAGGCCTACCCTGGGGTATCATCTCTCTCTCAGGTCTACCCTGAGGTATCATATCTCTCTCCGGTCTATGCGGAGGTATCTACTCTCCCAGGCCTACCCTGGGGTATCATCTCAAGTCAACCGAAATTATTGCTATTAACATTTTCTTTTCATATTAACATCACCCTTTATCATCATAGCATCTCATCTTTTATTTAAACTCATTCGCATAAACAATGATCGCCAACTCACTTACCCCTTTCAATGCATCACACAAAAGAAATATCACTATAATTAACATAAAAATCATCACATCATAATATTACACATCACAACTGTACTGTATTGTTTATTTTATCATTACCCCGCACATCATGCGTATATCATACTATTTATTATCTCAATATCACAGGTTTGCATACGCCCAGTAGATCAACACATCACAACATCATATATATATATATATAAATACACCCATTACATTACCATCATACTGGATATTCAAAATCACAACAATTCACCATATACCGACATCTTATATAAATATAACTCATCCCCGTATATATTTATATATAACTAATCCATCATCTACAAGTTTATATCAATACCCCCGGGACATGAGTAATTAGTCGTCATATTACACACCAACGCCAAACACTAATTCCCATATATAAATACACCTTATTCCGTAATTCATACCAATCGTTCGTATTATAATAAAATTTTCTTAAAACAACAACTATGTAAATATATTCATACTCACATAATAGCCCGTGAAGACTCGAAGCGCCATCTCGCAATCCCGTATCCAAAGTCGCTAACATAACCTATGATCAAATTTCAACAAAATTAAGGCTCAAACCCTCCAAATCAATCACAAAAGCTAATAACCCTATTCCAACCATCACACAAGCGTTTATTGAACGCCTGGGATGCACACGTGCATTGCACGTAACATTCGAATTACTACGGAATTTTATCCCCATGAAATTACTAAAATCACCCCCAAATTATTCTAATGGTTTTACTAAAATTCTACTACTATAAAGGAGAAATTTCTCACATCTATAATTCTCTTTTACAAACCCAAAACCCTAATCTTATTAGCAACTTGCTAAATCTCCCATAATGTGCTAATTTCTCATCTCAACTATTCCCAACATCTCCTAATCTCCCTACCATAATACTCTCACTCAAAATAAATTAACCACACTAAATTTCATACAATAAATAAATCTAGGGTTTACCTTTCCAACATCCTTTCAAAAATCCGATGCTACCACGTTGTAGAGAACCCTTCAATTAGTATACCCCTCAGTTTAATTTAAGAACCGTGGAGAAAGGGTGGAGATTTGGGTGGGGAAAGGAGCCGCCGAATGGGTTCTTCGGCTTTCGTTCGATCGGGAAGAAACAGGACGAAGGGAAAGAAAAGAGAAAGAAAAGGGGGGGGGGGGGTTAGGAAATAAATAAAAATAATAATAAATATAATAATTAATAGGGTATTTTTAAACATATACCCCCAATCTCCAAAATATTTCAAATAAACCCCCAACTCTTGCACTTTAAAAATACTAACAATACAAATTACATAAAATTATCAATAATCCTCCAAAAGTATAAAATAAAGTAAACACTGTTTCTTCACCAAAGCAACTCATACTCCAATATATCATTTGCATCACTCCAACACAAATATTCATACCAATATCCATATTTAAAAATAAAATATATCAAAAATAATTATTCACCACTCCAAATATATAAAACAGGTATTTCCGGGATTTTAAAAATTCGAGGTGTTACATTCTACACACCTCAAAAGAAGCTCGTCCTCGAGCTACAAGAGTTAAGAAAACTGATCAATCATTTCCGGATACTCCCTCCTCACCATCTTTCCAAATTCCCAAACATAGTCATTGAAATAACATAGCAATGAACCTTCAGCAACTGAGCAACTCAAAGTCTTGATTGCCGCTAATCTACATAACCCGCTTGTCGACTACACACCTCAAAAGAGGCTTATCCATTCTTGCCAAATAACTGACATCCTTCTTCGTTCCAGGCCACTTAAAAGTCCTTCTAAACTCTCGATATCTCTTCGTGCCACCAGGATAACCAATATACCCCCGCTACAATAAGCCATCCATATCAAAAATACCAAATCTACGACGATGATAAGAACTTCCTTCACTGCCTTCTGACCAATCGGCATGACATTCATTAATCTCATCAAAATTAGATCACGGATCCTCAGTAATAAGCAGAAATTTCGAATCCAAGCTCGACTGATCAGCTATAGGATAGACGACTGTACTGATAAACTGCCCACCTACAAGGTCATGTCACTCTCCGTGGTCGAGGAAAAATTCAAATTGACTAAATAATTCTAGTACTGTCCACTCCTGGGACGTAATAAATGCCGATTTTCTTCTTCTACTTCAGACATCTGTCACCCTATTTTTTTTTTAATGGTCACCTTATTCAACTCCCGCTATTCAATTCTCAATCTCAGGGAACCATCATCTCATACATCAAAGAGTTTACCAACCACCTCCTTAATCTTCTCCTTGGGTATTACCACCAAACCCAACGGACATACTTACATCGTCCAAGGCATTACATTCCATCAGAAACCGGGTTTCATCGGGCTTTCTCACCCGAACCCTCCTTGCATCACACTTCTACCATACATCAACCATACATATAGCCTTCACTGCTAACCCATCTCCCGGCAAAGTATAATGACCACAACAACACATCACCTCACAATCTATAGGTTATACACCTATATGTCATACATAAGATTCCAAGAAAATAGCCACACTCGACATACAGCAACCCATATAACAAAACTCTCTAAGAGCATCTGTAGTCGTTGAATGGTAAAATATGGATATATGGATAAATAGATATAGATATCCTAGTTTTGCTGCAGTCGTTCTAAGCTATATTTTAGCTTTCTATTAATATTAAAATAAGCGACGACACATGATGTGCCGTCTGACGATAAAAAAATACTAAAAAAATAAAAAATTAGGTGGGACGGCACATGAAGTGCCGTCCGAAGGCTAAAATAAATTTTTTTTTTATTGGAGAGACGGCACATGATGTGCCGTCTGACCAGAAAAAACAAAAAAACAATGGTTTGATGAAGGATGGGAAGGTGCTGGTGGCGGCTACAGGTCGGGTTAGTATGCAGATTGGGTTAGGGGGGTATACTTGTTTCGGTAGTGGGGTGCAAAACAGGTAAGTGATTTAGTTGGGGTGCAAAACAGGTAAGTCAAACATTTAATTTTTTTTTTTAAATAAAACAATGGGACGGCACATAATGTGCCGTCCGGGGGGGGGGGGAGGGGGGAATTTTTGGATTTTTTTAATTCGGTTTGGAATTTTAAATTGAATAAAATAAATAATTTACGAATGGGACGGCACATTATGTGCCGTCCGACGAAAAAAAAATAATTTTTTTTTGGGACGGCACATCATGTGCCGTCACCCAAATATGCATAAAGCTTATGCGGATTCTCAAATATAGCAATCTACTGTAGCGATTTATCGATAATATGGATAAATAGCAAACGAATGCAGCGGTTTTTTAAGTCAAATATGCATATTATGGATAAATAGCAAACGACTACAGATGCTCTAATGATGTACAATTTCTCGCCTGGGGTTTCTAAGGAAAACATAACAATGTCATAATGCAAAACACACGCATGGGCTATAAGGGATAACACTGACCCAAAGTCAGATAAAAATAATAGGGATCACTTCACTCAATAGCTAAATCCATACTTAACAAAATGCTATCAAAGCATAAAACAAACTTCACACAAACATCCCCTTCTCTACTTAGCGCGATGAAACCCATACTCACAAGTCAAGATCACTAGAAATGGGTATAACATTCCTAGTTAACCTAGGCTCTGATACCAAACTGTAATGCCCCATTTTTTTTTTTTTTTTTTTAATTTTTAAACTCCAAACTCAATTCTTTCAATTTCTATGTTACTTTAAACATAAACTAAGAAAGTTTTATTTTAGGGAAAATTTTGGCAGAGTCTCCCCTGTAATTTTTGCCCCGAAACACAATTGGCTTACGGAATTCTGCTCAAAATTCCGTAGCTCACAACACAGACAATATTATCAAGGGCTCCCCAGGCCAAAATGAGCAGATACACACAGGCAATATAATATAATGCTCTGGGGGCCAAACTCATAACGGATTATCAAATATTCAATAAAAACTATAATTTCCTTTGAAACATAAAGGATTTTTGTAAAAATTTAGAAAAACCTTTTTAAAAGCCAACCACATAACCCTATACTCCACAACGAGGTGGGTACGGGCTTTCTCACCTCATCAAAGCACTATATACATATAACTTTACCATAACACAAAATAATACATCAACTATTCACTCTTCTACTTATATTAAATATATAAATAATCTAACATCTCGATAAATTAAAATTCCTAACTCTATCACTACCTCGCCATGCCGCTATCAACCTGCAAGAGAGTTAGGGTTGTCCACTCTCAGGGAGGGACCCCCCTAACCCTTAGAAAACATCAGGGGTTAGCCATTTCTGTGTGAGTATAATTTAAAAATCTAACAAATAAATTAAATTGTATAACGAAAATAATTTAAACATACAAACATCAAGCAAGAAGATACATCTTGAACCTCTGAACTTAAAAACATCATCAATACGGCTTTATATTCAAATACTCTTCAAATTTGTATCAAATTATAAAATTACCCATACTCACACATTCCACTATATATTTCACATCAACCTCATATCTATCCTTACTTTATATTCGCACCATACGAATTTCCATTCAATCCATTCCTTTTCAATTTGAATCCCCTAACCCGAATATTCGTTTCTTCACAATTATCATCATATTAGCATTTCGCTACTTATATAAATATCACTAACAAGATGCTATTATATCTTTCTTTAATAACCATTTATATGGATACAAACTCATAGCACAACATACTTTCTGCATTAATCATTTTCATAACCACTTTCATAGTACAAGTATTTATTGTATTGCATTAAATCATGTATCACATCAGAAACATATACATTCATTCCTTTAATTCCATATTCATTCATGTCATATAACACAAACATAACCTCTCCTTATACATTATAATTAACTTGCATTTCATCACATTATCACCGTATCGCTTATACGAATGCACATTCTTATTGCATCAAAACACGTTTTATAGCTCATTCATAACTCACTACACCACTTTAGTAATTTCTCTTTCTTATACACAATAAATCTTATTATCATTTTCACTTAATCCCCAAACACAATCTGGGACCACCATATATCACACCCCATAGCCGATAGCTTGGGTAATAATCACTGCACCTCAAACACACAGTTTGGGTAATATCACATCGCATCTCAAGCCGATAGCTTGGTTATTAATTCACTTCAATCACTTATCATCTTCACTTTACTTTATTTCTCATTTCCATCAAGCATTACCACTATTATACCAACTCACCCTGCGAATTATGCAAGGCAGGTAGTTCCCACAATTTCCACAGAAATAGCGGGCAGGTAGTTTCTTGACACAATTCCAAGGTGTAACAACTTATATCACACTGTATTTTACTTTAATGATCACATACATAATACAATTACTACGTACTATTCATAACAACACATGTCTCTTTTATTATTCTCATTTTAATTTAACCACGTACTACATTTATCACTTCCTTTCATACACTAACTCATATCTCATTTTCTTTCTTTTATAAGGTACATAATGCATTCTTTTTACTTCCCGTATTCATTATCATAACACAATTTCTTCATTTAATCCATATTAATACACTTTCGTATTTTCTGAGTCTCATCGCATAATTACTTATTTATCCTTTATTCTTAACTCATAATACACTTACTTCACTATTTCATTTCATCTTACACCAAATACTTCATCCTCTTTCTCATTCACATTTCATATCATATTCATTGTATCTCAGGTCTAGCCTGAAGTATCAATTCTCTCTCAGGTCTACCCTGAGGTATCAACTCTCTCTCCGGTCTATCCGGAGGTATCTGCTCTCCCAGGTCCATCCTGGGGAATCAACTCTCTCTCAGGTCCCACCTGAGGTATCATATCTCTCTCCGGTCTATCCGGAGGTATCTGCACTCCCAGGTCCATCCTGGGGTATCAACTCTCTCTCCGGTCTATCCGGAGGTATCTGCTCTCCCAGGTCTATCCTGGGGTATCAACTCTCTCTCAGGTCTACCCTGAGGTATCATATCTCTCTCCGGTCTATGCGGAGGTATCTACTCTCCCAGGCCTACCCTGGGGTATCATCTCTCTCTCAGGTCTACCCTGAGGTATCATATCTCTCTCCGGTCTATGCGGAGGTATCTACTCTCCCAGGCCTACCCTGGGGTATCATCTCTCTCTCAGGTCTACCCTGAGGTATCATATCTCTCTCCGGTCTATGCAGAGGTATCTACTCTCCCAGGCCTACCCTGGGGTATCATCTCTCTCTCAGGTCTACCCCGAGGTATCATATCTCTCTCCGGTCTATGCGGAGGTATCTACTCTCCTAGGCCTACCCTGGGGTATCATCTCTCTCTCAGGTCTATCCTGAGGTATCATATCTCTCTTCGGTCTATGCGGAGGTATCTACTCTCCCAGGCCTACCGTGGGGTATCATCTCTCTCTCAGGTCTACCCTTACTGTGAGATCTCGTCGTCGGTGACTTCCCACTGTCGGGACTCGGGTTGCCTGCCGAAGTCGGCCGTCCTAAAAACGGAACTTTTGGTCGAGAGTCCCGGATCGGTGGCTCCCTTGCCACCCTCTGACAATTCGGGGTAGCGACTCCAAGAGTTGTTTACCCCGAGTTGCCAGTGGATTAGAGGTGGGTCGACCCATGGTACGGGGCTCGGGGCATTTGCCGAAGGCGAGCATCCTAAATCTTAATGAAAATTTTTAGGTAGGGGGAGAGCTGAAATCCCAGCCAAAGGTTCAAGGCTTGTGTTTTGACAAAAAATCCCTCGGGCGCTCGGAGGGTCGAACCCCCTTAACTTGGAAGAGCTATCGGGTTGCGGCTCGGAGGCACTGTCGAGCGTGTAGCCTTATTAGCTTGACAAAGCTATGGCATGGCTCGAGGTCAATACCGAGGGTCGAGCCCTCTTAACTTGATGGAGTTGTCGGATTGTGGCTCGGAGGCACTGCTGAGCGTGTAGCCTTATTAGCTTGAGAAAGCTATGGCGTGGCTCGAGGTCAGTACCGAGGGTCGAGCCCCCTTAACTTGATGGAGTTGTCGGGTTGCGGCTCGGAGGCACTGCCGAGCGTGTAGCCCTGTTAGCCTGAGAAAGCTAGGGCCTGGCTCGAGGTCAGTGTCGTGGGTCTAGCCCCCTTAATTTGGTAGAGTCGTCGGTTTGTGGCTCGGAGGCATTGCCGAGCGTGCAGCCCTATTAGCTTAAGAAAGCTAGGGCGTGGCTCGAGGTCAGTACCGAGGGTCGAGCCCCCTTAACTTGATGGATTTTTCGGGTTGCGGCTCGGAGGCACTGCCGAGAGTGTAGCCCTGTTAGTCTGCGAAAGCTAGGGCGTAGATCGAGATCATTGCCGAGGGTCGAGCCCCCTTAATTTGGAAGAGTCGTTGGTTTGTGGCTCGGAGGCACTACCGAGCAAGTAGCCCTGTTAGCTTGAGAAAGCTATGGCGTGGCTCGAGGTCAGTACCGAGGGTCGAGCCCCCTTAACTTGATGGAGTTGTCGAGTTGCAGCTCGGAGGTACTGTCGAGCATGTAGCCCTGTTAGCCTGAGAAAGCTAGGTGTGGCTCGAGGTCAGTGTCGAGGGTCGAGCCCCCTTAATTTGGAAGAGTTGTCGGGTTGTGGCTCAGAGGCACTGCCGAACGTGCAACCCTATTAGCTTGAAAAAGCTAAGGCATGGCTCGAGGTCAGTACCGAGGGTTGAGCCCCCTTATCTTAGAAGAGCTGTCGGGTTGCGGCTCGGAGGCACTGCCGAGCGTATGGCCCTATTAGCTTGAGAAAACTATGGCGTGGCTCGAGGTCAGTACCGAGGGTCGAGCTCTCTTAACTTGATGGAGTTGTTGGGTTGTGGCTCGGAGGCACTGCCGAATGTGCAGCCCTATTAGTTTGAGAAAGCTAGGGCGTGGCTCGAGATCAGTGCCGAGGGTCGAGCCCCCTTAACTTGGTGGAAAAGATTTGAAAAAGTGTAGGAGAAAACATAAAGTTATACTCTGGTATTTACGAAAGGGAATACGTAAGTGCCGATTACAATAGATCGGTTACATAAGTTTAGCCCTCTCCTTCGAGAAACTTAATGAGGTGCTCCGCATTCCAGGGTTTCTTCACAGCCCGGCCCTCGGGGTTTGTGAGTTGGTATGTGCCGGGGCGCACAACTTCGAAAACCTTGTACGGGCCCTCCCAGTTGGGTGTCAGCTTCCTCTTTTGGCCCGGGTTGGATACCGCCAGCTTTCTGAGCATGAGGTCCCCGAGTTTGATGTCAATGGGACAGACCTTCTTGTTGTAGAACTTATCGATCCTCTGCTAGTACATGCTCCTTCTGATGGTGGATTTCTCCCTGACCTCATCTATGAGGTCCATGTTTGCACGTAGTTGCGCCGAGTTGCTCTCTTCATTGAAGGCCATGATCCGGGGCGAAGGGAGCCCGATCTTGAGGGGGATCACTGCTTCCGTGCCATAAGTTAGATTGAACAGTGATTCTTCCGTGGGGATCCTCTTCGTCGTCCAATGTGCCCAGAGCACGCTCGACAGCTCGTCGACCCATAGTCCCTTAGAGGAATTATCAAGTCATTTGTTGAGGCCGTCGAGAATTTGGCGGTTCGTGTTCTCGGCCTGGCCGTTCGACTGCGGGTGACATATCGAAGAGAGGCATTGCTAGATGCCGAGCTCTGCACAGAACATTTGAAAATTCTTGCCCGCAAACTGGGTCCCATTGTCCGTGATGAGTATGTGCAGAATTCCAAACCGGTAGATGATGTGTTTCCAGAAGAATCGCTGAGTTTGCTATTCTGTGATCGTATCCAGGGGCTCGGCTTCGATCCATTTGGTGAAGTAGTTGATAGCTACTACCAGGAACTTCCTTTGGCCCGTTGCTTTCGAAAAGGGACCAACCAGCTCCATCCCCCACATGGAAAATGGGGTCGGACTGGCTAAAGAACGGAGGTTCGCTTGTGGAACCCTTCTTACTGAGGAGAATCTTGTACAAGGACTGCACTTTTCGACTAGGGCCAAGGTGTCTTGTAACATTGTGGGCCAGTAATATCCGTGGTTCAGGGCCTTTTTGGCGAGCAAACGGCTCCCCATGTGGCACCACTTATTCCTTCGTGGAGCTCCTTGAGAGCGTACTTGGCCTCGTTGAGGGATAAGCAGCGGAGGTAGGGTCTTCCGTCCGTCGTTGTGTACGAGCGTTTGAAGAGGGTCTCATTGATCACGACGAACCTTTCCAAGCGGACCCTGGCTCTTCTTGCTTGGCTCGATCTTGGGGGAGCTTGCCCTCTACCAGGAACTTTCGGATGGGAGTGGTACAATTGTCCGGCCGAGCTTCGTTGTTTATACAGAGGGTTTCGGGGAGGTCGATACTTGGCTTTATGAGGACTTCAATCAGCATCGTGCGGTCGAGGCCTTCAAAGGATGAGGAGGTGAGTTTTGACACGACATACGCCTGGGCGTTCTGCTTTCTTGGGATCCGTAGTATTGCGGGACAGTCAAAGGATGTTAAGAGCCACTGGACCACTGCCAAGTACCGGACCATCCGATCATCACGAGCCTTGTACTCCCCGGTGATCTGATTGACCACGAGCTGAGATTTGCTATAGGCCCTGATCTGCCTTGTGGCCACCTGGTGGACTAGGGTAAGTCCCGCAATCATAGCCTCATACTCTGCCTCGTAGTTAGAGACCGAAAAGTTGAGACGGAGAGAATATTGGAGAAGGAAGTTGTCAGGACCTCGCAAGATGATGCATGCACCACTTCCCGCTTCGCAAGAGGAGCCGTCGACGTAAACTTCTCACATCGAATCAGCTTCCTGACTGTTGGGTTGCTCGGAGATGGTGCACTCTGTGATGAATTCGGCGAGGGCCTACCCCTTAATGGTTGTTCCTAGCTGGTAGCTGATGTCGTATTGATTTATCTCGATTGACCACTTGACCAATCGGCCGGAACTCTCTGGCTTGTGGAGCACGGCCTTGAGGGGCTGGTCCGTGAGGACCTGGATTGAGTGCACCTGAAAGTAAGGGTGGAGCTTTCGGGCAGCCATGACCAGGGCATACGCTTCTTTCTCCATCTTCGCATGTCGGGTCTCCGCCGAGATCAGGACTATGCTCACATAGTATAATGGCTTCCGGACTCCGTCTTCTTCTCGAACAAGAATGGCACTCAACGCACTTTCCGAGGCTGAAAGGTAAAGCCAGAAGGGTTCGCCCGACTCAGGTTTGCTCAGAAGTGGGGGGTTGGCGAGGTATTCCTTCAATTGGTCGAACGCCCCATGCTGCTGGGCGCCCCATTCGAAGCCTCCGATTCTGCGCAGAGCTTTGAAGAAGAGAAGGGACTTCTCTCCAAACTTGGAGAGGAAGCAACCGATGGTCTCTCCGGGAGCCGCTGCACCTCCTTGATGTTTCTAGGAGGGGCCATGTCTATTATGGCCTAGATCTTCTCGGGGTTTTCCTCGATGCCGCGCTGGCTGACAACGAAGCCGAGAAATTTGCCCGAAGAGACGCCGAATGTACATTTGGAGGGATTGAGCCTCATGTTGTGGGTCTGAAGGACGCCAAAGGCTTCTTCGAGGTCAGCGACGTGGTCCTGCCCCTGTTGGCTTTTGACGAGTATGTCGTCGACGTATACCTCCATGTTACAACATATCTGATCTTTGAAGACTCGGTTGACGAGTCTCTGATAGGTAGCTTAGACGTTCTTGAGCCTGAAGGGTATGACCCAATAGCAGTAGAGACCCTGGTCGGTAACAAAGGATGTCTTGGCAATATCCGTTGGGAACATCCAGATTTGATTGTAGCCCGAGAAGGCATCCATGAAGGTTAGGAGCTCGTGACCCAATGTTGCGTCGATCAGAGCATCGATGCTGGGGAGGGGAAAAGGATCTTTGGGGCACGCCTTGTTCAGATATGTAAATTCTATGTAGATCCTCCAGCTCCCGCTGGCCTTCTTCACCATCACGACATTTGTCAGCCACTTGAAGTAGCTGACCTCTTGAATAAACCGGGCAGACAACAGTTTTTCCACCTCCGCCTTGACGGCTTGCTGCCTCTCCAGGGTGAACTTACACCGCTTCTGGACGATCAGTTTCGAGCCCGGGATCACGCTCAGTCTGTGCATGATCAGGTCTTTGGAGATCCCAGGCATGTCGGATGGTTTCCAGGCGAAGAGGTTGATGTTACGGCGGATACAGTCGATTAGGTTCGACTTCAAGTCGGGGGCGAGGGAGTAGCTCACACGGAACTGCTTTGACTTGTCTTCTGCCTCGAACGAGACTTCCTCCAATTCGTTCGCTAGTTCGGGTTCTAGTTGGCTTCTTTCAGGTTAAAGTTCGACGGCATTGAGGGGAAACACCCCGCCTCCGACCGCCGTCATATAGCACGACCGTGCGGCCTCTTGGTTCCCCTGAACGATGCCAACCTCCTGCTTGGTAGGAAACTTCAGCTTTAGGTGGTAGGCCGAGGGGACAGCCTGGAAGGAGCAGAGCCTGGGTCGGCCGAGGATAGCATTGTATGCTGCTTTGACGTTGACTACCATAAAGTCCATTGACTCGGTCCGTCTGAGGGGGATCGTGCCGGCGGTTACATCTAGGGCTACGATCCCCTCTATTTGTACTGGGATGCCGGAGAACCCGTGGAGGGTGTACCCGACCGGTTTGAGCTTGTCCCAAGGGAGTTTGAGGTTCTCGAATGCCTCCAAGAAGAGGATGTTCACCGAGCTCCCGTTGTCCACGAGGATCCGGCGGACTTCGAAGTTTGCCATGTCGAGCCTGATGATGAGTGCGTCACAGTGCGGGAGCCAGACCCCCTCTAGGTCTTCTTCGGAGAAGGAGACTGGAAGTTGCTGGATTTGGGGGGAAGGAAGGTCTCGGACGGCGTTCACCTCTCGGATGAATGCCTTGCGGGAAGTATTAGATTTCCCTCCCATAGGCCCCTTATGGACGTAGTGTAGGATGGCCTGGCCTCCGGTCTCCTCGGGCTTTGGGTCCTGCTCGGGATGCCGTTTGGGTGTGCGAGGAGGAGGCGAAGGCCTTCGGTTCCTTGTATCCCTTCGGTCCCTTGAGTTTTCCCGGGTAAATTCTCGGAGGTACCCCCATTGGATGAGGGCTTCGATTTCATCCTTGAGGGCTCGACAGTTGTCGATTTCTTGCCCGTTGTCCCGGTGGAAGCGGCAGTAGAACTGTTGGTCTCATTTCTTATTGTTGGTCGGTCGAGGGGATAGTCGGACGAGGTCCTTATGGTTGACAGTTTTGTGTCAGTGGCGTATACCTCTCGAAGCGAGGGATTGGAGGGACCCTCTTCATGCCGGTCCCGTCTTTCGGGACCTTCTTGGCGGGGTCGGCCTCATCGACCTTGCGCTTCCCCTTCCCAGTGACCTCTTTGGTGCCTTCCGGGTTTAGGGCCTCCTCTGTCCAAATGTACTTCTCGAACCGGTTGAGCAGGTCAGGGAAGTCTAGGGGAGGCTTCTTGGCCAAGGAAGCTTTCAGCTAGCCATGTCAGACCTTGTGTCGGAATGCCGTCGAGGCAACCCCGGTGTCTAGGGAGGAGAAAGACCTTGCCTCGGTGGTGAACCTCCGGACGAACTCACGGAGTGACTCTCCTTCCTTCTGTCGGAGGTCCAGCAATGATTCGCTTGTTTTCTCGGCCTTCCTGCTAGTCATGAAGTGGGCCAGAAAGTTAACCTCCAGTTGGTTGAACGAGAAGATCGAACTGGGGACGAGCCTAGAGAACCATTTCCGGGCTGGGCCCCGAAAGGTGGCAGGGAAGGCACGGCACAGGAGGGAATCCGAAGCACTGTGAATCATCATGAGGGTCTTGAACCCCTCCATGTGATCAGTAGGATCACCCTCGCCATCATAGGTCTCGAACTGGGAAGGCCAGAAATTTCTGGGAATCTCTGCTTCCAAGATAGGAGTAGAGAATTGTGGTCGGGTCGGCCTATGACCCTGAGTTGGCATCGGACCACCCTCATCGAAATAGGTGAGGCGGTTCTCCATTTCCTGCAGGCATCGGAGGACGGAATCTTCCTGCTCTGGTGGGCGGGTCGAGCCGCGAGGCTCGCTGCCTCCGGCACCCGACCGTAAGTAAGAGCGGTGGAGTGTCTCGGTTCCGGGGGCCCCTAAGATGGCTTCTAGGACCTCGTTCCGAAAGTTTTGGAACTCGGCTCACGTGACTGGAGCTTGCCTAGCCAAGTCGCGTGGGGTGGTAGCCTCCGGGCTGTGCGACTGAGATCTGGCTCCCGCTCTCGGGACGGATGCCTAGGATGGTTCGGGACCGAGTTGGAACCGGCCCCTCCCCTTGTTCGGCTGGCTTGCCGGTTCTCGATGATGCGACATAAGTCGGTCCCGATCGAGCGAGAAGCGCCCGGTCCGACTCTGGGTTTGCCGTCGACCCTCGGATGGTTGGAACTTTGAGTGTCGGCGTGGATGTTCTGGGGAGGACCATCTGGGCGATGTCTAGAGGTGACAACTCTTCCAAACTTGGGTGCCATGTAAGAGCTCGGATTTCGGGATGACGTCCCTGACTGGGATTGGACTGAAGTTAGAACCGAGTGGTTCCCACAGACGGCGCAAACTTGATACGGTTTGTTTTTGGGGTTTAGCTGCAACAGGTGTGAGTTCTTGTAGTTTGTATAGTGGAAGTTACGGTACTGGCCCTGGTCCAACCCTCGGATGAGGGACCGGCTTGGGAGTAGTAGGAGTGCGGTCGGGACCGGGTGCTCGGCTCGGATCCAGCAGCTCGACTCGGATCTGTGGCCTCGGCTCGGTCCTGGGTACCTGCACACTGCCTAGAAACATCGGGAGAAGTTCCGACGACAGGCCCTCCGACGATCTTGTCAGTCAGTGGAAAAGCAACAGTAGCTAGGGTTCAGGGGGAGAAAGTTTGATTACCTTTTACAGTGAGGAGGTAGTCTAGTATTCATAGGCAGGGGAAATGGGTCTGAGACCCTGCTAGACCGGGTCAGACCCGTTTGCTCATGGGCCTGACGTGGCAGAAGCTCATATGGCTTCTGGGTTGACCTGATGATCAGGGAAGAGCGAGATTTGAAGAGATCTAACCGGCCAGGAGGGGCCACATCATCTAACCCATATCAATATATAACTCACAAAAAATAGAATGTGGTTACATACCCAACGAGAAAAGCAGGGGAACTAAAAATAAAGCAAATAACATATCAGAAAATAGAGAACAAGAACAAGAGTACTATGGACAACTAGAAGCTACAATACAAATGTGACGCCACACACTACAACCACTAAGAAAACAAACTATGTACAGTCATAGCATCAGTCCAACCGTCAGACCCGAATAGATCAGCAAGACGAAGACATGCATAAACAATAAGAACATCATGCCCATCCACATGACCCAACAAGCACAGACAGGCTGAGGCAACCCATCCAGTGCCAACAACCACCAGCAGTAGCAGCTAGAATTGAGAAACTAGCACCCTGTGAAAGAGTAAACACAACAAAAAGAAGACTCCACAATATGGTAGAGATCAACTGAGCATAAAGAAAACTAAATGTGACAGAGACAAATAAAATCAACCAGTAAAGAAGGGGAAATAATGAGACTACAATGAATCAAGCCTTGGTAGGCAGGAACATCGCACTGGATTTCTTAGCTTTAATCTGCACTCCCACTCGAACCTGAGCAGTGTTATAAATTTTCTTATTGTATTTTAGCTTAGCAGAGGAAAAGGCGATCTTTATCAATAGTAGAGAAATATTAACAATGCTAGACCTAGCTGCACCCTATGAAGGAGCGAAGAACCCAATAGAGAACTGGAAGAACAAAAGGTCGACACAGAAATCAGGTTAATATGACAGATACGATCCGGCTGTGCATTCGGAGAATGGGAGGGATAATAAACACTAATAATCATAGAATGGGAGGGAGAAATCAGGTTATTCATAACATCTAGCAATCGTTGGGTTTAATGTCTTGCATATTTATTCGGTATGAAGAAAAGATGGTGATACAAGGAGAGGGTTAGAAGCAAGGGATCAAAGAAAAAGAAAGCAGTAAGCAGCAGCACCAACAACAACATAGAGGTGGACAGTCGACTGTCACCCTCTCGGGTCGATGTCTTGGAGACTGTGGTCGATCGCAACTGTGTGCGGTCGATCGAGCGCGGCGCTGATGGATTTTTCGGTGCGGGTATGGTTGATTCGTTTGAAGCCCACTTTGTCTTTTGGTTAGATTGTACAGTTATAATTGTATGTTTAGCTCTTCAGTATACATCTGATAGTTATTGTATCAAGATATCTAAACTATAGTTTCTCTAGATCTATATATTCATTGTAACGACTCCAAGAACGATATGATTCTATTAAGTACCGAATAGGATAAGAGAGTACTTCATATGAAAGGTGAGAGATTTTTCCATTATAAACATCAAGCATGTTCCAGTTAGGCATGAGAGAGGGTCGTGGCGAAAATTATAATATTCTTGTATATTCTCTAGCTGAATAACATCTTGGTTCTTCCTCCTTCGGATTAAGGCGAAAGTCCCAACCGGAACAATTCTTGTGTGCTTTGTGTGATTGGTGTGATCTAGTATTTACTTGGTCGAAGACCCAATAAGATCGTATAGATGGAATAATTCCCTAAAAAGTGGTATTAGAGCGCTTCAGTTTGTGGGTTTGTTGAGTTTCTTGGAGAAGATGGCAGATCAAAAGGCAAAAATCAAGCAGTTTGACGGCAAGATCAACTTCATTCTATGAAAGGTGGATATGTATGATGTATTGGTTCAAAATTACTTGCACCTTGCCCTAGAAGAGAATAAGCCAACCTACATAAAGTAGGAGAAGTGCGATGAGATTTGTTTGAAGGCCTTGAGTTTAATCCGGGCAATTGACAGACGAAGTCAAGTGTAATATCTTTGAAGAGAAAAGTGCAGCGAGTCTGTGGACGACTCAAATCTGGCTACTTGGAATCGTCGTGTTGGATCGGATGTACTAGAAGAGGAAGTTGTTTTGTTTCTCAATGACGGAAGGTACCCATCTTCAAGATCATGTTGTGGAGTTCAATAAGGTAATATCTGAACTGAAGGCGATTAATGTTGATGATCTTAGTGAAGAAAATAAAATTTTCAACTTGATTTATTCACTGCCATATTTTTATGATCACTTGACAACTACCATGCTACACTAGAAATCTGCCAAGGAGACACTTACAGTAGTCGATGTGATTAAGGGTCCGAAGAAAGATGAACTGAGGGATTCATAAATGAGGGTCTATTTCTGCAGGGTGTTTAGAGGTAGATGGTGATACTTCAATTAGAAGGGATACAACACAAATGTGTAAGATTTTTTGCCACTACTGTAGAAGAATTGTGCACAAAAGAAACTGTCACAAGTGGTTGAGTCAGAAGAGTGCTACTACGGGAGGAGATCAAGCCATCGTAGTCAATGCAAACTAATTCAAGTAAATTAGGAGAATTTGGTCACTTTGAACTATGTCTTCTTGTTTCAAGTTCTTCAAAAGTGGATTCGAGTTGGTATCTTGATTCAGAGAGTTCTTCTCACATTTGTTCTGAGAGGCAGATGTTTTCTACTTATAAGTCGTCAACATGTCGTAGTGTGAGAACGAAGATAAGGAAGATTTGTGAAGTGGTGGGTGAGGGAACAGTTGAATTAGAGATGCCAAATGGTAAATGGTTCACAGTAAAAAAGGTAATGCACATTCCTTCGACAAAGCGGAATCTGATATCCTTGGGGACTCTTGATTCTTGTGGCTGCAGGTACATAGTTCAAGTGGAGTTTTGACAGTTTGAGAGAATCATTGTAAGGTGTAGAAGGGCAAGAGAGCGATTAGGGTTAGCACAATCTCTACTAGCTATGTGGGAGCAGAAAAACACGGCCGAGTGTATGAAAGCCCATTGTTCCTAAAGCATAATCTAGTAAGTCGTCACTAGAATCACCAAAGCAAGACTGCAACGTTCGAATACCGTTGGAAGGTGGTGAGTACCTTGGGTTAGGTGGAGTTCGTGTGGAGGTGGCACCTCCATGATAATATCTACTACGGTGTGTCCTTGAAGGGGGTATACGATTGGAAAAAAAAAGGTGGAGGTAGATTCAACTGGAAGAAGAAGCCATAGAAACGGGTTGTTTACAAATCGAAGATGAAAGTTGTAGAAGAGTTTGATCATACATGTGTGGATTCATGCGTATGCAATCCAATGTGGAGATTGTTGGGTTTAATGTCTTGTATACTTATTCGGTGTGAAAGAAAGATGGTGATACAAGTAGAGGGTTTGAAGTGAGGAATTGAAGAAGAAGAAAGCAGTCAGTAACAGCAACAAAGAGGTGGATAGTCGACTGTGCACTCGACTGTCCCCCCTCGGGTCGACGTCGGGAGACTAATGGGTTTTTGGGTGCGGGTTTAACTGATTTGTTTGAAGCCCACTTCATCTTCAGGTTAGATCGTACTACTCTAATCGTATGTTTATCTCTTCAGTATACATCGGAAGGCTATTGTATGAAGATATCTAAACTAGGGTTTCTCTGGATCGATATATTCATTGTAACGATTCCAAGAATGATATGATTATATTAAGTGCCGAATAGGAGAAGAGAGTACTTCATCATAGAGGTGAGAGATTTCTCCATTGTAAACAGTAAGAAAGTTCCAGTTAGGCTTCAGAGAGAATCGTGGGGAGAATTGTAATATTCTTATATATTATCTAGTTGAATAATATCTCCGTTCTTCCTTCCCGGGTTATGCCGAAAGCCCCAACTAGGACAATTCTTGTGTATTTTGTGTGATTGGAGTGATCTAATATTTGCTTGGTGATTTGTATTGATTATGTCGAAGACTCAACAAGATCCTCTTAGGAAAATAATTTTCTAACAGCAATTAATGACCAAACACAACCTCTCACCTAAAGATTGATAAATCGAGAAAATGCAACCAGAAAAATGAAAAGAAAAAGTAGAAATTTTAAGGAAAGAAATAGACATCGAGGAAAATTAAAAGAGATAGATGATACATTCTTATTAGCAAGAAATTCACGCTCTTCTAACAAGAGGCGGTTATTGGGCTTCCTTCCCTCCTTCACTGAGCATAGTCATATCTGACCTTGTGCTAGCGAGATATCCTTTAGGAATACTAGAAATAGCTACAGATGAATGGACACTGTCCATAAACACCTCCCAATCTTTGGCATAGTGAGGGTTGGCTTTCCATTCAACCCACTCACTATCTAAGGTGGAACCACCGCCAAATTTACTCAAAAGATCCCAGCCCTAAGCGTGGGGGAACTCAGAATGGGAGAGAGAAGCAAGGGAGGAAGTCTTGCTTCTAAACGCAAACTCAATGTAGTTGAAGTCTTTAATCAAAACATTAGCCTTTTCCTGGATCAACCCTGTTAGCGACTCTACAGAGCTAGAAGGGAGGAGAGCAGGAGAGACCATACGCTGTGAAGTGGAAACGTGCTTCGCTTTTTTCACACTTTTCTCAAGCAGCTTAGATTTTAAAGCAGGGAAATCCGACTCCGATAGTACCTGATCGGGTATATGGATACCGAGTTGGATCCCAAGCATTTGTTGTAAAGCAAAGCAGCAATTACGAGAGTGACCTAATTTCTCGCAGAACAGGCATTCCAATTTATTGGAACAGAAAAGTTTTAAGTGCCCAGGTAATAAGCACCCAAAACAACTTAATCTAGGATCCGATTTCGGGAAGAAAGAAATGCGAGTAGAGAGGAGAGCTGGAGAGGTCGCAAACTATGGATCAAGGAATCGTGCTTTGCTTTATTCCCACTTCTCTCGAGCAGTTTCAATTTCAAAGCCGGGGAAAGCGTGCGGTCTTATTGATGAACCAATAGGAATCAAGGGAGATTTCTAGCTAGTAATACATATATACAAATTGATGAAAGGGCATGTCCTTAGACTAATTCTGTTAAGCCAAGGCATATGACAAGCTAAAACAGATACAACTTCATACTCAAAATGTAGGGTTGGCATTCGGGTCGAATGGGCCGGGCCGGGCCGAACCCGTCCGGGTTGGATGTTACTTGGGCGGGTTCGGGCCGGATTGGTGACTTAACCAGGCCGGGCCGGATCGAAAAGTGGCTATGGCGACCTGCCCAACCCTTGAACCCATTCGGGTCCAACCCGGGTCGGGTCGGGTTGGTTCACGGGTTGGCCCGTTTAGATAGTTTTTTTTAAAACTTAAAATAATAATAATAATAATAATAATAATAATAATAATAATAATAATAATAATAATAATAATAATAATAATAATAATAATAATAATAATAATAATAAACATTAAAAATCGTAATAATAATAATAAGATTGAAAGAGTGAAATTGGCAAAAAATATTGAAATATTATTTATATGATTTTAAGTTATATAAGTTTCACAATTTCTAATGAAATAAAGAATTCAATTCACAAATATGTTTTATACACTAACATTTCTTATATACAATTTTAATTTACTTCAATTTTTCTAAAATGAAATAACAAGCACAAATATAATACAATTTTTTTTATCTATTTACAATTGTCTTCAAGTTGATGGCCTTGAATTTGTTGTAGTTAGTCTTGAATTCTTCATTTTGGTTGTTATTGTTGTTGTTGTTGTTGTTGTTGTTCCGGCGAGTTGCTCCCATTTGTGGACATAGATAATGCTTTTCCTTATGTCATATCTTCAGCCTTCAGCCAGTCTTCTGTGCAAACGAGCATCTCTAATGTGTCGGGCTTCAAGCGATTCCTATAATCAGTTACAACTCTGCCACTTGAAGAAAATATACTTTTAGAAGCAGCTATAGAGACAAGAGGAGTTAATAAATCTTTAGCCATAATTGACAGAATACTATAAATGTGTTCATGGTCTTTCCACCATTATAAAATATCTAGTGGAGAAGAAGAAGACTCAGAATCTTGTTAGTTATATCAATTTAATTCATTTGGTTGATTAGTCCTAGGTTTTTTGGATTGAATTTGTGCAGGTAAATTAAATGTTCTATTATCAAATTCACTCTTACCCTTACCTTTAGAAGTAGCAGAAGAAGAACTAACTACAGAAGTTGTACTACTAGAAGCAAAACATCTATCATAATAATCATACAAGTTATTTAATGTAGATTCAAATTTAACTACAAAAATAGCGCAATCAATTACTATTTCTATATTTTTTCCAAGTAATGCAAAAAATATTTCAATCAAACTCTTCGTACCTTCTAATTTGATACGAGGATCCATAACGGTAGTAACATAAATCAACATAGGAAGAGGAAAATAATACTTCAAAAAAATTTTGTATGCAGGTTTTACAATATCATCAACATAAGTATCATTTAACATTTCATTAAATGTTTGCATCATGCTAACTAATGAAATAAAAATGTTACTAGAAGTAGATTCATCTATTTTGAAAATTTTAAAGTTGCGGTTTTAAAAGGTTCTAAAAATTTCAACAAAGATTCGACATAAAACCAATCGGTGGGAGTCATTTCAAAATTGTGCATATTTTTTGCGATACAAAAATTATTTACAACTGCTTTATATTCGGTAACAATATGTAGTAAATCAAAAGTAGAGTTCCATCGGTGTTTAACATCCATTGGAAATCTTCTAAAAGATACATCTGAAATCCTACACCAATTTTTCCATTCTTGAAATACGCTGGGACTTAATGCAATGAAATGTACACAATTTCTAATTTTAAGTATATATGGATCGGCTATTTTCAATGCATCTTGAACACATAAATTTAAAATATGACATGAACATCCAATATGAAAAATATTGTCAGATGAAGGGTTTAATGCGGATTTTAAAGTAGTAATTACTGCATTGTTGTTAGATACATTATCAAAACTAATACACATAATTTTATCGCGAATATGAAAAACATCACAAATTTCTAAAATACGGTTTGCTATTTCAACGCCACTATGGGGATACGGCAACGCGGCAAGTGATATGATTCTTTTTCGAAAAATCCAACCATTGTCGATCCAATGACAGGTTATTCCCATCATTGAAATATTGTTGACACCCGTCCAACAATCCGAAGTTAAACTAACTCTACAAGTTAAACTCCATAAAATTGCAATCAAAGCGTCCTTCATTTCATTGTACCCTTTAAACAATCCGATTTGCAAGTATTTCGCGGAATTCTTTTAAAATGAGGGTTTAAGGCCGTTTGATTAAAATTTTCCAAGTCCCTACTCTCGGGATAGGAAAATGGTAACTCTTCCTTTATTACTAATCGGGTCATTTCCCGACGAACAAGATCGGGATCATAAGGGTGGCTATTGTAACGCCCCGAGCCCGGCTCAGCTGCGCACGCAGCTACACTTGCGCGCACACAAAATAACGGACATAAAACTCTAGCCACGCCCACTACAGACACTATCAAAAGGTGGGTTAACCCTTAGGTACCTTAATCACTTAGTTTTTCCTAATATAAACATACACATACACCACCTAATTTCCGATATGGGACTTATCCCCTTAGCCATGCACGTCACTTTCAACTAATGCATTCATGCATTCATTTCTTTCATTCATTAATTCCATGCATGACTCCATAGTAGATCCTATAGGCCACATCATCTATCATTTTGATCATAATCCCATAGTGTGTGTAAAACCCCGTACTTAAGCGGATATATATATAATATTATATATAGAAATATATATAATATATATATATATATAATAAATAAATAATAAAAGAGATGGATGGATTTGGTTGTTATTCTCTTTATGGAATAACAACCAAATCCATCCATCTCTTTTATTATTTATTTATTATATATATATATATATATATATATATATATATATATATATATATATATATATATATATATATATATATATACCCGCTTAAGTACAGGGTGTTACACACACCCCTCCTTAAGAATTCAGCGTCCTCGCTGAACTTGGGACTTGCAATATGATCCAGGATCCCTTTATAATCGATGTGGAGAGAATTACCCTGATTCTGCTAGTTGTACAGTCCCCTACCCGGGCGACCTGTCCCAACCTAGCGCCCTCTCAGGCGTACATCTTGCACGCACTCGGTGTCGAAATTCGGCTCTGATACCATTTGTAACGCCCCGAGCCCGGCTCAGCTGCGCACGCGGCTACACGTGCACGCACGCAAAAGAACGGACACAAAACTCTAGCCACGCCCACCACAGGTACCATTAAAAGGTGGGTTAACCCTTAGGTACCTTAATCACTTGGTTTTTCCTAATATAAACATACACATACGCCACCTAATTTCCGATATGGGACTTATCCCCTTAGCCATGCACGTCACTTTCAGCCAATGCATTTATGCATTCATTTCTTTCATTCATTAATTCCATGCATGGCTCCATAGTAGATCCTATAGGCCACATCATCCATCATTTTGATCATAATCCCATAGGATCTCTTTATGGACCAACAACCAAATCCATCCATCTCTTTTATTATATATATATATATATATATATATATATATAGGGTAAAAGGGATATGAGCAACTTGCTCATTTAGTAAATGAGCAATTAATTATGTGGCATGCATGTGATACATTGAACAACTAACCCTTTTAAAGATTGTCCAATTACATGTATGCCACATAATCAATTGCTCATTTACTAAATGAGCAAGTTGCTCATATCCCTTTTACCCATATATATATATATATATATATATATATATATATATATATATATATAATAAAACACAAAGAAAGCTATCAAGTGGCTCTCCTTCAATCCCCCCAAAAATCAAAGGCTCAGATCTTACCTTACGAAACATATTTTCCCCCCAAAACTCAAATTCAAATCTCCCACCCAAAACAACTCCTATATTTATTTATTTATTTCTCTCTCTCTCTCTCTGTCTCTCTCTCTCCCTCCCTCCTCTTCTATTCAAAAAATTAAGAAAATAAAAAAATTTAAATATTAAAAAAATTTAAAATTTCAAAAATTTAAAAACTTTAAAAATAATTCAAAAAAAAATCATATAATATATTTTTTGCTCTGTGTTTGCTACTTCAATTAAATTGCTGGACATCTGAAACTATTTTATATAATCAAATAAGGTGCACCGTTCCGAAGACGTGCCGTAGGCACGTAACAACGGGCAAACCTCGTATATATATATATATATATATATATATATATATATATATATATATATACACTCGCTTAAGTACGGGGTGTTGCAGCTATCAACTAGACCGGTCCTAGGGTTGATTTTTTGTTGGCCGGGTAGGTCAACAAGTAGTTCTTTATGGTTATTTTGGATGTGTCTACTAATTGTACCGGTGCCATCACCCCTCTTGAATTTGTATGTCTTAGAACATGTTTTACAAACTTTCAAACCTATATCCGGAGTTTCTTCGTTCGGGATATAATTGTAAAACTTATGCCAATCACTACTTTCTCCTCTACTTTTCCTACTACTACGGGGTTGTGTGGTTTCGATTGGTTGTTGTTGTTGTTCTTCTTCTTCTAATTGTATGTCACCTACAACCTCGTCGTGTGTACCCCATTGTTGGGTAGGAGGATCATGGTACTCTTCGGTGGGCTCACTAATTGGGACAATTGGTGGCCAACGGGAAGTGCCGGTGGATTCTTGCCCACTTTGGCTACTACCGCTACCGCGTGATCTAGACATAATAGTAATGTATGTAAAAAAAACTATACAATGTAGGAACGATGAACTATAAAAAAAATTTAGAAAACAAGAGGTTTGAGATAGAGAAGATAAAAAAACCAACAATGATTATAACTAAAACAAAAAAATAATAAGAAGAGAGGTATGAAATTTTGATACCGTTCACCGTGGATACGCGTATATAAAAAAATCCATGATAATAAAAATTGAAGTAGAAGTAGAATTCCTCAAATCTGGAATTGGGGAGAGCTTGTAGGAGAGTTGAAGACTTGATCACTTGGAGTTGGACGAGAGTTGAAGAGTTGAAGAGTTGAAAACGTTGTTGAATTTTGATTTCGATATGATCGGAATTTGATCGTGTATATGCCTTGAACACTTGTTTATTCAATACTTCAATTATTCACAAATTGCTTAGAAATGAGTAATAATAGTAGAGAGAGTAAGAGAGTAAGGTGTGATTTTTTTGATGGGATTTTGGGGGGTATTTATAGGCTAAAAATAATTTTTAAAAAAAAACCCAAAAGAAAAAAACCAAAAAAAACAAGCAAAACGACTCTAAGAGCCGTTTGGCTCTCTGGTGAACAGTGCCCAACGGCACGCTGACCCGCAGGTCAACGGTCGGCCCGTGGCGGGTCGAACGTTTGACCCGAACGGGTCAAACGGTTCATAACCCGTGGGTTGGCGGGCAGGTTGGGTAATTTTTAACGGGTTCGCAGGCCGGATTAAACGGGTTTGATTCGCTATTTAGGTGACCCGGGTCGACCCATTACTGTTCACGGGTTCGACCCGAACCCGTACCGCACTTACACGGGCCGGATTAACCGGGCGGGTTACGGGCGGGTCGACGGTTGACCCGGTCCACTTGCCATCCCTATCAAAATGTACGCGATTCTATGTTTTTCATGCTTATTAGAACATTCTCTAGATTTATGTATAAGGAAGGCACTTTCCTATTAGTTAATGATCTTAAATTAGCTAGTGATAGTAAAATTCCACAATTACGCACTTCTATAATTTTCCCCAATATTTCTTAAAAATTGAAAAGTGATAGTTACTCGAGCATAATTGGCAGTTGAGTATGAAAAACATTAATGAACTTGTGATAATTTTAATAATACTTAAAACTTTTGAAAAAAATAGTACAAAATAACCTCCCAAAATGACATGCATTTTGGGAATTGGGACAAATAGAGATTTTATTGGGATTAATTAAGGGTATCTTAATTGATTAATCTAACATATTTAATGGCAGAGTTGTAAACTAACAAATAATTTTTTATTAATTTTTTGTAACAATACAAATACATAGATTGCACGTGTACTGTAGCTTTAAACTCTTCCTTTTAAAAGGGGTTTTTTACATGTATATCCCTAACAAATATGATAATACCCCTCATAAATGTGTATTTTCGTATATGCCCCTAACAATTTGAACTTTATTTCATATTTACTCCTATGTTAGATATCACTAAGTTAACTATGATTTTACCCTTATGAGACAAATAGAAATCAAATTAAAAGATCAAATTAGTCAATTAAATAAGAAAAAATTTAATAATTTTAAGGATTGGAGATTAGATTTAATCAAATGAAAATTTCTATCTTTCACAGAAAGTACCACTTTATAAAATTGAAGCTACTAAGAGCATCCACAGTCGTTTTTCTCATTTCTTATAAAATGGCAGCTACAGTAATAGCAAATGGACGAAGGTCGTGCAGTCGTGCTTTGCTATATTTTTCTCATATTCGTTAGAGACGGGATATGATTTACCGTCCCTCTTTTTTATATTTTAAATAAGCGTAGGACGGGGAATCATTCCCCGTCTCTCAAAAAAAAAAAAAAAAGGTCCAAAGCATCGGACGGGGTATCATACCCCGTCCATGAAATCAGGCCAAAAGCAACTGGCGAGGGTGAATAAATACTTAGTGTGAGAAGACTGTAATACCCAATGGCTTTCAAGCCAACCGACACTATAATTTTTGACATAGGATTGAATGATGAAGGGCAAATTAGGAATAAAAAAACAATAAAAAAAAAATTAAAAGTAACTCCCGGACGGGGAATGATACCCCGGACGGGGTATCTATCCCCGTCTGAGGGGATTTTAAAAAAAAAAAATTATGGTCAGATTGTGGGACGGGGTTTGATACCCCGGACGGGGTATCATTCCCCGTCTGAACACTTTAAAAAAAAAAAATTGAGAATTATTGAGACGGTATATGATCGTCCGTCTGATACGATTAAAAAATAATTAAATCGAAGAGACGGGGTATCATACCCCGTCCTTTATAATTTGAGAAAGTTCATTTCGTTTCTCATATTTGAGAAATGGAAATAGAAGCTTTGCCAAAATATGGGAAAATGAGAAACGATTGCAGCGCTACTTTTCTATTCGTTTGCTAAAATTTGGGAAAATGGCAATTATAGCAAACGACTGTGGATGCTCTAAGCAATGTAAAGATGCAAAACCACAAACTTATGAAAAAACTAACACATTCATTGCACGTGGTAATTACTACCAACTTACGTGTACCGTATGTACAATTTCAACTCTTTATCAAGACGTGCATCGTACGTGAAATATAATCTTGTTACTCTCTTCACTCATTCTCCAACCTTGGAAACAACTCGACCGAAGAGAGACAATAATGTTATCTTTAATTCCAATCAATATGGATAAATTGCACTAAAAACTTTAATGTTTGGTTATACCTGAGAGCAGTTAATTAACAAGGTTCAAGTCGTTGTCAATGAACAAATGCATGAGACAGCGTTGTACATAAATTAATCATTCTTTGCCAAATTCACACTTCTAATGAAGGGAACTCTTTCTATATGATGATTTATTCACCTTTATAATTAGTTTAAGCAGATATATATATAATACTCATATAATATATATTAATACTAGATTTGCCAGTCGGCACGTGCCTATGGCATGTCTTAGGAACAATACAAAACACGAAAAGTCCTGTAAACAGTAAAACAACAATTATGTAGCTCAAGTTTGAATAGTATGACAATAATTAGTTGTACATAAAAGTCCATGTTTCCATTAGTATATGTTAAAAAATAATTATAAATGAAGTTGTAAAATCTATCTTCTTCGAACTTTAAGTATGAAAAATGATGAAATTTAACTGTTTAAGAGAAATTTGCTATTTTCAATATAACATGTGCAAAAAAGCATAAAAATTCTGAAAATTTACAAACATGAAATCTTAAATATCCAAATTTCTAAATAAATAAAGAAAGAATGAGAGACAGAGATAGGGAAAGAGAGAGAAATATGAAAAAGTGAAGAGAGAAGTGAGAGATAGTAATAAAGTAATGAGTTCTTTAGTTTTGGGGGGAAAAATGGTTTTGAAATTTGAAATTTTGGGGGAAAAAAAGTGTTTTCTGAGATTAGATCTGAACCTTTAATTTTGGGAGGATTGAAGATAAGCCACTTTATAGCTTTCTTTTATAAATTGTTAAAAAAGTAAAACTTTGACCAAGAATTCTTTCATATTTAATTAATGCAAGTCTGCAACTAATTTTTGTTATGTAATACATGAGTCGGATTGGCCATAGTAACTGTTTTTTTTTTTTTTTTTGTTGAGGGAACTGTTGTGAACATAGTCACTGTAGTGAACATACCAATAACCATAATAGAAATACGATACATGTAATAAATAAAAAAGGCTATTAAAGCTATCAAGTTTATGCAGTTTGATCAATGTAATTTACATTGATGTGGGTAAAATGCAATTCAAGCTAAGCCGTTTGATCCTCTCAGGATCCACAATTTCCTGATCATCTTGTCTGTTAATCCTATGCATCTTCTGCGGGTTAGGCCCACAGAGAGAGGGTCAACTCGGCCCATTAGTGCCCCTCTCTCTGCCTATAAATATTAGGTTCCATCGCACTCTAAAGATAATGACTTTTTTCTGACCTGAACCCTACCTTTCCTTTTCTCCATTAACTGACTAGATCGTCGGAGGGCCTATTGCCGGGATCATCCCCGGTGTCTCTAGGCGTTTTGCAGGTACTCAGAGCGGCCAACTATCAGCTGCGCCTCCTTTCTTCCTTCTTACCGAATCATCATCTCAGATTCATATCTGTGGCTGAAATCTGTGTCAGACCTGTCTCTTTCACTATAAATAATAAAAATTTACATCTGTTGCTCCCACCATTAAATCAGCAGCATCATACATCTATTGCTAAAACGCGGAATCAGTGATCACATTATTTAGAAAGGAGTCCTGCATGATTGGCAATCTTCATCGCATTTGAAAATAATTTTTATTGTTTCTCTTTTTTATTTTTAAATATGATATATCATCCTTACGACTATTTTCTAGCCTTTTTTATTCTTTTTCATATATATGCTCCAGCTTAATTTTAATATTACACTAATTGTTTCCAATTCTTAGGTCACGATATCTTCCTTTCCTCATCACAATAATGCCTCATTATCATGTATTTTAATTAGGGCCGACCTTAAGGCAGGACCCAAAGGGCGACCATCCTGGGCCCTCAAATTATGGGGTCTCACATGTTTATTATCCTTTTAATTAATTTTTTGGATTTAAATTACAAAAAAAAAGTTCCAAAGAGACTCCAAGAGTCCAAGTCTCCAACAGTAATTGTATTTTGGATCTTGGGTTGATAATGACGATAAGTAATTATGATTCTTGGTAATCGTAAATGAAAATTAAAAATAATTTGAGAAATGACACATTCTTGTGTTATTGGAATATCTTTTTTTTTGAGTTGTTCAACACACATATTCACTATTTTGTGGTTCTACAAAAAGGTGAAAAATCTTTCAAGATAATGTACATGGCTTAACTCTTAAACCATTGTCTAACACACGATGGGAGAGCCGTGTTGAAAGTGTGAAAGCCATATGATATCAAGCTCTCCAAATAAGAGAAGCTTTGTAAGAATTACTTGAAAATATTGATGATGCTAAAACAAAGATTGACATTGAAAGTTTAATAAGTGAACTTCAAAATTTTGAGTTTTTATTAGGCATGATTATTTGACATAATGTTTTGTTTGGTGATAACATGGTTAGCAAAATATTGCAATATAAAGATATGTTGATGTTGTCATGCAACATTTGACTGGGTTGATTTCTTTTTTGAAAATTATAGAGAGAATGTGTTTACTTCTGCCAAGATTTTTGCTGAAAGTATTGAAAATGGTTTGAAACGTGGTAGCTTTGTAGATGTAGATGTTGATTTTTTTTTTTTTAATAGGGGTAGTGTTACCGCTAAATCTGGTGTGGGGGCAAACAAATAGAATTTGTGGATTCTTTGGGATGTTGAATAGTCAAACCTGAAACCTTTCCACCGGAAATTGACCGTTGAGTCCCGCCGTTCACCTGCAAAAAGTGCGAAACACCGGGGTTGATCTCGGCGACGCACCCTCCGACGCTCAAGTCAGTAATCAGAAAAGATTATGAATGAGGTTTGATGGGGAAAAGATTGATTACCTATTAATGGTGGGGGTTGGGGGGTATTTATAGCTGCCATGGGGACCAGTTTTGGGATGAAATCCCTAATTCCCAGTGAAAGGATAGAGCGAATCGGAGCCGTTGATTAAGTCTAATCAGAAACCCTAATTCTATCCAGCTGGACCGAGTTTCTTGCGGGTTGAGACCCACACCCAGTCGAAATGGATCCGTTGGTGGGTTATTGGGCTTTTGGAGAGAAGACCCAGAACCCATTTCAGATCCGTTTGTAGGTGAAATTACCATTTTACCCCTGATCTTTAAGCGCATCCGATTTGGACGGTTCCGATTTAATCCTATTCTTAGCCATATCACGAGCCCCCCACTCCTGAAGACTAAGTTTAATCAGCCTTTGAGGAGTAGTTTTACTGTTTTAATAGCTTGCGGAGTTGTATCAGAGTCCAAATGAGGGGTATCGGATCTTCGTACGAGGTGTTATGGTGATTTTCACAGCTAGTTGCACGCTCAAGGTTGTTCTTGAGCTTTCCTGGACTTCTGATGATTTTTCTTAATTTTTATCTATTTTTCGGACCATTTATTTAATTTTGCGAAGTGGTGATTCGTTGTTCGGGGGTCTTAATTAATTATTCTAAGCAATAATTATTTTCCCAGGGGCTCAAAAATATTTTTCCAAATTTATAATTATTTTTTAGAATTTTTAATTATTTTTTTGCAATTTTTAAATAAATAATAAATAAAAAATAATTTTTAGTCCGATTTATGACGTGGCGCGATCTGAGCTCTCCATCAGCGTTGGGCGCGAATTTCAGGAGGATCAGGCGACTGAAGTAGCTCGGCAGGCTTTTTCTCCGCCTGTGGAGGTCGGTGCCTTGGCACCCCATCCTCAGTAGCTCGGTGGCTCGATCTGCCGAGCTACGTGGCAAGACCTGGGGCGTTCATCACGGCACGAATCACGAGGAGGGCAGCTCTGATCACGAAAAAATGCTATCTTGTCGTTTTGTGGGCGTGGCGTGATTTGAGCCGTCCATCATGTTCTGACACGTTTTTTGAAATGATCCAACGGCTGGGATAGCTCAGCGTCATTTTTCTCCATATGTGGAGGTCGATACCTCGGCCGTAGCTGATCGGCTGCTCGGCAGGTCGGTCTTCTCTTTTGGTAGCTCGGTGGCTCGGCTAAGCTGTTCGGTAGCTCGGCTGAGCACTCCGGTGGCTCGGTAACTCATCCTCTTCTTCTTAGTAGCTCGGTGGCTCGGCTAAGCTGTTCGGTAGCTCGGCTGAGCACTCCGGTGGCTCGGTAACTCGTCCTCTTCTTCTCAGTAGCTTGGTAACTCGTCCTCTTCTTCTTAGTAGCTCGGTGGCTCGTCTAAGCTGTTCGGTAGCTCGGCTGAGCACTCAGGTGGCTCGGTAACTCGTCCTCTTCTTCTTAGTAGCTCGGTGGCTCGGCTAAACTATTCGGTAGCTCTGGCGAGCACTCCGGTGGCTCGACAGATCGGGTCGAGTCGTTGGGCCACGTGGCTTGATCTGGAACGTTCATCATGGCGCGAATCACGAGGACAGGGTTCAGATCACGTGAAAATGCTATCTTGTCATTTTGTGGGTGTGGCGTGATCTGAACCGTTCATCAGATTTGGGCACGAATTTTGAGACAATCTGACAGTGAAAGTGGCTCGGTGTCTTTTTTCTCCATATGTGGAGGTCGGTGCCCCAGTAGCTCGGAGAGTGTCTGTGGCTCGGCTCAGTACGAGCCGTTGAGCCACGTGGCTGGATCCGGTGCGTTTATCATGGCGCGAATCACGAGGACGGGATTCAGATCATGAGAAAACGTTATCTTGTCATTTTGTGGGCGTGGTGTAATCTGAGCCGTTCATCAGATTTGGGCACAAACTTTGAGGCGATCTGACGGTGAAAGTGGCTCAGCGGCATTTTTCTCCATTTATGGAGGTCGGTGCCCCGGTAGCTCGGCAGAGTGCCTCGGTGGCTCAGCAAGTTACGAGTCGTCGAGCCACGTAGTTGGATCTGGAGCGCTCATCATGACGCGGATCTCGAAATTGGAGGTTCAGATCAGGAGAAAATGTTATCTTGTCATTTTGTGGGCGTGGCGTGATCTGAGCCGTTTATCAGATTTGGGCACGAACTTTGAGGCGATCCGACGGTGAAAGTGGCTCGGCGGAATTTTTCTCCATTTGTGGAGGTCGGTGCCCCGGTAGCTCGGCAGAGTGCCTCAGTGGCTCGGCAAGTTACGAGTCGTCGAGCCACGTGGTTGTATCTGGAACGCTCATCATGCCGCGGATCTCGAAATTGGAGGTTCAGATCATGAGAAAACGTTATCTTGTCGTTTTGTGGGCGTGGCGTGATCTGAGTCGTTCATCAGATTTAGGCACAAATTTTGAGGCAATCTGACGGTGAAAGTGGCTCGGCGACATTTTTCTTCATTTGTGGAGGTCGGTGCCCCGGTAGCTCGGCAGAGTGCCTCGGTGGCTCGGCAAGTAACGAGTCGCCGAACTGCGATGTTAAGAAAACTGTTGCGACCTTCCTCTGAACCGTCGCGGCTTTCTCTATTCTGTCGTTTTGTCTCCCTTAATGGGCCCCGAAACGTTACGAAAGCTCAACTGTCGCCTCTCTTTAGCTATAAGTTCTCACCCCCACCTCTTAAAGCTAATTCTTTCATTTTTACTCTCAAGTTTTTACTTTTGCTCTCGAGTTGCTCTGCTAGCGGAGATTCGAGCTCAAGGGCGGTCGTGCTAGCTGTCGCGAAGGCCAGGCGATTTCCGGTGAACTTTTTCCGACCGTAGACGTCAAATCAATGGTCAGTTTATTTAACTTCAGTTGCTTATTAGAGATGTCACGAGTGTCCTCGGGTAGTGAGGCATCGTCCTCGTGAGGTCGGAATGCCGAGGAGGGGAGAGAAGCGGCGAGCCGAAGGAAGGGGAAGGGGAAGGAAGTGGTTCGGTCCTCGGTTGTGGAGGAGGTGGTGGAGACGGTGAGAGGAGCGGGCGAGTCAGGTTGGATGCCGACCGTGCTGTTCGGACACGCCGGGATAAGGCAGTATAGCGGCGAGCTGCTGACTAAGGCTGTCATTGGTCGCGCGGAGACCTATGAGGAGAACGATCCGAGGGAGGTCACCGAGGTGGACGACCTCCCTTCGGTGCAAACCGAGCGGGATTCACTTCGGATCAGGAAGGGTTTCGCCATCCCCAAGGAGTACACACTGGTTCTTCCCGGCCCCGGGGTACGAGCGAACACCATCTTCCCCCCGGACACATGCGTCTTCGCCTACGACGCCCTGAACGCCGGGCTGTGCTTCCCCCTTCATCCCTTCGTGACGGTAGTCCTTCGGTGGTACGGTCTGTCCCTGTAATACCCTGATTTTTCAAATATATGAAAAATTATTTACTTTTACACGTGGTGTGCACGTGTAATATTGTCGACTAGTATTTTTTCATCATGATGAGTATAAATCTCTAATTTTGTGTTTTAATTATTTTTTTTTTTAACAAAACTTTCCTTTAAATAAATAAGAAAGCCCTATTTTAAAGTCTTTTCCTAAAGCCCAAAATTTAGTTTGTTTTTCTTTAAAATAAATTATCTTGGCCCAATTTAATTTAAGCCCATGGTTTAATTCTTTTTCTATTTTTCTACAACTTGTAATGTGTAACATTTTTTTTAAAAGGAGACCTATTATTTATGTACAAGTTCTTGTAGGGGTGATTTGTGCATGCACGTGCATTTCACATACACGTGCATTGAGCACTATTCTTGGCCGGATTTGGGTAGAGAAGTGGGTGTGAGTCATGGGTAGTTATGTGGAGTGTGGGTGGTTATCACAACTCCCTAGTCCATCCTAGCCCTTGATCCTATAACTATTTACTAAATCCTAGCCGTCCATCCTACTCAAATTTGTATATAAATACCCCCTCTCATTCCCTATTTCTTTTACACTAGAATCATTATTGTAAGAGAGGTATTTTGTGAGAGAGTTGTGTGTGCTTTTCTGTGGAGGCCGAGTAGCATTTCTGAAGGCTTCGGTGTGGAGCAAGGAGCAAGAAGCGAGGAGTCGTCCACTACATTAAGGAGCTTTTGCTGGATTTCGATTATTTCGTCAAATAAGGTGGGTGTTTTTCAGGACTTCTAATGTAGATAATATGACATGATTTTGATGATTGCTACATGTTTATGAAAAGTGAATTCGAACATATTAGAATTTGCCTGAGTATGACTATGATGATGATTATGAAAGATAAATAGGGTAATAACGACACTGTAAATTAAGAATGATTTGGGTCTGTACAGTCGACTGCCAATTGGATGAGTCGACTAATACGAGACGTGTGCTCTCAAATTTTGTTAGAAAGTTTCATGATGTATGTGTGTATTAACTAGAATGAAATAGAAATGCAAATTTGTATCTTCGATGTCGCATATGACTAAGAAGACATGAACATGTGGAAAGAAACTAGTGATAATTAGTAAAACTGAGAATGGCCTGTGCAGTCGACTGACGATGTGAACAGCCGACTGGTGCATTGATTAAATTATGATTATTCTGCAATTCCATGAAATAAGGTATTCCGTTGTGTTGACCTAGTATAATAAATTGAGATTAACATCTCAATCTCTGCAAGAAAGTTATGAATAAGTGTAAATGTATGTCTAGTATTTTCCTCGAAGGAAGGACAATGTTAGTTGAAATTCCGTGATGATGATGTTACTGAACAGTTAAGAAATTACATGTTTTGTGACATGGATATATTGTAATTTGACACCATGTTGCATGTGTATATGGTGACTGATGGAAGAATAATCCCTTAATTTGAAATATGAACCTGTTCAGTCGACTTAATGCGAGTAGTAAGTCGACTGGGCTGAGCATGAAAATGTGTATTATTAAGACTCGGTGCAGACGACTGATCTAGAGATAAGTCGACTGATAGATGAATGATTTTGAATATAGAAAGTTTCGGGACAGCCGACTGGTCATGTGCAGCAGTCGACTCATCTCCCGAGCAATTGTGAAGAGTTTGATGTGACTAAACAAGTCGACTGGACTTTCTCCAAGTCGACTGTCCAGAGTATATTTTGATATATCAGAGATTTCATTTAATATTGTGTGAAAAGTTGTGAATCCTGTGATTAATGTTGGAAATCCTATTTTTTTGCTGCACATGAAATGAATCATCATTTATTGAGAATTTATATGAAATGAATCATAGTTTTGAACCGAGAATTAAATGAATATGAAAGTTAAAGAACATGATATGCTGAGGCAATGATAAATGAATTCATGAGTAGGAAATGCTCAAATTGGAAATTGTGAATTGTAAATTGAAATGAAGAGTAGCTAAGTCTCCCCCGGCATTGGAAATGAATGAATGAAATGACAATTGAAAGGAAGGCCAAGGTTGGTCATGTGTAAATGAAATGAGTAAGTCCGGTTTGGTGGAGAGGCTAACTCTAGAGCTTCGATTTTTATTCATAATTCTAATGATTTTAGTACATAGTGAAGATGTGATGAAAGTGAGAGAAAACATAAGTATGAGAACTAGAGTTTACGGTGCGGGTGTGTGAGCTACAGAATGCATGCTTGATGAGTCAAGACATGGCGTGGGCACAACTCAGAATGATCGAACTCTAGTCATGCTTGTGGGATGTTTGGTGACTGCAAGAGGATCGTGTTCAGGGAGGAGGCTTGAATTGCCACAGAATGCATGCTTGATGAGTCAAGACATGGCGTGGGGTTCCCCTCCAGGGTCCAGGATACGTGCTTGTACTCATAGATCATCTAGGATACTCACCGTAATTACAGTAGTAGATTAAGTCATGACGAGGGATTGAACCCTACAAAACTGAAGTACGAATAAGAGGCTTGCCCTCGGACCTATGTAGTATGGGATGCATAGAATCCGAACAAGTGTGCATTAGTGTCATGTAAATTAAGTAATTGCATTAAGGATTAAGTGCACAATCACAACACGACATCATTAAGATTATTTCCTTTGTTTTATGTTTGATATGTGAACAAGTTTGTGATCTGTTAAGAAATGAGAATCATTATACTGTTTCTGGCATAGAGAGGATAGCCATGTATAATTATCGTCGGTTGAATAAACTGACGTACCCACAGTTTTGTATGCAGGATAAATGGCATGAAAAAGGTTAAAGAGGAACAATTGCTTAAAGATTCATTCAATGTTGTTGTATATTCATTCAAATGTTGTATCTTTTACTTCCGCTGTGCAAATGTAAATGTAATATATGATGTAACTCTGATGTAAAATAAAAAGTTTAAATTTCCTTGTAAAATTGTACTAAAGAAAGTGAAAAGATCCTGTAGAACATCTCGAATTCAGTGTATTTGGGATTCGGGGCGTTACAGTCCCCCATACAGTTCATGCCGAACACTTGGCATCACGTGCTCGGCTTTCTACTTCAATGCCGAACTGCCAAAGTGGAGCCGGAGCTCGTCATCCTCCGAAGTTTATACCGAATCAACAGGATGAGCAAGCTCGAGCCTCGCTACTACCTGTCGCCTCGAAAGGGAGTTAAGTTAATAGAGAATCCCGACTCGATAAAGTCGTGGAAGGGAAAGTTCTTCCTGATAAAGGGGCTCTCGGCATGGGACTTCCCGACCCGGTGGAAGGAGGATGTGCCGAAGTACGCAAAGGCCGAGCCGGTGTTGACCCCGGCCGAGGCGGAGGTGGCGGCCAAGCCGATCGGTCTCCCGATGTTGAGTTGGAGGGAGATGACCGAGGAGGTGTTGCACGGGTCGGGCCTGAGTCCGATCGACCCGAGTACACTCCTGACATCTCACTTTGTGATTTTCTTTTCTTTTATGCCTTGCATACTTTTTTCTAACTTGTTTTCCTTTTCACTTGGACAGAGGCGCCGAACATGGAATTCAAGGGTATGTTGGCCGAAAGAAGCAAAGCCCCCAACGGCAAGAAGAGAAAGAGGACGAGCACGGGTCCCTCGTCTGGCCAACCCACCAAGGCACCTTCGGCGGTTGCCGCCACTTCTCCTCGGGAACCGTCTTCGGCGGTAGTTGTCCAGCCGACCCCATCTGCTCCTGTAGGTGAGGATTTTTCCATCTCGGCGGTGCTGGCGCTTGAAGCCCCTCCACTGACCGAACAGGTCGAGGTTATCCTGACCGAGGTTCACAAGAAGCTGTTCGTCCCCAACTGGCGGGTGAAGAATCACGACGGCTTCTTGGGAGGCTCGGAGATGAGCATGCAAGCTGTCCGACACCTACCGACCCCGAAGGACCAAGCCGCGCTGAAGGCGGGAATGACGGGCGACGATGCCCTTGAGGTTGCTCGGTCACTTATGTCGGTAAGTCTCTTGGCTGTTCCCGAGTTTTTTCTTAAATATTTTCTAAGTCTCTAGCTCGGCTTTTGTCGTATTCTAACTACTTCTTTGTGCAGGCTACTTGCCACTTCAGCCATCTCCTCGAGGAGTATTCTGAGCAAGAGAGAGAGCTGAAGGCCCTCAGCGACAAGGACCGAGCTAAGAGGGCAAGGGCTGTGAAGCAGCTCGAAGTTGAGCAGCGTCACTCGGATGCTCTGGCGGCCCAGCTCGCCGACCTCGAGGTGGCTTTGGCGCAAGCAAAGGAAAAGCTTGCTTCGGAGGTCGCAAAGGCAGCCGAGGAGAAGGCTGCAGCAGCAAAGGCTTTGGAGGCGGTGAAGCTGCACCAGGCCGAGGCCGTGGAGAAGGCGAGGACGGAGATAGAGGCAGAGGCCAAGAAGCACATGGCAGCGAACATGGAGCTGTCTTACGCCAGAGCGCTCGATCACGTCGAGGCTCGAATCCCCGGCTTTGAAAGGCTGCGGTACAGGTTGTGGCCTGGTGGCGAGGAAGAAGATGAAGGGGAATAGGAAGAAGAGGAGGACGAGCAGCTAGACAACGAGGTTCCCGTCGACCCCGAGACTGTGGTAGCCGACCCCCGAGCAGGACAGAGGTGGAGGAAGGGGATGACGAGGTCGCTGCCGACCCCCGAGCCGGAGCGACAGGGGACGAGGGGCCATCCACCGAGGCGCATGTTGCCGAGTCACCGCTCAAGGTGGCTCCTTGATCCTCTTACTCTTGCAAAAAAGAAAATCCCCCCCCCCTTTTTTCTGTACTACCTTGTAGCGGACTGGCCACCGCTTTTTTTATATGAATAAAATTTTTGTTTGAAATCTCTCTAAAGTTTCTTCGAAGTTTGGGTAAGTGTTGGAGTGTTTTGACCTGAAGTTTTTTTTTTTTTTTTTTTTTTTTTTTTTTTTTTTTTTTTTTTTTTAAATTTGGCCAAGTGTTGGGCACCACCTCTTGTGCTTCGTGTTGACATGCTCTCGTTTTTCAGGCAGTCGAGTAGAGTTCAGTAGCCGAAGCCTCTCGTCTTCGCGGTAACTTGAAAGCAGCGAAGCAGGCCCTCTCTCGTAGCCGAGAGTGTTTTCTCAAAAGCGAGTTGGATCTAGAGGATCTCAAGGCAACGTCGAGGGAGTATTTCTCCGAGCTGAAACAACTACGAAAGCGATCTTGCGAGGTTCGTCTTGAAGGCGAGGTGAAGTTGCTTAGGAAGACGCTATTTGACGTTGAGAAGGAGAAAGGCGAACTACTGGTGGAGGTTCATCACCTGAAGATAGCAGAAGAAGAACTTTTGGCAGAGAAAGAGGAGTTAGCTTCAGCGGTTGGCAAGTTGATGGCCGAGCGTGACGAGTTGACGGCGAAGGTTGACGAGCTGAGGAGGGTTACAATCGACAAAAGCATCAAAGTGACCCATCTTTGTCGAATTACAGCCGACAGCTCTGGAGCCGCAGGATCCGCTCAACTTTCTTGTTTCAAAATAGTTGTGAAGGACGCTACTCTGAAGGATCGAATCGTTGAGCTCGAGGAGGAAGTGGCCCGACTCAAACCTCAGCCTGAAAGGATTAACGTCAGAAGCACGTCGTGTACTCGCGAAGAGCGTAAGAGGGGAATCTCATTTTATGAGCTCGCGACTCGTTCGCCTGCCGTCAGGCGGAGTCCGGCGGACGCTCAAAGTGGAGTGGCTGCTTCGTCTAGTGGCGCTTAGGTTGGGGCCACGGTCAGAGGCAGTGCTAAGGAGGCATCTCAGTTCGTTGGTCTAGAGACGAGCTTTGAGGTTAGGCGACGCCGTCCCCGGGTGTCTTTGAACCGAAACGTTCCTGTTCCGAAGAAGCGTTGAATAAGTTGTTGTATTTACGCCTCTTTGAGTTTTTGTAGTCCCTTGTAGTAGCATAGTTTGGCCTTGTAACCTATGTTCCTTTGAACTTTAATAGAAGTGAAGACTTGTTTTACTTTCTAGCGTTTGTGTGTTTGCGTGTTTTGTTAGTACTTGTTATTTGTTTTGTGCCACTTGTAACTCGCTTGTCAGGGGAGAACACGTCGTTTGAGTAAGTTTCAACGGTTGTGGGAGCAATTCCGAATAGCGAACCACTTTTAGCTTGCTTAAGAGCGAACTTGCGAAGCGGAATCGAACCAAATTTTGGACTCCAAACACATCGTTTGAGTAAGTTTCAATGGTTGTGGGAGCAGTTCCGAATGGCAAACCACTTCTAGCTCGCTTAAGAGCGAACTTGCGAAGCAGAATCGAACCAAGTTTTGGACTCCGAACACATCGTTTAAGTAAGTTTCAACGGTTGTGGGAGCAGTTTCGAATGACGAACCACTTCTAGCTCGCTTAAGAGCGAACTTGCGAAGCAGAATCGAACCAAGTTTTGGACTCCGAACACGTCATTTGAGTAAGTTTCAACGGTTGTGGGAGCACTTCCGAATAGCGAACCACTTCTAGCTCGCTTAAGAGCGAACTTGCGAAGCGGAATCAAACTAAGTTTTGGACTCCGAACACGTCATTTGAGTAAGTTTCAACGGTTGTAGGAGCAGTTCCGAATGGCGAACCACTTCTAGCTCGCTTAAGAGCGAACTTGCAAAGCGGAATCGAACCAAGTTTTGGACTCCGAACACGTCGTTTGATTAAGTTTCAACGGTTGTGGGAGCAGTTCAGAATGGCGAACCACTTCTAGCTCGCTTAAGAGCGAACTTGTAAAGCGGAATCGAACCAAGTTTTGGACTCCGAACACGTTGTTTGAGTAAAGTTTCAACGGTTGTGGGAACAGTTCCGAATGGCGAACCACTTCTAGCTCACTTAAGAGCGAGCTTGCGAAGCGGAATCGAGCCAAGTTTTGGACTCCGAACACGTCGTTTGAGTAAGTTTGATTAAAGGTCATAGACAGAAAGATAAAAATAATTCACAAGGAAAATATGGGGAAAGAAGATCTTTATTGATAACTGTTAATCGGCTGCTTCTAAGTTGCAAGCCGTTATTACAATGATAAAAATAAAGAAGCAAAATACAAGTGAAAAGATGGGAATGACTCGACACTTGAAGTTACTCAGAGAGGCGTTAAGGCGCTCTCTTGGTACTTCAGTAGGTGGTCGGTATTCCAAGTCCTGGGTATCTCTCTGCCTTCAAGGTCTTCAAAACGGTACGTCTCGGGCCGAACTACCTTGGTGATCTTGTAGGGTCCTTCCCAATTGGGGGCTAGCTTACTCTTTTGGCTAGGAAAGGAGATAGCTAGTTTTCTGAGGACTAAGTCCCCTTCCTTGAGATTGGTGGGACGGACCCTTTTGTTGTAGGCCTGCTTAATTCTTCTGCGGTAGTTTTGTTGGCGGATTGAAGCTCTTTCACGGAGCTCATCAACTAAGTCCAAATTCGCCCGTAGCTCTCTGGCATTCTGCTCTTCTTCGTAGGCCATAAGGCGAGGAGATGGTAGACCGACTTCCAAGGGGATCACAGCTTCGGACCCATAGGTGAGACTAAATGGCGACTCACCTGTGGGGGTCCGTTTCGTAGTGCGGTAGTTCCACAGTACGTTGGAAAGCTGTTCCGCCCATAAGCCTTTGGCCGCCTTATCTAGCCTCTTCTTGATACCGGAGAGGATCTGTCTGTTGGCATTTTCCACTTGGCCATTTGATTGAGGATGGGAGACAGAGGAGAAACATTGCTGAATGGTGAGGTCTTCACACAGAGATCGGAATGAGGCCCCCGTAAACTGTGTTCCATTATCTGTTATTAGGACCCGAGGCATGCCGAACCTACAGATAACGTTTTTGCAGAAGAACTGCAGTACTTTTTTCTCAGTGATCGTAGCCAATGGCTCAGCCTCTATCCACTTAGAGAAGTAGTTGATTGCCACGACTAGAAACTTGAGTTGACCGGGAGCTGGTGGAAACGGGGCTAGTAAATCCATCCCCCACATTGCGAAGGGAATCGGGCTTGAGAGAGACGTGAGTTGAGCTTGGGGTAGGCGGCGAATGTTGGAGTACTGCTAACAGGAGCTGCATTGTCGGACATGTCGTTCGGCATCCTGTAGGAGAGTAGGCCAGAAGTACCCGTAGTTTAACACTTTCCTGGCAAGGGACCTTAACCCCAAATGGGCTCCGCCTATACCTTCGTAGAGTTCTTGCAAGGCATATGAGGCTTCTTCCGGGGAGAGGCATCTCAAGTAGGGTCTGCCGTCTACTTGGGTGTAGGAGCATTTGTATAAGACTCCTTGAACAAGGGTGTACCGCTCCTCTCTCGTTCAGACTCGACGAGCTTCTTTAGGATCTTCGGGGAGGAGCTCATCCCTAAGGAATTCTATCAAAGGTTTCATCCAGTTGTCCTGAAGCTGGACAGGCAACGACTCCATCGAGTCAGGGGCTTCTTCTTCTATGCTCGGTCTTAGGAGTACTTCAATCAGGACGGTCTGCTTGAGACCTTGAAGGGAGGAGGAGGCCAATTTGGAGAGGGCATCTGCTTGAAAATTTTCTTCTCTGGGGATCCGCTGGATTTGGACCTCTTCGAATGAAGCCATGAGACTTTGGACCTTGGCTAGATACTTACCCATTCGGTCGTCTCGTGCCTCGTACTCTTCTAAGACTTGGTTGAAAACCAGCTGCGAGTCACTATATATATGGAGACGTTGTGCCCCTGCCTTGCGAGCCATACCGAGGCCGGCTATAAGGGCTTCATACTCCGCCTCGTTGTTGGAGGCCTTAAAGTTGATGCGAAGGGAGTATTAGAGAACAAAGTCATCTGGGCCTGCCAGAATGACCCCGGCTCCGCTCCTTTCGTTGTAAGAGGACCTGTCTACATATACTATCCAGATAGGAGGCCCGTTTGCTGCTTGACTGACCTCTGGTATGGAGCTTTCAACAATAAATTCAACTAAGGCTTGAGCCTTGATTGCGGTCCGAGGCTGGTATGATATGTCATATTGGCTCAGCTCGATCGACCACTTCATTAGACAGCCGGAGGTCTCGAGTTTGTGTAGAACTTGCTTAAGCGGCTGGTCGGTAAGAACGACCACCGCGTGGGACTGAAAATAAGGGCGGAGCTTCCTAGCTGCCATAATCAAGGCGTACGCCACTTTCTCTAATCTTGGGTACCGGAGCTCGGCATCCCGAAGTACCTTGCTCACGTAATAGATAGACTTCTGAGCCTTGTCCTCTTCCCTCACTAGGACAACACCGAGGGTTTGCTCGGAGGCATCTAAGTAGAGGTAAAGTGTTTCCCCAGAAATAGGCTTGCTGAGGAGAGGGGGATTGGCTAGATAGGCCTTTAGCTGATCGAACGATTCTTGCTGCTATTGGCCCCACTCGAAACCCTTAGCCCCTCTGAGGGCCTTGAAGAAAGGAAGACACTTCTCTCCTGACTTAGATAGGAAGCGCCCTATGGCCGCGAGGCGTCCTGTGAGCTTCTGAACTTCTTTCACACTTTTAGGAGGAGCCATGTCCAGTATGGCTTTGATCTTCTCGGGGTTGGCCTCGATTCCTCTTTGGCAGACCATGAAGCCTAGGAACTTTTCCGACGAGACTCTGAACGCACACTTGTTCAGTTTGAGCCTCATATCATGCTTCATCAACACATCGAACGCTTCTTGTAGATCGGCAACATGGTCGGCCCCATGGATGCTCTTAACAAGCATATCATCAACATATAATTCCATGTTTCGGCCGATCTGATTCTGAAAGACCTTGTTGACGAGGCATTGGTAGGTCGCACCGATATTCTTCAGCTCGAAGGGCATTACTCTGTAACAATAGAGTCCCTGATCGGTGACAAAGTAGGTCTTCGGGATATCCGAGGGGAACATTCGGATTTGGTTATACCCGGAGAAGGCGTCCATGAAGTTGAGCAGCTCATGGCCCAAAGTAGCGTCGATCAAGGTGTCGATGCTTAGGAAAGGGAATTGATCTTTAGGGCATGATTTGTTCAGGTCTGTGAAGTCGATACAAATTCTTCATGTTCCGTTGGCCTTCTTAACCATAAAAACATTAGAGATTCATTCGGGATAGTTCACCTCTTGTATGAATCGGGCCTTCAGAAGCTTGTCCACTTCTTCCTTTATGGCTTGTTAGCGCTCCAGGGCAAATTTACGCCTTTTCTGTTGGACCGGTTTGGACCCCGGAGCAATGCTTAGGTGGTGGACGATGAGCTCCTCGAAGATTCCTGGCATGTCGGCAGCCGACCAGGCAAAGAGGTCATGGTTCTTTCTGATGCATTGGACTATGTCGGAACATAAGGCAGATGGGAGGGTCTTGCTGATAAGAAACTTGCGGTTCGGATCTTGCTCGAAAAAGAGTGCTTCCTCCAGCTCATCCACCAGTTTGGACATTAGTTGGGCATTCCCTTGGGGAATCTCAAGAGTCTCGAGGGAGAGGACGGGACCCCCGGTGGAGGTCATGTAACACTTTCGAGCGATCTCTTGACTACCTCTTACTTCCCCTACTCCTAACTTGGTGGGGAACTTCATTTTAAGAAGATAAGCCGACAGGACGGCCTCTAAAGCCGCTAGGCCAGGTCGGCCTAGAATCACATTGTAAGCAGCTGGGATGTCGACGACCATAAAATCCATCGGCTCCATCCGGATAGTAGGAGTTTTGCCAGCGGTTACGTCGAGGGTGACCGCCCCTTCGATAGTCACTGGCACTCCCGTAACTCGTGGAGCGTGTAGCCGGCGGGCTTTGAGCCTGTCCCATGATAGCTTGAGTCCTCGGAAAGCCGTGAGCAAGAGGATGTTGACGGAGCTACCATTGTCCACCAGTATCCTCTCCACTTTAAAATTTGTCATATGGAGGTTGATCACTAGTGCGTCGCAATGGGGAGTCCGGACACCCTCCAGGTCTTCATCTAAAAAAGTGACCGGGACTACGAGGCCTTTGGGAGGGGGTATGCCATGTACTGAGTTGACCTCCCTGATGAAAGCCTTTCGAGATGAGTTGGAGGTGCTTCACATGGGACCTCCATAAATGAGATGCAGAATGCGTTCCTCTTCAAACTCGGGAGTCTCGTCACGCCTTTCAGGATGCTTATTAGCCCCCCTGGGGGAGGAGAGATTAATTCGGTCCTTTCTCACAAATTTAGACAGCTGCCCCCTCTGGATGAGGGCCTCAATTTCATTCTTCAGGGCCCGACAATCATTGGTGTTATTACCGCTGAATCTGGTGTAGGGGTAAACAGATAGAATTTGTGGACTCGTAGAAAACCTGAATAGCAAACGCCTGACCTGCTCTGCCGGAGTTTGACTTCTGACTCTCGCCGTTCACCTGCAAGGAAGTGCGAGACACCGGGGTTGATCCCGGCGACGCACCCTCCGACGCTCTAGTCAGTAACCAGGGATGACTAAGAAAGAGCGTAAATAATAGGCAAAAGAGTGATTACCTTGTAACAGTGGTAGGTGGGGGGTATTTATAGCCGCCTTAGGGATCAGATTAGGAAGACAGTAATTCCTGTGATCTGATAAGAAGTAAAATCCTCATAACCAGATTAGGAATCTGTTACCCCTAATCCCCGGTGGTAGGATAATGGCGAATTAGGCCCGTTGATTTGGCCTAATCAGAGATCCTGATTCTATTCTGCCGGACTGGGTTTGAATTGGGTTGGGACCCATACCCAGCTGAGGTGGGTTCGTTCGCGGGTTATCGGATCTGTGAAAAGGAGATCCAGTACCCGTTTCGGGCCCATTTGCATGTGAGATTACCGTTTTACCCCTGGGCTTCAAGATTCGTGCTCGATCTGGACGGTTCCGATTTAACTCCAGTTTTAGCCATATCACGAGCCAACCACTCCCCAAGACTGAGTTTGATCAGCCATTGAGGAGTAGTTTTACTGTTTTTAATGGCTGGCGGAGTTGTATCGGAGTCCAAACGGATGGCTTTGAATCTTTGAAGGAGGTAGTGTGGCGATTCTTCAAGCTGGTTGCATCCTTAGTTGTTCTTGAGCTTTTCTGGACGTTGGGTGATTTTTATCTATTTTCTCGGATTATGTATTTAACTTTGCGATGTGTTAACTAGTCGTTCGGGGGTTTTAACAACGCGTTCCAGGTATTAATTGCTCGTTCAGGGGCTCGAAGATGTACCCCTGAGATTACAATTATTTCCTAGAATTTTTAGTTAATTTTTCCAAATTTTTAGTAATTTTTTTCGCAATTTTTAAATAGATAACACGATAAAAACAAATAAAAACAAATTTTTAATAAGGATTTATGGCGTGGCGCAATCTGGGCCTTCTATCAGGGCCGAGCGCGATTTTCTGGGTGATCAGACGATCCAAGTTCCTCGGCAGATAGTTTCTCCGTATACGAGGGTCGGTTCCTCGGCCGCTCGGCTCGGCCGATCGACTCCTAGCTCGGAATCAGCCGAGCTACGCGGCGTGATCCTGAGCGTCCATCTAAGCGCGAATCCCCAAAAAATGCTATCTTGTCGTTTAGTGAACGTGGCAAGATCAGAGTCGTCCATCATGACGAACGCGTTTTTTGGCAAGATCCAACGGCTGAGGAGGGTCGGCGGATATTTTCTCCATATACGAGGGTCGGTTCCTCGTCCCCTCGGCTCGGCAGATCGGCACGTTGCTCGGAATCAGCCGAACCACGCGGCGTGATCCTGAGCGTCCATCTAAGCGCGAATCCCCAAAAAATGCTATCTTGTCGTTTAGTGAACGTGGCAAGATCAGAGTCGTCCATCATGACGAACGCGTTTTTTGACAAGATCCAACGGCTGAGGAGGGTCGGCGGATATTTTCTCCATATACGAGGGTCGGTTCCTCGTCCCCTCGGCTCGGCAGATCGGCACGTTGCTCAGAATCAGCCGAAACACGTGGCGTGATCCTGAACGTCCATCACGGCGCGAATCCCCAAAAAATGCTATCTTGTCGTTTAGTGAACGTGGCAAGATCTGAGCCGTCCATCATGACGAGCGCCTTTTTTGGCAAGATCCAACGACTGAGGAGGGTCAGCAGATATTTTCTCCATATACGAGGGTCGGTTCCTCGTCTCCTCGGCTCGGATGCTCGGTGCTGCTGGCCGAGGCATGGAGTTGGACATTTTGAAGCATTCTGTCTTCAAGGTGTAGTCTCCCTCCGACTGAGTGGCTCGGCTGCTTCGCCAGGTTGTTCGGTAGCTCGGCTAGGCAAACCGGTGGCCAGCAGCTCGGAAGGTACACGTGATCAGAACTGGAGTGTCCATCATTGCGTGAATCACGAGGACTGGGTTCAGATCACGAGAAAATGTTATTTTGTCATTTTGTGATCGTGGCGCTATCTGAACCGTCCATCAAGATCTGACACGAATTTTGGAGAGATCCGACGGTGATTTAGCCTCGGTAGGATTTTTCTCCATATACGAGGGTCGGTTCCTCGTCCCCTCGGCTCGGAAGCTCGGTGCCGACAGCCGAGGCATGGAGTTAGAAGTTTTGAAGTGTCCTGAATTTTAAGCGGCGTCGCCCTTCGGCTCGGCAGCTCGGCTGCTTAGCCAGGCTGTTCAGTAGCTCGGCTAGGCGAACCGTTGGCACGCCGCTCGGAAGGTACACGTGGTCAGATCTGGAGATTGCGTGAATCACGAGGGTTGGGTTCAGATCACGAGAAAACATGATTTTGTCATTTTGTGAGCGTGGCGCAATCTGAATCGTCCATCGTGTTTTGGCACGAATTTTGGAGAGATCTGACGGTGGTTCCGCCTCGGAAGAATTTTTCTCCATATACGAGGGTCGGTTCCTCGTCCCCTCGGCTCGGAAGCTTGGTGCCGACAGCCGAGGCATGGAGTTGGAAGTTTTGAAGCGTCCTGGATTTTAAGCGGCGTCGCTCTTCGGCTCGGCAGCTCGGCTGCTTAGCCAGGCTATTCAGTAGCTCGGCTAGGCGAACCGGTGGCACGCAGCTCAGAAGGTACACGTGGTCAGATCTGAAGCGTCCATCATTGCGTGAATCACGAGGGTTGGGTTCAGATCACGAGAAAACATGATTTTGTCGTTTTATGAGCGTGGCGCTATCTGAACTGTCCATCAAGATCTGACACGAATTTTGGAGAGATCCGACGGTGATTTAGCCTCGGTAGGATTTTTCTCCATATACGAGGGTTGGTTCCTCGTCCCCTCGGTTCGGAAGCTCGGTGCTGAAGCGGACTCAGTAGCTCGGTCGTTTAACCAGACTGTTCGTTAGGTCGGTTAGGCGAACCGGTGGCCGAGTCGTGGACTTGAGCGCTTTGTGGAGTCTTTGTTGTGAAACTGAAACGTCGCAACTCTCAGCTTTGGCGCTTTGGCTTCTTAGCGGGCTTTTAAGTTCCCAAGGAGGCCCAAACGTCGCACTGGGGTTATAAGTTCTAACTCCCCCACCCCCAAGCTCATTTCTCACTTTTCACTCCAAGATTTCACTTTTACTCTCTGTGCTCTCTGCTAGCGGCGATTTTTGCTCCAAAGCGGTTGCGTTAGCTGTCGCGTGGGCCAGGCAATTTTCGGCGAGCTTATTCTGACCGTGAACGTCACTTCAAGGTCAGTCTACTTGCCTTAGCTTTTTTTAGAGATGTCAAGGGTGAACTCGGAGAGTGAGGCCTCGTCCTCGGGCAATAGTGGTGCCGAGGAGAGGAGGCAGACGGAGATCCGAAGGAAGGGGAAGCAAGTAGCCGATCCGTCTGTGGCCGAGGTGAGGAAGGAGAAGAAGAAGAGGAGGGTAGTGACCCAATCTCCTGTGGTCGAGGAGATTGTGGAGAATCCGAGGCAAGCCCCTGAGATGGGCCGGTACCCTTGTGTACTGTCCGGGCATGCTGGGGTTAGGTAGTACGAGGGCGACCTCATGAAGAAGGCGATCATCGGTCAGTCGGAAGTTTACGAAGAGAACAACCCGGTTCTGGCCACCGAGGCGGACGAGATTGGATCGGTGCTTTCCGAGAGGGACCTGCTCCGGATCAGAAAAGGGTTCGCTATCCCTCCGGAGTACAAGCTAATTCTCCCCGGCCCTGGGATGCGAGCGAACTCCAACCTATCGTCGTCGGATATGTGCATGTTCGACTACGACTCTCTGAACACCTGACTGCGCTCCCCCCTGCACCCTTTCATTCGTCAGGTCCTCGGGTGGTACTGCCTCGCGCCGACTCAATTCATGCCGAACACGTGGCGCCATGTGAACGCCTTCCTGCTGCAGTGCCGCAACGCCGAGGTCGAACCGGACTTGACAATCTTCCAAGGCATGTATCGGATAAACCGGATGCACAAGATCGAGCACCGATACTACCTGGTGCAGAGGAAAGGCGTTCGGATTATAGAAAATCCGGACTCGATCAAAGGCTGGAAGGAGAAGTTCTTCATATTGAGGGAGCCATCGATGCTGCAAATTCCGAGCCGGTGGAAAGTAGAGGTGCCAAAGTTCGCAAGGGCCGACCCGAAACTGACTACGGCCGAGGAGGAAGTGGCGAGGAAGATTGTGGCCCTCCCGATGTTGAGCTGGAGGGAGATGACCGAGGAGGTGCTATACGGGTCGGGCCTTAGTCCGATCGACCCGAGTACGCTCCTGACATCTCGCAATATATTTTTTTTGTTAAGTCTTTAGCCCGTTCCACCGACTCTCAATTTGTTTGTTGTTTGGTACAGAAGCACCGAAGATTGACTTTACGGCCATGATGAACGAGAGGGGTAAGGTGGCCGATGGAAGGAAGAGGAAGAGGCCGAACACGACCGCCTCGTCAGGTCGGCCTCTCAAAGTTGCTTCGGCAGTTATCCCACCTCCCCCCGTTGCTGAGGTCCGCTTGTCAACGGTGGTTGTTGTCGAAGAGCCCTCGGCTCCTGTTGCTTCTTCCCCGGTCGGTGGGGCCTTCGACGTCTCGGCGGCTTTGTCGCTTCAGGCTCTGCCGCTGACTGCCGAGGCCGAGGTGATTTTGACCGAACAGCATAAGCAACTGTTCGTTCCGGATTGGCGGGTCAAAAAGCACGACGGCTTCCTCGGGAACTCGCAGATGTCAATGCAGGCTGTTAAGCATTTGGCAACCCCGAAGGACCGAGTCGCGCTGAAGGCGGGGATGGTTGGCGATGATACCTATGAGGTAGCTCGGTCGCTCGTATCGGTAAGTCGCAAGCTTTCTCCTGAGAATTTCTTCAAGTCTTCCGCTCGGCTGTTACCTTGTTCTCACTCTTTTTGTTTTGGCAGGCCACCTGCCACTTTAACCATCTCCTCGAAGCGTTCGCCAAGCAGGAGAAGGAGCTAAAGGCCACCAGTGATAAGGACAGGGCGGACAGGGTGAAGGCAGTTCGGCAACTCGAAGCTGAGCAGAGGCGAGCCGAGGGTTTGGAGGTCCAGGATGCCGACCTCGTGGCCGACCTGGAGCGAGTAAAGGGGCGGCTTGCTGAGGAGGCTGCCAAAGCCACCAAGGCTGCCGAGGAGCAGGCGGCGTCGGTGAAGGCCCTGGCAGAGGCAAAGGCGGAGAAGGATGCCTTAGCGACGAAGATCAGGGCCGACGTAGAGGCTGAGGCGAAGGCGCATATGGCCACGAACATGGAGAGGTCCTACCAGAGGGCGCTCGACCATGTCCAGGACCGCGTCCCTGGCTTTCAGCGGGTCGGCTACAGGCTGTGGCCCGGATCCGCATCAGGTGACGAGGAGGAGGGAGGCGAAGGAGACGAGGGAGAGGGCGACAACCAGGAGGAGGTGGATGCCGTGGTGGACGTGACCAACCCCCAGGTCAGGGCGAGAGATGAGGGGCCGTCTGGCGAAGCTCCTGTGATTGAGCCGACGACGCAGGTGGACCCCTGATCTCCTCGTCTTTTTGTAATCTTTTTTTTTAAATGTAATGCCTTTTTGCGGACTGGCCACCACTTCTTCCTTTATGAATGAAAGTTTTGTTCCAAATTTGTGCAAGTGTTTGGGTCGGTCTGTAGTTTCCTAGTTGTGACGTTCTTGTATTTCAGATCCTCGAACATGCCCCAAATACCGCAGCAGCTCGGCATCGTGCCGAGCTGTTTAAGCAATCTCGCGAGGCTCGCCTTGTGGGTGAAATCGAGCTTCCCAGGAGGTTGATGTTCAACGTGGAGAAGAAGAACAGCGAGCTTCTGGCCGAGGTGCACCATCTCCGGATAGTCGAGGAGGAGCTCTCGGCGAAAGAGGCAGAGCTAGCCTCGGTGCTGGCCGAGCGAGACGAGCTCGAGAAGAAGGTCGAGTAGCTGCAGAGGGTCACGGTCGACAAAAGCATCGAGGTGACCAACTTACGTCGCATCATATCCGATAGCGCTGAGTGCCCCGGTTCGGCGAAACTCCCTCGATTCAAGATAATGGTCAAGGACGATACTCTGAAGGATAGGATTGTCGAGCTCGAGGAGGAGGTGGCTCGACTGAAGCCCCAGCCCGTGAGGGTTGATGTCCGCATTACTTCTTGCACTCGCGAGGAGAGAGAACGGGGGATCACCTTTTACGAGCTAGCAACTCGTGGCCAAGTTATTGGTCGGATAGCAGCCGACGCACAAAGCGGAGTAGCTGTTAGCTCGAGTGGAGCCTCGGTCGGAGCCACTGTTAGGATTAGTGGCGAGGCGGCGTTGCAGTTCGTCAGCCTAGAGACATGCTCGGAGATAAAAAGACGGAAACCCCGATTGTCACTTAATCGGAACGTCCCTATCCCGAGGAGGCACTGAACGAGTTGCATCGAACTTCTTACCTCTTGCATCGTCTCGGTTGTTGCAATAACATGCCTTGTAAATTTATTTAGTTACTTTTCCGCTGTAACTGTCTGCCTTGTAAATTTACCAAGTGTTTTAATAAAATCGAAGTTGTTTTGTTCATCGTTGTGCCGTGGTCGCCCTATTCTTGACGTCGAACCATAAGGACCCATAGTTGCCTTTTTTGAAGGTTTTAGCCTCGGAACTTTAGTTTTTCGGCTCGGAGTATACCAAGGTGTAATAGCTCGGATTTCAGATGCGATCCACGTGGCTCAATCTAGACGGTCGATCATGATCGCGGAACGCATCACGAGGTGGGAGACACGAATTCCCAAAAAATGCTATCTTGTCGTTTTGTGGAAACATGGCACGATCTGATCCGTTCATCACGTTCTAGCACGCATTTTGATATGATCCAACGGTGTAATTGGTTCGGCAGAATTTTTCTCCATATACGAGGGTCGGTTCCTCGTCCGCTCGGCTCAGGGTATTGAGTGAGCGCAGTCGAGCCGAATGCTGGACTCCGAACCACCGCTAGAGTTGCTCGACGGTTGTGGGAGCAGTTCCGAATGGCGATCTACTTCTGGCTCGCTTAAGGGCGAACCTGCGAAGAAGAATCAAACCAAGTGTTGGACTCCGAACCATCGGTAGAGTTGTTCAACGGTTGTGGGAGCAGTTCCGAACGGCGATCTACTTCTGGCTCGCTTAAGGGCGAACCGGCGAAGTAGAGTCGAGCCGAGTGTTGGACTCCGAACCATCGGTAGGGTTGTTCAATGGCTGTGGGAGCAATTCCGAACGGCGATCTACTCCTGGCTCGCTTAAGGGCGATCCGGCGAAGTAGAGTCGAGCCGAGTGTTGGACTCCGAACCATCGGTAGGGTTGTTCAACGGCTGTGGGAGCAGTTCCGAACGACGATCTACTCCTGGCTTGCTTAAGGGCGAACCGGCGAAGTAGAGTCGAGCCAAGTATTGGACTCCGAACCATCGGTAGGGTTGTTCAACGGCTGTGGGAGCAGTTCCGAACGACGATCTACTCCTGGCTCGCTTAAGGGCGAACCAGCGAAGTAGAGTCGAGCCGAGTGTTGGGCTCCGAACCATCGGTAGGGTTGTTCAACGGCTGTGGGAGCAGTTCCGAATGGCGATTTACTTCTGGCTCGCTTAAGGGCGAACCGGCGAAGTAGAGTCGAGCCAAGTGTTGGACTCCGAACTATCGGTAGATTTGTTCAACGGCTGTGGGAGCAGTTCCGAACGGCGATCTACTTCTGGCTCGCTTAAGGGCGAACCGACGAAGTAGAGTCGAGCCGAGTATTGGACTCCGAACCATCGGTAGGGTTGTTCAACGGCTGTGGGAGCAGTTCCGAACGGCGATCTACTTCTGGCTCGCTTAAGGGCGAACTGGCGAAGTATAGTCGAGCCGAGTGTTGGACTCCGAACCATCGGTAGATTTGTTCAACGGCTGTGGGAGCAGTTCCGAACGGCGATCTACTTCTGGCTCGCTTAAGGGCGAACTGGCGAAGTAGAGTCGAGCCGAGTGTTGGACTCCGAACCATCGGTAGGGTTGTTCAATGGCTGTGGGAGCAGTTCCGAACGGCGATCTACTTCTGGCTGGCTTAAGGGCGAACCGGCGAAGTAGAGTCGAGCCGAGTGTTGGACTCCGAACCATCGGTAGATTAAGAGCAAAGAAGGGAAAGATACATTTGCACAAGTATGAAAAAATTCTTTATTGATGACTACTGGTCGGCTGCTTCTGAGTTGCGAGCCGTTATTACATATGAGAAACAAAATAGAGAAAATACAGGGGGTAGGAGAGGAACGGTTCGACATCCTGAAATACTTAGAGAGGTGCCGGGGCACTTTCTTGGTACTTCAAAAGATGGTCAGCATTCCAGGTCCTAGGAATTTCTCTACCTTCGTGGTCTTTGAGACGATAAGCTCCTGGCCGAACTACTTTCGTGATCCTGTAGGGCCCCTCCCAATTTGGGGCCAGCTTGACCTTTTGACTAGGGAAGGAGACAGCTAGCTTTCTGAGGACTAGGTCCCCTTCTTTGAGATCGGTAGATCGGACCTTTTTGTTATACGCCAGCTCGATCCTCCTTCGATAGCTCTGTTGGCGAATTGATGCTCTTTCCCTCAGCTCATCTATCAGGTCTAGGTTCGCCCGAAGGTCCTTGGCGTTCTGTTCTTCGTTGTAGGCGACAAGGTGCGGATAGGGTATTCCGACCTCCAAGGGGATCACAGCCTCGGACCCATAGGTAAGGTTAAACGGGGACTCTCCTGTGGGGGTCCGTTTAGTTGTGCGGTAGTTCCACAGCACGTTGGGGAGCTGATCGACCCATAAGCCTTTGGAGCACTTGTCCAATCTCTTCTTAATGCCAGCAAGGATCAGCCGGTTGGCATTTTCAACCTGGCCGTTCGACTGAGGATGGGAGACGGAGGAGAACCGTTGTTGGATGGCGAGGTCTTCACATAGAGCTCAGAATGCGGCCCCTGTAAATTGGGTCCCGTTATCAGTTATGAGGACTCGGGGAACACCGAATCGGCAGATGACGTTCCTCCAGAAGAACTGAAGCACCTTGTTCTCTGTAATGGTTGCCAGAGGCTCGACTTCTATCCACTTCGAAAAATAGTCGATCGCCACGACAAGGAACTTGAACTGGCCCGGAGCCAGAGGGAATGGCCCTAGTAAATCCATTCCCCACATGGCGAAAGGGATATGACTTGATAGGGATGCGAGCTGAGCTTGTGGGAGGCGCCAGATGTTTGAATGCTTCTGACAAGAGTCGCATTTCCGAACGTGTTGCTCGGCGTCTTGGAGGATGGTAGGTCAGAAGTAGCCGTAATTCAACACCTTTCGGGCCAGGGATCTGGACCCTGAATGCGCTCCACCGATGCCTTGTGGAGCTCCTACAAGGCGTAATTGGCTTGTTCTGGGGAGAGGCACCTCAAGTACGGCCTGTCGTCCACTTGCGAAAGGAGCGTTTGTACAAGATACCCTCGACTAGAGTGTACCGCTCCGCTCTGGTCCTTACTCGGCGAGCCTCCTTAGGATCTTCAGGGAGGAGCCCATCCCTTAGGAATTCCACCAACGGTTTCATCCAGTTATCTTGCAGTAGGATCGGCAGCGACTCCGCTGAGTCGAGGTTCTCGTCTTCTATACTCGGTTTCGAGAGGACCTCGATCAAGACGGTCTGCTCGAGACCTTGGAGGGAGGATGAGGCCAACTTGGAGAGGGCGTCGGCCTGTGAATTCTCTTCTCGAGGGATTCGCTGGATGAGCGCTTCTTCGAACCGGGCCATGAGGGTTCGGACTTTAGCGAGGTACTTCGCCATCCGATCGTCTCGTGCTTCGTAATTGCCCAGGACTTGATTTACAACTAGCTGAGAGTCACTATAGATTCGGAGGCGCTGCGCCCCGGCACTTCGGGCAAATCTGAGGCCGGCGATTAGTGCCTCATACTCTGCTTCGTTATTTGAAGCCTTGAAGTTCATGCGGAGGGCATACTGGAGAATGAAGTTGTCTGGACCTGCCAAGATGATAGCGACTCCGCTTCCCTCGTTGCAAGAGGAACCGTCTACAAAAACCATCCAGATAGGGTGTCCGTTCGGCACATGGCTGACCTCAGGAATGGTAGTCTCGACGATGAACTCCGCGAGGGCTTGAGCTTTGATCGCAGTCCGGGGCTGGTATGAGACGTTGTGCTGGCTTAGCTCGATGGACCATTTCATGAGGCGACCAGAGGTCTCAGGTCTGTGGAGGATTTGCTTCAGCGGTTGGTCGATAAGGACGACCACCGAATGGGACTGGAAGTAGGGGCGAAGCTTTCTCGCCGCCATGATCAGAGCGTATGCCATCTTTTCTATCTTCGGGTAGCGAAGCTCGGCGTCGCGGAGCACCTTGCTTACATAGTAGATGGGCCTTTGAGTCTGGTCTTCTTCCCTTACTAGAACGGCGCTGAGGGTCTGCTCGGAAGCAGCTAAGTAGAGGTACAGGGTTTCGCCTGGGACGGGCTTGCTGAGCAGAGGAGGATTGACGAGGTAAGCCTTTAGCTGGTCGAATGGCTCATGCTGCTGCTGCCCCCATTCGAAACCCTTAGCCTCCCTGAGAGCCTTGAAGAAAGGGAGGCACTTCTCCCCGGACTTGGAGAGGAAACGACTTATTGCGGCGAGGCGGCCTGTCAGCCTCTGAACTTCCTTTACATTCTTGGGCGGGGCCATGTCTAATATGGCCTTGATTTTCTCTGGGTTAGCTTCGATTCCTCATTGGCTGACCATGAAGCCGAGGAACTTTCCTGATGAGACTCCGAACGCACACTTGTTCGGGTTAAGCCTCATGTTGTGCTTTCTCAGTACACCAAATGCCTCCTGCAGGTCGGCGACATGGTCGGTGCCTCGAATGCTTTTCACAAGCATGTCGTCGACATACACTTCCATATTGCGACCTATCTGGTTCTGGAAGACCTTGTTAACAAGGCGCTGGTAAGTGGCACTAGCGTTCTTCAATCCGAACGGCATCACCCTGTAACAGTAAAGGCCCTGGTCGGTCACAAACGAGGTCTTCGGAATATCCGGGGGAACATCCGGATCTGATTGTAGCCTAAGAAAGCGTCCATGAAGCTGAGGAGCTCGTAGCCCGAAGTCACGTCGATGAGGGTGTCGATGCTCGGAAGAGGGAAGGGGTCTTTGGGACAAGCCTTGTTCAGATAAGTGAAGTCGATACATATCCTCCAGGTCCCGTTCGACTTCTTTACCATGACTACATTGGAGAGCCATTCTGGGTAGTTAACCTCCTGTATGAACTGGGCCTTTAGAAGCTTGTCCACCTCTTCTTTGATGGCTTGTTGACGCTCGGGAGCGAACTTGCGCCTCTTTTGTTGGACCGGTTTGGACCCCGGCTCGACGCTGAGGTGGTGGACCAAAAGCTCCTCGGAAATTCCTGGCATGTCAGCGGTAGACCAGGCAAAAAGGTCGCGGTTACCCCGAATGCACTGCACTATGTCGGAACATAGGGCAGAAGGGAGGGTCTTGCTGATGAAGAACTTTCTGCTCGGATCATCCTCCGAAAAGAGCACCTCTTCCAGTTTGTCCACCGGCTCGGACGTTGGTCGAACTGTCTCCTGGGGGATTTCTAAAGTTTCGAGGGAGAGGACCGGGCCCCCGGTGGAAGTCATGTAGCACTTCCGGGCCATCTCCTGATTGCCCCTGACCTCCCCTACTCCTGCCCGGGTAGGGAATTTCATCTTGAGGTGGTAGGCCGAAGGGACGGCTTCTAGGGCAGCTAAGCCGGGTCGACCTAGGATAACATTGTATGCAGCTGGGACGTCGACGACCATGAAGTCCATCGGCTCGTTCCGGGTGGTAGGAGTTTTGCCAGCAGTTACGTCGAGGGTTATCACTCCTTCGATAGTTACTGGCACTCCCGTGATCCCGTGGAGAGTGTAGCCGGCCGGTTTGAGACGGTCCCTGGGTAGCTGAAGACCTCGGAAGGCTGAGAGGAAGAGGATGTCCACGAAGCTTCCGTTGTCTACTAGGATCCTCTGCACTTTGAACTTCGCCAAACGAAGATCAATAACGAGTGCATCACAGTGGGGAGTCCTAACCCCCTCGAGATCTTCATCTGAGAATGTGACCGGGACACCGAGGCCTTTTGGGGGAGGGGCACTGTGAACAGAATTAACCTCTCGGATGAACGCTTTTCGAGAAGAGTTGGAGGAGCCTTCCATGGGGCCCCATGGATAAGATGCAAGACGCGTTCCTCCTCGAACTCGGGGGTTTCATCGCGTCGCTCGGAACGCTTGTTAGCCCCCCGAGGCGGAGGAGTGGTGCGATCTCCCCGATCATTTGCTCTCACAAACTTAGCCAACTGCCCCCTCTGGATGAGGGCCTCTATCTTGTTCTTCAGCGCTCGGCAATCCTAACCCCCTCGAGATCTTCATCTGAGAATGTGACTGGGACACCGAGGCCTTTTGGGGGAGGGGCGCTGTGAACAGAATTAACCTCTCGGACGAACGCTTTTCGAGAAGAGTTTGAGGAGCCTCCCATGGGACCCCCATGGATAAGATGCAGGACGCGTTCCTCCTCGAACTCGGGGGTTTCATCGCGTCGCTCGGAACGCTTGTTAGCCCCCCGAGGCGGAGGAGTGGTGCGATCTCCCCGATCATTTGCTCTCACAAACTTAGCCAACTGCCCCCTCTGGATGAGGGCCTCTATCTCGTTCTTCAGCGCTCGGCAGTCGTTGGTATCGTGACCGTGATCTCGATGGTAACGGCACCACTTCTCCTTGTTCCTCTTCTTGGCTGGGGTGTTCATCCTCGGAGCAGGAGGTATAACCCCTTCCTTCTCGACTTCCATCAGGATGGTGGAGACGTTGGTAGTGAGAGGAGTAAATTTCTCGAACCTGGGAGGAGGGCGGCACTGACCGCTATTATCCTTCTGTAGCTTCTTAGCCCCTTCCTCTTCAGTTGTCTTTCTCTTCGACCAGGAAGCAGATACTCCGAAGCCCGGGAGGCATTCAGCCTCCTCCGCCCGAATATATTTCTCGCATCTAAGGAGAGGGTCGGCAAAGTTATGCGGGCGCTTTTTGGAGAGGGACGAACAAAGGTTAGAGTTGAGGACGTTGGATTGGAATGCGACGGTCGCCACTGATTGGTCGTGGGAGGCGATGGACCTGACCTTCGCAGTAAACCCCCTCACATAGTCCCTCAACTTTTCTCCCCTCTGCTGTCGGAGGTGGAGTAATGAGATGCTGGTCTTCTCCGTGCGTCTGCTACTCACAAAGTGGGTTATGAAGAGCGTTTCGAACTGCTCAAAAGAGAAGATGGAAGAGGGGGCGAACCGGGAGTACCATTCCCGAGCCGAATCCTTAAAAGTGGCGGGGAAGGTTTTGCAAAGCATGGCATCGGAAGCTTGGTGGATTAGCATCAAGGTCTTGAAGCTTTCGACATGGTCAACGGGATCCGACTCTCCCGAGTAAGTTTCAAACTGCGGAGGCTTGAAACCCCTCGGGATAGGAGCCTCCATTATGGTCCGGGAGAAGGGGAGTCTGCTGGGGCGGACGGTCCTTCCTCTCGACTCTTCCTCCTTGTCCATTCGACCGATGCGCCTCTCCATCTCGTGGAGATGGCGGTAGAAAGCATCGTCCCTCCGTTGGTAGTCAAACGAGCCCCTGGACTAGTCTTCATAGGAAGGGGAGCGGGGACTACGACGAAGGTAGTCTTGGGAGCGTCGAGAACTATGGTTGTGTTGTTGGTGATTAGGAGCCGGAGGAGGTGTTATGGACCGGGGACGAGGACTTGGAACCCGTGGGGGTGTCGGAATCCTATGGGCATTATTGTTGTTGGGACGAAGGTTGAGGGCCTACAACACCGTTGCTTGGAATTGTTGGAACTCGGCACGAGTGATGGGTGCCTCATCGTTCCTCAGATGATGTCGACCAACAGGGGAATGCGGTCTCCTCATATGACGCTCGGGAGATTCCCTCCGTCCGCTTCGGTCCGGAGACCTCCTGCCATCTCGGCGATGAGGGGATCGCTCACCCTGATGCTGGCGGGAGACTCCCTCTCGGGCCCACTTCTCATCTAGGCAGCGACGAAGATCCTCATCCTTCTGCCGATTTAGAACGGTGTTGCGGAGGTCGGAAACTCGAGGATTGTGGGAGGCCATAGAATCCGAGGAGGCATTGTGGATGGAGACATGGTCTGGATGGAGAGGTTGTTTCTGCGGGTCGAGACGTGAGCCCCCTGCACCGGCATTTGAAGGACCGGGGGGACCATTGGGATGTTGCTGATTTGGAAGAGGAGGTAGATCATCGGTTTGCGGCGGAAGTTGCCCCTGTTGATGAGCGGGTTGGAGGGGGACTTCCTGTTGCTGATCGGGATTGGGTCCACGATTGGACCCCCGGGATCTTACCTTTCTAGGCGGCATGGCTGGAGAAGATCTTATCAACGGGAAGAGGAGAGGCTGCTATTCGTTTGATTTTCCCATAGACGGCGCCAATCTGTTACCGCTGAATCTAGTGTGGGGGTAAACAGATAGAATTTGTGGACTCGTAGAAAACCTGAATAGCAAACGCCTGACCTGCTCTGCCGGAGTTTGACTTCTGACTCCCGCCGTTCACCTGCAAGGAAGTGCGAAACACCGGGGTTGATCCTGGCGACGCACCCTCTGACGCTCTAGTCAGTAACCAGGGATGACTAAGAAAGAGCGTAAATAATAGGCAAAAGAGTGATTACCTTGTAACAGTGGTAGGTGGGGGGTATTTATAGCCGCCTTAGGGATCAGATTAGGAAGGTAGTAATTCCTGTGATCTAATAAGGAGTAAAATCCTCATAACCAGATTAGGAATCTATTACCCCTAATCCCCGGTGGTAGGATAATGGCGAATCAGGCCCGTTGATTTGGCCTAATCAGAGATCCTGATTCTATCCTACCGGACTGGGTTTGAATCGGGTTGGAACCCGTACCCAGCTGAGGTGGGTTCGTTCGCGGGTTATCGGATCTGTGAGAAGGAGATCCAGTACCCGTTTCGGGCCCATTTGTATGTGAGATTACCGTTTTACTCTTGGGCTTCAAGTTTCGTGCTCGATCTGGACGGTTCCGATTTAACTCCAGTTTTAGCCATATCAGGTGTCGTGGCCGTGGTCCCGGTGATATCGGCACCACTTTTCCTTGTCCCTCTTCTTGCTGGGGGTATTCATCTTCGGGGCAGGCGGTAAAACTCTTTCCTTCTCAACCTCCATGAGAATGGTAGAAATATTGGCGTTAAGAGGGGTAAACTCCTCAAATCTTGGAGGGGGGCAGCGCTGGCCCCCGTTGTCCTTCTGGAGCTTCTTAGCTCGCTCTTCTTCAGCTGCCTTTCTCTTGGTCCCAGAGGAAGACCCCTTAAATGTGGGGCGATGCTCAGTTTTCTCAGCCCGGATATACTTCTCGCTTCTGAGAAGGAGATCGGAGAAGTTCTGCAGGGGCTTCTTGGCTAGGGAGGGCCGAAGGCTTGAGTTAAATACATTTGACTGGAAGACTGCTGCAGCGACCGACTGGTCGAGGGAGGCAATGGACCTAGCTTCCGCGGTAAACTGCTTCACATAATCTCTCAGCTTCTCCCCCTTCTTCTGACTGAGATAGAGTAGCGAAATGCTAGTCTTCTCGGTGTGACGGCTACTTACAAAGTGGGTGACGAAGAGGGTCTCAAATTGTTCAAAGGAGAATATGGAGGATGGGGCAAGATGAGAATACCATTCTCGGACCGGACCCTTTAAAGTAGCTGGGAAGGTTTTGCACAATAGAGCATCGGAAGCTTGGTGGATCAACATGAGGGTCTTGAAGCTTTCGATGTGGTCCACGGTGTCTGACTCCCCAGAGTAAGTCTCAAACTGCAGGGGTTTGAAGCCTATTGGAACGGGCGCCTCCATGATTGTTCGAGAGAAAGGAGGTCGGCTTGGACGGAGGGTCCTTCCTCTCAGCTCTTCTTCTCTATCCAGTTGGCCGAGGCACCTCTCCATCTCGTGGAGACGGCGGTAGACCGCATCGTCTCTTCGACGGTAGCAAGCGAGTCTCTGGAATCATCTTCATAAGAAGGGGAGCGCGAAGTTCGGCGATGGTAGCTAGGGGAATGGCGAGGACTATGATGGCGGTGACTCGGGACTTGAGGAGGGGTTAGGGACCGATGGCAAGGACTTTGGACCGGAGTTGGAGTGGGGACCCTCTGAGCATTGTTGTTGTTCGGCCAGAGGTTGAGGGCCTGCAGGATTGTGGCCTGGAACTCTTGGAATTCGGCTCGGGTGATAGGCCCGATTTCATCCCTCGGGGGCTGCCGACCAGTGGGAGAGTGATGCCTTTTTCGATGGTACTCAGGGGACTCTCTCCGCCCCCTACGAGGAGGGGACCTCCTGTGGTAGCGGCGACGAGGAGATCGCTCATTTGGACGTTCCGGGCGAGAGGCTCCCTCACGGGCCCGCCTTTCATCCAAACGGTGGCAAGGTCCTCTTCTTTCTACCTGTTGAGGAGGGTATTGTGGAGGTCTTCGGAAGGCCGGGGGTTGTGAAATGCCATTGAATCGGTAGAAAGGTTGTGTACGGAGATGCGGTCTCGATGAGGAGGTTGTCTTTGAGGGTTAGGACGAGAGGCCCCTGCGCCGGCATTCTGCGGCCCGAGCGGAGCCCTTTGGGATTAAAAGTTCTGAAGAGGAGGTTGGTCCTGCTGCGGGGGTTGATCAGGTTGAGGAGGGAGTTGCCCTTACTGTTGGACGGTTTGGAGGGGGATCTCCTGTTGTGGTTGAGGAGGAGTGGGTTCACGATTGGACCCTTTGGATCTCAGTTTTCGAAGAGGCATGGCTAGAGGTGATCTTAACCAAGGGAAGAGGAAGGATTGCTATTCGTCGGTTCCCGCAGACGGTGCCAATTTGTTACCGCTAAATCTGGTGTGGGGGCAAACAAATAAAATTTGTGGATTCTTTAGGATGTTGAATAGTCAAACCTGAAACCTTTCCACCGGAGATTGACCGTTGACTCCCGCCGTTCACCTGCAAAAAGTGCGAAACATCGGGGTTGATCCCGGTGACGCACCCTCCGACGCTCAAGTCAGTAATCAGAAAAGATTATGAATGAGCTTTGATGGGCAAAAGATCGATTACCTGTTATTGGTGGGGGTTGGGGGGTATTTATAGCCGCCATGGGGACCAGTTTCGGGATGAAATCCCTAATTCCCAGTGAAAGGATAAAGCGAATCAGAGCCGTTGATTAAGTCTAAACAGAAATCCTAATTCTATCTAGCTGGACCGGGTTTCTTGCGGGTTGGGACCTGCACCCAGTCGAAATGGATCCGTTGGTGGGTTATTGAGCTTTTGGAGAGAAGACCCAGAACCCATTTCAGACCCGTTTGTAGGTGAAATTACCATTTTACCCCTGATCTTTAAGATTCGCATCCGATTTGGACGGTTCCGATTTAACCCTATTCTTAACCATATCAGGTAGAGTCCGCAGATTTTAGCCAATATATAAAAACAATATAAATGAGTTTCTGAATTGAAAGTGTTACCAGTGACTTTACCTGCAGAAAAAAAGATAGTCATTGAATTCCTGGATTACGTACATATTTTTTATTGTTATCCTAATGTTTCGATTACTTATAGAATATTGTTGACTATACCTGTGACTTTGGCATCTGCTAAAATAAGTATTTCTAAATTAAAATTGTTAAAATCTTATTTGTGATTGACTATGTCACAAGATATGTTAAATGTATTAACAATCTTATGTATTGAAAATGATTTGTTGGAAAAAAAATTGATTTGGAAAACATCATTGATGAATTTGCTTCTCAAACTATCAAAATAAGTCATTTTAAATGATATATAATTGATACTTTTTATTTTGTTGTCATTTGTTTTGCAGTTATAATTTTTTTTGTGTAGTCATGTTACTTTGGAACTGGTAGACATATTTATGACTATTTATTATAATGTTTTGTGTGACGATTTTTTGAATCTTGAGAACTATTTTTAAGTTTTCATACCATTTAAGTATTTATATATGACTATATTTCTGTGATAATTTTGAACATTAAAATTATTTTTATATATTAATGTATTTCAACTATTAAAAGAAGGGCCTCATAACTTTTTGTTTCACCTCCATATTGTGACCTGCCCTGATTTTAATCACTTGAGTTCATATTCACATAGAAAGTGGTATACATGCAGCATCTTTGTAATATATATCAATAACAGTTGACTTACACTAATCTCATGCCTGTAAACTCTCTCACAAATTGGTAGGTCAACAACTCAACCTCAGTTTTACGCAAGCCAAGAAGTTGCAGCCACTGGTCACATTGTTTGATGATAAGAGTTTGAAGAAGACTACAGTATGTATAATTTGGTCTTATGAAAAAGACCTCAATTGATGGCTTCATATTTTAAATTATGATTATTGTTTTTAGAACATCTAGCACCAACCATGCATACAACTGCTGTGGAAACTTCTTATAATTGATTCCCTTTTTATTATTATTAATTTATTAATACTCCTATCTTATAGCATTTTTATTTATGTATCTATAATTTCCTATAATGTGTAGTATTTTAATAGATAACACAGGTTGTCCCTTTGAATTCTTCCGGCCGGTCACACTCTAACTTCATGATTATTTTTTTTTTTTACTGCGTATATTATATTTAACTAGTAAAAATAAAGACATTAAGCCAAATAATAATAAATAATTATATTGAAATTGTAATTTCTTGTTTTCGAAGATAACTGAATCTGCAGATTTACAGTATATATAGTTTATTCAACTCGGATCATGTGGTTTGAGAGCAAATCTCTTCTAATTCATTCCTGTTTAAATGCCACATTCTCATTTCGAAAATCCACAAAAAAGCTAGCTATGTCGTAATGCATCAAAGCCCAATTTTTATATCTAGATTCCTACATTAAGTAACGACGTAAGACCAAATCATGTGTATCTTATACTCTAACAAACGAGTGTATATTGATTTCGAAAGACAAGTGCAGGTGATTGTCGCTTTGATTATTTGCCACTTGTTGATCATATATCCGCATGATGGAAAATCATACGGCTGAGATCCGCCGTTATGGATAAAAACCTTATCCTACGAATGTGGACCCTACGAGTAACAATATCCATGTATAATACAACAGAATATATACACATGGAATCAAAAATTAAAAATAGAAAGATGCGTGATTCAATCTCTGTCGTCACGAAAACGGCTTCATAAATCATTTTATCCAGCTCTCGGTAAGTAACACTAAAACCAACCAGCCCCTTAAAACTTTGGCGCCACAGCTTAACTTATCGTACACCAACACTACCAGTACCCCCTCCCTTTCAAAATACTAGTAATATACATCTGCGAATAGACATATTTTTTTTGATGAACCGGATAGGATCCTAACGATCCCAACCATCAGAATTTCATAATATTAAAGAATTAATCGTCAGTTACAAACAATTTTACAAGCTGTAAAATGATCACAAACAGTACGCAAGGAAAAACAACAATAATAGAGATAAACACCGACTACACAGAAAATAGCAATAGAGAACTAAAATGCCAGATCAGGATAAAAGCCCCAGGCGCAGCCAAATGCGCTGAGCTCCCAGAGACGATGATGGAGAAAACAACCGCCCCAGCCACCAAAACTGCGAATGCACATATTAATATTTAAAAAAAAATTAAATTAAGAACTCTGATTTACACGTGCGATGCATGTCTTAATAAATATGATTAAATTTTTTTAAAAGTAAATGTGAAGACTATAATGGGAGAGTTGGAGTTGCACGTAAGTAGGTAGATTTACAATTCCAACTCTTCCATTATAATAGTTACTAGTAATTTCACATGTGATGCACGTTTTGATAAAAAGTTGAAGTTAAACGTGCAATACATGTAAGTCGGTAGTAATCAACACTTGTGAACAATGCCTTAAACTTTAAAAAAATTGGAGTTGAACGGGCACTGCACGCAATTTTTTAAATTTTTTTAAGGAAAAATCTTGAATTGTACGTACAGTGATGTGTTACGAAGTAAATTTGGATCGTTGCACGTGCGACGTACGTATTTGCTTTGTAACAAAAAATTTAAAAATTATTTGTTTGGTGAAGAAAACAACTTTGATTTACACGCGTGATGCACGTGTTAATAAATAGAATTAGAGTTACACGTGCAACGTATGTGTTTCATTTGTGATAAAAAATATTAAGAAATTGTTTGTTTGGTTACAAACTCAAATTGACAAAGTGACAAACTCTCCCATTAATAGTAGTAGATTATATATCTCTAATGTTATAATGGGAGAATTGGGGTTGTCATTTGTAGACAACCATTCAACCATCTAATCTCAACCATTCATTTTTTAGTAAGAGTTATATTAACCATTTATTTACTCAACTGTTGTTAGTTACCATAATACCCTCAAAGTTCAAATTTATTTACAACATAATTATTTACAAAAATGTCACTCATATAAAATAAAAATTTATTACACTAGGAGTAATTTATAAAAATTATCTAACGAGTAAAGGAAGGCCTCATTATTTACTATATTAAAAATATTAATTAAAGCGTGTATCGCACGTGCAGTTACTAGTTGTATTATAGATAGGTAGATTGTAATTTATACGTGTGATGTACATTTAATATATTGAAAAAAAATTGAAATAAAAAATCGGACGTAATGAGGACTGGAACCTGAGGCCTCCTTCATATTAGTTATGCACGTGCAATACATGCGTTGATAGATTTACAAATGACATTAAGGCCACTAGTATGATGCACGTGCGATGCACGTGGAGGAAGGAAAAGGACAAAAAAAAACTACCAACACGTGCGCTGCACGTGTTTGCACACATACAAAAAAAAACAACCCCATCTCTCCCATTATAATAGTTACTAGTATCACGTGCGATGCACGTGGGGGAAGAAGGAAAAAGACAAAAAAAAAAAAGGAAAATAATTTCCAAACTGATCCACTGCCGAAAATATTTACCAAACTGGTCCACTTTCGCACGTGCACGCGGGGAAGTAGGAAAAAAAGACAAAAAAAGAAAATAATTTCCAAACTAATCCACTTCCAAAAATATTTACCAAACTGGTCCACGTTCGAAAATATTTACCAAAGTGGGTCATTTTGTCAACACGTGCGCTGCACGTGTTGGCTTCAAAATGACAGACAGATGACACTAACCCCTTCTCCCATTATAATAGTAGAGATTTGCCACTACAATATTAGAGATAAGTCATTCTAGTTTTTTTTATTTTAATATAAGTGGCTTTAGGTTTCAAAGAGATGTCTTGTTATTTTTAAATATTCAATAATTAATTTTATATGAAATTTTTAATTTCGTCCTTATTTTTTTTACACGAGAAGTAATAAAAAATTATAAAGAATAGCGAATAAAAAATCATATAATTTATAGTGTATTTATAAGCTTTAAAAATCAAAAATATATATAGTACTTTTACATAATCCAAGTTGTTTAGTCATTTAAAAATTTAGAAAAACTTTATTTCGAAACAGATGGAGGAATTGAATTCTTAACTTAGTCCCGCTAATAGCGCGGGGCCCACTAACACAACTGGCAATTATGACATCACCCCGCTCCTCCCATTCCACGTGGCTTTCTGTTAGAATTCCGCGTGTGCCGACCCGAAAGTTTACCCGAACCGGCGATGGTTCAGTTACGGCGTAACGTAATGTTCACCCTATCTGATATACCCACTCCCAGAATCTCCCTAACTCTACCCACTCTGTGCAAGTACAGTCTTGGTGGAACTTGAAAAGCCGGGTAGTGGATAGAGCTGATGAGTCTAAATGATTAATTCGTACGTGCTGATATTATGTTCGTGGTCATCGCCGCCAATTTTTTTCTCTTTCTCTCTCCAGAGTCTTGATATTATATTATATGCTGCTTATGCGTTTCTAAGAGAGAGAGAAGATGGGATACCACGTCACCGAACAAACAAGGGTATTTATATCCCCCACTCTTCATTCATTTAGAGTACACCAATCATTATATATATACATGGAAGATATATAAATAGATCGATTTGGTGTGAGAGTGAGATACTCGTTCATCTTCCATATCTTCTCTTGCTTTCCTTCTCCCACCCAGACCCTCTCCCTTATTGCTACCAGCTGTTTTATATACATAGTCGTCAGACACAAGTTCCAGAATACTAATATCATTTGATATTTGTGACAACTATAAAATTCGATTATATATATAGATATATATATATGGAGATCATTGTTCGAGAATTCGACCCCAGAACGGACCACAAAGGTGCGGAGCATGTTGACCGCATGTGCGAGGTCGGCCCCAGCGGCACCATGTCCCTCTTCACCGACCACCTCGGCGATCCAGTTTGCCGCATTCGCCACTCCCCCGCTTTCCGAATGCTGGTGTACATTCATACCTCCATATTTAACGAGCAAATTAAATTAAAGTTTCCTAGCTAAAATTTATTTTTCACTTAGAAAAACACATTACTAATAATATTTTTCCTCTTTTTTGCCTGCTCGCCCAAATAAAATCTCAGGTAGCTGAAACAGTTGGAGCAGAGAAGGAGATAGTGGGCCTTATCAGAGGTTGCATTAAAACCGTTACCTGTGGCCACAAATCCCAGCGACCAGCCAAAAACCATACTCCAACTTCATCTTCCATCTACACCAAAGTGGCCTACATACTCGGCCTCCGCGTATCTCCGTTCCATAGGTAAATATATATATATATATGTATATAATATATATATAATAAAAGCATATATATATACTGTATATTTCTTCTTCTTCTTCTTTCTTTCTTTCGCTGACACGGTCAGAAATGCGCATGCATTGCCAGGAGAATGGGCATCGGCTTCAAACTGGTTACCAACCTCGAGTCCTGGTTCAAAGACAACGGCGCAGAGTACGCTTACATGGCCACTGAAAACGACAACGAACCCTCCATCCACCTCTTCACCAGCCGTCTCGGCTACACCAAATTCCGAACCCCTTCAATTTTCGTCCACCCCGTCTACGCCCACCGCCTTCCCATCAACGGCCACGTGTCGGTCATCCCTCTCTCCCCAGCCGATGCTGAAACCCTCTACCGCTTGTCATTCTCCACCACCGAATTCTTCCCACGTGACATAGACTCAATATTGAAAAACCGGTTGAGCTTGGGCACCTTTTTGGCGGTTCAGTCCGATTACCAGTTTAATAACATTCATGACTTTTTAAGAAATGAACCGGAGTCGTGGGCGGTTACGAGCGTTTGGGACTCAAAGGCGGTGTTCCGACTGGAGGTGAGGGGAGCGGGTCGGGTAAGAAGAGGGTTGGCATGGACGAGTCGGGTAGTGGATCGGGTTTTACCGTGGTTTCGGATCCCGTCGGTTCCGGATCTTTTTAGGCCGTTCGGGTTGTACTTTATGTACGGGTTGTTTGGGACGGGACCCGGTAAGGTTGAGTTGGTTAGAGCTTTGTGCAAACACGTGCACAATTTGGGGAGAGTTGGCGGGTGCGGAGTTGTGGCCACGGAGTTAGCTGGTTGCGATCCGATAAGGGAAGGTGTGCCACACTGGAAGAGGCTGTCGTGCGCCGAGGATTTGTGGTGCGTGAAAAGGATTGCTGATGATTATAGCGATGGGGAGGTTGGGGATTGGACCAAGTCGGTCCCAGGGTCCACCCTTTTTGTGGACCCTAGGGAATTCTAGTTTTGGGTCGGGTTGGATCAGCTTCATATCCATTTAGTTTTTTAATTTTTTTCTCATTTTTTTTATAATGTAGGATAGATGTAGAGAAAAGTAAATAACTATTTTTTTTTCTTTTCTCAAGAACTGTTCACACGTATATTTGTATATTTTAGTGAAAGGGAGAGGGGGTTCAATCTCTTTCACTTTTGTTCTGAGTCCTGGTCTTTCAGTCTCTTCATGGGAATATTTTGAGTGCACTTCCTGGTCTTTCAGTCTCTTCTTGGGAATATTTTGAGTGCACTTTTATTAAGAGTTTTGGTCGTTTGTGAGTTGGGCAGTGAATGCATGATCACAATTAACTGATTTATTTATTTGTTTATTTTATTTTTTGAATAAGATAATTATTATGTGTTCGATGAGAATTATGATGAAGGTCATGATGGATGATGGGTTGGAGACTGTTTTGGAGTTTGGGATTTTTTTATTTTTTTATTTTTTTTTTAATCCTTTTGAGCTTGGATTGCAGTGAGAATGCATTTTCTTAGAAAATGTATCCATTGCAACAAAAGTATTATTTTTGATGTAAGCGGATAAAGTCTAACGACTCCAGTCAGATCAAAAAATATATTGATAAACAAAATGACTGTACAGTACAAAAAAAGGAGGGTTTTACGAGATGTAAAAACCACCGCCGGAGCGCAGCAGCACAGCTTGAAAACAAAAAACAAATACACTGATAGCAGAGAAACTCGAAACAGTAGAAAATATTGAAATATTGAAACAGTAGTAAATATTTTTGTTATTGCAACAAAAATATTGAAATAACAAAATTCTTTGTAACCTTAATCGATTAAAAAAAAAACAAAATTCTTCGGTGGTTTCAAAAGTATTTGATTCTGTTTCTTTTGCTAAGTCTAGCGCGTCGTAACCAAAACTTTGAATAATTTCTTACCTTATTGATTGTACTGATTACTAATATTTCGATATTATTTGTGCACAAATATATTTATTTGTTAATGATGGTGGGCTAATAACTTTATATGTGCAAAATATGAAGAGAACTCAAGGAAATGAATTCAAAATTTCAAATTCAAATAATTTGTCATCTACGAATGAGAGAATGAACTAACTTGTCAATAAGTTGAACAAATTGTTCCCGTCCAAGAGTCTTCATGAACACATCCACGAAAAACAATACCTTACATTTTGGATTTCCAAGAAATATGACTATTTTCAAGAACAATACTATAGTCACTAGTGGATCGACATGTGGTGAGGCTACTTGCCTAATTGGAATCACAATAAACATGAAGTTGGAAGGAACTTAAAGAAGGAAGAAGGATACCTTTGTCAGGAAAGCATTTTATATAACGAACGACTCAAAAAGTAGTTTTCCAATGGGGCTCATGGGTTGGCTCATGAATTGGCTAAGAAAATTAACAGAATGTGTGAAATCCGATTGAGTGATAGTGAGATAAATAAGTCATCCAACAAGGCGTCTATAGCAAGACAGTTCTAGAAGTAGCTCTCCTGTTGTGCTATCCAACTTCAAGTGTTGTTCCATAGGAAAGGCACACATGGTCGGCCACCAAGGTTCCCTGCATCATGAAAAATATCAAAAGCATATTTCCTTAGAAAATATATGTCATCGTTGGAACGAACCACATCAATTTCTAAAAAATATTTCATGTTTCCCAAATATGTAATATGAAACTTTTCATGCGAACTTTTCTTCAGAAGTTGGATGGAGATGAAGTTGTTGTTAGAAAATAATCTATGTGGGCTCACATATGTGACTAAATGTATAATTGCTATTCTAAAGTCTAACCCAAATTGAAGTGATCTAATCAAGATTAAGTGATGGGTTAAAAACATATAATTTAAAGTGTGATATAACACGTGTAGAGACTGTAAAGTAAATTTTTTATTTTGTGATGGACAAAATTGGAAATCAATAATTATCAATTAGGGTTATGGTCCCCTATATATACGTATCTTCTTATTTCATCTGTCATCTCATCAATAGAAGAATAGAGAGACGGTCTCTCATAGAAGTGCGTATTATATAGGAAGATCCAAATCTTCTGTGCAATCTCCATCAATGACTTCAGGTTAGTGCTTCCGCTTTTAATGTTCTTCTTCTTTTAATTTAGCAAAGATCTATAGTTTCATGATGTAGGACTTTATACGAAAGCACTTTTACAACATGATTAAGATCTAGATTCATATAAACATGTTATAGGTTGTTATTAATGTTTTATGCATGTTCTTAAGTGTATATAAAATTTTAACAATTGGTATCAGAGCCATCTTTGCTGAATTAATTGAAGAATTGATGATTTTGTTTAAGAAATTTCGGGTTTTCTTTTGATCTCCCTTTTATGGTATTTTATGGTATTCCTGTTTAAGAAAATTTAAATTTTTAGGGTTTCTTTATGGAAGACAGATACTATAAAATTCAGATCTTTAAAAAAAAAAAAAAAAAAGGTCAAAACCGTAAGCATGAAAACCGTAAGCACTGACTTATGGTTTTGAACCATAAAGATAATTCATAGTTACACAATATCTTGTTTTTTCCATCTCTCGTACTGTTTGTGAACTATAGGCAGGGGTGTATTTGGACTTGAAGTTGGGAGTTCGTAGATTGTGTAGGGTTTGGACCAGTTTTTAGTCTATTGGGTGGTTTAGATGCATTCAATGATCTATATTGAAACTCTGCAGAAGATTTGTTTTAAGATATGATTTAAAGACTTATTTCCTTTCCTTTTTTTCTCCTTATGTATGAATCAAATCGGTACATCTTAAGTGTATAGATACTCATCAGGGGTAGTTGTGCTTGGAGGGAGCCCTCGGATCAATGGCTGTTTTGGTTTTTGATTTGGTTTTATATTAATCAGATCATAATTTGATTTGATTATGGTTCATGTTTACTTTATATTTCGAACCTGGGGCCCACGGAAAATTTATCAGATGTGTTTTGATAAACCATCTTAATCGGCAGATGGATAGAAACAGCATAAGTGCTGTTGGAGTTTCGGTTGACTTGGTCAATATGGTGAGGTGGCATTCTGGTGGGGCCCACCGTGAATAAAGCAATTATGTAGCTTCGGTTGTGAGTTAAAATTAAATAAAGTTAAAGATATGGTTTAGATATTAATTTTATGTTGTGTGTATTTTGATTAATTTGATATTATCAAATCAGTAGATATATATGGTTTAGTTATGGTTTTGTTATCATTTTAAATAGATTTTATCTTAACATTATCCATCTACAAATAAAGTAAAATTACAAAAATTAAGGAAAAGATAAAAATTTTTGAAATAATTAAAATTAAAATTTTGGTTTTGGTTTTTCTTATGAATGTCTAACATTTTGAATAGTTTAATTGAAACAAAATGTTGCCAAAGTGACCTCTTTTGTGTAGATTAATTTATTTAAAATATCAAGATGATTGTGTGTTTGTAATTCATGCATTTATTAACTGACCCAAAGGTAAGTTGATATTTGGCCGAATTTCATACACATCTGTGGTAATAAATATATGACAATTATAAGGTATTCCATGTGAACAATAAGTCAATCCAAAGAATGACTTATTATTTGACAGGATTTATTGTCAATATTTGATTACTACAACAAGAGTACTGCTTACAGTTAATGTTACTGTCCAAAGACTTGATATTAACGTCGTGCCTGGTATCTTGAGATGGGATTAACCATTATTTGAATTTATTGTTTTATATAGATTCTTATGTGAGCTTATTTTGTTTATTTTTTGTTCTATATTCAGCTAATGTATCTTATGCTGCCTCAATAACTACTAACATCAATTCTATTCCCATGCTTAATGGGACAAATTTCAAGGAATGGAAAGGGACCCTACTGATAACTCTTGGCTGTATGGAATTAGACCATGTATTAAGGGAAGAACAACCTTCATCTCTCACTGTGGAAAGCACTCCTGATGATAAAAGGGTATTTGAGAGATGGGATCGTTCAAATCGCATGAGTCTAATGATTATGAAACACAGCATTCCAGAAGGCTTTAGGGGCACAGAATCCGATGGGATTACTAAGGCCAAAGATTTCCTCGATCAAATTGAGAAACGTTTTGCTAAAAATGATAAGGTTGAAATGACTACACTTCTGACTTCTTTGATGTCTATGAAGTATAAGGGTCGAGGAAATATAAGGGAGTACATTATAGAAATGTATCATGTTGTTTCAAGACTTAAGGCACTCAAGCTTGAATTTTCTGAGGACCTGCTTGTGCTTATGGTTTTGGTATCACTTCCTGCACAGTTTAATCAATTCAAAATCAGTTACAACTGTCAAAAGGAAAAATAGACTCTAAATGAGCTCATTTCTCACTGTGTGCAAGAAGAAGAAAGGTTGAAACAAGATAAGACTGAAAGTGCTCATTTCGCCAAAGCCTCTAAGGATAAGGGCAAAAAGAGAAAATCTGAGGATGAAAAAGCTAAGGATCCAGCTCAAAAGAAACAACATAAGGATACAGAGAGTTGTTTCTTTTGTAACAAGCCTGGACATATGAAGAAGAAATATACTAAATATCACGCATGGTGTGCAAAGAAAGGTATGTTTCTTACTTTGGTCTGTTCTGAAGTTAATTTATCTTCAGTACCTAGAAACACTTGGTGGATAGATTCTGGTACTACTACTCACATAAGTGTTTCTATGCAGGGTTGCCTGAGCTGCCGGAAGCCAAATGATGGTGAAAGACACATCTTCGTGGGCGATAATCGGTAGAAGTGGAAGCAGTTGGGCATTTTGGGTTATTATCAGGAACTGGTTTCTTATTTGGATTTGAAAGACACTTTTGTTATTCCGTCTTTTAGACGAAATTTAATTTATGTTTTTTTGTTGGACAAATTTGATTATTATTGTTCATTTGGAAACAATCAGTTTAGTTTGTCTTTAAATTCGAATGTTGTTGGAATTGGTTATTTGAATATTTATGACAACCTTTATTTATTTGAAACAATTGCATCCTATAATGAAACCTTGCATGTAGAGTTACGTGGTACTAAACATAAATTAAATAAAGAAAATCCGGCGTCATTATGGCATAAGTGCTTAGGTCATATCTCAAAAGGTAGAGTTGAGCGTTTTGTGTCTGATGACATTTTGGAATCCCAGGACTTCACAAGACTTTGATGTCTGTGTAGACTGCATAAAGGAAAAACAGATCAAAACTAAGAGATTAGGTGCCAATATTCTTAATGTTAAGTGTTATGAACACATTTGTTATTTACTTTGAGAAAGCTTTGTCATGGTCTCCACAATCCAGAATATGTTCTTATGGTGTTGTATTCTCTGTTCTAAAGTTTAGTTCTATTTTGGAGTTGAATATAGCATTCTGATCATATTTTCTCGAATCAAAAGGGGTAGTATTAATCAGATATTTATGAAATGACCAATGATTTTAATAAGTATTCAAACCAGTTTATTATATCCTAGCTTAAGAATATGTTTTGCAAATTGAAAAAACCCATATATGGACTCAAGTAAGCTCCTCGTCAATGGTACCACAAGTTTCATCAAGTAATTATCTTATTTGGTTTTGAGATGAATGTAGTTGATGATTGTGTGTATCACAAGTTTAGTGGGAGTAAGCATATATTCCTAGTTCTATATGTCGATGACATATTTCTTGTCACTAATGATATAGATTTATTGCATGAAACTGAAAGGTTTCTGTCCAAACATTTTGAGATGAAGGATCTTGGGGATGCCTCTTTTGTATTAGGAATTCAGATACACCGAGATCGTTCTCGAGGTATTCTAGGAATATCACAAAAAGGGATACATCGATAAAGTACTCAAAAGGTTTGGCATGCAAGATTATAGACCAGAGTGTATTCCTGTTGCTAAAAGAGACAAATTTAGTCTAAATCCGTGCCCTAAAAGTAACATTGAAATTCAGGAAATACAAAAGATCCCCTATACATCAACTATTGGGAGTCTAATGTATGCTCAAGTATGTATGCGTCTAGATATTACGTACATTGTTGGGATGTTAGGCATGTATTTAAGAAAACCTAGTATGGACCATTGGATAGCAGCCAAGAGGGTCATGAGGTATCTTCAGAGAACAAAAGACTACATGCTCACATATAGGAAATCAGATCATTTGGAGGTCGTAAGGTATTCTGATTCTGATTTCACTAGGGTGCCAAGATAGCAAAAGTCTACATCATGCTATATTTACCTGTTAGCTGGAGGAGCTATATCTTGAAAAACTGTCAAACAAACACTTATAGCTTTTTCCACTATGGCAGCAGAGTATGTAACATGCTATAAGGCACCAAATCATGGAATATGGCTGCAGAATTTTGTCACTGGGCTGCGTATTTTGGAGAATATAGAAAGACCACTGAAGTTATTTTGTGACAATAAGTCGGCAGTGATGTATTCCAACAACAAAGTCGAAGCATAGACAAAGTCGAAGCATATTGACATAAAGTTCCTAGTTGTGAAAGAAAGAGTGCGGAGTGGACAAATATCCATAGAGCACATTGGGACAAACTCCATGATAGCAGATCCGCTTACAAAGGGATTACCACCCAAGGTCTTTCATGAGCACACTGCTCATATGGGTATTGTATCATTTGAGGATATCATGATTTAGTGGGAGTTTGTATTTTATTTGCATTATGTTTGTGTGAGACATTTATACATTTAGTTATTTTCTGATCAGAAATAAAGAATTCAGTTTTCTCACTCATTTGTCATGTTTTGGTTCTGACCTCACTTAAATTTTAAAGAGGACCAGTTGGAAATAGACATGTGTATAGATCACATTGCTTGAAATTTCCATGCTACACATTTACACTTGATCTATGTCGTTTGATTATGTTGATATATGTGACCATTGATGAATTTAGTTACGATAAATGTAACGAAAATTGCTTTGATCCTATATTTACATGATCAATGAACGAGATTGTTTGGCTATGCTTTTGGTTATGATAGCAAAAAAATTTGAGCTCATAAAGTATGTACATTTATAAGGAATAACATATGTGGCCCAAGTGGGAGATTGTTAGAAAATAATCTATGTGGGCTCACATATGTGACTAAATGTATAATTGCTATTCTAAAGTCTAACCCAAATTGAAGTGATCTAATCAAGATTAAGTAATGGGTTAAAAGCATATAATTTAAAGTGTGATATAACACGTGTAGAGACCGTAAAGTAAATTTCTTATTTTGTGATGGGTAAAATTGGAAATCAATAATTATCAATTAGGGTTATGGTCCCCTATATTTACGTATCTTCTTATTTCATCTGTCATCTCATCAACAGAAGAATAGAGAGACGGCCTCTCATAGAAGTGCGTATTATATAGGAAGATCCAAACCCTCTGCGCAATCTCCATCAATGGCTTCAGGTTAGTGCTTCCGCTTTTAATATTCTTCTTCTTTTAATTTAGCAAAGATCTATAGTTTCATGATGTAGGACTTTATACGAAAGCACTTTTGCAACATGATTAAGATCTAGATTCATATAAACATGTTATAGGTTGTTATTAATATTTTATGCATGTTCTTAAGTGTATATAAAATTTTAACAGTTGTTGCCGATGATGTTGATGTTGTCGACATACTAAGACGGTTGTGAAGGATGCTCCACGTGCAGCAGTGAAGAGGAAATAGTCATCCGGTGATTGCTCTTACCCGGCCTCTAACATAGCAGAGGAAAACACGGTAACCAATTTCATGAAGCGTGCTTGAGGCCGTAAAGTGATTTGTTGAGATGACATACACATTGTTCCCCCTGTTAGGAAAAGCCCAGCAGAATCTTCATATAGACTTTCTCGTCTAAGTCTCAATAGAGGAATGCATTTTTGACATCGAGCTGGTTCAATGAGGCAATCAAAAGAAGAGAACGAACATAGAATAATTTTGCAATAGGGGCAAATATTTCGTTGTAATCCCAACCTGCTCAAAATCTTTAGCAACAAGATACACTTTGTGGCGCTCAATGTTACCATCAGAACGATATTTAATATTAAATACCTATTTACATCCAATGGATTTCTTTCTAGGATATAAGGTGGCCAAGGTCCATGTATGATTCTTAACGGCCTCTTGAAATGAACTCGGTTCAGATTCAGAATATATGATGATAAAAAAAAGCCCGATGTGTAGGAGAAAATTTTGAATAAGAAAGAAATTGAGAAATTGGATGTTGAAAACTTGAAAAAGCTGAAGAAGATTATGATTGGAGAGGACACAATAGTCTTGCAATTGGGATGAAGGTTAACGATTTCGAGTTTAGTAGCAAGGTGGCTATGGTGGTGGTGGCGGCGGTGAAGGGGATGGTGGTTTGGATAGTGACATTTGTGATGATGTGAGTGTTAGGTCAAGATCACAGAATTAAATAGAGACCCAACAACTCAGTTTTCTTCCGCGAATTCAACAAAATAAGTCAAACTTACAATAAGTAAAAAAATAGTAGAAAAAGAGCAAAGGACGATTTTTCAGAGCTAATATTTATTAGATAGAAAGCGAATTACAAGACATACCAGTTGGTCTCTCTATCTCTTTTCTCTCTTATTACAATAATATCTCAATTAGATAGGTAGCTCTTAATTCTTTCTATTTGCTTTTCATAGATACAATATCTTCTCATGCATTTATAAAGTATGAAACTTGGAATACAAGTTAGTGGTAGAAAAATTCAAAACTGTAATTTAGTTATTAATTGGTTCATAACTTGAGTTTAAATAAATCTAAACTCCAAATTAAAGATTCAGTCCCTAATTAAAATAGGATTAAGTCTCCAACAAAATTTTAAATTATATTAAATCCATAACTAATATTTCAAACAATATCAAAGAGATTAACTCAAATAAATCAAATAGATACATATATACTAAAAATAACTAAAAATAATCGTGAGTCGCTTCGCTTTAAAATTTGCATAACTCTTCCTTGAACCTCGTAATCATGAAAGAGAATATTTGAGACATATTTTTAACAATCTCCTTCTTAACTCAAATATAATTCTCCTCCTCCAACTAGAAAAGTTTTCACCAGTCAACGAGCTATATGTACTTTCCTTGGCTAAATGGGTCGGCCACTTCAACATCACCTGCAGAGTTTTTAGCAAGTCGGGGCATCCTTCTCGGTTCAGCGCTAATTCAAACTTCTTACATGTTTTAGTTGGAAGAGTAGTCAATTCGGTAGTGACTCCTGCTTCGAGCATGGTCTCAAATACTGGTTTTAGCGACGACGGTGGTTTCTCCTTACTGTGCAGAGGGGGAAGACGGAAGATGTTGATGACGTAGTAGTAGGGGTTGTCGGCATTGCAGTGATAATAGGGTTGGAAGAGGTTAACTTCTTTGTAGTGCGTTGACCTCTTCTACCTCGAAAAATAATGCATCCATCCTGTCGAACCTTCATAACTCCTCCTCGCGATATAATGTTGCCTCCTAATGAATCAAAATTTCCCAAGGAGATCAGGTTCCTTTTGAGGCTCAGTACATGTCCAACACCAGTAAGAAGTAGATCTCTCCCCACATAATGTCTTCGGATCAAAACTGAGCCAACTCATGTAACTTCACAAGAAGTGTCATATCCAAGAAGAATATGCTCACCATTAATAGGTTGTAGATTGATGAACGCATCCTTGTCGATATGGTAGGAGCAACACGAGTCTATGATTCACTCGTTGTAGAAAGATAGCAAATTTTCAGATTCGGCAGTCAAACACTGATCACTATAATTCATATCTCTTACAAAATTGGCTTCATCTTCATATGATGTTGTCTTCTACATCTTACATAGATTAATTATATGCCCTAATTTCTTGCAGCAATAGCACCATGTGTTCTCGAGAAGCTTTAGGCAATCCTTGTAGCTATGTCTATTTTTCTTGCAGCAAGTACACCCCTTCAAATCTACAGTTTCTTCGACTTTCGATCTTCTGTGATAGCAAGCCCATGATCAGTTATGGACTCATCTTTAGTAGTCGCCTTCTTCATGAACTCATTGGACAAAAGAGAGGATATGACTTCCTCCAAGGAAATAGTCTATCTCCCATGTAGTAACATCACGACGAGATGTTCATAGGATGACGGTAGTGAAGCCAAAAGTGGTAGTGCCTGGTCTTCATCATCAAACACAACATACTTAAATAATTCAGAAACAAGTTTATTTTACTCACTGATTTGTTGTTGGAGGGAGGTATTTTCTGTTTTAGTAAACTTATAGATCTCCTGATTCATAAAGAGTTTGTTTTTGAGGGACTTCATCAAGTAAAGGGATTCAAGCCTCCATATCACAGCCACCGAGGTTAATCCTAGTATGTTATAGATCACTCCACCATAGAGAGAAAGTTGCACTGCAGACACAGCTAGCATTGGTATCGGGTCCTATTGGTTTGGGTCCTGCACTACATGGACCCGGACCCAATACCTTACGGGTCCAAAAGTTGGACTCGGACCCGACCTATGAGAACCGGGTCCGGGTCCGGGTCCTACTTAACATAACCTTACTCGTCGGCCCCGGTTCCTACTTAAGATATTCACAATTTTGTACTTAAATACATGAATAAATATTATATTTACACATCTATCTTCAACAATTACTATTTACATGAATACCTCTATAATCGTATTATTCAAATTCCATATTTTTTGGGTACTTTTTAATGGGTCCGGGTCCGGGTCAGGGTCGGGTCCATTTTGAGTGGAACCAGACCTGGGCCCGTATGGATCGGGTTGGTTTCAGTCCATTGCCGAGTCCGGATTGGGTCAAAGTAACAACTCTAGACACTGCCTTGCAATCGTAGGTTTTCCAATCTCCATCCTTCTCTTTTGACGACTCCTTCCCAAGCAAGGCTTTGTCAAGCTCTTCTTACATTAGCATGTCTTCCATCTTGATTTTCCATATTCCGAGTTCGCTGTGCCATCAAATTTCTATATGCGGAAACGAGTTGTTGAAGCGGAGTTGGAAGTACGTGTCATCACCTTTGGTTAGATCTTCTTAACTCTGGCACTCTAATATTAGTTGTTATGTCAAAATCGCGGAATTAGATAGAGACCCAACAACTCGACCTTCTTCGGAGAATTTAGCAAAATAAGTCAAACTTGCAACAAGTAGAAAAAAAGTAATTAAAAAAAGTCACAAAAGAAGATTTTTTGGAGAAAATATTAATTAGATAGTAAGGAAATTGTAAGACATGTCTCTTAGTCTCTATCTGTTTTATTTCTGATAACAATAGTATCTCAATTAGATAACTAGCTCTTAATTCTTTCTATTGGCTTTCTCATAGATACAATATTTTCTCATGTATTTATAAAGTATGAAACTTGGAATACAAGTTGGGGAAAGATAAATTCATAATTCTAGTTTAAATATTAATTGGTACATAACTTAAAGTTTAGATAAACTTAAACTCTAAATTAAATATTCATTCCCAATTTAAAATAGGATGAAGTCTCGAACTAATGTTTAAATTATAATAAATCCCTAACTAATATTTCAAATTATATCAAAGAGATTATCTCAAATAAATAAAATAGATAAAGATATATAATAAATAACCATCTTTTGTGACTTCATTCGGGATCATCTTGAGACGGATTCGCTTCAAATTTTGTGCAACTCTTCCTTGAACCTTGTAATCATGAGAGAGAATATTAAAGTCATATTTTCAATAGCGGGTTGTGGAGAATCGACAACTTGGTTTTGCAAATGAGCTGATTCATGTGAATTTGAGTAGTCTGCTATTGAGAGAGGAATAACTATATTAGCTCATGTGATTCTCTTGTTATCCCTGGAAATATATCATCTTCAAAAACAACATCTCGGCAGGAGAAAAATGAATTAGTATTTGGGTCATAAAGTTTGTATGATTTTTGACCATATGGATAACCAACAAAAATAAAACCACAAGTTCGAGGTGCAAGTTTATCATGTTGGAGATGACAAGTAGAATAGTATCAAGAACAACTAAAAACTCGTAAATTATAATATTATCATTTTTTGTTGAATCATATTTCAAAAGGGGTTTTACCGTCAAGGAAGGGAGTGGGTGTACGATTGATGACGTGTGCATTAGTTATAATGAAATCCCCCAAGAATGACCTTAACAAACTGATTGAATAAGAAGTGAACAAGAAATGTTAAGAAGGTGACGATGTTTGCGTTTGAAAACACCATTTTGTCGAAATATGGCAACACAAGTAGGTTGGTGAACTACCAGAATCATTAAATTAAGATTGAGTATTGGTGGAGAAAAAATTAGAACCATTATCGGTGCGAATAAATCAACGTTTTGTGCGAAAATTATATTTAACATAAGGGAGAAAATATGTGAGGATGGAGTGGGATGGAGTTGGTTTCATTTTTAAAATGCATAAGATATACCCAAGTACACCTAGAAAAACTATCAACAATTGCGATGAAAAAAATGAACACCACATGTAGACGGTATACGATAACTTTCCCAAATATCACAATGAATCAATTCAAAAGGTGCATTAGTGCAAATAGATTTGGTGGGAAAAGGAAGTCGATCTAGTTTATTTTTCCATAGTACAAATGTCACAAAAGGTGGATTCTTCATTGGAAATGAAATATCACATATTAATATGTTAAGCCGATCTAATAAGCGACGACCAGGGTGCTTGCGCATAAGGTAAACGATGTGGTGGTGGAAATTAGAGGCATTGGTAATTCAAAAATGGCACGAACTAGTGGCAAGAAATATATAAACCATCATGTTGGTGTCCTGTCCCAATCACCTTATTTGTTCTCTAATCCTAAATTACACAATGATCACCATAAAAAGGCCACAAAACAATTGAGGTCAGTCGTAAGTTTTTGAACAGATAGAAGATTAAATTTAAAATAAGGAACATGTAGTACATAGTTAAGTTAATATCATAAATGAGTTTGAAAGATCCTACATGTCTGATGGAATCCTTATGACCTGTTAGATATTATATTAGATAGTTTATTCCCATATCGGAATATATATTAGTTTAATCGTTGCATCTCTCCTATATATATGAGACATTGTACTCATTTATAATCAATCCAATAATCTTCTCTCAATCACTCTGTTAACCTTAACATGATATCAGAGCACTAATCCATAATCTCCCTTCCCTATCCCTAACCCTAATTATATCATAATCTCTAATCCCTAACCCTCCATCAACATCAATAGCGAAGAGTGGCAACATCAACAAAGCAGCGCCAAACAGTAAGAGTAGCAACATCTCCAACTCCCGACTCCTAAAAACCCAAAACCAATCTCCTACTCCTACAATCTTCATCCTCGAACACCATAACCCTAATCCTAAACCTAACCCTAGCTGCCAAATCCCCAACCACCCCTCTCCCAACTCCCTTCTTGACATCCCGTTACCCAAACTCCCAATACCCGAAACCTCAGTCGCCCACCCTTCCACTCACATTAGCCGCCCACCCTTCTCCAGTACCTCTACCCTACCCGAAGCCCAAGTCGCCCACCCTTTCACTTTTCCAAAACCCTAGCCTCCCTCTTCTTCCAAATACCTTCTAATCCTAACCCTACTAGACTGTAAATACCCATACTCTTTCAAATCCAAATCCTTTCAACCCGTATATACCCGACCCGACCCGTTTCAACAAAACCAATAAAAAGGATAGAAAAAAAAATCAAACCTGACCCAACACCCAACTTGTTACGACCTGATGGCCCGAGGAGCATGTTTCAGACCATGGATATATAGCTCGGCAGTGACGACAAACATGACGAGGAGGTATGGTAAGACCAAGAGGATGTTGCATGTTACCAACCTCAGATAATGTACAATGAAGAAAGACATTCTTCACGTCCATCTGGTATAACGATCACTGACGGATGGCGGCAATGGCAAGGAGAGTGAGAACTGTACTCATCTACGCAACTAGAGAAAAAGTCTCATCATAATTAATGTCATGATCCTGAGTACATCCTCAGGCAACTAGACGAGTCTTGTGCCATTCAATAGACCCATCAGGTCAATATTTGATCTTGAAGATCTATTTGCAACTAACTGGCTCGACTCCTGCTAGTAGTGGAACAAGATCCCAAGTGCCAGTCTAATCAAAGGCATGAAACTTCTCTGCAATAGATTCCCGCCACTTGAGATTCAATTCCTTTTACTTGAATCTCAAGTCTTCTCACCTTTTTGTGCAATGTAAAAGATTATTCAACTGCAGATTTTCGATGAGGATTTCCACTACATTGGCAATCATCACAAAAACTGCACATAGAGACATGTTGAATTTCTCACAAAAACACCTTTCGGGTTGGAAATGTAAAGTGATCATTATGTCTAGAAGGATTATTTTTTGTATGTCGTTAATGCCATTTCAATCTACATTGTGAGAACCATCAACCACTCAGCCGCATCAGTTGAGCCTGACACTGGGAATATTATATATACGGGTCCTTTATATGCTCATCAAAAACTAATCGAAACTGCATTTCGTGAGCTGGGACCAAATATGTCATCCACAGTTTGAGGGTGGTGTTGGCATCAGGAAGGTCAGTAATTTTCAAGTTGCTATTCAAGATAAGTTTGTGTGTTCTCTCATATCGGGTATTTTCTCTTATTGGTCGGATCTAGTTAAAGCGGAATACCCAATCAACTGGTCTCTATCTCGAAATTCCCTTCATTCTTGTAAATCTTGGAAACTATTCAAAGCTCTTTTCATTTCCTGCTTGGAATATGTCAATGGAGAGTTGGTAACAGAAGCAATCAAATTTCAGTATGATCCTTGGCATCTAATTGTTAATTTCTCATTCATAATTGTTGCTTAATGTTAACTATGATGGCATTGATAAACGACTGGTCTCCGCACCTGTTACCTTGATTGGTACTCCCTACATTCCAAAATGTTAGTCGTGTTTTAGCTTTTTCTTTTTGTTCCAAAAATATAAGTCATTTTGCTTTTCAACAAAATGTCTTTACATTCTCAATCTCTTATTAATTATAACTAGTAATTTATAAGTGCATTGCACATATAAATAAATATGGAGTATTTTTATAAAGTAAAAACTTTGGCGTAGTCTGGCCTCGAATTTGAGACCTCCTTTATATTAGTTATGCATGAATTTATTTGTTTAGAAATGACAACCCTAACCCTCATATTATAATATTAGAGATTTTATCGACATTATCAAATTTACCTTTGAGAGCATAATTTTCTTCACTATTAATAATCAAATAAGAATATATTTTTGTAAGTATACTATTAATAAGTTAATTAATAGGTTCAAATAAGAGACTATTTAGTTCCTAATACACTAACCTAAGTGTTTTTATAAAAAAAAAGAGAAATCCTTAAATGACTTACATTTTGGAATGATTGGAGTAGTTGGAATGCTTCAGGCTAGAGTTGGTATCGGGTCCTATCGGGTCGGGTCCTCCACTATCCGGACTCGGACCCAGTTCCTCACGGGTCAAAAAATTGGACCCAGACTAGGACTTGCAAGAACCGGGTCCGGGACCGAGTCCTAATTAAAAAAAATTACCCATCGGGTCAGGTAGCGGGGAATAAATATTTACACTTAAGTATTTTTGCAACCAATATCCTACGGTTGTAACAATTTTTGCACTTAAGTATATGAATTTATATTATATTTACACATCTATCTTCAACAACTACTTTTATATGTATATCCCTGTAACCCACCATGTTATTCAAATTCTATATTTTTTAGGGTATTTTTAATGGGTCCGGCTCCGGATCGGTTGTATTTTGAGCGGACCCGACCCGGACCCGGATCCAAAAGTGCTTTTGGTATTATTTTAGGACCCGGACCCGTATAGATCGGGTCGGTTCAGATCCAATGCCGGATATAGGTCTGATCTCGGTATCGGGTAAATATTACAGTGCTACCACAAGCTTCACTTCTTTTCTTCCAAATCCTATGCCGACTTATTTGTCAATTGCTTAAACCAAAACTTCATGTGGAATATATACTGATTTGGTTGCCTAATCCCACAATTGGTTATGTTGTGAAGACAACGTTACAATGTTTTACCAATTCTCTCCTCTTTGGATGCTAACAAAAAATTATCATATCCTCTAGGGCCAGTTGGAGAATTTCAAGCCATCCTTAAGCTTCCGGTTCCAACTAGAATTCTCGATTTTCTTTGAAAATTTCTTCTTACAAATTACCTACAAAGGAATTTCTTCAAAGTAAAGGGATCAACATAGCGATCCTACTTGTTAATTGTGCGCTACTAGTCGAAATCCAAAATCACCGTTGTTTAATTTTCATTTTGTGCTGAGGTTGAAAAGATTTTCTCGAGTTACAACCGCAACCGCCTTTACCAAATCTTCAGATTTTGCTTTATGGTTATGCTCTCTTCCAAATTAAAGAAGCCTAACGATCTTGATTTAGTTGTGGGCACGACTTAAATATTATGCGCACTTCCTATGGATGCTTTGGACCAAAAGAAATGAAATCACCGTTTCATTCGATGATGGGTCTCACTGCAAATACTTCCTCACTCTCTAGATGGAGTTTGGTTTACTTGAAAGGCTTCTTCTATCACCGAGCAGATTCATTTGCACATGAACAAGTGAAGGAAATCAAAGTGTTGCAGATATTTTATGGTTTAAAGTTATCCCCATAAAAAATAGAGTAATGCTACATCCACTACCAATTTCACTATATTTCTCTTCATTACCTTAGGTGGCACACTCCAATAGGTAGGAAAGGATAGAGTAGGTGGGAGAACTCTCCAATAGGAGTATGCCATCTAAGGTAGTGAAGAGAATGGTAGTGAAATTGGTAGTGGCTAAAGCATTACTCTAAAAAATATAGTCCTGGTATTCAAACCCCCCCCCCCCCCCCCCCCCCCCCCCCACCAAGACACACACACACGTTTTCTAGCTGCTCCCCCATTTGGTTCTCTCCCCCGTAAGAAAACAGAAGATCTGGAGCGCACAACCCATTGGTAACGCACCACGTTTAAAAGAAATTTTTCCCTTTAAAATGGGTTCCACGATTTTAGCCTTCTTAGATGGTTTATAGGTTCCACTTCTTTCACAACCACCACCATATTGGAATTTTTTTTCCAAACTGTCCCACTTTTTGAAAGTTTTGCCCAAACCGCCGTAGTTTTTTTTTTAATTCCCAAACAATCCCACTCGGTCTTTAAAAGACCGAGTTTAGTTAAAACCAACTCGGTTTTTCAAAGACCGGGTGTTAGTCTTGGATTTTTCGAAGTCTAACACTCTGTCTTTCAAATACCAAGTTAGTTTTAACTAAACTCGGTCTTTCAAAGACCGAATGGATCGTTTTGGTAAATACTTTCCAAAGTGGATCGGTTTGGTAAATACTTTCAAAAAGTGGGTCATTTTGGTAACAAGTTCCAGATGTTGAAGGGGGTTGATTTCGAGCTTCATGTTCAGGAGCCTTACCTCTCACAGATTAGAGGTAAATTGGCGATGTTTCTGTCAATTTTGTTGTTGATTGTGTATGATGTGGGTGATTTTGTTTGTAGATGGAGAGAAGACGGTTGAAGGAAGGTGTGCCACACGCAACTATAATCGGTGAGATTGTAATATTTTTTTCAGCATTGCTTACGGCAGTTTTTCGGTTGGTTAGTGTTATTCAAAATCGAACTTGGGAAAGAATTGGGGATTTCATTATTAACACTTATACTTTATACTTGGATGGTTGTTTGTAGTGAAAAAAAAAGTTTTTGTATAGGTAATATATTTTACAAAGGCTTTAGTTAGAATAATTATGATATAAATTACATAAGTGACGAAATCTCTAAACTATCTGAGGAATCTTTAGAAGGATGTATACAAAGTAATATTTCAAAGCTATATTGTCTATCTATGTAATTTAATTTACTAAAATGCGCATGCTTTTGTTTTTCTTTCTCTTTTCTTTTTCTTAATGCTTATAAATAGTTTAGAGATATTTAATAGAGTACTTATTCAATAATTAGTTTGTAGGTTTAATGTGATAATGTTGCGTACGGTAAACAACGGAACAACTACTGGACCCTCAAATCTATTGATGTTATAATGCTAGTGATTATTATTATTATTATCCTTGTCAAGGGTAAATTTGATGGACAATATCCATTCGGAATCTCTTAAAACTCGTTACTCTTGTAGAAATATAGATATAGAAGGGGCTATACTAGCATAGATTTTCACATTGGTTAGAAAACTATAGTAAACGTCTTGTTATATGTGTTACTTTCATGAAATATCCCCTCTCTTTTAGGGATCTTACCATTTGGCACTCCTTTGTTTCATAATTTTTTATATGAAGTTTTATGAATCTTATCATCTGTTATCACATGCGATCACATGCACCCAAGTTCACCATACTGCTGCACATGGTTTTCTATGTCCGCCCTGAACCAACCTTCTCTAAGTGAGAATGAGAAAGAAAAGATTGGCTATTGCAGTACACCTCATGACCTTTAATTTTTCCATCTGAGCCATACTTCATTTTCACTCTAATTGAATCCACTGTTACCGTGTTATTTCACATTCTCATCTGAGAGGAGTTTTAAATAACCTGGTCATGGTATGCATAGGTTTCATAATATAAACTCTTCTGAATTTTCTTAAATTGAAAATTCTAAATTATATAGGATAGAAGATCTTAAAATATTGGATCCTTTATACTAACTGAACTTAAGAAATTGAATATATTTATTTTGGAGCAAGTATTCTTAATTATCTTACAAAATACACAGGATTACTAATGATGTAAATGTTTTAGTTCATATTTTTCTATGAAGAACATTGAATGCAATTATATCATTAAATTGGCTTCTGCATGGTGTATTGTCACATAACTTACGGCTTTTCCTGCTTGAACTTGTTACCAAAATGACCCACTTTTTGAAAGTATTTACCAAAATGACCCACTTTTGAATGTATTTACCAAAATGATCCAAAGACCGAGTTTAGTTGAAACTAACTCGGTCTTTGAAAGACCGAGTATTAGACTTTGAAAAATTCAAGACTAACACTCAGTCTTTGAAAAACCGAGTTAGTTTTAACTAAACTCGGTCTTTCAAAGACCGAGTGAGATTGTTTGGGAATTAAAAAAAAACTAGGGCGGTTTGGGAAAAACTTTCAAAAAGTGGGACAGTTTGGGAAAAATTCACCATATTGTGTCTCCTCCCAATATCTTTGAGCCAATCTTTTCATTTATCTAGAGATTCAAACACCTACATCAAAAAATGCAAACACAATGAGTAAGAAATTTACACCAGAAAGTAATTCAAATGACAATAAAAGAGCATTAAAAAAAATCCTTACAGTGTCGGTTTTAAAATACGATGTCCAATCGGTATCAACATTAGGAGTATCACCCGCGACTATTGTTTTACCCCGGAATGTTTCAAAAGGTGGTACTGTAGGTTCAACGTGCAAAGAACCCCAATCAACCTATTCATACAATAAACTATCAATCACACAAAATACAAACACTATATGCTTCCAATACTAAGACACAATAACATAATATTAAATAAGAAATTGCATAATTCTTGTCATACACACAATTTATTTTAAAATAAAAATCGATATAATACAATTATAAATATCAAACAAGAAAGAGCATACATAATTCATGTGATGTCCATCTCACAAAACCCTAAAAAAGATTGCATTTTTAAGTGGATAATCATCATTGACTAAGATTTAACAAATTTCATTTAATCTAAGTTAGAGTTTTAACAAACCCTAAAAAATTTGACTGTTGATTAGAATTATAAATTTTAAAAAGATGAATTTTTAACATACCGTAGCTTGTGAGTTGCCAAAACCCTGATGTTCATTGACTTCAAATGACTCAAAATCCATTTGATTAGATTCTTCTTGAATTCTCATTGCATCTTCTTCTTCCACTTCTTCCATTAGAGAGTTGCATGAAGATAAAGAGTCCAAGTGATTTGAAAAACAATAGGGGGAAAAAAGATGACCAAAAATTGGGGTGGATGGATGGGAATTGTTAGTTTTGGATGGGGGGAGTGGATGAGGGGAGCGGAACCAAAAAATTGGGAGGGAAGGTGGGGTGAGCAAACAGTTTACCCCCCACACTTAAAAATGATATGTCTGGGAATTTTAATTTATAAAGGGCAACTTAAGAATGGGTGGTGAGCTAGAAAACGGGGAGGTGAATACCAGGACTCAAAATATACTGTTTTGTTATCTATGTTCACCTTTTTGTTTCTAACTAAATGCAATTTATTCTTGTACATTGGAGCATATTGCCTTGGCATTATAATTCCTAGTAATCTGCATGAGTTTTGCAAGTCCTAATAATTATATTTTTAAAAGTAAATACTAAGACCTAATTTGACCTTGAATTTGAGACCTCTCTTTATTCATCACATACTCTTTACAAATTATCCATAGTGACACCAATTTTTACTTTATATGAGTGACACTTTTGTTAATAATTATGTAGTAAATAAATATGAACTTTGAGGATATTATGATAACTAACAATAGTTGAGTAAATGATTTGTAAATATAACTCCCACTAAAAAATAAATAATTGAGATTAGATGGTTGATTGTCTACGAATTATACAACCCCAACTCTCACATTATAGTATTAGAGATAACTTATAACTATAATCTATACAATATATAATGTTAAAACCCTTTTTTTTCTATTTAAAACAAAAAAGGATAGCAAATGCAACATTCCAACTCTTTCTCCATCCAAATTTTGAACTGGAATCAAATACCTTAATGAAACCTTAAAAATCGGACAATATTGTATAAATGTTATTAGATGGTTTTTTCAAAAATAGTTTTATTATTTCTTATTTTTTAAAAATTCTATACAATATTGCACAAGGTTATACTACATGTTATATTATATTATGTATATAAGTTTGTGCAATATTGCACAAGGGTACACTAGTCTCTAATCTCTAATCTCTAATATTATAATGGGAGAAGGCCTTAGTGTCATTTGTAAATCTACCAACATGTGCAATGCATGTACATAACTAATATGAAAAAGGTTTCAGGTTCGAATCCTCCTTACATTAGAATTTTTATTTTTATTTAAAAAAATTATTAAAACATGCATTACACGTGTAAATTACTAGTATATATTAAGTTAAAAGGTCTATTCCTCCCCTCTCTCTAATTTTTTTTTTCATTTTGAAATAGGAAAGTGTTACCGCTGATTTCGGTGTGGGGGTAAACAGATAGAATTTGTGAGTCCGGGAAACACCTGAACGATTGACTCGGTCTTCTTGCTCCTGGCACAACCTGCAAGGAAGTGCGAAACACCGGGGTTGATTCCGGCGACGCACCCTCCGACGCTCTAGTCAATAATCAGGAAAAGATTAAGAAAGAGCTTAAGTGGTGAAAGAGTGATTAACCTGGTCTCGGTGGTAGAAGGGTTGTATTTATAGTCGCCTTTGGAATGATTTGGGGCCTAATTTCCTGCCTAACAAATAGGAGAAAAATCCTCCTATTCTGTTTTGGGAAGTTAGGCCTTGATTCCCTGGTGAGAGCTAATCAGGCTTATTGATTTGACCAAATCAGTGGCCAGATTCTCTTCTAGGTGGATTGGGCTTGTATCGGGTCGGGACCCGTACCCAATTGAAGTGGATCTATTCGCGGGTGGTTGGTTCTGTGAGAAGGAGGCCCAATACCCGTTTTGGATTCATCTGCATGTGAAATTACCTTTTTACCCCCGTGCTTCAGGATTCGTGATCGATCTGGACGGTCTCGATTTAACCCCAATTTTAGCCATATCACGAGCCCCCCACTCCTAAAGACTGAGTGTGATCAGACTTTGAGGAGTAGTTTAGCTGTTTTTAGTGGCTGATGGAGTTGTATCGGAGTCCAGACGTGGGATTTTGAATCTGGAAAGGGGGTAGTGAGGCAACTTTTGACGCCGCTGGCGGTTCTCTGGTGACATCGGGTATTCAAGAGTTTTTATCTATTTTTTTCGGACTATTTGTTTAACTTTGCGACGCGTTTGCTAATCATACGGGGGCCTTAGCCGTACATTCTGGGCGATAATTGTTCGTTCCCGGGTTCGAAAATGTGCCCCCTAAATCTCAATTACTCTCCAGAATTTTTGGCTAATTTTCCCGAATTTTTAACAATTTTCTCGCAATTTTTAAACAAATAAAACAAATTAAATAGATAAAAAATGATTTAAATACCGATTTATGACGTGGCTCGATCTGGGCCGTTGATCGCGGAAGGGCGCGGATTTCGGAAGGATCTGACGGTTGCTGCTGCTCGGCAGCGTTTTTCTCCGTTTACCAGTTCGGGAAGACCTCTGCTCGGCAGCCGACCGAAGGGATGGGGGTTCGGCAGCCGACCGAGGGCTTGAGTGACGTGGCGTAATCTGGGCCGTTGGATGTGGGCGCGCATCTCGAGACGGGAACGGTTCCCAAGAAAACGCTATCTTGTCTTCTAGCGCACGTGGCGCAATCTGAGCCGTTCGCCATTGGGAGCGCGAATTTCTGAGAGATCCGACGGCTGAGGTAGCTCGGTGCCTTTTTTTCTCCATTTACCAGTTCGGGAAGGCCTCTGCTCGGCAGCCGACCGAAGGCGATCTCGTGGCGCTATCTGTCCGGAGGCGATCTCGCTTCCGAGGGTATTAATGGCGGTCGGGGTTTGTGCTGCATTCCTCTTCCCCAGGCCATTAAGAATAACTCCTTGGATTAATGCGTGGCGTTCCGACTTCCGGGGATCAATAATTCCTTCAATTAAAATGCGGCGCTTCAATTTCCGAGGGTAGTAATGGCTGGTTATAGGGGGCAGGCTATAAGTACCCCATCCCTTTTGTCATTTTCGTCACAACCAAATTGGGTTCCAGACCTCGGAGGCATCTGCCTTGGGTAGCTTCTCTCTTGAAGTTCGGAGTGGTGGTTGCTCTTCTGCCTGGTTTTCCCTTTGTTCCTGACGGCCCCAAAGTGGATGTCAGGAGCGAGGGGGAACGAGGCAGTAGTGGTGACGACCGTAGTCCGCGCTCGGGGGATGAGTTATCTCCGAAGGACGGGTGGTCGCTCTCTTACCTTATTCTTCTCCCGTTCCGGACGGTCCCTAAGTGGGTGTCGGGAGCGGAGGAGAATAAGGCAAGAGTGGTGACGACCGTAGTCCGGATCCGAGGGATGGGCCTTCCCGGAAGGACGGGCGGTCGCCCCGCTGTCTTGTTGTTTCCCCATCCCTCCCTGCTCCGAAGGGGTGTGAGGGGTGGGGGCAACAAGACAGTGGCGTCGACGGCCATGGTCCGGACCCGGGGTGCGGACCTCTTTCGAAGGACGGGTCGCCGTTCTCTCACCAAGATCTTCTGCCTTCTTCGGTTGCTCCGAAGTGAGTGTTGAAGTAGGCAGAGATCTTGGTGGGAGAGTGACGACCCCTGTCTGATGTCGATCTCCGGGCCATCTGAGTCCGTTTGTTGCAACTGTGAAGGCGCCGCTGTTAGAGTCTTTCGACAAGCCGAGCCTTCCAGTTGCAACCAACTAGCTCGGGATGGTGCGTCTCTTCCGACCTCTGAGTGTTGGTGGGTTCCCCCCCATCTCTGTCTTCCTTCTCGGGCTGATGGCTTTTGACGGAGGTCAGCCCGGGGGAGTTAGAGATGGGGGAGTGCCGATCTGCTTCTGATCTGCTTCTGATCTGCTTCTGACCGGGGCCTGTTGTCGGGGTTATACCAACCGAGGCACGGGACCCGGGGGGCGCCTGCCGAGGGCGGCGCCTTAAAACATAATCAAAAATTTTCCAGGTTCTTTCATGCATAGGCGAGGCGTCCGAGGTCCCGATCGTCCGAGCGACGTGGCGCTATCTGAGCCGCCGGATGCTGACACGCATCTCGAGATGGGGCGCGTTCTCCAAGAAGACACTATCTTGTCGTTTAGTGCTCTTGGCGAGATCTGGACCGTCTGATGAAGATCAGGCGCGGAATTTGAGGGGGAAAGGAGTTTTCCCCATTTACCAGTTCGGGAAGGGACTTGCACGGATTCCGAGCGGACCCTATTGCAGCCACGTTCGGTTTTGCTTGCAGCTCGGATTCTCGTCCCATCTCGCCGAGCTGGTTGACTTTGTGGTGGGCCTTCGAGATGCTTCGAGAGTAGCCCAAAAGTCGCTCTGGAAGTCCAAGAGGTGCCTCATTTTCACTATAAATCTTTACCCCCCCTTTGACCAAGTCTTCACTTTTCACTTTTACTCTCTCTCTTTCGTATTTACCTTGCTTCGAGGTCTTTAGCTCCCTGGTGGTGTCGCTAGCTGTCGCGGTAGCGTTCCTAGTTCCGGCGAAGTTTCCGACCGTAGCTGTCAATTCAAGGTCAGTCTCTTTCCCTTCTCTCTTTAGGAAAATATGGTTAAGATTTCGGTTGAGACCCCCGCCTCGGAACAAGCCGTTGGCCGAGGGGAGAAAGAGAAAGGAGTAGTGGAGCCGAGCGAGCAGGACGTTGTTCGTCCAGACGCGGAGGGCGGAGTGGCCGAGGTGCCCCAAGAAGTCACGGCGGAGTCCCGAAAGGGCAAAGCTGTAATTACTATAGTGGAGACGCCGAAGAGAGCGGGGGAGTTCGGTCGGCAGCCCATCGCCGTGTCGAGCGTGGGAGGAGTCCGGGATTATACTGAGGATATCTTGGAGAAGGTCACCCAAGGTACGGCTAAACTGGTGGAGGAGAACGAGCCTAGGGAGCTATCCGAGGTCGATCGCAAGATCTCGACTCTTACCGAAGGAGACCTTCGTCTGATCCGAGAGGGCTTCCAGATCTCCCTCGAGTACACGTTGCTCCTCCCTGGGCCGGGGTTCCGAGCCAACACTGGGTCCTCTCCGGACATGTGCGTCTTTCCGGTCGACTCCCTCATTGCCGGTCTTCGCTTTCCCCTCCACCCGTTCGTGGTTGAGGTCCTGGTTTGGTATGGTCTGAGTCCCGCTCAACTGATGCCGAACACATGGAGGCAAGTTGTGGCGTTCCTCCTCCGATGCCAAGAGATCGGCGCCAAACCGACCATGTACCTCTTTCGGAGTCTCTTCCGACCCGTCCAGCCGAGGAAAGACGAGAAGAGGTTTTATCTTTCGCCCCGGCCGGGCGTGAAACTGATCGAGAATCCAGACTCGATCAAACACTGGAAGGACAAATACTTCCTCGTTCGGAAACTGACGCCATGGGTGATACCGACAGTTTGGGCGGACGGACTACCCAAGCGCACAAAGAAGGATGTTCCGCTGAACGCTGCAGAGACCGAGGTCCAGAAGAAGATCCTTGCTCTGCCGACGCTTAGCTGGAAGGATATCACCGAAGAGCATCTGTTCCGTGGGGGTCTCAGTCCGATCGACCCTCGTACGCTTCTGGTATTTATACTTCTCTCCGTAAAGTTTGCATTCAATTTTTCTAAGTTTTTTTGTTCGATTCTTGCAGAGACCATGAAGCTCGATTACAAGGCTCTGGTGGCGAAGGGCAGGTCCGAGCAGGAGAAGAAGAAGAGGCCGTCGGCAGCGCCTCAGGACAGCCGAGCTTCGAAGAAGGCCTCGGTAGTGAAGGCAGCCGATCAACCGAAGGTTGCGGTCCCGAAGGAGGGAGAGGTTGAGGTCTTTGTCCCTTCGGCAAAGGCCGCGGTCCCCGAGCAGGGTGGGGTCGTGGACCTCGATCCTTCGGCAACGGGCGCTCCTGCTCCTACCCCGGAGGCGGACGCTCCTGGTCCGTCGAGCAATGAGTTCGGAGTGGCCGATGCGCTGTCCCTCCAGGTTCCGCCACTCACCCCCGGCGCGGAGAAGATCTTGACCGAGCGTCATAAACAGATCTTCGTCCCGGATTGGCAGGTGATGAACGTCGACGGCTTTTTGGGCGACGGGAACATCTGCATGGAGGCAGTGAGGCACCTGCCGACCCCGAAGGACCGGGCGACCCTGAGGGCCGGGATGGCAGGGGACAACGTGATGCAGATGGCCCGGAGCACTATGTCGGTGAGTGTGTCGAACCCTTCTTCATTCATATTTTTCATGGAGATTTTCTTTCTAAGTTCTTGGGCTCGGATTTTAATGCGTTGTTTTCTTCCAGACCCTCTGCCACTTCAGTTGGCTGGTCGAGGAGATGGCGAAGAAGGATCAGGAGAAGGAGAAGGAGAGGACGGAGCGCGTTCGGGTGGCGAAGCGGCTTGAGTCCGAGCTGCTTCTTTCGACGAAGAGAGCCGCCGAAGCGGAGGACCTGGAGAAGAAGCTGGCCGACGCTATCCAATCGTCGAAGGATACGGCGGCCAAGTTTGAGAAGGAGGTGGCCGAGCTGAAGGAGGAGCTGGCCAGCGCTCGGTCGGGAGCCGAGAAGGAGGTCACCGGGCTGAAGGATGAGCTGGCCAAGGCTCGGTCGGAAGGGGAGGCTGCTCGGAAGAGAGCCGAGAGGATCAAGGCCAACCACCTGAGGAAGGTGAAGGAGGTGAAGAAGGCCGTGCAAGAGGAGGCCGCGCAGCACATGATCCAGAATATGCTGGATGCCTACGGCCGTGCCCTGACCCATGTAGCCGCGAAGAACCCCGGCTTCGACTCGTCCTCCTATGACTTTTACGAGCCCGTGGAGGGGGAAGAAGGGATCACCGAGGGTTTGCTCGGACCCGATGGTGAGACAGAACCCGCCGAAGGCGATGGTGAGACCGAAGCCGAGGGCGAGGAGGAGGAACTCTCCGAGGAGGAGAGCTGGAGCGAAGGCGGGGACGAGGGTGACGGCGACGGCAAGGCCGAGGGGTCGACGAATCCGAGCGGCAAAAAGGTCGACCCCTGACTCGGTTGTCTTCCTACTTTCAGTCTTTTTGGTTTTGTTTTCTTTTTGTAAGCCTTATCGCGGACTGGCCACCGCCCTTGTTTTGAATGAAAAAGTATTTTGTTTGGCCAAAAATTTGTCCAAGTGTTGAGCCTCGGACTTAGTGTGCGTTTTGGGCGTTTTGGGCGTAAAATTCTCCAACTGTTGGGCCTCGGATTTATTTCCGCTTTTCAGGTGGTGTTTGGTCCGGTCACGGAGCTGGTCTTCCTTCGGAAGGAATTGGCCAACTTGAAGCGTGAACTCTCGGACAGCCGGCAGAGGCGGTTTCTCCTGCTCGGCCAGGCGGAGGAGGTCAGGGCAGTCCTGAGGAGGAACTGTCGCGAGCTGCATCAACTCCGGAAGCGCTCCTTGGGTCCTGGTTCCGAAGGGGAAGTTGAGCGGCTTCGCAGGGAGCTTAAAGCCGCCGAGCGGAAGAACGACGACCTTTTGGGCGAGGTACAACACTTGGAGCTATCGGAAAGAGAGCGCTCTGCGGAAAGGGAGAAGATGGCCTCCGAGCTGGAGGGGGCTTTGGCTAAGCGTAAGAGACTATTGGCCGAAGTCGACATGCTCAGGAGGATCACAGTAGATAGGGGGATCGAGGTCACCCACTATCGGCGGCTTGCAACTGATAGTCCCAATGCCTCCGGGTCGTTGAAGGCCCCTCGATCAAAGAAATTGGCGAAGGACGTCGTCCTGAGGGATCGGATTATCGAACTGGAGGAGGAGATCGCGTCGCTTAAACCTGCGCCGGAGAGGGCTAATGTCCGTAGCACGTCGTGCACTCGCGAGGAAAGTGAGAGGGGGATCACGTTTTATGAACTCGCGACGCGCCCGATACCGACCAGGCGGAGTCCGACTGACGCTCAGAGCAGCGCGGCTGTCTCGTCGAGCGGGGCATCGGTCGGCGCAGCTGTTAGGACTAGCAGTGAAGGGGGGTCGCGCTTCGTTGGTTTAGGGTCGAGCTCGGAGGGTCGGCCTCGTCGTCCTCGCGTCTCCCTAAACCGAAGCATTCCCCTTCCGAAGAGGACTTGATTACGTCACTTTTCCTTTCTGTTTGCCGTTGTAATAACTTAGTTGTAGGGTCGGTCGACCGTCTGTAACATTATTATGTTTGAATGCAAGAAATTCTGAAAAACTTTTTAAGTGTTTGTCTTCGACACTGCATTGAAACCGCTTTGTTCGTTTTTTCTATTTTTCAGCTTGTCGCGGCGATCCATGGATCGGACTCCGGGCATCCGAATGATGACTCCGCATCCGAGGCGACTTCTGGGACGGTGGTTCTGAGCCCCAGGAGTGTCGATCTGAAGCTACGCCGATCCGAGGGCGAGTGGAATCATCTTTCGTTGGTTCTCAGTCTCCGGGAGGCCGAAACACAATGCTTGGAGAGCAAGATCGTCGAGCTGAGCCCCGTAGGGGAGGGCGAGGACTCGCAGACCGCATTCAGCAATGCTCTTCGGGTCAAAAGTATTCGGCATATTCAGTCGAGACTCATCGCCGAACGGGACGACTTGCTCTCGGAGATGGGACAGCTGCGGGCGGAAATGGCGAAGCTTCGAGGTGAGGCGGAGGAACCGTCTGCCGAGGAGGGCGAACAAGATGGAGAGGATGTATTTTTATGAAAGACAAGTGTAGTGGGTCGGGGGGTGTATGTTTTGTTTGCCGACACTTTTGTAATGGTCTATTTTGTACTGTACGCCGATGTTTAATAAAATCTCCTTTCGGTGTTTCTTTGTACGTCTGACTTTGTTTATAACTGTGTTGGCCGTGCCGAACTATCTGAACTGAGTGTGTCTATTCGGTCGAACGGATCCACAGGGGTACGGCGATTTGTCGCTTAGTGGGTCTGACACGGCGATGTTCTCGAGAGTGCTATTTCGCCGTGGCGAGATCTGAGCCGCCGGGTGCTGACGCGCATCTCGAGGTGGCTCGTTTCCCAAGAAAACGTTATCTTGTCGTTTTGCGCGAGTGGCACGATCTGAGCCGTCTGATGAAGATCAGGCACGAAAGTTGAGGGGGAAGTGTGTTTTCCCCGTTTACCAGCTCGGGAAGGCACTTGCTCGGATACCGACCGAATATGTCTGCTTCCGACCCTCGGCTGTCAGTCAGGAGTGGTCTGGATGCGCGTTCCGGACCTTAGGCATAGTCCAACGGCTGTGGGAGCAATTCCGAACGGCGATCTACCCCTGGTTCGTCCGGAGACGAACCGAGGGGGTAAAGTCGAGCCGAGTGTTGGACTCCGAACCATCGGTATAGTTCAACGGCTGTGGGAGCAATTCCGAACGGCGATCTACCCCTGGTTCGTCCGGAGACGAACCGAGGGGGTAAAGTCGAGCCGAGTGTTGGACTTCGAACCATCGGTATAGTTCAACGGCTGTGGGAGCAATTCCGAACGGCGATCTACCCCTGGTTCGTCCGGAGACGGACCGAGGAGGTAAAGTCGAGCCGAGTGTTGGACTCCGAACCATCGGTATAGTTCAACGGCTGTGGGAGCAATTCCGAACGGCGATCTACCCCTGGTTCGTCCGGAGACGAACCGAGGGGGTAAAGTCGAGCCGAGTGTTGGACTCCGAACCATCGGTATAGTTCAACGGCTGTGGGAGCAATTCCGAACGGCGATCTACCCCTGGTTCGTCCGGAGACGGACCGAGGAGGTAAAGTCGAGCCGAGTGTTGGACTCCGAACCATCGGTATAGTTCAACGGCTGTGGGAGCAATTCCGAACGGCGATCTACCCCTGGTTCGTCCGGAGACGGACCGAGGAGGTAAAGTCGAGCCGAGTGTTGGACTCCGAACCATCGGTGTAGTTCAACGGCTGTGGGAGCAATTCCGAACGGCGATCTACCCCTGGTTCGTCCGGAGACGGACCGAGGAGGTAAAGTCGAGCCGAGTGTTGGACTCCGAACCATCGGTATAGTAAAGAGGGGAGGAAAAAACAGGTAAATTCAAAAACAAAATGGAACTTTCTTTATTTGATATTTGACGGCGAACCGTTTTACATAGCAGGATTTATAGAACAGGTTACAAGTTTAAGGAGAGGAATGGCGCGACACCTCGGGTTACTTAGAGAGGCGCCGGGGCGCTCTCTTGGTATTTCAGGAGGTGGTCGGCATTCTAGGTCCTCGGGAGCTCTCTACCATCCATGTCCTCAAGTCGATACGCTCCCGGCCGAACAACTTTTGCGACCCGGTACGGCCCTTCCTAATTCGGAGCTAGCTTGCCCTTCTGACTGGGGAGGGATATGGCTAGCTTTCTCAACACCAGGTCTCCTTGTTCAAGGTTGGCGGGTCGGACCTTCTTGTTGTAGGCTAGTTCGACTCTCCTTCTGTAATTCTGCTGCCGAATCGATGCCCTTTCCCTTAGTTCATCTATCAGGTCCAAGTTTCCTCTGAGTTCCCTGGCATTCTGTGCTTCGTCATAGGCGATGAGCCGAGGGGAAGGAATTCCGACCTCGAGGGGTATTACGGCTTCGGCCCCATAAGTAAGGCTGAAAGGGGACTCTCCAGTGGGCGTCCGCTTGCTTGTGCGGTAGTTCCACAACACATTAGGGAGTTGGTCGACCCACTGCCCTTTGGAGCACTTGTCCAACCTCTTCTTGATCCCCGCAAGGATCTGCTTGTTAGCGTTCTCGGCTTGTCCGTTCGACTGGGGGTGCGAGACGGACGAGAAGCGCTGTTGAATGACGAGGTCGTCGCACAGGGTTCGGAATGCTGAGCCAGTGAACTGGGTCCCATTATCTGTCACGAGGACGCGCGGGACGCCGAATCTGCATATAATGTTCTTCCAGAAGAACTGCACCACTTTGTTCTCGGTTATCGTGGCGAGGGGCTCGGCCTCGACCCACTTCGAGAAGTAGTCGATTGTGACGACTAAAAACTTGAGCTGACCCGGAGCTGGAGGGAAAGGCCCTACCAAGTCCATTCCCCACATCGCGAAGGGGATAGGGCTCGATAGGGAGGTGAGGTTGGCTTGAGGGAGGCGTCGGATGCTGGAGTGTTTCTGGCAGGAGTCGCACTGCCGAACGTGTCGCTCGGCGTCTTGGAGAAGTGTCGGCCAGAAGTACCCATAATTCAGAGCTTTTCGGGCCAGGGACCTAAATCCCGAGTGTGCCCCGCCGATCCCTTCATGAAGCTCCTGTAGGGCATATTCGGCCTGTTCCGGAGAGAGGCATCGTAGATATGGTCGGCCGTCAATTTGGGAGAAGGAGCGCTTGTATAGGATGCCCTCGATTAAGACATAGCGCTCGGCTCGGGTTCTAACTCGGCGAGCTTCTTTGGGATCTGAGGGCAGAACTCCGTCCCTTAGAAATTCTACTAGTGGCTTCATCCAGTTGTCTTGCAGCATGACTGGCAATGACTCCGCCGAGCCTAGTGCCTCGTCTTCGATGCTCGGCTTAGTGAGGACTTCAATTAGTACGGTCTGCTCGAGTCCTTGTAACGAGGACGAGGCCAACTTGGAAAGTGCATCGGCCTGTGCGTTTTCTTCCCGAGGGACCCGCTGGATGATGGCTTCTTCGAACCGACCCATGAGATCCCGGACCTTGGCGAGGTACTTCGCCATCCGCTCGTCCCGGGCTTCATACTCGCCCAAGACTTGGTTCACGACTAGCTGGGAATCACTGTGAATCCGGAGACGATGCGCCCCAGCGCTTCGCGCGAGTCCGAGACCGGCTATGAGTGCCTCGTACTCCGCCTCGTTGTTCGAGGCCTTGAAGCTTATGCGGATCGCGTACTGTAGGACAAAGCCATCGGGGCCGTTCAGGATGATGCCGGCGCCGCTTCCCTCACTGCAAGAGGATCCGTCCACAAAGACTGTCCAAGTGGGGGGTCCGCTCGGGACGTGGCCGACCTCGGGGATGGTGGATTCTACAATGAAGTCGGCGAGGGCCTGCGCCTTAATTGCCGTCCGAGGTTGATAGGAGATGTCGTGCTGACTCAGCTCTATCGACCACTTCATCAGCCGGCCCGAGGTTTCGGGTCTATGGAGGACTTGCTTGAGCGGTTGGTCGGTGAGGACGATGACTGAATGAGATTGGAAGTAGGGCCGAAGCTTTCTTGCTGCCATGACGAGGGCGTAGGCTATCTTTTCTATCCCCGGATAACGGAGCTCGGCATCCCGAAGTACCTTGCTCACGTAGTAAATTGGCCTCTGGGTCCGGTCCTCTTCTCTGACCAGGACAGCGCTCAGGGACTGCTCGGAGGCTGCCAAGTAGAGAAAGAGAGGCTCGCCTGGGACCGGCTTACTGAGCAGAGGGGGGTTCACCAGATAGGCTTTCAGCTGGTCGAACGACGCTTGCTGTGCCTCGCCCCATTCAAATCCCTTAGCGCCTCGTAGTGCCTTGAAGAAGGGAAGGCACTTTTCCCCTGACTTGGAGAGGAACCGACCGATGGCTGCGAGCCGACCGGTGAGCTTCTGCACTTCTCTGACGTTCCGAGGCGGGGCCATATCTAATATGGCTTTGATCTTTTCGGGGTTAGCTTCAATCCCCCGCTGGCTCACCATGAAACCGAGGAACTTGCCAGAGGAGACTCCGAACGCACACTTGTTCGGGTTCAGCCGCATGTTGTACTTCCTCAACACGCCGAACGCCTCTTGGAGGTCGACTACATGGTCGGTGCCGTGGATGCTCTTGACGAGCATGTCATCGACGTACACCTCCATGTTTCGGCCGATCTGATGCTGAAAGACCTTGTTAACGAGGCGCTGGTAGGTGGCTCCCGCGTTCTTCAAACCGAACGGCATTACTCGGTAGCAGTAGAGGCCTTGGTCGGTGACGAAGGAGGTCTTCGGGATGTCCGGAGGGAACATCCGGATTTGGTTGTAGCCCGAGAAGGCATCCATGAAGCTGAGGAGCTCATGGCCCGAGGTGGCGTCGATTAGGGTGTCGATGTTCGGGAGAGGGAAGGGATCCTTCGGACACGCTTTGTTGAGGTCGGTGAAGTCGATGCATATTCTCCACGAGCCGTTGGACTTCTTGACCATCACAACATTCGACAACCATTCGGGGTAATTCACCTCCTGGATGAACTTGGCCTTCAACAGCTTATTCACTTCCTCCTTGATTGCCTGCTGTCGTTCGGGAGCGAACTTTCGCCTCTTCTGCTGAATCGGTCTGCACCCCGGCTCGACACTTAGGCGGTGGACGAGCAAGTCTTCGGAGATACCGGGCATATCCGCGGCCGACCAAGCAAATAGGTCGCGGTTACCCCGGATGCATCTCACAAGGTCGGAGAATAGCACGGTCGGTAAGGACTTGCTGACGAGGAATTTCCGGCTCGGATCCTCGTCGGAGAAGAGTACTTCTTCTAACTCGTCCGCTGGTTCGGACGTCGGGCGAGCCCTCGGCTCGGGGATTTCGAGGGTCTCGAGCGAAAGCACTGGTCCCCTGGTGGAAGTCATGTAGCACTTCCGAGCTGTTTCCTGGCTCCCCCTGACTTCCCCTACTCCCGACCGAGTGGGGAACTTCATCTTCAAATGGTATGCTGATGGGACGGCCTCAAGGGCGGCCAGGCCGGGGCGACCGAGGATGACATTGTATGCTGCCGGGACGTCAACGACCATGAAGTCCATGGGCTCGGTCCGGGTAGTAGGGGTGCTCCCCGCAGTAACGTCGAGGGTTATTACCCCTTCGATGGTTACCGGGACCCCCGTGAACCCGTGTAGAGTGTATCCGGCCGGTTTGAGACGATCTCGGGACAGCTGGAGGCCCTGGAAGGCCGAGAGGAATAGAATGTTGACCGAACTCCCGTTGTCAACCAAAATCCTCTGCACCTTGTAGTTGGCCATGCGGAGGTCGATGACGAGGGCATCACAGTGAGGGGTTCGGACTCCTTCGAGATCAGCGTCGGAGAAAGACACGGGCACACCGAAGCCCTTGGGAGGAGGAGCACTGTGGACCGAGTTCACCTCTCGGACGAAGGCTTTCCGGGTCGTATTAGAGGGGCCGCCCATGGGGCCCCCGTGGATCATGTGCAGAACCCTTTCTTCTTCGAACTCAGGCGTTACTTCGCGCCGCTTGTTAGCCCCCCGAGGGGGAGGAGAGTTCCGATCTGCCCGATCGTTAGCCTTCACGAACTTCGCCAACTGCCCCCTTCGGATGAGGGCTTCGATTTCATCTCTCAAAGCCCGACAGTCATTCGTCTCGTGCCCGTGGTCCCGGTGATACCGACACCACTTGTCTTTGTCCCTCCTCTTCGCCGGTTTGTGCATCCTCGGGGCTGGAGGGAGGACCCCCTCCTTCTCTACCTCCATGAGGATAGTGGAGACATTAGTTGTGAGGGGCGTGAATTTCTCGAACCTGGGGGGAGGACGACGCTGGCCGCCTCCGTCCTTCATAGTCTTCTTGGCCCCCTCTTCCTCCGTTGCCTTCCTTTTCGAGCCGGAGGAGGGTCCTCCGAAGTTCGGGAGGGACTCGGCCTCCTCGGCTCGGATGTATTTCTCGCACCTCAGTAGGAGGTCGGCGAAGTTGGTAGGCGGCTTCTTTGCTAGGGACGAGCGGAGGTTGGAGTTGAGGACGTTCGACTGGAACGCCACTGTTGCCACGGATTGGTCTAAGGAGGCGATCGACCTGACTTCTGCAGTGAACCTCTTCACATAGTCACGCAGCTTCTCTCCCCTTTCCTGTCGGAGGTTCAGAAGGGAGAGACTCGTCTTTTCGGCCCGTCGGCTGCTCACAAAGTGAGTTATGAACAGCGTCTCAAACTGCTCAAATGAAAAGATGGAGGCGGGGGCAAGCCTGGAATACCATTCCCGAGCCGAACCCCGAAGGGTGGTCGGGAAGGTCCTGCAGAGCATGGCATCGGAGACTTGGTGGATCAGCATCAGAGTCTTAAAACTCTCGACGTGATCTACTGGGTCGGACTCGCCTGAGTACGTTTCAAACTGTGGAGGTTTGAAACCCCTCGGTATGCGAGCTTCCATGATTGTCCGAGAGAAGGGAGGTCGGTTTGGGCGAACAGTCCCTGCTCTGGACTCCTCTTCTCGGTCCATACGGACAATGCGCCTCTCCACCTCATGGAGGCGGCGGTCAAAGGCATCGTCCCCTCGCCGGTAACCGTATGACCCTTCGGACTCTTCATCATAAGAGGGAGAGCGTGGACTTCGGCGCCGGTATCCCTCGGATCGGCGGGGACTGTAATGTTGCTGACGACTGGGAGCCTGGAGAGGACTTCGTGACCGGCGGTGAGGACTGGGAATCCGAGGGGGTGTTGGGACCCTCGGGGGGTTTTGGTTGTTGGCACGGGCGTTCAGGGCCTGCAGTACAGTCTCCTGAAACTGGAGGAACTCGGCACGGCTGATAGGTACCTCACGGCCCCTCGTACGATGCCGATCCTCGGGGGAACGCGGCCTCCTCCTTCGGTGTTCGGGAGATGCCGCCCGGCCTCCCCGGTACGGGGATCTCTGTCTGTCTCGGCGACGAGGTGACCGCTCGCCCGGACGCTGTCGGGAGGCCTCCGCTCGGGCCCGCCTCTCTTCAAGGTGCGTGCGGAGGTCATTCTCCTTCTGGCGGCTCCGGTCGGGGTTATGGGAGGCCATCGAGTCCGAGGACCCGTTACGGACCGAGACATGGTCCTGGATGGGCTGCTTCAGCTTCTGGCCGTTGAGACCGGCGGGACCATTGTTGGGTTGCTGCTGAGGATGAGGAGGCTGGACCGGTTGGGTCGGCGGAGGAAGCCCGGATTGGGGAATTTGGTTGACGGGGGTATCCTCCGTAGGGTCGGCGGGGTTGGCCACCCGGTTGGATCCTTTGGATCTGTTCTTCTTCGGAGGCATGGCGATGGGAGGCGATGAAGGAGAAGCTGAGGTCGTTCGTGTGGTGGTTTCCTACAGACGGCGCCAATCTGTTACCGCTGATTTCGGTGTGGGGGTAAACAGATAGAATTTGTGAGTCCGGGAAACACCTGAACGATTGACTCGGTCTTCTTGCTCCTGGCACAACCTGCAAGGAAGTGCAAAACACCGGGGTTGATTCCGGCGACGCACCCTCCGACGCTCTAGTCAATAATCAGGAAAAGATTAAGAAAGAGCTTAAGTGGTGAAAGAGTGATTAACCTGGTCTCGGTGGTAGAAGGGTTGTATTTATAGTCGCCTTTGGAATGATTTGGGGCCTAATTTCCTGCCTAACAAATAGGAGAAAAATCCTCCTATTCTGTTTTGGGAAGTTAGGCCTTGATTCCCTGGTGAGAGCTAATCAGGCTTATTGATTTGACCAAATCAGTGGCCAGATTCTCTTCTAGGTGGATTGGGCTTGTATCGGGTCGGGACCCGTACCCAATTGAAGTGGATCTATTCGCGGGTGGTTGGTTCTGTGAGAAGGAGGCCCAATACCCGTTTTGGATTCATCTGCATGTGAAATTACCTTTTTACCCCCGTGCTTCAGGATTCGTGATCGATCTGGACGGTCTCGATTTAACCCCAATTTTAGCCATATCAGAAAGGGAGAGAAAAATGTGGAAAAGAATGCTCTAATTAAAAATTAAAGATTAAAAAATATTATTAATCACTTTCTTAAATATAGAAATTTTCTCTTTCCAGACTCATCTCTGTCTAACTGCATCCTCTCTCTCTTTGTTATGCCAAAAATAACGCCCCCACTTCCCAAAAGTTCTCACATCTTACAAAATTTAAACCCTTCTCAGTTTTCTTATCTCCACAAACTAAACATTCTATTAATTGATTCAGTTCCCCTCTCCAAACCCACATTTCTTCATGTAAACTCTAAACTCATATCTATGAGGTGCGGGAGTTTGAATAAGAAAGGAGGTTCTACTAACTGAGAAATATGATTTCATTGAGTTAAATAAGACAGATGTATGTGATTGAATGGAAATAAGATGTATGTGAGAGGTATTACTTTAAATTTTCTGTTTAGAATCTTTTATTGGTATTTTTACTAGAAAATTTTGAGATTTATTTCTTTGTTAAGCATTTGTATTCATATGCTAAATGCTTATTGAACCCTAATTTGATTGTTAATAAGGAGCTTGATAGGCCTGACAACTAGCTGGATCTAATAGACGGATTAAGGTATGTGTTTTTTTCTTATAATGTTATCAGTTGTGGGATAAGTATGATCATGTATTATCCATGAAGGAGTTTATAGTTGAAATGGTTGTGAAGAATGTCATAATCTTTATTTATTTATTTATTTATTTTGCAGGGTACATCAAGCATCCGTGAAAATGTTGCAATGAACCTGCATCAACATTATATATTTATAATAAATATAGTTTTTTAATATAGAGATATACATATGTATACATCTTTTCAAATATAGATTACTTTACGAATCCAAAGTCGTGTCATAGATTATATAATTTTGTGGATTCTACTATAAAAAATATATATGTTATTAACTGTTATTAGTAAATATGTTTTAGGATAGAGTTGCTATTGGGGAAGTTCATTTTCTTCCCTAGCTTTTTCATTAAGCGTACATTGTATACCTACATAGATTGTTGTGACAATCGTCATTGTGCCAGTATAGGTGCATAGGAAAAGTTATCAGCTTTTATACTAGTTTTAACCCAAAAAAAGAAATAGAGAAAATAAAATGGGAAATTAAATGGATGATAGTTCACCCAAAGAGAAACTTTTTAGAAATTCGCTGCTGAGTTTTGCGACAACTATCCGAATGAACGAACCACCAAGCAATAGTAGATTAAACCAAACACGCAAAAGAGCACAATGTTGTCCCGGTTTGAGCAAACCCTAATATGGGGAAGAAATAACCGAGATGATATTCAACTATAGAAGATACAAGAATTACAACCACTCTCACCAAGAACATATCTATATATCTCCCAAGCCTCACTAAAAAATAATCTACAACCGAGAACACTCAGTGAAGTACTTTTCTCATTTTGCTTTTACCTCTCAAACGAGGTTGTTACAATAATAGATAAAGATCTAGAGAAACCCTAGGTTGTATTCTTTATACAATAACCTTCTGATATTTCTGAAGAGATAACCATACGATAAGAGCTGTACAATCGTACTTGGAGAGGAAGTTGGGCTACAAACGAATCACCCAGACACGAACCCAAATCTACTGCCCGCAGTAGGTTGTGGTCAATTTCCCAAGTGGCAATAGACTGCAGTGAGTCGAATCCAAACCAGAGAATGATGAAGGTTGACTACCTAATATGGAAGTAGACTATCAATTCAACCTCAACCTGCACAACTGCTCCTTTTGCCTCCAATCTTCACTTTGATCCTATTCTTGCTTCTCCATCTTCTCTTCTCATCAAGCCTAGTTGCAAGACATAAACCTAACAATCTCCACCTTGGATTGCATACTCGTGAATCCACACCAATGTGACTAATTGCTTCTAGACTATATCATTTTACTCCTGTAAACTAACTGGTTTAGTGGCCTATCTGCTAGTTGAATCTGCCTCCACCTGTTATTTCTCCAATGGTATACCTCCTTCAAGAACATACCCCAATAGGCGTCAACAAGAAGGTGTCACCCTCCACACAAACTCCACCTACCCCAAGGCACTCTCCACCTCCCGACGATATTCAAACGTCGTAGTCTCAATTCAATGACTCTAATGATGGCAAACTAGATATTGCTTCTGGAATGCAATGCTTCAAAACACTCACGCAAGTTTTCCCGTTCCGACAAAATAGATAGAGGTTGTACTGATTCAGCCCAATCTCCCTCTTAACCTTCATCACCTTACGAAAACTTTTCCAAACTAATAGAACTCCACCTCGAGCTGTATACTTGTAGTCACATGCTTCCAGAGTTCTGCCATATACCAGGCCATGTTTCAACAAAGAAATATGCATGACATTCTCTAGTGTTTAAACTTTTCTGTTTGACATATCCAAATCAATTGTTCTCTCATGCATTACTTCACAAATGCAACCAATCTCCATTTTCACACAAAGACCTGATGTAGACTTGTAAGCAGAAAGCATATCCCTCTCGGAGAAAATATAAGAAGAAATACCTGAATCAAGAAACCATCCAGAATCCACATCTAAAGAACTTGAAACAAGAAGACAGTCTAAGTTATTGTTTGATTCAGTAGCGATGACTATGTTGGCACTCCTCTGACTCAACCACTTACAATTGTCTCTCATGTAATGCCTAATCCTTCTACAATGATGGCAACATACCCCACTCTTACATGCACTTTCCCTTCTAATTGAAGTATCATACACCGCCAAGCAATTGACAGAAGTTGATGCTAATTTTCAACTCTCATTCCTAAGTGCATTATCCTCCAAGCCCTCGATCACACCTGCAACCAAAAACTTCTCCTCGGCATATTTCTCGTCTAGAATGGTGGTTATCAAGTTGGATAAATTTGGTAGTGAATATATGAAGTTGAAAGAATTTATATCATCTACGTTTATCGTTCTCAATTCAGATAACTCCGTATTGAATTCCAATAAGTGATCTAGAAGAAAAATGCTTTCCTTCATTGAGTAACTAAGCAGTTTTTTCTACCAGTACATTTGATTCTGTAATGGAGATTCCGAGAAGTCAGTTCTGAGTCTTGCCCACGGACACGTCGTGAATCTACACCTAACGTTGTTCGCTGATAACATCCAGATTAAGCCCAAATCTTCTGAATAAATCTCATCCCAGTTCTCCATATTTATGCCGATTTGTCACCTTTTATCTCAGTCTAGGGTAATATCTAAGCCAAGTTAAACCGATGTGTCGTGCATGTCCACCTTCCAGAGATCAAAGTTGATCTTATCGTCGAACCGCTTGATCTTCGTGAACTGATCTGTCATCTTCTCCAAGAAACTCGAGCAATTCCTGAACTGCGAAAAATTTATGACCAGAAGCTTTAATACTAGTTGTTAGGAATTCACTGCTGAGTTTTACGACAACCGATCTAATGAACAAACAAGCGAGCAATAGTAGATCAAATCACACACACAAAAGCACACATTTTTTTTCCGGTTTGGGCAAACCCTAATCCGGAGGAGAAATAAATGAGATGATATTCAACTAGAGAAAATATATATAAGAGTTACAACCACTCGTACCAAAAACATATCTATCTCTTAAGTCTCACTAGAAGATAATATGTTGTTTACAATGGAGAACACTCAATGAAGTATTTTTCTCTTTTTGCTCATACCTTTGAAAGGAGGTTGTTACAATAATATATACAGATCTAAAGAAATCATAGGTTGTATTATTGATACAATATCGTCTAATATTCTGAAGAGATAATTATATGATCGTACATGGAGAAGAAGTTTGGCTTGAAACGAATCATTCAGACCCGAACTCAAATCTATTGTCTGCTGCATCTTGTGGTCGATTGCCCAAGTGGTAGTCGAATGCCTGCAATAATTTGAATCCAAACCAGATCTAAAGAAATCATAGGTTGTATTATTGATACAATATCGTCTAATATTCTGAAGAGATAATTATATGATCGTACATGGAGAAGAAGTTTGGCTTGAAACGAATCATTCAGACCCGAACTCAAATCTATTGTCTGCTGCATCTTGTGGTCGATTGCCCAAGTGGCAGTCGAATGCCTGCAATAATTTGAATCCAAACCAGAGACTATTGACGATCGACTGGTCAATACAGCAGTTGACTATCAATTCATCCCCAACTTGCGCAACTCCTCCTTTCACCTCCAATCTTTGCTTCAATCATCTTCTTGCCTCACCGTCATCTCTTCTTATCGGACCTAGTCTATAATACATAAACCCAACACTTTTATTCTCTCCTATTTCATGGGTCTTTTTTACTACTTAATTGTATATGTAGAACCAAAGGAGCATGGATTTAAGAAAGAAGATTTCAATTTTGATAGGATGGATGATAACACTAACTTTAAAGGGTGAACGTGGCTAAGAACTAAAATTTTAGTAATGTAGTATGTGATATATAATGAGCAAAGGAGATACCCATAAATAATTCACCAAAAGTTAGATACCCATACCTTGTAGACTTGTAGTACTTGGATTTCATTCATCGCTATTGCTAGAGTTTTATGGACCACATGAAGTTCACCAAAATAAATATCAATCATGTGATATCTTTGATCCGACCACAATAAACAAGATAGATGATGACCGATACATACCACCAAGAAGGCAAAATCAGAACCAAATAGCAACAAATTTTGACACTAAGCCCACAAATTGTCATTCCAAACAAATTTCTTCTTTAAAATTCAATTTGTTTTTATCATTTATACATATTTAGAGTGCTTCAACATCTCTAGTACTTTCGATTTGAAAAACATAAATCACTGCATATCTAGAGAAAAGAATATTCTACTTTTCTCCTAGGCACAGTGTAAACTGAGATAAAAGGGTACATTCATTTTAGGCTTCTGTTCATTAACGTTCTTCCTTTTAACTATTTTGACTTTTCAAACTACTCATTTAACATTCTAAAGACATAAAAATTCCCAATAAGCCTCTAATGTTCGAGTTATTTTGAAATAGCTTGTTCAGAATGTACTGTTTAAATGAGGCCGTGTTGTTCCATACTTCCATTTGGAAACAAATTAAGTACTTTTTTGACACTGTTTTTTGATATATCGGACAGAGCCAAACGGCTCCGGTCATCAAAAAATATATAAATCAATAAAAACAGTTAAGTTACAGATAAATAAACAATGAACAATGGTTTTACAATGTGTAAAACTGAAAGAAACATACAAAAAAGAAAACAAAAGTCGGCTGAATAGCGTGCATAATAGAGGCCTGCTAAATAACAGAAGCGCCACACTAAAAAAAGGGGGGCAGAGCAATCAGTCAGGATTACCAAGCAACTGATGGAGTCAAACAACCTAGCCGCACCCGAATGTGGATCAGGACTAAGCGACTGTGCCAGGAAACAGGAGGCCAAACCTCCCCACACGAATACATCCAACTCCACTAGCAGTCCAAAGAAGCTCTAGCGGTACAACGGAGACAAAACTGACTGCCTACACCAAGAATGACAAAGAGAAGCCAAAGCTCAACTGTGCACAAGCTGATGAGCTGACACAGAAGATGCATTCCTCGCAAGAATTTTTTGACACACTGTTATTGGATTATTCCAAAATGACCCACATTTTGAAAGTATTTATCAAACTAACTCACTTTCAAAACTATTTATCAAATTGACCTATTCGCTATATATTCACTATATGAGATAACAAGTATAGTTCAAATAACATCGCTATCTCGGATAGCGAGTGTAGTTCTATACATCTCAGATAGAAATTGCATGTTCAAAATTTCTCTAAAAAAATGAGTACAACCACTTGCTATTTGAGATAGTGAGGTCAGTTAAATTAGACTTGCTCTCTGAGATAGTGAGTGTAGTTATATACATTTCAGGTAGAAATTGCATATTCAATTTTTTTTGAAAAAATAAGTACAACTACACTAGCTATCTGAGATAGCGAGTTCATTTGAACTAGACTCGCTAACTGAGATAGCGAGTGTAATTGTGTCCATTTTAAGTTCAAAAGTTCTCTGAAAAAATAAGTACAACTACACTCGCTATCTGAGATGAGTCTAGTTCAAATGAATTCACTAGCGAATGTAGTTGTATACATTTCAGGCATGTTATAAATTTCTCTGGAAAAATGAGTACAACTACACTCGCTATTCACTCGCTATCTAAGACAGCTCATCTGAACTCGCTATCTCAGATAGAGAGTCTATAGCGAGTGTAGTTGTACTCATTTTTTCAGAGAGTTGATTGTATAAATTTAAAAAAACTATAAACCTGACTCGCAGCTATTTCCAACAGCGAGTTTGGTTCAACCAAACTCGCTGTTGGAAACAGTGAGCCTGTCTTTAGACTTTTGCATCTTCGCAAGATTTCTTCAAGTGTTGAAGAAAATCATAGAAATACACTCGCTGTTTGAAACAGCGGGCTTATTTTCAAATAACTTGCTGTTTAGCGAGTAAGTCAATTTGGTAAATAGTTTCGAAAGTGCATCTGTTTGGTATTTACTTTCAAAAAGTGAGCAACTTTTGAAAAAAGTCATTTTTTTGTCTAAACCATATTCAAAAAGTGGGTCACTTTTGGAAAAAAAATGAATTTTTTTTTTTGTCTAAACCATACTATTTTAGGTAGAAACGGTTCATACTGAAGCTCAGCTACTTCATCTATAAATGAACTATTTTATGATATTTATACTATTTTGTTTCTGAATACCATTCTATGTACAAATGAACTATTTTATTGAAGACTAGATTTGCCTGTGGGCACGTGCCTACGGAACGTCTTCGGAATGATACAAAACACGAAAAGTCCTGTAAACAATAAAACAACAATTATATAGCTCAAGTTTGAATAGTATGATAATAATTAGTTGTAAATAAAAGTCCATGTTTCCATTAGTATATGTTGAAAAATAATTATAAATGGGGATGCAAAATCTAACTTCTTAGAACTTTAAGTGTGGAAAACGATGAAATTTAACTGTTCAAGAGATATTTGCTATTTTCAATATAACATGCGCAATAAAAAAACATAAAAATTCTGAAAAATTTACAAATCTGAAATCTTAAAATCTAAATTTTTAAGTAAATAAAGAAAGAATGGGAGAGAGATAGGGAGAGAGAGAAGAGAGAAATATGAAAAAGTGAAGAGAGAAGAGAGAGATAGTAATAAAGCAATGAGTTTTTTAGTTTTGGGGGGAAAATTTTGATTTTGGGGTTTGAAATTTTGGGAGAAAAATGTGTTTTGTGATGTTAGATCTGGACTTTTAATTTTGGGGGAATTGAAGGTGAGCCACTTGATAGCTTTATTTGTGTTTTATTATATAGATAAGTTATATATTTTAGAGGTTATCCTCTTTTTATATTTTTTTTCCTTGTCTCTATTATTTTTGCAATGATTGTGAGGTCTATCTTAAAAAAAAGACTTTTTCTACTAAATAAGAAAGCGCAAAATAAAATTTTCTTATAAAACAACCCATACATTTACCAATGGTATGTACACAGTGGCGGGCCCAGCAATTTTTCTCAGTATAGGCGGAGCAAAATAATATTTTTTACATTTATGAATCTAATAATCGTGAAACATGGACAATGATAAATTTTATAATTGATATAGGGAATTTCATTTACCATATATGAATTTTGTTACAATTATATATATATATATATAGAGAGAGAGAGAGAGAGAGAGTCTCCTTCCGTTGTGCACTAAACTTCCGTGTGCAATCGGCTTTCCCGCTTTCGTATAAACGATCCGAACCGTTCACATTGATCTACACATCTAAATTAGTCTAAATATGTAAAATCAAATCATTTGAAATTCATTTGCTCATCCATCATGTGACTATAAAAAACAACGATTTTCAGCCATACAAATTTGTAACACTTCAAAGGATGGCCAAATGAATTTCAAATGATTTGATTTTACATATTTAGATTAATTTAGATGTGTAGATCAACGTGAATGGTTTGGATCGTCAATACGAAGGCAGGAAGACCGAGTGCACACGGAGGCCTAGTGCACAACAGAATGGGACTATATATATATATAGGGGCCTTCGGTTGAGCACTACTTTCGTGAACACTCCGTGAACACTCGCCCTACCGGCTATTGCATGGATGATCCAAACCATTCACATTGATCTACACGTTTAAATTAGTCTAAATTTGTAAAATCAAGTCGTTTGAAATTCATTTGCTCATCCATCATGTCATTATAAAAAAACCGATATTCAGCCATTCAATTTTTGTAACACTTCAATGAATGAGCAAAAGAACTTCAAATGACTTGATTTTGCATATTCAGACTAATATAGATGTTTAGATCAATGAGAACGGTTTGGATCATCCATACGATGGCTAGAAAGGCGAGTGCTCACGAAAAGTAGTGCTTAATGGAAGATTTATATATATATATATATATATATATATATATATATATATATATATATATATATAGGGAAAGCTTCGGTTGTGCACTACCTCTAGTGCACACGGCGTGTGCACTAGGCCTTCGGGCGTTCATATCGACGATCCGAACCGTTCACATTGATCTACACATCTAAATTAGTCTAAATATGTAAAATCAAATCATTTGAAATTCATTTACCCATCCACTGAAGTGTTACAAAATTTTATGGCTGAAAATTATTTTTTTTATAGTCACATGATGGATGGGCAAATGAATTTCAAATGATTTGATTTTACATATTTAGACTAATTTAGATGTGTACATCAATGTGAACGGTTCGGATTGTCAATATGAACGCCCGAAGGCCTAGTGCACATGCCATGTGCATTAGAGGAGTGCACAACGGAAGCTTTCCCTATATATATATATATATATATATATATATATATATATATATATATATATGGAAGTCTTACGTTGTGCACCACCTATGGTGCACACGGCGTGTGCACTCGGCCTTCCCTCATTCGTATCGACGATCCGAACCGTTCACATTGATCTACACATCTAAATTAGTCTAAATATGTAAAACCAAATATTTTGAAATTCATTTGCCCTTCCATTGAAGTGTTACAAAATTGTTTGGCTGAAAATCATTATTTTTTATAGTCACATGATGGATGGGAAAATGAATTTTAAATGATTTGATTTTACATTTTTAGACTAATTTAGATGTGTAGATCAATGTGAACAGTTCGGATCGTCAATACGAAAGTGGGAAAGCCGAGTGCACACGGAGGGGTGGTGCACAATGGAAGATTTTCATATATATATATATATATATATATATGTATAGGGAAAGTTTCGGTTGTGCACTACCCTAGTGCACACAGCCGTGTGAACTAGCGCTCAGCTGTTCGATCTGCATTTTGATCATGATGCAGATCTAATGGCTCAATTTCGCTCCCGCTCTTCTCACACTTACGGAGGGGTAATTTGGTCAATTACCCCTACCCTCTCTTTCTCTCTGCCCTTTCATACCCGGCTCATCCTCCTCACGCTCTCTCTCACTCTCGTTCCCCAAATTCGAAAACCCTAGCTCATCGAGCCCTTCTTTCTTTCGATGCTCCGATCGATTCTCATCTCCTACTCAGCTGATCATTGAAGATGACGAAGCCCTAGCTCATTGTTTTCCCTTCATCGTAGCGAAGCTCATCGCTTCTCCTTCTCCTTCTCATCGCATTTACCAACTCGAAACCCTAGCTCTGAAAAGTAGCCAAATCCCCCCACCTCATGACCACCCTCTCAGCCCCCATCGATTCTCCTCTCCTACTCCACCAATTTGGGAAATCGACAAAACCCTACCTCATCGTTTTCCCTTCACCGCTACTCGCTTGCTTCCACCATCTCCAATCGATCTCAGGTATAAAAAATTTCCATTTATTTGAGTTCAATCGAAACCCTAATTTCTTCAATGATCAGTAGATTAAAAAAATTAGGGTAAAGGGAAAAAATTATAACTTTTTGAAATTTGGATTGCATATTATAAGTTATAATTTAATATGGGGTAAAACTATTGCTTTGTTAAGAGAAAACTATCGTTTTGTTTAAATTGTAGGTGGCATTTGAGCTTCACTGAGTCATTCTTTGTGGCTTGATTCCGACTATGGATATATTTTTGCCAATACACTGATGCTTGATATCAATTGAGGGAAGTGTTTGATTCTCACTATTCCTTTTTTAAAATTTAATTGGTTACTTTATTGCATGTTGGTATAGGCAGTAATGACAATCTACAATTTATAAGCATTTGTGTGAAGTTTTAGCTGGTTCTTCTGTATGTATACTTCAGTTGGTATACTTTACAAGCATTTGTAAGAAGAGTTCATGGTTCTGAATAAGTGATATACTAGTATTTCTCTTTTCATTGCTAATTGACTAAGAACCAAGAACTTAATCTGAAACTGAAACCAAAATTTTTTCAGTTCAGCATGTATGTTTGAAAATTTGGTTCAGCTTCAAAAAAATTTGTTTCAGTATCAGATGAAGCTCAGTTTCTGGTTGAGCTTAAAAAATTTTTGTAAACTCCAAAACTGCTCGAAGCTATAATAGAATCAGGATTGAGTATTGCACTTTGTACCTGTAGGCATTGATTTACCTTGTACTTAACAAGTATTGGTTAAGTTTCAGATTAAACTTAACTCTTTTCATTGCTGATTGTCACATTTAAATCAAGCATGAGTTTAGCACTTATGTTGTTCCAGACATAATGAGCTCTGTTTATGTTGTTTAAAGCTCTTTCAAAATAATTGAAGATCTTGTAGGCATTGATTTACCTTGTACATAACCAGTTTGAAAACTGATCAAATAAAATCAAGAATGGGTAATGCACTCATAACAAGTTTGAAAACTGATCAAATATAATCAAGAATGACTATAGCACTTATTCACAAGCATGATCTTTATGAGCATTTTGGTAAGCTCTTTATGTTATTTATGAGCAATTTCTTTGCAGCAGTCGGGCAATGCTAATCTCTTTATGTTCTTTATAAGCATTTTGAGCGCTGAAAATGCTTTTTCTGTTTATGCTTCTTTTGTTTGTATGCTCTGTTTGTGTGCTCTGTTGTTCATATGCATAATGAGCTCTGATTTGTTTGAGTCCTACTCGACATTTGTTTGTTCATATGCATAATAAGCTCTGATTTGTTTCAGTCATACTCGACATTTGTTTGAGCTCTTCGTACAGTCTTCAACGAATATCAAATTATGTATCAACTTGTTGGCATGACATAGTATTGCAGCCCGAGTGTGAACATAATTATGATGCTTTTGAGAGTCATGCTTGATTCAATTGATAATTTTCTAAAACCCTGTTATATACTAGGCTGCGTTCTGAGCCTACATTTGTTTAAAATATTTTGAGATTAGTTGTGTTGAGATGTAAGATAAATAATTACAAATCATCTATCTAAACCCTTTCATTCTTATTTCATGCAGTTTGTACAGTGACTGAAGGTGACCGAATGTGTGATGCTGAAAATGCGTTCCGGCAAAATGAGCTCTGTATTTTATTTCACTATGTACATTAGAGGACAGTATGTAATATATCTGAGTCTGTTCATTATACTACTGTACAATAGTCAAACCATATATCAGATTTCTATGTTTGAGCTTTGTTTATTTGAATGTGTTAACCCTTTGCATTAACCATATACTACTGTACAATGTTCAAACCATATATTTTAGATAAGAAATTTTGTATGGATTAAGTTCTTGGTTCAAATTAAGTTCAGTTTCAGTTCTTGGATATTGATTAACTTTGCAGATTAAGTTTTCGGTTTCGTTTCAGATTAAGTTCAGTTTCAGTTCAGCATGGAAAAAAAATTGTTCAACTTCAGATTGTTCATTTTCTGGTTTGATGAAAAAATTTAGGTTTAGCTTCAGATTTTTATGTTTGAGCTTTAGATTGTTTCAGATTAAATTTTGGTTTGAGCTTCAGATTTCAGTTCAGCATGTATGTTTCAAATTTTGGTTCAGCTTCAAAATTTTTTGTTTCAGTTTCAGATGAAGCTCAGTTTCTGGTTCAGCTAAAAAAAAATTAGTTTCAGTTTGAAGTTATCAAATAGAAAACTCATCAAGTTAAAAACTGCTCGAAGCTCTAACTCTGTAAACTTGAAGCTCAAACGGCTCGAAGTTCATATAACAAAATCTGAATTTCATTATACAAAAAATTTACACTATACAAACTCAAACCTCAAATTACATTATGCACTCGAATATCATTATACAAATTCGACGCTCGTGGTACAAACTAGTATACAAAAAATTTACAGTGTACAAACTCGAACCTCATATTACATTATAAACTCGAATATCATTATACAAATTCGACGCTCGTAGTACAAACTAGAAGACAAAAAAAATGTGACCGACAGCTGCTGATATGCAAGGGTGCTGCTGATGCTGACACTACTGCTGAAGCTCTGTCAAGTAGCAAAATGAGCGAACTGCTGCAAACACCCCCTACAAAAATTACATAAAAAGGTTAGCAATATCGGACTGCAATATTAGCACCATAAATTGTAAACAACTGAAGTACATATAGGCTCAGAACAACCTTGCACATAATAAGTAATTATGAAATAAGTCAAATATAATCAAGCATGAGTATAGCACTTATGTTGTTCCAAGCATAATGAGCTCTATTTATGTTGTTTAAAGCTCTTTCAAAATAAGTGAAGTACTTGTAGGCATTGATTTACCTTGTACATAACAAGTATGAAAACTCATCAAATAGAATCAAAATTGAAAGTATATCACTTATTCAGAAGCATGATCTCACTACGGCTGCATTATTATGCCATGCCAACTAGTTCCAACCATAATCTGAATAAATGTATACAAAATTTCTGAAATGGAACTCATTGACTAAGAACCAAGAGCTTAATATGAAACTGAAACCAAAATTTTTTTCAGTTCAACATGTATGTTTGAAAATTTGGTTCAGCTTCAAAAAAATTTGTTTCAGTATCAGACGAAGCTCAGTTTTGGTTGAGCCTAAAAAAATTTGTAAACTCCAAAATTGCTCGAAGCTATAATAGAATCAGGATTGAGTATAGCACTTTGTACCTGTAGGCATTGATTTACCTTCTACATAACAAGTTTTGGTTAAGTTTCAGATTAAACTCATCTAATAGAATTAGGATTGAGTATAGCACTTATTCAGAAGCCCAGATTTAACTACAGGTACCAGGTAATATATATATATATATATATATATATATATATATAAAAGTGTATATATATATATATATACATGATTAAGTATATATATATATATATACACGATTGAGTATAGCACTTATTCAGAAGCCCAGATTTATATATATATATATACACGATTGAGTATAGCACTTATTCAGAAGCCCAGATTTAACTACAGGTACCAGGTAATATATATATATATATATATATATATATATATATATATACTTAATCATGATTAAGTGTATAGATAGATATATATATATATATATATATATACACACACTTAATCATGAGATAGATAGATATATATATATCTATCTATCTATCTATCTCATGATTAAGTGTTATTTATATATATATATATATATATATATATATATATATATATATATATATATATATATATATATATATAGGGTGTTGTTCGGTTGCAAACGGGCCGGAACGGGTCGGTTCGCACGGACCCGTGCGAACCTCGATCTGGACCGTTGGATCGAAGATCCAACGGTTCAGATTTTTTTTCATAAAATCTTGCCTTAACCCGTCGTTGGCAAGAACGGGTTAAGGAAAAATTTAATAAAAAAAGTTGGCCTTAACCCGTTCTTCGGAATAACGGGTTAAGGCTATATTTTTCATTTTCGTCGACATACAGTTCGTCTTCTTTCTTCCGCTCTCTTCTTCTCTCTTCGACGAACCCAGACCCAAACGACGGGAAAAAAAAAAACCCTAAAAAAACCCTAGCTCCGACGATCGAAACCCTAGAACTCCATCTTCTCTCCCAACTCCGAAGATTGAAACCCCCTAACTCCGACGTTCGAAACCCTAGCTTCTCTTCCCCTCTTCGGAACGAAATCGGAACCCTAGTTCTCTTCCAAAACCCATTGCTTGGCTCGATTTCGACCTACTCCGTAAGGTATACACTATTTCTTTACCCCAATAATGTACATTTGTATTTTTTTTTGAATTTGTGTGTAGTAATTTATTTAGAAATTGGGAAAAAATTTAAATGCGTTAGTAGATTTTGGATGTAGATTCGGGTTGACCTTAAGTATATTCAATTGCCGAATTACGTTGCTTGCATTAGTAACTAGTAGAATTAGAATTGTATATACGAAATTAGTTATAAACTTTTCAGTGCGGTTATGGTTGAAAACCCTGCAAACGACCGTAAAAAAATACGAAACTTTCCCAGTAGGTTCGTCTCACGTAGTACAAGCCAAACCCACTTGTAGAGGCGAGTTTCGACTCACGGTTCGAGAGTTACGGCCGCGTATTGCTTATGGTTGGAAAAAACCAAGTATTGCGGTGCACGGCCGTATATCGCAAACCGTGACTCGAAACTCGCTTCTACAAGTTCGGGTGGCTTGCCCTATGTGAACCTGACCAACTCTGAAAGTTTTAAAATTTTCGGATGCCGTTTGTGCGGTTTTCTCAACTTCCTCGCATTATAAGTTTCAGACTTAGAATTCTTTAAGTTTTTGTAGATTAGAAAACCCTCCAAATGGCCTCCAAAAAATACGAAACTTTGCGATTTGGTTGGTGACACGTACGAGAAGTGACCCGAAGTTGTAGAAGTGAATTTCGACTCACGGTTCGAGAGATACGGCCGCGTATCGGTTTTGATTGGAAAAAAACAACTTAAGCCGGTACACGGCCGTATCTCCCGAACCGTGAGTCGAAACTCGCTTCTACAAGTTCGGGTGGCTTGCCCTACGTGAATCCGACCTAGTCGGAAAGATTTATAATTTTCGGGTACCGTTTGCGCGGTTTTCTCAACTTTCTCGCACTACAAGTTTTAGACTTAGAATTTTCTAAGTGCGGGTAGATTGGAAAACCCTTCAAACGGCCTCCCAAAAATACGAAACTTTGCGAATTGGTTGGTGTCACCTAAGGGAACCCAAACCAACTTGGAGGGTTGTGTTTTTCGACTCACGGTTCGAGAGATACGGTCGCGTATCGCATTCGGTTGAAAACAACTATTATAATGCGGTATACGGTCGTATCTCGCAAACCGTGAGTCGAAACTCGCTTCTACAAGTTCGGGTTGCTTGCCCTACGTGAATCCGACCAATTGGGAAAGTTTTAAAATTTTCGGGTGCCGTTTGCGCGGTTTTCTCAACTTCCTCGCATTATAAGTTTCAGACTTAGAATTTTCTTAGTGCGGGTAGCTTAGAAAACCCTTGAAACGGCCTACAAAAAATACGAAACTTTGCAATTTGGTTGGTGTCACCTACGAGAAGTGAACCGAAGTTGTAGTAGTGAATTTCGACTCACGGTCCGAGAGATACGGCCGCGTATCGGTTTTGGTTGGAAAAAAAACAACTAAAGCCGGTACACGGCCATGTCTCGCAAACCGTGAGTCGAAACTCGTTTTTACAAGTTTGGGTGACTTGCCCTACGTGAATCCGGCCTAGTCGAAAAGTTTCTTAATTTTCGGGTGCCGTTGCGCAGTTTTCTCAAGTTCCCCGCACCACAAGTTTTAAACTTAGAAATTTCTAAGTGCGGGTAGATTAGAAAACCCTTCAAACGCCCTCCCAAAAAATACGAAACTTTGCAGGTAGGTTGGTGTCCCCTATGAGAAGCCCCCCAAACTTGTAGAAGTGATTTTCGACTCCCGATTCGAGAGATACAACCGCGTATCGCTTTCGGTTGAAAAAAACTATTATAAAGCGGTATACGGTCGTATCTTGCAAACCGTCAGTCGAAACTCCCTTCTACAAGTTCGGGTGGCTTGCCCTACGTGAATTCCACCTAGATGGAAATTTTTGTAATTTTCGTATGCCGTTTGTGTGGTTTTGCTCTATTTCCTCGCATTTTAAGTTTGAGAATTAGATATTTCTAAGTGCGGACCGTTTACAAAACACTTCAAACCACCTCCAAATAGTACGAAACTTTTCTCCTTTTCAAGTTGTGGTGGCTTGCGCAGTTACAAAAACACCAAATACAGCGGTTTAGTACCCCTAACTATTCTCCTCTTCACCGTTTCTTAGGTATGGACAGTTTCGAAGGAAGTTCTGTTGCCGGGGATAAATTTGTTCGTGCACAACCACTTGGCGAGTATCTTCCTCATGTTGACGAGCACCTAAAACCGAAGATTGGTATGACATTTCCCACCCTTGATGATGCGGAAAAATTTTATTCATCATATTGCAAATGTGCGGGATTCGCTATGCGTAAGGGTGGAAATAAATATAAGGGAAACGATATAGTGGATAAATCATACATCTGTAATAAAGCCGGGGAGTCACCGAATAGCTATAATGAAACCAGACGAGGTACAACTTCTAGAACGGGTTGCAAAGCTTTTGTCTGTGTGAAAATAAACCCACATAGTAGTTCACAAAGTAATACATGGATTATTTATTCGTTAAATGAAGCACACAATCACGAATTCACTTCACCCGGTAGACGTCACTTGCTACCTCGAAACCGTGAATTGACTAAGACAGTTAAAAATGTAATTGGTCAAATGACCGAAGCTAATGTCCCTGTATGCAAACAAATGCTATTCTTTGAAGCTGCAAGTGGAGGTAATGAGAAAATTGGATTCACCGAAACCGATGTAAGAAATTTCAAGAGAGACGAGATGGAAGGTTTAAAAGGTCACGACGGACAAATGCTACTTGAGTTTTTTGAATCGAAAAAGGCGACCGATCCCTTATTCTATTTTGACTACCAATGTGACCCCGAAGGGCGATTGACACATTGTGTGTGGGTGAACGGTATCGCCAGAAATAATTACAAAGTATTTGCGGATGTTCTTTGCTTTGACGCTACCTACAACACAAACCGATACGGGATGTTGTTCGTACCATTTGTTGGATTCAACCATCATTGGCAATCAATATTCCTAGGTTGTGGGTTCATCCCCAATGAGACGGCATCCTCATTTGAGTGGTTCTTTGAAAAGTGGCGTGCTGCAATGCCTTTTGATCCGATCAACATCGTGACAGATGAGGATCGCGGGATAACTTCTGCAATTTCCAAAGTTTTCCCAATCACATCACATAGATATTGCATTTGGCATATTTTGGATAAGCTACCGCATGAAGTTCGAATGTCGAATAACGTTGATGAGTTCAGGGATGCTTTGAAGACTATTATTTATACGGCGGAATTTAAAACAGAATTCGAACAGAAGTGGAAAAATTTGATCTGTCAGTACAAATTAGAAAATAACAGATGGTTGAAGGAAAAATTTGAGATCCGTGAAAAATGGGCCCCGGTGTACGCAAGAGACTCATTTTGGGGGGGCATGCTGAGTACCCAACGTAGCGAATCGCTACATTCATCCTTGAAGCACCATACTCATAAAAAGTACTCACTACATGAATTTGCTATCATCTTTGACCGACTCTTAGTAAAACAAAGACACGATGAACTTAAAGAAACACATCGTAATCGCGAGGAGCGGCCAAAATTGAAGACCGAGTGGGCATTGGAGTCACAAATGGCAGGGACATACACTTTGAAGATTTTCTACAAATTTCAACAAGAAGTGGTCAAAAGCTTATTACTTAATGTGAGTTTAATTGCGAGTATGGATACACCGGATAGTGCAGCTTATTCTGTAACAGTTTGTGGAAATTCAGAACCGGGGAGGGTGATTTCTTATTGTAAAATCAGTAAAATTGCTAAATGCCCTTGTTCCATGTACTACTTCGTAGGCATTCCCTGCAAACATCTACTTGCAGTTATTCGGTTCACAGATCACACCGCACTACCTGAACAATATATTTGTAGGCGATGGACCAGGGATCAAATGAGGAGAAGCAGTATACCGGTGGGCAATAATATGGGCGACAATTTTGCATCGCGTTATTGCGAACTTAGTATGCACTCAAGACATATGGTCGATCTTGGTTGTTCTTCAGAGCGAGGATACAAGTACATGCTCGACCACATGCTGAAGGGAATTGAAGGCTTTGCGGAGATTGATCCAGTGAACAGCACACCACACGAAGGTAGCGCACAACCTGAGAGTGGTGGACAAGCACATACACATGCACATGTAGGTGACCCTGTACAGTGCACCACAAAGGGTAGGCCTAAAGGGAAACGGTTGAAGTCGGTAAGAGAATGCCAAAAAACAAAGAGGCCAAGACTTTGCAGGACATGTCTTCGTGTCGTAGGTCACGATTCACGGAATTGCCCCAGAAATTTAGGAAGGTATTATATCAGACATTTTGTATTTGTTTATTCAACTCAAACTTTGTTATTTTTGGTCAGTACTAACTCATTCTTCCTTCTTTTTTTAGTGGATCGGTGGGCAATGAAGAAGCTCCAAACGCGGTAGAGAGTGATGCTGACGAAGGCGAAGGTTCGTGCTAAGGGGGCTTTAAGAAATTTATTAATATGTATGTCATGTCAAAATTTGGAAATAATCACCGAATAATTGCCAAATTTTAAATTGATTCGTGCCGATTTATTTGAATTTCGACTGGATTGTTAACCTTTTTTTTTTCTCCCTGGTATAGGTCCGGAATGAAACAAGTTTAACGCGCCCAAATGGAAAGACGCAATGCCTTGAAAAGTTGTGTTATTTTTGGTTTGTATATATGTGTGGATAATTGCCGTGTTCTTGTTTGGTACAAGTAAATTAACCATGTTTTTAATTATAATGCAATTTCTGTACGTCATTGTATTTTGTGTATTTGTGAACAAAGTTATATTACTATGCATTTTGACCAGGCAATTTGGTTGTGAATGCTTATTGCGGTCGGAAAATGTAAAATTAGTAGATGTATACAATTTGGGGAACTCGTTCTGTTTGGGAATTTTGTGTTAAGGAAAATTGTCTGCCTGCTAATGTGAACAGTTTTTTATTTGTGTTGGCGATTGTGTATTTCGTGCATAACCAATACTGCACCTGTAAGTTCGGCCAATATCTCTTTTCTTAACCCGTTCTTGACGATAACGGTTTAATACAATCTAACCCGTTATCGGAAATAACGGGTTAAGGAGATAGACATTGGCAGTACTTTGGTTCAATACTTCACATACGGTGGTTTTAGTTCGGCCAATATCCCTCTACTTAGGCCGTTCTTATTGGTAACGGTTTTATACAATCTAACTCGTTATCAGGAATAACGGGCTAAGGAGCTAGATATTGGCAGTCCTTCGGTTCAATAATACACATGTAGGGATTTAGTTCGGCCAATATCTCTCTACTTAAGCCGTTGTTGGTGGTAACGGTTTTATACAGTATAACTCGTTATTAGCAATAACGGTCTAAGGAGAGAGGTATTGGCAGTACTTCGGTTCAATACTTCACATATAGCGGTGTTAGATCGGACAATATCTCTCTACTTAATCCGTTGACACATTTTAGAAGCAATACTAAAACTGAGTTGTTCCAAACGAAATAAATACTGTGTAGTTGGCATCCAGATGATTGGTACTAAACTTGTATGGTTAGTGATGGTAACTATCTAGTTGATGTTATCCAATCTTAAATAACAAATGTACGTACACACAGCCAGAATTCAAGTGTTGTGTGAATGCATTACTATGTAATTTGCTTTCAAGATGATGTTAGTAAACTGTCAATGTTAGTGATGATATTCAAGCTCAATTTTTAAATCGATATTCAATTCTCACTGTCAATGTTAGTCCTGTGTGATGATATTCAAACACCAAGGTTGGCCGTTATGTTTTACACAAAGTAAATTCACTTTTCTCCTGGCAACTCATATTAGTCCTGTGTGAATTCTATTCGCTGTGCCATTTTGGAAATACTAACTCTGTTGCGGATTTTATCTATTGTTCTACCATCTAATATGAAGGTTGGCACTTCTCTTATTGCTTGAAATATACATAAAATTTATCTTTCATTATTCATAAAATTTATATACCATTACCTTCACTTAAACTTATATACCATTACCTTAACTTAAATTTATATACCATTACCATTACCTTCATTTAAATACGCGCCGTACGCACGTCTCACGGGCAATCCTAGTCCTCACATACAATCCAGAAAACTCATTCTCACAATCTCTTAAAAGTTCACAATTTCACAATTCTACAAAATGTACCACTTTCGCAATATTCAAGCTTCAAGTGTACCACCTACAAAATCTTCACGCTTCAAGCCATTAATGATCCTACAAAATCTTGAAGCTCCAAGATACAAAATCTTCATCTTCACTGAACCTACAAAATCTTCATCTTGAAGCTACAAATTTAGAAAATCTTCAAGCTTGAATCCTGAAAGCTTCAAGCTTCAAGTGTACCACCTACAAAATCTTCACTGAACCTACAAAATGATGACAATTTCACAATCTCAAGTATTAGGAAAACATAATAGATTTAAAAAAATTTTGACAGAACCTCCCCTAAAATATTCGCCCTTTTACAAAAATTCCTTACGGAATTCTGCTAACAGTTAAATATATGACATCACACGCAATAAATATAAATCCTCCCCAGGCTCAACCGAGCAACATCACACATGCAACATATATATATGGCTCTGGGGGAAAAAATCAGAATATAATGCAAGATACAAAATATAGGGAACCAAATATTCTTTTGAAAATGTAATAATTTTTTTGTAAAACCTTCGAAAAACATTTAAAAAACCAAACAATATACCCAATACTCCACAAAATTGCGGGTACGGGTATTAACATAACTATATTATATCATTATTATATACAGTTACTTACATCATCTCCCAAAATGCTAAATATTACAATTTTTACAACCTCCACCATACTAAACACCAACCGAATGAATGAAAAAAATAATTACAGGGTTGTAGAAGAACACAATGGTTGAGGTCTTCAAAATAGAACACAATGGCTGAAGTAAACATTACAATGAGAACAACTTATTACTAGTATCTTCGTGTTGTAGATTTTATTTAAAAAAAAAGAAGATACTTATATGGCCATATTGGCAGTGATGTCATCCATTGCTGTTCTTTCATTAGAGCAATTGACCTGTATATAAAGGAGGGAAAACATATTAACTAACCAATTGAAGTTCTTCAATTGGAGCAATTGACGTTGTAATTATTTTAACAAACCAATCAAGAAAACATATTAACTACTATTGATTACTACGACCTATCTTCTTTGATGATTAACTACAATGAGATACTTGTGTAAAATTGTGTAGATTATTTCAGTTTTAGAAGTGTTATAGAGAAAGATGGAGCTATACAGAAAGATCGGAAGAAGCGGTAAGACAGTAAAATTGTGTAGCTATTTCAGTTTCAGAAGTGAATCTGACAGTCAGGAGTTTTTCAAAGATCACTTTCTTCTAAGGAAAGTATGTAAATGCGAAGAATTCAAAGGACAGATTTGAAAATATAAATCATTTTAGGGGACTGTGTAAGAAGCCTTTTAAGTATAATGGAAATAATATGCAATAGAAGCACAGTGAGCATTGGAACAAATTTTGGGTACGGTAACATAGTTAACTGAATTCTATCATAAGGCAATCTCAAACGAGACCAAAGTACTGCTTTGTTATTAATACCATCATACTATTCTCGATTAAGTATCCATGTGACCTAGTTCATATCTAAAATTTAAATTTAGTTAATCAACCTTAAAGTAAAACTCTTCCACCTCAGAAATTGGATCTAAAAAACATTTACAATTGACAAATATGTCCTTTCTGAAGAGAAAAAACTAAGGTGTGCAGACAACTCCAAATGCACGGGCAACTTCTTCAGACTGAATGAGAAGGACAATCCGAGTTTTTATGAATGTTGAATGCTTATGAAATAGGTTAGATTTGTGATGTATACATCAATGTTTACCACAATTGCAGCCTCAATGTGTTTTTCTTTACAGAAAATTACCTCGACGTTTTTTTCAATATACAGTTTAATAACTTCAGAATATACCCATATGATTACTATGTGATGGAAATTAAACAACTAATAATGTTAATGTTGAAATATACAGTTTAATAATGTTACGTGTATATTACGTGTATGTGGGGGGGGGGGGAGGTTGTTCTTCGGTCCATTTAAAATTCAAAAATACACAAATTATTATGCTAAAAATAATGTTAATGTTGAAATAGCAAAATTCAAAAAATGTGTGCATAAACGATAATAATGCGTGCATAAGAGATAATATTCAAAGGTACATGTCTAAGAAAATATTGCTTAATTTAAGCTTGTTAATTTTGTGTAATCTACGTTTATCAAATTTTCTTCACCTAAAAACAAAGTATTTTCATAATATCATACATCATAATTGGAAAGTCAAATAATTCTGAAGTATTCATAAATAAGTATAGAATTTTGTTTTTAATAGGTTCTTTATAAATGAGAAGTTATTGCTGGTATTAGGATTAGTATTTAGGAAGAATGTGACTAACAACACTAAACATAAGCAACAACACAAAACGAAGAAATACCGAATATTTAAAATAAGAGCAGACTTACTTTCATGTAGTTCTCAAAGCGCTCACTGAAGAAATGATACGCAAACTCGGTTTCCAAAAATTCTTGCAACTTATTACTTGGACCTGTGCACAAATTAAAGTGCATTGGTATCAGAATCAATCTGTTTTCATAGATAAGTGAGATTTTAGATTTTAGATTCTCAAGTGAGATTCTCAAGTAATATTTTGAATAGATAAGAGTCCTCATACTGATCATGGTTGACCATGCAGACATTCTCAGGTGAGATTTTAGATTTTAGATCTAGATCATGGTTGACCATGCAGACATAATTCTGAGTATCTAGATCACTTCTAAGCCAAGCTTCCAAGATCAAACCTCATATGGGCATATCGCGATGCGATCAAACTCTACCTAGTTGATCTATAACTCTCATATTTACAATCACACCACACAAAATCATCACCAATACAGATACTCTTCCGAAAAAATAATGTAATAATAAGAAAACTAAAACTAATTCCAACTCGATATGAATGTGTCCATGTTCTTACCTGGGTCCAAACAGAATGTTTTCGAGCTCCAACAACTCCTCATCCGTCGCCAATTCAAGCACTGATCTCAATTCCGGATCAAAATCCCCTGAAAAAAATCCAACACAATCAAAACTTTTTCACGACCCCTCTCAAATCCCTAAAAACCCACCTCAATTCTCTTAATTAAAAAAAAATCAACTAAGCTAAAAATGATAAAAGCAAAGAATGGTTCTGTTGAGGTTGGCGACGGGATTAACAACTTAGGCTTAGAAAGATAAAACCCAAAATCATCACAACTAATCATCACAACTAATTTCTGTTGAATGGAAGCAAATCAACTAAGCTGAAACTGATAAAAGCAAAGAATCAACTAAGCCAAAAATTAACAGCAAACCCTTTCCTCGGACAGGGAATTCACAGCAAAAATTCACAGTAATCAAGAAATCAAAAACATCCTAATTCCAATTGAAGAAAAAAAATTCTGCTGATGTTGGCGACGGGAAGGTGAAATCAATGGAGAAATTTTGTATACCTGAGAGATGAAATCGATGGTTGAGTGCGGAAGGCGAAGGGAAGGCGACGGGACTTCGCGGAAGTGACTGGGAAGCTGCGAACGGCGCTGGGAGGTCTGAGGTGGAGAGACGGTGCTGGGAAGCTGCGAACGGCGCTGAGACGGCGCTAGGAAGCTGCGAACGGAAGCTGCGATGGAGAGACGGGCGCTGGGAAGTTGCGAACGGCGCTGGAAGATCTGAGGTGGAGGATGAGAGAGCGGAGGAGAGAGTGAGAGAGCGGGAGGTCGGGAGGATGAGGGGGGGTTGGGATCGGGAGGTTGGGGTGGGGGGGGGGGGGGGGGGCGGGCGCCGATGGAGGAGAACGGAAGGGCGGAGGAGGGAGAGAGTGACGAGCGGGGAGATTAGAGAGTGGGCGGGAGAAAGAGGGAGAGAAGGGGGGGTGTTTTTGGTTTTTGGGGGAAAAGAGAGAGAGAGAGAGAGAGAGAGAGAGAGAGTGTGTGTTTTTAAATTTGTGGAGTTTGAAATTTGGTTGGGAAAATATGTTTTGTGAGAGTAGATCTGGTCCACTAATTTTGGGATAGATTGAATGTGAGCCACTTGATAGCTTTTTTTGTGTTTTATTATCTAGATATATAGATAATATACAAATCTACTAATTCACAACAAGCCATTTGCAAGACAAAATTTATTCATATAAAGGAACATTACAAACTGGTAATAACATATTGTTTGAAGAATGATATTAAAATTGTACATGATCCGCATGCTAGTTGACATTACAAAGTCATCCCTTGATACCGGATTTTTAAATTGAAATTAATTTAGTATACAAGTACATGCTCGCTTTCTTCTCGAATTGGAAGGAAGGACTGCTGACTCTGCCTGATTTTGGATAGATAAGTAGTTCCGGTTGTAGGCGACCATCCTTGAACTGAAGAGGCTTGCCTTGAATGTATAAATAGCCGGTTGCACCCCCCTGCATACAAGACCCGTTCTCTACTGTTACACAGAATGCAAAAATCCCCTGCTTTCGTTGGCCGGAGTAGTAGTGGGTGTAACCGTATATTCGAAGTACTTAACGACTTCTTGACACGCACTCCTCATAATCGTGAAATTTTTGGCACGATTGTGAGGTGTGCATGCCAAGAAGTCGAAAAGTACAATGAATACACCGTGACACCCAGCACTACTCCGTCCGACAAAAGCAGGGAATTTTTGCATTCTGTGTAACAATAGAGAACGAACTTGTATGAAAGGCGTACAAATGCTACTTATGCAAACACATCTAAAAGCTAAAAAAATAGAAGACCAAGAAAAACACTGTGGGAAAAAAAGGCAGAGCAAGCGGCCCTCCCAAGAACGGGTGATAGAAACCGAGCATGCACTTGTACACTGAAACAAGTCATCTCTACTCCTGCATCTTCATACACAAGAACAATTGTAGGCGACCATCCTTGATCTCAAATTTCTCCTGCATCTCATTTGAGTTCTCTTGAAGAGAAGAAGAGAAGTCATATTTGAGTTGATGAGAGTCTAACTCTCTCAGTTATAGGCAATGAAAAAGAAAAAGTGTAGAATGATATGATAGCCCACTTGGGTTTCTCACTGCTCATCAATAGTCCGAGAGATACGGGTCAATACAAGGAGAAGGCAAAGGCTATATGGATCACTGCTCATCAATAGGGTGGAGATATGGGTCTCTCAATTAAGACAATGAATGCTGAAACATGAAGGTGAAGAAGACAATAATGATAAACTTTGTTAGTCTTAACCTAATCCTAACCCTAACCCTAGACTAACCCTACTTTAACCTAACCCTAACCCTCGTTCCAAAAAACCCCGTAATTTAATTTTTTTTATTTTGTAAGACTTAATATGGTAACAAATTTAGAGTGCTTAGTTATTGGAGAATAAATGGATAATTATAAAAATAATAAACAATTTATGGACATATGAATGTCACCTTGCACAGTTCTGGAGACAGTTCTCGCAAAGAGTTAAGAAAAATTTTTAGAAAACCCAATATTAGCTGAACACCCTAAACCGTGATTCACGAGAACGGCTTATCTAACCTTTAACCGTTGTTCCCAAGAACGGGTTAAGTACTTCCATTTTTGGGGGTATAGTTTGAAAACTTGGATAGGGCCCTGGTAATAATACTCTCCATAACCCGTTCTTGCGAACAGCGGGTTAAGTTCGTTCACACGTTATTCCCAGCGACGGGTTAAGTACAGTGATATTAGCAGGACTTTGATCTAAGGGCGATTAAATGTCTGCCAACATCGCTATACTTAACCCGTTGTCATGAAGAACGGATTAAGGCAATATAACCCGTTGTTAGACGTGACGGGTTAAGTATATCCATATTAGCAGAACTATACCAAGACTTGGTCTGTACCAAGACTAGGTTTTTAACGATCTCGTAAGCGATACGCGGTTGTATCTCACAAACCGTGAGTCCAAACTCACTTCAACAAATTGGTTTGGCGTCTCGTAGGTGACACCAACAAAACCTGACAGTTTCGTAATTTTTTGGGACACCATCAAGTTAGACATATTTTCGTTTGTTGATACATGTACAAGATATTGCATTCACAACAGGCTATTTGCAGAACCAAATTTTATTCATATCAAGGAACATTACATACTGGCACTAACATATTGTTTGAAGATACAGAAATTTGAAGTTGAAATTAATTTAGTATACAAGTGCATGCTCGCTTTCTTCTCGGAAGTGGAAGGAAGGACTGTTGACTCTGCCTTTTTTTGATTGCATAAGTAGCCAGCTGTACCCCCTGCATACAATTTCGTTCTCTACTGTTATACAGAATGTAAAAATCCTCGGCTTCCTTCGAAAGTTAGTGGTAGTGGGTGTAACCGTATATTCAAAGTACTTAACGACTTCTTGACACGCACTCCTCATATTCGTGATATTTGTGGCACGATTGTGAGGTGTGCATGCCAAGAAGTCGAAAAGTACCATGAATACACCGTGACGCCCACCTCTACTCCGTCCGATGAAAGCCGAGAATTTTTGCATTCTGTGTAACAATAGGGATCGAATGTGTATGAAAGGCGTACAGTTGCTACATATGCAAACACACCCGGTCTTGCAAAAAAAATAGAAGACTAAAGAAACGAACACTGTGGGGAAAAAAAGGCAGAGCCAACGGCCCTCCCTACCGCTTGAGAGAAACTGAGCATGCACTTGTACCCCCTGCATACAAGACCCGTTCTCTACTGTTACACAGAATGCAAAAATCCCCTGCTTTCGTCGGCCGGAGTAGTAAAGGGTGTAACCGCATATTCAAAGTACTTAACGACTTCTTGACACGCACTCCTCATAATCGTGATATTTGTGGCACGATTGTGAGGTGTGCATGCCAAGAAGTCGAAAAGTACCATGAATACACCGTGACACTCACCACTACTCCGTCCGGCGAAAGCAGAGAATTTCTGCATTCTGTGTAACAATAGAGAACGAATGTGTATGAAAGGCGTACAAATGCAGCTTATGCTAACAATTGTAAAAACTAACAAATTAGAAGACTAAGAAAAATATGAAGAAAAAAGAGAGAGAGCCGGCAGCCATTCTCTAATCTTGAGCTTTGTCTTCTACAACTTCAGCTTCAACTTCAGCTTCAGCTTCATCTTTGTCTTCCCTATTGGGAACTAAAGATGGGTTTTGAAGAGAAGAGGAGAACATTGATAGGGCCCTGGTTGCAAACAGTTAGAAGAGAAGAGGAGACCACTTATGAAGAATGAGGAGACCCCATTTGAGTTCTCCAAATAGAAGGAGAGGAGACTCCCTCTTGAAGTGCATGAGGGAGAGGAGACTCCCTCATATAGATGGCTAACCGAATAATTGGGGAGCATGACATGACCAAAGATTGTAGAGAGGGGTGTTGATAAATAGGGAATGGATTAGCAGGGAACGGATGGCCATGGTTGGATTAAAAATAATTAAAAGATGACAAGATGCCATCAAATGTTAGTCAACGAAGTTTTGACACAGGAATTGAAAAATTAGCAGCAAGGACAACAATTGTCCCCACCAAATTGATACACATCTCAACTTGTACAGTGTCTGTAAATTAGCCCTAGTTAACCCGTTATTGGTGATAACGGTTTAAGTTCAACTGACCCGTTATTGGTGATAACGGGTTACGTACAAACCAAGCCTTGATATAGTTCTGGTAATATCGATGTACTTAAACCGTTCTTGGTAATAACGTGTTAAGTTAACTTAATCCGTTCTTCGCAAGAACGGGTTATGTAGAGTGTTATTGCCAGGGGGCTCTATAAGTTTTCAAATTATACTGCCAAAAATTGAAGTACTTAAACCGTCCTTGGGAATAACGGATTAAGTTAACTTAACTCGTGATTACCAAGAACGGTATAAGGTGTTGAATAAATTTTGGGTTTTCCAAAAATTTCTCTTCGCTCTTTGCGAGAATTGTCTCCAGAACTGTGCAAGGTGACATTAATATGCCCGTAAATTGTTTATTATTTTTATTAATTTCCATTTATTCTCCCGTAACTAACCACTCTAACTTTATTACCATAATAAGTTTTGTCAAAGTAAAAAAATTTCCTTAAACGGTTTTTTGTACGAATCGTTAACTTGTAGTAAATTAACAGGCCGTTCTAAATTCCCACACTAATCAATCCATCAATCCATCAGTCAATCAAATATATCTACTCCCACATGTTAAGGGAATCTACATGTGTTATTTCTTCAATATGGGCCACATGTGAGATCTACATTCGATTTTGTTCTAATATGGGCTACATGTGAGATCTACATGTGGTTTTTCTAATAATAAACTTGTTCTAATATGGAGAAAAGCAGAAGTGACAGCCTGTCAACCGCAAACTAGAATGAGGACCAGCAAGAACCCATAAAATGATTCTTATACTTGCTTCCACAATAAGTGCATCCCTCATGTACCAACGTTAGGCAATCCACATATAGTTTTTACCATACATGGACTACATGTGGGGATTTAGATGTGGTTTTTCACCCACATAGGCTACATGTGTGATGTACATGTGGTTTTTTGCCTGTATAGGATACATGTGGGATTCTACATGTGGTTTTTCCCCATACAGACTACATGTGGGAATCTACATGTTGTCTGTACCGAATAGGCTATGTTGTCATCTAAAACAAGTGACAACCACAAGCCTTTAAAAAATTCACATTAAGTAATCTCATCACATGTACAGATCCAGTTCTTGATAGCCAATTAATCTCATCTGAGGACGAGATGCGGATCACGTGACGCGTCTGGTTAGGCATATTCATGAGGGATCTCAGCACCGCAATTTTGTCTGAGGACCAGCAACAAAATTGCAAAATGATTCTTATCCGGCCTTCCACAATTTAGATACACAATTCTGTCAGCTTTGGTAAGCAGACTCTTTCTCGCTGAAGAGAACTGTAAGATATATGGAACACTAACAGGTTTAACAGTCTTACAAACTGTAAGTTGTAGCAGAGATTTTACCGTTTCATATCTCTCCATTAGGGATACCATCATCATCACAGTTGATCCAAATATGTATTGGAATTTTTTTACATGCATGTGGGGATCTACATATGGCTTGCTCCATGTATAGGCTACATGTGGGGATCTACATGTTTTTTTTTCCCCATGTGGGCTACATGTGGAGATCTAAATATTTTTGTACATGTGTTAAAGCCTACATGTGGCATGTAAATGTTTTTTTTTCACACAATCTTTACATATGGGGATGTACATTTGGTTTTTCCCCCAAATAGGCTAAATGTGGGGATGTACGTGTGGTTTTTGCTCCATATAGGCAACGTTTTTTTTTAACATACACCTTAGTGGGAAAACGCACCAAGCTAAACAAGTAGAACTCAACACCCGCCTACAACATCACATGTACGTCCCTACATATAGCTTTTCCATAACGGCTACATGTGCGAATCCAAATGTGGATTTTCCCCCATTTATTAAACAGGGGATCTTTTGCACAGACAGTGGAAAACATATTTGTATTGTCATTTCTGGTAAAAGATGGCAGTTTTTGTTAGCCCTCTATATTAAACCTGGAGGCACTGCGCTCAATAATAACACAGAGGGGCTTTTCCATTAGGAATATTTTCATCATTACAATTGTTCCAAACCCTAACTTGGTCTTTTTGTACGTTGATGTGGGGATCTACATGTGGTGTTTCTCCCACATGGGCTACATGTGGGATCTAAAAGTGGTATTTCTGATATTAAACTTGTTCTACTATGAGAAGAAGCAGAAGTGAGAGTCTATCAACGGGAAATTAGAACGAGGACCGACCAGATAACCTAAAATGATTCTTGTCAGTCCTCCCACAATAAATGCATGCCCCATGTACCCACATTAGAGAGTCTACAAGTTTTTTTCCCCTCGTATAGTGCACATGTGGGATGTGCTCAATTTTAATAAATTTGTCTGGATTTGAATATCCGTTTGATGTGGTCAATTTTATATTGGTTAGTTACGTGGCTAGCCAAGAAATTAAAAAAATAAATATAAACAGGGAAAAAACAAATACATATGACTTTTTTTTTTTTTTTTACAACAGAACTCGTAATTTTTTTTTTTTTTTACTTTCACAAAACTTATCATGTTACAAAATTAGAGTGGTTAGTTGCGGGCGAATAATGGGAAAATTATAAAAATAATAAACAATTTATGGGCATATTAATGTCACTTTGCACAGTTCCGGAGACAGTTCTCGCAAAGAGTTAAGAGAAATTTGTAGAAGTGGTTAGTTGCTGCCAATATCTCTCTACCTAAGCCGTTGTCGACAAGAACGGATTACTTTAACCTAACCCGTTGTTGGCAACGACGGGTTAGGATGACCCATATTGGCAGCACTTGTTTCTGTATGAATTATATTGCTGCCAACCTCTCTCTACTTAAGCCGTTGTCGCCAAGAACGGGTTACGTTAACCTAACCCGTTGTTGGCAACGACGGGTTAGGATGACCCATATTGGCAGCACTTTCGCCTGTATGAATTATATTGCTGCCAATCTCTCTCTACTTAAGCCGTTGTCGCCAAGAACGGGTTAAGTTAACCTAACCCGTTGTTGGCAGTGACGGGTTAGGAAGACCCATATTGGCAGCACTTGTTTCATGTACTACTTGAGTAGTTTTCCAAAGGACTGACAATATCTCTCCACTTAACCCGTCCTTGCTGATAACGGGTTAAGTACAGAGATATTGGCAGCAATATAACTAATTAAATGTGGTTCACAAAATAACAAATGAAAGCACATCAAAGTAAATAAGACAACATATATATTCAAAAGAAACTTGAAGGCGTACAAAAGTCCAATAACGACCAACTACTTAATTACTTGAACTGAATTCAATATTCACAAAATCCAAGAGTTTACAACAAAATTATACATATAAGACTGCACATGGCCAAAAGACAATTATTCACAAATGAAGCCGTTCTCGAATTTGGCTTGCATCCGGCGCACCAAAATTCACCTACAACAGTTTATCAACGTAGAAACAAACAATACGTTAGTTACTGCAGTGACAAAAACACCAACCAAAAGATACGCTATTACAGAGTATTACAGATTACCGTCTACGGCCAGTCCGCTTGCGACCGCTTGGTGTGAATTGATTGGGAGGTTGCCTGGTCCTTTTAGGATTTCGCCGTGCGCGATGTGTTTGGGGAGAGTCAGAATCATCCGACGACTCTTCCTCATCAGTACCCTGTTGACGACCAGGGATTATAATTGCCCTACTAACAACCTGTTTTCGCCTTAAGGGTGTTGGCGGCACATTGGCGCTCAAATAGGCCTCAACCTGTGGACCTTCACCCGCGTCCTCCAGAGTACGACGGCACGGGGCTAACATCTCCCGGATTACCGTCTTTAAGCTCTCGGGTATTCTAGTCTTCAGGTGGCGGGCAGCTGTTCGGACAACCTCCCATGCGTTGTCAATCTACAGTTGGTGAAAAATTCCAATTTAAACATCATTCAAAATTAGTGTACATCAATTGAACACAGTACAAATATACAAACTATATGAAATTGGACTGACCGCTTTTCGATGTGCCTCAGCCCTCGGTTGGTACATCGGCTGGGAGGAGGAATATGCTGGAGGTGGTTCTACCTGGGCTTCGGGAATCGGAAGTTGCACCCCAGCTGGTACGGCGACCGTTGGAGAAACGAACAACCGGGTTATTCGCTTGTACCACATCATGTATGCCTGCTGGAGGGACCCATCGTATGGTCTCGCGACAAACATCAAATTCAGTGTCATTTGATGTCGCATGGTGTTCCAGTTGGCTACGTGGTAACGATGAAAATCAGCCCAATCGAAGTTGGGCACCCGTCCCGTTCCCATAACCTCGTGCAACTTTTTATCGTACGACCTGACATCGGGAATCTTCTGTTGATATCCGAATTGCCGCAAGACCCGGTCAGGATACTGGAACTCCACAACCGAAAAGTTCACAAGAGGTGCTGCCGTCAACCAAAGGGATCTGTCTAGGCAGACTGGAGGAACGCGTTGCAACCTATCGGCCGAGTACGGTTCCCATGTGATAGACTCGTCCCGCATGTTGTCCAACTCATCTCTGTAGTAGGTCAGCGAATGGCGTGGGTTATCGGTCCACGTGTGTCGGCCGGCCCAATATGCTCCTACAGGAGGTAACAACTCTGCTGCCCCTGGGTCGGCCAAAAATTCCGGTATAGGCTGAGTAATACGGGGACGTCCGATGTGGATGCGTTCCCAACTCCATATCTGCATCAGCACCATTGGGCCACCCATCTGTGCACCACCTAAAGAACATATGCACAAACTCCTGTATAGTAGCGCCAGTGCCGCACTCCCCCAACTATAGCGACCCGCATACTGGAAATCCTCCAACAACCGTAGGTACATCAACGGCACGGTTGATCCGGATGAGTTCGGGAAGATAAGTCCCCCTATCAAACTAAAAATGTATGCACGTGCATAGCACACTAGGTCAGCCTCACCCGACTCGGGGTTCAAATATCCCTCCTCGAACTGGTATTTTAACCAGGTGATGTAAAGTGATTTACCCTCGAAAGCGTCATCCATCACTTCTTCCTCCGCTTTTTGTTTTGCAGCTTCTATTTGTTCATTCAATACATCTTCATCAGAATCTGCGGGGGCATTTTCGCGGATATTTTTTTCGGCCTTCTCTTGTTCTTCAAGAACTACCAACTGCAAGTCGATACCGAGTAAGTCCCGAACGACTTCAACTCGATCGAAGTCCATGTTTCCCGTCACGGCAACCCCATCGATTGGTAGTCCTGTTATCATTGCCACATCCTGCAGGGTCACAGTCATCTCACCCACAGGCAGGTGGAATGTGTGGGTCTCCGGCCTCCATCGCTCGACTAGAGCTGTGAGGAGTGGCCGATCTAGCTTCACAGAGTGAATGAATCTTGCTCCGTAGAAACCGGCCTCTACCACATACGGCGTGATACGTTCATCCCAAGGAAGAACTGTGTGCTTCCGAAAATTTAGTTTTCTATCGGACCCATTCCACACGGCTTCCGATCGGTGTTTGCCCTGCAGGGTGAGTACACTTGTGTCCACGGGTCCGGGTGATGTAACCGAGGACGACGGACCTGCCTCAGCCGATGTGGATTGACGGCCACCAACCTACACGAATAAATATAACAAATGTTATTATTGAGATAATGTTACATGTTTGTATTTAAAACCAATAATAGTAATCGATCTTACCTCAGTAGTTGGTGCGCCACTGGTGTTCCCGGACTCGATTCTTGGTTGCCTTGTTCTAGCCATTTAGATACCCGTCTGTAAAAAATTAAAAAGTTGTTAAAAAAGATGACAACAAAACAAACATACCGAGATTATACTGAAAAACGCATGAATGAAAACAAAAAAATCTATAAAACTTTACGACTATGTCGGATTCACGTAGGGCAAGCGACCCCAACTTGTACAAGTGAGTTTCGACTCATGGTTTGCGAGATACGGCCGTATACCGCTTAATTAGGTTGTTTTCCAACCTCCAACCGATACGCGGCCGTATCTCTCGAACCATGAGTCGAAATTTACTTCTACAACTTCGGGTCAGTTCTCATAGGTAACACCAATCAACTCGCCAAATTTCGTATTTTTTGGAGGTGGTTCGAATTGTTTTCTAATCGGCCCGTTTTTTAAAAAATTCTATGTCAAAAACTTCTCACTTGAGCAATTGACGCAATACCCCACAAACGGCATCCGAATATTTTAAAACTTTCCGACCAGGTCCAATTCACGTAGGGGAAGCCACCCGAACTTGTAGAAGCGAGTTTCGAGTCACGGTTCGCGAGATACGGCCATCTACCGCTTTACTCGGTTTTTTTCCAAGCATAAGCGATACGCGGCCGTATCTCACGAACCGTGAGTCGAAACTCACTTCCACGAGTTGGTTTGGCTTCGCGTAGGTGATACCAACCAAATCGCAAAGTTTCGTATTTTTGGAAGATCATTTGGAGGGTTTTCTAATCTACCCGCACTTAGAAAATTCTAAGGCTCAAACTTGTAATGCGAGGAAGTTGAGAAAACCGCCCAAATGCCATCCGAAAATTATAAAACTTTCCGACTTGGTTGAATTCACGTAGGGCAAGCCACCCGAACTTGTAGAGGCGAGTTTCGACTCACGGTTTGCGAGATACGGCCGTCTACCGCTTTATTTGTTTTTTTTCGAACCAAAACCGATACGCGCCCGTATCTCTCGGACCGTGGGTCGAAATTCACTTCTACAACTTCGGGTCAATTCTCGTACGTGACACCAACCAAATCGCAAAGTTTCGTATTTTTTGGAGGTCGTTTGCAGGGTTTTCTAACCTACCCGCACTTAGAAAATTCTAATTATAAAACTTATAATGGGAGGAAATAGAGCAATACCGCGCAAACGGCACCCGAAAATTTTAAAACTTTCCCAATTGGTCGGATTCACGTAGGGCAAGCAACCCGAACTTGTAGAAGCGAGTTTCGACTCACGGTTTGCGAGATACGACCGTATACCGCTTTATAATAGTTTTTTTCAACCAGAAGCGATACGCGACCGTATCTCTCGAACCGTGAGTCGAAACTCACTTCTACAAGTTGGTTTGGCTTCTCCTAGGTGACACCAACCAAATTGCAAAGTTTCATATTTTTTGGAGGCCGTTTGAAGGATTTTCTAATCTACCCGCACTTAGAAAATTCTTAGGCTCAAACTTGTAATGCGAGGAAATTGATAAAACCGCCCAAATGGCATCCGAAAATTATAAAACTTTCCGACTTGGTCGGATTCACGTAGGGCAAGCCACCTGAACTTGTAGAAGCGAGTTTCGACTCACGGTTTGCGAGATACGGCCGTCTACCGCTTTACTCGGTTTTTTCCCAACCGTAACCGGTACGCGGCCGTATCTCTCGAACCGTGAGTCGAAACTCACTTCTACAAGTTCGGGTGGCTTATCGTAGGTGACACCAACCAACTCGCACGGTTTCGTATTTTTTGGAGGTCGTTTGAAGGGTTTTCTAATCTAATCTAACCGCACTTACAAAATTCTAATACGAAAAACTATCGTGCGAAGAAGTTGAGAAAACCGCGCAAACGGCCTCCAAAAACCCTCGAAACTTTCCCACTTGGTAGGATTCACGTAGGCGAAGCCACCCGAACTTGTAGAAGCGAGTTTCGAGTCACGGTTTGCGATATACGGCCGTGCACCGCTATACTTGGTTTTTTCCAACCGAAAGCGATACGCGGCCGTATCTCTCGAACCGTGAGTCAAAACTCGTTTCTACAAGTTGGTGTGGCTTGTACTACGTGAGACGAACCTACTCGGAAAGTTTCGTATTTTTTTACGGTCATTCGCAGGGTTTTCAACCATAACCGCACTGAAAATTCTAACTAATTTCGTATATACAATTCTAATTCTACAAGATACTAATGCAAGAAACATAATTCGGCAATTGAATATACTTGAGGTCAACCCGATTCTACATCTATAATCTACTAACACATTTTAATTTTTTTTCCAATTTCTAAATAAATCACTACACACAAATTCAACCAAAAAAATACAAATGTTGATTATTGGGTTCAAGAAATAGTGTATACCTTACGGAATAGGTCGAAATCAAGCCAAGCAATCGGTTTTCGAAGAGAACTAGGGTTCCAATTTCGTATCTAGGGTTCCGAAGAGGGGAAGAGAAGCTAGGGTTTTGAACGTCGGAGTTAGGGGGTTTCAATCTTCGGAGTTGGGAGAGAAGATGGAGTTCTAGGGTTTCGATCGTCGGAGCTAGGGTTTTTTTTTTTTTTCCGTCGTTTGGGTCTGGGTTCGTCGAAGAGAGAAGAAGAGAGCGGAAGAAAGAAGACGAACTGTATGTCGACGAAAATGAAAAATATAGCCTTAACCCGTTATTCCGAAGAACGGGTTAAGGCCAACTTTTTTTATTAAATTTTGCCTTAACCCGTTCTTGCCAACGACGGGTTAAGGCAAGATTTTATGAAAAAAAATCTGAACCGTTGGATCTTCGATCCAACGGTCCAGATCGAGGTTCGCACGGGTCCGTGCGAACCGACCCATTCCGGCCCGTTTGCAACCGAACAACATCCATATATATATATATATACATATACTAGTATCATGCACGTGCGATGCACGTGGAGGAAGAAGGAAAAAGAAAAGGAAAATAATTTCCAAACTGATCCACCGCCAAAAATATTTACCAAACTGGTCCACTTTCGCACGTGCACGCGGAGGAAGAAGGATAAAGAAAAAAAAAGGGGAAATAATTTACAAACTGATCCACCGCCGAAACTGTTTACCAAACTGGTCCACTTTCGAAAATATTTACCAAAATGAGTCATTTGGCTTCAAAATGACAAAATGAAAAAAAAAAAAAAATAATGACAAATACCACTAAGGCTTTCTCCCATTATAATAGTAGAGATATATATATATATATATCTCATGATTAAGTGTGTATATATATATATATATATCTATCTATCTATCTATCTATCTATATATATATATACACACTTATCTATCTATCTATCTATCTATCTATATATATATATACACACTTAATCATGAGATAGATAGATATATATATATATATATATATCTATCTATCTATCTATCTCATGATTAAGTGTGTGTATATATATATATTATATATATATATATATATATATATATATATATATATATATATATATATATATATATATATATATATATATATATATCATGATTAAACTCATCTAATAGAATCAGGATTGAGTATAGCATTTATTCAGTAGCATGAACTCTTCGTACATTAAGTTAAAAAAATTGTAAAAATATTATGAGATTTCTATTAAGTTTGAATTTAAGCTTCCTTTGAAGCACAGATTATGTATGTACAATAACTAGATAATTAGTATGTGCAATACTGTAATTTTTTTATTTAGTAATCTATGAAATGAAGTCACTAACTAGATAACACAATGAGGACTTCTTCTTCCAACAGCAGTGGGGGTAAATATTCTTCTATTGTTTTAGTTTCAAAATCTTCTAGAAATCATTTTGCTTTATTGACTAATGTGGATATTTCTGAAGTAGCTAAATTAGTAGGATTAAAACCCAAGGGGCAGTAAGTTATTAATAAGATTAGAAACTCGTAAAAATAGCTTGTTGATCTTCCTAATTATCAAAGGCCCCCCCTTCATGAGTGGTCTATTTTTTCGATGAACTGTGTGTGCTTATTTTCCTTAATCCTAATTACCATAGTATATGCACCTTTTGAAATAGATGATAGATAGTTGTTCTTCCATGAGATTGTGCAAAGAAGAAGATTTTTGTATGAGGAGTGGGTCTTATGTGGTGATTTAAATGTGGCAATCAGCAATGAAAAGAGAAATACTAGTATAGCACATATTCAGAACCATGAACTCTTCGTACAAATGCTTGTAAAGTATACCAACTGAAGTATACAAACAGAAGAACCAGCTAAAACTGCACACAAATGCTTGTAAATTGTAGATTGTCATCACTGCCTATACCAACATGCAATAAAGTAAGCAATTAAATTTTAAAAAAGGAATAGTGAGAATCAAACACTTCCTTCAATTGATATCAAGCGTCAGTGTATTGGCAAAAATATATCCATAGTCAGAATCAAGCCACGAAGAAAGACTCAGTGAAGCTCAAATGCCACCTACAAATTCAAACAAAACAATAGTTTTCTCTTAACAAAGCAATAGTTTTACCCCATATTAAATTATAACTTATAATATGCAATCCAAATTTCAAAAATTCATAATTTTTTCCCTTTACCCTAATTTTTTTAATCTACTGATCATTGAAGAAATTAGGGTTTCGATTGAACTCAAATAAATGGAAAATTTTTATACCTCAGATTGATTGGAGATGGTGGAAGCAAGCGAGCAGCGGTGGAGGGAAAATGATGAGGTAGGGTTTCGTCGATTTCCCAAATTGGTGGAGTAGGAGAGGAGAATCGATGGGGGCTGAGAGGGTGGTCGATGAGGTGGGGGGATTTGGCTATTTTTTAGAGCTAGGGTTTCGAGTTGGTAAACGCTATGAGAAGGAGAAGGAGAAGCGATGAGCTTCGCTACGATGAAGGGAAAACAATGAGCTAGGGCTTCGTCATATCAATGATCGGCTGAGTAGGAGATGAGAATCGATCGGAGCATCGAGAGAAAGAAGGGCTCGATGAGCTAGGGTTTTTGAATTTGGGGAATGAGAGTGAGAGAGAGCGTGAGGAGGATGAGCCGGGGTATGAAAGGGCAGAGAGAAAGAGAGGGTAGGGGTAATTGACCAAATTACCCCTCCGTAAGTGTGAGAAGAGCGGGAGCGAAATTGAGCCATTAGATTTGCATCATGATCAAAATGCAGATCGGACGGCTGAGCACCAGTGCACACGGCTGTGTGCACTGGGTAGTGCACAACCGAAGCTTTCCCTATATATATATATATGTGTGTGTGTGTGTGTGTGTGTGTGTGTGTGTGTGTGTGTGTGTGTGTGTTGCGGTCTTTTTCTTGGGGTGTGGGAGCAACAGAGAATGTGAGTTCTTAGATTCAAGAAAAATGCAATGATCCTATCTTTCGCTTTAGTTCCGAGGGAGTATTGAATGTGTTTGATGATGGATGGCCGCTTTACAGACCTGCAAAATGAAGCCTGAAACACCGAGAGTGTTCCCGGTGACAGACCCTCTGATGCTTAAGTCAGAAGATAGCTATTTAGTGGAGGGGATTCAGTAGCGAAAGAGTCCTTACCTGTCACTATACAGTCCATGCTATGTTTATAGGTTCGGAGAGAAATTTGTTATCCCCAGATCCTAGGGCGGTATCATAATTCCCTTAATCTCGGATCTGGGATTGATTATTCCCTTAATTTTAGGGAGTGCGGTTACAGCGTAACTGATGGAGCATCCAGAACGGTGGGCGATTCTTTCGGGCGCGTAACTGAGCCAACGAAAGGCCAGCAAATCTCTCTGGCCTGGGCCGATAGAGAGGTTGGCAATGAGCCTAGTTTAATGCTTTGCGATTCGTGCCAGAATCATCGGTGAGGATCGCTCACGGTTTTTCCCACATCATAAGCCCCCTACTCTCGAAGCTGCACCGTTGTTCATTTCCGAGGAGTGGATAACTCGTGGAAAAAGCACCGGCATGATAGTCAAGTTGGATTGCTGGGTCGTTGCTCTGGAAGGGGAAACCGAAGCGGTGTTCGGTGTGAGTCTGTGCTATGAGCTTAGCAGGTATTGTGTTCGGCAGGAAGCTCGGGGTTGGTTGGAGTCAAGGTGTAGGGATATTCCCAGGCAGGGCTTCCTGTCCAATTGGCCTCTTGTCAATTCAGTTCTTACGGAATTCGAGGAGTCGACACGTGACAGCGATCATTCGAAGGGCTATCAATCACGAAATTCGAAGGGGCGGAACGTGCCGATAGTTCAAGAGTCAATCATCCCCTATAAATTTGCTCCTCCCTTCAGCACAATGAGGGGCTATTTTCAGGACTTATAGAATTTCTCTCTTCAAAATCATAATCTTGGATATGTCGGTCGTAGAGATCGGTAGCTCGTCTTCTTCCGGTGACCATGGTGGATCAAAAGCAAGTTCTTTCAGGAGCGGGTCGGCCACCCATTTACCGAGCTGATCCGCTTCGTGGGGAAGTGGTTCTGAGAAGTTGAGACCACCACACGCGATCTCGTCGGAATCGGAGGTGGATATCATTAGGGTCTTCGATCCCAAAGGAGATGACCATAGCCAGGCCAGAGATGAGGCCAGGTCTAGTGGCACCATGGGTGGTCTAGTGAAGGAAATTCGAGAGGCGCTTGAGGTGTTAGAGGGGAGGGGGAGACCGGTCAGTGGCAGTCGAGGGGAGATTCGCAAGAATTCTTAATGGGGTAGTCCCGGAGGCTGAGATCCCGTTGACCATCCCTCCCCGGAAGCAGGGACCATTCAAATCAGAGGGGGCTCGGTTCGGTCTGGATCAAGCCCTCACGCGGACGAAGTCCATCAGAATGTACCCTAAAGACCTGAAGGGTGAGCTTAGTTTTGATGTTTTGCCTCCGTCCAACAGGTCGATAACGGACTTCGATAAGGTGAAGAGTGTCTTGGCTGGGAGTGAACAGGAGTCTCTTCAGGTGGTTTATCGCATTCTTCCACGGTTCAAATTGATGCTCCCGAACTCCGGTCTTGAACATAATGCCATCCTTCCGGGGTTGCTGTGCATAATGAATGTCGACATGTTCCCTTCTGGCTTGTGTCTCCCTCTCCATCCCTTTATAAAGGAGGTGTTGAATTGGGTTGGCCTGAGCCTCATGCGATATGTGCCGAATTCATGGAAGCAGCTGATGTGTTTCATCATGATCTGCCATGAGAGAAGGGTCCCACTCCGCCTCAAATATTTCCAGATGTGTTTGGGCTTCAAAGCATTGCCAGGTCACCCCTACCGGTGGTATGTCTCACCGCGTCGAGGGTACAAAGTGGTGTACGGCTATCCCGACTCTATTAAGGGCTGGAAGAGGAGATATTTTGTTATCCAGAGTAGCGAACCCTGGGGTGTCCTTACCAGGTGGTCGTACGAGGGCCCGCCGAAGGTGGATCCCTTCCCGGCTCATGATCTCAGCCCAGAGAAGAGTACCGAGTTTTAGAAACTCTTTAGGGAACCTGCTAGTGTCGATTGGCAGCAAGTATTGGAAGGGAGGATGTTCGATGTTGGTTTAAACTTCATTGGCTTGGGTAGGTTCTTTTACCCTCGGCTCATAATACTGATACTTTACTTTATCTGATATCTATTTTTATTCGGAGATATTGGTGTGACGGTTGCCTTGTCATCAGAACCTCAGGAGGTGCCGAAGGTTGACCGTAAGGGCAAGTGGAAGATCGAAGTGTCCGCCTTGGGGCACTTGCCGAAGAAGCCTAAGACCTTGAAGATCTGTGACCTGGAGGGGGCACTGAGGGGGTGAATGGTCGATAGGTTGTTGAGGACCACCGAAGAGACCGTCGGGCATTCCAAATCGGATCGGCCCATAGGGGAGTTGAGCTCTGTCGTGGAGTTGGAAATGGCTCAGGAAATAGTGGAGAATCTTCCTCGTTCGAGAGGCCCTCGCCCAGGAGACCACTACTTTGTGTTTCCTTCGCTTTTTGTGCCCTATTCTGTCAACATAATTGTTCCTTATCGACATTCCAAGTTTTCTCTGCAGGTTGATCTTTATGGTACTGAAATGAAGAGGCAGTACCAGCATTTGCTTAACCTAGCAGTTCGGAAGGTGGAGCAGTACATGAAGAGTTGTGAAGGAGATTGTGAACGCGCTGAGGCTTTGGAGGAGAGGGTGAAGTATTTGGAGAAGAGGTCGGAGGGCGATCCGGGCATGGGATGGTCTGCCCATAGGGCGTTGTTGAGTGAGAAGGACGCGCTAGAGCACGAATTGGCCCAAATGCGGTCGAAATTAGTGGGGGTTGCGGACAAGATTGTTGAAGGCGAGGAGCATGGATTTAGACAAGCGGTTGAGTGTATCAGGCGGGAGTACCCCCATCTCGACCTTGGTTCTCTTGAGTACGATCCAGAATTCTTCTTTTCTCCTGTGACTCCCCGCTCAATTCCTTCTAACCTAGGGTCAATACTGACCCTGCTTTCGGGACTTTCGGTGGTGTAGGCGTGAACGTGCTCGTCTGCCTTCGCCGGGTTTCACCCATGACCCCGGTTGAGCTTCCTCTGGAGTTGGGATCGGATGTCGGGTCTATCCCTGGGGCTGCTAGGGGAAGCCCCCCTTTCCTTAGATTTTTATGTTTTGTTGTGTTTTGCCGAAAGTGGACTAACCACCTCCTCTTGTATCTGATTATTTTTTATAGAATAATAATGATTTTTGGTATTCTTAATTCTTAATTTCATTGCAAATTCCATAAATTTCCGACGACCCATCGGGGTCGGGTTGATGCACATTGTTTGATGTTCCCTTCATACTTATATATTGCTTTCTTCCGCCTATTCTTTCTTCACTTTCTCCCTTTGTTATCCTTGCTTCTCGCTTTCGTCGAGTTTGATCTTCCTTTGATCATGTTTTTTGACGTGATTCTGATGGAGAGGCGTTTGGCACGTAAGGTGGCAATGAAGGCAGCCGGAGTTAAAGGCGAGGCTGACCTTCGAGCTGAGGGTAATGCGAAGGCCGAGACAGATGCGGGGAGGAAGCTAGCTAGAGGAAAGGCCAGGGTGGGGGCGAGGTGACTGAGGTATCCGAGGACCCCATGGGAACGAAAGTACAGGAGGAAATTCCGAAGCATCCTTTTTTTCTCCTTTCCAGAACATCTCCGGGAAGGAAGAAAGACAAGGATGCCGGTCTCCGCAGATGGGACTCCACGGACGGTACTGGAGGTGCCATTGCTGGCGAAAGCGTGCATCCCCCCTGGACCGTTATGGAAGCAGATTTGAAGACGGACTGTCTGTATGCGGCTCAGGTGGTGGAAAATCTGGCCACTCCCAGAGAGTTAGTGTCCTGAGGAGGGAGGCCCAAGGCGACGACTCGCCTGTTGGACTCAGGCTTCAGTCATGATAACTCGCCCTGAAGAGGGTCTGTCGCTTGTAGTAGGTGCCCTCCTTGGGTTTTAATATCTAATTTTCTTGACCACCTTCCCTTCCTACATGTCACCGTCACTGGGGCTGAGCTAAAGCGAAGGATGGATGTGATGCTTGCATGGGCCCTGGAGTCCGAGGATAGTGATAGTGAATTGGTGCGTTGGAACCAAGAACTTTGGCCGGGTATCAAGGATGTTGCGAAGACACTAGAAGGGGAGAAAAGCAGTCGGCAGGGGGTTGCTTGCCGAGAAACAGAAATGGGCCGCAGAGCGGCTGGCATGGCAAGCCGAGGAGAAGAGATTGTGGGGTTTGCTAGATGAGGTGGCTCAGCGTGCGGTTAAGGACAAGTAGGAGTTGGATGAAACAGTATTGCAGGACTCGACGCCCAGGATGCGGGGTATAGTAAGGCTCTTACGCACATGAAGATCTGGTACCCACACCTCTCGCTCGAAGGTTTGGCCTTTGATACAAGCGAAGAGGACTTGCACCGGATGGCCGAGCTGGATGTCATGGCTCACAAGAAAAGGTCGGCTCCCATCAGCGAGATGGGACAGGGGTTGAAGCGTCATTAACAAGTTGCTTGTATCCCTGCCATTTTTGCGGACTGGCAACCGCCTTTATAATCCCCCTTTATTTTTTGTTTTAATGAATAAAATTTTCATCTTTTCTTTTCCTTCTCTTTGTTCGATTATCGAGCGCCTGCGATTTTTGCAGACTGGCAACCACCTTTGTAATCCCCATTTTTTGTTTTAATGATTAAAATTTGCCTTTTTTCTTTTCCATCTCTTTGTTCGATTGTCGAGCGTTGCTAAGTTGGGTCTAGGTAGCTGAGACTTTATCTCTGTAGTCGCGCTTTGATGCTTGTGCGCAGATAATTGCCACATTTTCTCATGTCACTTCTTTCACGATAATCGGGTCACTATATGTCTTGAAAGTTGAAGCGTTGGTCGTTTGAATTCATGCTTAATGAGGTGGTTGGCTGAGTTGCCTATAAATTCCCTTGGCCTCAAAGCTATTTGCTGCAACAAGTGAATGTTTCATTGATAAAATTTCTAGAGTGACTCGAGTTCTCAAGATTTTGCCTTTGGAGGGCTCGCAGTGTCGAGGCCTTGTCCCGACCTGCTCGACTCGAATTTCAAGATTTGTATCAATCGTGACCGACCCTTGAGAAATTATTTCTTCAGTTTCTATGCTCGGATAAGGGCTTGGTCGTGATTTTCTGGTCAGAAGTTTGTGCTTTGTCATCGCCGTGTTGAGGGGAATTCGAAGCAGAATCATGTCAAAGTTCGTCACTTACGACTCGAGTTACAAGATTTGGTGCCTCTGATCGAGGGTCGACGCCCGAGGATGCGGGGTTACCTATATCAGAGGACTCTTCATCATTCTCTTAAGACTTTCTTAGCTGGGCCAGCAGGAGCGATGGACATTCGGGCCATTTTTTGCTTCAACTTCCATCCGGGGATACTCGAGGGTCTTCATCATCAATTCTTTCCATCAGACATGATGCCTATTCTGCACCAGGGCAATGTCGCCGAGCTATGGCGGCGAGGGGAACTGACGAGCTGAGAGGTACCTGGTGGCTTTTGGTTGGTTCGACTCCTTTTGGTTCTTTCATGGATGTCTTTCTTCACCGTGATGGAGTCATTGGGTCGGTCATTGAGGTGACCTCATTTGTTTCTTCTCTTCGTCATTTGGAGAGTCGCTTGTGTCTCATAATTAAATGTAGCTTTAAACCTTAGCATTCTGTATGCCTTTTTGCGGACTGGCCACAGCCTTTGTAATCATCTTTCGATTAATAAATTTCTTTTTTTTTTGGAGATATGGGATGTTGACCTTTTGGCAATAGAGGAGTATGTGTTAATCGTGAGACTCGGAGTCAATGTGCTCTTTCAAGACACTCTTTTTGAGGTTTAGCTGTAGCAGTGAGAACTGCGCAAGACTTAGAGTTGAGGTGCTCTTTTGAAGCACTCTTTCTGAGGTTTAGACTTAGCAGTGAGGACTGCGTAAGACTCAGAGTCAAGGTTCTCTTTCGAGGTACTCTTTTCGAGGTTTAGACTTAGCACTGAGGACTGCATAAAACTCAAAGTCGATGTGCTCTTTCGTGACACTCTTTATGAGGTTTAGACTTAGCAGTGAGAACTGCGCAAGACTCAGAGCCAAGGTGCTCTTTCGATGCACTCTTTTCGAGGTTTAGACTTAGTAGTGAGGACTGCGTAAGACTCAAAGTCGATGTACTCTTTCTGAGGTTTAGCAGCAGTGATGATTGCGTAAAACTCAGAGTCGAGGTGCTTTTTCGAGACACTCTTTATGAGGTTTAGCAGTGAGAACTGCGCAAGACTCAGAGCTGAGGTGCTATTTTGAGGCACTCTTTCCGAGGTTTAGACTTAGCAGTGAGGACTGCGCAAGATTCAGAGTCAATGTGCTCTTTCCAGGCACTCTTTCTGAGGTTTAGACTTAGCAGTAAGAACTGTGCAAGACTCAAATTCGATGTGCTCTTTCGAGTCACTCTTTTCGAGGTTTAGACATAGTAGTAAGAACTGCGAAAGACACAGAGTTGAGGTGCTCTTTTAAGGTACTCTTTCCGAGATTTAGACTTAGCAGTGAGGACCGCATAAGTCTTAGAGTCGAGGTGCTCTTTCGAGGTACTCTTTCCAAGGTTTTGACTTAGCTGTGAGGATTGCATAAGACTCAGAGTCTAGGTGCTCTTTTGAGGCACTCTTTCCGAGGTTTAGACTTAGTAGTGGGGACTACGTAAGACTCAGAGTCGAGGTGATCTTTCGAGGCACTCTTTTTGAGGTTTTGACTTAGCAGTGAGGACTGCATAAGACTCAGAGTCGAGGTGCTCTTTTGAGGCACTCTTTCTGAGGTTTTGGGTGCTTTAAAAAGGAGTAGGTAAGGAATGATTGAAGAAACTGAAACAACTTTATTCAACTGTATTCAGTGGTCAGTGGGAGCCGGTGCTTATTATAATTGCCTTGTCACGAGCTTGAATCGTTTTAAGGGCTTTCATAAAACTTCATCAAGTATTCCGCATTCTGAGTTCTCTTAACTGCGTTGTCCCCCAGGTCTTTAAGTCGGTAGGTCTCCGGACGTATCACTTCGGAGTCCTTATAAGGACCTTCTCAGTTTGGAGCGAGTTCTCCTTTCTTAGTAGGTTCAGAGATGGTGAGTCATCAGAGTACAAAGTTGCCCGCTTTTATATTGGTCGGTCGAACCTTCTGATTGTAAAAGCGTTCAACTCTCTATTGGTAGATGTTCCTTCTGATGGCCGACTTCCCACGGACCTCGTTAAGGAGATCGAGGTTGATTCTCAGGCCTGTGGAGTTAGAACTTCATCAAAACATACAATGCAGGGAGAGGGGAGGCCGACCTCCGGAGGGATGACCACTTCGGCTCTGTAAGTTAGGTTGAATGGGGATTTGCCTATTGGGACCCTTTTGGTAGTTCGGTAGGCCCACATGATGCTCGGTAGCTCTTCTACCCATAAGACTTCTAGCAAGTTGTCCAGACGCTTCTTCAGTTCGTCCAAGATCTACTTGTTGGTGTTCTCGGCCTGGCCATTGGAATGGGGGTGTAAGATTGAAGGGAACCTTTGCCGGATCCCCAAGTCGGTACAGAACTTGCAAAAGTTTTTGCTGGTGAACTGGGTGCCATTGTCGGTTACGAGTATCCGATGGATACCAAATCAGAAAATGATGTTCTTTTAAAAGAATTGCTGCAACTGATACTCGGTAATGGTGGTGAGTGGTTCGGCCTCGACCCTCTTGGCAAAATAGTCTATGATGATGATGAGAAAGCATTTCTGCTCAGGTCCATTCTCCACATAGCGAAGGAGACCAGACTGGCTAGCAATTTCAGTTCGGCTTGGGGAGTGTGTCGGATGGAGGAAAACCTTTGACAGGGGCCGTATTTCCTCACAAGGTCCTCAGCGTCTTGAAGGAGGGTCGGCTTAGTACCTATGGTTGAGTATTTTTCTTGCAAATGCTCTGCTGCCCATGTGGCAGCTGCATACCCCTTCGTGCATCTCCTTTAATGCGTACTTGGCTTCCTGAGGACTTAGGTAGCGGAGGTAAGGTCTCTTGTCTGCTTTAGTGTATGAGAATTTGAAGAGTGCACCATTAATCAGTGCAAACCTCTCTGAATGGGCCCGAACTCTTCTGGCTTCTGATGGATCCTGGGGTAGTTTGCCCGCCCTTAGGAAGTTCAAAATTAGATCCATCCAAGTTGTCTCTCCCATGGCGAGGTCAACACAGTTGTCCTCGGGAGGCATGGCTGCCTCGATACTGGGTTTCAAGAGGACCTCCACTAAGACAGTGTAATCCAATCATTCGAAGGAGGAGGAGGCCAGCTTCGAGAGGTTATCAGCGTGAGTATTCAATTCTCGAGGAATCTGAGTCACTGTTGTTTCTGAGAAATCTAAGAGGATAAGGCGAATGCGCGCCAGGTACTGGATCATTCGGGAGTCACGGGCCTCTTACTCTTCGGAGATCTGATAGACCACCAGATGGGAGTCATTGAAAACTCTTATGTGTTTGGCTCTTGCCTTACGGGCCAGAAGGAGTCCCGCAATCATCACCTTATATTCCGCCTCATTGTTGGAGGCTGGAAAATTGAGATGGATAGAGTATTGGAGAATAAAGGCGTCCAGTCCGTTAAGTATGACTCTGGCTCTGCTCCCGCTTTTGCAAGACGATCTGTCAACATAGAGTTCCCACTCCGGCTCACCTTTTTGCGTTTCAGGATTATCGAGAATAGTACATTCGATTATGAATTTAATGAGCCCCTGGACCTTGATAGCAGTTTGGGGCTTGTAGCTAATGTCATGCTGGCTCAACTCAATGGACCATTCGATTAGATGGCCTGACGTCTCAGATTTGTAGAGCACTTGTTTGAGGGGTTGGTCCGAAAGGACCAGAATGGAGTGGGCCTGAAAATTTGGGGGAAGCTTTCTTGCTACCATTACGAGTGCGTGGGTCATTTTCTTTACCTTAGAGTACCGGAACTCAGCATCATGGAGAACTTTTCTAAAGTAATAGATTGGATTCTGCGACCTGATTTCAACCCGAACTAAGACAGCACTGAGTGCATGTTCGGAAGTAGCTTGGTAAAAGTAGAGTATTTCGTTCGGCTCGGGTTTGTTGAGGAGCGGAGGATTAGCCAAATATAACTTTAAGTGGTCAAAAGCTTTCTGTTGGAGCTCCCCCCACTCAAATTTTTTAGCTCCCCTAAGAGCTTTAAATAACGCCAGCGACTTCTCCCCATATTTGGGGAGAAAGTGACCGATAGCTGCTAACCGACTGGTGAGGCACTGCACTTCCTTGATGTTTCTTGGAGGGGCCATGTTTAGGATGGCCTAAATTTTTTCGGGGCTAGCTTCTATCCTCCGTTGACTGGCCATGAATCCAAGGAACTTCCCGGAGGTTACGCCGAAGGAGCACTTTGAAGAGTTCAGCCACAAGTTGTGGGTTCGAAGGACCCCGAATGCTTCCTCTATATTTTCACATGATCTCGACCTTAGAGTCTTTTGACAAGTGTGTCGTCTACATAAACCTCCATGTTTCGACCTATTTGATTTTTGAAGACCAGGTTCACGAGTCTTTGATATGTAGCTAGCATTGGTATAAATACCCGAAATCCAGATCCGACCCGGACCCGGCATTGGACCGGAACCGACCCGACCTATCCGGGTCCGGGTCTGGGTCCTAAAATGGGACCCATTGTACTTTCGGGTTCGGGTCCGATTCTGCTCAAAAGAATCCGACCCAGATCCGGACCCAGACCAGTTAAAAAAAACCCAAAAAATCAACATAAAAATAAATATTCTCTCATCATCCCTTCCCTTCTTCCTCCTCAATTCTAAATCTTCCTCTTCCAAACCCAAAACTCATGTTTTTTACTTCTCTCCTCTATTCTAAATCCTCCACTCGCCATCTTCGCTCGCTGCTCACACTCCCGCTCCTACCCGAACAGGTAGGAATATTTGAATAGGATCCGGACCCGGAACCGGAACCGGACCCGGTCCTCACGGGTCCGGGTCTGGGTCCGTGTCCAATTTTTGGACCCGTAGCGGACCGAGTCAGGGTCCGGGTAGTGAAGGACCCGACCCGACCCGACTCGATACCAATGCTATATGTAGCTCCAGCATTTTTCAGCCCAAAGGGCATGGCACGGTAGCACTATAGTCCTTGGACTATTATTAAAGCAGTCTTAGGAATATCCGGAGAGTACATTCTGATTTGGTTGTAGCCTGAGAATATGTCCATGAAACTGAGGAGTTTGTGTCCAGATGTCGTGTCGATAAGGGCATCGATGCTCGGGTGCGGGAAAAGATCCTTCGGGCAAGCCTTATTGAGATCTGTAAAATGGTTGCAGATCCTTAATTTTCCGTTGGTCTTTTTGACCATCACAACATTGGCTAGCCATTTGGGATAGCTCACTTCGTGAATAAAGTTGGCGAAGAGTAGTTTTTGTACGTCCTCCTTGGCCGCCTATAGCCGATCAGGGGCAAAATTGTGGCGCCTCTGTTGCACTGGTTTGTAGTCTGGGTGAACGCTTAGTTTGTGCATTATAAGATCCTCAGAGATTCCCAGCATATCCGAAGGTACCCAAGCAAATAGATCCTGACTCTGATGGGTGTAGTTGATGATCTTTCACCTTAGGTCTGGAGGAAGGGATCGGCTCACTTGGAAGCATGTGGATGGGTCGTCTTTGGAGAATGGGATCTCTTCCAGCTCATCGACCGGCACTGAACTGATCGTACTCCTTTCAAAGGGGAGGTCAACTACATCGAGGGGAAAGACTGTCACTCCCATAGAAGCCATGTAGCAGGTTCGGGCGACCTTCTGGTTACCTCGGACAATACCTACCCCATGTTTAGTGAGGATTTTCATCTTCATGTGGTTCGCCGAGGGTACCGCCTGGAGGGACGCAAGGCCGGGTCGACCGAGGATGGCTTTGTAAGTGGCTAGGACATTTACTACCATGAAGTCCATGGTTTCGGTTCGGAAAGTAGGAGCATGTCTGGCTGAGACGTTGAGGGTTATGTTTCCCTCGATTTGAGTGGGAGCTCCTGAGAACCCCCGGAGTGTGTACCCCTCCGGTTTCAACTTTTCCCTGGAAAGTTTTAGGGCATCGAAGGCTGCTAGAAACAGAACGTTCACCGAACTGTCATTTTCAACAAGGACGTGACGGACCTCATGATTCACTAAGTCAAGGCTAATGACGAGGGCGTTGCAATGAGGGAGTCGGACACCCTCAAGGTCTTCGTTCAAGAATGAGATCGATAGCCCCAGACCCTTGGAGGGAGGTCGTTGGTGTAACAACCCACAATTTATTTTAAATTAAAAATGCATTTTTTTGATTTTTGCACGTATGATGCACGTGCAAAAAAAATTTCTCATTTTTTTGTTCTCATTTACAAATTTTTAGCATGCATAAGTTTTAATTAGCCTTCTTTTGATCCATGGACCTATAGATTAAAAATCTAGCCTATTAGGAGAAGAGCCCACTAGATAATTAAATTAATTAATTAGAAATGAGCCCATGAAGCAAGCCCACTAATAAAAACACAAATTAAGTTGAGCCTGGACTATTACATGACAAGTTACAACTTTTAGTACACATTTAAAGTTATAAAATTGTAATAAAATTTGTATGTGCATGTGTGCATGCACATACCTAGACTAGGCCGGTTTTGCACCTTGTATTGGCTGGATTTGGATGAGTGGGGAGTTGGAGAGTTTGGGAGGTTATGAGTGTTATGTTTTTGAAGAGTTGGAAAGATGAAGAGTTGTAGGTTTTATGAGTTTAGAACATGCAGAGTTGTAAAATTAATATGGAGAGTTATTAGGTGTAAAATTATACATAATAGACCCTCACAAAATCCTATAAATAGAGCCCCATTTCTCATTCCTATTTGCACCATGTTAATTAAAGATAAGAACTCTTTTATGTTATAAACAATGTTAGTATGTTGCAATTGTTGTGCTTATGAAATTTGTGACCACATTATGCTTTAACGACTAAGAAAAGAAGAAAGAAAGAAATCTTAGTTAGTGTTTTGTAAAGTATTGACATTGTATGTCCTAATTGAGAAAAATATAAACTATTGCATGAAAGAGTATTCTTGTTCAAGTGAACACACCAGTATCATTATAAAAGTGTAATTTATGTAAAAATGAGAACAACACTATTGGTTATGAACATTAGTCTTACTTTTGTAAATTTTAAATTTTTTTTAAAGAAACCTAAGATATGTGAAAAATAAGGAAGAGAATTATTTAAATAAGTGAAAATAGTGTTTTAATGAATTTGAAAATTTATTGTTTACCATTTTTAAGATCTAATATCAAGGAAAAGTTTATTTCAAAATTTTTAGAAAGATTTTGACCTTTTGAATAAACAAGTTTCATGAAAAAAGAACTACTTTCTGGATAGTTGAACAAAGGAACATTTGTACTTTTTCTAAACAGAAAATACGTATAGACTTACTGGTTAGCCAGTGCAACACAGAGCCTTGTTTATAAAAGATCTTGGGTTCAAAACTTGATAGTCTCATCTTTTTTTTTGCCTTAAAATCAATTCCAAAACTAAGAACCAACATAAGAGTCTTTTGGCATAGGAAAGTGACGCCAGAGCCCAGTGGGCTCACTGGCTAGTGGTGTGAGTTGGTGTCGTTGACTGGGTGACGGGGAGTTGGGGGGTTCGAAACCCAGGGCATTTCTATTTTTTTTTCTTGTTGTGATTTCTTTCCTTTTTGTGAAGGGTTAGTATAAAAGAATTAGGTTATAAACTTTAGTATATCTTTTCTATAAAATATAATGAAAATTATTTAAAGATAGTTTTCTTATATTTTTGAAGTGTAAAAAGAAATAAAAATTTTGAGAATATAATTTTGTGGTGAAAAGTAGTATTTTTGTAAATTGATCTTTTAAGAAGAATTGCACTTGTATCATGTTTAAGAAATATTTTGTGAATTGAAATATCGTGATAATTTAGAATTGTCATAACAATTCATGTGGTAAAATTTGTGTACTTGAAAGTAATGCTTGTTTAAAAAGAATGTGAATAAACAACTAGATCATGAATAGTTTAGAGATTGTGAATATTTTTGTGAATAAGTTGAAAGATGAAATTATTTAGGTTTAAGACATGATTATTAAAGGGTATGAATACCCATGATTCTTGTACATGAAAAATTATGATTTAAGAGTTAGTAAGACCTCGGTTACCGGCACTATTGAAAGAAAGATTTGAGATATGATTTCGAGATATTGCCGTGGGGCGATCTCGTATTTTGTGAATAAGTCCGGTAGGAGGTAAAACTAATTCTAGGAATAATAACACATTCATGTCTTGAACTAAATAATTAGGCACATAAGTGAAGATGTAGTAAACCTAGGCAAACGTAAGTGGGTTGCCTTTATATAGCCGGTGGTGGACTCCATGGCTATAGATCCAGTCGGCGGACTGTGGTTGCTCAGTGGGAGACGGGTTTTTATTTTAAATCCGGGACTTAGCTTAGTCGGGCGGATAGTTGCCGTTTCCAAGGTATATACGTATACCGGGGCTAGGGGGCACTTGCGGGATGATTCACACGATATAATAGCCAACGAGGCTAGAATCTGTTATAATAGCCAGCGAGGCTGAAATCCATATCTGTGGAATGATCTAAACCTTGTCTTATTACCGAGTAGTTATCATGGCGAGGGATCGAACCTTTTAATATGGAGTACGTAGGTGCTTGCCCTCGGATCTATGTAGTATGAGATGCATAGAATCTGAACAAGTGTGTATTAGTGTCATCTTAGAATAAAATTGTGTGCATTAGACATTAAGGCATCATATACACTTACATATTTTAGCGTAGTCACAATTTAACACTTTATTTGTTCATTCAATCTTATGTGATTTTGTTAAAGTAATGAGATCGTTATATATACGGCATAGAGAAGATAGCCGAATATAACACTTTCGTCAGTTGTAAGTGACTGACGTGCCCACAGGTTGATATGCAGGTAATGGACTTTGCTTTGAAGATGTCATGATGAAATCGATGATTTATTTGATGAAGTTGTACAAGTTATATTTTGTTTTCAATGTTGTAAACTTTTATTCTTCCTTTGTGTAAACAAAGATGTAATTGAACTCTGATGTTGTTGAAAAGGTTTTAATTTCCTTATAAAATTGTACGAAGTGAAGTAAAGATCCTGTGTAATCTCGAATTCGATCTTATTTGAAATTCGGGGCATTACAGTTGATGGGTCGTGTTGACTTCTCAGATGAAAGCCTTAGTTCCGGGGGAGTACTGATGGGTTTGATGATGGATGGCCGCTTCGCAAACCTGCAAAATGAAGCCTAAAACACCGGGAGTATTCCCGGTGACAGACCATCCGATGCTTAAGTCAGAAGACAACTATTTAGTGGAGGGAATTCAGTAGCGAAAGGGTTCTTACTTTTCACGGTACAGTTCATGTTGTGTTTATAAGTTCAGGGAGAAATCTGTTACCCCTAGATCCTAGGGCGGTATTGAAATTCTCTTAATCTCGGATCTAGGATTAATTGTTCCCTTGATTTTAGGGAGTGCGGTTACGATGTAACCGATGGAGCATCTGGAGCGCTGGGTGATTATTCTGGGCGCGTGACTGGGTTTGCGGAAGGCCCGCAGATCTCTCTGGCCTGAGCCAGTAGAGAGGTTGGAGTTGAGACAATTTTGATACTTTGTGATTCGTGCAAGAATCATCGGTGGGGATCGCTAACGGTTTTTCCCACATCAATATCTGATCAGATAATATTATAATGGGAGAAGGGCTTAGTGTCATTTGTCAATCTATCAACATGTGTGTCGCCCGTCCATAACTAATATCAAGGAGATTTCAGGTTCGAGTCCTCACTACGTCAGAGTTTTTATTTTAATTTTTTTTATTAAGACGTGCATTGTCCGTGCATAACTAATATAAAAAATCTCTCAAGTTCGATGCCAGACTACGTCAAAATTTTTACTTTTAAAAATATATATTTATTAAGACATGCATTGCACGTGTAATACTAATTATATCTATATCTTATACTAATAGGAGAGAGTGTCTACCACTTCTCTCCTCTCTCGATTTTGAAATAGAGAATTGAGAGAAAAAATATGGATTCCTATTTAACTAACACGTGCACTACTCACAATTTTATTAAAAAAATAAAATAAAATAAAAACCTCAATCCCTCAAATAAGTTTCTTCCCCGCCTACTTTTTCAATCTCACAAAATATCACGTCTCTTTCCAAACCCACCCCCATCATTTAACTTAGAATTAAATTTTTAAGCAAACACAATTCATCAAATTATTTATATATGATTTTCTTAGTCTATCATCTTTATCTTAACATGTGATATAATATATGGTTTATAATGTATAACCAAATGTTAATGATGTTATAATATTTACATGTTCACATAAATTAGTTGAATTTGCGATATCTTTTTATTGCATGCATTTTTTAGCTTCAGTAATATTCAGTTGGATAACATTATGGTTTGACAATGATTTTCTGAACCATCTGCTTATATGAGGATGATAATGAAGATTTTAGGTTTCTCCCAATTTTTTCACACTTTTTTAGATTTATATATAACTAGTAACCTGCACGTGTAATGCATGTTCTAATCAATTTTTTATTTATTTTATAAAGTAAATAATAAGACGCAATCTGGCTGTGAACCTGAGACATCCCTTTACTCATACATGCTCTTTACAAATTGCCTCTAGTGGCACAAACTTTTATTTTATATGAGTGGTAATTTTGTAAATAATTATGTTGTAAATAAATTTGAAATTTGAGGGTATTATGGTAACTAACAGCAGTTGAGTAAATGAATGGTTAATATAACTCCCACTTAAAAATGAATGGTTGAGATTAGATAATTAAATGCATACAAATTACAGGTTGTCTACAAATGATAACACAAACTTTCTCATTATAATATTAGATTTTATGAGTCTTTCAAAACTATTTTAAGATATCCAATTTGTACAAGTTAATATATATTTGAAAAGGAGAGAAACACATTTGAAAAGGAGAGAAACAAATGTGTTTGCAACTTGCAAGTCCTCCCATACCTAACAGAAAGAGAAAGAACATCACTTATAAAATTAATATTATATCACTTTTCAACAATAAATCAAAAGTATTATTTTACTAATTTTAGTAAGCAAAAGTAATATAAATATGCATTCAAGTTTATTCTCTCAAGTACGGTAAGAGAAAAATGTTGAAGTTATTGGATAAAAGTTAGTAAAAATTGTGTTATCACAATTCAATAAAATAAAAATAATAATAATAATAATAATAATAATGATCAATTCAAATCAAGAGACAATTGATTGAAAATTGAACAAAGCTTCAATTATGTTACTTATTGAAATCTTTATATTTGATAAATCTTTAAACTTATTAGGTCCTCACAAAATTTAAAAAACTCAGGGTGAGCAGAGGCCTACACTGAGCCTGATGTAGGTCCACTGTAATATGTACAGATGTACTCAGGAGCTTATTGAAACTTTTTTTTTTTTTTTTGATGAACTGGATAGGGTCCTACGGGCCCCAGCCAACAGCAAAACATAATATTAACTCAATAAAAGTTAGATACAAAGTAATTTTACAAGGTGTAAAATGAACATCAATATACATAATGAACATCAATATACATGGAAAGAAAAGAACAGCACAAAGAGAGATCAAAAGAGACTGTGCCAGGCCAGCGTTACGAATGCCTCCAAATGCACCAATCTATCAAAGATGCCGAAGGTGGGGGCAGCGCAATCAGACTGGCAACCAACCCCGGATATGGAGAAACTTTTTTATATATACCAAGGGATTCAATAATAATACTTTGAAAAGTCAAAGGGATAAAAGGAAAGAACTTTTATGATCAGATGTTTGTGCCACTCATATAAAATAATTATTTACAACATAATTATTTATTTACAACATGGTTTGTTTGTGTGCATTTTAGGATAAATTGATTTTTTTTTTTTGATGAAAAAGGATAAATTGATATTAATAAGTACTTTGAATCCTTACTATGGGATGGGTGCTTGTTTGTGTGCATTTTGTATGACTCCGGCCTTGTTCAAGAAAAAAGGAAAAATGTTATCAAAAAAAAAAAAAAAAAGGAAAAACAGGAAAAAAGGCACTTGCAATTTGCAACCTAGTTTTACTCCTTTTTTCTTTTTTTTTCCTTTTTTTTTCTTTCTTTTCTTTTTATTTTTCTCTCTTTTCTGGGAGGAGGTCCATATAAGCATAGTTATATTAATTCTGCCCTGCTAGATTTGTAGTTTTCACTAAATTCCAACAAACAGTAATATATTTTGCTAACATACATATTTGTTTCTAATAAAGCTTTTTTATTAATTTTCAGTTATATTATGATCATATGGCACTTTCGTGCACTATTCTTTGTCATATTTTCTTGCATCCCTGCTGTTAAGAACACAAAATGATTGCCATTAATTAGGTAGTGGAACACTTGCACTTTATACCCAACATCTTAATTTTCGTTTTTCTTAAATTCATTGTCCTGACGGGACGTTTGGTATGGAGAAATATACAATGAAATTTTATATTCTTTTTAAATTATCTTGTTTGGTATGTGACAAGCATAATATTAAAAGAAAGCAAAATGCTAGACATACATGAGTTCTTATCCCAAATGTACATGATAAATGTATTGGGGCCCACTTTATACTAAAAGACAAGTTTAAAATTGTCTTTTTGTAGAAAGTAGACCCCAATGCATTTATAATGTACATTTGGAGTAAAAACTCGTGTATGTGTAGTCATTCTCTAGAAGAAATAATGGATTCACAAGGGAATCAAATTCTTTGTTATGAAGGATTTCCATTCCCCCCTAAAATCATGAGATTTGAGATTTCCAATGCGATTTTCATAATAAACAATAAAATAACCTAAAAAACTAGAATAAAAAAATATTTCCCCCTAAAACCATAGGATTTCCACATCTAACAATAAAATAATCCAAAAAACTTGAATAAAAAAATTCAATAATAAAAAATTTCCGGAAATGCAATGTATTAATGTAAATGAGATAATGAAACATTCCGGGGAATCTTCATACTCACGGAATCTTCATTCTCACCTCCTTATTTCTGAGAATCCTCCAATCTGTGTACCTATACCAAACACTCCCCTAAATCTTGAATGGGCAACTTAGAATTATTAAGTTAACTCATGCTTAAATTAAATTATCGTTAAGCTAGCTCTGAAGTTTCCCATCTGGATTGAAATACAATGAACTTGCTTATAGCTGAGAAACACAATACAACAACCTTTGTGCATTATTCAAAACCTCACATCTTGTTAACTCTTAAAGAGCACAATATATCTATATATTGCCTATGAACAAGCAACACCTGTTAATTAATTTAATTATCACATTGTCACCAAACACTACCCAAAATTAGAGCACTACATGTTTTGCTCTTTTTGAAACTTTACACCCTAATTATATGCGTGCCTAACTAACAAGATTGATTTACCTACACTTGCAGTTTGGTCATGCTTAATTTGGCATCTGCTTTCTCTCATTAAGGTGAATGACCACTAACTAATAATTGCCTAAATAGTGGGCAACTTACCAAAAAAAAATTGAAATTGGCGACAACAAGAACTAGAGAGAAACAATGTTGTTTTTCTACGTAGCAATAGATGTTGACCTGTATGGTATGAGATAGGTCAAAAGTTTTTTTCTCTCCATAAGTGTAAGAAATTAACTCGCCGGTATGAGCAGAAAGTTTAACAACCTTTGTAATGTACATATGCAAATCTTCAAATAGTTTGTAGATTAATTAACACATGCTAAGAACTTGCAATCATGATAAAGGAAAGATAATGCTTAGGTCTTTTTTTTTGTTTTTGTTTTTAAATAAAACGGATAGGATCTTACTACCACAGCCACCCAAATAATATATTAACAAAGAGACAAAGTATACAAATGTGTTTACAAGAGGTAAAGCCAAATACAACAGAAGCAGTTACAAGAAGTAAAGCTCAAAAATCTCAAAACACAGGCAGACAAGCAACCAAAAGCAAAAGCAGCAAAGAAAGCTGCCTAAAATACAAGACTGGAACATCCACCCCAAATGCAGTAGAACGACCTCGTGATAAACAATCACTGGAAGGGGCTGAAGCAAACTAGAAAGAAGGCCATAGAACCTAGAAACAACCAGCGGGGGGACTGCCGATTGCATGATAGTAAGAACAGGGCCAAGGAGGGCCGAGGAGTCCAGCCAGTAGCACGACTACTAAAGCCAGCTAATACTTATGCTTGTTGGATATTTTGGTTTTACGCTGCTTCACACCCAAAAAGATGTGAGTTACATTTGAGCTAAGCTTAGATATACAAGTCTTTTTTTTGTTTCTCCACAGTGAAGTAAGATCAAGTTGATGAGTTTAAATCCTAGGTCAGAACAAGTTGATAGGATCTCACTTTTACGTCTTCATATCACCACACCGGAAGGATATGAGGCGCAAAAGGAAAAGAAAGGGTTGGGGTTTCTTTCGCTTTTGGCATAGTGGGCCTCTCAGTGGGAGGCCAACACGAATGCTATTAGCTCAGTGATAGAGCATCTTTAGGTTGGTCCTTAATTCCTAGGAAACCTCTGAAAGCTAGTCTGTAATGAGGGGCACGCAGTTGGTCGAGATGAAGAATTTTATAATATCATTGATACTTGCAATCAATGAATCCACTTGGATACGAGGGTTGAGTGAAGCAGATATCTCCCTTCATTTACGAGATGGAGGAAAGCACATGGAATGTCAGTTGAAGCAAAATTGAGCCAGTTAACTACTGACAATGAATCACTTCGGATCAAAAAAATTCAAATAGACATTTGTCGACGTCCATCTAATGGCTTATGTGTTTAAATCTATTCCGCTATTGACAAGTCCAAAATATTTGTTGACCCCAAATTTAGTGTGCACAAAACATACTATTATAATTAATATTTTTCAAGTGAGATATACAGGCTTTATAGGAAATTTAAATTAAAAACTTAAAGCCAAAAAGATTTGCAATCAAACAAAAGTGGAAGGTATCAAAGAAGATTTAAACTCAATAAACATTTGCTTAATTTAAATCCTCCAAGAAGCCAGCAAATATTGTATATTTATTTCTATTTATGTGTGGAAATACCATGTAAGGAATTGTTGAATGAATAATTAGTTATGAAAAGAATATAAAGTGGATTCACCAAAAAAATATCAAAATTGCACAATAGTGGTCGACCGCATATATGTCGGTCAACTGTCACAACAGTTGACTGTACACTTTAGTGTAAAATTGAGTCAGTCAACTGACCACCTCTCAACTTTTGGGTTAAGGGTGGACAGTCTACTCAACAAAGCGGTCAACTGGACTTATGCAGAACTAATATTTTTGGTATATTTTCTCCTTGTTTTAGAAGATATAATTTCTTTTCTTATAAATAGATGTGAATTTACTAAGTATTCTTCATCTCTTGCAATTGTTATTCTTCTGAACTTATTATTCAATCAACAATCCGAGAATGTGAGCTTTTATTGTTTTCTTCATAGATTTTGAGAGTTTTTTTTTCTTCCACTCGGTGAGTGTTACGGGGCTTATTCATAGAAGTCAAGTGGGTGTAATGTGAATTCACTAAATTTTTTTTTGTCTTTTAGTAAGAAGTGAACCCCAATGCATTTATAATATATATTTGAAGCAAAATCACATGTCTAACATTTTACGAGCGAGAGAGCGAGAGAGCGAGAGAGAGAGAGAGAGTTAGTGAGTTCAACACTGGATAGGTAGAAAATATCTAGGATCTTGTGTATTTCATCTTCGTGGAATCTACGGACTCCTAATGAAAAACTAAAATCTAATTAAACTGCGACAAACACGATGTGAAGCAATATCCATTATTGTGGTAATACCTGGAGTTGGGCTTGCGGGCTTTATACCTTAGATGATACTGGACTTAGATGGGTTACTAAAGGAGGTTTTTTGTTTTTTTGTGGCAATATGACGGGCTGCAACAATATTTATTAGGACATTTTCTTAAAATAAATAGAACAAACAACCAAATAATAGAGTAGACAACTATATTTACTTTGAATAAAATAAACAAACAACCAAATAAAATAAATAGAAAAAACAACCAAACATTTTCCGATTCAATGCCGAAAAACACAATGTGAAACAAATATCCACATCTATAGAATTTTGAGATGATTCTTACATAAAACCATACATAAATAAAAATAAAATTATCATAAATTCCCGAGTAAAGAGAAACTTATCCTTCGATTCATTTACCATTGTGAGAGCATCCACTGTCGTTGGCTAAAAACTCAAAAATTAGAAATCGATTTAAAAATATGCCTCACAGTCGTTTGCTAAAAACCCATAATTTATAACAGAAATGAACAGTAATCTGCTAAACTTAGCAGCGCCTTTAGACAATTGCTAAATATAGGAGACGAATGAAGATCTTCCGTCTCTCGTCGAAAACAATTTTTTTAATAAAAAAAAATCACTGAAAATACGCCAGACGGATGAAGGTGTTCCGTCTAGTGTGTTTTTTTTTATTTTTGATTTTTGATTTTCTTTTAAACAAAAAAAAAATTCGAAAAACACCCAGACGGATGATGTTCATCCGTTTGGTGGTTTTTTTTTTGTTGATATTTTTTGATTTTTTTATAATTTTAACAAACTAAATATAAAAAAAATACAAAGACGGAAGATGATCTTCCGTCGCTTCTATTTTTAGACTTAGACGACAGCAGCGTGGTCCTTCTATTGCTATTTCTAAATGCTATATATAGCAATGGACACAGAAAACGATAGTGGATGCTCTGAGATAGAGAGAGAGCTAGATAAGTAAAAAATATTTAGGTTCTTGTGTATTTTCCTCGTGGAATCCGCAGATTCCAAATGAAAACTTAATTCTTATTTAATGGCGACAATTATATTTACTTTGAATATAATTGTAACCCTCGTTTCCGTAAATACGTATTTCCTGAATATTTTAGGTATTTTGATTATTTGTAAACTTATTTTGTGCTAAATTGGTTTCGGATCTTTTACTAAGTGTTTTATAATTGACAATTATATTTACTTTGATTAACGATGTATTTTCTATTTATAATTGATCAATTATTTATATGTTATATTATTACCGTTTGGATTTTAATAAATTTCTTAATCTCAAATTCTACTTTGATACATATTATTATCATTATTATTGTTATTACTACTATTATTATTATTATTGCTATTGTTATTATTATTAGTATGATTATAATGATTATGATTACTGTTATTATTATTGTTGTTATTTTTTTTTATTAATATATATTGTTATTACTATTACTGTTATTATTTTTGTTAAAAACCCATTAGTTTTGATCTATATTATATTATTTAATTATTTAAATTTAAGTCCATCATCTAAAGCACAATTTTACATTCAATTGATCTGAATTATTTATTAATATATAACCTGAGCCCAACCCAAGTCCATCTCCTATTGGATTCTAACCCAAACCCGCATCTTATTGGATCCCAAACCCGAACCCTTTAACCCAATCCTTTCCCTAATCTGCTTTTGACCAGATCAACCCCCAACTGCACATCTCCCTGTATCTCCTGATTTTGCTCCTCACGCTCCCCACTATCCCCATTATAATATTTATATCATACTTATTAAACTCTCTCTCTCCCCTCACTCTTCCCCTTCCCGTTCTCTCCCCAAACAAACCGAGAACCCCCCCTTCACCATCGTCTTCCTCATTCCGCCGCTTACCCCGACCTCGAAACCCAAACTGCTCGCCATTGCCTCGCCCATCTTCGCCTCGCACTCCCCAAACTCCCGCAGTCATCCTCCTCGCCCTACACCCGCAACAGCCGTCGTCTCCTTCGAGCCTCCATCCTCCTCCTCGACCACCGTCGACTCTGCCTTCGCCCAGCACCTCACCTCGACATTTCACTGCCCTCGACTGCAGTCGCCATCCCACAACTCCTCTCCCTCCTCTGTTCGCGACTCCCACCATCGCCTGCAGATCCCTCAGTCGAGCTCGTCGCCATCCAATCGGATCTGCCTTGCACCGCTGTCGCTTCCCGACCGTGTCACACAGCAACGCCTCCCTCGTTGTTGCCTTCATCTCCTCCCCCTCAACCAGTCATTGCGCTCGCGACGACCACCCAGTCGTCTTCCCCAGTTGCGACCCCATCGCGACGCCCCTCGATTGAAGCACCTTCATCGTCTTCCTCGTCAACACCACCGACAACCTCCATCTTCTTCCTCCGCTCGACCTCCTCGTCGCATCGATTGTGCCCTCATCGACCACGACCCCTCATCGCGTCCCCATCGAAGCCCCCAGTCACCATCGTCAACCTCCTAGTTTGCCTCCTCACCGTCTGCTTGACTCAGTCGTCATCACCTTCCTCTCCCGCTCGAGTGCTCCTACATCCCCGAGCAACTCCAGTCGACGTCAACTCACCATTGCTGCAGTCGAGCCTTGTCAACCTCCCCACAACTGCTCGAGCCTCCCAGTCTGCACCATCACCTTCTTCGTCGATCGCCTGCATCAACCACCGCCGCAGTCGAGCCCCTTGCTGACTTCCCCACAGCCGCTCGACCAGCCCCTGCCTCCAGCTATCGCTGCACCAGTCCTCTATTTTTGGGTTGGCAAGAAGACCATCATCAAGTAGATCAGTCATTGGATCTAGGCCATCTGATCGTTGATCATTGCGATCTTGATCACTTCTTGATCCGTTGATCTTGGCCGTTGGGTTTACATTGATCGTCATCACCATCATCATCATCATCATCATCATCATCATCAACAACAAGATCTTGATCTCAACCATCAGATCTCTTTTGATCATCGCGATCATGATCATCATCTTGATCTTGATCTTGATCTTCGATCTCAGCCATCCGATCATCCGATCTTGATCCCCTTCGAGATCTGTGCCCGATCGTAATTATCGTCATCTTTTGCTCGTCGCCGTGTCACCGGAATTCCGATCCCGTTATTGTTCGCACTTTCGGATCTTATCGTCATCAAAGGCAAGTCCACTTGAACTCATTTATTTTTCTAGTTCAAGATTATTTATCTCCACAAGTAATTCTCTTTCGATTATCGTAATATTGCATTGTGTTCTTTCTGTTGGGGATATCGAGGGTTTACACGAGCTAACCCTAAGTATCTTTGACTTCGTGCCAATATCTATTGATTCAAACCCAAGCTTGCATGCACACACGGCATGAATAAATTGATTAGAAACTTGTATATAGAAAAATATAGTATTTGAATACATGTTGATTGATTATGTTATTGAGACTTGAATCACGACATGATAACTTGGCTTTGTACCCTATAAAAATCCATCCTAATTGTTATACATTAATGTTAATGCATTCCAGGATTCAAGAATAAGTAGATTGTTCATTTTGATGAACATATATGATGACTTTTTATTATTTCTTGTTGCATGTTCTGTTTTGCACTGAGGTTTCAACCCTGTTACAATAAGAATCAACCAAAATTATATAAAAAGTAATTATAGCTTAATGAGTCTAGTTTCCAGAAAATCTTACGAATCTAGATTTCGATCTGTGAGTTGTGAGATATTACAGTTTTAGTCACTGCTGGTTTGTATTTCCAGAATTGCAATTTATGAAATATCGATACAACTTTCAATTGAAACACCATAGTAATAGTAGTATAATGACATGAAACTCTCCAAAAACTTAGTATACATGCTTAAGATTCATTTTCTAATTTTTGTAGATATTTATATTGATTTTACATCTTGATTTCACATATAAAGTTTTGACTATAAGCTGCTTCTAGAACCCTTAAACTGTAAAGATTAGAGTAATCGACCTAGTTATAGTCTGAATCAATTAAAACTTACTGAATTTGAATTGTAGCCCCATATGTCTAATTTACAGCCTTTTGACAGAATCGAATTCCAAATTATAGTTTGTGAATTATTTCTGTTTTAGTATTGTTGTGTCTGCTCTTTCAGATTCACAATTACATGTGTATTATCTTGCATCGCATCATTTTGGTGCATCCTTATCATCTCATTGACACTCTTATACACATTGTATGATCATGAATGATTTAATAAAATATTAACAGGTCGGGGTAAAAGGGTTGACTTAGTAGTGGATAATCTCAGAAAATGTACTCAATAAAGCCTTATCGTTATATTGTATTATATATCATGGAAGGATGAGTATTGATTGTGAATTATTGGTTGTCAATTGTTGATTGTAAATTATTGTTATTGATGCCGAGTACACGCTCTGTAGATCCCACCACGATGTCTAAAATGAACTCTGTTTTGTATGCACCGAACATGTGGTATGGGATGCAGTAGTACGTGCATTAGTTAGGCTAAATACTAATAGACTAGATTGACACTTGCCTCCTTGAATCATGATTATTGACATTGACATTGTTTATTGATTATTGTTATTGAAAATTGCATTGTTAAATCTAGACTTTTCATCAGTCCATATTATTGCTTTTGGATTTTGTTCTTATTTCATATTCCTTGATGTACCATGTTCCTTTACTCTTTGCTTTTCACTACTTGCTATCCGTACTTGCTCTAACAGACATTTTCCCCTAACTCTAGTTGATCAAACTGCAGGTGCACAAGGAAAATTGCTAGAAGGCATTGGTAGAAGTTCTTCTAGGATTTGAGCAGGAGCTTGCTTTGCAATAAATTATTTCTTCCATGTTTATTTTTCCTATTCGTATTGTTACTTTGTTGAACTTTGTATCCTGAGCTTTGTTGACCTGTATTTGTTGTTTATTTCCAGTTGTTGGTTATTATGTTGGACAACTGCATGTTTTATCTCAGTATTTATTTATGTGATTATGTTTTTCTTCGTGGTTGTGATTATTCTTTCATGTTGTTGAGTTAAGACTGGTACAACTTATGGATGATGTTAAAATCATTCGCTGGGCCTTCATCACAGACTCAAATTCCCGTATTTTGGGAAGCGGAGCATGACAGGTTTTTAGTGCTTTGATACCACTAAAAACCTATAACATCTACTGGGTGTGCCCTTGAAGGGGGCATCCAACATGAGAAAAATAGGTGGATATAGATTCAACTAGCAGATGAAGCCACAAAACCAAGTTATTTGCAAGAGGAGAATAAAAGAGTTTAGAATATTTTAAATCACATATGTGTGGATTCATAGTATACAATCCAAGGTGGAGATCGTTGGGTTTATATCTTGCATACTATGTTAGATACGAAAACGATGAGATGATAAAAGAATCGATATAGTTGAAGATAGAGAAGGAAATAGTCAACAACAACATTAGCAGGTTGCGATCGACTGACCTTGAGGTGTGGTCGACCGTCACCTGTACAGAATCTTCTCGCAATGAGGATGGTTGCCCGGTCTTATTGGACAGTCGACCGTTCACGATGCTGATGGGTTTTGAGCTCGGGTCTAGCTGATTCGTGAAAAGCTCAACTTCATCTTTAAGTCAGATCGTGTGGCTCTTATCGTAGGGTTATCTCTTCTCTAATATCCAATGGCTATTGTATTAAGATATCAAATTAGGGTTTCTCTAGATCTCTATATATTATTGCTATTGGCCTCCATTGAGAGCTAAGAGAGAATACTTCATTCAAAAAGAGTTGGAGAGTTTTTCCAATTGTAAATACTAGTATTGTTGGTGAGGCTTGAGAGTGGGTCGTGGTGAGAATTGTAATATTCTTGTATCTTCTCTAGTTGAATAATATCTCAGTTTCATCTCCCCCAGAATAAGGCGAAAGCCCTAACCGAGATAAACTTGTGTACTTTGGTGTGTTTGGTGTGATCTCATATGTATTTGGTGGTTTGTATTAATTGCATCGTATAACTCAGCAAGATCCTTGAAAGGGAAGAGTTCCGCTAATAAGTGGTGTCGTTGTATCACTTGTTTCCTAACATGAACTACCCAGTTAAACTCTCGGTCAATGAATCCCACTTGGATACGAGGGTTGAGAGGAGCAGATATCTCCCTTCATTTACTAGATGGAGTGAAGCCCAACGAAAGTCAGTTGACACTAAATTGAGTCAGTTAACTACTGACAGTGAATCACATCGGATCAAAACATTAACGTCGACATTTGTTGACGCTCATGTAATGGCTCATGTCTTTAAATTAACTCCTCTATTGATGGCTACAAAATATGTAAATCACCTTAAGGGGGGGGTGAATAGGGTGATTGTGCGGAATTAAAAATTAAAGAAAAATTAAAACTGAGTTGCAAAGTAAATGAGAAGAGATAAGAAATGCAAACACAGCAAGCACAAGTGACACAGCAATATAACGTGGTTCGACCCCCAGGTCTACATCCACACCTCCTACTTGTAGCAATTCTCCGCCACAAGCGTTCCACTATACTCAAACCCTTGTACAGTGATTCTCAGATTCTGGCCGAGAGACCTATTACACCCACAGGACTTCTAACACAAGTCCCGATAATCTCACCGAAGTTGAAGAAAAGAAAAACTCAAGATCTTTAATGATCCTGACTAAAGAAAATAAATAGTTATCACACACACTCGGATTGATTGTTGAATTGATTAGTTTAGAAGATTTTTCTCAAAGTAATAGGTGAAGAATACACAGTGGGTTCGTCCAAATATATAGACTGGAACGTGTAACTATCAAAAATAGAAATGATACATTCCAAAAAGGTGAACAGCTTGAGTTACGGTCAATCGTAATTAAGGTGCAGTCAACCGTTCATCTTTCAAACGAAAAGTCAAAAGATGAATGGTCGACTACTTCATTATATTGCTATAATGTGCGGTCGACTGTGGTGCGGTCAAAGATTTTTCTCAAAGTAATAGGTGAAGAATACACAGTGGGTTCGTCCAAATATATAGACTGGAAAGAGTATCTATCAAAAATAGAAATGATACATTCCAAAAAGGTGAACAGCTTGAGTTACGGTCAACCATAATTAAGGTGCAGTTGACCGTTCATCTTTCAAACGAAAAGTCGAAAGATGAATGGTCGACTACTTCATTATATTGCTATAACGTGCGGTCGACTGTGGTGCGGTCGACCGACATGAAGTGCGGTCGACCGCAATCGTGTTGTTCATGATGAATCCACTTTATATTCTTACCATATACTAATCAATCATCAATCAATCAAATACAGATAAAATTTCACAAATATGGAATAACAACAACTAGTCTTGATAGCTTTCTTGGACACTAATCAACATGTGCTCTTTTTGAATAACTTCTTGATTCTTCTTTTGCTTGATTTTGCAATCTTTCTTTATTACTTTCCTTCTTTGCCTATTCTTGAATCTCTCTTGAATCTCTTATTGATATTATTTGATCCTGAAAATCTGAACAACTCAACTTAAACTTATTAGTATTTATAGACACATTTTATGCACACCAAACTAAGACTCAAATCTCCCCCTTTTGGTGTGAACAAAACATGCCTTTGAATATTGAAAATAAAAATAAATAATAAAGATAAAAATACTCTCCCTTAATTCAATACTTCCTGTAACACAGATTTTCATAGAAAAAGAGCATTTAAGAGAGATTTATACATACTCCCCTTTTATTCAATACTTCCTGTTATATAGAGTTTCATAAAAGATATATAATGAGAAAAACTTCTAAGACGAAACATTTATTTTCAGTAACTTTTAGCTAAAAACATTCATAAAAAATTCTCCCCCTTTTTTGGAACACATCAAAAGGGGGCAAAAAAAAAACATAAGTTAAATGTATAACATACTCCCCCTAAATCCATTGTAAAATAAAGTACGATACAGTAGGCAAAACAGGAGATTAATTTGGGGAATAAAATATTTGTAAAGAACGTAAGGAAAATCTTCTTACATGATACGGTTGATCGCGAGACTCTTTGATATACAGTGAGAGCTCTTCATGATATCATAGATTTGAGATTTTCTCAATACAAACACGTGGCAAAAAGCAAAAGAAAAGGAGTAAATTTCAAGAAACCAAACTCATAGAAGATAGAAAATATTAAAAACGAGCAACCAGGAAGAAGCCGGTCGACCGCACGGTTGACTGCAGAAATCAATTTAGCTCATAAAACAAAGAACCAATCCTAGAGCGAACCGGTCGACCGCACAGTTGACCGTACACCCTGTGAGCACAGTTTTGTTGATAAACAAGAGACAGAGAGTAAACCAGTCGACCGTAGGGTCGACCGTAGATACTGAAAGCCAATTTTTGAAAACAGTGTTTCTTATAAAAATTTGTGTTAGAGAGTCCAGAAGTGTGATCGGTCGACCGCACGGTCAATCGATAAACTGATAGATAAACAACCAGATATGTGAGATTTTGCAATGAAGTCATTTCTACATAGCAAGTTATATGAGATTACATATCATTATAGAACATCCATGCAACTATTTGGTCATATTACATCTATCCATTACAACCGGCATCAGGAACCTATTCCTCATCATCTCCATCATCATCTTCATCATCGTCATTGTCTTCATCATTGTCCTCATCATTTGGAGGAGGAAGAATTTCTCAATCTTCTTTACCTTGCAAGTACTCAATCGTGTTCACATAATAGCCATACACTTGCATTTGATGAGCAGCAAACTACTCATGAGTCACGAATGAAGATGATGAGGAAGAGGTGGTGTTTTTGTGATGAGAGAAGGAAGAGGCTTGTGGGGGTTGTTCAGCTTGGCGCTCGTGTTGTTGAGCTTGGCGATGATGCACCCGCTAAGTAAACAGTACATCAATGCTCATTTGTTGAGCGAGGATGGGCATAGGATTTTTGCTCAGAAGAAAGTTCCCGGCATCAATACAAGAGTCAATGGCAAGATTGTAGATGAGAGAGTTGTAGGGAAGGCCGAGATTTCTAGTAGTTGCATAATTCATCGTGCGAATGATAAAAGTGGCAAGATCAAATTTATATTCACCAAGAATAAGGAAGATGATGAATGATTGGTCCACCCAAATTTCAAACTTGTCATTCTTTTTGGGCCAAATATTTGCATTGACAATTTTGTTTAAAACACGGGCTGAATCAGTAAAATTTGTGGGAGCTGGACGAGGAAGATGAGAGAATTCAGGTTGAACAATCATGGATTTGACGGTGTCTTTGTTGTGACCATGTTTATAATTAAGGGTTTTGAAATCTAGATGATATGCATCACGACCAATGATTTTCTGCTCAGCGACAACTGAATTTGTCCAAGCACTTTCTGATCCAATCTATTCCAGGCTACTAACGCAACAGCATCAACCACCGCCGCTTCTAGCTTCAAACCAATCAACGGATCATCTAGATCCTTCTGTCGGAGATACGCAATCATTTGGATCTTCCACATTGTGAAAGCTGTTCCATCGAACTCCTTGACTCTACTATTGTCCCCCATCTCAATCAATGGAACCAACCTGTGGCTCTGATACCACTCTGTTGAATTCTAACTGCGGAATAATTCAACAACGACGACGAGATGCAGGAACTATAGAATCCAAACAAGAGAACAAAGAATAACCAAAAGCAACACACACGAACATACGAGATTTTTTCGAGGTTCACCCAAAACAATGGCTACTTTCCCGCGCAGAGGCACTCCTGTGATTTCCACTAGAAATATGAAGAATAGGTTTACAAATCTCTTAAGAATCTCACCCCTAAGGTGTAGGGTTTCACTCTATCTCCCTCTTTCTCAATGATGGCTAGTAGATCTCTATTTTCTTTTCACTTAACCCTAAAATCGTACACAATACAATATATATAGGTTTTCTCAACTTTCAATCTCAGCCGCTCATCAAACAGCGTCTGGACAGTCGACCGCAACACCAAGTCGGTCGACCGGTTCTCTCCTTCGACTGTATAGGGTCTAACACAGTGTAGGTCGACCGATTGTGTGGTCGACCGGTCGCCTCTTCAAGTTACAGGGTTGAAACAGTAAGCGAGACGGTCGACTGCACGGTTGACCGTACATTGTCTGGGTTGCGGTCAGGGGGTGCAGTTGACCGCAACTCTGTCTGTACCTCAAACTATTCTTAACCTGCTTGCTCCCAATTTGACTCTCCTTCTCGTCTATCTTCTTCAACCCATTATCGTGTATTGGATACACAAACCCCAACATGAGGCCCCATGAATAAAGTACATGCAGGTACAAACAACTCTCTAGTTCTAGAGATATTGATGGGTGTGTACTTTTTGAAGTGCAGACCTCCAATAGTATATTCTGTTAAGATTCATGCCTACACAAAGCTCTTCATATCCGACGAGACTTATTGGGGAATTCCTTCTTCAAACCTTCCTCCAGCTGCATGAATAATAATGAAAATTCATCTGCAGAGAAATGAGCAACTTAATGCAGACAGTATTTCAGAACAATGCAAAAAATATAAACAACATTCGTATCTTGATAAAGACAAAGTACAACACTGAACAAGACAACATTATTTTTTCCGCGGGGATAATATTATCTTGCGATTTTTGTTCTCTAATTACAGTCATGTCTTCAAGCACGCGGAACTTTCTACTTAAAAAAATATATGATAGCTCTCTCTCCCTCCAGAGCTGAAATAGAATTTTCTATGCAATTAGGTAGCCGGTATTTTGAAACTTTTTGTGACAGAATAGTTTGAGATCGACTTTGATTCATTCCTAATAAATGTTAGAATGTTGAAAATCATTTAGGGTGAACTACTAGCATAGTTAGGATCCAAAAGTTTAGCAATTTTACAATAATTACCTGGCAAGTAATTAAGATCCATATCAGCTAGTCATAGATGATATACTCTTGTAAATTAAAGTCAATGTCCTCGCAGGTTTTGTTATAAGGGAAAATTTACAAAAAAGTATTTAATTCCCTTCTTTTATATAATTTTTTTTTCATTATGAACTGCAATAAATTTGATAAGCACATAAAATATTTTTGTAGTTTGACATAAGATATGTAATTAACACTAAGAGTTAAATAAACTGAATTACTAATGTAGTAGTAAAAGAAACAACTTATAAAATCTTTAGGACAACAGAGACTTATGCAATTTTAAATTGATGAACAAATATGTGTATAAAAATGGAATAATTTCATTAGAAAGGAAAGAGTAGATTGAAACCTGCACATGAATTTTCTTTATCCAGTAATACTTCTGGAGCCAAAGCATATTCCCCTCTTGTTTGTGAATGGAGAAAAAAGAATGAAGAAATTGGAGAAAGGAGAAGAGATTTAATTATGAAAGGGTAAGGTTAGAAAGGTAATTCAATAATTCTAACTTAATGGATGAGGTTAAGTTAACGGAGAAATGAGTTAAATGTACTTTTTAAAATGTTATATGGACATATTGTATTAAGCCCAAACGTTTGGGGGTACTTTGTTTTTTTCCCTTGTTATTATGATGACAACTATTAAAGATTTGATAAACGACCATTTTATTAGCACAATGGTTTATGCTGCTTATCTAAAATTTATGAAATATTTTCATCCACTTCCTATGTTTTATTGTGTGGCTAGTGTAATGAATCTCATTATAAAGTTAGAGGGTACAAAGAATTTAATTGAGACTTTTTATTCATATGCTCCATACGACGAAATAGAAGGCTATGATCATGTTTTTTTTTACTACACAATTTGAACATGTTTTGAATAATTTGTATGATAGTTACGATAGACTTTATGCAACTAATACTACACAATCATAACAAGTTAGTTCTTCTTCTTCTTCTATATCAAAGAAAAATGGTATTGCATTTTCAACAAGTTGAGTTTTAAATCTTATTAAAAAAAAACCAAGAACAAATTCACCTAATTAGTTGAATTTGTATAATGCACAACCTCTCGTCAATGATATAATTGATGTGTTATCATTTTGAAAACACAATGAATCTATATTTTCTATCCTTTCTCGTATGGCTAAAGATTTGCTAACTCCCTGGGTGTCAACTGTTGCATTGGAAAGTACTTTTTCTCTTGGTGGCAAGATTATGAGCCCCAACAGGAATCGCTTACTTTCGAAGAATTTGGAGATGCTAGTATACGCAGAAGATTGAATGAAAGCGGATCAAAGGACCCAATATCTATTTCAAACGGCACAAAACGGATCAAGCAGTGACGAATGAAGATTGAGTAGAAGTACACTACGGATCAACTATTTTACATAATTGAAAAAATTTAGAGCGATGAGATTCTATATTTAGGTTAAGTAAAAGTGTACGACAATAATCCAATGTATTCTCTTCAATCTAAATAGAGATCATCTCGAACTCTAAAGTCTAATATTCCCCTCAACTTGTAATTTGAAATTCAATCACTTTGTATAAAATGTTGGTTATCTATTTGATTCTATTTTAAATTTTGTAATTCATTGAAGAAAAAAAATATATATGAATCTTTCCCTTTATTCTATATTGTTCTTACAATTGTTGTCTAAATTCAAACACCCAAAATTTATGTCTTTATTTTACTCTATTAAAAAACAACAAAAAAAACTTGCAACTGCCCGGCCCGGCCCCCAAGCTAGGGGCCTAAGGTCGGGTCTAGGCCTCTCCTTCCCCCACTCCAGCTTGGCCCGGCCCGGCCCACCTAGGCCTGGGTCCAAGTCAAGCCCAGTGATTTTCTGCCCGACTCGCCCCCCATAGGCCTGAATGTCACCCCTAGTTCCTCTCATACCAAAAATTTGAGTTTTTGGCTAACGACTGCTGTATTTTTTTCTCAAATTTTGGGTTTTTGATTAAAGGGGTAACGATAATGACTCTAAGTTAAAAGTTGTGCATGTGCATTCGCATTGAAAAAGCATGTGCTATGTTGTTTCCACATCGATAGAATTTTTTTGGATGGTTGCTACATAAAACACAACATAAATGAAAATAAAACCGTTCATAAATTATATCTATATCTTATACTAATAGGAGAGAGAGTCTACGTCTCTCTCCTTTTTCTATTTTGAAATAGCGAAAGGTGAAGAAATGTATGAATTCTTATTTAACTAACACATACAATATGTACAATTTTATTAAAACACCAAAGCAAAATAAAAACTCAATCCCTTAAACACAATCTCTTCCACTCCACTTTCTCAATCTCACAAAATCTCACGCCTCTTCCCAAACCTACCCCGTTATCTAACTTAGAATTAGATTTTAAAAAAAACACAATTCATAAAATTATTTTAATATAATTTTCTTAGTCTATCATTTTACCCTATGATGTACTATAATGCATGATTTATAATGTATTATATATTTACTGAATATTAATGATGTTGTAATATGCATGGTAACATAAACTAGTTGAATTTGCGACATCTTTTCATTGCATGCATTTTTTAGCTTTAGTAATATTCAATTGGATAACATTATGTTTTAGCAGTGATTCTCTAAACCATCTGTTTATATGAGGATGGCTGAGGATTTCAGTAATTACGGTAGGAATGATATTAATAAATTTCCCCCCAATTATCTCACATTTTTTTGGAGTTATATATAAATTTATAAGTCCCTGAAAACTATTTGGGCTGTGTAATTTACACAATTGCTTAGTTTCATGAAAAGTTCTACTTTTATTCATTCATCCATCAATAAGTTCACTATATCTTCATACCATCATCTATCATATGTTCTACTAGCCAAATCATTATATATAACTTGCATACAACAGTAAGAAATCAAATACATGTCACTCACACCGTTATGGCTGACCCCTATAGTTTTGGGAGTTAGCATTATCGCTAGCCTCATGTTCTACAGGTAAGTACCTATAGCTTGAGATTTGGATGCTTGTAGTAGAATGATAATCTGGCTTATGCAAATTGTAAAACAATGTGTTATAAAAGAAAAGAAATTGTAATTCAAGGTGTTTAATTTTTCGTTGTACTATGTAAAGAATTGATATAATAAAAGTTTGAAAAAAATATATCTGTGTTTGGCTATGTTTACTATTACTTTGAGGTAAATGCTGGAAATTGTACCACGTATTTCTGAGTTTATTATATTGAAAATTCGGGGTGCTAGTTTCAGAGTAAAGAGAAGTAACAGTCTGTTTGGTTTGGTTTTTTTTTTCTTTTTTTTTTTTCCGAAACCCCAAAACTTGTTTGGTTAGGGTGTTTTGTGAAAACAGTTTTCACAAAACTCCACTTCAGTCATTTTCTGTTTTTTCACATCCTCTCTCTAAATATTATTATTATTATTATTATTATTATTATTATTATTATTATTATTATTATTATTATTATTATTATTATTATTATTATTATATACTATTATTATTATATTTATTATTATTTCATTTATACTATTTTATATATACTATTATAATATTCTATTATTATTATAATATATATTATTATTATTATTATTATTATATATTACTATTATATATTATTATATATATTATTATATAATTTATTATTATTATAATAAATTATTTAATATATTATTATTACATATATATTATTCTAATTATTATATGTTATCATATATATATTATTATATAATATACAATTAGTATAATATACAATTATTATAATATATTATTATTTTATATATACTATTTTATGTATACTATTATTATATATATTATTATTATATATATTATTTTTCTTATATATTACTATTAAATATTATTATATATGTTATTATATAATATACTATTATTATTATATATTGTTATATATATATTTATAATATATTATTGTTACATATATATTATTATTATTTTATATATATATATATATATATATATATATATAGAAATCTTCGGTTGCACACTACTTTGGTGAGCACTCCGTGAGCACTCACGAACTAGAGACCCTATAAAAAATCCGAATCCCTCATATTGTTCTATATGCCTTAGATAGCCTAACAATAAAAAATCAAGCAATTTGAAGTTCATTTGCCCATGATTTACATCATCACAAAATTATATGGCTGAAAATTCTAACAGCTTGATGGATGGGCAAATGAACTTCAAATTACTTGATTTTTTATTGTTAGGCTATCTAAGACATATATAACAATATGAGCGGTTCGGATTTTTCATAGGATCTCTAGTTCGTGAGTGCTCACGGAGTGCTCACCAAAAGTAGTGTGCAACCGAAGGGATATATATATATATATATATATATATATATATATATATATATATATATATATATATATATGGGAAATGCTCAGTTGAAAATGAAAATGTCTGTGAAAACGTGAAAACGACCCTAGGCCGTTGTTGGAGACAACGACCTAGGTTATAATGCATTATAACTAAGGCCGTTTAGTGATTTTTCACGTTTTCACAGACATTTGCATTTTCAATGGAGCATTTTTCTATATATATATATATAGAGAGAGAGAGAGAGCGATCTTCGGTTTGCACGGACCCGTGCGAACTTCGATCTCGACCGTTGGATCAAACGGTCCAGATTTTTTTTGATCAGATCTTGCCTTAACCCGCCGTTGGGAAGAACGGGTTAAGGCAAAATTTGATAAAAAAAAAATAGCCTTAACCCGTTCTTGGGAATAACGGGTTAAGGCTATCTTTTTTCATTTTCGTCGACATACAGTTCGTCTTCTTCTTCTATCCCAACTCCAACGACGAACCCAAACCCAACGACGAAAAAAAAAACCCTAAAAAATCCTAGCTCCGACCATCGAAACCCTCGAACTCCCTCTTCTCTCCCCACTCCGAAGATTGAAACCCTCGAACTCCGACGATCGAAACCCTAGCTTCTCTTCCCCTCTTCGACACGAATTCGGAACCCTAGTTCTATTCCAAAACCGTTTCCTTGGCTTGATTTCGACTTATTCCGTAAGGTATACACTATTTCTTTACCCCAATAATCTACATTTGTAATTTTTTGATTGAATTTGTGTGTAGTAATTTATTTAGAAATTTGAAAAAAAATAAATGCGTTAGTAGATTTTAGATGTAGAATCGGGGAGACTCTCAAGTATATTCAATTGCCGAATTATGTTGCTTGCATTAGTAACTTGTAGAATTAGAACTGTATATACGAAATTAGTTAGAAACTTTTCAGCGCGGTTATGGTTGAAAACCCTGCGAACGACCGTAAAAAAAATACGAAACTTTCCGAGTAGGTTCGTCCCACGTAGTACAAGCCACACCAACTTGTAGAAGCGAGTTTCGACTCACGGTTCGAGAGATACGGCCGCGTATCGCTTTCGGTTGGAAAAAACCAAGTATAGCGGTGCACAGCTGTATATCGCAAACCGTAACTCGAAACTCGCTTCTACAAGTTCGGGTGGCTTGCCCTACGTGAATCCAACCAAGTCGGTAAGTTTTATAATTTTCGGATGCCGTTTGCGCGGTTTTCTCAACTTCCTCGCTTTACAAGTTTTAGACTTAGAATTTTCTAAGTGCGGTTAGATTTGATTAGAAAACCCTTCAAACGACCTCCAAAAAATACGAAACCGTGCGAGTTGGTTGGTGTCACCTACGAGAAGCCAAACCAACTTGTAGAAGTGAGTTTCGACTCACGGTTCGTGAGATACGGCCGCGTACCGCTTACGGTTGGGAAAAAACCGAGTAAAGCGGTATACGGTCGTATCTCGCGAACCGTGAGTCGAAACTCGCTTCTACAAGTTCGGGTGGCTTGCCCTACGTGAATCCGACCAAGTCAGAAAGTTTTATAATTTTCGGGTGCCGTTTGCGCGGTTTTCTCAGCTTCCTCGCATTACAAGTTTTAGCATTAGAATTTTCTAAGTGCGGGTAGATTAGAAAACCCTTCAAACTACCTCCAAAAAATACGAAACTTTGCGGGCTGGTTGGTGTCACCTACGAGAAGTGACCCAAAGTTGTAGAAGTGAATTTCGACTCACAGTCCGAGAGATACGCCCGCGTATCGGTTTTGGTTGGAAAAAAACTATTATAAAGCGGTATACGGTCGTATCTCGCAAACCGTGAGTCGAAACTCGCTTCTAAAAGTTCGGGTGGCTTGCCCTACGTGAATCCGGCCTAGTCGGAAAGTTTTAAAATTTTCGGGTGCCGTTTGCGCGGTTTTCTCAACTTCCTCGCACTACAAGTTTTAAACTTAGAATTTTCTAAGTGCGGGTGGATTAGAAAATCCTTCAAACGGCCTCCAAAAAATACGAAACTTTGCGATTTGGTTGGTGTCCCCAAGGAGAAGCCACCCAAACTTGTAGAAGTGAGTTTCGACTCACGGTTCGTGAGATACGGTCGCGTATCGCTTTCGGTTGGAAAAAAGCTATTATAAAGCGGTATACGGTCGTATCTCGCAAACCGTGAGTCGGAACTCGCTTCTACAAGTTCGGTGGCTTGCCCTACGTGAATCCGACCAAGTCGGTAAGTTTTATAATTTTCGGATGCCGTTTGCGCAGTTTTCTCAGCTTCCTCGCATTACAAGTTTTAGCATTAGAATTTTCTAAGTGCGGGTAGATTAGAAAACCCTTCAAACTACCTCCAAAAAATACGAAACTTTGCGGGCTGGTTGGTGTCACCTACGAGAAGTGACCCGAAGTTGTAGAAGTGAATTTCGACTCACGGTCCTAGAGATACGCCCGCGTATCGGTTTTGGTTGGAAAAAAACTATTATAAAGCGGTATACGGTCGTATCTCGCAAACCGTGAGTCGAAACTCGCTTCTACAAGTTCGGGTGGCTTGCCCTATGTGAATTCGGCCTAGTCGGAAAGTTTTATAATTTTTGGGTGCCGTTTGTGCGGTTTTCTGAACCTCCTCGCACTACAAGTTTTAGACTTAGAATTTTCTAAGTGCGGGTAGATTAGAAAACCCTTCAAACGACCTCCAAAAAATACAAAACTTTGCGGGTAGGTTGGTGTCCCCTATGAGAAGCCACCCGAACTTGTAGAAGTGATTTTCGATTCCCGATTCGAGAGATACGGCCGCGTATCGCTTTCGGTTGAAAAAAACTACTATAAAGCGGTATATGGTCGTATCTCGCAAACCGTGAGTCGAAACTCCCTTCTACAAGTTCGGTTGGCTTGCCCTACGTGAATTCCACCTAGACGGAAAGTTTTATAATTTTCGGATGCTGTTTGTGCGGTTTTGCTTCATTTCCTCGCATTATAAGTTTTATAATTAGAATTTTCTAAGTGCGGGGTGATTATAAAACACTTCAAACCGCCTCCAAAAAAATACAAAACTTTTCTCCTTTTCAAGTTGTGGTGGCTTGCGCACTTATAAAAACACCAAATACAACGGTTTAGTACCCCTAACTATTCTCCTTTTCACGGTTTCTTAGGTATGGACAGTTTCGAAGGAAGTTCTGTTGCCGGGGATAAATTTGTTCGTGCACAACAACTTGGCGAGTATCTTCCTCATGTTGACGAGCACCTAAAACCGAAGATTGGTATGACATTTCCCACCCTTGAGGATGCGGAAAAATTTTATTCATCATATTGCAAATGTGCGGGATTCGCTATGCGTAAGGGTGGAAATAAATATAAGGAAAACGATGTAGTGGATAAATCATACGTCTGTAATAAAGCCGGGGAGTCACCGAATAGCTATAATGAAACTAGACGAGGTACAACTTCTAGAACGGGTTGCAAAGCTTTCGTCCGTGTCAAATTAAACCCACATAGTAATTCACAAAGTAATTCGTGGATTCTTTATTCGTTAAATGAAGCACACAATCACGAATTTACTTCACCCGGTAGACGTCACTTGCTACCTCGAAATCGTGAATTGACTAAGACAGACAAAAATGTAATTGGTCAACTTACCGAAGCTAATGTCCCTGTATGCAAACAAATGCTATTCTTTGAAGGTGCAAGTGGAGCTAATGAGAAAATTGGATTCACCGAAACCGATGTAAGAAATCTCAGGAGAGACGAGATGGAGGTTTTAAAAGGACACAACGGACAAATGCTACTTGATTTTTTTGAATCGAAAAAGGCGACCGATCCCTTATTCTATTTTGATTACCAATGTGACCCCGAAGGGCGATTGACACATTGTGTCTGGGTGGACGGTATCGCTAGAAATAATTACAAAGTATTTGCGGATGTTCTCTGCTTTGACGCTACCTACAACACAAACCGATACGGGATGTTGTTCGTACCATTTGTTGGATTCAACCATCATTGGCAATCAATATTCCTAGGTTGTGGGTTCATCCCCAATGAGAAGACATCCTCATTTGAGTGGTTCTTTGAAAAGTGGCATGCTGCAATGCCATGTGATCCGATCAACATCGTGACAGATGAGGATCGCGGGATAACTTCTGCAATTTCCAAAGTTTTCCTAATCACGTCACATAGATATTGCATTTGGCATATTTTGGATAAGCTACCGCATGAAGTTCGAATGTCGAATAACGTTGATGAGTTCAGGGATGCTTTGAAGACTATCATTTATACGGCGGAATTTAAAACAGAATTCGAACAGAAGTGGAAAAATTTGATCTCTCAGTACAAATTAGAAAATAACAAATGGTTGAAGGAAAAATTTGAGATCCGTGAAAAATGGGTCCCTGTGTACGCAAGAGACTCATTTTGGGGGGGCATGTTGAGTACCCAACGTAGCAAATCGCTACATTCATCCTTGAAGCACCATACTCATAAAAAGTACTCACTACATGAATTTGCTATCATCTTTACCGACTCTTAGTAAAACAAAGACACGATGAACTTAAAGAAACACATCATAATCGCGAGGAGCGGCCAAAATTGAAGACCGAGTGGGCATTGGAGTCACAAATGGCAGGGACATACACTTTGAAGATTTTCTACAAATTTCAACAAGAAGTTGTCAAAAGCTTATTACTTAATGTGAGTTTAATTGCGAGTATGGATACACCGGATAGTGCAGCTTATTCTGTAACAGTTTGTGGAAATTCAGAACCGGGGAGGGTGATTTCTTATTGTAAAATCAGTAAAATTACTAAATACCCTTGTTCCATGTACTACTTCGTAGGCATTCCTTGCAAACATCTACTTGCAGTTATTCGGTTCACAGATCACACCGCACTACCCGAACAATATATTTGTAGGCGATGGACCAGGGATCAAATGAGGAGAAGCAGTATACCGGTTCCCAATAATATGGGCAACAATTTTGCTTCGCGTTATTGTGAACTGAGTATGCACTCAAGACATATGGTCGATCTTGGTTGTTCTTCAGAGCGAGGACACAATTACATGCTCGACCACATGCTGAAGGGAATTGAAGGCTTTGCTAAGATTGAGTCAGTGAACAGCACACCACACGAAGGTAGCGCACAACCTGAGAGTGGTGGATAAGCACATGCACATGCACATGTAGGTGACCCTGTACAGTGCACCACAAAGGAGAGGCCTAAAGGAAAACGGTTGAAGTCGGTAAGAGAAGGTCAAAAAACGAAGAAGCCAAGACTTTGCAGGACATGTCTTCGTGTCGTAGGCCACGATTCACGGAATTGCCCAAAAAATGTAGCAAGGTATTATATCAGAGATTTTGTATTTGTTAATTGGACTCAATAAATGTTATTTTGGTCAGTACTAACTCATTCTTCTTCTTTTTTTAGTGGATCGGTGGGGAATGAAGAAGCTCCAAACGCTGTAGAGAGTGATGATGACGAAGGCGAAGGTTCGTGCTAAGGGGGCTTTAAGAAATTTATTAATATGTATGTCATATCAAAATTTCAAAATAATCACCGAATAATTGCCGAATTTTATATTTATTCGTGCAGATTTTTATGAATTTCGACTGGATTGTTAACTTTGTTTTTTTTTTAATTTTCTGGTATAGGTCCGGAATGAAACAAGAAAAACGCGCCCAAATGGAAAGACGCAATGCGTTGAAAAATTGTGTTGCTTTTGGATTGTATATATGTGTGGATAATTGTCGTAGGCTTGTTTGGTACAAGTAAATTAATGATGTTTTTAATCATAATGTAATTTCTGTATGTCAGTTTATTTTGTGTATTTGTGAACAAAGATATGTTACTATGGATTTTGACCAGGCATTTTTGGTTGCGAATGCTTATTGCTGTCGGAAAATGTGAAATTGGTAGATGTGTACAATTTGGGGAACTCGTTCTGTTTGTGAATTTTGTGTTAACGAAAATTGTCTGCATGCCGATGTGAACAGATTTGTTATTTGTGTTGGAGATTGTGTATTTTGTGGATGATATATCTATATTGTGGAAAATTGTAAAATGTATGCAGTATTCAGAAGACGAGATGTTGCAGATATTTTATAAACTAGCCCGTCGTTGGGGATAACTGATTAAGGAGATAGATATTGGCAGTCCTTAACCAATACTTCACATGTAAGTTCGGCCAATATCTCTCTACTTAACCCGTTCTTGGCGTTAACGGTTTAATATAACCTAACCCGTTATCAGCAATAACGGGTTAAGGAGATAGATATTGGCAGTACTTTGGTCCAATACTTCACATATAGGGGTTTTAGTTCGGCCAATATCTCTCTACTTAACCCGTTGTTGGAGTTAACGGTTTAATTTAACCTAACCCGTTATCAGCAAAAACGGGTTAAAGAGATAGATATTGGCAGTACTTTGGTCCAACACTTCACATATAGGGGTTTTAGTTCGGCCAATATCTCTCTACTTAACCCGTTGTTGGCATTAACGGTTTAATTTAACCTAACCCGTTATCAGCAATAACGGGTTAAAGAGATAGATATTGGCAGTACTTTGGTCCAACACTTCACATATAGGGGTTTTAGTTCGGCCAATATCTCTCTACTTAACCCGTTGTTGACGTTAACGGTTTAATTTAACCTAACCCGTTATCAGCAATAACGGGTTAAAGAGATAGATATTGGCAGTACTTTGGTCCAACACTTCACATGTAGTGGCTGAAGCTCGGCCAATATCTCTCCACTTAGCCCGTCATTGGCGTTGACTATTTATATCCAATAAACCGCTATTGGGAATAACGGGTTAGGTTAAGAATTCCTTACATTGCTTTCAACTCTGTGCTATCTTCTTGCCCTGATACATATACATATTTGTGCATTCTCTGCTTAAAAATATCCCGAATAACTTTCACGGGTGTTGGACATATCTTCTTTTGTTGATACATATACAAGATATTGCATTCACAACAAGCCATTTGCAAAACAAAATTTATTCATATAAAGGAACATTACAAACTGGCACTAACATATTGTTTGAAGAAACAGAAAATTGAAGTTGAAATTAATTTAGTATACAAGTGCATGCTCGCTTTCTTCTCGGAAGTGGAAGGAAGGACTGTTGACTCTGCCTTTTTTTGAATGCATAAGTAGCCAGTTGTACTCCCTGCATACAATTTCGTTCTCTACTATTATACAGAATGTAAAAATTCTCAGCTTCCTTCGAAACTTAGTAGTAGTGGGTGTAACCGTATATTAAAAGTACTTAACGACTTCTTGACACGCACTCCTCATATTCGTACTATTTGTGGCACGATTGTGAGGTGTGCATGCCAAGAAGTCGAAAAGTACCATGAATACACCGTGACACCCACCACTACTCCGCCCGACGAAAGCCGAGAATTTCTACATTCTGTGTAACAATAGAGAACGAATGTGTATGAAAGGCGTACAGTTGCTACATATGCAAACACACCTGGTCTTGCTAAAAAAATAGAAGACTAAGGAAAACACTGTGGGAAAAAAAGGCAGAGCCAGCGGCCCTCCCTACCGCTTGAGAGAAACCGAGCATGCACTTGTACACTGAAACAAGTCTCTCTGCTCCTGCATCTCCATACACAAGAACAATTGTAGGTGACCATCCTTGAACTCAAGAGGTCTTGAATGCATAAATAGCCAGTTGCACCCCCTGCATACAATTTCGTTCTCTATTGTTATACAGAATGTAAAAATTCTCTGCTTCGTCGGACGGAGTAGTAGTGGGTATAACCGTATATTCAAAGTACTTAATGACTTCTTGACACGCACTCCTCATATTCGTACTATTTGTGACACGATTGTGAGGTGTGCATGCCAAGAAGTCGAAAAGTACCATGAATACACCGTGACACCCACCACTATTCCGTCCGACGAAAGCAGAGAATTTCTACATTCTGTGTAATAATAGAGAACGAATGTGTATGAAAGGCGTACAAATGCTACTTATGCTAACACATCTAAAAGTTAAAAAAATAGAAGATTAAGAGAAACACTGTGGAAAAACGGGTAGAGCCGGTAGCCCTTCTCTAATCTTGCCATTCTTCATACACAAGCACAATTGTAGGGGTCTTGAAGAGAAGAAGAGAACATTGATTACACCTCAAATTTCTTCTACAACTCAAACTTTGTCTTCCCTATTGGGAAGAAAAGAGGGGTCTTAAAGAGAAGAAGAGAACATTGATTACACCTGGTCTTGAGGAGAAGAAGAGAAGAAGAGAACATTTATGAAGATTGAGGAGCCTCCACTTGAGTTCTCTTGAAGAGAAGAAGAGGAGACTCATTCTTGAAGAGAAGAAGACCAATGGTCCATCATATAGGCTAGAAAAACCAAAAGGGGAGCATGATAAGATAGAAGCTTGTAGCCTATGTTGCTCATCAACAGAGAAGGGATCAACACAAAACGGTGAAGTTAAAACATGGATTAAACATAAAGAAGAAGAAGACAATATGAAATTACCTGTTAGTCAACGAAGGTCTGACACAATATTTGAAAAAGGAGCAGCAAGGACAACAATTGTCCCCACCCAATTGATACACATCTCAACTTGTACAGAGTCTGTAAATTAGCCCTGGTTAACCCGTTATTGGTGATAACGGGTTAATTACAACTAACCCGTTCTTGGCAACGACGGGTTAAGTACTTGTGAACTTCTGCCAATATACTTTAACTTAACCCGTTAATGATGATAACGGGTTAAGTACTTGTACCCGTGATCGTCAGTAACGGGTTAAGTGTACCTAAATCAGTTGTACTTGTATAGTATTAAATTGCATGTAAAAAAATGTGTAAACAAGTATGTCAATATAACTTATAGTTCACTGAATGTAAAAAAAAATTATGATAGACTACAAATATTAAATACGTTAATATTTGTAGCTGAGAGGTGATAGATAATTCCAGACGCCTCTCCACTGTGGAGTTTATAGATATTTAAGTTCTATCATTAATCGCATACGTCTCTTCACTCTTTACGTACATTTCCTTCTGAACCCTACAAAATAGACAGTCATATGTATGTACTTTGTTTTTTTATATATTTTTTTAATTTCTTGGCTAGCCACGTAACTAACCAATATAAAATTGATCACATCAAACAGATATTAAAATTAACACAAATTTATTTGTATTTTGGTTCATAAAAAACAATATAAAAAATGTTGTAGGTTAGGGTTAGGGTTAGTCTAGGGTTAGTAGGGTTACGGTTAGGGTTAGGGTTAGGGTTGGAGTATCCACTCCTTTTCTCTTCGTAGCAGACACTTTAATATGGAAAAAACCTAAAGTGCATATACAAAAGTAGATCGGCACATGTAGCCTATATATTGGCTACATCCACATGTATATCCCCAAATGTAGAGTCTCCACTCATTTGACTTTTAATAGTGTCTGCTTTGAGATTGAGTTCTACATGTTTAGCTTGTTATGGGGGGAAAACCACATGTAGATCCCACATATGGGGGGAAAACCACATGTAGATCCCACATGTACCCTATACAGGGGAAAAACCACATGTAGATTCCACATGTAGTCTTTATGGGAGAAAAACCACATGTAGATCCCCACATGTAGTCTATGTATGGAAAAAACCATATGTAGATCTCCTAACGTGTGTACATGAGGGATGCACTTATTGTGGAAGAACTAATAAGAATCATCTTAGGCTTTCTTGCTGGTCCTCATTCTAATTTGCGGTGCTGAGATCCCTAATGGAAAGGCCTAATCAGATGAGATTAATTGGCGATCAAGAACTGGATCTGTACATGGGATCCGCATCCCATATTAAATAGTGTCTGCGATAATAGTAGGCGGGTGCTGAGTTATGCTTGTTTAGCTTGGTGCTTTAACCCGTTATTTAGGTGTATGTTCAAATTTTTCTGGCTTCTGGTGGTCACTTGGCTTAGATGACAACACCACTTCTTGTGTGAAGACCACATATAGATTCCCACATGAAGTTTATATGGGTAAAAAACCACATGTAGAATCCCACATGTAGACTATACAGGCAAAAAACTATATGTAGATTCCCACATAAAGTCTATATGGGTGAAAAACCACATGTAGCACTTAATATGTAGCCTATGTATGGGAAAAACCATATGTAGATTCCCTAATGTGGGTACATGAGGCATGCACTTATTGTGGAAGGACTAATAAGAATCATTTTAGGCTTTCTTGCTGGTCCTTATTCTAATTTGCCGTTGATAGACTCTCACTTCTGCTTTTCTTCATAGTAGAACAAGTTCAATATTAGAAAAACAACATGTAGATCCCACATGTAGCCCATATGGAGGAAAAACCACATGTAGATCCTAAAATCCACGTACAAAAAGACCAATAACGGGTTTGGATCAACACTGATGATGAGGGTATTCCTAATGGAAAAGTCCCTCTGTGTTATTAGAGCGCAATGCCACCAGATCTAATATAGATGGCTAACAAAAACTGGATCGGATCACATGTGTGGGCACGAGTTCACATGTAGTACACAATAAGTGCATGTGGGAGAAGATATATTTGATTGACTGATGGATCGATGGATTCATTAGTGTGGAAATTTAGAACGGCCTGTTAATGTACTACAAGTTAACGACTCATACCACAAATTAAGATACTTGCCATGTTTAACATGTGGTTCCACATGTTACGAAGTCAAATATAGATGTGGGGATCCACAAATATGAACCGAATTAACCAAAACAAAACACATGCACTCACCAATAACCCTATCTTAAACTATCCCTAGCCCTAACCCGACACTAACCCTACCTTAACCTAACCCTAACCCTCGATACAAAAAAACGCATAATTTAATTTTTTTACTTTCACAAAACTTATTATGGTAACAAATTTAGAGTGGTTAGTTACGGGAGAATAAATGGAAAATTATAAAAATAATAAACAATTTATGGGCATATTAATGTCACCTTGCACACTTCTGGAGACAGTTCTCGCAAAGAGTGAAGAGAAATTTGTAGAAAACCCAAAATTTCACAGCAACGCCTTAAACCGTTATTCAGAACAACGGATTAGGTAACCTTAACCCGTCACATATAAGAACGGGTTAAGTATGTAGATTTTGGCAGTATAATTTTAAAAGCTTGTATAGGGTCCTGGCAATAACTCTCTACCTAACCCGTTCTTGTGAACGACGGGTTATGGAACTTAACCTGTTATTCCCAAGAACGGTTTAGAGACAGCGATATTGGCAGTAGTTTGGTCTGTATGAATTATATTACTGCCAATATCGCTCTACTTAAGCCGTTGTTGTGAAGAACGGGTTAAGTTCACTTAACCCGTTGTTCATAGTGGCGGGTTAAGGAGATCCATATTATCATAACTTAACCAAGACATGGTCTGTAGGCTCCCAACGGACTGCCAATATCTCTCCACTTAACCCGTCCTTGCTGATAACGGGTTAAGTTAATTAACCCGTTATCGTCAATAACGGGTTAAGTGTTTATATTTGTGCAGCACTCAGCCTATGTTTTGGGTGGTGTACATTTTTCCTTATACAAAAACGACTTCATCAAATGTTGTTCACAAATTCACAAATGAAAGCACATCAAAGTAAATAAGACAACAGATATATTCACAAGAAACTTGAAGGCGTACAAAAGTCCAATAACGACCAACCACTTAATTACTTGAAATAAATTCAATATTCACAAAATCCAAAAATTTACAACAAAATTATACATATAAGATTGCTCATGGCCAAAAGACAATTATTCACAAATGACGCCGTTCTGGAATTTGGCTTGCATCCCACACCCCAAAATTCACCTACAACAGTTTATCAACGTAGAAACAAACAATACGTTAGTTACTGCAGTAACAAAATCACCAACCAAAAGATACGCTATTACAGACTCACTACAGATTACCGTCTACGGCCACCCTGCTTGCGACCGCTTGGTGTGAATTGATTGGGAGGTTGCCGCGTCCTTTTAGGATTTCGCCATGCGCCATGTGTTTGGGGAGAATCAGAATCATCCGACGACTGTTCCTCATCAGTACCTTCGGGATTTGGCTCTTCTCGTGCTTGTTGTCGCTCGCGGATTACAAATCCCCTACTAACAGTTTGTTTTCGCCTTACACTTATTGGCGGCACGTTGGTGCTCAAATAGGCCTCAACCTGTGGACCTTCACCCGCGTCCTCCAGAGTACGACGGCACGGGGCTAACATCTTCCGGATTACCGTCTTGAAGTTGTCGGGTATCCTAGTCTTCAGGGCGCGAGCAGCTGTTCGAACAACCTCCCATGCGTTTTCAATCTACAGTTGGTGAAAAATTCCAATTTAAACATCATTCAAAATTAGTGTACATCAATTAAACACAGTACATGCGTACAAACTATATGAAATTTGACTGACCGTTTTTCGATGTGCCTCAGCCCTTGGTTGGTACATCGGCTGGGAGGAGGAATATGCTGGAGGTGGTTCTACCTGGGTGGGGGGAATCGGAAGTTGCACCCCAACTGGTACGACGGCCGTTGGAGAAACGAACAACCGGGTTATTCGCTTGTACCACATCATGTATGCCTGCTGGAGGGAGCCATCGTATGGTATCGCGACATACATCAAATTCGGTGTCATTTGACGCTGCATGGTGTTCCAGTTGGCTACATGATAACGATGAAAATCAGCCCAATCGAAGTTGGGCACCCGTCCCGTTCCCCTGACCTCGTGCAACTTTTTATCGTAAGACCTGACATCGGGAATCTTTTGTTGATATCCGAATTGCCGCAGGACCCTGTCAGGATACTGGAACTCCACAACCGAAAAATTCACAAGAGGTGCAGCCGTCAACCAAAGGGATCTGTCTAGGCAGACTGGAGGAACGCGTTGCAACCTGTCGGCCGAGTACGGTTCCCAGTTGACGAACTCGTCACGCAGGTTGTCCAACTCATCTCTGTAGTAGGTCAGCGATTGGCGTGGGTTATCGGCCCACGTGTGTCGGCCGGCCCAATATGCTCCTACAGGAGGTAACAACTCTGCTGCCCCCGGGTCGGCCAAAAATTCCGGTGTAGGCTGAATAATACGGGGGCATCCGATGTGGATGCGTTCCCAACTCCATATCTGCATCAGCACCATTGGGCCACCCATCTGTACGCCACCTAAAGAACATGTGCACAAATTCCTGTATAGTAGCGCCAGTGCCGCACTCCCCCAACTAAAGCGACCCGCATACCAGAAATCCTCCAACAACCGTAGGTACATCAGCGGCACGGTTGATCCGGATGAGTTCGGGAAGATAAGTCCCCCTATCAAACTAAAAATATATGTACGTGCATAGTACGTCAGGTCATCCTCATCCGACTCGGCATTCAAATATCCCTCCTCGAACTGAAATTTTAACCAGGTGATGTAAAGTGATTTACCCTCGAAAGCGTCTTCCATCACTTCTTCCTCCGCTTTATCTTTCGCAGCTTCTATTTGTTCATTCAATACATCTTCATCAGAATCTGCAGGGGCATTTTCGCGGATAAGTAATTCGGCGGCCTCTTTCCTTTGGAGAACTACCAACTGCAGGTCGATACCGAGTAAGTCCCGAGCAACTTCAACTCGATCGAAGTCCATGTTCCCCGTCACGGCAAACCCATCGACTGGTAGTCCTGTTATCATTGCCACATCCTGTAGGGTCACAGTCATCTCACCCACAGGTAGGTGGAATGTGTGGGTCTCCGGCCTCCATCGCTCGACTAGAGCTGTAAGGAGTGGCCGATCTAGCTTCACAGAGTGAATGAATCTTGCTCCGTAGAAACCGGCCTCTACCACATACGGCGTGATACGGTCATCCCAAGGAAGAACTGTGTGCTTCCGGAAATTTAATTTTTTATCGGACCCATTCCACACGGCTTCCGATCGGTGTTTGGGTTGCAGGGTGAGTACGCTTGTGTCCACGGGTCCGGGTGATGTAACCAAGGACGACGGACCTGCCTCAGCCGATGTGGATTGACGGCCACCAACCTACACGAATAAATATAACAAATGTTATTATTGAGATAATGTTACATGTTTGTATTTAAAACCAACAATAGTAATCGATCTTACCTCAGTAGTTGGTGCGCCACTAGTGTTACCGGACTCGATTCTCGGTTGCCTTGTTCTAGCCATTTAGCTACCTGACAAAAAAATTAAAATGTTGTTGATAAGGATGACAACAAAACAAACATACCGAGATTATACTGAAAAACGCACGAATGAAAACAAAAAAATCTATAAAACTTTCCGAACTAGGTCGGATTCACGTAGGGCAAGCGACCCCAACTTGTACAAGTGAGTTTCGACTCATGGTTTGTGAGATACGACCGTATACCGCTTTATTAGGTTTTTTCCAACCTTCAACCGATACGCAGCCGTATCTCTCGGACCGTGAGTCGAAATTCACTTCTACAACTTTGGGTCACTTCTCATAGGGAACACCAACCAACTCGCCAAGTTTCGTATTTTTTGGAGGTGGTTCGAAGTGTTTTCTAATCGGCCCGTTTTAAAAAAATTCTAAGTCAAAAACTTCTCACTTGAGGAATTGACGCAATACCGCCAAACGGCATTCGAAAATTTTAAAACTTTCCGTCTAGGTGGAATTCACGTAGGGCAAGCCACCCGAACTTGTAGAAACGAGTTTCGAGTCACGGTTCGCGAAATACGGCCGTCTACCTCTTTACTTGGTTTTTTCCCAACCGTAAGCGATACGCGGCCGTATCTCACGAACCGTGAGTCGAAACTCACTTTTACAAGTTGGTTTGGCTTCTCGTAGGTGACACCAACCAAATCGCAAAGTTTCGTATTTTTGGGAGGTCGTTTGGAGGGTTTTCTAACCTACCCGCACTTACAAAATTCTAAGTCTAAAACTTCTCATTTGAGGAAGTTGAGAAAACCGCACAAACGGCATCCGAAAATTTTAAAGCTTTCCGAGTTGGTCGGATTCACGTAGCGCAAGCCACCCGAACTTGTAGAAGCGAGTTTCGAGTCACGGTTTACGAGATACGGCTTTACTGGGTTTTTTCCCAACCGTAAGCGATACGCGGCCGTATCTCACGAACCGTGAGTCGAAACTCACTTTTACAAGTTGGTTTGGCTTCTCGTAGGTGACACCAACCAAATCGAAAAGTTTCGTATTTTTGGGAGGTCGTTTGGAGGGTTTTCTAACCTACCCGAACTTAGAAAATTCTAAGTCTAAAACTTATAATGCGCGGAAGTTGAGAAAACCGCACAAACGGCATCCGAAAATTTTAAAACTTTCCATGTTGGTCGGATTCACGTAGGGCAAGCCACCCGAACTTGTAGAAGCGAGTTTCGACTCACGGTTTGCGAGATACGACCGTATACCGCTTTATAATAGCTTTTTTCCAACCGAAAGCGATACGCGACCGTATCTCACGAACCGTGAGTCGAAACTCACTTCTACAAGTTCGGGTGGCTTCTCCTTGGGGACACCAACCAAATTGCAAAGTTTCGTATTTTTTGGAGGCCGTTTGAAGGATTTTCTAATCTACCCGCACTTAGAAAATTCTAAGTTTAAAACTTGTAGTGCGAGAAAGTTGAGAAAACCGCGCAAACGGCACCCGAAAATTTTAAAACTTTCCGACTAGGCCGGATTCACGTAGGGCAAGCCACCCGAACTTGTAGAAGCGAGTTTCGACTCACGGTTTGCGAGATACGACCGTATAGCGCTTTATAATAGTTTTTTTCAACCGAAAGCGATACGCGACCGTATCTCTCGAACCGTGAGTCGAAACTCACTTCTACAAGTTGGTTTGGCTTCTCGTAGGTGACACCAACCAAATCGCAAAGTTTCGTATTTTTTGGAGGCCGTTTGAAGGGTTTTCTAATCTACCCGTACTTAGAAAATTCTAAGGCTAAAACTTGTAATGCGAGGAAGCTGAGAAAACAGCGCAAACGGCATCCGAAAATTATAAAACTTTCCGACTTGGTCGGATTCACGTAGGGCAAGCCACCCGAACTTGTAGAAGCGAATCACGAGTTACGGTTCGCGAGATACGGCCGTCTACCGCTTTACTTGGTTTTTTCCCAACCGTAAGCGGTACGCGGCCGTATCTCTCGAACCGTGAGTCGAAACTCACTTCTACAAGTTGGTTTGGCTTCTCGTAGGTGACACCAACCAAATCGCAAAGTTTCGTATTTTTTGGAGGCCGTTTGAAGGGTATTCTAATCTACCCGCACTTAGAAAATTCTAAGGCTAAAACTTGTAATGCGAGGAAGCTGAGAAAACTGCGCAAACGGCATCCGAAAATTATAAAACTTTCCGACTTGGTCGGATTCACGTAGGGCAAGCCACCCGAACTTGTAGAAGCGAGTCACGAGTTACGGTTCGCGAGATACGGCCGTCTACCGCTTTACTTGGTTTTTTCCCAACCGTAAGCGGTACGCTGCCGTATCTCTCGAACCGTGAGTCGAAACTCACTTCTACAAGTTGGTTTGGCTTCTCGTAGGTGACACCAACCAACTCGCACGGTTTCGTATTTTTTGGAGGTCGTTTGAAGGGTTTTCTAATCTAATCTAACCGCACTTACAAAATTCTAAGTCTAAAACTTGTAATGCGAGGAAGTTGAGAAAACCGCGCAAACGGCATCTGAAAATTATAAAACTTACCGACTTGGTCGGATTCACGTAGGGCAAGCCACCCGAACTTGTAGAAGCGAGTTTCGTGTCACGGTTTGCGATATACGGCCGTGCACCGCTATACTTGGTTTTTTCCAACCGAAAGCGATACGCGGCCGTATGTCTCGAACCGTGAGTCGAAACTCGCTTCTACAAGTTGGTGTGGCTTGTACTACGTGAGACGAACCTACTCGGAAAGTTTCGTATTTTTTTTACGGTCGTTCGCAGGGTTTTCAACCATAACCGCACTGAAAATTCTAACTAATTTCGTATATACAATTCTAATTCTACAAGATACTAATGCAAGCAACGTAATTCGGCAATTGAATATACTTGAAGTCAACCCGATTCTACATCTAAAATCTACTAACGCATTTAAATTTTTTTCCAATTTCTAAATAAATTACTACACACAAATTCAAAAAAAAATTACAAATGTAGATTATTGGGGTAAAGAAATAGTGTATACCTTATGGGATAGGTCCAAATCAAGCAAGCGATCGGTTTGGAAGAGAAATGTAGTGCTCCGATTTCGTAACGAATTGGGGAAGAGAAGCTAGGGTTTCGATCGTCGGGGTTCGAGGGTTACGATCTTCGGAGTTGGGAGAGAAAAGGGAGTTCGAGGGAGTTCGAGCGTCGGAGCTAGGGTTTTTTTCGTCGTTTTGGGTTTGGATTCGTCGAAGAAACAAGAAGAGAGCGGAAGAAAGAAGACGAACTGTATGTCGACGAAAATGAAAAAAGATAGCCTTAACCCGTTATTCCCAAGAACGGGTTAAGGCTATTTTTTTTATCAAATTTTGCCTTAATCCGTTCTTCTCAACGACGGGTTAAGGCAAGATCTGATCAAAAAAAATCTGGACCGTTGGATCTTTGATCCAACGGTCGAGATCGAAGTTCGCACGGGTCCGTGCGAACCGACCCGTTCCGGCCCGTTTGCAACCGAAGATCGCTCATATATATATATATATATATATATATATATATATATATATATATAGGGAAATGCTCAGTTGAAAACGCAAATGTCTGTGAAAACGTGAAAACGACCCTAGGCCGTTGTTGGAGACAACGGCCTAGGTTATAATGCATTATAACCTAAGGCGGTAAGGCCGTTGTCTAGTGGTTTTCCACGTTTTCACAGACATTTGCGTTTTCAATGGAGCATTTCCCATATATATATATACTATTATTATAATATATATCATTATTTCATATATACTATTTTATATATACTATTATAATAATCTATTATTATTATAATATATATATATATATATATATATATATATATATATATATTATTATTATTATTATTATTATTATTATTATTATTATTATTATTATTATTATTATTATTATTTATTACTATTATATATTATTATATATATTATTATATAATTTATTATTATTATTATAATAAATTGTTTAATATATAATTATAATAGATTATTATTACATATATATTATTATAATTATTATATGTTATTATATATATATGTATATTATTAAATTTGTTTATCATAATAAATTATTTTATGTTATTATATAATATACAATTATTATAATATATTATTATTTTATATATACTATTATTATATTATATTATTATTTTATATATACTATTTTATATATACTATTATTATATTATATTATTATTATATATACTATTATTATGTTGTGTTATTATTTTATATATACTATTATTATAATATATATTATGATTTCATATATACTATTCCATATATACTATTATAATAATCTATTATTTTTATTATAATATATATTATGATTTCATATATACTATTATAATAATCTATTATTATTATATATCTATCTATAACTATTATAATGGGAGAGATGGGGTTGGTAAACAAACAAACCCTAATTTGTTTGTGAGCAAACCCGTGCATCGCACGTGCTTTTTTTTGTCCTTTTTCATTCCCCTCCACGTGCATCGCACGTGCATGATACTAGTAACTATTATAATGGGAGAGATGGGGTTAGAAACAAATAAACAATTTTTTATTCTTTTTTGTATGTGTGTCAACACGTGCAGCGCACGTGTTGGTAGTTTTTTTTTGTCCTTTTCATTCTCCTCCACGTGCATCGCACGTGCATGATACTAGTAACTATTATAATGGGAGAGATGGGGTTGTAAACAAATAAACAATTTTTATTATTTCTTAGTGTGTGTGTCAACACGTGCAGCGCACGTGTTGGTAGATTTTTATTTTATTTTTGTCCTTTTCATTCCCCCTCTCCATTTTCCCCACGTGCAACATGTCTATTATATAGAATTTTTTTTTTGTCCTTTGCATTCCCCCTCCCCATTTTCTCTACGTGCACCGCACGTGTATAATACATATTTTTAAAAAATACATCGCACGTGCATCGCACATGCATTATACTAGTTACTATTATTATATTTATTATTATATAATTTATTATTTTAATAATAAATTGTTTAATATATAATTTGAGTATATTATTATTACATATATATTATTATAATTATTATATATATGTATATTATTAAATATGTTTATTATAATATAATATTTTATATTATTATATATCAGTATACAACATGTATGTATCAGAGTATATATATTGTATACAGTATATATATACAACCAAAGCTATACATACATTATACTCTCATTTTCAAAAAACTGTTTTTATAAAAAATTATTACTAAATAACTTTTACACTCTCATTTTCGTAAAACTGTTTTAAGAAAATTCTTTTCAGAAAACTATTTTCAAAACAATAAACCAAACACAACCTTATGCTTTGATTCAATTACCCGAGAGAGAGAGAGAGTGAGAGAGAGAGAGAGGACTCCAAATGAAAACTTAAACCTGATTAAATGCCGACAAACATGATGTGAAACTATTATCTATTGTTGTCGTAATATCGTTAGTGGATTCAGGTGTATGAAAAGTGGGCTTGCAGGAATTAGTGGATTTATATGGAGTTGGGCTTGTGGGCTTTCTGGCTTATGAAGGTTACTAAAAGTTCTTTTTTTCTTTTCCCAATATGAAAGGTTGCAACCAATTTTATTGGGGGCATCATTCTTAAAATGAAGGGAACAAACAACCAAATAACAGAATCAGGAATCACATAAAATTTTACACTACGAATAAAGAACAATAAAAAGCTGTTGATGCCAGATTATGCGCTACCCAGTTAAACTCTCGACCAATGAATCCTACTTGGATACGAGGGGTGAGTGAAACAGATATCTCCCCTCATTTACTACATGGAGTGAAGCCCAACGAATGTCAGTCGATACTAAATTGAGCAAGATAACTACTAACAATGAATCACTTCGGATCAAAATATTAACGCCCGACATTTGTTGACTCCCATCTAATGACTTCTATCTTTAAATCAACTCCGCCATTGATGGGTATGAAATATTTTCGTAGCATGTTGCAACAAAATGAAGTATACTTTCCTTTTCTAGATACGTCGTATCCCCAAGTCCCAAAATTACCTCTTTTACCCGTGCCATGAAGAAGAATGAAAGGGAACATAGGATGAGCCGGTTGTGGACGTTCTTGGATTGTCGGGTTGGTATAATGGATGAAATAGACCGATCTGTTGGGTAGCCTTGTGGGCTGAATTACTTGGATTGTTGACACTCGATGGGCGACAATGCTCGGAGTCGAGTTAATACAGTAAAATACCTTGTCACACCTTGCTTCCTATATGCACCAAGCTAGGTTGAGACATTTTTTAGCTACTCCTTCCTTCCATATGGGTTTTAGGTTCAACCCAATGAAAGAAAATGTGTCTTTGGAGATAATTTCCTCCTATGGCACCTTACAAAATCCTACCCCTCCCTTTCAAATGCATAATCCACACCATTTAAAGTGTTTAGCATATCATGAAACATAAGAGGATAAAATATTTTTAAAGTCAAATGTGTTTTGTCTAGATATTTAATAATCGCAATAGTTGTTTATGTGAAAAACCGTTTATTTTGCTACTTCATGATGAATGAACAAAACATATTCAAATTTAGTATATCTTCTTCACTCGATGTTTTATGATATGAAGAATAACTTGAACGGTGTGGATTATGAATTTTGATTGCGGATAATGAGTTCTTAGTGCATCATAGAAGGAAAGACATAGGACTCCCCGAGTGTGTTCATATAATAATAATAATAATAATAATAATAATAATAATAATAATAATAATAATAAAGTTCAAACTCACCCCTAAATATGATAAAAGTATAACAGCAACAGCACGAGAAGCAGACTGAACACTGCTCACTTTGATTATTGAAAAGAGAACTCATAACATCAAAATCAGCTAGTCTATTAAAATTTACAGTTTCATATACTAGTTTATCTGGCAGTTATGCAAGGAAAATCTAAACTTCTTTTCAAACATGATTTTGGACTGATAAGAAACAAGCAGATTTTTATTCTAATTTTTATTTCTGGAATTTTGGGTTCACTCTCCTTATTTATATATGATGTCTTTGCTCTATATTTGATCATTGAGTTCTCTGTTCATGAGCTGCTACTAAAGGTCTCACAGGCACGTACTGGGCGCAAACTTGTCCATCAATTTGGTGTGAGGAAGAGATAAAATTCTACTTTCATTACATTCCTAACCAGCAACGTGACCATATCTATCACCACGACAACCTTTTGATAATAGTGAAGGGATGTAGTACTCGCATGCTTTAAATGTGTGTAACAAAATAAACTTCGGCTTTGTTCTTACTTTCGTTCCAGAGTTCACTGATTGCTCAGCCTTTGGCACACTCCTCTTGCAACAAAGTCTCATATTTCTGTTCTTTCTTACAATGTCATTCTTTCTTTACCTGACTCTTCAATGTCCTTTTGAACTTAGGCATTTGGTCCTTGAAAATTTTTCCTGATAATCCATCTACACGGAAATCAATAATTTAGGACTGAAGAAAATATTTTCCTAATAAACATCAAAGATTGTCATAATCAATAGACTCAATATTAAATACCAAATATCAAGTTCAAAAAGTATTCTTTGGTTTGGAGCTTTACCTCTTCTTTGTTTTCCTCATACTGCATCTTGGTTTGTAGCTTGACAATTCAGTTTTCTTCCATTGTTTCACGCAGTTTCTGGCTGAATACACCAAATGTTTCTTCTAAAACCTTGGACTGTCTTCACTCATTTGTTACATACGGATCACAACCATCTCTTGGCCGGGCTTGTGTGGTAGTATTGTCTACTGGTAGAGTCTTTCACATGGTACTCACATGCTGCACTTCAAAGGGGATTAAAAAAAAGGGGTTAAAAGCGATAAACCCATCTATACTTCAGGTCAAAGTAAATAACCCACATGCAAATTGGTCAACGCACATAACCACCTAATATGACCGAGTATGCGGTCAGTTTTTAAGTTACATACAATGTACGTATTTTGTATGAGCTCTAAGCATCTAACATAAAGGGATGAAAGACAGACGTACAAATTAAGGGGAAAACAAAATTAACGAAAACCTCCACTTACCTTCAATACTTTCCAAAAGAGTAATGAGACTAGCAATGGTATCGGGTCGGGTCGGGTCCTTCACTACACAGACCAGACCCGGTCCCCAACGGGTCCAAAAATTGGACCTGGTCCGGGTCTTGTTAAAAGATTCTTAACTATTCAGGTAGAAGCGTGAGCTTGAGCGACGAGCAGAGGATTTAGAATAGAGAAGAGAAGAAAAAGAAGAAATGCTGTGTTTTGGGTTTAGAAGAAGAGAATTTAGAATTGAGGAAGGAGGGAAGGATATTTATTTTTATGTTTATTTTTTAGGGGTTTTTTAACAGGTCCAGTCCAAATCTGGGTCCGGGTCCGGATCCGAGTCGGGTCCATTTTAAGTGGACTTGGACCTGGACCCGAAAGTACAACGGGTTTTATTTTAAAACCCAGTCTGTATAGACTAGGTCGATTTTGGTCCAATGTCGGGTCTGGGTCAGATCCGGGTATCAATGCTAAGTGAGGCTAAAAGGTAATAACATAAACAAAAAAAACAGCAGCAAAAGACAAGGTACAGATTTGCATTGAACTCCTTAACTACATATAAAATTGATAATTACCACTGACCTTTCTGTGTGTAGTCACTCGTGGCCATCCTTTAAATATATACACTCGCCAACTCCCATGCAGACGATCTTTCTCTGATAAGCATTAGCCTAAACTCCTACAAATACAACCTAGTATCTTCCATACAAAAATGGTTGTATGGTCAATGATTCGGGGCCCAATTGAACTGGCTTTCAGGTTGTTGGTAGACCCCGCCGGTAGGAGTGCCCACCATTTCAATAGATCCAGTCATGGTCTGAGACTGCTGGAGCATCGGGTGAACGGTGGCTGCAGGAACAATTTGGATGGGGGTGGTGATACATTCACAAAAAAGCCATGTGCTGTCTTTCACTTAGAAGATTGTAATATGAAGAGGGCTGCATGGAAGAAATGTCTTTACCGGACGATAGGAACCCACACTGAACCTTCACCCTGCTGCTCAGCAAAGTAAACATTGTTTTCCTTGTACTGAGATGAAGTAAGATTCTCACTGCCAGTTGAGCTTCCACTAGTCACAGCAATAGGATTGTATGTTCCATAGCTGGTAGGCACTCCAATGAGACTTGGATTGTTTGTTGCGTGCTTGTACTGAGAGATAGGGTATTTCATAGTTGCAGTTGCAGTTGCAGTACCGACAGCTATATGTTTCCAGTTGGAAGTTGTTGGGGGAAGGCTGCCTCTTCATAAAGGATGCATATTGAAGGAGAAGGGAGGTACATTGGTGAGAAATATTGACTGTATGGATGGAAGGTAGGAGGATAATGAGAGAGATGAACTCCAGGAGTCTGCCTAAAAAGAGGAAGGGGTACGTTTTGCTGGCTCAGTGTGACAGAGCTTTGCATTGCTCCAGAAGCTTGAGTAACTAGTACTAGAGGTGTGCTTGTCCTGTTGAAGGTAGAACTATAAAGTTCCCACTCTCTTGTGGTGTCCATGTCTGACCAGTTTGAGTACCTAAAACAGAAATACTTCCAGCATACTTAGCAGAACAAGCAGAAGTCACAAAGGGAGAGAAACGACCATCACCATGAGCAGTAGTAGGTTTACACATAGAAGTGTAATAGTTTGTGACATGCAGGATCAAGAGGCTGCTGAACAAGAAAGTTTGGCATGCTAGCGGCATCCCGCACCTGAGACTCGATACCTTCAACGGACGCAAATTGATTACCAATAATTTTTGGTTATCAAACCAAAATTTGGATAGGTGTGGGTGCAGTATGAATAACCTGAGAATTTGGATAGGTGTGTTATCAAACCAAAATGTCTTCCCGACAACCACCCACCTGCCCTGTTCTGTTAGATTAACCTGAGAATTTGCAAAGTCACGACTCATATGTTAAAAAATTTCAAATAATTTTAGGGATAAATCTATACCTACAACCTCTCCTACAACCTTCACTCCTTACACCCTAGTTAGCACTCATCTATTGGAGGGATTTACTAATATGACACTTTCTAGTGGAAGGGTCTACTATAGTGCATAGTAGACATAGACACCTCCACTAGATAAGTATCACGTTAGGGTGTAAGAAATGAAGGCACTTTCTAGTGGAAGGGTCTACTATAGTGCATAGTAGACATAGACACCTCCACTAGATAAGTATCACGTTAGGGTGTAAGAAATGAAGGTTGTAAAATATGTAGTAGGTGTAGCATTGCCCTAATTTTAGAATCATGTAACGCTCTCAAATCAAAGGTTCTCTAATACAATTTGTCTTAATCTCAATCCTTACCATAACTTCGAAGATTTGGTCCATTGGTAGGGTCTTTCACATGGTATCAGAGCTGGGACATAGTATCAGACCAATCCAGCTTTCCTTCTATTGCACTTCTAATGCAAATTTAAAAATAAATTATTGTTGCATACACTTCAGGCCTTGGCCACAAAGATGACTCTACACCTGCAAGGCATGTTAGAATATAAGTACTAAATTCACGTTCAAATCCCAAAACCTGCAGATGAAATGCGGATTAAACAAAATAAAATGCTATGCTTAACAACGTTGAAATATAAAGACGGCCCTCAACCTATCGGAGCATATTAAAATATACATAATAAACTCTCAAACATTACAAATTTACTGGTAGGGTCCTTAACAATTTGAAATTATAATTCTCTTATTGAAGTTAGGATAAATTTCAGTTAACCCTACTCAAGTTTGGTAGTTTGGCAATTAACCATACTAAACTTTTTTTTTGCAATAACCCTACTGAAGTCAGTTTTTTTTGCATTTTGGCATACTCGGCACTTAGAAAACTCTACAAATGGTAACTAAAAATTTCGAAACTTTGCGAGTATGTCGGATTCACCAAACACAACATAACCCAACTTGTAGAAATGAGTTTAGACTCATGGTTCGCAAGATACGGCCATATATCACTTTATTTTGTTTTTGCTTGTATCTCACAAATCGTGAGTCGAAAGTCATTTCTACAAGTTGGGTTAGCTTATGTTTGATGAATCCGACCTACAGGCAAAGTTTAGTAATTTTTTGTTGCCATTTATGCAATTCTTTTATGTGCGAAGTATGCTAAAACATCAAAAAAAATAAATTCAGTACGATTAATTGCCAAAAAAAACGGTATAATAAACTGCCAATGCCAAAACTACAGTATGATTACTGAAATTTATCCTTGAAGTTATGGTAAGCTTTGAACCATAAAGAATGATTGTGTACTAATGCATATCAAATATAAAAATGATTAGTTTAACATTTTGAAGTACGACACTATTATGCAAGTACAAACGGTGCTGAATTTGAAGTACATGCTACCAAGCAAGCATAAACTGTGCTGCTATGCAAACAAGAAAAATGTTACACCTACATTGATTTCTACCCCCCACAATATATATTAGATTTGTATTTTAATGATTATTGGGTATATTTTATTTATTTATTAGTAAGAAATGCACCTATTGGCTAAGAGCAGTTGTAGTCATTATTGCCAAATTTTGGCTATTTGGCTGATAGCAAATAGCGAAAACAGCTTTCATTGTAGACATTGTTAGCTAAAATTTGGCCAAACGCTCGTCCTATGTTTAAAAAAAATATTTTTTTATAAGCAATGATAGTGACATTTAATATTAAAAAAAGGCAAAAATCAATAAAAAAATATCAAAAAAAATCCTTCAGATGTCTTGGACGAAGTATGATGTCCCGACTCTTAATTTTTTTTTTTTTTTTTTTAGAATAGGATGATTAAATTTATTTAAAAAACGAAATGGCTATTTGGGACGGTGTATAATCTATATGCCCATTATTTTATTAATAAATTTTTTTTTTGGGACGGTGTATAATCTCCCGTCGGATTATTTTATTAATAAAAAAATTGGGACGGTGTATAATCTACCGGCCGATCTTCAAACGAAAGAAAATGTATCGTCGGGCTATATTTTCCAAATAGCCAAATCGAGTGCCATATATAACTGGCTACTGTTCAAAAATATGCAAAAAATGGCTAAATAGCCAACGGCTATAGATGCTCCCAAGCCATTTTTTGCAAAAAATGGCAAAATAGCCAACGACTACAGATGTTCGAATAATCACTAAAAGACAAGCTCAATATATATTTCGGATAAAAACTAATATATATGTAGCATTTCTCATGCAAACAGATGCATATGGGATCAACATTATAATAAAAAATTCACAGCAGAAATTATTATATACTAAACTATCAATGATGACCAGCTCAACTTCTACCTTCCATTCTCTGTCACCAGACACCAAATTTTGCTAATAAAAAATGGGCTAATTATTTTAGACCCCACCCAAAAAGTTCTTCCCCTTAACCCTTTGAAAAATCAAACTACTCTTTTTAAATCACAGGTATATAAAAAAAATCCTGATAAACCCCTTAGTTCATTTGTAAGTACCATTTTGGTATAATATAGGTGCTATATTTTCCAAAATAAACCTATCCTGCCATTTCTTAGAAAAAAAAAACCTCCGATCATATATAGACCTCAAATCAATGCAAAACCAAACGAAGAACAGACATAATATTTAAAATTAACTAGTACGTCTATCAAAACGCAACATATCTTCAATAAAAAATAGTCCATTTCTATAGTGAATCGCAATCTACAAAAAAGTAGTATATATATTAGAGAAATAGTTCATTGTAAGAAGAAGCAGCTTAAGTTCGATAGAAACAGTTCATTTCTAAATTAAGCTTTGGATAGAAATAGTATGTATGTTACCAAAATAGTTCACTTCTAAAATAGAACAGCTCATCTTTCATTAAAATGTTCATTTCAAAACAAGAAATTTCAAAACAATCTAAATTTTAGGGGCTTATCAGGAACGACTAGGGGTTAAAAGAGTAGTTTAATTTTTTAAGGGATCAAATGAAAGAACTTTTTTAGCCAGAGGCCTAAAATGAATTTGCCATTAAAATATATGTATTCCATTCTATCTCACCTGGAAAATAATTAGTACACTTAAGAACATATGTAGTCATGCTTGCTAAATTTTGGGTAAATGACAAACGGAAATAGAAACTATGAGTTATTGTTGTAGTCGTGTTAAGCCAAAATTTGGCTTTTCGTACGTTTTTTAATACCAGAGGAAAGATTATCTACCAACCTAGCGCTCCGAACACGTAAATTTAGTTGGACGGAGGATTATTTATCGTCCGTTAAATTAGGAAAAAAATTAAAAATCAAATCGGACGGGTGATCATTCGTCGTTGGTTGAATTTTTTTAAAAAAAAATTCGGTCGGACGGGATATTATTTCCCGTCCAAGAAAAGGGGGCAAAATTGACGTGTTTTTGGGCGTGGGACGAAGCTTAATGTTTCGTCTCATTCAATATATTAATATATATATATATATAATTGGCGCCAACCCTATTTCGTCTCATTCAATATATCAATATATTAATAACACAATTAGAGGGGGGGGGGGAATTGGGGGAGGGACGGTAATCTACCGTCCCAACCCTATTTTGGCATTTAGCCAATTGTAGGGACAGAGGATAATTTACTGGCCGATATTTTTTTTTTAAAAATTTAATTCACAGACAATATATTATCTTTCGTCCGATCAGATTTGAGCTGCGAATGTGTAGGGGGGGGGAATTGGGGGAGGGACGGTAATCTACTGTCCCAACCCTATTTTGGCATTTAGCCAATTGTAGGGACGGAGGATAATTTACTGGCCGATATTTTTTTAAAAAAAATTAATTCACAGACAATATATTATCTTTCGTCCGATCAGATTTGAGCTGCGAATGTGTAGGACGGTGTTTCCTTTTTCGTCCGACCTCTTCGACGAAAGATAATCTTTCGTCCCACTAAACAGACGAAAGATTATCCTTCGTTAGCTATATTTTGGCAAAAGCCATTTCGTCTCCTATATTTGGCCAAGCACTATTCATGTCAGACCGATTTTTTTGGTAAATGGCCAACGACTACAGCGCTTTTTTCTCATTTTTTCAAAAATATGGGTAAATGGCAAACGACTACAAATGCTCTTACGCTATGTATTTACTTCAAAATTAATTTTCTCAATGCTACTCTTGTATGTGTAAGAGCATCTGTAGTCGTTGGCTATTTAGCCAAATTTTGCAAAATTTGGCTAAATGCGTGCTGCAGTCGTCAGCTATTTGGCCAAATTTTCCATTTTGGTGAACAGTTCCCAGCCATATTTGGCTGACGATTTGGCTAAATGGAAAAAATAGTCCGACGAAACATTATATTTCGTTTGAAGATTGAACGATGTATAATTAACCGTCTGATTCATTTTTTTTAACAAAATGAACAAACGGTAAATTATACACCGTCGCATAACATTTTCTCAGACAAATTACGGGGCAAGACATTATACACCATCCGAGAAAATTTTAAATTTTTTTTTGGAACGGTAGAAAATCTACCGTCCCATAATAAAAAAAACAAAAAAAACAAAAAAAATAGCCGAGGTATCATTTACCGTCCTAAGGTTTCTGGGTGATTTTTTTTTTGATTTTTTAATTTTCTGAATTATTTTATTTTATTTTTAAAATGTCACTATCATAGTTAGGAAAAAAGTGTTAACTTTTTATAATAAAAAAAGTCGTACCGGAGATAACTTACCGTCTGGCCAAATTTTGGCTAATAATGACTACGACAAAAGCTATTTTTGCTATTTGTTATAAGCCAAATAGTCAAAATTGGACTTTAACGGCCACAGATGCTCTAAACAATTCAAAGAAAAGAACTGAGTATCGTATGAATTTTAACCTGATTGAAGATAAGAATAACTTGTGCTTTTTTGTTTCAGGGAGAAATAACAAAATATATATAACCCCTATTTTTACTCAACTATTGCAATCAACACCATGTTTCAGTGAGAAAGAACGAAATAAGAGTTCATAATACAAAATACCCGCCACTCTAATGTAGCTCACATAGTAAGGATTTGGGATGGGTAAAGAAATGTCCCAGGTCTGAGATCAGACTAGGACCGTAGCCCACTATTCAATTGACACACAAATTTAAAGGATACAAAAATGAAAATAGCCAAATTATGTTTTTTTTTGGATAAAAATAGCCAAATTATGTTAAGCCTATAAAAGCAACAGTTCCCTAATCAAAACGGAAATAAAATTAATAAGCTGCTGGCCATCCCGCACATGATACGTAAAACTCATTTTTCACGATGCACATCCCCCATTTGAAAATCTTTGTACGCATCTCAGTCCGCCACAACACAAATATGCACACATCCAATTCAAATGACATAAACATGAATAAGATCAATATACAAAATATATAATATAAATCCAATTCTCGAGATTCCACACAAATAACCAAATATTTAATTTTCTTTTTCATCAAACTACCCATTGAGATTAGAGATGGCATCAATCTCACAGACTCACAGGCTGTCTGTTTACAGAATTTCATACAACTATCTGAAGAAGAAAAGTACAAAATTATAACATAAAACTTGTTTTCTAAAAAATCAAGGGTTTAATACATCTTCAATGCCAAATAGGAAAAACCAAGAATAACTAATTAAGTTATTGATAGGAATTTCATGAACTTATTAGTTTAATAAAGCAGTCCATGACTCTAAATAAAGTGGACAGTGATTGGAAGCAGTGGGAGATTTTTGGCGGCGGAGATGAGAGAGAAAGAGTGGTACCTGATGAGAGAGAAAAACCCTAAAATCTGGACGGTAGAGAGACCTGGTTAGAAATAATGAGACTCTTTATAGATGGTGGCACGTGAGAGGCATGTGAGGTCGGAATGAGATAATTTTTTTATTTATTTCTTTATTTTTCGTTTCACACTATATTTTAAATAAACTAATAAGACTATCCTACTTTTCTTTCTCCATATTTTTTTTGACTAATCGGATAAAGTGTTGCGACTCCAGCCATCATCAAAAATATATAAATAATAAAATAAACGTAATATTTTACAAGCCGTAAAATCAGTCAAACAACAAGCAACTAAACAGAATTAAAGAAAACCCCAAACGGGCAACCAAGCGAGAACAACAAGGTCGATCAGGAAAGGGAGAAACAGCGCTGATGCTACAGACCGATGACATAAAACACCGGAGACGACCCTAGCCGAAGCAGACTTCGACCGACAAGCAGGAAAGGGAAACAAACTCCAAGACTCGCTCAGGCTGAAGCTCGGCATGGATCAGCATAAATCCACCTCCGCGGGAGAAAAACGGATAACTACATCAGCGAGGAATGCACCGAGGGAATGGAACCCCAAGACAAGGATCCCAGCACACTAAGTTGCAATAGAAGAATCAGCAGCAAAGTGGAGAGATACCATCAAAAACAGAAACCACCGAGACGAAATCATCCAGCCGAATTAGCTGCACAGACACAGCCACTGAACTACATAATAGCTGCATAAAAACAAGATATCCAACTCCACACAAAGTAAATCTGAGATGCAACTAAAGATACCCTGAGACGTAACCCAAGCCAATAATCACACAGAGCAGAAGTAAAAGAAGAGGAAGAAACATTATAAACTTCTGATCAGTCCGAGACCCATAGCAGCCAACAAGCAAAAACACAGGAAACAAATTCAAAGGGTCGAGAAGACATAAGCCAAATGGAGATCAAAAGCTCCACGAGAGTAGATCGCTAAAAACGATCAATACATAATCAAAAACATCCAGTACAAACGCCGCACAGGCCAGATCCACAGAAACCACACAAGCAACTAAATAAAAAGACGATAATACAACAAATAGAGATCAGAACCACAACAAAAGCATCCATCATGCAGCACCAGCAACCTGTAGTCATACAAAACGAGACCAAAATAGATAGAAAAGAAGAAGATAAGCTGCCAACAAGGCAATAAACAGCACATCAAAAGGTGGTGTATCTGAACCATCAAACCAAAAGACCAGAATGCCAGCAGCTCCCGTAGGGAAGGCTCAGACCTGCGAGAAAGAGAGGGAGAGGAAAAGAAAAGTCAAGCACAAAAATGAACTAAAACAGAGGTAATAAAGCCTGAAGGTTGCTAAGACAATGAAAAGAGTCGTATAATCTTTGATAAGCAAGAGAAGTTGTGTCCTTGGGGTTGGAGCCCGAGGCCCAAAGCTTAAACAGGAACAAGAATTCATCAATCAAAGCAACCGTAGAGGAACAGCGATGCTGGAACAACCTCTTGTTCCTTTCCTTCCAAACTATCCATATGATAATTTGAACCGACAAAATCCACGCATTATGAAACGAGGCGATCGACGGCTTGAAAGACCAACAAGAACCTAACAAAGGAGGGATCGACCCAGTGCCCCACGCAAGAGTGCAAATCTTCCACAACGGAATAATGACAGGGCACTGAACAAAAAGATGATTAACATCTTTCGAGTGCTGGGCGCAAAGCGGGCAAAGCTGCCCCCAAGCTAAATTCCTTTTGTTAAGAATTTCGACGATGAGTAATTTGTTGTAAAAAGCAAGCCACGAGGTGATCTTCACCTTAAGTGGCGCACAAGAGCCCCAGAGACAACTAGCAAACGGCGATTGAACGCCCCTAGAATTAAGAAAACAATAAAAAGATTTCACAGAAAAAGTGCCGGTTAAGGTGCAGCGCCAAGCTATCCCCTCAGAAGGCCTCCACTCGGAATTATCGAGGAGAGCGATGAGATCATTAAATTCATCAGAGATAGGGGGGAGATCAATCGCGAAGGGAATGAACCAATGCCGAGTATCGTCAACCAAAGTGAATGAATCTGCAACTGATGCAGTCGGATCGACAGCCAGCCCATATAAAGACGGAAACGCAGAGGAGAGTTTGGTGTTACCGATCCAAATATCACTCCAAAATTTAGCTCTAGACCCGTCCGCGCAGGTACGAGAGATACTACAAGAAAAAGCATTTGAAGCCCTCCAGACCCCTTTCCAGAAAGGGGAAGCAAGACGATTAACTGCAGAGGGGAATTCCCACCAATAATAGGAAGGGGACCGATAACCCTTGATGCATCGAATCTAAGGAAGGTGATCGAAATTATGAAGTCTCCACAACCATTTACCTAAGAGGGCAAGGTTATGGTGCCTCAGATCCAGAACACCTAGACCTCCTTCCGCTTTGGAAGTGCAAATCATTTTCCAATGGCCAAGGTGGGAGCCAGGTTTAAAAGAGGAGGACCCAGACCAGAAAAAGTTACTTCTGATTTGGTCAATCCTCTTGATCACCCAGGAGGGGATAAAGTAAAAAGACATTAAATAAAGAGGCATGGCATAAAGCACCGAGTTAATAAGGATCAGTCTGCCACCTTGGGAAAGACACTTACCAGACCAAATATTGAGCCTGGCTTCCACTTTATCAATAAGTGGAAACTAGTCAGCTCTATGCAACTTGCCCCATCTAAGGGGAATGCCTAAGTAAGAAATCGGGAAGGAAGCGATAGGACAGTTAAAGAAATTGAAAACCTCGACTTCGCGGTTGGGTTCACCTCCCAGCCAGCGAACAGAAGAGTTTTGGAAATTGATCGATAATCCGGAGGCCAGTTCGAAACAGTAAAGGAGAAGTTTAAGATTACGAAGGGAGTGGTGGTTTGGTTTTGTGAAAATAATAGTGTCATCTGCGTATTGCAGGTTGAGCACACCCTCGAAGAGGGGGGACTGGCCGAGACCCTCGATCAATTGCGAGTTCCAAGCATGCCTAAGGAGCTTGCTGAAAACGTCGGCAACTAGGGAAAAGAGAAGAGAGGAAATGGGGTCCCCTTGACGGAGACCACATTTAATTTTGAACTTGTGACCTTCCGATCCATTGATGAAGATCGAGGAGGTACCTGAGTACAAGCTAGATTTAATCCAAGCAATCCATTTGGGGCCGAACCCATGGTAAATGAGGATGTCCAGAAGGAATTCCCAATTAACGTTATCGTACACTTTTTGAAATTCAAGTTTGAGGAGAATGCCTTCAGAGTGACATCTATGGCAATGGGAGATGATCTCCTGAGCCGACGTAACACTATCAAGAATAAAGTGATCCTTGATGAAGCCCGATTGGGCTGAATCGATCAAAGGGGAGATGATCGCACTCAGTCTAGCCGAAAGGACCTTCATAATGATTTTGAAGGAGGTGTTGATCAAGCTGATAGGCCTGAAATTGGTCAACAAATGCGCTCCCGCTAACTTGGGGATAAGCATTATGTGCGCATAATTAATACGGTCAAAAGAAAAGCAACCCTGGTGAAGATTTTGAAACATTTTGAAAAGATCTTCCTTAAGCCAATCCCAAAATTTTTGGAAAAAGAAGACGGGGAAACCGTCGGGTCCCGGTGCAGAATCGCTTTTTAACGCGAAAACAGCTGATTTAATTTCTTCCAACGAGAAAGAAGTCTCGAGAGAGGAAAGATCATGAAGTTGGTTACCATAAAGTTGGAACCAATCGAGCTCAATAGAGCGAGGTTTCGACGATCCAATAAGGTTTTTATAGAAAGAAAGGAATTCACGGTGGATATCCTCATCGGAGGACAGATCCACCCCTTGAACGGAAATAGAAGAGATACGATTGCAACGTTGCCTATGGGAGGCGAAGTTGTGAAAGAAGGCCGTATTGGCATCTCCTTCTTTCATCCATTTAACCCGCGCTCTCTGCGCCCATTTAATATGGTCTTGATGGAGAATATTGGCATAGTCCTGCCTACAGGATCGACGCTCCGATCGAAAAGATTCCGGCAAGGGGCCCAGTTCTTCCAACTTATCAATGGATTCGATGGATTGAAGAAGGAAATGTTTAAGGAAGTTAGTGTTGGATTGTCTCTCGGAGCGCTAAATTTTGCAGCCATGCCTGATAGCATGGAGTTTAAGAAGGATGTTACCCAGCCCGGATGAACCGGTGACAGAGGCCAGACATTCCACCACAAGATTGACGAAAAGTTGGTCTTGTAACCAGAGCTTTTCAAAACGAAACTTATGATGATGATTGAAATGAAAGTTAGAGTATAGCGCAATCGGAACGTGATCGGACGAGGCCCGACTTTTGCAATTGACCGAAATCCAGGTTTGCGAGACCAGGAAACGATCAAGTTTGGCAAAAGTCGGGGGGTCACGCTGGTTGGACCAGGTGAAAGACCTACCAGATAAAGGTAATTCAGTCAATTGCAAATCACGGATGGAATCATTAAAGAGGCAAGATTGAGAATTAGAGGAGATCGGATTCGACATTTCGGACACAAAACGAGTGACGTTGAAATCACCACAAAAAATGCAGAGATCGCTGGAGAAGCGATGCAAAGAAAGAAATTCAGTCCAGAAAGAGGACCTCCTCTCAGAAGAGGAAGGTCCATACACTGATATAACGGTGAGGGGACAATTGAAAGTCATCCACTGAAGTTGGACAATAAGAAAGAAATCTAGCCAAGTCACCGCTATTAGAGAGAAGCTCGTCTCTTTGAAACCAAGAAGGATCCCTCCCCTCGAGCCTATGGCGTCAAGTGAGATCCACTTGGAGATCGTGGATCCACCTAAAGCATGCAAGGTTGAGAGGGATGGCGAAATCAGTTTGGATTCTTGGATGGAGATAAGATCGCAGCGAGAAGAAGAGATTAAATCAAAAACCGCCCTCTGCTTAGACGGGCAATTAAGACCACGGATGTTCCAAGATACACTAATCATGAGAATGCAGGTGCTCCAGGACTTTAAAACGTTCCCTCCTCCTATGGGAAAGCAGGCGAGGGGAGTCAGAAGGGTCAATCAGAAATCCTAAGTCATGCGCCAAGGCAGCAAGATCGCTATTAGAGAGTGAATCAAAGATGGGGCAGTAAATAGAACCTAACTGGTTATGGGGAATCAGGGGGAAGTGAGACGACGGTGAGGACTACCGGCCGCTCTTGGCAGGGCAAAAAATAGCTGGAGAGGTAGGCGCACCGGAGGCCAGAATTTTTTTAGCCTTAAGACGCGCACTAGATCTGATAAAATGATGAGGCAGACGTAAGGGTAGCTCAATCCCAGAATCGGTGCACCCCGCATCCTGAAGAGGAGAAAAAGGTGTAGGCAATGTGCCCGAGGAGATAGCCAAATTAGAGTCAAGAAACGACTCAAGAGACCCGGCGGGGGCATTGGAGGAACAATCAGAAGAGGTGAGGAGAAAGGGAGGAGAGGCCCCCAGAATATCCCGGGCCTTCGTCTCGAGAGATGGAGTAATCCAACCGCGGAACGAAGACCCGAACGGGTAGACCCTAATACAGGGTGCAACCGGGTTCGGACCAGTAAAATCATGACACAAGAAACTCGAAAGAACAAGCTTAAAAAAGCATTCCGCAATAAGATAAAAACAAAAGGGGAACACTTAGAAGCAGGTCCAGATAATACCTGATGGGTCTGGCTCCCACGAGCAAACTCCACTTCCTCTTCAAGCAGAAGGGGATCCTGATCAATCCAAGCAGAATCCTTGTGGGACGACGAAAGCTTGAGTTTGGAGGGAGATAATGCTGGATCAGACTTCCTCGGAGTGGGGAAATGAGCGACCTGTTGGAATTTCTCCCAATCCGACGCGAAATTTGGGTTGACGTCCCAAGCAGGCCAAAGCGAAGAGGACTCCTTACTCTTAGCAAGAGGGGGATTCGCCTCCACCGCAGTATATGAGGAATGCAGCTCAGGCAGTGAGGCCTTAGGGGGAAGAGGAGGGACAGCTGCTGGCTTCAGGGAAACCGATGCTGGAGCTGAAGAGGAACCCTTCGCAGCTTGAATCTTCGGATTGATCCAAACTAGGTTGGGCGCCTTAGATGGAGAGATCTTCGGAGCGGAGGAGGAAGCTGCAGGCTTGTTGCGAAGAGGAAACTTGCTGCGAGGAGCACCCGAACGACCCACTTTCACCGCAGAATTCTTGGCTATAGAAGAGGAAGCACCACCGGGGTGAAAAGGGGAGGAAAGGTCAGAGCCGAAGGTAGGCGTAGAAGGCCCAGCGCGGGAGATAGGAGGGAACTCACTAACGGGGAAGGGTCCATGATAGTGAACCGAGACAGTGTAGGAGGAGATACCATCAGATAAACAGAACACCTCGATACGAGAAGGAAGGTTGGGGCATCAAAATAAAGCCTCCACTTGCAGACTGCCAGAAGCCAACCTAGCCTTCGAAGTAATGCTCACTATCTCCCCGATGCATTTGGCCATATCTCCTACCAAGCAGAGTGAGTCACAGAAAGGAGGAAGGCCAACCAGGGATACCTTTGAATATGAGGTATCAAGGCCCTGCGACGGAGTAGGGGTCTGCACCCAACGTCGAACAGAGAGAGAGATGGTGCCGATGGCAAGGGACGAATTCGCAATTAGATCCTCCAAAATTTTTGGGGAAGGACAACGGACCACCATGTCTCCATTAGAACAATTGTAGAGGACCCAATCCCAGTCTTTGACATTACAGAAATTACTGAGAAAGGAGTTCAAAGTGAAGAAATGCACAGAGCCCCCTATGAAGGAAATAGCTCCATAGGTGCCAAAAAACTTCAAACGATCCGTCAGCTCAGCTTTGGAGAGAAAAACCTGAGTGACGGCCTGCTTGGCGATACTGATGGAAGGAGCCGAAGAGGCAGGAGGGGAAGGAAGTGGGCTATCAGTGACACGAAGGTCCGGAGAAGGGGTGGGGAGCAACGGAGGGATGGAAGACGAGCGCTGCTTCTGAGAATTAGAAGGATTAGAGGCAGGCAGCTTACTACGAAGCGCAGGGAGATCCACCAAGGCAAGAACTTGATCCGAAATAGGTGCTCCCCTTGGGAGCCCTAGAATCTTTTGGAGAGCGAAACATCGATGCTTAGCATGACCAAATCTAAGGTAGAACAGGCATTTCATTTTGTTAGGGCAAGAGGGCTTGAGATGGCCGTGCTGTAAGCAACGAAAACAGACCGGATGGTGGCGAAGAGAACGAGAAGAAGAGTGAGGAAAAAAAACTGGAGAAGGTATAGACGCAGGGCGGGAAGAAGCAGACGAAGCGTCAAAAGGAAGCTTCGCGAGGACAGGCCTTAAAGAGGCCGAACCCGCAGGCCTATAAGAGGACCGAAACTTGGAGGGGAAAGAAAGGTAAGCTGCCACTTTCTTTTTTTTCTTTTTTACAACATCCACCCACGATAAGTCCATGGGCCACAGCTGAGACGGCCCACAAGGATCGAATTCACTCAGAGAGAGAAAGATGTGATGGAGAATGACCCTGGTTTAAACAAGAACGATGCCGCCGGAACGCCGACGGATAGAGAGAGGGGGTAAAGAAGAAAAGGAGCGCTACCGAGAGCGTCAACTAGCAGGTCCACCGAGAGGGTAGGACTCTCTAGAGGAAAAGAGGAGGAAGGATAAAGCTTCAGCAGGGGAGCTTCGAACAGATAAGAGATGTGACAAAGCTCTCCTCCTAAAAAAGTGCAATCTTGCCCAAACCGGAAATGATGCTCCAGTAGAGAAAAAGAAACTCCACCGAACTAAGCAAGAGGAGCACTCAAGTCCCAGCGTTGGGCGCAAACGAAACACGAACAGCAGTAAGGAAAAAAAACTTTTCGAGACGAAATAAAGAAAGTACTTACAGATCTCCGGTTCCGGCTATCAAACCAATCGAATAGAAAACAATGGCTCCCGTACCTGCAAGGACTCGCTGAGAGGCAAGGAGGAAGGAGGATCCAGTCAGCTTGGCAAGGCTCTGAGGCGATTGTGGGAAAACAGTGGCAAGAGCTGGATCTGAAGACGACAGAGCATGAACCTCCAAAATCAGAGAGGGGAAGGGAAACTCGGTACCCAGACCGGATGGAGAGCCGCCGAGACAAAAAGGGTATGGAAAGGGGGAAGATCTGAGAAACTCTAACGAAGAGCGGAAGGGGATCGAAGGATCCAACGAGGAGGATCGAAGATTTTGTGAGGAGGATCGAAGAAGCTACTCTCTTAGTTGATGTGTGAAACTTCAAGTAGTAGGGGAAGACTTGAGTGAACATTGATTTTCTTTCTCCATATTGAACCACATATACGTGATAACTCCACCCCGTATACTTAATTTACAGAAAATTTTAAAAAATAAAATAAATAAAAATAAATAAAAAATAAAAAATGAAACAACCCCTCATCTTCCATTTCTCATCCTGCTACCCCAAAAAAACTCTTCTGTGTCAAATCCTGATCACCCCCGCACCCCGCCGTCTCCTCCGCTCCACTCCGGGCCAATTTTCAACTACTCGACGCTACTTCAGATACCTCACTGCCTTTTCTAACGTCGTCTCCAACGCACCTCCAACCCTGTCGTATCCTCCCCTCAACTTCAGCACCAATTTTGGTGGTGATGAGGTGGTGAGTAACAAATCATTGAGTAAGAATTCGTTGGATTTTTTGGGGATGACGTCGATTTGATTTTGTTTGGTTGGACCTTACTCTTTGAGCACTTACAAGTTTAATTATTTTTCCAGTAATGAAAAACACATTGCCATTTGTTAAAGAAAAGATACTTACGAATATTTTGAACAAAGATGGTTTTAATGTGTGAATGAAACAACGAAAGGTGTGTTTTCGAGATAGGAGTATGAGAAATCTGTTATAGAAATTACCCTCGAATCTTGATTTTCTGCAACCCAAGACAACAAATTAAAAATAAATAAGAACAGAGTTACCGGCCTATGGGGAAGTCGCGCGGAGCGCACTGCCCTAAGAGTTGATCCGCGGTCTTATGTGCAGACTTTTCGCAGATGCTCCTAGTGGTAAAACCCCCGGTATCACCGGCGTCTCGCTGTCGCACACAACGTCGAGAGATTGACCCAAACTTAGCCTTTCCCAGAACGGAAGAGAAAAGTAGAGTACCAGATTTGGCAGGAAAGAAGTGAAGGAGAGGAAGAGTTATGTGGGAAAACAATTTTCAGTAGTGTTAAGGGAAGAGAAGATTAAAGTATATATGGGCTGATCCCACTCACAATGCACATCTCCCAACCGATGTGGGACTCAAGGCAAGGAAAGGAGGAGCTTGGTTTTGACCAAAAAACCAACAATCCCCCCCCAAAACCAAGATCCGAAAACAAAGATAACAAAAGAATAATGATGGAGAAGTTCTGGGCAAGAGTATACTATGCATAAATGAGATGGACTACAGCCTTGAATCTCACGTAGTGACTATTGTCTTTGTCTGAAGAAGTGCTTGATGGACTATGCCTTGAATCAGACTTCTTGACTCAGATTCAGAAAATAACACACATAGTACGCTAGAGGTTCTTGGGTCTATCGGGTGGCGCTTTTGAATGGCCATGCGCTCTTTTTCCATATTCATGAGAGTTGTCTGGGATCGCCCTGTCCCATAGTCGCGGCCTTCACGACCTCTCATATAGGTAAGTCCTCAAAGGGTTGGTGATCGGAGTCAACCCTACATAATAATGTTTGGACCTATTAAGAGTTTAGAACTCATCCTAACCAGATCACACAGGAACACTGTCACCATAGGGATGGGATATCATTGTACAACCTCGTACAACCACCTGGGCATTAATTTATGAGAATTTAATCTCTGAGTCAGTGTTCCATAATAGTCACCGAAGTCCAGCTTGTTTCTACCCATTGAACCGGCTTCTTGGGATCTCCAGTCAGACTCGGTTGGGTTGCCACTGCTGGTGACTTACTTATGGGCTTAACCCCATCCCCCTCGATGATTCTAGGATCAACGTCCTAGACAAACCATTTGTCAAGTGGTCTGCAAGGTTCTTTTCTAACTTTATATAGTCAAGAACCACATATTTGCCTAATAGGCTCTTGATTTACTTGAAGTGCAGCTGCAGGTACCTGTTCATCTTAGCATTCACAGAATCATGCTTTAGTAGTTCTATAACAGATTTATTATCACAGTTTATGGAAATAGCAGGATCAGGAATATTAGTAACAGGAATATGCATAATCAAATTTCTTAGCTATTCAGCTTCTGTACAAGTAGTGTCCAAAGCTATCATTTCAGAATCCATAGTACTTCTATCTGTGATTGTATGTTTGCATGAACCCCAGAAGATTGCAGCTCCTCCTAGGGAAAAACATATCCAGTTGTGGGTTTCACATCATGTGAGTCAATTACCCAGTTTGCATCTGAGTAACCTTCATGATATCAGGGTGTCTAGAATAATGAAGTTTATAACCTATAGTACCCTTAAGATATCTAAATACTCTTTCTAATGCTGACCAATATGATCAGTTTGGGTTACTAGTATATCTACTAAGTCTCCCAACAGCAAATGCAATATCAGGTCTAGTTCTATTTGTTATATATATAAGAGAACCTATCAATTGAGAGTATTTATGTTGTTCTACAGGTAAACCTTCATTCTTCTTGAGAATGATACTACTGTCAAAATGAGTACGAGCAGGTGTCTTATCAAAGTACTCAAATTTTCTTAGCATTTTCTCAATAGAATGTACTAAGGAGAGAGTATAACCCTCCTTGGATTTGGATACTTGAATTCCTAGAATCAGGTGAGCTTCACCTAGGTCTTTCATATCAACATGCTAGATAACGCTATATAGATTAATTGAATGTCTTTGTCTAAATCTTGATGTTATCCATGCTAGATTTAAAACTGTCATCGTTATCATTTGCCAAACAAGTGTGTAGCTTATATATTTAAATTTTGGTATTGTTCCAAATGATTAAAGGTTTGATTTACTTCCAATAGCAGATCGCGATGTAAGTTAGCATTTCTACTAACAATTGAAAAATTGAATTGTTTGCAACAATATATCAAGATGTAAATGAGCAAAGGGCAGCAGCAGGAAGAATGATCGACATGTACTATTTCAACTGAAACAGACGATAAAAATTTTAATCAATTAGGAAAAACACCAATGAGATAGAATAGACGAATTGAAGCCTATCAAACTAGCACTGTCATTTATATTGAAGCTAGCATTGGCATTAAAAACCCGAAATCCGGACCCGACCCCGGCGTTGGACCGGAACCGACCCGATCTAATTTGGGTAGAGTATGGGTCCTAAATTACTACCCGTTGAAATTTCGGGTAGGGTCTGGGTCCCCTAAAAATGGAACCGACCCGGACCCGGACCCGCCACAGAAAAATAAACATAAAAACAAGCGGACCCGACCCGGACCCGACCCGTTACCCGTTAAAATATCCCTACCTGTAACCTATTCGGCTATTCGGAATTCCCCTTCAGTTATCACTAATCAGTACTCTAAAGTCTCTAACTTAGTCTAACTTAGTCTAAATCAGTACTCTAACTTAGTCTCTAGGGTTCAAGTTCAAACAAATGATCAGCCACCAATATCCTTTACACGAATAAAACTAAAATCTCTAGGGTTCAAAGTTCAAACAAATGAAAAAAAAAAAATACTGGAGGCCCATATATTTAAAAACCATAGGTTTTCAGTTTACAAAAGCATTTTCCCATGCATATGATTCCAGTTTTGACATATAGGACACAATAATGCTATAAACTAAAGTCTGCTATAATGAAAGTTTGCTCACAAGTAGATTTGTTATACACCCACAAGTTCAATGCAAAATCATATATCTTTAACTGCTTACTAGATGAATTCTTTCATTAATAAAAACATTTCAGTTACTCTACGTCTGTAAACACAACAGAGCTGACCATCAGGATCCTCACTTGGGAAATTTGCGGATAAGTTGTACGAAAGAAGTTGCGCAGTTGACAATGTATAATAAGGAAAATGAGGGGAAACTGGTGTTTGGAAGATTTCATTTCTACTTATAATTATAAGTCTAGTGCCCCAAGTTCAGTAAAGCCATACATCTCATGCTATTATTTTTGACACTTGGTCAGAAGGGCATTCTAAGGTCATCTGCATGTGCCAACATTATAGTATGCAAGTGACCAACACCCAGGTTGCAATAACTGGACCATGATCACCAACTTTACTCTAAAGCAGCTAATGTTTCATGCTTAGTTCACATATCACTAACTAAACTCTATTTGGTCTCTATGTACGGACATAGAGATTCATGATACAAAGGACCACAGTGATTCTGGCCACACTGAACAACTTAATTTATGATGATGATAAACCTATAATATATATGTAGTTACTACTAAACTTAGGAATTTATTAATAATAAAAACCCAAAAAGTTTCTGCTTTGTTTGAGCGTCTAACCGATGTGAAATATGACCATTGAGAATCATATTTTCATCTATCTGTACAATGTTTGGTACTGAATTGTCAGTGAAATGTATTTATTCTATCAATCACTCATGAATCTTTTATCTCAATCTAATTTTTTATTTTCTAATGAACCAACTTGATCTATGAAGATGAAGCACAAGGTCTTAAACCAGACTTCACACCTTTTCAAGCTTGCCTTGTGCTCCATGGTTCCAACTTCCAACATCTTGTCACAGAAGTCAATATTCATCTCATCATATAGCACAGGATTTATTTATTTTTATTTTTATTTTTTAAAATGTGGATTAGCAATCTTGATGACATATTTCTCAAAAGATAATGTCATAGAGATAAAGAATCCCTTCAAGCTTGTAAAATCAAGATGGCTTTAGGAAAAGATATCTTCAACAGTGAAATTAAAGAGAGAAATCAACATTGAATATTCAAGATGGCTTTAGGAAAAGACTCGCAGTGTTTTGCTAGTTACCAACAATCTGTCAAAGTTCCAGAAGTTAGGTAATTGAACATCCTAAAATGGCATTAAGGTGCATTGTGCAGATCATGTAAGAAATGTTCTACAAAAAATGTTTTGGCTACTTTATTTTTACCCATTATTCTCACAACTAGTCGTGTCAAATTTGACAATAAGAAGAGCAACCAGAAAGCCCGAAACAAACCTAGAAGAATCAGTATTTGTATGATTAAATGTTCAGTGCATCCCTTCATGCAGTTCGGGTGTGGAGGATTAGCCAACATTGTGAAACATTTAGAGAGAAATTGCCGACTTTTAGAAGTGAGAACTACAGTGCAATCACAAAATTGTCATCTACTTGATGATCTCTTGTGGTTGGACTCAATTATAGGGAATTCGTTGATAAATATAAGTTTTTTTTTTTTTTTTTTTTTTTTTCCTTTCAATCTTCATGTCTGCAAGTGTTGCCTAGAAGATACGTTGAAGCAGGAATATGTTTGTTCTCCCTTCTTAATCATCCAAAACGAGCTATATTATCAGGACATTTTTCTCTTACATTTCATGTTGTTAGGCACATCTAGAACATGTATTGGACAAATCACCCATAACTTTCAAACAAATCTACATTTTCATTACACATTAAAAATATACTTATGTGCATGATTGTACTTCAAAGAAAAATATGTCAAACTAGAAACTTGTCTAAAAGAATTATAGGTTTAAATTACAAGAAAGAAGACAAGTATCTATGAAGTTAATAAGGAACACCTACTTCTCATGCATACTTGTAAAAAATATTGCTAGTTAACACTTGACATATATATAAACCTCCTATTGGAAACATGTGTATGCATTTGAGATATATATAAACTATGAGAAATGTGTGTATCGCAAGGATGATCTGCTTTCTTAATCTAGTTCAACACTTCCATACACCTCTTAGTTGAAGAATGAGAAATTGACTAATTATTAGAAAGCACATATGTATATTTATTATAAGTTATGAATAATATGTAGCACGATTTCATGAAATTTTTAATACAATGACTCATATGCCGGATGCAAATAATGGGTATCTCCTTTTCGCATTTTCATGCAGAGAAAAAAAAAAATCTAGATCGAGCTGTAGGGATATCCATCCAACCCTCAGAGTCACCCTCTGATCCACATTATCAGCTCAAGGATGCCACGTCTAAACCCACAAACACACGTAGAGTTCATCCACACTTCTCCTCTCACCACGTGTCATCCCCCACGTTCAACATCATGAGCCTGTTAAAACCTAACCGCATCAACAGATCTCAACTTTTGTCTCTCTTCTCTTCATAATTCTCCTTCTAACTTCTTAGAATAAGAAAATCTCTGATTTGTTATGAATGTCACTGAACCAAACATATGCATTCACATGGCTACCTAGGTAGGTCCTATAATGTCAACCCATTACCCATATATGGATCTGTCGATTTGACAAAGAAACTACATAATCTGAAAGTAGAAAGTAAAGCTCAACCATGAGTTGGGGTGAGTGTACTGGTCACATAATGGATACATATATAAGATTAATATGGACAACGACGGTATACCAAATCTTCACCTAATTTATTTTATTTAATTTGGAATAAATTCTTCACCTAACATTCACATAACAATACCCTAATTGAATATCAACATTCGATGGCCGAAAGAATAAATCAACTCTTAGATTGTTATAGAAATTACCCTCGAATCTTGATTTTCTGCAACCCAAGACAACAAATGTCCTGATTGGTATTGGGGGGGGGATTGTTGGTTTTTTGGTCAAAACCAAGCTCCTCCTTTCCTTGCCTTTAGTCCCACATCGGTTGGGAGATGTGCATTGTGAGTGGGATCAGCCCATATATACTTTAATCTTCTCTTCCCTTAACACTACTGAAAATTGTTTTCCCACATAACTCTTCCTCTCCTTCACTTCTTTCCTGCCAAATCTGGTACTCTACTTTTCTCTTCCGTTCTGGGAAAGGCTAAGTTTGGGTCAATCTCTCGACGTTGTGTGCGACAGCGAGACGCCGGTGATACCGGGGGTTTTACCACTAGGAGCATCTGCGAAAAGTCTGCACATAAGACCGCGGATCAACTCTTAAATTGTTATAGAAATTACCCTCGAATCTTGATTTTCTGCAACCCAAGACAACAAATTAAAAATAAATAAGAACAGAGTTACCGGCCTATGGGGAAGTCGCGCGGAGCGCACTGCCCTAAGAGTTGATCCGCGGTCTTATGTGCAGACTTTTCGCAGATGCTCCTAGTGGTAAAACCCCCGGTATCACCGGCGTCTCGCTGTCGCACACAACGTCGAGAGATTGACCCAAACTTAGCCTTTCCCAGAACGGAAGAGAAAAGTAGAGTACCAGATTTGGCAGGAAAGAAGTGAAGGAGAGGAAGAGTTATGTGGGAAAACAATTTTCAGTAGTGTTAAGGGAAGAGAAGATTAAAGTATATATGGGCTGATCCCACTCACAATGCACATCTCCCAACCGATGTGGGACTAAAGGCAAGGAAAGGAGGAGCTTGGTTTTGACCAAAAAACCAACAAAATCCACAAGAATTAGTCAATGTGTAGCTTCTACCCAAAATGCATAATACTATAATATTGTAACTGCGATTATCTGAAAGAAACATAAATGATATAACAACAAAACTGTATACAACATTAGGTGATGACCAAGAACAGTTCAGAGTGCCACTTACCAAAATCAAATATTGAGCTATCAAAATTAAGTTTTAATTATTGCTTAGAAAGAGTGTCACCCGTGCAATTAGACATATAGCTCTATAAATACATAGCAATATCGACCAGACTCAACAAATAAACAGTCGTACAAGAAAAGCTTCCCTGTTACAACTCTCCAGTTTCACTGGAAATAGCATATCACCTGCCATTAATTGAGGATCGAGTCTAACATCATGCAGTCGATAGGCTACATAGTAGTACTATTAGGACTCTCTGTTATTGGATTTATAAGAACTATCACCATATACTATTCTCAATATACTAATTCTCTTAGTTTGTAACTCGAACTTTAGACTCTCTATTATGGCATCATATTTTTGAAAACCCCCTTCTTAGATAAGACCTTCATTTTCTCAATCGTTGAAGTTATTTTGATAGATGAGAGAAACTATTGCAACCTGTATGTTTTCTTATCTGTGAGATTAGGGAACTCTCCCATACAAGGATCAGGGTTGTGTAACACATCATTTATTTGAACCGCATTCAAGTCGATGTACTTCCGGCTCATATTCAAGCTATAAATGCATGTACATTTTAGAGTTATGAGTAGGGGTGTAAAATGAACAGGACGGTCCGTTGTTCGTCCGAGTCTGGCTCGAGAAATGGCCCGACCGTGGACCGTCCGAATTGTTATACGAACTCAACTTGAACAAATTATTAGGTCCGATTCTTTACCGAGCTCAAGTCGCACATAAGTCCGTCCGAGTATTATTGTGATCCGATGCTTTATCGAACCGAGTTCGGACTATAAAATTTTTGTCCGACCTAGACCGAGGCGGACATAAACCCGTCCGAGTAGAATTTCGGCCCGAGCTTGAACATATGATTGTCCGATTCCGTCCGGTCCGATTTACAGCCCTGGTTATGAGAGCAAAAAAAGAATAGAGAAACGTATTTTATTTGCTTAAAGTGTGCACTTCAATTATTATACAGTTTATACGCTCTTCTCTGCATGCAAGTGAAATTTGTTCTCTTACATCTTTACTTATTAGTTATCACTAAATGTTGTTATTATCTGATGAATGTAATTTCTATTATTTTTATTTCTTCTTCTTTCTAGCCCTTTCTTACTCATTATTGCATACGTTGTTTGTAAATTAAAAAATCACGATATACTTAAGACATTGTACTTATTGTGACAAAACAAATTTCTTCATGAGAACAGGTGTGACTATGGAACAATAATTTTATCTACATGCAATTCCTGCCGAAAGCTGAACCGGTGTTGTGTTCGTTCATCATATACATGAAGAAAACGCTAAGCTCATAACATTATTCTGGAAAAGGTTGTTGTTTAATTAGTAAGAATATCACTTTTATATATGGTATTTTTATGTTCCTTCATAGTTTAGTACCTTAATTCTCTTATTACTCATATAGAATGTCAAATCTTTTTGCTCTATTATTATGGTTAAGTTATAGGAAGCTTAATTTAAACTATTATCAATTACTTTAGAATTTATGTTTCAGCTAAAATAATGGAAGCTTGGGTATTATCATAGAAACTTTGTTTTCTTTTACATATTAGCCTTGGTACAACATACCTTTTAGTATATACGACAAAATGGTTCATACAGCTAAGGAAACTACCCATCTGCATAAATTGTGCTAGGTGTTCTTTTCATATTAATTGGTGTTGAAAATTTTCAATAGCCTATTTTTAACTTTTAATATTCAATATTTAACAAATTGGTGTTGTTGACAATTTTTCAACTATTTCGTTTGCAACAGTATGTTTGAAGATTCAAAGATAGTGAGAGATTTCCAATTATTTTGAGGGAAGTCGGAATTTTTATTACATCGGGTATATTATATGTGTTCTTATCTTATGTTATACTTTCTTTCGAGTTAATCCATATTGTTATTTATCTCAATATGTAATCTTTCGTTGTATTATATCTATTATATATATATATTATGCTAACAAGAGAGAGAGTCTACCCCTGAAATAGAGAAAAGAGAGCAAAAGAATGAATTTTGTATGTGCAAACTGCACATTTTTATAAAGCAAAAAGGATAATAAAAACCAAAAACCCATACCCTCTCACTGCACCCAACAACTCTTCATCTTCATCTTCACCTTCACTTAAATAAATTTTTTTTAAATAAATAAATAAATAAAACCAGCCGCTCACATCCCCTCATCCCGCACCCCGCTCGCATCCCTCCCACCGCCCTAAAAACACACACTCAAATGTAAGTCTTCTCTATCCATGTTACTTCAAATCTCTTATTTCTTTGTTTTGGGAGAAATGAGTTTGCATTTGGATTCATTGTAGGTGAATTAAGATTGGATTTTGATTTGATGGGTATGTATGTTATGCTCTTCAAGTTTGGAAATGAGTTTCCTTTTTGATTTTGTGGATTTAATTACTTAATGACTAAAGTACTATTCTTTTTTTTGCCTCTTATAAGAGGATTTACAGTAAGAGCTTCTCGTAAGAGGCTCTTTTTGAGGTGTTCTTTTTATATAAAAATAACCTCTTATAAGAACCTCTTATAAAATATTTCTGTTCTTTTTTCACCTCTTACAAGAGCCTATATTACCCCAAAGTCTATATTACCCCAAAGTATAAAAATAGTGAGATAAAGGACAAGAAAAGATAAGTTCAAATTAATAATATATAAACTAGTTTAATGGCAAGTTAAATTTACAAATCAGTGTAAATCATTAATTATAATTCCGGAACCGAGATAGAGAAGTAGAAACACAGGAAAACAAAACTTTAAAAAAATAAAAGGAAATTTACAAGTAGCGAAGTGGCTTAAGAATATGCATCAGTCACTAAAGATGGAGGCAGCTAAACAAACATAAATAGTTTTAAAAAATAATGTCATAGGAAGAAGTAAAGCTTTGGAGATACGTGAATAGTCCTTGCACAGTAGTCGTCGAGTAGAGATGGCACTGGAGGTGAAAGGAATACCCTATGAATGCTTGGACATGGATGTTCCAAACAAGCAAGAATTGTTCGATGAGTATAATCCTATTTTCCGGAAAATCCCCATTTTAATTCACACGGGAAACTATATATATAGCCGAATTGCTCATCATGCTTGAATACATTGACCATGAATTTGGTGGTGAACCTCTCCTGCACAAGGACCCATCTGCCCGCGCTCAACTGCTTTTTCTCTAACTTCATCGATAACAAGGTATAACATGAGATTCCTATTACTTGTTCATTTATCCGAACTTTCTATTTAAAATCATGAAGGATATTTCTCTAGAATTAAAATGTACCACAATCTGCTTCGAAGCAGGTCTCCACCATGTGTGTGAAAATCCGACCTTTAAATTACAGTCATTCATCACAAAAAATTCTTTGATGGGTAGAAATTAGTAACAATTATAATATAGACTTTGGGGGTAATATAGACTTTTTAAGTGATAGAAGGCTTATAAGAATTTGAAAGAGGCTACTAGAAGCCTTTTAGGCTTATAAGCGATTTTGGAAGAAATTGCTTATAAGTGGTAAAAAAGAACGCTAAAAAAACTCTTGTTAGAGGTGGACTAGCTCTTACAAGAGGTAAATCGCTTATAAAAGGAGAAAAAGAACACTACCTAAGTAGGCAAAGCTTTCTTTTTTTTTCCCATAAAACTTCACTTTATTTGTGATAGATAGATATGCACCTTAGAGTTATCCTAGAATTACTTAATGACTAAGTAGACAAAGCTTTTTTTTCCATAAAACTTCACTTTATTTGTGGGGTAATGCTACACCTACAACATTTTTTTTACAACCTTAGATGGCACAATCTCATTGGAATATATTGTAGAGTAGGTTGTAGTGGATTGTACACATCTCCAATGAGATTGTGCTACCAAAAGTTGTAAGGTTGTAAAGGTTGTAGGTGTAGCATTACCCTTATTTGTGATAGACAGATACAAATAATATATATATATATATATATACAAATTTGTTATGGATATACGTGTTCAAAATCCTATAATTAAAATTAATTATGATTAACTTCTGTTCTATAATCTGAAAACTTTGTTGTTGTTTTTTTAAGAATTTAATAGAAGGAAGCTAAGTACCTTTTGCTCCAATTTGCCCATGGATGTTCAAATCAAGTCTTTAACTTTCGCTCTTTTTGATACCACCAAGTTGAAATTAGTATACGATTTTTTTTTGTTGGATATATATTTACCTAGCTATAAATAATAGTTGGTGATAAAATTAATTTTGCATTTTAACTGTTTAAATAGGAGTCTTTTATTATCATGAACAATTTATTTAAGCTATCTGTTTGATATATAACTGTGATTTAAGCATGAAAAATGTTTGTGATTTAGTTTGGAGGTGTCTTATTGCCATCAAATATTTGAGTTTGAAGATTGTGTTTTCGGTAACATTTTTACTACATAGTCGTTAAATGTTGATATACTGTATTATAATTATAGAGAGAAAAAAAGTTGTATATAAGGGGAGATTCTGCCAAACTTTTTACTGAATATTTTTGATATTTTTATATAATTTTTGATGAAGTCTATGCAATTTATACATGGGGTATACTAGTTTGGATGTAAGTAACTAACTTTTGCAATGTAATAAGTTATTTATGGTCTTGTAGGTTTCTAGAGTAGGAACCGAAATGGATCATGTAGACATGAACTAAGGTGACGAATATTTTTAAAGGGTTAAGGTACACTCAGTTAAAAAGTTTTCCTAATAAATAACTAGTACAATTTAAAAGTCGTCGGTGCATATCATGAATGGAGGTTGGGACCTTGAATTATAACATCAATGAATTGAAGATGGTTAATTTGTGCTTATAAAAAAATTTCGTTTTTTATTTCTTCTTGTTCACCGGTTTTGGAAGCCTGAGGGAGGAAGAAACTGGTTTTCCACTCTATCCTATCTAAACTTCGTCGCTGATGAAGATTTTTTAGCATCGAAGTTTCGTCAGTAGAGATTTTAAGATGACCTATTTAATTTGGAATTTTGTATAACCCCGATGGAAGTTTTGTAGGATAATGGCTCGATTCTGGTTCAGATTGTTTTGGAGTATCTGCAGCAAAAGAAAGTTACAGCATAAGTCGACTGATAGAAGGATCAGGCGACTGTCCAGAGAGTTTTCGAAGGCTAAAGATACGAGCAGCAGCAGAGGATCAGTCGACTGATCGGTCGACTGCCAGATGGAGTGCCAGTCGACTGTCGACGGGATTTTGAACTAGATCTGGCCCAATTCGAAAAGGCCCAATAGTTTTCCTATAAATACACTTGTTAGGGTTTTGTAATCTGTGACGAAAATTAGAGATCCCTATTTCGGTTTTGCAGCCGTCATTATTTGTAAGGGTTTGTTTTCGCCCATTGGTGATAATTTGAAGAAGAAGAAACCCCAACCGCCCCGTGGATGTAGGCATGTATTTTGCCGAACCACATTAAATCTGTGCGTCCTTTTGTGTTTGTTTGTTTTTGTGTTTTCTCGCTGGTTCTCTCTTTGTATTCCGCATTGATTCTTGTTGGTTTGATTAGTTTGTCTCACGCACAACAAGTGGTATCAGAGCTGTTGGTTCGACCTAGAGAGAGATGGCGGGTGATGCAGATGCAACCAAGGAAGTTGTGGGATCAAGTTCATCAAGAACAACGATTCACAACGCAAAATTTGAAGTTGAAAAATTTGATGGGACAAACAATTTCGGGATGTGGCAATGTGAGGTTTTGGATGTTCTTGTTCAACAAGAACAAGATGTTGCTTTGGAAGTTGAAAAACCTAAGGATATGTCCGAAGCAGATTGGAAGAAGTTGAATAGAGTTGCGTGTGGGACTATTCGGCTCTTTATTGAGAAGGCTCAGAAGTATGATTTGATGAGGGATACCATTGCTGCGGTGTTGTGGAAGAAACTCGAAGACAAATACATGAGGAAAAGTTTGGAGAATCGGCTGTATTTGAAGAAGAGACTTTTTCGCTTCACCTATACGGAAGGTATGTCTATGAATGCTCATGTGGAATCATTTAATAAATTATTGGCTGATTTGTTAAATTTGGATGAGCAAATTAAGGATGAAGATAAAGCCCTAATTCTGTTGAATTCATTACCTGAAAGTTATGATCATTTAGCAACTACTTTATTATATGGAAAAGATACTGTGAAATATGAAGATGTTGCAAATGCTTTGTTGAATAATGAAACTAGGAGAAGGGATAAGATGGTTGATAGAGAAACTTCTGAAGCGTTGATTGTAAGGGGCAGGACTGAGACTAGATCTGAGTCCAAATCTGGGAAAAAGGGAAACAAATCTCGTTCCAAATCGAGAGGAGTTTCAAAGGACAGGAAAATACCGGCCAAAGATGAATGTGCTTTCTGTCATGAAAGGGGGCATTGGAAAAAGGATTGTCCAAAGCTACGAAATAAGGAAAATTCGACTGCAAATGTGACTGTTGATAATTTAGAAAGTGGCGAGGATGTTTCTTTTGCACTTGCTTCTAGTCCCTCACTTTATCAAGAAGTATGGTTTCTTGATACAGCAGCCTCCTATCATATGTCTTGGAAAAAGGAGTGGTTTACTTCTTTGGAGTATATGGATGGTGGTGTAGTTTTGATGGGAAATGATGCACCTTGTAAGAAGGTAGGAGTCGGGAAGATTGAATTGCTAATGCACGATGGTCTTATTAGGGAGCTTTCAGATGTATGGTATGTTCCAGATTTGAAAAAGAATCTGATTTCACTAGGTGCTTTGGAGGCCAGTGGTTTGAAATTTGCTAGTGAAGGTGGCATTCTGAAGGTGACTAGCGGATCACTCGTGGTGATGAAAGGGCAAAGAAAGAGGAACTTGTTTTTCTTGCAGGGAAAAACATATTTGGGTCAGGCTGCCAGTGTAACTGAGAAGCCTAAACAGGTTGTTCCCGACTCTACTAGGTTGTGGCATATGCGACTCGGGCATGCAGGAGAAAAGGCCTTGCAAGGGCTTGTGAAGCAAGGGTTGCTTAAAGATGCTAAAGGGTGCAAGTTAGAATTTTGTGAACATTGTGTTTTGGGTAAGCAAACTAGGGTGAAATTTGGTACAGCTGTACATCAGACAAAGGGTATCCTCGATTATGTGCACACAGATGTTTGGGGCCCTACTCAGACACCTTCTATGAGTGGTAGACACTGGTTTGTTACTTTTGTTGATGATTACTCCAGACGAGTTTGGGTATATACCATGAAGCACAAAGATGAAGTTTTGACATTGTTCACAAGTTGGAAGAAGAAAGTTGAAAATCAGACTGGTAGGAAGATTAAGGTTCTGAGGTCAGATAATGGAGGGGAATATAAGAATGATCCGTTTCTGAAGTTGTGTGAAGATGAAGGGATCCAAAGGCACTTCACAGTTAGGAAGACTCCACAGCAAAATGGGGTTGCAGAAAGGATGAACAGAACCTTATTGGAGAAGGTGAGATGTATGTTAGCACAGTCTGGATTGAAGAAAACATTTTGGGCAGAAGCTGTTATATATGCAAGCCACATCGTCAACCGTTTACCATCAGCAGCACTTGAAGGCAAGACGCCTATTGAGGTATGGAGTGGTAAACCTGCATCTGATTATAGTTTTTTGCATATATTTGGTTGTCCTGCTTATTTTCATGTAACTGAAACTAAACTTGATGCAAGAGCCAAGAAGGCTATATTTGTTGGTTTTAGTACTGGTGTCAAAGGTTACAGGTTGTGGTGTCCAGAACAGAAGAAGTTAGTAATCAGCAGAGATGTCACTTTTGATGAGACCAGCATGATCAGCTCGGGACAGTCGACTGATGGTATAGGACAGTCGACTGGTGAGCAGCAGAAGAGTGGGACAGTTCTTCAACAGGTGAGTAGAAGAAGTTCGGGACAGTCGACTGATGAACAGGAGCAGTCGACTGATGGTCCAAAACAGCAGAATTGTGGGAGCTCGGGACAGTCGACTGGTGGCAATAACCAGTCGACTGGTAGGAGAGTGTTCCAACAGGTGGAGTTAGAAAATTTGTCAGTTGAAAATCCTGTTCCTGTCCAAGATGAAGATGATGTGGTTGATACTGAGATTGAAGAAGAAGCTCCTATCCAGCAGGAAGAATCAATTGCAGTAAGAAGGCAAAGAAGAGATATCAAACGACCGTCTCGTTTTACAGACACAGTTGCATTTGCTCTTCCCATTGTGGATGATGAAGTTCCCTCCAACTTCAAAGAAGCCACTAGAAGTTCAGAAAATGCAGATTGGAAAGTTGCTATGGGTGAAGAGATGAACTCTCTTCATAAGAATAAGACTTGGGATCTAGTGCAACTACCAAAGGGGAAGAAAGCAATCGGTTGCAAGTGGGTGTATACGAAGAAAGAAGGTCCAAAAGGCAGTGTTCGGTTCAAGGCAAGACTAGTTGCAAAGGGGTATGCTCAACAGGAAGGAATTGACTATAATGAAGTGTTCTCTCCAGTTGTGAAGCATCCTTCTATTCGGATTTTGTTGGCATTGGTAGCACAGTTTGACCTTGAGTTGACACAGATGGATGTGAAGACTGCGTTCTTACATGGGGAACTAGATGAAGAAATTTATATGTTACAGCCAGATGGGTTCAAAATTGCTGGGAAGAAAAATTGTGTTTGCAGGTTGAAGAAGTCTCTCTATGGTTTGAAGCAATCTCCAAGGCAGTGGTATTTGAGGTTCGATCAGTTTATGAAGGTGCAGAAATATTCCAGAAGTGAGTTTGATCATTGTGTTTACTTCAGGAAGTTGCAGGATGGCTCTTTCATATATCTGTTATTATATGTGGATGACATGTTGATTGCCTCTAAGAATGCTAAGGAGATTCAAAATTTGAAGAATCAGTTGAGTTCTGAATTCGAGATGAAGGATCTTGGTGAAGCCAAGAAGATACTTGGGATGGAGATAGCTAGAGACAGGGCAAAGGGCACAGTGAGTTTGACTCAGAAGCAATATCTTTTGAAGGTGCTGAAACGGTTCGGTATAGATGAGAAGACTAAACCAGTAAGTACACCCTTAGCCAGTCATTTCAGAATTAGTGCTTCTCAGTCTCCAAGTTCAGATGAAGAGAGACAGTATATGGCGAATGTACCTTACACTAGTGTGGTTGGAAGTTTGATGTATGCCATGGTTTGTACTCGACCAGACATCTCTCAGGCGGTGAGTATGGTTAGTCGATATATGCATGATCCAGGCAAAGAGCATTGGCAAGCAGCTAAATGGATTCTAAGGTACATAAGTGGCACCACAGATGTGGGTTTGAAATTTGAAAGGGATGACAATATTAGCAGGTTATTGGTTGGATATGTTGATTCAGACTATGCAGGTGATCTAGATAAGAGGCGGTCTACTACAGGCTATTTGTTTACGATGGCTAGAGCACCTATAAGTTGGAGGTCAAATTTGCAGTCCACTGTAGCGTTGTCTACTAGTGAGGCTGAATACATGGCGGTTGCTGAGGCCATGAAGGAAGTCATTTGGATACATGGACTTTTGAAGAGCTTGGGAATTCATCGGGAGAAGGTGGAGGTACACTGTGACAGTCAGAGTGCTATTCATTTAGCGAAGAACCAAGTTCATCATTCGAGAACCAAACATATTGATGTCCGTTATCACTTTGTGCGTGATTTGATAAAGGATGGTGATATTCATTTGGTGAAGATTGGGACAGCTGATAATCCTGCTGATATGTTGACCAAAGTTGTTGGAGCAGCCAAGTTCAAGCATTGCATGAACCTGGCTAATATTTTGCATGTTTGATGATTTGGAATGGGGGGTTGGAATAGTACTTCGCTATTTGTTCGCCTAGTATGTGATATCATACTAAGGTGGAGTTTGGATTTGTTGTTACATTTGATGATGAGCATTTGGAGTATTTGTGGAGATTGCTTGGGCTACTTGGAAGATCTTGCCAAGGTGGAGATTGTTGGTTGGTGGAAGATCTCGCCAAGGTGGAGATTGTAGGATAATGGCTCGATTCTGGTTCAGATTGTTTTGGAGTATCTGCAGCAAAAGAAAGTTACAGCATAAGTCGACTGATAGAAGGATCAGGCGACTGTCCAGAGAGTTTTCGAAGGCTAAAGATACGAGCAGCAGCAGAGGATCAGTCGACTGATCGGTCGACTGCCAGATGGAGTGCCAGTCGACTGTCGACGGGATTTTGAACTAGATCTGGCCCAATTCGAAAAGGCCCAATAGTTTCCCTATAAATACACTTGTTAGGGTTATGTAATCTGTGACGAAAATTAGAGATCCCTATTTCGGTTTTGCAGCCGTCATTATTTGTAAGGGTTTGTTTTCGCCCATTGGTGATAATTTGAAGAAGAAGAAACCCCAACCGCCCCGTGGATGTAGGCATGTATTTTGCCGAACCACATTAAATCTGTGCGTCCTTTTGTGTTGGTTTGTTTTTGTGTTTTCTCGCTGGTTCTCTCTTTGTATTCCGCATTGATTCTTGTTGGTTTGATTAGTTTGTCTCGCGCACAACAAGTTTTATATACCATTAAAAAATTACGACTACCTCAACTGAATAAATAGTTAACTCGCATTCATGCAACAACATGCATCTAGTAGCTATAGTAGATCTCTCAAGCTTAGCCTTAAATTTATTGAACCGTTTGATATTGTCGAACGAGCGCGCACACACACCAAAATAAAAACCCTTCAAATCCGAGCTCAGCCCTAGGTTTATTGAACCCTTCAAATCCGAGCGCCCATGACTTCGTGATTATGGATATCGGCCTCCTGCTATTATATTTTAGTTTTCAAGAATCACTCTTTAAAGGAACTTGATTCAGGTATGCTTATACTTTTTGCTAATTTACAGGGGTGTGTATATATTCATAGGAAAACCTACATAGGTCCGGTAGGGTCAATTGACCCCCACAACAATTTCTTAAAACAATTATTATTATTATTATTATTATTATTATTTATATTATATCTTAAGCAAATAGGCATACCCCTCTCTCCTTTCTCCATTTTGAAATAGAGAAAGGAGAGTAAAAGTATTAATTGACACGTGCAACTCACACTAATTGTTAAAACATAAATAATTTAAAAAACACCCAAAAAAATCTTCTCTCTTCCACATCTTCACAAAACACTCAAACCCTAATCAATTCTCCCTGCCCCAAAACCCACAAACCTCTTCTCACCCGTTTGTCCCGGCCGTCGCCCACCCCGCCCGCCGATCATCGCCCACGACGCCCCAGTCCCGGCTGTCCCGTCGCCCACCCCGCCCGCCGGCCGTCGCCCACGACGCCCCAGTCCCGGTCGTCGCTCACCCCGCCCCGACCCAGGTCAGTTCGGTTATGGGTAAATATGGTCTATCTTGAAAGTATATGGTCTATCTGATCACATTTCCTTACCATATGGGTAAATATTAATTTGCTGTACAAATCGTATCATCCCAAATTGAAGAATACGAGCTAATTACTGCTTCATCAATGTTGGGTTCTAGAGTAGTAGCTAATAACTCCACCAGTTCATGTCTTTTCATTTGATTGGTATTTATCCCCCACAACATCAATGTTGCACAATTAGAGTAGTAGCTAATAACACCATATGGGTAAATATTAATTTGAACAATTGATAAAGTCTGTGGAATTTGTAAGACAAATGATTCATGACAGAATTATTTTAGTTATGCCTTTTAGCTTAAAATATGGGCACAGGATTCAATTGAACAATTTCTTCTCATCGTCATCGTGTACAATTTGTATTCAAATTTTGTGTTGGCTTCAGTTCCGAATATGAATCTGGATAGAAGAAGGGTTTGGTCTGGACATTGCATAGATCTATCTAATCAGATGCCCCATTGTTACAGCCTTATTTGCACTTTTATTTTTTGGATACTCTCAAATCTTTCATGAATCATTTGTGGATTATGGTCCCTTTTATGTTTTTCAAATTTGTGGAGTAGTGAATTTTGGTGATAAGTATAAACACTCAGAAATTTAATAAATGTAGCGAACATATTTTTTCCATGAGAGAATTATATGTAAATTTCATTGAAATAGTCAATGTTGGTGATAATTCATGCCCACATAAAAATTTAATAAATGGAGCGAACGTTTTTTTTCCTGAAAGAATTATATGTAAATTTCAGTGAAATATAGTGTTTCACTGAAATATAGTGTTTTATTGAGTATAAAACGGTTGATTTTGTTTTCAATAGTAGGTGTGAAGATTCAAAGATAGTGGGAGATTTTTAATTATATTGAGGGAAGACAAACTTTTTCATTACATCAGGTATTTATTTATATATATCTTAAGCTAATATGCCTACTCAGTCTCACCTTTCTCTATTTTGAAATAGAGAAAGGAGAGCAAAAGTAGGAATTATATATATCTTAAGCTAATAGGCCTACCCAGTCTCACCTTTCTCTATTTTGAAGAATTAATTTCTCTCAATTCTCACACACTTTTTTAAAGTTCCATATAATTTTATGAGTTCATTAAAATTATTTTAGTCTGTGCAATTTGCACAGGGTAACACTAGTATATTTTTATGCTAGTAATTTAGATTGTGCACCACTTTGGTGTGCACTACCGATGTGCACTTACTCCGTAGAGCCCTCATGAAAAATAAAAATTACTCTTCTTGTTCTACATGCCTAAGACTGTCGAACAATAAGAAATCAAGTAATTTGATGTTCATTTGATCATGATTTACATCATCATAAAATTGTATGGCCAAATATTTCTAACAACACTGTGCGGATGGCTCCAAGACCAAGTTCTGGACCGACCTTTGGATTGGTAATCTTAAGCTTGTGTTTGCCTTTCCGGCCCTCTTTCACCGTGCCCTTAACCCTTTGGCCTACGTGGAGGACTATCTTTCAGTCCAAAACTACCACAGAGTTTGGCATATCCCGTTCTTCAGTGCTCTCCCTTCATCGCTGATGCCTGACTTCATACATCTATTAGCTTGCTTAAACAACTATTACTGGCAACCCAACGAAGATGTCTCTTTGACGTTGGACCAGCTCAGGTTCTTATTCTGTTAAATTCTTTTATAATTTTCTGAACTTCAGATGCGTCAAGTCGCCTATCGCAAAGTGCATTTGGAGCTATTGTGCTCCGCTGAAGGCTAAAATTCTCACCTGGCTCACCCTTAACAACAAACTCTTAACTGTGTAGGTTCTCAACAAGATGAATCTAGCTATTGGTCAATTATGTTCTTTGTGTTTGGATAGTCATGAGAATGCTGATCATCTTTTCCTTCAGTGCACTTTTACTCGCCCTTTATGGCAGATTTGTGTTCATGCCTGGCAGGCACCCTCTCTCCCGTCCTCTTTCTTTAGTTGCTGGAATTCACAAATAGTTAGGAAAAAAATTCGTAAGTCTTGGGTTCTCTCTACCATGGCTATTATCTGGGTTATTTGGAAAGAAAGAAACAATCGCATTTTCTCTCATACCTCTAAACCTATAGACACTATTATGGATGAGTTCATATTTTTCACTAAGCATTGGCCCTCCCTTTTACCTCATCATAAAGTGGAGGCCATGAGCCTTCATCGCATAGATGAGGCTGCACTTTTTTTCCGTTCTACTAACGCTCGTATTACTCATTGAGTTTTTGCATACCTGTTGTAATCTTTATTTTCTTTTCTCCTATGCAGGCTTGAGACCTTTTGTGACTATGCTTCTGTAACACCCCGCAAAATTAGAAATGACAATTTTGTCCTCGGGTGTTACGCACATGCATTTTGTACCGTTACTGATGATATCTGTAACGTATTTCGATGCGTATTTTGATTTCCGACTATTTATGCATTTTCTGTATATTTTATCCTATTTGAGTCAACTCAAATATTAAATTTCAATCTTTGTGTTTTTATGTGCTTTTTACATGTTTTCGATGCACGTATCGATTACGTGTTTTCACCACCACGTGTAATATTTTCTATGTGTTTAAATTATTTATTTTAGGTATTCAAATCTATTTTTATAAATAAAAATTTATTTTCCCTTATTTTGATTAAAATAATTTTGTACGTGTAATACACGTGTTTTCTATGCACGTAGCAATTACGTGCGGAATATGTATAAATTAATAAATATATTTTTCTTATATTTTATTTTTTATTATCTTTAACATTTTTATGTGATAATGTCGAATTTCGCATTTTTGATATTTTACGTGCGACGCACGTGCGTGTTTCTTTCGGTGCGCGTGCTTAAGAGTATTTGTTTTTAAAATAAATTTTTAAATGTATATATATTTTATTTGTACATGAGACATTATAGATTTTAATTAAATTAATTTTTACTTACATACTACGTATATATATGATTTGTGTTTTTAAAAATAATTAATTTGAGAAGAGTGTGTGCTAGTGCACGCACGTGCACGTGTTTTGGGGCATGAAGAAAGTGTCAACCGGATTGTTTTGGAGAAGAGGAAAAACAGAAATTTTGATTTGTGTGAGTGGATTAGAGAGTGGAGTTAGTGTTGCTAGTGGGTGTATAGTTATTATAACTACTCTAATACCTTTCTATAAAAACACCCTAATACCCTACCTTTCTCTTCATCTCTTCCATCTTTTCTTCTTCATTTTTGCTCTACCGAAATCCGAAGCCAAAAAGCTAGACCATCATCAATATCCAGCATGTCTTTGCTTCTCCATTTTAAAATCCACCATACTATATGTGTACATAGATATACATATACATGTATATATGTACCTACATTTTCCTAGCTTCTTTGTCTTTGTCTGCCGAAATCCTTTCCCCCTATGCTCTGTCGTTTCCGAAACCAGCAACCCCATCATGTCCTCTTTTGCTTCTCCACTTACACCTAATACATTTGTATATATATATATATATACATATCTATAATTGTATATATATATATGTACACTTATATGTTCTCTCCTTCTTTCTTATCCATCTCTACTCTGCTGAAAGCCCCCTAGTCCCATCAGCAAGCTACTATCCTACTCCACCTATCCAACTATATATACATTATTCATTATATATATGTGTGTGTGTGTGTGTGTAGATATATATAGTATGCACATGAATGAGATGTCTACTCTAATTGGCCGAGATGAAGGGTGCTCTGCTGTTTTGCACTTTGCTGAAAGAGATTGGAGCTCCTCTTGGTGCGCAGAATTCGAGAAACCGAAGCGGACTCTCTCATTCTCGGAGTGCAAATTGCAAGAAATCAACATTTCTTGGGTGGGTGTTTCTAAAATACTTTCTAATATTAGGAGTACAGAATTGCATGCTAGATATTGTAGAAATTAATTTGTTAAATTTTGATTGGCATGTTAGTTGTAGATTACTTAACTTTGATTATTTTGTGTCATGATGTGATGGTGTGATTTGTATAAATGGTTAGAATTCGTATTAAATTAAAAAGTGAAAAATGATGTAGTATTTAGAAAATTTGCTAGAGTGAAATTTGATGCATGTTAATATAATAGTGGTCCCAAATAATACAATATGTATGAAAAATGACTTTTGATGCTAATGTGATGAGAAGTGTGGGTTTAATCTCACTAATATTTATCTTATGAGAATAGAATTTTTATAAAGAAATTTTGATGAAAGACAACTCTTTTAATTGGAAAATTTGATTCTTTGTGTTCTAATACGTTTCTGGGGAGTGACTTTGTTATATTGTCCAAAAGAAAACTTTATAAAATTTTGAATATAATATACTATACTTTATTTTGATAGAAATCTATTCGGGAAAAAGAACTAGATTTTTGGGTGAGTACAAATCAATTGAAGAATTGAATTTATTAAAGAAAAATTTAATACTGTGCCGTATGATCAAAATCTTGGCCTCTGTTTTCATATCAGTGTGTGGGGTTGGACTTACTGGCTAGTCGGAGCTCTTTAAGAGCGTTACTGTAGCACGTGTTGTGGCCGTGGGTAGCAAGTTCGAATCTCGACAGTGCCTTCTTTTCTGTTTTGGTTTTTAATTAACCTTCAACCGAGACTCAATACGTGTGGCTTTTGGTTGGTTGTTGTGACAGTGAAGTCACATGGCTTATTTGGCTAGCGGGTGCACGTTAAAGCTAATACTGTTCATGCGCGGAATTGGGCTCAGGTTGTGTGTTCGATACCCGGTGTTGGCATTTCTTCCCTTTTGTTTTTTTTAATGTTTTTATTTGGGGTTTTTCTTGAGATAAAAATTCAAAAAAAAAAATTTATTATTCTAAAATTTCTTTAGACTTTATGAAAATTAATTCTACATTATTTGGACATATTTTGTGAGATTAAAAGAGGATTTTACATTAAAGAACTTGAGTTTATTCGATTAGAGGAATAAGAAGTTATTTTTTATTGAATAGTGTGACTCTTGTTAAATTAAATAGGGATAAATATTTGGATTGAAATTAGATTTTTCTCTTAATGAGATTTTATGATTTTCTATACTTGATTGAGATTATTTGAAATGCATACAACGTTATAAGAGCATCCACAGTGGTTTGTTAAATTTTTCATTTTGCCATTTTATAGCAAACAGATCGCTGCAGTGGTTTTTCATTTTGCCATTTTTTAGCAAGTTTGCTATATTCGTTTCTCATATATGAGAAACAGAATAGCGATTCTCAAATTATAGAGGATGGGATATGATATCCCGTCTGATCTATTTTTATTAATTTTTTAATAAAAAATCACCTCTCAAACGGGAGATCATATCCCGTCTGAGGGATGTTTTTTTTTTGTATTTAAATTTTTTTTTATATTAAAACTAACGGCCATGATTGGCCCGATTAGGAAAAAAAAACCAAATGGTGGGACGGTACATGTAGTACCGTCCGTGAAATCCGGGTGTGAGTGGGTGGGGTTAAGGTATTAATTAGGTTTAGGTAGTGGGATAATTATAATTAGTTATTATTATATTATTTAATTTATTTAATTAATTAGGTTTAATAGTTAATAAGCAGATTACTTTTTTTAATTTAATTTTAAAAGTTGGGACAGTATATGATATACCGTCCCACTCAATTTTTGAAATTTTTGGCAATTTTTTAGCAAACGACCACTGCAGCAAAGCATCCTATTTGCTATTACTGTTGCAGCCTTTTTTTGGCAATTGAGAAACACCACTGTGGATGCTCTAAGTGATTAAATTGGTTAAGATGTTGAATTGACCTATGTTGTGATTATGAGATTATAAAAGAAATATTCTCTTTGAGAAAGAGATATGAATAAAGAACATGAAAGATTAATTTGAGATTGATTATGATTTATTGTTGATCTCTAGAAAGAGATAGTTGTTGGAATCTAGAGGCCAGGCGAGACCCTAGTGACCGGCATCATTTATTATTAAATTTGGAAGCTAACCGTTGAGGGTTGAGCGTCTATTGAGAAGTAGCCAGGTAGGCTGACTGTCTATTTTGTATTGGTTTAAGTCCGGTAGGGTAAGCTAGCTCTAGATTGTAATGATTTTTCTTTTAAAACAAACAAAATTGTAAGGACTACACCATAGTGGAGATGTGATGAAAGTAAGAGAAAAACATGAGTATGAGGGCCATCAGATTGGCGGTGTCAGAGTATTCATAGGATGTCCCATGATGAGTTATGAATAGGACGTGGATACTATTCCAGAGTACTGTCCCGGTGGCGACGCTTATGGGGTGGTCTAGTAACTACGGGTGGTGCCATGTCTATGGTAGGAGGTGAATTGACCACAGGATGCCTGCATGATGAGTCATGTGTCAGTGCGTGGGATTCTCTCCAGGGCGTCTGGACATGGGTTCGTAACTCATAGAACACCTAGGATACTTACCGTAGTTACTGTATTAGTTTAAGTCATGGCGAGGAATTGAACCCTACAAGTTGAAGACGGTTAAGGGTTTGCCCTCGGACCTATGTAGTATGGGATGCATAGAATCCGAACAAATGCGCATTAGTATCATGTAATATAAATAACTGCATTAAGGATTAAGTGCACAGCACAACACGACATCAATAGGATAGTCCCTTTGTAGATTTGTTTGTGATCAAGTTTGTGTTTGCTAAAGTATTTAAAAATCGTTATACTATTCAGCATAGCGAGGATGGCCGTATATAATATTTCGTCGGTTGTAAGAAACTGACGTGCCTACAGTGTTATATGCATGACTTGGAGTTTACAAGAAGATATAAAGATGATTTGATGTTGTTGATTACTTAAATGCTAAAACTGTTACAATTGTACATTTATTATTGTTGTATTTTATTTATTCCGCTGAGTGTTGATGTAAAAGACTCTGATATAATTATTGTTGAAATAAAGTTTTAAATTTCTTATAAAATTGTATAAAATGAAGTGTAAAGATCCCGTGGGACTTCGAATTCAGTCTGTTTTGGAATTCGGGGTGTTACAGAGTGGTATCAGAGGTAGGCTTCACTAAGTAGTACAAATTTATAAGGAATGACACCCTAGAGTGGACATTAGAGTGTGAGTTCAGTTTATAGAGATTTAAATATAAGTGATTTACATTTGTGTTGCTCTATACACTGATGTTTTCTCTTTCCTTTTTCTATTGGATGGTTGAAGTCGTGAATGAAGTAGTTATTGAACCTTCATTCCTGCTTTGTGCCGATTGGTCTCCCTTTATATTGTTCTAGGACTACATCCAAGTCCTGTTGAACCAATGCTTCATGCATGCCCACCTTCAAGAGATCAAAGTTGATCTTGCCTTTGAACCGCTTGACCTCCGTGATCTGATCTGCCATCTTCTCCGAGTAACTTGAACAAACCCTTAAACCTGAAGCTCTGATACCAATTGTTAGGATTTTATAGAAAAACCTGACTGAGGATCTTGTTAAGTTATTTGATGCAATCAACACAAACTACCAGACACATATGAGATCATACAAACACACCAAAGTACACACAAGTTTGTCCCGGTTGGGACTTTCGCCTTAATCTAGGGGAGATGAAACCCGAGATGTTATTCAACTAGAGAATAAATAAGAATATCACAATTCTCACCACAACTCTCTTTCAAGCTTCACCAGCAAATACTAGTTGTTTACAATTGGAGAAACTCTCAAACTCCGCCTTCAATGAAGTATTCTCTCGCTTGGCTTTCAATCGAGGCCAATAACAATAATATATAGAGATCTAGAGAAATCTTAGTTTGATATCTTGATACCATAACCACTGGATATTCCTGAAGAGATAACCCTACGATAAGAGACATATGATCTGACTTAAATAGCAAGTTGGGCTTCTCACGAATCACCAAGACCCGACCCAAATAATCCATCAGTGCCGCGTTCGGTTGACCGCACTGCAAGGTCGGTCGACGGTCCCCCTCTCGGGAACTCCTACATATTAGGGCAGTCGACCGCACCCCAGGGCCGGTCAACCGCAACCTACTGCTGCTATTGCTACTGACTGTTTTCCCTTGCTTCCACTTTGTATCCAATCGTCTCGATTCCTCCATCATCTCATCGTCTTCTTATCAAACATAGTATGCAAGACATAAACCCATAAGTGTACATGTCGGGGTTCCTCCTTTTCCGCATGGCTTTTCGATGAACTTGTGTAACTTGTGAGATTAGTGTATCTCCAGAAATTTTCTCAATTTCATTACCTCCCCCTCTTCTCGTGCTACATATGCTTCTTGTGCATGCTCCTGTTCATGTTGCTCTTCTTTTTGTGCATTCTCTTTGCGTTGTTGCACTTCTCAGTGTGCATGCCGTGTTGGTCGCCTAACCACCTTCTTACTTCTAGTCACCTGCCTCCTCAATTTGCAACCGGCAAGGTGTGAGAATTTCCCGTACGAGATCCTTGGCGGCTTAAGCGACATTACTAAATATTTGAGCGCATCTTTGTGCTATCACCCATACTTGATCAATCGGCATAAATTGCAAAATATAGTTTACAATTTAGAATGATTCAAAATTATAAGACAAATGTTCAAAATAAAGACAAATCAAGTTTCAAATCTTCAAAATATAGTATATAATTTAGAATAATTCAAAATTATAAGACAAATGTTCAAAATAAGGACAAATAAAGTTTCAAATCTTCAAAATATAGTACACAATTTAGAATGATTCAAAACTATAAGACAAATGTTTAAAACAAAGACAAATAAAATTTTGAATCTTACAATTCTTCGAGTGGACCCCGTCTTTGGTTGATACATGGGTTGTGAAGAGGAATAGGCGGGAGCTGGTTCGGTCTCTCTACAATGAACAAGTTGTTTTACCCTTGTAGGCACAGTGCTACGAGTAGCTATGTACAAACGTGTAATCCTCCGATACCATGATATGTATATAGCATGGAGTGATCATACGGAGGAATACCTGTAACAGCTGGATCTAATCTCCGCTCATTCCAAGCATCGACATGAGCTTGGTGATGTGTTGCTCAATTATGATCAGGCATACGACCAACCTTTTTGACCTTGTACAAGAGAGTGTCATATGATCGTGGGGCTAGAATGGCATGCTGGAGTCCGAACTACCTAAGCACTCGGTCCAGATAGTATATATGTACGACACTGAAGTTGATGAGCGGGGCTCTTGTCAACCATAGCTCCCTATGTGTCATGCCAACAGATGGTAGCCTCTCCAATCAATCGAGCATGTATGACTTCTATATGACGAACTCTTCTCGCAACATATCAAGCTCGTGTTTATAGTAAATCATAACCCCACGCGGGTTATCTCTCCACGTGCGTCCCCGAGCCTAGTATACCCCGAAGGGAGCCAACATCGCCTGATTCACTACATCTAACACCCACCCCTATGATTGTCGCCTGATATGGGGTTGTCCGACATGTAAGTATTCCCAACACCAACCATGCATTATCGTCATCAGTTTCATCATTTCCTTAGCATTCAATGCTCCTCTAACTCATGTACAAGGATGCTAATGCGACACTACCCCATCTGTACTAGCTAGCTCGACTTAGGTAAGCGATCAACATTAGGTACATGAGCAGCACAGTATCTCCTGTGGAGTTGGGAAAGATGACACCTCCAAATAGTGTCATTAGGTAGACCCGTGTGTAGCACTGGACTTGATACTCATTGTAATCGCTATTTAAGAATCCTTCAAAGGTAATGCTTCAGTCATGAGAGCCGATTAGACAATCCATCGAATGTAGTCTCACTTGGCGGAGCACTGAGAAAGTCTACAACGATCACCTCCTTATCAAACGCCATAGTTCTAGTGACAATTAACTCATCAATCGAAAATCCTGAGACGACTGCAATGTCTTGAAGTGTCATAGTCATCTCTCCTACGGGGAGATAGAATGAATGTGTTTCCAGCTACCATCGCTCAAAAAGAGTTGTAAGTAGATGACGATCGAGCTCCATGGTCCTCATCAATCCAAGTCCATTGAAACCAGCATCGACTAGGATGTCGTGTGTATGTGGGTGCATTGGCAACGTCGAGTGCATACGAAAAATGCACTCACTTGACGTACGGTCCCACACAGATTGGGATATATGTATTGTTACAACGTCAACAAGGTGGGGTCATGAGGACTTGGTTCTCCAGGTGCAACAATAGACGAAGATGACTAACCTGCATCAGCAGAAGATGATGATCCATATCCTCAGTCACCCATCGTTGGTCGTCATTGTCCTCAGCCACTTGTACTAGGTCCTTCGTCAGCAGAGTCTTGCATAAATCAAATAAGGCTTCTTAAATGCATGAGAACAAACATATTTTTCAACTTGATTTTAATAATACTTTACCAACTTGCATGAGAACAAACATATGCATAAATCAAATAAAGAACACTACTTACTTGGGGCCTAGCATTGTCCTAGCACTGTCCTATCCCGATCCCATCGTTCATACCATACTTGCGGTGATGATCTTGCAAAGTATGATTGAAAAAATATTAGTCGATTAATGAATAAATAAATAAGACAATATGTAGCATACAACGAATGCAACTACTTAGGCTTCTAAGTTTTCCAATATACAACGAACACAGAACCTCCAACTTGATTCATTCGGATGCGACATTACAAAAAAATTCATCAAAATAATGTACTTATTGCAAACATTCCTCCATGCCGAAGTGACCAACACAAAAAATGAGCTTGTTTCTTTGCTTATTGTCTAATTACTAACAATATAACCAAATAGAAATTTTGTGATCCATATCTATACATAAAGAATGAATAAGCAGATCATTATCTAATTACTAGCATAATAAGTAGCAAATAATTCTCATATATATGCTAATTCACAAAATTTGCGAAGCTAAGTGCCTAAGCAACCTTCAACACTAAATAAGAGACTACAAACTAAAATGTAAGTATATTTTCAAGAACAAGTAAAATAATCCTAACCAACAACATCAATCAAACATTAGAATTAGTAAATATTGTTCATACCTCTTTAGGGTTTTGGATTTGGTAGATGGATTTGGAGATTTGGAGTTTTGGAGAATTTGAAGAATATGAGATTCGAAGTTGGAGGAGAAAGAGCTGCAAGAGATGAAGTAAGAGGAGTCTCGATTAGTTGTTGAAGGAGTAAAAATGAAGAGATTTGGGAGGATTTGGGGGTTAGGATTTTTTGGGATTTGGAGTTGGAGTTGGGGAAGAAGAAAAATAAGAAGTGAAATAAAATGAAGTGGAGAGAGAGAGAGAGAGAGCCCGACCTTTTATTAGTTGTCTGGTCCCACATGTGACTGCTAGTGAGAACAACGACCACAGTATATTGATGTCACTATTCTCATTAGCGACCTCAACTTAGGATATTTGTTTCATTTATTTTTCTAGATGAGCTAAGTGTCTCAATTTGATTGAGAAAATGTCTCTATTCTCATTAGCGACTTCTCAGACAATAGCCGTTGATGAGAATAGAGACAACAAACAAAATTTTTAATAAAAATAAAAGAAATAAAAGGAGTGCCGTCATTTTCATTAGTGGTTTTCTAAATGTATAGGCAGTTAATGACAATAGCCGCCACTACTGATGTGGCAACCAGTGACACTCATGCACATTGATGCAGTTTGTTTTTGGATAGAGTGTGGATGCACCAGGTGTGAGTTCGGACTTGATTTGTAAGAGGGGAAGGATTCGGTAGCGGACGGTGAGCTGTAGGCTCGCCTCGGCACTGGAGGAGCGGCTCGGGTTGCCTCGCCTCGTGTACCTGCAGACGGTCTAGAAACACCGGGGTTTATCCCGGTGGCAGACCCTCCGACGATCTAGTTAGTCTCTATGAGAGAGTAGCAGTAACTAGGGTTTTGTGGAAGAAAGATTGATTACCTTTGAAGGTGGGTGAGGGTCTGGTATTTATAGATAATCCAACCGGGTTTGGATCCGCCTGGGGGCCGGGTCTGGAGCCAAAAGCCCGTGGGCCTGACGTGGCAAGAGGCTCAGGTGGTTTAGGGCACACGTGGCAGTGCCCAGAGCGGTTTAGGGCTGACATGGCAAGAGCCCTAAGTGGCTTTGGAGCTGACATGGCAGATCGCAGGGGCCTTGTGTTTCTGGGAGGATCAGAGGGCCTAGGTTGCGCCAGGTCATCCCCCTTCCTTACCCGGCTGAGTGGAAGGCCCGTGGGACCGCCGAGGGTCGGAGACCGAGGGTCTCGACGGGCCGTCGGAACGGGGGAGGGGGGGGGGGCTGGTTTCGTGGTGGTGAACTTACAGCTCGGCACCGAGCCTGTGGTGGTCCGGGGCCGAGCCGTCTTGACTTGGAGCGAGAGCCATTCTGGACCCCAGGCCATTTTTATTCTACCTCACACATGTAAATAATTTGGAATGTGCCTTATTTCTATAATTAGCTTCAAAAGTAACTTAATACAGTAAAAAAAAAAATTATAATTTTTTTTTACTGTTTTTGTGATATGACTCTCGTTCTCTCACACTTTGCATCTTTAAATTCCTTTAATTCTCTAATTGTCGATTGTACTGTGTGATTCATCTTTTTCTTAATATCATTACATTATTCACCAAAAAGATCCTTTAAAAAAAATAATGGCATCGATGAATACCATCCGCTGGCCTCGTCTGCTAACCCCAACCCACCTCGCCCAACTCATCCGCCAACAGAAGAACCCCGACACCGCCCTCCACCTCTTCACGACCGCCCCTCTCCTCTACCCCACCACCTACCGCCACACCTCCCACGTCCTCTCCGCCCTCATCGACTCCCTCTCCTCCTCCCCTCCCCACCTCCCCGCCCTTCTCTCCCGCCTCCGCCACTTCGCCCTCCACTCCCCTTCCCCTTCCTCCGACACCCTCTTCTCCCGAGCCATCCTCTCCCTTCCCAACTTCTCCCTCTCCCTCTTCCGCCTCCTCCCCCTCTCCAACTCCACCGACTGGTCCCTCTCCTTCCACTCCCTCCTCCGCACCCTCCTCTCCCACAACCACCACCTCCACCTCGCCCTCCACCTCTTCGACACAATGTCCCGCCGCCCAGAGGTCCGCATTCACCTCAACTCCCTCAACCTCATCATCCACACCCTCTGCCGCCTCCACCGCGCTGATTTGGCTCTCAATGTCTTTCTTGAAATCAAGGAGCAGTGCTTCTACCCGGACCGCTTTACCTACAGGGTTTTGATGAAGGGGCTGTGTGATGCTGGGATGCTGGATGATGCTATTCACCTTCTTTATTCCATGCTGTGGAGGATATCGCAGAGAGGGTGTGAGGCTGATGTCGTTGTCTATCGGACGCTTCTTGAAGCGCTGTGCAAGGAGGGCAGGGTTGGAGAGGCGGAGGATGTTTTGGGTAAGGTGCTTTTGAAGGGGCTGAGGACGCCGAGGAGACGGAGAGCTTTTCGGAAGCTGGAGCTTGGTGGTGGGTTGGATTTGGATGAGATGAGGAGGAGGATTGACGAGGCGTTGGTGGTGGGCGGGGTAAGGAGTTTGAAGAGCTATGGTGCGGTGCTTGGTGATCTTTATGAGGAGGGTAGGTTTTGTAATGCGGATAGGATTTTTGATGAAATGATTGGGAAGGGGTTTCGGCCCAAGGTGGAGTTTTATGAGAAGAAAATTGGTGGGTTGTGTAAGTACGGGAGGGTGGAGGATGGGGTGACAGTGTTGGAAGTGGAGATGAAGGAGAGAGATTGCGTTCCGAGTGTTGGGTGTTATAATTTGGTGATGGAAGGGCTTTGTAAGGAAGGGAAGTCGAGGAAGGCGGTCAAGTACTTGGAGAGGATGGAGAAGCAAGTTGGTTGTGTTGCGCGGAAACATACTTTTGAGATTTTGGTGAACGGGTTGTTGAAGGAAGGCGAGTTTTTAGAGGCAGCTTCAGTTTTGGAGAGGATGGCGAGGATGAAATATTGGCCTGGGAGCGACGTTTACAGTGAAGTTATTCGAGGGCTTTGCTCCATCGGGAGGAGATATGAAGCTGTCTTGTGGTTAGAGGAAATGATGAGCCAAGGGAAGTTGCCGGAGTTCCGTTTGTGGATCTCGTTGGTGTCCCTGGTGAGTCAAGATTACAATTTGAAAGAAATTGGCACACGATTGGACACGGTGAGGGATGATTGTTGCATTTACAAGTCACAATGATGGATGTTGTCATGGAAATTGCTAATTTATCTCCAAACCTAGTCACTGCTTGTATTTCTCCAATCAATTCAATTGAATTTGGGGACATGTTTGGCTGAATTTATACCTTGCAACTCTTCCTTATCTTTCAGACTGGTGGGGCTTTCTCAGTCGAAGTTGATGTTCTTGGCTTGGAACTCTCTCTGAATTCTTGATGGTAGTTGTGGTGTAACAGTTGCTTCCGCAGCCGGCTGTGGGTCAATTCTAAGTTATTTGCTCAGTATATATGAGCTAGATCTAGTCATCAGGAGGAGACCCACAACAGCCATTGTCACTGAGTTCACCTTGAACATCCAGGTCTAGTCACTAAGCTCGCAGCGGAGGCAACTGGCAATTGTAGTCAGGTTTTGTATTTTGAGAAACCCAACTATGATACAAAATATGATTAAGGCAGGCAAGATTGTCCCGTCAGAGGAAAAATCAAGCTATTCGAATAGATTGTGTTAGATGATGGGAATGACAAATCTTATTGATGGCTTTCCTTGCAATGAAGGAAAATCTTATTGATGGCTTTCCTTGCAATGAAGGAAACTGTGCTGCATTTGAGAGTGTTGTAAGCAGTAAGCCTGAATGATGCTGCTTGTTTTTGGGTGTGGGGGCAGCATGTGTGAGTTATTGTAATTTTGTGAGGCGGAAGGCGCGACACTGGGGTTGATATGATCCTAGGCTAGGAGAGAGGTAGAGGTTGGGTGCTCGGCTCGTATCCCGTAGCTCAGCTCGGATCTTCGTACCTGCACACTGCCTAAAAACCTCAGGAGAGTTCTCGGAGACAGGCCCTCCGACGATCTAGTCAGTCGCTGAGAAAGCAACAGTAGCTAGGGTTCAGGCGGAGAAAGATTGATTACCTTTGAAAGTGAGGAGGGTATCTGGTATTTATAAGCAGGGGTAAACGGGTCTAAGATCCTAACGGACCGGGTCGGATCCGTTTGCTCGTGGGCCTGAGCTGGTTGAAGCCCGTTGGATCTATTTGACCTGATGATCACAGAAGAGCGGAATCTAAGGAGATATGATGGTCCAGATGAGGCCACGTAATTTATAGCACATCACTGAATTTATTTGTTACTATGTTTATGGATAAACTGAATTCTTTATTATCAGTATGATGAATATTGTATGATTGTCAGTATGATGAAAATTGTTTTCTTCCTTAATGTTACAGACGAAAATTGAGTCCGCATTGTTTGAATGTTTAGAGGAAGAGATGGAGGTCTTTTAAAATTGAAACCAAGCAGTAATGTCTCTTTGTAACTTATTCTAATAATTTTGTTCACCAAAATTTGAAAAAGAGTTTATCTCTTTAGAAAATTCTAGAGAGAGAAACTAGATCTGAAAAAGAACCCAAAAAAGAAATCCTAGATCCAAAATCCTAAGGGGCGGCGGCGGCTACTCTTTGCCCCCCCCCCCCCCCCCCCCCCACACTTCCCACTTCCGGCCGACCACCACTTCCCACTGAGTCTTCGTTCTCGTCAACGCAGAGCTTTGGCTCCTAGAAACTTTGAGTTCGTACCTCCTCCACCAAGATGGGTGGCTAGGGTTCGTGCTCCTCGACGACGGCGCTAGCTTGAAGAACCTCGACGACGGTGCTAGCCAAGATGGGCGGCGCTCGACTGCAATCTTCTCAAGCATCGCGCCGAACGCAGAACGCCAAGATGGGTAGGTAGGGTTCGTTCTCCTCGACGACGACGCTAGCCAAGATGGGCGGCGCTCCTCGACGATCTCAAGTCCCAAAGCCCTGTCGCCGACCGAAGTGGCGGATGGGCGACGCGCTGAACGCGGAACGCCGGCAAGGATGCGTAAGCCCTCCAACGCTATAACAGAGCTTGGTTCGGTGGGCCCAGGCTACTGTGCGCCTCCCCCCCCCCCCCCCCCCCCCGCGCGGACACGAAGATGACGTCCTGTTGCCCACTGTGTGAGGCCGGTGGTTCAGTACGGGGACAGTGGTTGTGTTGGTATGGTTGGGGGTTTGTTAAGCATGTAGTACTCATCGCTTGCCGACCGAAGGTGGAGATTTCCCACGGTGAGGAGATCGCATTGAGCGGTGGGGAAGATGATGTTGGGTGGCTTTGCTTGATGTTTGCTCGGATGTTCTGCGCGCTTGCCACCATTGCGAGGGTTGGTAGTGCGTGTGAAGATGCCGAGAGTTAGGTTGTCTTGCACGATTGTGGAGTTTGGGCCCAAAGATGGGGTCCCTCCGTGATGTGCGCTCACTTGTCTCAACTTTCGGGGTGCTTGTCTCAACTATCACTCTAGAGTATCTTCCCGCGCCTGTTGTCGCGAGCACCATGGATTTGGGGTCAAGTGTGAGGTCGGTGGTTTGGTTTGGGGTCCGTGGGGCCAGGTCAGTAGTTTGTTGGTATTGGGGGTGATGATGTGTGGAGTTTGGGTATGGTTGGTCTGGAGTGTCCTACGATGCCGCCGGTGAAGTCTTCACAGCGCCTACTATCAGGCTATTGAGCTTCCTCCAGCTTAGGCCACTGGCTCGTGACAGTGTCGTCTCTTCCCTCGGGTTGGGAGTATGAGTCGAGATAAGTCTGTGTGGTGAGAAATCGCCGGAGAGAGCTTCAGAGTGAGAGAGGTGAAGGTATCTTCTCCACGGCTCTCTCATGGAGCGTGGTGCTTGGTGGGGTGAGCGAGATAGTTGTTTGGTGAGAAATTGTCTGAGAAAGCGCTATCGTGTGAGAGGTGAAGGTATCCTCTTTGCGGCTTTCTCTTTGGTAGCGGCTGTGGGAGCTACTGGCACATTTGTAGGATGAGTGGTGGAGATGGTGGGAGGGTGCGATCACTGTGCATTCGATCTGCGAGGCTTGGGCCCATAGATGGGGTCCCCCCAGCGAGATGAAGGCAGGGATCGGCGGTTGATAGAATCCTGTCAGACTTGTCTCAGGTGGGTGTGCATGTACCGTGGAGGCACTGTACAAAGCTAAACTGACGTACTTACAATTTGTCGGCCCACCCTCCAGGGTTGTTGGAGGAATTTGTTATTTGTACGCGTCATGTTGCTTCATGTATGTTTTATTTTCTGTCTGTAGTTTGTACTTGGGCCCAGTACTCTGGGTTTGTTTCGTTAAACTCTTATTAATGAAACAGGGTGGCCAGATTCCACATTTTTCCTAAAAAAAACTTATTCTAATAATTTTTTGAAGATGCATGAGATAACATTGTTTTAAATTCGACGATTATGCAAAACGGAGTTGACAACAAAATTGAGACCATAAGGAAATGATTCAAAAAATTTGTAAAATGTAGTTTACCTGCACTTGAGTATTAGGAATCGAAGGGAAAAGTCGCAAAGTAATTTCTTTTTTGAAAATGTATATCCTAAATGTGCTTTAGAAGACCTTCACATTCTTTTATATATCACACACAAAAAACAACTGAGTGCAAGTAATAATAAATACAACCAACATATGTAATCACCTGGATGAAATCTCAAAATGCATAATACACAAAAGAAAGAATATATTTTAAAGATTCGAAGAATATACATGGATAAATTTTTGAAAGAAAATTTGAAGACAAGTTGAAAAGTCGTGCTAATTTAAAGTACTCTACTAATGCCACTTCTAAAATGATATTCTAATTTATAGTAACCATGGAAATGATAATTTAATATCTACTTTTTTCGTTTTTTATATTCACTTAAGGGTTTGTTAGTTGGAAGGAATTCTGAAAAATTCGAATGGATTTTAAATCAAAGTGATTTTAAAGATCATGGCGATGTTGCAATGCGTGAGGCTTTTATTGTGACTCTTTCTATGTGAGTTAAAAATCAGCCAACATAAATTTAAGGTAATTTATTTTAGTTGTTTCACTATTATACAAATATAGAAGATACAATATTTATCATTTTATCTTGATTTGAGTACATGAATATGAAGTCTTTAAAAGTATGGTTAGATTTCAAAGCTAAGGTAAGTGGAATTTCAATAAAGCCACTATGTTTTTAATATTATGTTTGATTAATGCCCAACTTAGAAATACCAATTTGAAATCTTCTCCACTAAAGAGCATCCACAGTCGTTTGCTATTTTTTCCATTTTCTCATTTTATGATAAATGAGCGGCTATAGTCGTTTGCTATTTTGTTGTATTTTGGCAAAAAAGCTACAGTCGCTTCTCATATTTGAGAAACGAAATTGACGATTCTCAAATTATAAGGATAGAACATGTTGTTTTGTCCCTATTTTTTTTATTTTTTAATGGGATCAAACGAAACATATTGTTTCGTCTGACCCTTTTTTTAATGATCAGACGGTAAATGTTGTACCATCTGAACCAAAAAAAAAATACCGTAAATCGTCAACGGGACATGTTGTCCCGTTTGAAGCCATTTTTGGCTTGGACAGGACAACATATCCCTTCTGTTAGGATTGTGTCTTGAATACTCGTTGTTCAGATTAGAAGAAGGTAAGATGAAGCATGGAGGTCGAAGCGCCGAAGTGAGTAGAAGGGAAAACAGCTGCAGTAAGGTGCAGGCATAGTTGCGATCGATTGTCCCAAGTTGCGGTCGACCGCGTTCCCCGACCGTGTCCCCCGACCGCTCGTAGTACAAGGATTATCCGAGAGAGGTACGGTCGACCGATCTTGTTGGACGGTCGACCACCGGCAGCGCTGTGTTCGTTTTTAGGCTTCGATTTGTTAGGTCGTTTCAGCCCAATCTTCAACTCTAACTTAGATCGCGTGGCTCCTATTCAGTTACTTCTTTTCCATGTTATATTGGATGACTGAGAATCAAGATTAGACCTAGGTTTCTCTTTATTCTTTTATATATATTGTAAACTCCTCCAATATGAGAGATAGTACTTCATAGATTCTTTTCTTCATTGCAAAGAGAGGTTCGAGAGAGAGATGGTTCTTGGTGAGTGAGTTTAATTCCTTGTATTGAGTGAATCAATAACTCCTTGTAATCTCTTCTAGTTGAATATCAGATCTTCCTATATTTTTCCCCGGATTAAGCAAAAGCTAACCGGGATAAGTCATCGTTGTGTTTTTTGTTAGTTTGGTGGATCTACTTGCTTGCTCAATTTATTCGTCTCATCTACTTCGACTTCCTTATTGCTCTATTAGTTCCGCTGCGATAACGGGCATTGGTTGACGCCATAATCCCAACAACTGGTATCAGAACTTCAGGTTGCCGAGTTCCTTGGTTAAGATGACAGGCCACAGTTCGATGGAAAGATCAATTTCAATCTTTGAAAGACTGACATGTATGATGTTCTTATTCAAGAACGTTTGCAGTTAGCCGTTAAGAAGAAAGAAAAGCCAACAGTTATGAAGGATAACGGTTGGGAAGATATTCGTGAAAAAGCCATAAGCCTGATTCGGCTATCCTTGGCGGATGACGTCAAGTGCAGATTTCTTGAAGAAACTGATGCGGCGAGTTTGTGGGAAAAACTCATAGCTGACTACTCCGGTTCGTCGTTATTAGATTAGATGCATTGGAAGATGAAGTTGTTCCGTTTATCTATGAAAGAAGGTACCGATCTCCAAGACCACATTACAAAGTTCAATAAGGTATTATCTGAACTTAAGGCGATCAACGCAGATGTGTGTGAGGAAGATAAAGCTTTCAACCTGATATATTCATTGTTGGATTCGTACGAGCCTTTGATCACTACCATGCTACACGGTAAATCTGTCAAGAAGAGTATTTCGGTAGATGGTGTAATCAAAGCATTGAAGGAAAATCAACTTAGGAAGGAAACCCATAAATCATCATCGTTGAACGCCCCTGCCCCGAGCTCGGACAATTTATACAATTTAGAAGACAAATTAGATACTATGTAGTACAACTGCCCACCACAGGCTGCCTCTCAAAAGGTGGTTAACCGGATTGGTGACTCTTGATCATAGGCTATTATATTTATATATTATTTTTAATTTTGTTCAAATCCAATATGGGACAATCCCACATTCTCTTTCCGTTCTCTCTCTTCTGAGAACAAACCCCCATGTGTAGGCCCCCCCATTAGAGGGCCCCACACGTCAACCACCTACTGCTGTAACAGCAAAGCAGCTGCGCCCTAGAAATGACGTCAGCAACGCCAATTCACCACAGCACCTGTTGTTTCACGTGGCCCCCACCTATTCAATATATATCATATATTTACATAATTGCCATTACTCCATTTATTCACATATATATACTACTATATACTCTTTGAAAATTACGGGGTGTTATACACCCCCCCCTTCAGAAATCAGCATCCTCGCTGAGCACAAGCATGCACAATCTAGTGCAGGATCTCCTTTCTAGCCAATTCTGCTAGCTGCACCGTACCCCGATTTTGTAGGTGGTCTATTATTTCAGGCTGCCACCTCGCTCCTTCTCAGGTATACCCGTACATCTACTAAGTCCATCTCAGGCATTCATCTCGCCCACTCTTACCCACACTCGGTATCGAAAATCGGCTCTGATGCCATTTGTAACGCCCCTACCCCGAGCTCAGACAATTTATACAATTTAGAAGACAAATTAGATACTATATAATACAACTGCCCACCATAGGCTGCCTCTCAAAAGGTGGTTAACCGGATTGGTGACTCTTGATCATAGGCTATTATATTTATATATTATTTTTATTTTTGTTCAAATCCGATATGGGACAATCCCACATTCTCTTTCTGTTCTCTCTCTCTCCTGAGAACAAACCCCCATGTGTAGGCCTCCCCATCAGTGGGCCCCACACGTCAGCCACCTACTGCTTTAACAGCAACGCACCTGCAAGGGTGGGCCCCAGAAATGATGTCAGCAACGCCAATTCACCACAGCACCTGCTGTTTCATGTGGCCCCCACCCATTCAATATATATTATATATTTACATAATTGCCATTACTCCATTTATTCACATATATATACTATTATATACTCTTTGAAAATGACGGGGTGTTACAATCGTCTATTCCTACAAGTTGTTTAGCAGTGGATGATCCTTCAGGGGGAAGACAAAGTGCTTTGCAAAAGGATTCGATTCGTTGCCGATATTGCAAGAGGCCATGGCATATCAAGAAAGACTGTTAGAAATTGTGAAATCAGGAGAGCGCAAAGAACGGGAGTTCAGACCCTAATGTGGTTAGTGCCTTTGATTCAGGTGGTTCGTGTCTTCTTGTTTCAAATTCTTTAGAAATGGATTCTAGTTGATTTCTTGACTCAGGAAGTTCTTCTCATATTTCCTCCGAGAGGGAGTTGTTTTCTACTTATAAGTCTACTACGGGGCATTGTGTGACAACGAGAACTGGGAAGATTTGTGAAGTAGTAGGTGATGGGACAGTTGAGTTGAAGATGTCAGGTCTAAATATGTTCACTTTAAGGGATGTGTTGCATATTCCTCTGTTGAAACGGAATCTGATTTCCTTGGGAACTCTTGATGCATGGGATTGTAGGTACACAGCTCGAGGTGGAGTTCTGTCAGTTTTTCAAGGTCGTCGTGAGGTGATTAAAGGTCTGAGAGTGGTTGGGCCAAGCCAACACAATCTCTACAAGCTTTGGGGAATTCGAAAATCCTGCGCAGGGATTGCTAGTTCTTTTCTCGTTGTTCCCGCAAGCTCAACTAGTTTGCCGCAACTAGATTCATCGAGATGAGACCACGACGTTCGAATATCGTCGAGAGGTGGAGAAATCCTAAGGGTAGGTGGAGTTCGTGTGGAGTTTGGCAACTTCGTGAGTACATCTACGGAGGTGTACCCTTGAAGGGGTATACTGAATTTGGTGAGATTGGGTAGAGATCAATTCAACTAGAAGAAGAACCTATTATTCTAAGTTTCCATTGCAAGTGGAATTCATTAGAGTTTGGAGATGAGTAACACATCATGTGATAGAACTTGTATGCAATCTAAGGTGGAGTTTGTTATGATTGTGTCTTGAATACTCGTTGTTCAAATTAGAAGAAGGTAAGTTGAAGCACGGAGGTCGAAGCGTCGAAGCGAGTAGAAGGGAAAACAGCAGCAGCAAGGTGCAAGCATAGTTGCGGTCGACTGCACCCCCCGACCACTCGTAGTACAAGGATTGTCCGAGAGAGCTATGGTCGACCGCCCACGGTGGTGTTTTCGTTTTTGGGCTTCGATTTGTTAGGTCGTTTCAGCCTAATCTTTAACTCCAAGTTAGATCGTGCGGCTCCTATTCAGTTACTTCTTTTTCAGGTTATATCGGACGATTGAGAATCAAGATTAGACCTAGGTTTCTCTCTATTCTTCTATATATATTGTAAACTCCTCCAATATGAGAGGTAATACTTCATAGATTCTTTTCTCCATTGCAAAGAGAAGCTCGAGAGAGAGATAGTTCTTGGTGAGTGAGTTTAATTCCTTGTAATGAGTGAATCAATAACTCCTTGTAATCTCTTATAGTTGAATATCAGATCTCCCTATATTTTTCCCTAGATTAAGAAAAAGCTAACCGAGATAAGTCATCGTTGTGTTTTTTGTTAGATTGGTGGATCTACTTGCTTGCTTAATTTATTCGTCTCATCTACTTCGACTTCCTCATTGCTCTATTAATTCCACTGCGACAACGGGCGTTGGTTGACGCCCCAATCCCAACACCTTCCAGCCCATTTGGTTAGTTTAGCCTAGGTTAAATAGTAGGTTAGTGTTATAATTAAGTAGCTTAGTATATATTTTATTATTTAATTTATTTAATTAATCTATTTTAGTATCTAATCATTAGTTAATTAACTGGAAAAAAAACGACGAAACAAGATGTACCGTCTTTTTCAAATTATAGCAAATCACAACTGCAGCAAATTGCGATTTTTGCTATGTATTATTTTGCCATATTCTCATATTTGAGAAATACCATTGTGGATGTTCTAACACTTTAACTTTCAAAACACCATGATTCTCAAATTTTGGTTTCTAAATCTTGTCTGACTAACACCCTCTAAAAGAAACCAACATAGCCGATTAACGAAGAGACATAGTTAACGTAAAATCAAGTTTGTATACAAATAGTCTTTTTTTTTTTGATGAATCGGATAGGGTCTTACGACCCCAGCCATCACACAAGCATTATATTACTGATAAACAAAATGTAAATTTTACAAGCCGTAAAATGGAACAACAACAACCACGATAAGCACAAATAGATCGACCTAAAGAAAATACAGAACAGCATTAGCGAACATAAGCACAAAAACGGAGAGAATATACAGTCAAGAACAAAGGTCCACAATGTTCCAATCGTAGCCGAGCCCTTCCATGCTGCCCGAAGAAGCACCAGGCAATGAGCAAAAAGCAAACCCAAGGAGACGAAGAGCACTGTTGGCTGCGGAGGATACGAAGCCAACAAGACGGAGAGCCTCACGTTGATCAGCTTGCAAGGCTGCATCCGGATGCCCCCCTAAACTCGAGGAGCACTCCATCATAGCTAAAAAAGCTCTGGTGGAAAGGAACCTCAAGAAAGAGGATGCTAGCAATAAGAGAGAAAAAACAATAGGACCTCCACAGAGATGGGAAAGATCCACCAACTACAATCATGCATGAAGTAAGGCAAGAATAAACTGAAGACCTCTACAGCCTCAAAGCAACAATCAAACCAACAAACATCCCAAAATAAATTGAAGAGAAGGGTAAGGAACCATAAATAATCACATAACCATCAAGCAACCACAGTTGGCAAAATTGAATAAAGAGAAACAAATTCCCTCAAAAGTACTGATGGTTTAGTAACAAAGAAAAGAGGTCATCTGATGACCTAGGCTGAGAGAGTCCAGATGCCAAAGTTAAAAACAAAAGAAGGAAACAACAAGTGATGCTGCAAACCGAGGCAACGAAGCACTGAAGTGTCCACAAAGCACTACCCAAAAACGTTCAAAATTAAGCCAGCCGAGGCCCAAATCAGCGAGCCAAAAGCCAAAAGTCACCAGCCAAATATCAAAATCCAAAAGCCATAGCTGAACCAAGTAAGAGAATGAGACCCATGGATCCACAAAACAGATAATCCAGCTAGTCCCTTAGGGAAACCTCAAGCCTGTAAAAGAAAAGGGGGATAAAGGAAGAAAAGATGAGCATATGAACACTATAGCATATAATTATAAAGCATGAAGAGAGTGAAGACAGTGAACAGCATCACATAATCTTTGTTTAGTAAGAGAAACAGAGTCTTCGGATTTCGACTTTGAAATCCAGAGATTGAACAAAAATAAAAAATCATCAATCAAAGCATTAGAAGGTGATCTACGATGCTGGAAAACTCTGCTGTTTCTTTCCTTCCATATGATCCAAATGATGGTATGGATCGAAAGGATCCAAGCACTACGATACGATGCTCTCAAAGGCTTAGCGGACCAGAATGAAGCTAACGAAGGGGGAATAGAGCCAGTGTCCCACGCCAGAGAGCAAATCTTCCATAACGGAATAATAATGGGACATTGGATAAACAGATGATTAACATCTTCTGAGTGTGCCTCGCAATACGAGCAAAGCTGTCCCCAGGCTAAATTTCTTTTGTTAAGAACTTCAACTGTGAGTAACTTGTTACTGAAGGCAAGCCAAGAAGTAATTATCACTTTAACAGGGGCGCAAGAGTCCCAGAAGAAAGAAGCAACCGGTGATTTAATACCCCTGGAATTGAGGAAGCAATAAAATGATTTAACGGTGAAGGTACCCGAGGGAGACCACCGCCAGGCAATTCCCTCGGAAGGCTTCCACGAGTAACTATTGAGAGTAGTTATAATAAGGTTAAAATCCTCTGCTAAAGATGGAGTTAGATTAATCGTGAACGAAATAACCCAATGATGAATATTGCCCACCAAAGTAAAAGATTCAGCTACAGAAGCTGCCGGGGAGGCAGCTAACCGAAAAAGCGAAGGGAACGCAGTGGCTAGCGTGGAATTGCCGATCCATAGATCGGTCCAGAGTTTAGCTCTAGAGCCGTCATGGCACGCACGCAAAATACTACAATGAAAAGCAGCGGATGCCTTCCACACGCCTTTCCAAAACGGAGAAGCTTGGTGATAAGCAACCGCGGGGAATTCCCACCAATTAGAGGAGGATGCCCTATGGTACTTGATACTTTTAATCCACGGTAAATGGTCACAATTGTGGAATTTCCACAACCATTTACCTAAAAGGGCTAAGTTATGGTGACGAAGATCCAAGACACCTAGACCTCCTTCCTCTTTGGACGTACAGATAAGCTTTCACTGGCACAGATGGGATCCAGGTTTAAAGGAAGAAGAACCCGTCCAAAAAAAATTGCTCCTGATTTGGTCGATCCTTTTGATCACCCAGGAAGGTAAAAATAGTCGATCCTTTTGTATACAAATAGTCATAAGATCATAGTGAATATACTTAGCGTGCTATTTTGTCCTACCTGCCTTATAGTCATATTTAATTTCCCTCATCTCTCTAATATATAATTACGAAACACAAGTACTATCCATTATTTAACCACACAAATCCATTATAATCAGAGTTTCGATTCAAATTTCTTCTTCACTTGCCAATAAACAAAGTCCTTTGTCCAAGTCTCCATTTTATGTGCTCGTTTTAGAAGTTAGAGGAACGATGATGTGGTAGATAAAACTTTGGGGAGGAATCAGACAAGGATGAGAGAATACAAGGTTTCTTACCTTACTTCTTTCCCCTTTTTCTAGCTGTTTATATGATAGGTTACGGATCCAACTGATTCTGCTTTAAACCCTAAATCAAAGGTCTATGATGTTTTTATTTTCCTCTACGAAGACCGATGTTGAATCGGGCCTATATATCGGATTTCGGCCAATATAATAGCAAAAACAGAACACTAATGTAATTCATATTTAAATTAGAGTAATGCTTTAGTCACTACCAATTTCACTATCATTTTCTTCACTACCTTAGGTGGCATATTCCTATTGGAGAGTTCTCCCACCTGCTCTATCATCCTCTACCTATAGAAGTATGCAACCTAAGATAGTGAAGAGAAATGTAGTGAAATTTGTAGTGGCTCTAGCATTACTCTTTAAATTATGGCATCACTGACGTTTGCATGTCCAAACGGTTATAACCGTTATAACGGTCGATACAATGGCAATAATTGCCAATATTTAAAACAGATAATGTATGTGGTGAACACCATTAATTGAGATACTTAAATTAACAACGCTTCTATCCCAAAATTTTGGGTTCAACCACATGAATCTTTCTTCTCCACTCAACCTTATTAAGGGCAACTCTTGATCAAATTAACAGTTTTCAAAACTCTATTAATATCTTCAACTCATGTTCATTTGGGTCAACCATAGTCTTTTTTACTCCCCTAAATTCCATCCTATCAATTTTCTTAATTGGTGCAGCTGTTTGTACCCGGACCGCCTCAATCAATTGTCCCGCAGTTTATCGTCAGTTGGGGCAACCTCTACTTTGTTTTATATATTTTCATTCATTCACCTTAATATTCTCATTTTGGCTACTTTTTTTTTCTAATTATTTTATTTTTTAATCGCCCAATACTCCGATCCATAAAGTATGGATGACGTATATGTGTTAGGTTAAAAAATTCTTCAATTGATTGTTCTTCATATTGGCCACACTCTGTTTTAGACCTACTAGTAATTTACACGTGCGATGCACATCTTTATACATATTTATTTTTTATAAAAAAATTTCGACATTGTCTAACATCGAACCTAAGACTTCTTTTATATTAGTTATGCATGTGCATTACACGTGTTTGTTTGGTTATAAATAGAGTTTGTCTGGTGACAAACACTCTCATTAAAATTTTAGACCTATTAATTCTAAATCCTTAGATTCTAATACTCCTCTCCATCTCTCTAATTATGAAGTTGTGACAAACTATATTTTCTGCAGAAAACATGAACCGGGACCTCATCTTGTGACAAACTTAAATAATGTTGAATAATGTTTGACTAATAGCCTATGTGCTTGGTATAAGAAAACAGATGGGCAATTCATGCAAATACAATTAGTAGTCATAATCCCAGTATAGATTAGTAATGGGTGTAAGAAAATTTCTTCTTTCCTATTAGTTATTTTTCATTTGTTTGGTTCACGGGTTAATCAACATATATATAAGTACCTTTTACTTCTCTTTATTCGTTAAAGTTGAATCATGACTTGGTAGATCTTTCCACAGACCAGTCATTTATTAGTATCATATAATTCAGGGGTACTACTGGCTTCGATAGGGGGGGCATTCGGTCTGGGCGGGCCGGAACCGCCCGGGCTTTGCCCGGTCCCGAGCCGGGCTGAAGGATCTTGCGGGCCAGGCTGGGGGGAGGGAAAATCTAGGCTCGGACCTGGGCCCCAGTCCCAAGGGTGGGGGCCGGGCCGGTTGCGGGCCAGGCCGGTTGTTGAGTATAATATATATATATATATATATATATATATATATATATATATATATATATATATATATATATAGGAGTGATCCAATGAGAAACAACTTAAAATGAGAAACATTAATTATAACCATTGGATTTGAGAGGATTGAGATGAATGGCTCTAATTCATTTGGATTAATAATTAAAAAAATCGGTTTATTTTAACTAATCTATAATAAAAACCACCAAACAAAAATCCAAACATCACTTCCCCATCTTATACACAAAAAACAAACCAAAAAATAAAAATAAAAAATAAATAAATAAATAAACAGCGCGATTTGTTCCCCAACCCTAACATGATCGGATTCGTATTCGGCCAACTTAAAAAAAAGGAAACTCTCCTTGTGAGCCCCAAGATGGTGGAAAAAGCGGATTTAATTATTTTTTTGAGAAAAAATGGATTTAACTGCCAAGAAGAAGAAGGCTTTTCGCATTATTGTCATCACTGTTTTCTTCTTTCATTTTTTCTTATTATCTTGGAAGTTTTTTCGATAAATTGGTTAAAAACAATAAAAGGAGCACTGGAATCCTCGAGTTCACGTAATTATGTGTTTAAGAGCACTCCAGCAAAACTAGTCGCACTAGACGAAATGCTCGAGCATAAATAACCTAAGGAAGAATAAGTGCGCAATGCACAAGAGTGTTAACCTTCATGGATCATCACAGTTTGAGCAATTTCTCATTCTCAAACTCAATCAAACAGCCTGACATCCCTCCAATTAGCCAGCAACTTGAACGGTAAATAAAAGAGATTTCCTTTCCCTTTCTTGATCTCTATCAACTCAAAAAGCTATATATAACTTTTTCACAATTGCAAGTTTCATGTTTGACGAACAAAATGTTAAAGGTTCAAAACTTATAAACCCCAAAATTTGTTAGGTTTTTTTTGTGTGGTTTTTTTATAGATTAGTTAAAATAAACCGATTTTTTTAATTACTAATCCAAATGAATTAGAGCCATTTATCTCTATCCTCTCAAATCCAATGGTTAGAATTAATGTTTCTCATTTTCTCATTTTAAGTTATTTCTCATTGGATCACTCCTCTCTCTCTCTCTATATATATATATATGTGTGTGTGTGTTAAGGATCACTCCTCTCTCTCTCTCTCTATATATATATGTGTGTGTGTGTGTGTGTGTGTGTGTGTCTCAAATCCAATGGTTAGAATTAATGTTTCTCATTTTCTCATTTTAAGTTATTTCTCATTGGATCACTCCTCTCTCTCTCTATATATATATATATATGTGTGTGTGTGTTAAGGATCACTCCTCTCTCTCTCTCTCTATATATATGTGTGTGTGTGTGTGTGTGTGTGTGTGTGTGTGTGTGTGTGTGTGTGTGTGTGTGTATACACTTTTTAAAAGGTAGATGAAAGATCAAGTATTAAATTGTAATTTTATAACAATTGTAAATGACTAATAAATAAAAGAAATTGAAACCAAATTTAAATTGATTTAATAAATTACATGATGTTAAATAAAATTAAGTTCATGAATTCAATTTCATACAAATTAGATCAAATTACAAAACAAGAAAATTATTTGAATTTAGAGATCGAGATGACCTCTATTTAGATTGAAGAGAATGCATTGAACTATTATCGTGCACTTCTACTTAACCTAAATATAGAATCTCATCCCCGTAAAATTTTCCAATTATTTACAATACATTATACAAATTACATTCCGATGGTTGAGATGGGCTTTGTTCCGATGGTTGTGGTTCTATGTCTTCTACTTCTACTTGATCCGTGTGTGTTTCATGAATATCGGGAATAATATCATAAATATAAAGTGTTTTTTCACTATCTATATATGGAAAAGGAATGGAAGGAATGTGACGACTACTAGTGGACACTTGGCTACTATGTCTACCACGTGATCAGTTAGATGCCATCTAAACTAGTGTATGTTACAAAAATTAATTGTAGTTATGTTTTAAAATTTTAATTCTACAAAACAAGTAAAGATAGATAAACTAGTGTATATTATATAAAATTATTCTACAAAGCAAATAAAACAACTACTATAAAATTATTATTCTAGTGTATGTTTACCAATTTACCAAAAAAAATATAAGAAGAAGAAGAAGAAGAAGAAGAAGCAGAAGAAGAAGAAGAAAACCCAATCTAATTATGAAAAACAAATGATAACAAACAAAAATGATAATTCTAAAAATTATATAAATACGAAAATACTGTATGAGTGTAGAATGTAGGTTGAAGAATAAAGATAGAGAGAGCTGAGAGCTTGTAGTGATGATGTTGATTGTTATTGGATGTTGTTGATGTTCAATCTTGAATGAGAGTAGTTGAATGTTGTTGATGTGGTTGATGTTGAATCTTGATTCTTGAAAGAGAGCAGTTGAATGTTGTTGATTATTGTTGAGAAAGTTAAGAGATAGTAGAGAGAGTTGAGTGAATTTGTGAAGAGAATTGAATGAAATGAGGTTGTATATATAGAAATTGTAATTTTTCAATTTCCCAAAATACCCCCCAAAACTAGCTAGTATAAATCCGTTGGGGGGTATTTTGGTAATTTTACACACCCTTTTAATTAAAAACAAATTCTGGAAGAAAAAAAGTTAAAAAGGGTAACAGTCAACGGTCGGCCCGCGGGCCAGCACAGGCCAGTTCAACCCGGCCTCGGGCTAGTGCGGGTCGGGCCGCTGGCGGGCCGAGCCGTTACCGGTCTTTTTTCGCAAATTAATGAACCAGACCGGCCCCTACTATTGGTGCGGTCTGACCCCGGCCCGAATGCCACCCCTAGGCTTCGAACGCAAATTGGTCGTTTAATCTCTCTTTTCTCTTTCCTTTCCCCTTCATCTTGCTTTGGTCGAGAGACTATCTTTAACATGAAATTTTACAAATATAATGTGACGCAAATTCTTAAGCTATACAATCTGCTCTCTATACATGTAAGGAATGACCAAATAGTTTATTTTCTCAGATTTGTGCTGGAAATTCAGTTGATAAGATTTTTGAAGCTGTAAAGGGTATATTTTGTCGGGCACGAATCGGGACTATTCAAATCGGATTTAAAGCTCTCGGGGTGTAAAATGATAATTTTTAGCAAATACAGCCCCGACAAAAGGAGTTAATTATGACAATTTTAGGAGTCCAGATTTATCTGAAGAACCGAGTTTAAACCCCCTATCTATAATGGGCAACCGCTTCTATCTCTCCATGCATAAAAGAGAGTTTGAAAACTCTATCTTTTCGTCAAGAGAAAAGTCCTGATCTCTACATATGGAGAGGGCAACCAACCTTATCAAAATAACAGAGAGTAGAGATAAATCCAATGTCTTGAAACTGCCCCCCCCCCCTATATATACATGTCGACCTTTTCAGAAATCATGTAATTACAAATTTCAAAACTTTGATTTCTTATGAGTTGTCTGACTTGGGCATCGAGGGTCTGTCACCGGGGCCATCCCCGATATTCCAGATTATTTTGCAAGTTCACCGGAGCGATCACATCCATCCCCGACGATCAAAGCAGTTTGCGACATTCAACATCGGTGAGAGTAAAAGGTAAGATCATTGTTGTTTTCATTAAAAGTAAATCACATATATATTTGCTCCCACACAGAAATTAGCTGCAACAGTTTTGATTTGATTTCCTGTGTAGTTTAGTGATGTCCTGTGTACGCTAATTTGCAGTTATTGAATGAATAATATTAGGTATGGTTGTAAAAGATGCTCGTGAGCTCGAAGCTCGGCTCGAACTCGGCTCAAGAGAAGCTTTTTCAGGTTTGTTTGATAAAATTAATGAATTTTTTTCCAAAATGGCCCACTTTTTGAAAGTTTTCCCAAACTGACCTCCTTTTTTTAAAAATTCCCAATCTGACCTACTCAATGTCTCAAAAAGCGAGTTTGGTAAAAATCTCATCGCTTTTTGAGACAGCGAGTGTGAGGTTTGGGTTTTTTTGATTTCTCCCTAGCCAAGACTCGCTATCTCAAATAGCGAGTGGGTTTTTCCCAAGCTCGCTTTTTGAGACAGCGAGTGTCGTTTGGGGGTTTTTAATATCCCAGGCTCGCTGTTTCGAACTCACTCTCTCTTTCAACCCTCTATCTCCCTCTTCTTCTTCTAACCCCGAAACCCTAACCCATTTTGTTGATCTTTCTTGTTAATTTGGTTGCCAAACTTTCTTGTGTGCTTCATAAATTCATTAGTTTTCTGTCTCTTTATAGGAAATTCATAAATGGATTAATGATTAATTAATATGATACATTTCTTCTTTTATATACGAGATTAGTATGATACATGTATTCTGATGATCTCGGAGCATTATTTTCTGTTATCATCATCATCATCATCTCATATATGTGTGTATAATTGAGCATGTTATCTTACATATATTCTGATGATTTCAAATTAAGCATTACTTTCTATTCTATTATCATCATCTCATGTATGTGTGTATAATTGTGCTGTCTTACTCTATGACTCAAAGATAAAATAGAAAAGTTCGGATTGCAATGGAATTATTCCGATACAAGTTTAGTTACCTTATATTTGCTAACAATAGATAGTTCATATGATAAGACATTTCTGAAACAACGAAAAAAAAAGGACAAAATGGGTTAGGGTTTCGGGGTTAGAAGAGAAAAGGGGAGATAGAGAGTTGAAAGAGAGAGTGAGTTCGAAATAGTGAGCCTGGGATATTAAAAAACCTCAAACAACACTCGCTGTCTCAAAAAGAGAGTTTGGGAAAAACCCACTCGCCTTTTGAGACAGCGAGTCTTGGCCAGGGAGAAATAAAAAAAAAACAACCAAATCTCACACTCGCTGTCTCAAAAAGCGATGAGATTTTTACCAAACTCACTTTTTGAGACAACGAGTAGGTCAGTTTGGGAAAAACTTTCAAAAGGTGGGTCATTTTGGGAAAAATTCAAAATTAATAAGGTGAAATACGAAACCCCCCTCCCAACATTTGACTTAAATACAAAAAATATTCACACATTTGCAACAAATACAATTTGGTCTTCATCTGTGATATTTCTCAATTATTCTCCTCTCTCTCCTATGACTCAGCATTAACCACCTTTGAACTTGTTGTCTATATTATAAAATAAAAAAATTATACAAAAGAAAGGGAAAAAACCTTAAACCATCCATCCCTTTCATCTTTAATTTTTAACCCTAAGAAAAACCCTGAAAGGGAGGGGTAGTGGAGGGTTTTTCTTTTTTAATCCAGTTAGTAATGTCAAATATGGTCAATATTGCACAGTCATGGGAGGGGAAATAACGGAGAAAACTTGGGGCTAGAGTCCAGTTTGTTCTTTTTGCGAAAGTGTGAATTTTTTTGTATCTAAGTCAGATGTTAGGGTGGGGATTTGTATTTTACCCAAATTAATAAACAAGCATGAACAAAATTTTATGTTCATTTAAACAAATTGAATGAACATGAACAAACCTTGTGTGACCTTGGCTAATGTTTGAGCTCGGCTTGAGAGCTCGAATACACTCGACTCAATTTAGCCTTGAGCTTGCTCAATAAGGCTCATAAATAGACTCGTGTTTAGTTAAGTTTGTATATCCCCTGTGCAAAATTGCACATGCCAAAATAATTATGGGAGATTGTTAAAAAAGAATGAAAAACTAAAAAACTTAATCAAAGTTAATTAACAGATATAAAAATCAACTATAAATCTAAGCAGGTAGAGAAAAATATATTTAAGTGACTCATACATCACTCATTCAGAGACTTCGTATTTAAAAGATAGATTGACGTATACTTCATTTTGATTACTATAGCTTGAAATGAATGTAAAGCTTGGAAAAAAGATAATATTTCGTTTAAAAAATCATAAATATCATACCTTTGACGACATTTCCAACGACTTTACATAAAACTCATTATCTGGCTCCTACAAACTAACAACAAACCAAAATCAAACACATTTCACACAATCATTCACCCCAACTCCCCAATGACAAAATAACCATCAAGCCAAAAATCAATACCTCCGCCACCACCGGCTCGAAACAATGCGTCGCCCTCGCAAAAAGCACATTCTCATCGTTATTCGGCATATACATTGCATATGAAGTGTGTGTATTCCCCAAACACCACAAAGCGTCGTGCTTTCTCGGATTTATCTCCAATGCCTCCTCCAATTTCGATATCACATCTATAAAAATTGTTGGATATATAGGTATATTTTCAATATAATAGAATATTATTGTGTATAATATTGTATAGGGCAACACGTGTATGCACGTATTATCTGTTAGTTGTTGGACATGGTAGAGATTGACCTCCGGAATTATCTGGGCATGGGCTAGATACTCACAGCTTATCTAAATCTCGTAGTAGTCATCGTAGTAGGATTAGTTGCATAACGAGAGATTTAACCCTATAAAGTGGAGAACGATAAGGGTTTGCACCGGACCTATGTAGTATGGAATCCATAGAATCCGACAAGTATGCATTAGAGAGTCATCATATCGCATTTGTGTTTTCTTGACTTGGTTTTATGCATGATGTTTTTTTTCTATTTTCTTACACTTGACACTTAGTCTAGTTTCACTTGATGTTTTCATGCTTTATTTACTGTCATTTCATATTCCATTTGTTATTACTGTTGACATGTTGTTTATGACTTTATTCTTTATATTTTATTTATGTTGTATTCTTTTGATGTCACTCACACCGTTATGGCTGACCCCTGTAGTTTTGGGGGTTAGGGTTATCTCTAGCCTCATGTTTTACAGGTAGGTACCTATAGCCTGGGATTTGGATGCATGGAGTAGAATGATAATGTGGCTTATGTAAATTGTAAAAGAATGTATTGTAAAAGATAGAATTGTATTTCAAGGTGTTTAAACTTTCTGTTGTGCTTTGTAAAGAAATGTTGTAATAAAAGTTGAAAATTTTATTTGTGTTTTGGCTATATTTACTATTACATTGAGGTTGATACCGGGAATTGTGCCACGTATTTCTGAGACATTATATTGAAAATTTGGGCCACTACAGTGGGTGCTCGAAGTCCATGCTGAGTGGTGAGGACATTAGCAGCCGATATCCAAGCCGAAAGAGGGGGGATTAAGGGATTGAAGAATCCCTCGTTGGTGCTCGAAGTCTATGCTGAGTGGCGAGGATGTTAGCAGCCGATGTCCGGGCCGAAGGCTGGGACTTGAGGGATTGAAGAATCCTTCGTAGGTGCTCGAAGTCCATGCCGAGTGGCAAGGACGTTAGCAACCGATGTCTGAGCCGAAGGCTGGGACTTGAGGGATTGAAGAATCCCCCGTGGGTGCTCGAAGTCCATGCCGAGTGGCGAGGACATTAGCAGCCGATGTCCGAGCCGAAGGCTAGGACTTGAGGGATTGAAGAATCCCTCGTAGGTGCTCAAAGTCCATGCTGAGTGGCGAGGACATTAGCAGCCGATGTCCGAGCTGAAGGCTGGGACTTGAGGGATTGAAGAATCCCTCGTGGGTGCTCGAAGTCCATGCTGAGTGGCGAGGACGTTAGCAGTCAATGTCCGAGCCGAAGGTTGGGACTTGAGGGATTAAAGAATCCCTCATGGGTATTCGAAGTCCATGCCGAGTGGCGAGGACGTTAGCAGCCAAAGTCCGAGCTGAAGGCTGTGACTTGAGGGATTGAAGAATCCCTCATGGATGCTCAAAGGCCATGACGAATGGTGAGGACGTTAGCGACTGAGAGGTTGACAATCAAAAGTCTCCTGCCTTTATATCATGTTTGTTTGTTTACAAGAGAATCTGCACGTAGCGCTTACTATAATGGACTCTCCCTCCTGAAACTTGTTGAGGTGCTCCGCATTCCCGGGCCTCTTAACCATCCTGCCACCCAGGTCTTCGAGGCCGTACATACCGGGATGTACCACTTGGGAGACCTTATACGGGCCTTCCCAATTATGGGCGAGCTTGCCTCTGGCTGTGGGCTGGGAGATTGCTAGCTTTTGGAGTACGTGGTCTCCTTCCTTGATGTTGGTCAGGCAGACTTTTTTGTTGTAGAACCTCTCAACTCGTTGTTGGTATTTGGCCCTTCGGATGGTGGATCTATCCCGTACCTCGTCAATGATGTCCAGGTTCACCCTGAGGTCGCTGGAGTTTGATTCCTCGTCGAAGCCCATGTACCTCGGTGAGGGGAGGCCGACTTCCATAGAGATTACTGCTTCGGTCCCGTATGCCAGATCAAATGGGGACTTACCGGTCAGAATTCTCTTAGTAGTTCGGTGTGACCAGAGGATGCTAGACAACTCTTCCACCCACAAACCCTTGGGAGATTGGTCTAGCTGCTTTTTGAGACCGTCAAGAATTTGACGGTTGGTGTTTTCTGCCTGGCTATTCGACTGGGGGTAAGAGATTGATGAGAAGCGCTGCTAGATGCCAAGCTCCTCACAAAACTTCCGAAATTTTTTGCCAGCGAACTGGGTCTCATTGTCGGTGACTAGCACGTGCGGGGTCCTGAACCGACAGACGATGTGTTTTCGGAAGAATTGTTGGGCTTGATGTTCTGTGATCGTAGCCAGAGGCTCCACCTCAACCCATTTGGTAAAGTAGTCGACAACTACGATGAGGGATTGCCTTTGGTCGGTAGCCTATGGAAAAGAGCCGATCAAGTCCATCCCCCACATGGCGAAGGGAGTAGGACTGGCGAGGGACCTTAGCTCGGCTTGGGGCGAGCGTTTAACGAGAGAGAATCTTTGGCAGGGGCCGCACCCTCTGACGAGGTCATGAGCATCTTGCAGCATAGTAGGCCAGTAGTAGCCGTGGTTGAGGGATTTTTGGCCCAGCTTCCTGCTGCCCATGTGGCATCCCCCAATCCTTTCGTGTAGCTCTTCCAGGGCGTACTTAGCCTCGTCTGGTGTCAGGCAGAGGAGATAGGGTCTCCCGTCAGACTTGGTGTAGGAGCACTGGAAGAGCACATCCCCAATCAGGCGAACCTTTCGGAGCAGATCCTTGTACTTCATGCCTCAGCACGGTCCTGTGGTAGCTCGCCGTTGGTCAGGAATTTCTGTATGGGACTCATCCACGTCTCAGCGGGATCGCTGGAGGCGAGGCAGAAGACTTCAGGTACTTCGATGCTGGGATTGAGGAGGACCTCGACTAGGACAGTGCGATCTAGTCCTCCTATGGATGATGATGCGAGCTTAGACAAGGAGTCGGCATGACAGTTTTGTTCTCTTGGGATTCGCCGAACCTCCACCTGCTCGAAAAGCTGCAGGAGCTGCTTCGCGCATGCTAAGTACTGTGTCATCCTAAGGTCACGGGCTTCATATTCCCGGGCGATCTGATTGACCACGAGCTGGGAGTCACTGAAGACTTGTATTTGCCTTGCCCCTACCTGGTAGGCCAGTGTAAGTCCAGCAATCAGAGCTTCATATTCCACCTCGTTGTTCGTGGTCGGGAAATTAAGCCGGAGAGAATATTGGAAGATGAAATCGTCGGGACCCCGAAGGATGACGCCAGCTCCGCTCCCTTCTTGGCATGACGAGCCGTCCACATAGACGTCCCACATCGGGGCGTCTTCCCGAATTTTTGGGGACTTGGAGATGGTACATTCGGTAATAAATTTTGCGAGAGCTTGGCCCTTGATTTTCGTCCGAGGATGGTAGCTGATGTCGTGCTGACTGAGCTCAATTGACCACTTGATTAAGTGGTCGGAGTTCTCGGGCTTGTCGATGACCGTTTTGAAAGGTTGATCCGTGAGGACGCAGACGGATTGGGTCTGGAAGTAGGGTCGGAGTTTCCGTGCAGCCATTACCAATGCATAGGTGATCTTTTCCGTCCTCAGGTATCGGACCTCGGCATCATGCAGAACCTTGCTAACATAATAGAGGGGCTTTTGCACCCCATCCTCATCTCTGACCAACACTGCGCTGAACGCATGTTCAGTGGCGATCAGGTAGAGGAAGAGGGGTTTTCCCAGCTTTGGCTTGCTGAAGAGTGGTGGGTTGGCCAGGTAGGCTTTCAACTGGTCAAATACCTCTTGTTGAGAAGCTGCCCACTCGAAGCTTTTCGCTCCCCGAAGGGCCTTAAAGAATGGGAGCGACTTCTCTCCTAACTTGGAGAGAAAACGGCCGATGGCCGCCTGCCGCTCCATGAGCCTTTATACTTCTTTGATGTTTCTCAAAGGAGCCATGTCGAGGATGGCTTGAATGTTCTCAGGGTTTGCTTCGATGCCGTGATGGCTCACCACGAATCCGAGTAACCTCCCCGAGGAGACGTCGAAGGCTCATTTAGAGGGGTTGAGCCTCATATTGTGAGATCGCAGGACCCCGAAAGCTTCTTCAAGGTCGTTGACGTGATCTTGTTCCGAGCAACTTTTGAAAAGCATATCGTCAATGTACATTTCCCTGTTCCGGCCGATCAGGCCTTTGAAGACCCGGTTGACGAGCCTCTGATATGTGGCGCTGGCATTCTTCAGCCCGAAGGGCATGACCCGGTAATAGTAGAGGCCTTGGTCGGTCATGAAGGCGGTCTTCGGTATGTCTGGAGGGAACATTCTTATCTGGTTATTGCCTAAAAAGGCATGCATGAAGCTCAACAGCTTGTGCCCTGATGTTGCATCTATGAGGGCGTCGATGTTTGGGAGAGGGAATGGATCTTTGGGCCAGGCCTTGTTGAGGTATGTGAAATCTATGCAGATTCTCCACGTCCCGCTCGTCTTCTTTACCATCACAACATTAGCCAACCACTCTGGGTAGCTGACTTCCTGAATAAACCGTGTTGAGGAGAGCTTGCTGACTTCCTCCCTCACCACAAGTTGTTTGTTGGACCGGCTTCGATTCCGAACGGACGCTCAGTCGGTGCATTATAACGTCTTCAGAAATCCCCGACATGTCGGAAGTCGTCCAGGCGAAGTGGTCGGAATTCCGATGGTTGCATCTGATGATTTTCAGCTTCCGGTCTGGGAGCAGAGATTGGCTTATCCGGAACCATTTGGATGTGTCTCCCTTTGAGAAGGGGACCTCCTCCAGTACGTCGGCGAGCTCTGATCCTTGCTCGGAATGGAGTTCAGCCATGTCAAGGGGAAAAACTCCGCCCCCTACTGCAGCCATATAGCATGAACGTGCCGATTCCTGGTTGTCCCGGACTACACCGACCCCGTGATCGGTGGGAAACTTTAGCTTCAAGTGGTAGGCGGAAGGAACCGCCTGGAGTGTGCAAAGGCCTGGTCTGCCGAGAATAGCATTGTAGGTCGCCTTGATATTAACCACCATGAAGTCCATTTCTTCTGTCCGAAGGGTCGGGGCCGTGCCGGCCATCACGTCAAGTGTGACAATACCCTCGATCTGAACGAGGATGCCAGAGAATCCATGAAGCGTGCACCCCGCCGGCTTAAACCTTTCGTGGGAGAGCTTGAAGCTTTCAAACGCGGCCAAAAACAGAATATTGACCGAACTCCCGTTGTCCACAAGGATGTGCCAGACCTCATGGTTTACCATGCCGAGGTTGATCACCAGTGCATCACAATAGGGCAGTCGGACGCCATTGTGATATTTGTTAGAGAACGAGACTGCCAACGGGAGGACGATAGTTATGGACCAAATTTATCTCCCAAACGAAGGCCTTGTGGGAGGTGCTCGATTCTCCCCCCATGGGTCCGCCGCGTACACAATGAAGGATGGCCGGCCCACTGGCCTCCTCGAGTTTGGACTCGGGATCGGGCTGCCTGCTTGCTGTTTGAGGGGGAGGTGACAACCGTGGATCCCTCTGGACTCTGGGGGTGGTTCGAGTGAACTCCCTCAGGCACCCCTTCTGGATGAAGGCCTCTATTTCGTTTTTGAGGGTGCGGCAATTGTCGGTATCGTGCCTATTATCCCGGTGGAAGCGGCAGTAGAACCTTCGGTCTCTCTTCTTGTTACTGTTAGGTCGGGGAGGGAGGCGGTCGATTTCCAAGAGGATGGCCGACACATTTTGTGTCAGCGGGGTGTACCTCTTGAAACGGGGGACCGGCGGTGAGCGCTTCTGGGCGGATAGGTCCTTCTGGGCCTTCTTCGCGGGTTCGGACTCTTCGGACTTCCTCTTCCCCTTGCCTTGGGTTTCTTTTAGGCATGCGGGATGCAAAGCTTCCTCGGCCCAGATGTACTTCTCGACCTTGTTGAGGAGGTCGGGAAAGTCTAAAGGTGCTTTCTTAGCCAAGGAGGCCTTCAGCTGGCCGTGGCGAATATTGTATCGAAAGGATGCTGAGGCAACACTGGCGTCGACGGACGAGACCGCCCGGGCTTTGGTGGTGAACCTCCGTGCAAAGTCGCAGAGGGGCTCTCCTTCCTTCTACTTGAGGTCCAGAAGGGAAGCGCTCATCTTCTCAACCTTCAGGCTGGTCACGAAGTGAGCGAAAAAGTTTTCTTCGAGTTGGTCGAATGAGAATACCGACCCGAGGGGGGAGCTTCGAGAACCATTCCCGAGGCGAGCCGCACAAGGTGGCAGGGAAGTCGTGGCATAGGAGAGGATCCGATGCGCTGTGAATCATCATGAGGGTTTTGAACCCTTCCATGTAATCAGCTGGATCACTCTCTCCATTGTAGGTCTTGAACTGAGGCGATCTGAAATTTCTGGGAATCTCGGCGTCAAGAATTTAGGGGGATAACGGAGGTCGACTCGGCTGATGAGCCTGGCTTGTTTGTGTCCCTCCTTCGTTAATGTGGGCAAGGCAATTCTCCATCTCCTGGAGGCAGTGGAGAATGGCTTCGTTCGGCTGGTGAGGCTGGGATGTACCATGAGACTCGGGACCCCAACTCTCTTCGCGCCTGGAGCCGGCGGTTTGTTTTCGAATCCGGGACCGCCCCCGAAGGCCAGGAGGATAGCGTTCCCGAGTTCTCGGAACTCAGCTCTCGTGACTGGAGCTCGTTCGTTCGGACGGGGCGGAGGTGGACCCACCCTGGGGGAGCGACTACGGTTGTTTCGGGATGGAAGGGTCGGAGCTGGTTCGGAAGGGATTGCCCGACTCCGAGATCGGCTGAGCTGGTGTCGAAGATAATTTGGGGGCTGCCGGTTGTTGAATACCTGTCGTAAGGCGTGGGCGACCGAGCATGAAGCGCTCGGATCATGTCCTGCTGCACCATTGACTAGTGGTCGATCCCTGAGAGTTCGCATGGCTGTGAAAGGGAAGTGGATCCGGACGACGTCCGGCGGTGAAGGCTCTCTGGCTTTGGGAGTCATGGGAGGACTCTGCTTTGGGAGAGATCCGTGCTTAGGATCGAGTCAGTAGGGTTCCCACAGACGGCGCCAACCTGATGCTTCTTGTTTCTGAGTGTAGGGACAATATGTGTGAGTTCTTTTAATTTGTGAAGCGGAAGGGACTGATCTCGACCTCGGCTCGGGTCTATATATGCAGTAAACCCCTTGAGTTTCGATAGGAGCAGCTCGTCAGATGGTTACAGCCGCAGGAGGGGGCGGTTACAGTCAATTTTGATGGATCAAAAGACAAACTCTGCAGGCTTTAGATTCATTATTTGATGGATCAAAAGACAAACGCTAGACGTGTCGCACACGTCGTATGTCATTTTATGTTATTTTTTTCCTGATTATCTTCACACAGACACACACAAAAAGAAAAATAGAAAAAATAGGAAAAAAAAAAAAGGGAAAACAGGCTAGCAGATATGAAATTCCACTTGGATTGATCCAGAAAGGAAAAGGGGAAAAAATCACAAAAAAAATAAAAAATAAATATCAAATATATAATTTGATTGAAGCAAACAGAAACAGACACAATGAACATATTAAAAATATTCACCAATTTGACTCTCTTCATTATTACAGAGAGATCCCTCTCGAGCTAATGAATTTTTAGAACAAATTAAAAAGATAAATATGCCTCTTAATATCACATCTCTAATCTTCATAAAGACCCTGTAATTGTATCATCTGCAAGAACATGAAATTAATGAACGGAAATTAGCTTCACTTGAGGGGAAAAAGAGGCATGATCAAAATAATATTTACAAGATACATATAGATTTTTCCACCATAATTATTTTTGAATTTTTGAACAAGAAAACATATATGGATGAGTTAGACGTCTCCAAATCTGGACTATACTCACTCTATATGTTAAAGAAAGGAGAAAAAAAAAGGAAGTGCTTAGTAGTTCAATGATGCTAATCACAATTCACCTTAGGTTCTAACTGTAGCGATGTGCTTCATGAGCATGCGCACAACATCAGATCGGATGCTGGAGGTTGCATCTGTCAATTTCTTAATCTTAGTCTCAGTTTCTTCGTCTAGCCTCTTCACATTAGACCCTGAGCTACCACTGCTCTAAAATCACCTCGTCGTTAACATAATTCAAACAACATTTAGTAATTAGTGTTATTATTATTATTATCATCGACATCTTCATCAAATTAAATTTCTTGCAACTAAGATGATTCAATTTACATCTGAAATTTTCCGTTGGTATTCCTCCTCTAGTGAGGTGCGGTAAGCAGCAGCTTCTCTCTCAGCTTCATCTTTTGCTTGCTTCAACCTCGTCATCTTCTCTGTAAATTACATTACTAATCAATCATGTTTGATAATATATATGTATGTATGTATGTATGTATATTCAAAATCAATCGATTTTGAACAAAAACTAGAATAATTACTGTTTCTTGCGGTGGTGACGATCTGTTGCGCCTCTTGCTCAGCAGTCAAAAGCATCTGGATACCACCCTGTCCTCTCATGACTTCCATAGTTTGATCACCAATGCACTGCAAAATTTATATATATATATATATATCAATTCATTATTCAATAATAAGATTAACAACGCAATGAGAACGGAGGAGGAGACGAGAGAAATGGGGAAATACGGAACAAATTAATGATTTGCAGAAGAAATTGGAGAGATCGAGGTTGAAGAAGACTCAAGGGAGGATATGTTTCTTGATCAAGAGAAGTAGCTACAGAAATTTGAGGGGAAAATAATTATAGTAAACATCATGCATGCATGATCCACATATGTTGGAGGTCTTCTCTTTAGGGGTATACAAATACTATGCAACTATGATGCATAGGATTATAATTTTTCTTAACTACTTTATTTTTATTGGTCCACCACAGCATATAACTTGGTCTACCCAATACCTGTTCGTAAGAACAGGAAAGACCATGAAAATCTCAAGGAGAACGAATACCCATGTGAGAGCAAAATTTTGTTTTTCATCTCCACTTTTCACTGTTTTCTTACGAGGCTTGCGGCAATATAAGCGTCGATAATATATTTTCTGCAATTGTTATATTTATTTCTTGGCAGAGATCAATTTTCTAGATTTATTTGTTTTAAACTTTCTCATTCATTTTTCCAGGGTTTTTTTATATAAAAAACTCTCATCATCTTTTTTACTGGCAAAAAAGACTTAAGATTTTTTTGAAGACAAATTTCAGCTGTACGGGAATTCCGAACTCTACACTTTTTTATTTATGAGTAATGCTTTAGCCACTACCAATTTCACTATTTTAGGTGGCATACTGTTATTGGAGAGTTCTCCCACCTACTCTATAATCTCCTACATATTGGAGTGTGCCACCTAAGAAAGTGAAGAGAAATGTAGTGAAATTGGTAGTGGCTCTAGCATTACTCTTTATTTATACTGATCCGATCAGGATGCACTTTTTTTAGTGAATGGTTCACTGAATCAACTGTACCCGTTCAATTGGATGGATGGCTACAATTGATTTAAACCAATTTATTGGGAAAAAAAACACTAGCTTAATCTCCGTCAGTCATGCTATTATTTACAGTAATTCACATGGAAAAATGAACCTGGATTGCTTCTTCTTTTTTTTAAAATATAAATAAATTTGCATCCTTTTGTTTTCAGCAGAAAAGATGAGTAAATATAAATGAAGGGTCTTTTTAGATATTACCTTCATAAAACTTATGGATAATGCTACACCTACTATCAAAATCTACAACATTTCTCTTTACAATCTTAGGTGGCACATTATTAGTAGAGTTTATTGTAGAGTATGTGGTAGAAACATCCAATAGTAGTGTGACACCTAAGGTTGTAAAGGAAAAGGTTATAAAATTAGTAGTAGGTATAGCATTACCTGAAACTTTACATTTTTATATAATTCCGGCCCAACAAATTTTCTATTTTATATAACCCCCCATTAAAGTATTAAGCCACTTCAAACATTTCCCAAACTTAATATACTTGTTTATAATATTTAAACAACCCCTCCCTTGTTATCTTCCGCTAACTATGACACTCAATCCTTTCATTATACCTCCAATCAAATTGACTTGCTTCTTGAGCACTCGATTAGCAGGTTCTTTGGTCCGCATTGCAAAACTCACAGTTTATCGCAATATTCGGTTATCTTTTGGTCATGTTTTTTCTGGTAAGGATGGTGTTGCTTAAAATAAAAAAAAATAAAAAAAAAACTCACTTGGTGCTTTAACCATCTAACACGGCAGCGTGCATCCTTTGAAGTGAATCTGGAGTAAAAGGATCTAACTGAGAATGAGCCATTCCTTTCCAGTCCCCAGCTCCTATTGTCTAGTCCTTCCCCACACCTAAGCCCGTTGATGTGATGTGTTGTGTCAACTCCTCCAGCCTCATCTGGAGGTTTTGCAATAACGTGGTCCTTAATGGTGGTCTCTACTCACCTCTTTTCCATGCTTAGGCCACCAGACCATTAGGTTGGGAAGCCATCTCGTATAGACCAGGGAGCAACTCTTTAAGGTGCTGTTCACCACACCATCCACCCCATCCAGTATCAGGATACCCATGCTCCCACACGGAACCCTTTGTACCCTTATCTTTAAGGTATTTTTGGATAAAGTTTTGCCATCCTTCGCTATTAGGATGTTGAACATATTAAATATATACGTCCATTATATGTTTAGTTTTCATCCTTATCTCTTTAAATTGGGTAAATATTTATCTCTACCTCTTAACCTCTACAGCTCTATAAATATTTGACTCAATGCATCAATAATAGAACAATATTTTTTTCCCTCCAAATAGCTCTAAATATAGTAAGGTAGCCAAAGCCCCTATCCCCATATCTAAGAGTTAGATTATAGTGGTCCTCGTCTTTTGGGTAGGGTGGTTTTGGCCATTATCGGAATCATCGCCAACAACAATCTCACTTACTTTCCTTTACATGATTTCCTTTTCCCTCTTTGTTTCAAAATAAAATTACTACTCAACAAGGACCCACTTTGCATGCATCTCAAAGCACAACTACAACTGGGTTTTTTCCAACAACAACAACCGACTTCAGTACGATGACTCTCATATCAACTTTGTTTTGTGTATGAACTCTCATCGAAATGCATAGCCCATAGCCCGATCTGTCTGTCTTCCGTACGGTGAATCCAACATAGGATTAATTTTGATTTTTGTAACCACTTTGGGCAGTGTCCCACCTCAGATTGTCCGACATTCATACAATGCTGCAATCATATGATCTGCTCTACCTTCTATTGTCCACAATCGGGTTCCATCAATAACTTCTTCCTACTTCAAGTTCAAGCAACAAACACTCACTACTTGATCTTGTGTTTATATGTGTAGTTCTCATCCTTAACTTCTAACATTTGGTAGATCTTTATACCTATCATTTCACGTTTCAGGTTCACGTAATTTATGATTGCACGTAATTTATATATATGTTAAGCTAATAGGCCTAGCCCCTCTCTCCTTTCTCCATTTTGAAATGAAGCAAGGAGAGCAAAAGTTTGAATTCACACTTCCTTAACACGTGCATGACACATCTTTTGATTGACAACCGTACAATTTTAAAAAAACACACACACACAAACAAATCAGGTTCCCCTCCCCCCCCCCCCCACCACCACCTAAAAAAAAACCCTAACCCTAGCCCTCCATCGCCCTAACTCATCGCCGCCTCCACCTCCCACACTCCGCGACGCTACCCGCGCTCGCCGCTTGCGACCGTCGCCGCTCCCGATCGCTGCATCCACCTCCCACTCTCCACGCCGCTTCCCCCGCTCGCCGCTCCCGATCGACTCTCACGAACGCCGCTTTGGATGCGGTTCTTGGATCATAGATGGAGGGTTCGAACAGAGGGTTTGGCGGCGGGATGCAGGGCTTGCACAACAACTACGGGGGGTTCAGTGTTCCCAACATGACCGCGGGGTCGCTGTCATCGAGGAGTGCGGCGGTGCCGGCAGCGGCAGCGACGACGATGGGTGGTGGTGGGGGTGGTGTGCAGCAGGGTGGTGGAGGGGGGAGGTTCATGTTGGGGAATATTCCGGTCGCGATGTCGCAGGTGAAGATGTGAATTTGACTGTTTATTGGTTCAATTTCGTTATGCTTAGTTCTTAGTTGTTACAATCATTACAAAAATTATAGTCTAGGTTTCATGTTCTAGGAATGGATTTAAGATAAGTAGAGTTAATTTTGAAATGAATATATATATCTTAAGCTAATAGGCCTAGGCTCCTAGCCCCTCTCTCCTTTCTCCATTTTGAAATGAAGCAAGGAGAGCAAAAGTTGGAATTCACACTTCCTTAACACGTGCATGACATATCTTTTGATTGACAATCGTACAATTTTTTTTTTAAAAAAAACACAAACAAACAAACCAAGTTCCCCTCCCCCCCCCCACCACCTAAAAAAAAATCCCCTAACCCTAGCCCTCCATCGCCCTAACTCACCGTCGCCTCCACCTCCCACACTCCGCGACGCTGCCCGCGCTCACCGCTTGCAACCGTCGCCACTCCCGATCGCTGCATCCACCTCCCACTCTCACGTCGCTTCCCCCGCTCGCCGCTCCCTATCGACTCTCACGAACGCCGCTTTGGATGTGGTTCTTGGATCATAAATGGAGGGTTCGAACAGAGGGTTTGGCGGTGGGATGCAGGGCTTGCACAACAACTACGGGGGGTTCAGTGTTCCCAACATGACCACGGGGTCGCTGTCGTCGAGGAGTGCGGCGGGCGCCGACGGCGGCGGCGATGGGTGGTGGTGGGGGTGGCGTGCAGCAGGGTGGTGGAGGGGGGAGGTTCGTGTTGGGGAATATTCCGGTTGCGATGTCGCAAGTGAAGATGTGAATTTGACTGTTTATTGGTTCAATTTCGTTATGCTTAGTTCTTAGTTGTTATAATCATTACAAAAATTATAGTCCAGGTTTCATGTTCTATGAATGGATTTAAGATAAGTAGAGTTAATTTGTATTGGAGGTGGAGGTGGAGCTGGTGCAGATTCTCACTAGGCAGTCAGCAGAAGGATGCGCCCGTGCTGGAGGTCTGCACTTTGGGGAGATGGAGATAGACTGCATGATTACTCATGGAGCGACAAACTTCCTCAAGGAAAGGCTATTTGACCAAAGTGGTGCTTACAGAGTTCTTTGTATGTGAGGAATGTGGTTTAATTGTTGTTGCTAACCTGAAGAAACGTTTCTTCGAGTGTAGAGGTTGCAAGAGCAGGACTGGTATTATTCAGGTAATAATTATTTCCTTCTGTTTGCTTGATTACTAATTACTATGTTGCTAAATTAGTAATCATGAATGGATTTGAATGGATTTGCCACAAAATCCCTTAGCACTAGCAGTCTTCTCCCTCTCATTCTCTGAGGCTTACTGTAGCAGGTGTTTTTAGTTCAGGAAACTGGCTTACATGTCCGTTGTTAAATATTATGCTTCAAGTTGTAGATATAATGCTTATGTTTTATAATTCATAAGCTTTCCTGGTTACAGTATGTACAAGTTATAACTTTCTATTCTTGGCCGCTTGAACCAAGACATATTCGCTAAATAGGTGGATCTTTCTTGCCTGTCATTGGTTTATCAAACCTTTTCATTTTGATTGATATTCTCATGGCTTTTCCAATATCAGCACTTTTACAGACACCTAAGTCCTATCTTCCTAGGATATGCTCAAACTATATAAGGCCCTGGTTGGATACATCCACCTCCATTTTTGGTTTGGGAAATTACAATGAAGATCATTTGGGTTAGAGTTAGGATAATTGCTGTTATCTTAACTTTATGTGAGATAACTGGAGGTAACTTGACTCCAAATTATGTTTCAGACAGAAAACTGCAAGCATGCAAGTCACCTTCTGGTTGTGTATTTTGACAATTTCTTGGTTGAGTTTTGTTAAGTTTAGATGTTCTGAGTGTTATCATTGTAGAGTAGGGTTTATGTCATAGAATGGGGTTAGGATAGCTAGAGTTGTTTTTAAAGTGGAGGTAGAAGGGCCATAGATGAATACAAAGGGTAGGATACCTGGAGTTAATTTTTGGACGGAGTATAGGTATGCAACTTACTTAAATTTTTGGCATCAAAAAGAAAGAAAGAAAAGAAAGGAAAATAAATTGGTTGGATTGAAGTTTAGATATGTGCAGATATATTAAATTTGAGATGAGATAACTGGGGGTAACTCAACTTTGAGTATGTTTCAAAGGGATCAAGTTTAGATATCTGTAGGTATGCAAGTCACCTCCTGATTGTGTATTTCACTTTACTGTTTCTTGGTTGCAATTTCTTATGTTTAGTTGTTGTTAGAAAATATTTTATTGTTGTAGAGTAAGTTTTATGTGCTAGGAATGGAGTTAGGATAACTAGAAATATTTTTGAAGTGGTGGGTAGAGGTGTGTTAACTTTAAGGTCGTGATTGGCTATGGAGGTAGGATACCTATAGGTGATTTTTGAATGGAGTATAGGTGTGTAACCATAACTCCATTTTTGGTTTCAAAGAAAGAAAAGAAAATTAGTTAGGCTGGAGTTTAGATATGAATAGATATCTTGACTTTCAGGTGAGGATAACTAGAGGTAACCTAACTGCTGAATATGTTTCAAATAGATTTGAGTTTAGATAACTGCAGATATGCAAGTCACCTCGACTAATTATACTATATCTTAAGCTAATAGGCTTACTCCTCTTTCCTTTTCCCATTTTTTTTTTGAATATTTTGGATTTCTAGATATTTTAATTTCTGAAATCTAAGTAGTTTAAGAGCAACTATAGTTATTTTTTGTCCCTTTTTATTTTTTAAGGAACCATCATAGTTGTCTTAAGTACAAGTAAAAAATAAATAAATTATACAGTTCTTTTTAGCCTTATAGACAAAATGTTGATAATATTAAAAAATAGTTATGAAGAAAAAAATTAGAAGATACCAACTAAAATTGTATTGTCATCTATATGTAGATGTACTAGAAGACACTAACTAAAATTATGTTGTCAATTATATAGAATAAAAATATAGAGTGATACTGATTTGAAATTTTGAATTGGTTAATATATATATATAAATATAGCTTATTATTAATTATTGTACCCTCAATGTGTTTCTGATGTTGATTATATTTGATTTGAGAGGGAAGGCAGTTGAGAAGCACACGATGGAGATGAAGATAGCGGAGTACATCAAGGAGTCCGACAAGAGCTACAACCCAACTTTGGTAATTATTTGATTTTTTTTCTTTTCCCTTCAATTGAATAGAAATATAGATTGATGCTGGTTGGTTTGAAAATGTGAATTTGTTAATCTGTAGATTTGTTATCTTTTGATTATATTGTGATCAAAAGAGTTAAAATACATCTCTTAATTTTAGAGTTTTATATAATTTTATGATTTTCACAAAATTATTTTAGTCTGTACAATTTATAGAGAATAACACTGATCATCAACTAATTTTATTATAATTCAAATTGCTTCATGCTGAATTTTGTATTGAATATTTTTGATATTTTAATATATCTTTTGATAACGTCTGTGCAATTTGCACAGGGTAAGACTAGTTAAAGTATTAAGCCACTTCAAATATTTCCCAAACTTAATATACTTGTTTATAATATTTAAACAGCCCCTCCCTTGTTATCTTCCGCTAACTATGACACTCAATCCTTTCATTATACCTCCAATCAAATTGACTTGCTTCTTGAGCACTCGATTAGCAGGTTCTTTGGTCCGCATTGCAAAACTCACAGTTTATCGCAATATTCGGTTATCTTTTGGTCATGTTTTTTCTGGTAAGGATGGTGTTGCTTAAAATAAAAAAAAACAAAAAAAAAACTCACTTGGTGCTTTAACCATCTAACACGGCAGCGTGCATCCTTTGAAGTGAATCTGGAGTAAAAGGATCTAACTGAGAATGAGCCATTCCTTTCCAGTCCCCAGCTCCTATTGTCTAGTCCTTCCCTACACCTAAGCCCGTTGATGTGATGTGTTGTGTCAACTCCTCCAGCCTCATCTGGAGGTTTTGCAATAACGTGGTCCTTAATGGTGGTCTCTACTCACCTCTTTTCCATGCTTTGGCCACCAGACCATTAGGTTGGGAAGCCATCTCGTATAGACCAGGGAGCAACTCTTTAAGGTGCTGTTCACCACACCATCCACCCCATCCAGTACCAGGATACCCATGCTCCCACACGGAACCCTTTGTACCCTTATCTTTAAGGTATTTTTGGATAAAGTTTTGCCATCCTTCGCTATTAGGATGTTGAACATATTAAATATATACGTCCATTATATGTTTAGTTTTCATCCTTATCTCTTTAAATTGGGTAAATATTTATCTCTACCTCTTAACCTCTACAGCTCTATAAATATTTGACTCAATGCATCAATAATAGAACAATATTTTTTTCCCTCCAAATAGCTCCAAATATAGTAAGGTAGCCAAAGCCCCTATCCCCATATCTAAGAGTTAGATTATAGTGGTCCTCGTCTTTTGGGTAGGGTGGTTTTGGCCATTATCGGAATCATCGCCAACAACAATCTCACTTACTTTCCTTTACATGATTTCCTTTTCCCTCTTTGTTTCAAAATAAAATTACTACTCAACAAGGACCCACTTTGCATGCATCTCAAAGCACAACTACAACTGGGTTTTTTCCAACAACAACAACCGACTTCAGTACGATGACTCTCATATCAACTTTGTTTTGTGTATGAACTCTCATCGAAATGCATAGCCCATAGCCCGATCTGTCTGTCTTCCGTACGGTGAATCCAACATAGGATTAATTTTGATTTTTGTAACCACTTTGGGCAGTGTCCCACCTCAGATTGTCCGACATTCATACAATGCTGCAATCATATGATCTGCTCTACCTTCTATTGTCCACAATCGGGTTCCATCAATAACTTCTTCCTACTTCAAGTTCAAGCAACAAACACTCACTTCTTGATCTTGTGTTTATATGTGTAGTTCTCATCCTTAACTTCTAACATTTGGTAGATCTTTATACCTATCATTTCACGTTTCTACTTCTCTAAACACTTGGTTCCATTTCTCACTAATAAAATAATATTATTTTTTCAAATATCTCCAAATCTAACAAAGTCTAACAAAGCACATATATAATTTTCCCAAATAGATTCAAATATAAGAAAATCTACCACCACTATTTGCCCAGTAGTGCCATGTACATGTCCTTAAGGACAATGACCTCCAGCCCTCCATAAGCTTTGCACATACAAACATTTCCCACCGAATTAGGTGATAATCTTTCTTTGATTTGTTGGTGCCCTTCTAGAGGAAGCTTTTCCTTACTCTGTCAATTTTTTGGATGACCCATTTTGGTATCTCAAAAAAAGATAGGTAGTAGGTAAGTAGGTTACCATCATAGTCACAAATCCGGGATTCGAGTATAGTTCAGTGCGGTTTAAACATACGGAAATCGGGAGATATCCGACAAATTTGGTAAAAGTTCGAAAAAAATTTGTAAGTACTAACTAATAATAATAATAATAATAATAATAATAAATTAATAATACAATTATTTAATTATTTAATTAGATTTAATTATACATGATTATATAAAGTAGGGGGTTGATGAGGATATCAGTTCGAGACAATTTGGGTGCTTCTATCTGCACAGACATCGTCTAGGATGACTATTCCAGTAGCCTAACTATTTTTCTATTTCAGTACTTAGATTTGTTTTTTGACATTTTAGTCATATATAATAGTTTTGCTATTTGCACCCTTATTTTCTGAATTTTGGATATTTGTATTGAGATTATGTTTTAAACCTATATATAGGCCTTTAGACTAATGAGAAATAATGCTTTGATTGATTAAAAAATTATTTTTGTGTTAAATTTTTGCTCTTCATTCTTCTCTTGTGTGTGTGAAATCATGAGAGATTAATAGGGTCTGTGAAAAACCCTAAGATCTAACTACACCCCTATCTTCACAGCCGCAATCTTCTTCTTTCCCCTTTTCTTCAGCCGAAATCCATCATCCCCTCACTCTCTCCCTTTCCTCACCGACCACCTAACACCCTCCTCTCCATCTATTACAGATCTGATCCACCCCGACAATGTATCGTCGTAACTGATACTGATGCCAGCAGTAACATCCATGAATCAAATAAAAGTGGAAGAAAAACAGAGCAAGAAGGTAGAAGAAGAAGAAGAAAAAAAGAAATTAGAAGCTTTTAGTTCATATTCATTCATAATCTGGAAAAGAAATTACAATAGGGTATTAATAGAGAGCTGCCTAAGCCCGTGCACCACCCGTAAAAGTAGTAAAATGATTCTATTACAAAACGACTACTAATTTTGCAAATAAACCCAACAAGGAAAGAAGATATTAGAGGGACTGATATGCAAGTATCCAGATACACTTTTTAGAACTATCCAGATACACTTTTTAGAACTGTATCAATCCTTTCCCCTTAATTTGACCTTGTCTTCAAGGTCAATGTGGCAATCTTCTTCAATACCAAGAGGCCGTTCCAAAACATCTTCAAATACTCGACGATGTGTCTTCCTCCTGTATCAAAGATGAGGTGCCAAAGTGCCTTGCAAAGATGATGTTCTTCTGTTGCTTCGTCATCTTGTTTTTCAGACTCCCAAACAACTTCAATAGAGTTTTTGAAGAAAGGAGTGCAAGTTCCCCAACCGAAGCAAACCAATGTAGGGAATCCAAACAATGAATGCTTATGATGAACCGACTAGGCTTTCATCTCAGGATCTCCAGGGTACCCAGATCCACAATTCATGTGCATGTTGCCTGCAGTTTCATCAAGAGCCCAGTTACGCAAGGCCTTATCCCTTGTTACCTTTGCAACAATGCTCGCTCCACTAACTACCAGATAAAGGCTATCAGCTTTTTGGGAAACTACAAACTTCACACCTGGAAATCTTTCAAATAACTTAGTTTGATATTTCCCTGCACTTGCATTGTTGCATGCTTCTAGTAGGAATTTATCTTCCTTCTTTTTGCGGCCAGCTAATGACATGGTGGAAACTTCTTCAGAAAGCTTGTTGGGAATCTTCTCTTCCTCCATGATTCCTAATGCATGTCCTATGAAACTACTTGAACGACAGTGGTCCGATAACACTCTCAAATCATTAATCAGAGCCTTATCAGGATTGTTTGTCAATAGAAGTTTCTGGGAAGCAGTAGCTTCAAGAGTACGAGCATGGCAAAATAAATCATATGCTTCGGGTTTTTTTACCAGGTGCACTATAGGATTTAGCTAAATAAAAGTATCTCTCTGCTCGAAACACCAAGGACTTCAGCAAACAATCTTCAGCAAAAGTCACTTCTTCTGGAGTCCTATCCCTTCCGGAACTTACTAAGTCAGATAAATCTGTAGCATTCTGGATTAAAAGATCATACAAATGAAGAAATTCATCTGGTTTGGTAATTTTATCACCCCGTTGCGTGGCAAATTTACCTTGAGCAATGAAAACCCTCGACTTATCACACTCTATTGTGCGCTGACCCAAAACAACGGTTATTGCCTTATCAAGGCCATTCAGTTCATCTTTTACATTCTCACCATTGCTAGCAGAAGCCAAATTATTACGAATGGAGCTTTTTGCATCCCGATATGCAGAAAATATTTTCTCATAAATAGCAAGCTTCTTCTCTACAGGAATCGATTCCGCCTGTGAGCTATGCAGATCCTTCTCCAACTCTTGCGCTTTCAAAATGGAGACCTGAGTCTTTGCATTACTGATAGTAAAACTATGGCCAAGCCAATGAAACTCTGTCATTGATGCTGCCTGTTGTGATCGTGCTTCAGCCATAACAACCTCTAGCATGGGTTTGAATAGATCTAACACATGTCCTTCCATTTCTCCAATATCCAATAGCTCCGAAGTCTGTGAGCTTGATTTGCTTACTTTGTGCAAACAATATCTAATGCCTCGTTCTAGCTCCTCAACTGTTGTCATGCCTTCGCTGAAATTTTCAAGATTATACACCACAATTTGTTTTCTTTGTAAGGAATAACCCGCTAAAAACTCAAACTTGTTTCTGTATCCATCCACAACAGGAGATTCTAAAATGCCTTCAAGTGTGTACGGAAGATTACCTATCTCTTGAGCCTTCGAAATCTGCACTAATGAAATTTTTTTGTGCTCTAATTGGTCACTGTATGGCAAATCAACCAGAGGAGTGACTGCCTTATAAAGAATTCCCTGATCATTGAGAAACTTCTGCGAGGTATTGGATCCCCAATTTCTGGAGATTTCAATGAGACACTTACCCATACTAGTATCATCATAATTCTTATGTCGATCATCCTCAGGAGAAATTTCGTGAGCACTTCTCAAATCAGAGACAATAGCTTCTAAATTTCCTAGTTTCTTATATGCTTGATCTTTCCGATAAAAAGCTTTGACATTCATCGAGTCAAACGCCAGAACCTCTGAACCTTCTTTGATGCAGTTCTCAAATTGCTCCATTTTCGGGTAACATGACACTAGATTAAGTGAACATTGCAACTGAAGAGTTCCTCCTTTAGACGAGGAAATATCTTTCAAATTGTTCTTTGCAAGAAGATATTTTTTAGCAGCAACATGATATTTCCCATGGCTGTGGAGCTTGTCCCCCTTTTGCTTCAGCATCTGAGCTGCACTTAATTCATAAGAAACTTGAGCATTCGCAAGGTCCTTCATAGCTGCAGTCTCTTCTAGCTTAGCTTTAGTTACTTTCCCTTACCCACTATCTCAATCGGAGGAACTGCTGGCTCATTAAACTTGGCAAGATCAATCTGCTCATGATCACAAATCTCGCCCCCTATCGGTATTTCACAATTGGTCTCAGCCGTGACCAGTTTCCCATATTCTTCCTCACTACTATTATCACTATTACTGCCCATGTCAGTGTCATCACCAATAAATGAGGGCAAGACCTCATGCTCCTTCCCATATATATTGGATAGCTCTAAATCATCATTAACTGGAATGCTTACTTTAACAATTTCAACAACAGGAAGAGTTTGCAACAGATCGACTTCCGTCGTAAGAAGCAGTGTCTTTTCGTGTATGGAATAGTGCGAGGGCGGAGGGCGATTCATAGCTTTCTCTTGGAGGTACTCCCTATATTGAAGTGGTATAGGATATCGTCTAGCTTTCTCTTGGTAGCATTCCATATAATGAGGAAGTGGGGGTTGTTTCCTGGTTTTCTCTTGGAAACTCTTAAGATATTGATCCACCCATTCTTTTGATCCGCAACAAAAGAATGGGTGATTGGGGGTGATGGAGATGACCAGGAATTCGGTTGAACACGTGGCGGGTTGTTGAATTTTGAGGAATAACCGACAAGAGAAGGAGACTTAGAAGAGGTGGGGGTGAAGGAGGACATCGGAATTGGAGAGGGCTGTGGTGGGCTGGTGATGGGGTTGAATGAGGCCGAAGTTGAGGACGGACCAAGTGACAAGGTTTTGTTGGGCATTTGGCCGAACATGTTGAGGAGGGGGTTTTGGAGGAAGAGGGAGGAGGGGAGAAAAGGGAGTTTGAAAGGGTCAGAGAAGAGGGAGTGGCGACAGGAGCAGAGGACGGCAGTGGTGGTGTCGCAACAAAGAGGAGGTTCGATGTGGTGCTAGGATTTGATGATGGGTATGGGATTCTTGAGATCGGGGATGGAGAAAAGCAGGGTACGCTCGGTGATTGGGATCGGAGAGGTCCAGCCATGGCGGAATGATGGGTTCGGTAGAGGGCATGGATGATGTTGGCGATGGGGTAGGGGTGGCCATAAGGAGATGGCTCCGATACCATTGTTACAGATCCGATCCACCCCCGACGATGGATCGTCGTAACAGATAGTGATGCCAGCATAACATCCATGAATCAAGTAAAAGTGGAAGAAAAATAGAGCAAGAAGGTAGAAGAAGAAGAAGAAGAAGAAAGAAGAAGATAGAAGCTTTTAGTTCATATTCATTCATAATCTGGAAAAGAAATTACAATAGAGTATTAATAGAGAGCTGCCAAAGCCCGTGCACCAACCGTAAAACTAGTAAAATGATTTTATTACAAAACGGCTACTAATTTTGCAAATAAGACCAACAAGGAAAGAAGATACTAGAGAGACTGATATTCAAGTATCCAGATACACTTTTTAGAACTGTATCACCATCACCTGCACTCCTTCACACCGGCGCCCTTGCTTTCCTCACCCCCCGAAGCCCCCGACTGGTGCCTTCGACCACCTGCTCCCCCCAACGACCCTTGCGTTCCTCTTTCCCCTTCGTCCCTTCTTCCTCCAACCCGACGACACCCCATCGCCGCTCACCACCACCGACCACCTTGCTGGCTCTCCCTCACCGCCGACGAACCCGAATCCCCAAAATCCCTTCACACCTGAAACCCTAATCCCCAAATTCCTTTCACACCCGAAACCCTAATTTCCAAATTCCCAATTCAAATCCTAACCCTAATCTTCAGATCCAGAGTTTAATTTGCGAAAGAGTACAATGCACGTCGACGATTAGCATCTTCTTCCTTTTCATCCGTGACAATACATTTATCGAATCCCGGTAATTTCTTTCCATTCTTCATTATTTGTGATATTGCTTATCATCTCTATAATATTATCTAAATTTACTGTCGTCTACAAATATTGAGTGTGTGTACTTTTACTTGCCAATTAGCGTACGTATCATTATTGAATATTTTACTTGCTAAGAATGCTTAGATATAATTATTGATTGTTAGACTTGAATCTTTAATTGGGCTTGTGAACTTATTTCATTTTCTAAAAATCTATCGTACCAATTATTAGTTTTAATTTCTAACTTAATCGGCCTTACTTATTGGCAAACCTAATCTTTTGATATTTTTGGAAAATTCAATTTCTAACTTAATCCATCTCACTTATTGGTAAATTTAATCTTTTAATATTCATGGAAAATTCTCTATTTAGGGTTAAGTTTACATCATTTTGGTATCAGAGTGAAGATTTTAAAATCCTAGTTCATCCATCATTTAGTCGTAATTTTTGCGTTTATTTAGGATCATTTTAGGGTTACTATTTTAGATCATTTTAGTTAAAAAAAATCTTTTTAGGTGCACTTGGATCACGTTTCCCAAAATTTTAGTAAATACACGTCCCCACGACTCCTAGTTTTTTTCCTATGGTGAATGCATCTTCGCAACATCATTACAAATCCCGAAGAATCTTTCTTGTCCCTCCCAAACTACCCTATCAGGAAGAAAAAAAATCATAGAAATTTTCGACATTTTCTTCAACTGAAATGGACAACTCTGACATTTCCACTACCTTCGCTGTCATTCAAGTAACTTTGCTAATATCAATCAGAGGCTTGAGAAAGTGAAATTGAATCAAAATGTTGCCTTTGGGCTTCACCGTCAAGTCTCTCAAGGGAATGATCATGACGACCGACGTCGAGATCGTGACCTTGATGAACAAAAGATGTTGCAGTTCTCAACTACGACCTCTCTATGAATCAAATTTCTTAGCTCTCTGACTTGCTCTTTGATTAAGAGAGACTAATTTCAAGTACAATTAAAGTTGCAGTTGAAAATTGCGGCTTAAACATAGGGATGCCGCAGTTTCGTTCAGGTCCCCACCTAGATCGGTTTGGTTTCCAGGTTCAAAGTTTTGGTCGGTTTGGTCGAGGAACTGACCGATGCTCATCCCTACTTAGTGGGAAAGATATGTATATGCTGACTTGGGCATAATCTGATTTTTCCCTTTTACCATTGTGTTTATTTTTCAAATGCAAACATCATTTGCAATCATTAATCAAGATTATCTCATAGTTTTTCTGTGAGAAAACAGTGAACATGATTTTTCTCATATTTAATTTTACTTTAATGGCCTTTTAAGTGTAATGGAACACATGCTTCTAAGTTATAAAATTAGAGAATACATAATACTCATTAATCTCATGAGTATGCTACGCTCATACCTTTGAAAACTACTCCTATCAAATGAACAGAGCATGGTGTGGCAATTCTAATCAACATTGTCATGTCATGAAGATATATCTCGATTCCGCAACAAAATCAGAACTCAATTGATCTTTATTAATTTTATTACAGGTTTAATTACTTGGCATTAATTTCATCAAATTTAGGGTCCAAGTTGTCATTCATGTGATGACTCGGACATTGCTGATTAAAACTAGCATATCAACGTGGAGAATGCCAACAAATCATCCAATAAATTAACCGTAAAAAAAAAAAAAAACCCGTCGAAACAATATTTCTTGTCCGTCTCAAATTATAACAAAATTATAGTAAACAACGACTGCAGACGATTTCGATTTTTAAAAAATGAAAAACACTATTGGATGCTCTTACAAAAAGAAAACAAATTGTCTGTGGTTTGCAGAGGTTTGCAGAAGTAGATTAGAAAATAAAATAGAAAAGATTTAATAAAAAAGTAAAAAAATAAAATATTCGGGTTGGGACTATACAAGATCCAATTACCAGCCCAAAAGCTTTTATAAGATGCGAATTCCGTCATTTGTGTGGGTCTGATACAAATCGGAAATCGGGTTGTTGCACTCCATATATCTCTACTATTATAATGGGAGAAGGCCTTAGTGTATTTGTCATTGATTTTTTTTTTTTTTTTTTTTTTGTCATTTTGAAGCCAGGTGACCCATTTTGGTAAATAATTTCGAAAGTGGACCAGTTTGGTAAATATTTTCGGCAGTTGATCAATTTGGAAATTATTTTCCTTTTTTTGTCCTTTTCCTTCTTCCCCGCGTGCACGTGCGAAAGTGGCCCAGTTTGGTACATATTTTCGTCATTGGATCAGTTTGGGAATTATTTTCCTTTTTTTTTTGTCTTCTTCCTTCTTCTTCCACGTGCATCGCACGTGTATGATACTAGTATATATAAATACTAGTAAGGGAAGTTTTCCGTTGTGCACACGGTGTGTGCATTCGGTCTTCTTGCCTTCGTATCGACGATCTGAATCGTTTACATTGATCTACACATCTAAATTAGTCTAAATATATAAAATCAAATCATTTGAAATACATTTGCCTATTCATTGAAGTGTTACAAAATTGTATGACTGAAAATTATTGTTTTTTATAGTTACATGATGGATGGGCAAATAAATTTCAAATGAATTGATTTTACATATTTAGATTAATTTAGATGTGTAGATCAATGTAAACGATTCGGATCATCAATACGAATGCGGGAAGACCGAGTGCACACGAGTGCACAATGAAATTTTTTTTATACTAGTAATTTACACGTGCGATGCACGTCTTAATATTTTTTAAAAAAAATAAAAATTCCAACGTAATGAGGACTCGAACCTGAAACCGTATTTATATTAGTTATGTATGTCGCTTGATAAATTACAAATGACACCAGAGATTAGAGAAAATATAAGAGATTAAAGATTAGAGATATTAGAGATATTTATTCTCTCTCTTCTCGCTCGCTCTCTTGTAGTCAACCAACTCACCCGGTTTCTGATTTCTTCCCCAACCCAATTCAGAGGTTCAAGAAAGGTAAAAAAAAAATAAAATATATATATATATATATATATATGCTATTGTTTTTCTCCATCTTAAAACCCCCTACAATCGATCACAAAATAGCAGATGATTGAGAGTGGTAGATTAATTACCTTTGAGATCAAATCAAACCAGCTTAACTCCTTCCTTCCTTTTTCTTGAAACCCTAGAGAGAGAAATAGAGAGAGTGAGGGCGAAAGTGGAGAGTGGGATTGAAGTAGTTAGTTTCTTTCAATTGCAACTCTCTCTCTCTCTCTCTTCACTTGATATATACATTTATTTATATGTTATGTTAAGAAGAAGAAAGAGAGAAAAAATTGGAAATGTGTGCTGCACGATTCTTGCTAAAAACACTACTTTTCCATACCTGAAGATAATCATAATCATAATATATTAATTAATTATGATTTAGGCACCATTGACCTGACTACCTTTTGGATACTATTGCTAGAATATGAATCCACTCAAATGCTTTGCTTGCTTGCTTGCTTTTCCCTTTTCCATCCACCAAATGCAAATCTCTCATCTTTTTTTATTTCCTTTTTTTTTAATAAAAAATTTCGATTGATTTGATTTGTAGTTGATTTAACTGGTGTGGAGAAGAGAAGAGAAGAGAAGAGGCAAAGATGGTGGTGGATTTGCGGTGCGTCAACTGTGGATCTGGAGTGAGCAAACTCTTTGTGCAGTATTCGCCCGGAAATATTCGATTGATGAAATGTGTATGAGAGCCCTTTTCATTATTTTTTTCTCTCATTTTTTTGTCACTTTGATGAATGTTTCCAATTCTTGATAGGAGAGTTGCAAGGCCGTAGCGGATCCCTACATTGAGTGCGAATTCATGGTAATCAATTGTTTTGTTTAGATTAGTTACTCTATTCTTAGTCGATTGAGAGTGAATCATCTATATATAGTCTCTTGCATTGACATTTTGTACAGATGATTCCGTCTTAAACGTGTTACTCTAGTCTTTGGCATTGACTTTCATAGTTATATTTTTACCCATATCAGATACATATTGGATGCATATTCTGATGTATATGCGAGAGGTACACCTTTAATTAAACTGATATATGGTTCACAATTAAATTTGAATTGAGTGAGCCTCTGTTGGTTATATTCTTTGTGAATTTAAAAACACAACATATATGTGAAGTGGGGCATACTGTTGAATGGTTTTCATGTTTGTAGCTGACATGAAGATTAAACTGTTGCAATCCTGGAGTTTTGTTTATTAATTTTCTTTTGGTGTTTTTGTGTGGAATATACGTGATATATACTAGTGTATATCTTGGTATAAATTTTTACACGTAATTTGTGTTATGTGATTGTTGTTATATATGTTTTAAATAGAGAATGTTTTTTGTTCCCTGCAATATCCTAATAATGTAATATTCTATAATAATAGTGTGAAATCAACATATTCGGATGTCCATATCATATTGTATAAAACGTTATGTTGGTATGCATGCTGTTTGTGTATGTGCAATTGCGTTGCTGTATCCTTGGAGCGGAGCAGATCACAAACTCTTAATGAGATGTAAGGTGCTCATTGTTCTTGCATAATTAAATGACTACACATACACGAACTCCTCTGTCTAAATATTCTGAATAACATTTGCAAGCACAAAGTAATTGTTGGGAAAAAACACAACTTTTCCCTTTCACCAGATTAGCAAGAATGCGAAATGTAAGCTAAAATAGCACACACAAAAATTGATAAGGAGTTCGGCACAATTTGGTGCCTACGTCTACGGAGCTGCTGCAGATCTTTACTGTAGGGGAGAAAATTGTACAAAGTATTTTTCTTGACAAAACACTCAAAAAAAATACTCACAACCCAAAACCCCAAGAATTGTTTCTCACAAAAATTCTCTCTCTACAAAGTGTTTACACACTCAAAAAAACCCAAACCCAAATTTCTTTCAATTCTCTCTTTCTCATCTTCTCTTATTGGAGTGAGGATGGGATGATGATAAAGAGAGGGGAAGGGAGGATATATATAGGAGGAGGTGGATGGTAGGTGGCAGTGGTGGATGGTAGGTGGGGGGGTTTGGTGCACCAACCCATGACAACACCAACCCCCATGACAATCTCTCACTTGAAGACGAATTTCAATTAGTCTTCACACCTCGATCAATGCAGCAGCTCTTTCCGGTCTCATCATTCGTGTAGGCTAACTGAAGCTGAGCATAGCTTCAGTTTGTCAATAGTCACCGTCTTTGTTAGCATGTCCGCCGGATTTTGACTTCCACTGATCTTTTCTAACTTCAAAATCCCATCTTCCAGAAGAGACCGGATGAAATGATATCGCACTTGTATATGTTTTGTTCTGGAATGAAAAGACGGATTTTTCGCCAGATGGATAGTACTCTGACTGTCGCAATATAAGACATTGTCTTCTTGTTTCTGGCCCAGTTCTTCCAAGAAACTTTGTAGCCAAACCATTTCCTTGCTGGCTTCTGTAACAACGACATTCTGCTTCAGTTGTAGAGAGAGCAACTATCTTCTGTAGCTGAGAAACCCAACTCACGGCTGTACCTCCTAGAGTATAGACATACCCTGTAGTGCTCTTTCTGATATCGACATTTCCGGCTAAATCAGCATCCACATAGCCTGTGAGTGTCGTATCTCTACCTTTGAAACAAAGTGCTTTATCTGCGGTACCTCGCAGATATCTGAGGATCCATTTAACTGCTTCCCAGTGTACTTTGCCTGGATTATTCATGTACCTGCTAACAGCTCCCACTGCTTGAGCAATATCTGGTCTGGTACAAACCATAGCATACATCAGACTTCCAATTGCTGAGGCGTACGGAACCTTCTCCATGTGTGCACGCTCTTCTTCCGTCTTCGGTGACTGTTCTTTGGAAAGTCTGAAATGAACACCCAAAGGTGTGCTCACTGGCTTAGCATCCTGCATGTTGAACCTGGAGAGTACTCTGTTAATGTACTCAGCCTGCGATAACATCAAAATCCTCGACTTTGTGTCCCTCTTGATCCTCATTCCATGAATCTGCTTTGCAGCGCCTAGATCTTTCATTGCGAATTGCTTCGACAATTCCTGCTTCAGATTGATGATCTCTTGCATGTCAGGACCTGCAACAAGCATATCATCTACATACAATAATAGTATAATGAAGCTATTATCGAACTTCTTGATGTAGCAACAATGATCTGCATGGCATCTTGTGAAACCGCTGCTGCTCATGAAGTAATCAAACTTCATGTACCACTGTCTGGGAGCTTGTTTTAAGCCATACAAGCTCTTCTTCAGTTTGCATACGAGGTTCTTCTTGTTCGCCTGTATGAAGCCTTCTGGTTACTTCATATAAATCTCCTCCTCCAAATCTCCATGAAGGAAAGCTGTCTTTACATCTAACTGTTCAAGATGTAAATTTTCTGCTGCTACAATTTTCAATACCAGTCTGATTGTAGTCAGCTTCACGACTGGAGAAAAATTTTCATTGTAATCAATACCTTCTTTTTGCTGAAAGCCTTTGACTACCAATCTTGCTTTGTAGCGCTTGCTTCCATCGTGCTCTTCTTTGATTCTGAAAATCCACTTGTTATGGAGAGCTTTCTTGCCTGGTGGTAGTTCAGCTAACTCCCATGTCTGATTTGACATGAGCGAGTCCATCTCATCTTTCATGGCAGACTCCCACTTGACTGAATCCTCCACTTGCATTGCTTCATCATAACACTCTGGTTCTCCACTGTCAGTTAGCAACAAGTAGTGCAAAGAAGACGAATAGCGCTGGATTGGTTTAGGAATTCTGGAGGAGCGTCTCTCTTCTGGCGTGCTTGGTTCTTCATGAACTGCTTCAGGACTAATCTGGACATCACTTCCAGATATCTCCTCGAACTCTACGAATTCCTTCGTTTCAGCATGTGTACTGGAGCTACTTGATTCTGCAGTTGATCTGTCTTTGTACATCACATTCTCATTGAATATGACATCTCGGCTTCTGATGATCTTCCGATTTTCGTAATCCCAAAATCGGTAGCCGAACTCGTCACCACCATATCCAATAAAAACACATTTATTAGATTTCGGATCTAATTTACTTCTTTCAGCAGAATCAATATGCACATAAGAAATACAACCAAACATTTTTAAGTGTGAAAGGTTTACCTCTTTTTTGCTTCAAACTTCCTCTGGTATTCCACCATCCAAAGGTACTGATGGCCCACGGTTAATCAAGTAGGCAGCAGTGTTGACGGCTTCAGCCCAGAACATCTTGGGTAAGCCGGCGTGTATCCTCATGCTTCTGGCACGTTCATTCAGAGTTCTGTTCATGCGCTCTGCTACGCCATTCTGCTGCGGTGTCATGGGAATCGTTTTCTCCATCTTGATGCCGTTGTTCGCGCAGAATTCTCTGAATCTACGATCTGTGTACTCTCCACCATTGTCAGACCTCAGACGCTTGACTTTCAAACCAGTTTCATTTTCCACCATGGCTTTCCATTTTCTGAAGGTATCAAAGACTTCTGATTTCTTCTTCAGAAAATATACCCACACCTTCCTTGTAGAATCATCAATGAAGGTGACATAATATAATGAGCCTGCTAGAGATTGAACCGGAGATGGTCCCCATACATCAGTATGAACCAACTCTAACTTTTCTGCCTTGGGTGCCTTGCCAATCTTTGCAAAGCTGACCTTCTTCTGTTTGCCGAAGATACAATCCTCGCATAAGCCAACATCCACGCTCTTCAGATCTGGCAGCTTTCCCTTTGACAGGAGTGTCTTCATCCCTTTCTCGCTCATATGACCAAGCCTTTGGTGCCATAGATTTGATTTTTCATCAGCATCTGCACTTGCAATGATACTCTCCAAGTTTGAGGTCACATAGAGAGTACCAGTCTTCTTACCACGAGCAATGACAAGTGCTCCTTTGGTAATCTTCCATTCACAGCCTGAAAAGGTTGTACAATAACCTTCTCCATCCAGCTGTCCCACTGAGATCAAATTCCTTTTGAGGCCAGGAATATGTCTCACTCCTTACAGCTTCCATGTAGTCCGGTTCGGCAACTTTACTCGAATGTCTTCCTTTCCCACGATCTTCAAGGTCTCATCATCGGCTAGATGAACCTTCCCGAAATCACCACTGACATAGTTCTCCATGATTTCTCTGCATGGGGTGGAGTGGAAAGATGCCCCTGAATTCAAGATCCATGATTCAATCGGACTGTTGACGCTTAGAATCATAGCATCGCCAGCTTCCTCGGTCACGTTGGCAGATTCCTGTGCGCCGGTAGCTTTCTTCGGTGCTCGGCAATCCCGTTGAAAGTGACCCCTCTTGGCACAATTGTAGCAGTTGAAAGCTTTCTTTCCCGATCTAGATTTACCTCGTCTAGATTGCGATCTGCTGCGATTAGAATTTCTTTCTGAGGTCCTTCCTCTTGACTCCATGTGCAAAGCTGAGGAGGAGGTTGATGCTTCACCTGATTCTCTCCGCCGAATTTCTTCATTCAATACCAGATCCCGAACATCGTCGAACTTCAATTTACTATTTCCTGACGAACTACTGACTGCTGTAACAGTAGCATTCCAACTGTCTGGTAGAGAAGATAAGAGAATCAAAGCCCGAACTTCATCATCGAACTCAATTTCTACGGAACTCAACTGGGTTGTGATTGTGTTGAGTTCGTTTAGATGTTGAGCCACCGATGCGCCTTCCGTCATCCGCAAGTTGAATAACCGCCTCATCAAGTGAACTTTGTTTGAGGCCGATGGCTTCTCGTACATGCTGGAGAGAGCCGCCATAAGACCCGTCGTGGTCTTTTCCTTCGCGATGTTGAAAGCAACATTGCGGGAGAGCGTCAATCGGATAACTCCAAGGGCTTGTCGGTCGAGAAGAGCCCAATCGTCCTCCTCCATGTCTTTTGGTTTTTTTCCCGAGAGAGGTTGATACAATTTTTTCTGATACAGATAATCTTCAATCTGCATCTTCCAAAAGCCAAAGTCCGCACCATCGAACTTTTCAATTTTCACCTTCCCTTCGTCTGCAGCCATCGCTCCTGCTCGAATCTGGCTTCTTCTGGATCGTTTCTGACTATTCTTCGACAGAAATCACAACCAGAGCTCTGATACCAGTTGTTGGGAAAAAAACACAAGTTTTTCCTTTCACCAGATTAGCAAGAATGCGAAATGTAAGCTAAAATAGCACACACAAAAATTGATAAGGAGTTCGGCACAATTTGGTGCCTACGTCTCCGGAGCTGCTGCAGATCTTTACTGTAGGGGAGAAAATTGTACAAAGTGTTTTTCTTCACAAAACACTCAAAAAAAAAATACTCACAACCCAAAACCCCAAGAATTTTTTCTTACAAAAATTCTCTCTCTACAAAGTGTTTACACACTCAAAAAAACCCAAACCTAAATTTCTTTCAATTCTCTCTCTTTCTCTTCTCTTATTGGAGTGAGGATGGGATGATGATAAAGAGGGGAAGGGAGGATATATATAGGAGGTGGATGGTAGGTGGCAGTGGTGGATGGTAGGTGGGGGGGGGTTTGGTGCACCAACCCATGACAGCACCAACCCCCATGACAAACAGTCCGATTGAATCATGGATCTTGGATTCATGGGCATCTTTCCACTCCACCCCATGCAGAGAAATCATGGAGAACTACATCAGTGGTGATTTCGGAAAGGTTCATCTAGCCGATGATGAGACCTTGAAGATTGTGGGAAAGGAAGACATTCGAGTAAAGTTGCCGAACCGAACTACATGGAAGCTGCAAGGAGTGAGACATATTTCTGGCCTCAAAAGGAATTTGATCTCAGTGGGACAGCTGGATGGAGAAGGTTATTGTACAACCTTTTCAGGCTGTGAATGGAAGATTACCAAAGGAGTACTTGTCATTGCCCGTGGTAAGAAGACTGGTACTCTCTATGTGACCTCAAACTTGGAGAGTATCATTGCAAGTGCAGATGCTGATAAAAAATCAAATCTATGGCACCAAAGGCTTGGTCATATGAGCGAGAAAGGGATGAAGACACTCGTGTCAAAGGGAAAGCTACCAGATCTGAAGAGCGTGGATGTTGGCCTATGCGAGGATTGTATCTTCGGCAAACAGAAGAAGGTCAGCTTTGCAAAGATTGGCAAGGCACCCAAGGCAGAAAAGTTAGAGTTGGTTCATACTGATGTATGGGGACCATCTCCAGTTCAATCTCTAGCAGGCTCATTGTATTATGTCACCTTCATTGATGATTCTACAAGGAAGGTGTGGGTATATTTTTTGAATAAGAAATCAAAAGTCTTTGATACCTTCAGAAAATGGAAAGCCATGGTGGAAAATGAATCTGGTTTGAAAGTTAAGCGTCTGAGGTCTGACAATGGTGGAGAGTACACAGATCGTAGATTCAGAGAATTCTGCGCGAACAACGGCATCAAGATGGAGAAAACGATTCCCATGACACCGCAGCAGAATGGCATAGCAGAGCGTATGAACAGAACTCTGAATGAACGTGCCAAAAGCATGAGGATACACGCCGGCTTACCCAAGATGTTCTGGGCTGAAGCCGTCAACACTGCTGCCTACTTGATTAACCGTGGGCCATCAGTACCTTTGGATGGTGGAATACCAGAGGAAGTTTGAAGCAAAAAAGAGGTAAACCTTTCACACTTAAAAATGTTTGGTTGTATTTCTTATGTGCATATTGATTCTGCTGAAAGAAGTAAATTAGATCCGAAATCTAATAAATGTGTTTTTATTGGATATGGTGGTGACGAGTACGGCTACCGATTTTGGGATTACGAAAATCGGAAGATCATCAGAAGCCGAGATGTCATATTCAATGAGAATGTGATGTACAAAGACAGATCAACTGCAGAATCAAGTAGCTCCAGTACACATGCTGAAACGAAGGAATTCGTAGAGTTCGAGGAGATAACTGGAAGTGATGTCCAGATTAGTCCTGAAGCAGTTCATGAAGAACCAAGCACGCCAGAAGAGAGACGCTCCTCCAGAATTCCTAAACCAATCCAGCGCTATTCGTCTTCTTTGCACTACTTGTTGCTAACTGACAGTGGAGAACCAGAGTGTTATGATGAAGCAATGCAAGTGGAGGATTCAGTCAAGTGGGAGTCTGCCATGAAAGATGAGATGGACTCGCTCATGTCAAATCAGACATGGGAGTTAGCTGAACTACCACCAGGCAAGAAAGCTCTCCATAACAAGTGGATTTTCAGAATCAAAGAAGAGCACGATGGAAGCAAGCGCTACAAAGCAAGATTGGTAGTCAAAGACTTTCAGCAAAAAGAAGGTATTGATTACAATGAAAATTTTTCTCCAGTCGTGAAGCTGACTACAATCAGACTGGTATTGAAAATTGTAGCAGCAGAAAATTTACATCTTGAACAGTTAGATGTAAAGACAGCTTTCCTTCATGGAGATTTGGAGGAGGAGATTTATATGAAGTAACCAGAAGGCTTCATACAGGCGAACAAGAAGAACCTCGTATGCAGACTGAAGAAGAGCTTGTATGGCTTAAAACAAGCTCCCAGACAGTGGTACATGAAGTTTGATTACTTCATGAGCAGCAGCGGTTTCACAAGATGCCATGCAGATCATTGTTGCTACATCAAGAAGTTCGATAATAGCTTCATTATACTATTATTGTATGTAGATGATATGCTTGTTGCAGGTCCTGACATGCAAGAGATCATCAATCTGAAGCAGGAATTGTCGAAGCAATTCGCAATGAAAGATCTAGGCGCTGCAAAGCAGATTCATGGAATGAGGATCAAGAGGGACACAAAGTCGAGGATTTTGATGTTATCGCAGGCTGAGTACATTAACAGAGTACTCTCCAGGTTCAACATGCAGGATGCTAAGCCAGTGAGCACACCTTTGGGTGTTCATTTCAGACTTTCCAAAGAACAGTCACCGAAGACGGAAGAAGAGCGTGCACACATGGAGAAGGTTCCGTACGCCTCAGCAATTGGAAGTCTGATGTATGCTATGGTTTGTACCAGACCAGATATTGCTCAAGCAGTGGGAGCTGTTAGCAGGTACATGAATAATCCAGGCAAAGTACACTGGGAAGCAGTTAAATGGATCCTCAGATATCTGCGAGGTACCGCAGATAAAGCACTTTGTTTCAAAGGTAGAGATACGACACTCACAGGCTATGTGGATGCTGATTTAGCCGGAAATGTCGATATCAGAAAGAGCACTACAGGGTATGTCTATACTCTAGGAGGTACAGCCGTGAGTTGGGTTTCTCAGCTACAGAAGATAGTTGCTCTCTCTACAACTGAAGCAGAATGTCGTTGTTACAGAAGCCAGCAAGGAAATGGTTTGGCTACAAAGTTTCTTGGAAGAACTGGGCCAGAAACAAGAAGACAATGTCTTATATTGCGACAGTCAGAGTACTATCCATCTGGCGAAAAATCCGTCTTTTCATTCCAGAACAAAACATATACAAGTGCGATATCATTTCATCCGGTCTCTTCTGGAAGATGGGATTTTGAAGTTAGAAAAGATCAGTGGAAGTCAAAATCCGGCGGACATGCTAACAAAGACGGTGACTATTGACAAACTGAAGCTATGCTCAGCTTCAGTTAGCCTACACGAATGATGAGACCGGAAAGAGCTGCTGCATTGATCGAGGTGTGAAGACTAATTGAAATTCGTCTTCAAGTGGGAGATTGTCATGGGGGTTGGTGTTGTCATGGGTTGGTGCACCAAACCCCCCCACCTACCATCCACCACTGCCACCTACCATCCACCTCCTCCTATATATATCCTCCCTTCCCCTCTCTTTATCATCATCCCATCCTCACTCCAATAAGAGAAGATGAGAAAGAGAGAATTGAAAGAAATTTGGGTTTGGGTTTTTTTGAGTGTGTAAACACTTTGTAGAGAGAGAATTTTTGTGAGAAACAATTCTTGGGGTTTTGGGTTGTGAGTATTTTTTTTGAGTGTTTTGTCAAGAAAAATACTTTGTACAATTTTCTCCCCTACAGTAAAGATCTGCAGCAGCTCCGTAGACGTAGGCACCAAATTGTGCCGAACTCCTTATCAATTTTTGTGTGTGCTATTTTAGCTTACATTTCGCATTCTTGCTAATCTGGTGAAAGGGAAAAGTTGTGTTTTTTCCCAACAACCGCTTAGAATCATTGCATCGCCTGCTTCCTCGGTCACGTTGGCAGATTCCTGTGCCCCGGTAGCTTTCTTCGGTGCTCGGCAATCTCATTGAAAGTGACCCCTCTTGCCACAATTGTAGCAGTTGAAAGCTTTCTTTCCCGATCTAGATTTACCTCGTCTAGATTGCGATCTGCTGCGATTAGAATTTCTTTCTGAGGTCCTTCCTCTTGACTCCATGTGCAAAGCTGAGGAGGAGGTTGATGCTTCACCTGATTCTCTCCGCCGAATTTCTTCATTCAATACCAGATCCCGAACATCGTCGAACTTCAATTTACTATTTCCTGACGAACTACTGACTGCTGTAACAGTAGCATTCCAACTGTCTGGTAGAGAAGATAAGAGAATCAAAGCCCGAACTTCATCATCGAACTCAATTTCTACGGAACTCAACTGGGTTGTGATTGTGTTGAGTTCGTTTAGATGTTGAGCCACCGATGCGCCTTCCGTCATCCGCAAGTTGAATAACCGCCTCATCAAGTGAACTTTGTTTGAGGCCGATGGCTTCTCGTACATGCTGGAGAGAGCCGCCATAAGACCCGTCGTGGTCTTTTCCTTCGCGATGTTGAAAGCAACATTGCGGGAGAGCGTCAATCGGATAACTCCAAGGGCTTGTCGGTCGAGAAGAGCCCAATCGTCCTCCTCCATGTCTTTTGGTTTTTTTCCCGAGAGAGGTTGATACAATTTTTTCTGATACAGATAATCTTCAATCTGCATCTTCCAAAAGCCAAAGTCCGCCAAAGTCCGCACCATCGAACTTTTCAATTTTCACCTTCCCTTCGTCTGCAGCCATCGCTCCTGCTCGAATCTGGCTTCTTCTGGATCGTTTCTGACTATTCTTCGACAGAAATCACAACCAGAGCTCTGATACCAGTTGTTGGGAAAAAAACACAAGTTTTTCCTTTCACCAGATTAGCAAGAATGCGAAATGTAAGCTAAAATAGCACACACAAAAATTGATAAGGAGTTCGGCACAATTTGGTGCCTACGTCTCCGGAGCTGCTGCAGATCTTTACTGTAGGGGAGAAAATTGTACAAAGTGTTTTTCCTCACAAAACACTCAAAAAAATACTCACAATCCAAAACCCCAAGAATTTTTTCTCACAAAAATTCTCTCTACAAAGTGTTTACACACTCAAAAAAAAACTCAAACCCAAATTTCTCTCAATTCTCTCTTTCTCTTCTTCTCTTATTGGAGTGAGGATGGGATGAAGATAAAGAGAGGGGAAGGGAAGATATATATAGGAGGAGGTGGATGGTAGGTGGCAGTGGTGGATGGTAGGTGGGGGGGGGGGGGGGGGGGGGGGGGGGGGGGGTTTGGTGCACCAACCCATGACAGCACCAACCCCCATGACAGTAATTAGGATCAATAAAAATGAGTTGCTACTAAAAGCTGGGCAGTGAAGCTTGCTAACCCCTTATTACATCCATATCTTACATTGTCAGTATAGTTCAACCAATTTGGAAGTTATTCAAGGAACATATTGGAGGTGTTTGGCTTGGGTTGCAGTTTGAAGTTTGAAGTACATTACATACTATCCAATAACCCCTGGTGGACGGTTCTAAGTCAGGGCAAGAAGTTTTTAAAACCTTTCAAATGTTGCTACTTGATCATTTCAATGATTGTACTTGCAAATAGCCCAGTTTCTGCACAACCTAATATCCCATATAGGGGTGTAGATCTTGTGAGATAAGGAAAATGCATCCATTAGGACTTAATATTGTGAAATATTCTGTGGACTTCTTTTTTCTTCTTACGAGATTTCCATTTGAAGCATTTTTTTAAGATAAGTTTCTTTGTTTTTGCAACTACTTGTTGAAGTTTCCAGCAGGTCGCAGTTATTTGGTGAAAGCTTGATATTAGTATTGCCTTTCTTTCTTTCGTTTCAATAATATGAGTTTGTCTTTCTTGAAAACAGTTTGTGCAATTTAGTAGCTTAGGTTGAACGAGGTCTAACTTCCTATATGTGCTTTGGTGATCAACTTTTAGATTAGGGATATGAACATACTGTGTACAATTCTCTCTATCAGCAGACTATTTCAATATACTAGACTATTAGCATGTGGAGTGCACTTGTTTCCTTTCATTATGCTTTTGTTAGGAGCCACATTTTCCCCTCAATGTATAACAACTGTCATAAATAGCAATGTTGGCAAAGTTGTATTAAGGCAAATTGAGGTGAACAGATACATGCCAATATGCCATACACATTCGTCCAAAGAGGGGCCCATCGAACACACCATTCTTCAATTATATACTCCTAACTTAGTATTGGTGTTTAAAGTTAATTCAGCCATTAAGTTTTTGTTATTAGACATTTGGATAAAAGTTCGACATGTTGTTCCTTTTACACACTTTGTGCATTACCACTAAAGTTCTGAAGATAGACATGAAAGAGAGTACTGCTCTAACGCTGCAAAATTCTCCAACAAAATGCACTAAAAACTTAATCGCTTTGTTTATTTTTAATTTATTGTGCATGGTAATGGTTTTCTAGATTCCTCTGATTGATCTGATTCTTCACAAGACAAAAGCCTATCGGCATTTATTGTACAATGTGTTGAATCCGAACGGAGATGAGATCAAGGTATTGCACTTATCTATATTTCTCGAAGCTCATCCTGCTCCAGTGTGATATATTCTTGAAGTAGACTCCCATCATTTTGAGATTCCTTTTATTCTATATGATCTTTTCCTACCATGTAATACTAGTTTTTCCCTTTTAATCATTAATCTTTCTCGCCTGCAGTTCATATTTTATAATTTTGTAGTAATAATCAAATTTCAGGTCTACCTACAAGCTAGACTAGAATATGTTGCATCTTACAAATATCCATCTTATTAGGGTGTCATGATCTATAAATTCAGTAGATCTTTAATATTGGGGCACTTCTTGCACAATTTTTGGATATATCATCAACAATTTTCAAGTACTTCCTACATACATTGCATATTTAATTTGTATGCTATAAATATATTTTAGTAAATAAGAATGTCAAACTAGTGACCTAAGCAAATCTAATGGGTTTGTATGAAGATAGATGATTATCAGAAAATTTATGAAGATATATATGTTAAGATTTTCTTAAAAAAAAGTGTACGATGAGTAGGGGTTTAATCGGATCGTGTACGGAACAGATATGGGTGTTACAATATTCGTATCTGTTTCTTTTGCAGGTACAGATACAATTATGGATATTACTCGGATAGATATCTCAATAACCATATTTGATAAAAATGGATTTGAATTCGGATGGAGTCGGATATATCAAATAATTAAAATTATTAATTAGAAAATTAGTAAAAAAATCAGATTAATGTATTTTTTGACTGAAAACATGATTTTTTTAAAAGCTGTGCTAACTGTTGAGTATATTAAATATAACGTTTGAATGATATAATCTTTGTATTATACAATGAGTTTTTTATATTCGGATATGTATTCGATTATTCGGATATTCTATACGGATATTTCAGTTATTTAGCAATATCCATATCTGTATCCGTATTTTTTAACAGGCAGATATGGATATCCGTATTAATCAAAGTACGGATATCTCCAGCCAAACCCTCATCTGGTTTTGCACTCACTCTCTCTATGTATCTGGTATGTAACTGCTAATTTTGAGGCAGGATGATACCTGCCTTTTCTGGTAAGAAAATGTCAAAGTACAGATATCGAATTGGATCTGATCAAATTTATCCACATCCGTTTGCACCCCTACCGATACGTCAGTTTTAAGTTTTAACAGATATCCAAACATTACATATATAGTAGTTTGGGTGCATTTGCATCCACATATATCTGTGTACTATGTATATATGTGCTCTTTTTTTTAGGTATGTTATTATGTATGAGTATAGATGATTATCAAAAGAATGAATGAAGATACATATATTAAGTTTCTAAAGAAAGTTGAAGGACCATGTCTTTTGATTATGAAAAGTCATAAAACGGATGATGAAATAACTTTAACATCTATGTAAAGTGTAAACATTATAAATGTACTATGTGCATTTGCATGTTCAGATATATCTGCGCACTATATATATTTATATATATGTGCTATCTTTTTCCAAAAACGCTTGTGTGAGTGCGTGTATCCCCTTGTCCACTTTAAACTTTTAAGGAACGTAGCGGCGATGTAGTTGTTGTGTCGTGTCCTTATCCATGCTTGTTAAATCATAAGACCTTTCAAATGCATGTTCTCTTTCATTTATTATTTTCAAAAATGCACTTTATTGTTGATCTCTTGTTTTGATCATTACCAAACTCTGGTCTAATAATTTTTACAACTCTCGGAGATGGACCAACTTCATATTTATGCCACTCATGCCTATCAACTACTGTATTCTATCGTTTTCCAACTAAGTCTTTAAGGATATTTTCAACATAATTCACCCATTATATCGCCTTTGCTTGTCTAATATTTTTACATCTCTCTTTACCATCTTAAGGTGTCTTTTGAGTTTTTTTAATTGGATAGCTGTTGCAACACTTAGAAATGGATAAATTTCATATTTATGACACTTCCTCCTATCAACAATTGCATTCTTTCTTTATCCAACTTAGTCTTTTCAGATCCTTTTCTGCATAATTAGTCCATGAATTCTTTGTCCTCTTCTCTGTATGCCAATTTCTCGTAGATCAGTAGCCATTATTCAAATCCGTATAAATTGCATTATTTGGCTAATGTTTCTATTAACCTTTTCATCTTCATTGTTTCCTGAATTTGGAGACATGGCTCCTCATTATGCTATGCTGATGTTGCATGTAGTCTACAATTAAGAAAAGACCAATGCTATTTCATTTATCTATTTATTTAGTTATTTACTTCTATTCATATATATTTTTTGTCTACACGTATTAGTTAATTTTGTAGTGCTTACGTTTTATATTGTCTTCATTTGCAGGGAATAATGTGGAAGTCCAGTCTACTTTATTTTCTTCTAGATGCATGTATCCGATGACTTTTGCTTATTTTGTTCTGATTTTTGAGAAATAAACGACCTAACTTCTTAGTAGAGGAACTTAACAATAGTAGACAGAATTTCTATCTTGAAGAGAAGCAAAGATGACTGGGATTCATCAAGCAGACTTTTTTTGTCTATTTGGATATGTGGAAAGGTGAATCTTCTCAATTCCGGCATATCACAGTCTACTGCACAATGTTTATATTATATTGTTTCTATTTTATTAAATATTTGCTTATGCATATTTGGTGCAGGTATTGGTGGACATTATATTAGGAAATTTTATGTTTATGTCCGTTTTCTTGCTGGGGACAAGGGTTTTGCTCAAGTCAACCTTTGGCATTTCTAGGTAAAAGGTTTACTTCCATTGAAATGCGACACTCATATTTATTTATCCTTTCCCTTTCATCTGATCTAAAATGTAATTTCTTTTTTTGATAATCTAAAATTTAATTTCTTATTCAAGCATACTTCTGGGTATTAGTTTATTTTCTGTGGTCAGAATATTAATGATAGAACTTGGAAGCTTATACAGTAGGAAAATTTCTTTATTTAATCACTAATTGTTTTGTTGAATAATAGAGCTCCGGCAAAATTGTGAAATGTTTACTCAATGATGCCTAATATTCCGTTCCGCATTTTAGTTAATATGATATCGAGTCCAAAGAACTAGTATTCTTTTTCATTATCAACTTATTCAGTATGCCAGCTTTGTACTTGAAGAATCTTAATTAAATTGTACTCCATTTCCATCATATCCAGGTTCAAAGAGCTGGTGGTGGCTATCCTTGTTTCAAGCTACTTCCAATTGTTTCTCTTGGCAACTATGGTTCTTGTTACTTCATTTACATAGAAGAGTAAAAGTAAATGCTTATTTGCAAAAGCATCTTCACAGTGTTGCTTTTCAATACTTTTATTATCTTCGTGTACAGGTTTGGGAATTTCCGTCTTCTATGATTTTCATTGCCAATATATTTGTTCTATCATCAAATGCTGTTGCTCTCGGAGGTTGGACCTTGACCTTGATCATTGACCTTGTTGTACATAATAAGTCATATTCATTGGTTGAATTGCCCATATTATCATTGAGTTCATCTAACATCAACACTTAGATTTTTAATTTTCTACAAATTCATTTGCATGCATCTTATTTAACTTCTAGCTCCTGGTGGAACTGGTTAGTTGGCTTGTCTCTAACTGCAATGCTTTGGCTTATCCTAGATTTGTGTGTATAGGACTGTCTTTTGTCGAAGTTTGAGTAAGAAGCTTGGCTTTGACATAGCAGGATAAGGAAATTGAGCAAAAAAGGAAATAGAGGAGAGAGACAGTGAAGAGAATGGAAGAGAGTGAATACTTGATGCTTATGTCCTGAGTACGAAACACTTGCCCTTCCCTTAATGATGTTGATCTTGAAATGCATATAGGGAGTTGATTTTATTTCTGCATACAGATTAAAATTGGATAAAAAGAGAAATTTGAGTTTGGCAGTTAAGGGGAAAGAAAAGATGACACCCATATTTTTCTGTATTGGGACATTGGCCTTTTGGATTCAAAGAATTGACAGAAGAAAAAAAAAGTCATATGCAGGTAATGGACTAGTAATATCTAGCTACTAGAAAGGTAACTTTGAGTTAATATAGTAAGTTGGATAGATGAAGGATTAATGTGTAAATTTTTAGTGATTTTGATATAAAGCGGCAGAACAGGTATTCCTATCTCCCATTACAGTTGACTAGTAGTTTACACGTGCGATGCATGTTTTAATAAATATAGTTTTTTACAATAAAATTTAGACGCAGTCTTGATTTGAACCTAGGACCTCCTTTATAATAGTTATGCACGTGTGTTACACGGGTTGGTAGATTGACAAAACATTTACAAATGACACTAGAGCCTTCTCCCATTATAATATTAGAGATTACGGTTGAACTCATTATAGAATTGAGGGGGGGTTCTTTTATAAATTCCCCTTTATGTCGGGTTTGTTACATCGACAATGTTTTATTGTGAAATTTGCCACTGCTTTGTTGTGCTTTCTAACTTATAATGTACAACAGGAATGATATCTATTGCATATATATTGCAGTTTTAACACAGGCGAGGACATCCAGGTGTGTTGGGGTCTGCTTCAGTGCTCATTTTGCCAAATTCTTCGCTGTACACTGCCTGCCGTCACTTTTGGCCCACTGATTATGCTTGCCATACTCTGCCGATCTTATTCAGCTTTTGCTTAATATTTATTCGTGTAACTGTACTGGAATTTTTGTGAGCGGTATAGAATTTTGTGGTTGCATTTGTATTTTGATAGATCCACTGAAATTGTGTTAATCTAATCTAAAGTTATTCTTTGTATTATTGGACAATTAATTGTAGTATACACTGGAGAGGGGACTGAAAGGAAGGGTTCTTATCTTTATCTATCAGTTATATGAAAGTTGAATGATCTTCTTAACAAAGCATTCATTCTTTAGTATTGCTCAGGTGGACACAAATATTTCTTTTATGTAAGATTGAATGAGTATAAATAGAAAACTAACAACCGGACGAGCATAATTACAACACGTCCTCTGCACGTTATTATAGCAGAAAATTTGTTTATTTTGTAGCAATATTGCGATTTGGGCAGATTCTGGGTGCATTGAACTGCGCTCGTTGCTGGATTTGGATAATTTTCTTATGTTGCTGCTGGTTTCGAATAATTTTGTTTTGGTACTCAAATAGAGACCAGATTTTGCTACAGCCAATATGCTACTAGATTACTCACTGTCATTTCTTCTCAACGAACTGGGTTAGAGATGTCGAATGTGTTTTGAAGGTGGTGGTTTTTTTCACTCGTTGAAGGTTGTCGCTTAGCTGTTTCTGAGGTTGTTGAGTGATTCATTCTTTTGTGGGTAGTCTCTCCCTTTAGATGCTGCCAGCGAGATCCAATGGTTGGGTCTATATATGCATAATGCATAAGTCAACCCAGTCTAACAATTAGCATACAACACGTGTAAAGCAACTAGAGAAACCTTTCATAGTTTCAAAAACAACTAGAACAAATAAATTTCAAGAACAAAATATAAGTTTTAAGCTCATGAACACAAGAGTCTTAAGCTCAACAGAAGTTTTACCAAGCAAGTGATAAGTTTATTCTCGAGAAAAATAAACCAAAACTGTATCCTTACAAACTGCTTTATGTTTACTCATCCATTTTGAGCAAATCATTATTTTGAAATCTATGTTGACAGATTCAACTTCTCCATCTTTACTAGCTTATTGAAAACAAGAATATCAAGAGACACATCTCTAAGAATTCAAGCGAATTTCATAAAGTATCTAGCTCCATTAAAGAACTTAGTACAATTCATAATTAGCTTAGCAAGATTATAGCACAAGCATCACAATCAAGTTTCTTTAACTAAATAAAGAACAAGAACTGTCACGTCCCGCTTCCCAAAAAAGAATACGGAATATGGATACACGACATAAGTCCAGCGAATGACTTTCACCATTCATGAGCTGTAAGGATCTTTGCAACAATATACAAGAAATAACAAGAAGTAACAAGAAGGAACCATCCGCGCAAGCATGAACAACTTTATATAACCAACGGAATTACTTGAAAACAAGATACATAATTCTCAAATAATTAAATCTGGAAACAACAAGTTATATATCCTGGGACAAAGCGCCCAATACAAGATTCAAGTAGCAGCAAATACAATTTATTCAAAAACAGGAGATAACTCAAGCAAGAGCTCTAGCCAAGCCTAGAGCACTTGGTCACTTACACCTTTAGGCAGCTGGTCACTAAAGTCTGCAAATTGACAATTTGCAGGAAAAGAGAACAAGAAACAAAATGTCTGTCAGTGCAAGTTATGGACCGCATGTAGTGCAGACAACAAGTACGGAAAGCAGATAAGGAATATACAGAGTAGCAACAAGAAGCAAGTATTAAAGTAAGCGTGGAATAAATGTGACAGTAAAATAGAGCAACTAACTCTAAATCAAGGAATAGAATCAAGTAACATGATGACATAACAAGGTGCAAATGGCATGTAACAAGTACCAAGTATCAAGTATCAAGTAGCATGCAAACAAGTATCAAGTATCAAGTAGCATGCAAACAAGTAACAAGTATCAAGTAGCATGTACAAGTAACAGGAATGAGCAAGTGATCATGTTATTTTCAAGTCTTGTATCTAATCCTATCTAGGTAGTACTTCATGCGTTCCAAATTTTTACCACATGGTTACTACATTCAAATAAGTTGCGTTTAGATTTCGTAGTGGATCATAGAGGTCCGTGTACTCATGTATCAAGTAGTCAGGTAATCACGTGTCAAGTATCAAGTATCAAGTATCAAGTATCATGTGTCAAGTAATCACGTGTCAAGTATCAAGTATCAAGTATCAAGTATCAAGTAGGATCTGTGGATCCCCTCCGAGTACACCTCTCCTGTGGGAAAGCATGTAGTCGGGTAAGCAAGTGGGAAACACGGGCCCCCTTCCAACTACACATTTCTGTATTTTCCACTACTAGATCTTTCCCTTAACCCAGCTTGATTTCTTGTTATTATTATTAAAGCAAGCATGGACGTGCACGAACAAGGTAAGAAAACATGGCAAGAAATAAGAGACAAGTTCAAGTTGGATAGAAGACACGAACGGGTGACAAACAACTCATAATAGACTAGGACAACGAGACTTTCAATTCTAGACAGCAAGACACTATACTACACCAAATCTGAGATTTCTGTTGCCACCAGAATGCAAACCTGGATTCGTCAGAAAATTTATAAACTAGACTCTCTGCTGAATCCAGCGCATATACACAAGTAACATAACAAGTACAGCAACAAGGTTCAAAACAACGTTTTATACAGAATTCAGGTTCAGCCAGAAATCGCAAGGTTTTATTTATAGGCATGAAAAGAGTATAAAAACACCATATTTAAATCTAGGAAAATTTTGGAAGTTTCTCTAGCATGTCTAGTAACAGAAGATGAAATTTCATAAAATTCCATTACAGATAGTATAGTCAAATTTATTTGGAAAACAGAATGATGCAGCAAATTTATGAATCTGGAAGTTCAGACACAACAGTACCAAAACAAAGACAATTCACAAAATACAACTCGAAATCCAAATCCTTCGAAAGGGTTGTAAAATAGACATACCAGGCTATATTTCATGTTCACAAAGTTTTAATCAACAGTGGCTGGAATCAGGTTAAAAATAGAGTTCTTTACTAAACAACATGCAGTTTGGAGATTATACGATTGGTTTCATAAGCATGAAATAAATTATAAGAGTCATTAAACAAATCTATAAAAATTAGGGGTTGATCCCAGTCATGTCTAGATATACCCAAAATAATATTAATTCCAAATCTTACTTTTAAGATCAATTTTAAAAATAATATAACACGCAGCAATTACATAAATCAAAATCTGGAAATTACGACACAGCTGCAGTAAAACAGCGATAACTCACACATCAAAAATCGAAATCGAGATCCAACGAAAGTTATGAAAAATAGACATCAAGGCCTACGAATTATATTCACAAAATAATTTATTTTATCGACCTTAACAGGGTCTAAAATGTTGAACCAAAATAGGGCAGCAGCAAAGCGAAATCTCTTTTCATGCATTTAACCAAACAACTCATATGCAATATATCCAAATTGGATAAAAATTTTGCCTTACTACCCCACATTTTGAAAATATTTGGCGTTCTGCCCCACTTCCCAAAACAATTAGCGATATGCCCTTGTTTAGGACACGTCAGCAAGAAACGTTATTGAAAAAAAGGGCATAGGTTATTTTGATGCCGTTCTTCCCAATAACAGCATCTGTTTGAAAAAAAGTGTCATGCCGTTATTTGGAATAACGGCATAGGTTGTTTTGTTTTTCGACAGCTTGTAGTCTCCACTTAGAGAAAAAATTGCAGGTGTGAAAACCTTATAACAGATGCCGTTATTTCAAATAACGGAATTCTTATAATTTTTTTTATATAAAGAAGTAGCTTATTATTCATCCTCTCTGATGAATAAGTTAAAAAAAAAACTGTCGAAACTCCTGTGGGGGTCCTTGGAAAAGAAGTACAAAACAGAAGACGCCGGATCCAAGAAGTTTGTAGTCGAGAAATTTCTGGACTACAAGATGAATGACTCCAAAACTGTTATGAGTCAAGTCCAAGAACTGCAGGTTATAATGCACGACATTTCTGCAGAGAACATGACGCTGTGCGAACCATTCCAGGTTGCAGCGTTCATCGAAAAACTTCCACCTAGATGGAAAGACTTCAAGAACTACCTCAAACACAAGCAAAAGGAGATATCTCTTGAAGACCTAATTTTCAGGTTGCGGATCGAAGAGGAGAATCGCAAGACTGACAGGTCCTATAGAAATCAGTCCATAGAAAAGGCCAACGGGGTGGAGCACGAACAGAAGGACAAGAAGAGAAAGTTTCTACCACAGGCCTCAAACAAAAAACCTCTTGCAAAGAGGTTTGCTGGGAAATGCCACAAGTGTGGTAAGCTGGGGCACAAAATTTCTGAGTGCCGCAGTAAGGACAACAATCGTTCAGGAACAGAACATGCAAAAGGAATGAAAAATCCCACGCATACATAGCTGAGAACTTGTCCACTGGTCTCTCTGACCTGGACCTCTGTGCTGTAGTATCAGAGGTAAATCTTGTGGGGAGCAACCTTCGTGAATGGTGGTACGATACTGGGGCCACCAAGCATATCTACACGGACAAGGAAATGTTCACTTCATACCAGAAGTGCAACAAAGATGAACAACTGTTCATGGGAAACTCTTCCACCTCGAAAATTGCAGGAACAGGGAAGATAGTGCTGAAAATGACTTCAGGCAAAGAACTAATACTCACAAATGTGCTGCATGTTCCAGATATTAGAAAGAACTTGATATCAGGCTCTTTGCTAAGCAAGAATGGGTTTAAGATTGTTCTTGTTTCTGATAACTTTGTGTTGTCTAAGAATAGGGTATACTTGGGTAAAGGATATGTAAAGGATGGACTGTTCAAGTTTAATGTAATGACAGTCATCCCTAAAACTATTGTTCCTGTTGTTCCCAATGTTAATGAAATAACTCCTATTGCCAATGTTATTGAGTCTTCTTCTGTTTGGCATGAAAGACTAGGCCATGTTAATGTCAATTCTATGCGTAGATTAATTAACATGAATTTGCTACCAAATTTTAAGGTAAATAACTCCGAAAAATGTGAAGTTTGCATGGAGGCCAAACTCACTAAAACTCCATCACGTTCTGTAGAAAGAAACACAGAAACTCTAGGTCTAATTTACACGGATCTGTGTGATTTAAATTATGTGCAGACCAGAGGTGGCAAAAAGTACTTTGTGACATTCATAAACGATTGCACAAAATTTTGTTATGTATACTTGTTGCATAGCAAAAATGAGGCTTTAAATAAATTCAAAGAATATAAACTCGAAGTTGAGAATCAACTTAGCAAAACGATTAAAATCGTTAGGAGTGATAGAGGAGGAGAATATGATGCACCATTTAATATATTATGCTCAGAACATGGAATAGTTCATCAGACAATTGCTCCATACTCACCCGAATCAAACGGTATTGCCGAGCGCAAGAACCGAACTCTAAAGGAGATGATGAATACCTTGTTGTTGAATTCTGGCTTACCCAAAACATGTGGGGGGAAGCGTTGCTGACTGCCAACTACATTCTCAATAAAATACCTCACAAGAAAGCTGGCAAGACACCATACGAACTGTGGAAAGGTAACGTACCTTCGTATAAATACCTCAAAGTGTGGAGGTGTCTAGCAAAAGTGGCAGTACCTAACCCGAAACAGGTCACCATCGGACCTAAGACGATTGATTGCATATTCATAGGCTATGCACACAATAGTAGTGCATATTGGTTCTTGGTATACAAATCAGATATACCAGACATCCATGTGAATACAATAATGGAATCAAGGAATGCTTCCTTCTTTGAACACGTGTTTCCGTACAGGGATACTACGTACCCCAAACGTACACGTGAACAAGGGAATGCAAGCACTTCTGTTGATGAACCAGAACATGATACTGATGAGCCTAGACGAAGTAAACGGGCTAGAACATCAAAATCATTTGGTCCTGACTTTGTAACGGCCTTTCTGTTAGAGAATGAGCCCAAAATTTTCAAGGAAGCCATGTCTATGCCTGATGCTCCTATGTGGAAGGAAGCAATCAAAAGTAAAATAGACTCCATTATGCAAAATCATACATGGGAGTTATTCGACTTGCCTTCTGGATGTAAAGCTCTAGGATGCAAATAGATTTTCAAACAAAAATTACAACCAGATGATTCAATAGAGAAGCATAAGGCAAGACTTGTGGTACAAGGATTGAGGCAAAAGGAAGGCCTAGATTTTTTTGATACATATTCCCCAGTTACAAGAATAACTTTCATAAGAATGTTGGTAGCTATTGCAGCTCTACGTAACCTGGAAATACATCAAATGGGTGTTAAAACTGCATTTCTAAATGGGGACTTAGAAGAAGATATATACATGAAACAACCCGAGGGTTACGTTGTTCCTGGACAGGAAAACAAAGTGTGCAGGCTTATAAAATCCTGTACGGACTGAAACAAGCTCCAAAGCAGTGGCATGCAAAATTTGACAATGTTATGATATCAAATGGCTTCAAAATAAATGAATATGATAAGTGTATTTACATCAAAGATACTCCAAATGGATACATTCTGGTGTGTCTGTATGTAGACGACATGCTCATTATTGGAAGCAATAATGACATTATCAAACAAACTAAGTGCATGCTTAGTGGCAAGTTTGATATGAAAGACTTGGGAGTTGCAGACGTCATACTGGGAATCAAAGTTTTCAAAATGTCTGAGGGAATTACTTTGTCTCAAGCTCATTATGCTGAGAAAGTCCTTGAAAGGTTCAAGAATTACTCGAATGGAACTGCCAAAAGTCCTGTGGATCCCAGTCTTCACTTATTCAAAAACACAGGTGAAAGCATATCACAATTGAAATATGCACGTATAATTGGTAGTCTGATGTACTTAACAAATTGTACAAGACCGGACCTAGCACATTCGGTAAATGTACTGTCACTAGAAAGGAATAACTAGAGTATTGAACTACTTGCGACATACTCAGAGTTATGCGCTGCATTACACCAGATACCCAGCAGTACTAGAAGGCTACAGTGATGCCAACTGGATATCGGACTCCAAGAACTCAAAATCCACAAGTAGATATGTCTTCACACTTGGTGGTGCAGTTGTATCATGGAAATCCTCTAAGCAAACACTATTGGCCAGATCCACCATGGAATCAGATTTTATTGCTTTAGACAAAGCGGTAGAGGAAGCAGAATGGCTTCGAAACTTTTTAGAGGATATTCCTATGTGGGAAAAATCAGTGCTTGCTTTATGTGTACACTGTGACAGCCAATTGGTTATAGCACGGGTACTGAGTTGTATGTATAATGGTAAGTCTCGTCATATCAGAAGGCGACACAAAACCATTAGAAAACTGCTCTCAAATAGAGTAATCTCTATAGAATATATCAAATCGGCTGACAACCTAGCGGATCCATTTACTAAAGGTCTGTCACGAGAGCAGGTTGTGAGATCATCAAGATGAATGGTTTTAAAGCCTATGACGAAAGAGGATACTTGATGGAAACCCTACCTAGGAATTGGAGATCCCAAGTTTTAGGTTCAAAGGGACAACTAAATCTTGTTGAATCGACGGGAGCACTGAGAGATTAAATCTCATACCCTCTCTTAGGATGATAAAACAGTGCTGCCTGCAAAGAGTTAGGATAAGCTCGACTTTTAATGATTTTCATAGCTTTGAAATAAAAGTGGGGTATAGCAAGATATTCTTATGGGCAATCACCTTGTGAGTGTGAAATGGGGCCGTTTCTAGGAGAATGAAGAGAGGCTACATTCTCCAAGTTCAATCACGATTAACCAGGGATGTTCAAGGCCAAAATGAACACAACAAGAGAACTTAGTTCTGTGAGGAGATGAAACTGTGTGATAGTTATTGTCTAGGTTCACATCAAAGCCCGGGTAGTTCAAGACATCATGATCACTACCTGGTCAAGTGATCTGATAGCTACTTACTAAGGGTGGTTCAAAGTTGAAAAATTACTACCATTCCTAATGCAGTGATTTTTCGATTGTACTCTCAGAGTTTTTTCTGTCATGTTTTTTTGTTTTTCTGTCGTGTCTGGATTACATGGTCTGGTAATTTCCATTCATGTGGGGGATTGTTGGAATTAATTTTTACAGTTTTTCGGGCCGGATACTGGCAAGCTTCGGCCACCGGCGGCACTGAAAAATGAGTGGATTGCGATCCTCTCGACGAGTACTATTCCGTGGTGTACTCACTTGCCAAAAACGAATTCCGTATGAATGAGAAATGTTGGTCCAATGTTGGGTACTTGAAATGTACTAACTTGGCAACTTGGAGAAAATGGATAGTCCGATATCGGAAATTGGGAAAGATTTTTTCTAGTATATATACTAGAAAACTGGACTAAAGGGCAAGGCCCGGGAGTTACCACTAACGTGTAGTGGAGAGAGGACTTGCCAAAATGACAAACACACACGCATGCGCGCGCGCCCGGCCCGGCTCCGGCTCCGGCCCCGACCCCGGCTTTGGCTTGGCTCGGCTCGGCTCAGCTTGGTTTGGCTCTGGCTCGGCTTGGCTTGGCTCTGGCTTAAATTTTTTTTGCCCAGACAAAAAAAAAACTTTCCCTACTGAACTGATGAGGCTTTTCATATTCGGTAACTGGTACCATTACTATGTAACAGCAGAGTAATGGCTCACCAGTTATGAATCTGAACCACCACTCTGCTGTTGCAGAGTAGTGGACCATTACTCTGCTGTTACAGAGTAATGGGCCTCTGAAGAGTCTCCATTTTCTTTTATAAAGGCTACTGAATACAGACATAGTTTTTTAGACAATCCAAGTTTTATTCTTCTTCTTCTTCTTCTCCTCTGTGTCAACTGAGAGTACATCACAGACAGCAGTTTGCTGAATCTCTGAAGCAAGGGTCCTGCTCTTCAGAGAAGGTACAGTTGTATCCTTGGAAGCAATTCGCCAGCCACCGTCACACTACGGGACGAATTCTGCTTTAAGGAGAGAGATTCTTCATCTCGACTCTGTGCAAAACCTTTAGTTTACTATTTTATTTTCCTTTGTAATTCAGTTCTTCACAGTTGCTGTTAGGATTTTTCATATTTATAAATCGGGTTCCAACACTAAGTTCAGTGTGTACAGAACATAAACATACATTTAATATTTTTATCTAACATCTTTACCGATTAATATATAATGAAATTCAAACAAATCTCAAGATCTTAAGAATCAAAGCTAAAGGACAAAAATCATGCAAATATAAAAGATCACAAATATCGAAAAAGTTTTATCAAGAAGAAATATGTAATTGATCCTCAAGAAGTCAGTTCATTCCAGATTATTTGCGTGGAGGTAGAGGGCCCACGAGTCGTGAACTTTACTGCTTTATTTGTGCAGAATAAATATGTAAAAGTATCTTTGGCAAATGATCAACTTATAGAAAGGATATAAAGTTTTTTTTTTACTGGTAAAAGGATATAAAGTGGATTCACCGATATATTGAATCTAGGAAAGGTTCAGTCAACTGCACATATAATAGTCAACTGCATTTAACAGTCGACTATAATTTTAGTTGAAATTGGTGCAGTCGACTATCATTTCTTCTTGATTTTGGTTGGGAGGAAATGAATGCCGACTGCCCAAATAAGCAGTCGACCGCAACCTGCCTTGATTCGCATTTGGTATTTCTTTTTACATTTGTGGAAATGAATAATTCTGAAAATCTTTAAATATAGCTGAATTCACTGAGTATTCTCCATCTTTTTTGACTCATATACTTCATAACTTATCATTTACCAAAGACCAAGAGAGAATAGTGTGTTTATTGTTTTCTTAATCAGGACGTCGATCTTGCTTTTTCACTTTCTTTTAGTTTCGGATTAAGGTGGTTTACAAGGCATATAGAGAAATAGAAGTCATGTGATTGTAATAGGAAACTCGGCATGAATAACGAGAACTCACTGTATAGGGTTTGAGTATAGTGGAATGTCTGCAGCTCAGAATTATTGCAGGTAACGGGTAGTGGAGTAGACTTGGGGGCCGAACCATTTATATCGATGTATCTTGCCTCTTTGCTCTGTTTGATTTCTTTAACTTTATCTCTTTATTTTATGCATTTATTTTTTAGTTTTTAATTTCCACAATATCACCATATTCACCCTTCCTATGGTGATTTACATGGATAAGACACAAGTTTGATTGAAAAGTCATTTTTAAGTTATGAAAGAAAGGGAACATCTTTCATATGTTCGTTTGATAAAAACATGGTTTCTATTCACAAATGTGAGATTTTGATAAAAGATCACAATTTCATTAAAAATAAGATTTATAAATAAAGATGTCATTTTAAGAATTATTCGATTTTAGATAAAGAGTTGTGCTAATAATCAAACAATTATTAAATATGTTACTAACACAAACAAATAGCTGGACATAACACAAAGAGATAGATGGACGAATTCTCTTTTACTTTTTCCATACTTTTATATGTGGAGTGTTTCACCTTTTATAGGGTTACAAAAAATAACCAAAGGTACAAAATCAAGGGATGGTCGTCATCCACTAATAATATTTACAACACTCACTTTGATGTCCACCATTTCTAATACCCTCTCAAATTGTTCATTCTATGATAGTTGCCTCATTAAAACCTTGTTGAGGAAAACCTACTGAGAAAAACCAGAGCAATGGAAAAAGAGTACAACATTCTTTAGAATCATTGAATTCACATTGGATGTGCACAATATTACCTCGTTAAAACCTTTACAAGGAAAAATATAGTGGGATAAAACATAGAAAAAGAAAAAGAGTAGAACACCCATATATCATAGGTAGCATGATTCAAGATGCTTTCTCCAATTAGTTACTCCCTCTGATAACAACAATCCTTTACATAGTTTGATGATGTATTCTGTGCATAACAATCTCGTATAGAAGTTTCTGGAAGAGTGCCTTTGGCAAATAGTTAGTGAAAAGGTCAACTAAGTTGTCACTTGAACGAACTTGTTTAACTTAAATATCGTTGTTCTTATGAAGCTAGCTCGTGAGTAAAGAAAGAACAATTTTTGGGAAATGTACATCGTCCAGTCTCCTTTGATGAAACCTTCTTGAATTTGTACTTTACATGCGACATTGTCTTCAAAGATAATGCTCGGAGCATCTGTAATAGAAGGTAATTGACAATAACTACAAATGTGCTGAATTAATGATCTCACCCACACACATTCACGGCTAGCTTCATGAAGAGCTAAAATTTCAGAGTGGTTAGATGAAATAGCTACTAAAGTTTGTTTAGTAGAACGCAAAGAAATAACGGTATTACCACTAAGAAATACATAACCCATTTGAGAACGACCCTTATGAGGATCAGAAAGGTATCCTAAATCTTCATAACCTACAAGCTTGGGAATTTTGGGATTATAAGAATAAAATAAACCTAAGTCAACATTTCCACATAAATATCTTAAAATATGCTTAATACCAGCTCAGTGCCTTCGAGTTGGTGCAAATCTATATCTAGGAAGCAAATTCACGGAAAAAGAAATATTCGGTCTAGTGCGTTGTGCCAAGTACAGTAGGGCACCAATAACACTTAATTATGGTACTTCGAGTCCCAAAAACTATTTGATTTTCCTCTTTAGGACGATATGAATATTTCTTTCTGTCTAAAAGTCGGACTACCATGTGATTACTTAGTGGACTTGTCTTGTCCATACCAAACCGCTTCAAAACATTCTCGGTATAATTAGATTGGTGGACTAATATCCTACTAGAATTTCTCTCGATCTGCAGGCCGAGAAATTTTTTTGTTTTCTCAATAACTTTTATTTCAAATTCCTTCTTCAAATAGTCAGCAGTTTTCTCCGTGTATAAGCACTAACATGTAATTTAGACTGCATTAGTAAAGGTCTGGAAATAAGTTGAAGACACTTATTCAAGGATTCACCCAAGCCATTTTGTGTATGAACATGTGGAACGAGATGTTCAACATCAATCCATACTGATGAACAATAATTATCAATAATTTGAGTTGTGAATTCAGCCGCATTATCAAGTCTGATAGAATTAATAGGCTAGTCAGGAAATGAGCTCAATGTTTTATGATTTGAGCCAGTAGACGAGAAAAAATAGTATTCTTAGTAGAAAGTAGCCGAACATTGGACCAACGTGTGGAGGCATCAGTTAAGACAATGAAGTATCTAAAAGGTCCACTAGGAAGATTTATAGGGCCACAAATATCACCTTATATCCTCTTGAGAACTGATGGCGATTCAGATGCAATTTGAAGAAAAGAAGGTTTGGTGATGAGTTTACCTTGTGAACACGAAATTCATTAGTACCCATTAGGTATAATCAACTAATTGTTTGTTAATCGATGTCCATATGAGTTATCTATTATTTTATTTAACATAAGCGTCCTAGGATGTCCTAACCTATCATGCCAAAGAGTTAATATCTTAGGGTCACTAAATTTTGGGCTTAATTTAAGCTTCTCGCTCATAACAAAGTGTGATTCAAAATTCTTGTATAATATAGACCCGAGGAGAATGCACTTAACTTTTCTAGTGTGAGTTTCTGACTTCTAACACTAGTAATGATGCATTAGAACTCTCCGTTATCTTCACTTATAGTTTATATAAGGTACCCATTCAATTTGATGTCTTTGAAACTAAGAAAATTTCTTAGGGAATTTTTTGAAAACAAAACATCTTTAACGAATATATGGGTACCATTTGTTAACATTATGTGGGCTCTTCCAGAACCCTCTATTATTTGTACATGACCAGCTATGGTGGATACTTTGCATGAATTCAATACAAACTCTCAGAAAAAAAAAAATCAGATTTTTCAATATAGTATGTGTTATGCCACTGTCTATCAGACATAAATTATCTCCAGTTTCATGCATTCCATGATCCATACCTTTAAAATAAGATAGAAAATTAACAAATTACTTAAGCACACAAAAAAACTTGACCATCCAAAACAAAGATAATATCTTAACATGAATTGTGAAATAAAAACAAACAATTCTCCAAAAACATCATCCATTAAAAAAATTAAAGAAAGAAAAAGGAAAAAAAAAAGAAAGAAAAAAGACGATACTAGCAGATTTAGGTCTTCTAGACGCAACTTGGTGGTTCTCCCAATTTTGCTTCAAATTTTTTAGTGATAATAGGCTGGCTATATTTAGCCGATACTATATTTTGCTTCAAATTTTTTAGTGTAAAGACAATTTAAAATTTGAGAATAAAATAAAGTATAAATAGTGAGTATATGCATTATATTAAAGAAGCGTAAACTACAAAATTAATGAATATAACAAAACAAATTAGTAGACAACGTGCAACAACAGTAGTATCGAACGCAGGCAATAAAACAAAATGTTATGCCATATTTATATGAGTAGAATATTTCAATCTTGTTAAAAATATACTGAAATATATAAGACAACAAAAGATAATGAAAAATATAGTATCACAAAATTAAATTACATAAAATGAATGTACAAAAGCAAAACTTCATACACAAAATTCAAAATATAATAGAAATAATAAATGAAGAAAATAATAGTTGCAATATAAATAAAATATGTAAAGTAATAGCAGATATAAACGGGTAAACATAAAGTGACATAAAAACACGAAAAACAAAACTTTAAGACTGAAAGACAAATAAAACAAATTTAAAGAATCAAGACTAAGGAAAATAGAAAAAATAATACATATCTGATTGGTTTAATAATATAAGAAAATATTTATTTGAAAATATATTGAATATGGAAAAAGTACTATGATAAAATTCATGAAGAAAATTTTGAAAGGGAAGTGTGTCTACGTGTAAGGTATCATGAATGTAGGTACAAACCACCACCCTTCCACTATGCCACTCTAATACCCAGGGGAAAATGTGCTCGCATACAATCTCACATCAATCTACACGAGGGGAACATCATGAATGAAAGTCAATAACTACTTCATTCACGACTCTAGCCGTCTAATAGGGAAAGGAGAAAGAAAACATCAGTGTATAGAGCAACACAAATGTAAATCACTTACATTTAAATCTCTATAGACTGAACTCACCCTTCTAATGTCCACCCTAATGTGTCGTCCTTGTAAATTTGTACTACTTATTGAAGCGTGGCTCTGATACCACTCTGTAACACCCCGAATTCCAAAACAGACTGAATTCGAAGTCCCACGGGATCTTTACACTTCATTTCGTACAATTTTACAAGAAATTTAAAACTTTTATTTCAACAATAATTACATCATAGTCTTTTACATATTACGCAGCAGAATAAATAAAATACAACGATAATAAATGTACAATTGTTACAACTTTAATATTTAAGTAATCAACAGCATCAAATCATCTTTATATCTTCATGTAGACTCCAAGTCCTGTATATAAAACTGTGGGCATGTCAGTTGCTTACAACCGACGAAATATTATACACGGCCATCCTCGCCATGCCGAACAGTATAACGATTCTTAAATACTTTAGCAAACACAAACTTGATTATAAACAAAGCTACAAAGGGACTATCCTGTTGATGTCGTGTGTGTCGTGCACTTAGTCCTTAATGCAGTTATTTATATTACATGACACTAATGCACACTTGTTCGGATTCTATGCATCCCATACTACATAGGTCCAAGGGCAAGCCCTTAATCGTACTTCATCTTATAGGATTCAATCCCTCGCCATGACTTAAACTACTACGGTAAATACGATAAGTATCCTAGATGTTCTATGATCTACGAGCCCATGTCCAGACAGTCTGGAGGGGAATCCCACGCACTGATATGACGCATCAAGCAGGCAAACTATGGACAATTCAACCTCCGCCATGGAACGATGGCACCACCCGTAGTCACCAAATACCCCACAAGTATCGCCACTGGGACGATAATTCTGGAGTAGTGCTCACGCCATGTCATGACGCATCAAGTAGGCAGTCTGTGAATCACTCTCACACTGCCAATCCGATGGCCCTCATACTCGTGTTTTTCTCTTACTTTTATCACATCTTCACTATGTATCTAATCCTTACAATGTTTGTTTTAAAAGAAAATCATCACAACCTAGAGCCAGCTTACCCTACCGGACTACCTGGCTACTTCTCAAGAGACGCCCAACCCTCAACGGTTAGCTCTCAAAATTATAAATAAAACTGCCGGTCACTAGGGTCTCGCCTAGCCTCTAGATTCCAACAACTATCTCTTTCTAGAGATCAACAATAAGTCATGATCAATCTCAAAATAATCATGTCCATTTCTTTCATTCACAAACTCTTTCTCAAAAATATTTCTTTTATAATCTCATAGCATAAGGCAATTCAACCTCTTAATCAATTTAATCATTCGTACCTTTGTATGCATTTCAAAATAATCTAAATCAAGTATTAATAATCATAAAATCTCGTATTCAATCTTATTCAACTTTCACATGTCAAAAATCAAATCCAAACTCAAGAAAATCCATCAGTCAAGATAGTAGCAGTCGACTGTTAAAAGTGGCCAGTCAGCTGTTCTGCGAGACCTCAAAACTCAAGAACAAAAGCCAGTTCAGTCGACTGTGGAAAAATGTCCAGTCGACCGTCCTGCGAACTTTGAAACTCAAACACAACCCAGTCAGTTTAGTCGACTGTTGACAAAGAATCAGATGACTGTTCCGCGAAACTTTGAAACTCAAAAACCAATAATCAAGACAGTAACAGTCGACTGTGGATAAGTAGACAGTCGACTGTTCTACCAACAAAATCCGAATTTTAATACCTGACAGTCGATTGTCGACTCTAGTTTGGTCGACTGTCGATTGCACCAGGTTGCAGTTAAAGTGGAACATAAATATATTTTTGACATTGAAAGGCAACGATGACTTCTTCACAATTTGACAACACACTTCCACAAAAGGGTGTTTTATTAAAACTTGATCTTTCAATTGATTAGTACTTCTATAAAAATATAAATTATTTCCGGAATGTATTCCTTTGAAAAACAATATCATACTTGTTCTCGAATTCATAAGTTTCTCATTTTTGCAATATAATAAAATCTTTTCTTCAAAATGCATAAAAATACATATAATCAATTTTCTAAATAAAAATGTTGTCTTTCACCAAAACTTTTCTTATAAAATTTCTATACTCATGAATATTAGTGAGATTAGATCCGCACTTCTTTACCACATTAGCATCAAACAATTCTTTTCTACACATTTGCATTATTTTAACCAATGTCTTAACATGCGTCAATTTCCATACAAATCACGTTTCTTCAATTCTAGCATTTCAAACTAACAATCATAACAATTTTTAGAGACTAGATTAAGCAATTCACATCTACCACACCGATTGACATTTAGCAATTTAAACTCTACTTTAACTAGCATGCAATTTCATCATACCAATTAACAAATAAATTGTATATTATCTAGCATGCAAGTCTACTCTTAAATTAAAAAGGATTTAAGAAACACCCACCTAACGTTGAAGAATTTGTGATTGTACTCAATTGAACTCCTAAAATAAGAGCTCCTAGAAAACTCCGATTCGCCTGGAATTCCGTGCGCAAACTCCAACTCCAATTCGGCAAGAACAACACCTCCTCGGCAAGCGCAAAGAAGGATTCCACTTCGTCTGTCTTTATATGTGCACACCTATATATATATGCCTATATATATGTACATAATTGTGTGTGTGTGTGTATATATATATATATGGTGAATAGGTATGGATTTGTGTAAGAGTAGGTGGAGTAGGAGAGTGGATTTGCTTGATGGTTTTGGGGCTTTCAGATATAACAGGAGAGGAGAGAAGAAAGGGAGTAATGTGAAAGGGATGGTGCTAATATATATACACACATATATCCATATGTATAGATACACATATTAGTATGGTGGAGAAAGCAAGGCATGCATGCTGGATTGTGCTTGGTTTCGGAAAGAGACAAAGAGAAAGAAGGAGAAGCAATGTGAAAAGATGATGGGATTGCATACATATGTATATGGATACATTCAAATGTATGATGGGTTAAGCAAAAGAAGCTTGCTGACTTGGTTTGGGATTTCGGGAATACTGCAGTGGAAAGAAGGAAAGAGATGAGGAGAGTGTGAGAGTTAGGGGGTATGTATAGGTTCTTAATAGAGTGGTTATAATAACTACTTTCCACAACACCCATTAACCTCACTCACAAAAATTTAAAAGCCAATTTCCCTCACACTCAAAAAAGTAGCCGGCCACTTTTCCATCTCTTTAAAATAGCCCGGCCCCAAAGTGTGTGCATATCGCACGTGTGCACGTGCTTTGTGTACACCCCAAAATAAATTATTTATTTAATTTAAAACGTGCGTTTATATATGAAATATGTATATAAAAATTTACTTAAAAATTATACTTTTCATGCACGAATAAAATAGACACACATTTCATGGAATTTATTTTGAAAAAGGACACGCCCAAATATGTGCACCAAAACACGTGCATTGCGCGTGAAATCTCAAAAATATGAAATTGACATTATTAATGGAAAATTATCAAAATATAATCGAAAACAACATAGGACAATTATATTTAATATACTCACTCGATAATGTACTCAAAACGAACATAGAAAACACGTGTATTGCACGCAGAAAAATTATTTTAATTAAAATAGACGAAAAATTGAATTCCGTTTACAAAACAAATTTAAACACGTTATAAAAATAAATAATTTAAACTCATCGAAAACATTGCGCATAACGGCAAAATACTGAAATTGACACGTGCATAGATATTACGCAAAAGCACGTAAAAACATAAGGATTGAAATTTAGTATTTGAGTTGTCTCAAATGGGATTTTAAGAATACAAGAATGCATAAATAATCGGAAATCCAAAATACATATCGAAATACGTTACGGATATCACCAGTAACGGTACAAAATGCACGTGCGTAAAACCCGAGGGCAAAATTGTCATTTTCAATTTTGCGGGGTGTTACACTCTCCCCCCCTTAGAATAGTTCCATCCCCGGAACTTGCTAAGGTAAAAGTTGTATTTTGTACACACCAAAGAAAAATATCCTTATTGTATATAGGAAACGAGAAACATTTAAGAAAAATAAATGCTGTCTGTAAATAAGTAATGGAGAAAAACAAGACAACACTATATAAGGAAATTATGGGTATCAAAATCTTATAAGGACGGGACAAAAAAATTAGGAAAATAGCATAAGAAAATAAATGCGACAATAAAGGATTGTAGATATTGAAAAGAGTTTTCATACAAAATACTGTTAAGTAAACCATTAGATAAAATGATAAATAAACTTAGTCATTAATTGCGAAATAGTTCAGAAAACAATGCAATAAAGAGAAACATAGTCAATGGATACTTTATAAATAGATTTAGTGGTCAAAATTCATCAAAGTAATAAGTGGTAGAAAATCGTAAACTAAATTGGTACTGTATATTACAAGAAAATTTGAATTAGCAACTTAAAAAGAAGACTATTGGGTAACAGTTTTGAAAAGTAAACGAGAATGAAATTTCGTTAAAAAATATAGGCAACATCAAATGATCTTATATACCAATTAATATCATAAAATAATTTGTACGGTAACTACATATGATTTGAAAATTAAAGATACGGAAGGCATACATCGAAATACTTTTGAATTGTCAAGTAGAGAAAGAAAACCAACATACAAAGATCATATACGTACATAGGCGTCAAAATTATAGGGGTGAAACAAATAGCATGATATGAAAATCATAAATGATTTGTAAGAGTAAAACAAGACATTGTAGTAGTAAAAGTAATAACATATTATTGAAATAGTGCGAAGACTAATTATATAGAAAATAAATTATGAATCAAAGAAAAGTATAAATACAAATTTTATTTTTGTTAGGTGAGTAACCACAAAATCTAAAATAGCAAAATACGATAAAGTGGTATGAAATACTTACTCATGAAAAGATCCAAAATAAGGAAAAGACGGCAAGATAGTTGAGATTAAGCGGTAAATACACAAGTTCGATAGATATAGAAATCAGTATAAACAATATAATGCTAGATTGTAAAATATTATAAAATAGTATAAGCTAGTACAAAAATAGAATGGTGGTGGGTAAATATTATAGAAAACAAAGTAGGGGTCATCTAAGTATAATATTTCCTTCTGGGTAGGTTCGCCTCGTTGGTATCCAATTGCAGACTTGCCTCTTCGATCTCAAGTTGCAGAATTGCCTCTACGACATCCGGTTGCAGTTTGCTTTTTGGACATTCGGTTGCAGACTTTGCCTCCCCGACGTCCAGTTGCAGTTTGCCTCCATTGACGTCTAGTTGCATATTTGCCCTCTCGACATCAGGTTGCACCAAAACGGAAGATGGAAAGATGTAATCTTCTATATACACTTGGATATCGGGTGTTTAATAAGGTATGATGTTATGTTTGAAATCAATGATATAAAAATCTCAACCGATGTTATGTTTAATAAGGTACTTGGGAATCCGAGGAGAGGATGTTGAAAGACCATCCTGAGCTCTTTGTTTGATTTGTATTTTCTCTTCTTTTTTTTTCCTTCTTTTCTTCTTGTTGTACTTCTGTTTTCTCACTCTTCAAGTGTAGTTTCGGGAACGGAACTATGCTAAGGAGGGAGTGTTGTAACATCTTGATTCTTTATTTATAATTAAATGAAGGGTTTGTTGACTTTTACGTGTTTTGCACATACAAATTCATGTGCATTTCTCCCTAGACAATTATTTATTTTATAACATGAACAAATATTTTAATCTTTCTCTTTTATATTTTTAAAAAGCCTAATTAAATTCTAAAGCCTAATTATCTATTCTTAAGCCCACCCTAATTATTTAATTATTTTAATTAGCCCATGGAGTTCTAAGCCCACTAATTTGAAAGCCCACTAGTTTAATTCTCTTTTAATTAACATGACTTGTAGTGTAGAACAACTTTGTAGACAATTAATTAATTAATCATGTACAACTAGTAACTAGGGGGTACTTTGGAGACACGTGCATTGCACTAGCACGTGTCTTGGGTGTGCTTTAGGGTAGGCTGGATGGAGTCAAAGAGAAAGTGGGAGAGTGGCTTAGTGGAGAGGTGGATTGTGTTCATGGGTGGTTACTCTAACTCCCTAACTCATCCTAGCCCCTAATCTACAACTATCTAATTCAATCTTGGCCCTCCATCCCACCTTGGAAAAACTATAAATACCCCCCCCCCCCCCCCCCAATTCTATTCATGTAGCACATTAAAAAATTTGTAAAGAAAGAAAGAAAGAAACACAAGAGTTAGAAAAAGATTGAGAGAAAGTGAAAGAAAGATTGAGTTGTGAGTTAGTTGTATGTGTTCATCACCATAGGAGGCCGGTCAAATCAGCAAGGAACAAAGGGGGGGGGGGGGGGGCTCGGGTTCCATCAAGCACAAGGAGGAGAAGGCAATTTGTTGCAAAGGAGGAGAAGGAGTGCCCTTTGTTCAAGGAAATTTCTAGGAGTCCTTTCTTTTGTTTATTCAAATAGGTGGGTGGTTTCTCTACTTCTAACTTAGACACCATGCTAGGGGTTTGATTGATGAGATTGCTAAAGAAACTAATAAGATAACCATGTGTTGGCTCTAAAAAGGAACTAGTAGATGATAAAATGAATGCTTGATGAATTGCATGTTATTTGCTATAAATTATGTTTATTGTAGTAGAATTGTTTTATTGCTATGGAAATGTGAAATTGGAACCATGATAGTTGTAGAATATGCTTGTGAATGATTAGTAATTGAAATAATTGAATTTGCGCTTATTGAGTTCTTGTGACACTAGTTTAATGAATGAGACCATGACATAGAGTTTTGTGGGAGTAAAAAAGGAAAAAAGCAAGATTTAATGTCCTTTTAAGATAGTTGTAATACAAAAATTTAGTAGAGAGTATGCTAAATTGAAATGTTACAAATTTTAGACCTAAAACGCAATTTAGAAGGAAAATTCATGTTTTCATGTCAAAATAATGTTTTTAAAATACTGTTTTGTTAAAATATATAAAACTCGGTGTTCTGGAAAATTTTATGACTTTATGTGGAAGAGAAACGAATTTAAGAGCTTTTGAAAAATGAAATAATTTTGATAAACATAGAGTCAATTCAAAATAATTTAATCCGCTCTCATATCAGTTATCCATCAAGGTCATACTAGTTATTGGGTGCGCCATTAGAGCTCTACTGTAGCTCGGCGGTACCGTGGTGCCTGGGTTCGAGTCTTGGCAGAGGCATTTATTTTTAAAATTTTGATTTTTCCACTAAACCCGAGAACAGAACTTAACTATACTCAAACCCCTCCTTTAGACAGTTGAGCACTATGGTCTTTCTGGTTAGCGGGTGGGGGTTAGTGCGGTCACTATTCACTCATTGGGCTTTGGGTGTGGGTTCGAAACCGACTGTGGCCACTTTTTTTGAAAATCTAATTTTTTAGTGCATTTGACTTTTTTTTTTGGTTTTAAATGTGATAAAAAATGGAAGAAAATATTGGAAAAATTTTCTAAAAGTACATAGACTTCACAAAAATTATTTCCTAAATATTTGGACTTTTAAATGAGAAATAGGAGTGAAAATTGAGAATAAAAATTCGCAAAAACCTTGGACTTGATTTTTTTGTAATTCAAAACAAATTAATGAATTTTTTGAACATAGAGAGAATTGAAAAGAGATCAAATTGAGATTTTCACTTATAATTATTTAGTAGAATTTAATGAGAAATTGTTTAAAGAATATGCAAGTTGTGCATGGAAATCTATTGAAAAAGAGAACATGATGAAATGCAAAATTTGTGAACAAGTATACTATCTTTTAATGAACATGAAAAAAGAACTTAAACTAGATATTTAGCTAAGACCTCACATCGGTAAGAATGAAAGTGCTGAAAAGAGAAATGTAATATTTTGACCAAGTTTAGGTCATTGATAATGATTGATATTGGAAAGGCCGATGTAGGGGTAATGCTAGATTCTAGAATGTTGATTTTCATTTATACATAAGGATTAGATACATAGAGCAGATGTGATGAACGTAAGAGAAAAACATAAGTATGAGGGCCATTGGATTGGCGGCATGAGAGTATTCACAGGATGTCCCATGATGCTTCATGAATAGGGCGTGGATACTGCTCTAGAGTACCGTCCCGGTGGCGACGCTTATGGGGTGGTCTAGTGACTACGGGTGGTGTCATGTCTATAGTAGAAGGTGAATTGACCACAGGATACCTGCATGATGAGTCATGTATCAGTGCGTGGAATTCTCTTCAGGGCGCCTGGACGTGGGCTCGTAACTCATAGAACACCTAGGACTCTTACCGTAGTTACCGTAGTAGATCAAGTCATGGCGAAGAATTGAACCCTACAAGATGAAGAACGATTAAGGGCTTGCCCTCGGACCTATGTACTATGGGCTGCATAGACTCTGAACAAGTGCGCATTAGTGTCATATAATACAAACAACTGCATTAAGGACTAAGTGCACGATCACAACATGACATCAATAGGGTAGTTCCCTTAGTTTGTTTTGTGACAAGTATGTGCTTTCTAAGTATGACAAATTGGTGTATTATATCCTAGCGTCAGTTGAATGAACTGACGTGCCCATAGTTTCTATGCATAATAAAATGGTTGTCAAGATTAGAGTATGCATGCTGCTTAAAGAATGATTCAAGTGTTGTATATTTTTATTCATGTAATTGTTGTAAATTGCTTTCGCTGTATGTGTAATGTAAATGTAAGTCTAATGTAACAAAAGTTTTTTATTTATTATAAAATTGTACGAAGAGAAGTGTAAAGATCCTGTGGAACTTCGAATTCAGTGTTATTAGGAATTCGGGGTGTTACAAGAATAGAGGAGCTCGTGCACCGCAGCAACATGATAGGTTATAGTGGTCGCAACTCAGAGCGAAAGTGCGCTTAGAGTGAGCGAATGAATAAAGAGCTCTCTTCCTATGGGCTTTTGATAAGGGACTTGGTTTACTATCTGTTAGGGAAAATCTTAATGAGGGGTTGTTAAATAGGCTCAAAGAGGGCCCAAGTTGAAAGTAGGGATGTACAATCAATTACATCCAAAGAGGGGCCCCTATGCACAAATCCTACTAACTGTACCCCCATCTCACCTCTGGGACTAGACGAAGACGATCGAGATGATAGACCAAATCTCGATGATGACTACGTTATTCAGAAGGAGGGTGATTGACTCTGAGGGATCGGCAGTAGACTTATGGGTGTCTCTCCGGATTTTGTTCCCTCCACTTTCCTTCCATCGCAACTATTGGCTCTAGTCTCGTCTCATGGCGATACAGGATTCAGTGTCCAGAAAATTGCTAAGAGGGCTATTGAGGAGTCCTTAGACAACTATCTTGAGATTGCTGCAGCCGCTAAGGCGGCAAAGACAAGCGATGGAGGTACACGTTCTTTCCTTGATTCTATTTTTAATTTCATGACTGATACTGAGATCTTTATGCTAGCTGAAACCTGTAGTCTTGCGGTTACCGGTACTGATAGGTACGCCTTCCTCCTTAACAAAATTAGAGGATGGGAGACCGATAGGGTTAACCTCATCTCGAACTCGAATTCCAATTCAAGCCACGTTCCCTTACCTAACAGTAGTTAATGGAGGCTTTATTCTGGAACATTAGAAGCCTCGGTAGGCAGGACAAACGGGAAATGGTTAAGGAGGTCATTGCCAAATCAAAGGCAAACATTGTGGGTCTTCAAGAGACCAAACTATCACACATGTCAAAACTTAATAGGTTGGGGGGTAATCGCATCTCTGAATGGAGAATGTCCCTATCTGTTGGGGCTTCAGGGGGTATCGCTCTAGGTTTTAACCCCGACACTTTTTGTTGTCTAGACGAGCTCTATGGGAAATTTTCACTGTCGGTGTTACTCCAGCGTAAAGCCGACCTGTGGACTCAATCGAATATGGTGGTCTATGGACCACATACTTCGACCACTAGAATGGCTTTCTGGACGGAACTAAGAGCAATCCAAGCACACTGGCCACACCCCTGGGTGGTGGGGGGAGACTTTAACATCACTAGATTCGCCTCAGAACACAGAGGTTGAGGATCCAGTGATTCTGATAGGAAAGCATTTAATGAGGTTATCACGGATCTGGAACTGGTGGACATTCCCATCTCTGATAGACTTTTCACTTGGTCAAATATGCAATCGGCGCCCATTCTAGCGAAATTAGATAGGATTTTGGTCTCCACTGACTGGGAGACCAAATTTCCGCTGTCTGCGACTAAATCACTTCCTAAACCCACCTCCGACCATGTGCCTATTTTCCTATCCTCCGGGGAAGGTCAACCAAGGAAATCTCCAAAGTTTAGATTCGAGAAGGCATGGTTGGATATCCAGGGCTTCCACCACATGGTCTTTGAGAGTTGGTCAAGCCCCACTAAGGGGAGTGAGGCTACCACAGTATGGTGTGAAAAAATCAGAATACTTAGGAGCAAGCTCAGGAAATGTAACCGGACCAGATTTGCGCTAATTTGGAGGGCAAAAAACTCTCTGCTCGAAGGAATTGAGGAACTGGAGAAGACTGAAGAAACTAGAGATCTGCTACAGGAAGAGCAAAATAGGTTGCTCCAGCTCAGATAAGAAATTGACCAACTATATAGGCTTGAGGAAATCAAATGGCAACAACGGTCAAGAATTTCGTGGCTCAAAGAAGGAGACGCGAACATAGCATTCTTCCACCGAGTAGCCAGTGCCCAACATAGATCTAACCTCATTCACTCGATCCATTCAGACTCTGAAATGATCCAAGGCGGCAAGGATATCAGAATGGCATTCCAGTCCCATTCAAACTACTCTTTGGTCATAAAGCAGACTTGAGAGTCCCTCTCCACCACGACTTTTGGCAAGACTCGGGCGGCAACTCTGCACTTAAGCTGCAATCCCTAGAAGCACCCTTTTGTGAGAAGGAAGTCTGGGAGTCAGTCCAACAACTTGGCAAAGAATAGGCCCCAGGTCCAGATGGTTTCCCGATAATCTTCTATCAGACGTTCTAGGAGGAAATCAAAGGTGGTTTGCTGAAGATGTTCGCTGATTTCTACGACCATAAGCTCAAATTTGGGAGATTTAATTGTGCGGAGGTGGTGCTGATTCCTAAGAAAGAAGACTCCCGGCGTGTGGGAGACTTCCGCCCTATTAGTCTCCTTAACTGCTCTGTCAAGATCATTACTAAGACTCTGGCTAATAGACTGGGAAAGGTGATGGATGGTCTCATTAGCCATGATCAGACGGGATTCATTCAAGGTCGATGTATTCAGGACAGTACGGCGATGGCTAAAGAAACTATCCATCAATGCCACACTTCGAATGCTAAGAGCTATCCCCTGAAACTGGATTTCGAGAAAGCTTATGATTCGGTTGAATGGGAATATCTCTTGGAAGCACTTGCTGGAAAAGGATTTGGGGCTAGATGGATTAGATGGATCCACACATGCCTTACCACCAGCAGAGCTGCAATCTTGGTAAATGGGGTGTCAGGCAACCCATTTTCGTGCAAACGGGGCCTCAGAGAAGGGGATCCGCTCTCACCCCTTCTCTTCACCATTGTGGCAGACGTCCTTCGTTCCATGATGGCTAATTGTAGTAGAGCGGGTTGGATTGTACCGGTGGCCAAGGGGATAAACCGCAAAGGCTGCTCGATCCTCCAATACACAGATTATACTCTCCTATTTGGTAATGGCAATCTTGGGGAAACAACCTCCTTCAAAGGTATTTTATATAGTTTCGAAGCTTGGTCTGGACTCAAGGTAAACTTGCACAAAAGTGCTCTCATCCCCATTGCCCTGACATCGAAGGAGGCACTAGAACATGCCACAATCCTCAATTGCTCCATAGAGAGCTTCCCCATCCAATACCTGGGCTTGCCACTAAGGCCCGAAAAACTCAAAAAGGTTGATTGGCTACCCATTATCACTCGGTGGAAAGGCAAAGCCCTATCACTCGGTGGGAGAATCACGCTCATTAATGCAGTCCTATCTAATCTTCCAACCTATTATCTGCCCTTCTTTGAAATGCCACGATGGGTAATTCAGAGAATTGACCGGACCCGAAAGCGGTTCTTATAGAAAGGGGCAGACCCGGATCGGGGCGGTTACCACCTTATCAGATGGGAGAAGGCTTGCATGAAAAGGATACATGGAGGACTTGGTATCATCGATCTTCGAGATATGAATCTTGCTCTACTGGGTAAATGGTCATGGAAGGTTTTTCACCCTAATGGAGAAGGGTGGCAAGAATTCGTCTAGGGATATCTGCATGGGAATGGAACGAGAAATTTGGGCTTCAGGGTAGGCCCACATGTATCCTGGTTCTGGAAAGGCATCGCCAAGGCCTACGAACCCTTCATGAGCTATGTTAAATCAGCTATTGGTAACGGCAGACTTACCAGATTCTAGTGGGATAAGTGGTGTGGTGATCACACACTTAGAGCGCTGTTCCCCGATCTTTATGATCGTGCATCACAACCACACTGTACGGTGGCCGCAGCCTGGACAAGAGGAGCTTGGAAACCACCTTTTAAGCAACCACTCGGCCTGGGCTCTCAGATGAGACAAATAGAACTCCAGACCTACATCACCAATGCTGGAATTAGTTGCTCCCAAGGTCCAGATAAGAAAACTTGGGGCGTGGAAAAGAACGGCACTTCACCGTTCGCTCCCTGTATAACCGCATTCACTTTAGGGGATGCACCCCAAAGTGGGCATGCGTTGTTTGGAGGATGAAACCTCCGTTGAAAATCAAAGCCTTCTTAGGGCTGGTCCTGAACGATGCGATTTTGACTAGAGAAAATCTCTCTAAACTTCAACTGAATGTGGACACTCGGTGTGGGTTCTGCCACGCTACCGTGGAAACTAGAGATCACCTCCTCTTACAGTGCCATAAGAGCAAAGCGGTACTCATAGAGGTACTCGGCGCACTGGGAACGAATCAGTACCCTAGTGTGTACGAGGACCTGTGGATAGGACCAAAATTTGCTACTGAGAGAAGAACTATGAGAGAAGCGTGGTACATTGCTATTGCCACAACGACCTGGGTTCTTTGGCTTGACAGGAATAATTTATTTTCGCAAAACTTGTAATATTATTTCTGGTAACTTGACTCATACTGTAATATCCTGATTCCTTATTTTTAATTAAATGAAAGTTTATGAATTTTTACGTGTGTTGCACGTACTAATTCATGTGCATTTTTTTATATAAAATTATTTATTGTGTAGCATGAACAAACAATTTCTCTCTCTCTCTTTTTATTTTTGAAAAGCCTAATTAAATTCTAAAGCCTAATTGTTTATTTTAAGCCCATCCTAATTGTTTTAATTATTTTTAATTAGCCCATGGAGTTTTAGCCCACTAATTGAAAGCCCACTAGTTTATTTCTCTTTTATTTTAACATGACTTATAGTGTAGATCATTTTTGTAGACAATTAATTAAATTATCATGCACAACTAGTAGTTAGGGGTGCTACATTGGGCACGTGCATGCACTAGAGTGTGCATTGTTCACTCTTTGGGGTAGGCCGGAAATGGAGTCAAGGGAGAGTGGGAGAGTGGCTTAGTGGAGAGGTGGTTTGTGTTCATGGGTGGTTACTCTAACTCCCCAACTCATCCTAGCCCCTAATCTACAACCATCTAATTCAATCCTAACCCTCCATTTCACCCAAAAATTAGTAAAAATACCGTTCCCTTGTATGCATTTAATACACTAAAAAGTTTGTAGAGAAAAGAAAGAAAGAAAATACATACAAGAGTAAATAGATTGAGAGGGAGTTAGAAAAAGATTGAGAGTATTCTAGTTTTGTGTGTGTTCCATCCTTGAAGGCCGACCATTGCATTGGAGGGAAGTGAAGGCTCGAGTTCACTAGTGCAAGGAGGAGGAGGCAATCGTGGTGGCTCAAACTAGGAGGAGAAGGACCGCTCGTGTGTTCAAGGAGATTTTAGGAGCTTTTGTAGTATTTTTCTTCAAATAGGTGGGTGTTTTTCTCTACTTCTAATCTAGACACCATGCTAGGGCCTTTTTTTGATAAAAGAGAATGCTAAAGAAACTAATAAGATAACCATTTGTTGGCTCTAAAAAGGACTTGGTAGATGATTGAGTAAATGATTGATGAATTGCATGCTATTTTATTATAAATCATGTTTAATGTAGTAAAATTGCCTTATTGCCATGAAAATGTGAATTTGGAACCTTGTTAATTGTAAGAAAATGCTTGTGAATGATTAGTAGTTGAAATTATCAAATTTGTGCTTATTGAACCATTGTGACACTAGTTCAATGAATAACACAATGGCATTGAGTGTTGTGGATAAAAGAGGAAAAAACATGAATTAATATTCTTTTAATAAATTTGTAATGCAAAAATTTGGTAGAAAGTTTGCTAAATTGAAATTTTGCAATTGTAGGCATAGAATACAAATTAGAATGAGAAATATATATTTTAATATCAAAAAAAATGTTTTTAAAACACTGATTTGTAAATTAAACATAAACCCAGTGTTCTGGAAATTTTTATGACCTTATGTGAAGAAGAAACAAAGTTATGAGCTTTTGAAAAATGAAATAATTTTGATAAACAGAGACTCGAAATAAACCTATTTTAACCTATTCTCATATCAGTTAGACACTATGGTCATACTGGTTAGAGGGGGGGCGCTAGTTGCGCTTTACTGTAGCTAGGCGGCAGCCTTTGTGTGTGGGTTCGAGTCTCGACAGAGGCTTTTTATTTCGAAAATTCAATTTTCCCCAAATCCCGAGACATAGCTTAAACCTAATTATACCTCCCTTTATAGCAGTTGGGCACTGTGTCCCTTTTGTCTAGTGCGTGGGGGTTTAGGTTTGTGACTGTTCACTGTTTGGGCTTTGTGTGTGGGTTCGAAACTGGACGTGACCACATTTTTAATAAGATCCGATTTTTTGTGCTTTTGGCATTCTTTGGGTTTTTTTTGAGAAAAATTGAGAAAAAAATATTGGGAATATTTATGAGATTATAAGGACTTTGCAAAATTGTTTTCTTAAAATAATTGGAGTTTTATGTGAAATGGGAGTTAATTCGAGAATAAAAGTTCATAAAAAAATATTGGACTTGATTCTTTTATGACTTCAAAACAGATTAAGAAAAAAAAGGTGGTTTATTGAAAAGAGATCAAATTGAGATTTTTCTTTCACTTATAAATTATTGGGTAGAAATGAATGAGAAATTGATTCAAGAATATGCAAGTGTGCATAGAAATATGAGAAAAGGAGAACTTGCTGAAATGTGCAATTTTATGAACAAATATACTTGCTTCTATGAATATGAAAAGAAGACTTAGACTGGAATTTTGGCTAAGACTTTACATCGGCAAGAATTCCAGTCTGCATCGCTAAATCTCTCAAGGACAGCGGGAAACCTCTCATAATGTAGTCTTAAGTTCATAGACTTTTTCAAGTACCTCATGACTATGTCAATAACATTCCAATGCTCAGAACTAGGACAACTCGTAAATTTACATAATACCCCGACGGCATATGCAATGTCAGGTCTAGTGTAGTCAGTAACATAGCGAAGGCTACCAATAATACTAGCATGTTCCTTTTGTCTGACTGCAACACCAGAATTTTTCAAAAGTTTAACCTGAGGGTCACTAGGTGTACATGAAGTTATATGGACAAAGTAATTGTATTTCTTCAAGATCTTCTCAATGTAATGAGATTGATCAAGAGTAATACCAGTCTCAGTACGTGTGATTTTCATGCCTAAAATAATATTGGCCTCACCTAGGTCCTTCATATCAAAATTTTGACTAAGCATAGATTTAGTCTCTGAAATTAATTCAAGCGAAGAACCACAAATTAGTAAATCATCTACATATAGACAAAGCATAATGCAAATATCACTAGATGCTTTATAATAAAGGCATTTATCAACATTATTAATAGAAAAACCATTTGAGAGTAATAATTGATCAATTCTGTCGTGCCACTGTTTAGGAGCTTGTTTAAGACCATATAGAGTCTTACTCAACTTGCAAACTTTGTGTTCTTGCCCATCTGGTGAATCAATAAATTATGCACAACAGATAGCAAATAAAACTCTAATGGTAGTCGCATGAGTCACAGGAGAGTAAGTGTCAAAGAAGTCTATATTTTCTTTTCGTACATATCCTTTAGCTACTAATCTAGCTTTAAACTTTTCAATAGTACCATCGGGTTTTAGTTTCCTCTTAAGAATCCATTTGCACTCTATAGAACGACTACCACGAGGTAAGTCCACTAACTCCCAAGTACCATTAGAGGTTAGTGAATCCATCTCATCATTTATGGCTTCTTGGCACAAATCATGTAGTTGAGGCCTCTTTGATAGAACCAAGGTCAGATTCTAAAGTATATACAACATAATCATTGACAAAATCCTTAGTAGTTCTAGCACGTTTACATCTACGAGGTTCAGAATCTATATTACGAGAATCAACATTAAGAGGTGTATCAGCTTGAGGTACACTAGAAGAAGTAGAGGGTTGTAAACCCCCACTATTACCCCCACTATTCCTCAATAAGTAAGAAAATTTATCCTCATAAAAATTAACATCTAAAGATTCAATAATCACTGTAACGCCCCGGATCCCCGTTATCGGACATCCGTGACATCACCAAGATCATTGCCTTCAAATGCATCTCAACATAGTAAATAACGTGGAAATTTAAATATTTTTATTGCCATCAGAGTTGTTACATTAATAATTACAAATATCAAATTGTCCTTAGACAAGGAATACAATTTACATAACTTTATTACAACTGACTACAAGAATACTTAAACATTTCTTGTGAAGCCATTGGCTGTCTTTCAGATCGGCAATCCCTTGGTAACTGCCGAAACTCCGTTGAGTGGTCTATCTGCCCCCTCTGGGACTTGCCCCTCGGCTTGAGCCTCCTGCTACGCGACCCTGATAATTCTGCACTCGCTCGAAGGGTAGACGTGCATACTGCCACTACTTGGATGCCCTGCTGATCTTGGGCTCTCCTATACTCGTGACCTGATATCCATGTACCTAAAAGGTGGGGTACGTCAGTAATTCAACTGACGAATGCTGATAAGGAAACAGCGATCCTCAAACTATCACACTCACAAATTCATCTTGAATGGAAAATTCAACGTGCATCCTGATTTCCTAGTGTTCGTGTATGTCATGACCTAAAGTCTATTCAAACACAAGGTACAGAACAGATGCACCTAATCTAATGTCAGCAAGACTCTGGACACACATGCATCCCATACTACATGTGCCCCAGATCAAGCCGTTTCTCCAGTTCAGGGATTTGAACCCTCACTATGCAATCCATTCTAATTTGGTCTACTTCCTGTTCCTGATAGTATGACATGGTTGAGGAGGTAAAAATAAAAGAAATAATGCGGGGCGCTACCCCGAAGTCACCAATAATTACTGCGTCGAACCATCCTCGAAAGCTGTGACGTACTTACAGATATACCACAGTATATCCATTGCGCAAAGATCCTTTATGATCCGTTCGTGTCCACCAACATAGAACATGACGACCTCGGTACCCCCGATCCGCCAGGATATCAGCATTCCGTTCTTATCATGGTACTTCAGGAATTAACAGTGCAAGATACGCACCGCAACGCGTATCCCTAATGACAGGAAGAGACAACCAGTATCACCACTTAGTGCTAACTCTCAGAACGAGCTGGATTATAGGGAATCACCCCTATTACCAATTCAGACTTCGAGCGAAATAATAAAAGAAAAACCTAATCAATCCAGTTTACTGAAAATATGTCGTTATTCAAACCACACTCGTTGTCGATCAACAATGTCGAGCCTGACTGGTCTGCCAAGGTAACAACCATCCCGGAATCACATCCACTGATTCCCAATACCTTCATAGGTAAGTGACCCAAAATAATCCCGGCCCGTGACCCTCAGCGAGTGGTCTAACGGCGCCCGATGGTGTAATACAATTTAGTGAAGGTAAGCATGCTCATAATTATCCATTCTTGACTATTGACAGACTCAGGCGTCGAGACACCCCATATAATCCAACAGAGCTATATCCCAACTCACTCATGTCCACCATGAGTACATGCACAGGAACTTGCTTAAGTTCCGAATGAAACGCTAAAACCCATCTTTTAAATCTGACAGCTCACGATCACCGTATTACGATAGGCAGATGGTTCCTCGTCCATTGTCCGATGGAACAGTCAAGAAATACCAGTAGCTATGACCCAAGCTACACTCATCGGAAACCAATACACTCAGAATTTCCTAGAAGGGTGAGGAGATCCGTTGCCATCCCCCAGTCGATGATTCCCTTGATTTCTTTTAAATGACTCAAGTCCCCGAGTTAACTCAAAGCTTGAAGTCAGTCTAGACAATAGGTTGCTAAACTCATAATGTCCATAATTTCCGGCACACAAGTCAGAATTGCTTGGTATTTCCCATTCTAGAAAGGTAAGACCCTAGTCTATAACTTTTTAGTTGACTATTTCCTCAAATTCAATCGTCTTGTCATCTAATAACCCTTACATACTCTTAGTAGTATGTTCCTTTTCACACTTGCTGCACTTGTCTGATACCATAAGAGTTCACTTAGATATCGGAATTACTTGATTCCGGGTCCTATGGGAAGGTGGGATTGTCTACGTTAACTTTCTAATTGGACATGTCCTCAGATTCAATTCTTAAGGTTCTCACAGATACCAAGTCCCATTGGGTGCATAACAAGGGAAGGGTTGACTTTTCTAGCAAACATTTCATTGACGAGGCCGATCTGTCCACTTTGGAAAGTTATAGCTTCCAACCCACAACATGGAATTACAAAATCCTAATTGGGTTAGAGGGTTATGATTCCCTACTGCAAATCTCTAGTCGGCCAGTCGCCCAAAATCTTAACATATAAGTCTAGGAATATCTATCCTTACGAACTAGATAACTTGTACTGGGCTGAACGTGCCCTACTTTAAAATTCAATAGTAAATCATCCCTAAGTCCAACGGTCATGAAATTTGATATTCTCTATCTAAACATATACCATTTCATCGTGTACAAAATTCACATTCAAATTCATTTCACACAACGATCTACGACTCCTCAAACATAACCCGATTTTCAGCTGTTCTTTTTCAGAAGGGTATTTACTGCCCCTCACTAATTACCTTTGAAACCTCATCAAATGACTTCTAAAAATTCTAAAATTTGAGATTCATCAAATAGACTCATACCCCAAGCTACTCCCAAAATTTCGTAGCAAAATAATAAACGTACACGAAGTTATGGCTTTTTGAACTTCAGCCCAAAGCACAGTCAGCTTCAGCCGATACCTATGGACCAGTCGCATTCTACTATTTTTTCTGGGCATCAAACAACCTTGGAAAATTACGAAATTTAATAATATGGTTTTAGACACATACAAAAGCATCCACAAAAATTTCCAGCTCAAAATGCTCTGTCATTTTCGAGATATAAAATCGGAAAGACACATAAAAATCATCACAGCCAGCAGCCATTCTGGCTGCTTACTGTCCGGACTTGGACCCACTGTTTGGGCTACTAAAATGCATCCAAATATTATGAAAATAATCATGGATACTCTACATACATAGAAGAATAATACCCCAAAGTTTTAGCTCAAGATCCCAAACCGTTTGGGTGTAGGAAATTCCCCAACATATCCTCACAATCATGCTATTTAATCAAAACTCAAAAAAGAGTAATTCTCTACCATACAATTTATCTTTTCCTAGTTCTTCTCATACTCAAATATGGTAACAAAATCATAGCTATCACTACTACACATCCATTCATACCAAAACAAAATAAATACCAAAGAGTTCAAGAGATCACCCACTTGAAGTTTGCAAAATCTCCTTGTAGCTTGGCTCCTAGCTTTGCTTGCTTGCTTGTCTTTGCTCCTTGTGCTTGTGTACCTTGGCCTACACTTCTTTTTCTCCTTCTCTACTACTCCTTCTATTTAATAGACTTCTTCCTTTCCTACATATATATATATATATTATTTTTTTTTTTTGAACAAGGAGGGATGGAGAAGGCTTAGGAGGAGAATGAAATGGAGTTTGAAAATGGAGGGAGGTGAGAATGGGAGGTGGGGGTTATATGGGCCGGTTGATGAAGTGTGGGTGTGGGATGGATGGTGGAGAGGTGTAGGGATGAGATGGAGAGTAGGATGGGTGAAGTGATGAAGGGTGGGATGGGTGCCAACACATCCAAGCTAGGAGCTTCTTGGAAACTTCCTTGAAGCTCCTAGGAAATTTCCTCTCTTCATGGTCAACTTCCACATGGTGAATTAATCCCACCATTGGATCTCATCAAGATCCAAACCATGATGTGATGCTAGGGTTCCTAACCCTATGTTAGGTCAAGGAACCCTAGGTCATCACATTCCCATTCTAACCCTAGTGCACAAATACAATTTACATTTAATCCGAGCACTAGCCTTAATTGAAAGTAACCCATATATTAAAATCTATAAAATATAGGTTTTGTAGAAATTATAGCTTCCTCCCGACAATTGTCTAGTCGAAACAATCGGGACGAAACTACAGTTTTAATTGAGAAGATATCCCGAGTTTATCTCATCGGGTTCAGAACAGCTCGTATGTCTGAAATTCCTCAATTTAACTGATAATTTCTAGCAAAATGTAATCGTGTGCAATACTTAGTCAATGCATGGGTTACAGTGCAAAATAGTCATATGCTATTTTGCGGGGTATTACAATCACATTATTATTCACGTCTAAAAATCTTGAAGCCTTACTGTTATCTGCATAACCAATAAAAACATATTCATATGCTCTACTTGCAAGTTTGATTCTTTTAGGATCAGGTTTTCTAACATATGCTAAAGAACCTCAAACTCTAAAATAATCAATATAGTCTTTCTATTTCTCCATAATTCGTATGGTGATGTATCATAAGATAGATGCAGAATTCTATTTAAAATATGGCAAACAGATACAAGAGCTTCACCCCATAAAGATTTGGTTGCACATGAACTAATAAGAGAAGCAACTACCAATTCAGTAAGAGTTTTATTCTTTCTTTCAGATTTTCCATTAGATTCAAGTGAATAAGGTGCAGTAGTCTCATGAATAATTCCTAATGATGCATATAATTGTTTGAATTCGTTGGAATCATATTCAGTACTTCTATCACTACGAAATCTCTTAGTATCTCTTTCAAATTGATTTTGCACTTCAGCTACATAAGTTCTAAACATGTCAATTGCTTCACTCTTTTGTGCCATAAGATAAACATGAGTAAAATTAAAATGATCATCAATAAACGTAATGAAATATCTTTTACCATTTCTAGTTAAAGTTCCATCCATCTCACATATATCAGAATGTATCAAGTCTATAATATTTGTTTCTCTAGCTAGACCGTTATGTGAAGTTTTAATTATCTTAGTTTGACTAAAGGAAGTACATTTCTCAAATTCATTTAAGTCAATTTTCAGTATCATGCCTAATTTGCTCATATTATTTACCAATTTTTTATTAACATGACATAGTCTAGAGTGCCATAAATAAACTGAAGACAATGAGCAACAGAAGCATTATTTTTATTCATTTCAATACAAGTTTAAACATCCCATTACAAGAAAATCCCTTTCCCACAAACATGTCATTCTTAGATATAACCTACTGGTCGGATCCGATACTCTGATGAAACCCAGCCATGTTGAAAAGGTATCCAGAAACCAAATTCTTTCTCATATCAGGAGTGTGCAAGATATCCTTGAGGGTTACAGTCCTACCAAAGGTAAACTCCAAGTCCACCTCTCTAGTGCTCAGCACATTGATGCAATGAGAATCATCAAGTTGCACTTTCTAATCTTCAGTCTCCTTATAGGTTTTGAACTAGCTGCGCTTATAGCAGACATGCATAGTAGCGCCCGTATCCGCCCACCCCCATTGGTGTACGTATCAGCCCACCCCTGTCGGTTACACCGACCATGTTGATCTCAGTGATCATGACCACTAAAGGCCCTTCGATAGCATTTGCCTGTGGTGCAGGCACACGCGATCGGCAGTTCTGTAACGCCCCGCCCCAATGCTCAGACAAATTATAAATACTATGTAGTTCCACTGCCCACCACAGGCTGCCTCTCAAAAGGTGGTTAACCGAATTGGTGACTCTTGATCCTCGGCAATAGTATTTATACTCTAATTATCCTCACAAATTCCCGATATGGGACTATCTTTCACAATTCTACTCACAAATCTCACGGACCAGTTGACTGCTGGTCCCTTAGATCTAAGGGACTATACTACATCGGCTAGAAAGGACAGTCCTACACTCAGGTGTGCCCTATGCTCAGCGAGGACGCTGATTCCTAAGGGGGGTGTATGTAATACCCCAGATCAGTCGACTGGTACTGCCAGCAGTCGACTGATAGAGGATAGTCGACTGGTACTGCCAGCAGTCGACTGGTCCGTGAGATTTGTGAGTAGAATTGTGAAAGATAGTCCCATATCGGGAATTTGTGAGGATAATTAGAGTATAAATACTATTGCCGAGGATCAAGAGTCACCAATTCGGTTAACCACCTTTTGAGAGGCAGCCTGTGGTGGGCAGTGGAACTACATAGTATTTATAATTTGTCTGAGCATTGGGGCGGGGCGTTACAAGTTCCTATCGATATGTCCAAATTGATGACACTTCCAACACTCGATAGGATCTGTTCCACTGTTATTGGTTTGGGCTTGCTGGTTATTTTCCTTATTCGGATTCTGACGTCCATTCTGACCATTCTGACGGTTGTTCAAATTGAACTTCCTATTAGTATTCTTCTTGAACGGTTTGTTTTTTTGTTTCAGATGGACCTTTGCTTTGTTTTGTTGAACAAACAAAACTTTCTCTTTCTGGTCTTGTTTCCTAGATTCCTCCTCAACTCTAAGCTTTGTTATCAAATTCTCCATGGTCAGTTTCTTTAATTTGTGTCGCAAGATATTCTTAAAGTCTTTCCAACCAAGTGGTAACTTGTCAATCATCACAACTACTTGAAATTGCTCATCAAGGGGTATACCCTCTGAAATGATCTCATGAACAATGTGCTATAACTCGTGTGATTGAATAGTTATTAGCTTGTCGTCGACCATGGTGTATTTGAGATAGCAACTGGCTGCGAATTTCTTCGAGCCATCCTCCTCGGTGTCATATTTCTTTTGCAATGCCTCCCAAACAGATCTACCTGTATCGGACTGTAAGTAATAGTCATACAGTTCGTCGGATAACCCATTCAAGATGAAATTCCCACACTTAAAATCGGCATCCTTCCAGTCTGAAATGTTATCTAAGATTTGGTCTTTTTCATGAACATCAACTGGTTCCGAGTTAGGCATAACAGTGCAGTCGGTGCTAAGAACATAGGCAACTTCTTTCATCGACAGATAGAAAAACATCTTGTTCTTCCATCGCTTGAAGTTGAGGCTAGCAAATTTCTCGAGTTTGTTGGAATCATATTTGCGGTCAGATACTAGAGCCATTACAAATTACTAATAAAAATAGCTTCTTAAAATTGATGAGAAAATAATTAGTAGACCTGAACGCCCAAGTTAACCTTTTGATAGCACAGCACGGTTCTGGAATGGATTGATCGATCGACTTTAACTGCAACAGGAAGAAAGTGTGAGAACGGTTCGAGGCGGGAATTGCATTTTCTTTAAGAAGCTATTCGGCCGATTCTAGATATGAATCGTTGATCACCAAATAATTTCTCCATGATACAACAAGCTTCTGTTTACAGTGTTGCCTAATACTCTAGTAGCAATACGTACCAACTTGCACCCCAGAAAGAAAATGAATCGGTCAATAACTGAAAGGAGGAAAAAATATTGTTTTTCTCTACTTTTTCTCTTTAACAAAAATCCTCTTTTTATAACCAAAGAAGAAAAAAATATTTTCTTTATTTTTGCTATTAAAACCATGATTTATTTTCATCATAACAGATTCTTTAAATGCCATAAAAACGTTTCATTGATTTTTCTTTACTGGTACAAAACGAGTAGTAGTTTGATGATAGAAAGTGAGCCCAAAACTTTAACCATTGGGCCACAAGACAATATTGACAATAAGTAATCAAATAAGTATTTTAAATGTATACTAAATTCCAACAATTTTGCCAAAAGGTTCTTTTTGTATACAAGTCCTAATTCACGGTTTTCATCCCCAAAAAAACTTTTATAAAAAAAAATCCTCCAACTTCCCAACATCTTTTTTTAAATGATGAAAGCTATCCCTTTTTATAAACAAAAACCTTTTTTAAAAAAAATATAAAAGATCCCATCTTTCGAATAAAATCCCTCCTCTTCATCCTTTTACAATTAAAACCATTTTTCAAACTTGAAGAAACCAAACCTACATGGGTGGTAAGAAACTTATTTTCATGTTGAAAACCAAATCAAGGCGAGAGTTAGACAATTTACAAAAAAGATTTGGTCAACTTTTAGCATATGTCAAAGTTTGAATCCTAACAAAAAAAAGAGTTTCTCTGGAGAGAGAGAAGCTCCCAAAAAACAACCCAAAAAATAAAAACCCTAGATCTAGAGAGTGTTTGGAGGGGGTGGCGGCCGGGATCTCGCCACCCCCTTTCCGGTCGCCATTCGACGCCCTTAACCCCCCTCGCCCTTCACCCACTCCCGCTCTCTCTCTCTCCTCTCCCGGTTCTCTCTCTCCGTTCGCTTACCCACCCAAATCTCCTCAACCCATCTCCATCACCCTACTCCGACGGCCATCCCCCTCAGCCGTCGCCCCCCTCCGGCACCCCCCCTTGTCAACGACAACCCCCAGCGCCCTCCCCCTCTTCCTCGACTTCAGCAGCGACCGGAGCAGCGAATCCCATCGCTGCTCCAGCTTTTCGACACCAGATCTGAGACGATTCCGTCGACCGCTCCTGCGACGGTAGCGCCGCCGCACCTTGGCCTGGCCAGCGTTCAGGCGACCATCCGGTTGCCTCTGCCGTCGCGCCGTTGTGGGCCTTCGTGCAACGCTCCAGCGCCGTCGACCTAGATCTGTTGGTGGGGGTTTGGGGTTGGGGTTTGGGTTAGGTCGGGATTGTGTGACTTTTCTAGATGTTTTCCTGGATGTTCTGTGCGCTTACCACCATGTCCACACTCTCGGGGCCAATCACATCGCTCTTGCGAGGGTTGGCAGTGCGTTTGAAGATGCCGGGAGTTAGGTTGTCTTGCACGAATGTGGAGTTTGGGCCCAAAGATAGGGTCCCTCCGTGATGTGCGCTCTCTTGTCTCTACTTCCGGGGTGTTTGTCTCAACTATCGCGGAGCGACTATGTCGCGCCAGAGCATCCTCCCGTGCCTGTTGTCGCGAACACCATGGATCTGGGGTTCAAGTGTGTGAGATCGGTGGTTCGGTTTGGGGCCCGTGGGGCCAGGCCGGTAGTTTGTTGTTGGGGGTGATGGGGTGTGGGATTTGGGTATGGTTGGTCTGGAGTGTCCTACGATGTCGCCGGTGAAGTCTTTACAGCGCCTACTAGCAGACTATTGAGCTTCCTCCAGCTTAGGACACTGGCTCGTGACAGTGTCGCCTCTTCCCTCGGATTGGGAGTATGAGTTGAGTTAAGTCTGTGTGGTGAGAAATCTCTCCGAGCTTGAGCGTGAGAGAGGTGAAGGTATCCTCTCCACGGCTCTCTCCTGGAGCGTGGTGTTTGGTGGGGTGAGCGAGATAGTAGTTTGGTGAGAATTCGCCTGAGAAAGCGTTATCGTGTGAGATGTGAAGGTATTCTCTTCACGGCTATCTCTTTGGTAGCGGCTGTGAACGCCGATGAAGACGTATAGGTGCACTATTACGTGGCAGGGATTGAAATTTTTCATTAATTTTCCATTTTTCACTCAACGATGGAACCTAACTGATTTGATTGACTAGAATCGAACAATTCCAGAAAAAAATAGGGCAAAAAAAACAGCAGCGATACTACTAGAAAGTACAGTTTCAATATTGCCCATACGGAATCCTTTGTATAGACGTTGAGGCGGATGGAGAGCTACTGGCACGTTTGTAGGTTGAGTGGTGGAGATGGTGGGAGGGTGTGATCGCTGTACATGTGCCGTGGGGTCAGTTTTCGATCTGCGAGGCTTGGGCCCATAGATGGGGTCCCCCCAGTGAGGTGAAGGCAGTGACCGACGAGTGATAAAATCCTACCTGACTTGTCTCAGGTGGGTGTGCATGTGCCGTGGAGGCACTGTACGAAGCTAAACTGACGTACTTACAATTTTGCTGAACCGAGCTCGTTTGTCGGGTCACCCTCCAGAGTTGTTAGAGGGAATTGTTGTTTGTACGCGTCATGTTGCTTCATGTATATTTTATTTTCTATCTGTAGTTTGTACCTGGGCCCAGTACTCTGAGTTTGTTTCGTTAATCTCTTATTAATGAAACAAAGTGGCCAGATTCTACCTTTTTCTTCAAAAAAAAAAAAAACTTTTAGCATATGTTGGTGCCATTGAGTGCCTAAAACGTACCTTTGTTAATTATTTACGTTTTAAAATCTATTTTTCATTCATACACAACTACTGGACATCACTCCCATGCTTCCTTTAATTATTTAAGTCGACCTTTGTATGATAACATAGAACATATACTCCGGCATTTGATCTCTCTGAAACTTAGATACATACATGACTTTGGATTGTTTCATTCACCCAATCATGCACCCTTTGAGTTTCCATCTTGAATTTTTGTGTGCAGAACTAAACTTGTAGCCTGTGTGTGATTCCTGTAGTTTTCTTTCAGCCTTTAGGATCCCATTTTCTAGGTTGATTTTCAAACCTTCTTGAAACTTGTCTAGAACCCGTGTCATCTAAAGCACGTGTAAGACTTACTCCAAACTCTCTACTATCTTTAACGTTTAAGTTCAAACTAACTATTAACTCTACACGTTTTCTTCAACAAAAAAAAAAAAAAAAAAAAAAAAATTAACTCTAAACGTGTGATACACGTTCTAATTATTATTTTTTAGAGTAATGCTACATCCACTACCAATTTCACTACATTTCTCTTCACTATCTTAGGTGGCACAATTCAATAGGTAGGGAAAGATAGAGTAGGTGGGAGAACTCTCCAATAGAAGTATGTCACCTAAGGTAGTGAAGAGAATGGTAGTGAAATTGGTAGTGGCTCAAGCATTGCTCTATTTTTTAATATAGTAATAATAAGATGTAATTTGGTCTTGAATCTGAGACCTCCTTTTACTGACCACATACTTTTTATAAATTATCCATAGTGACACAAACTTCAGTGGGAGGGTTGGGGTTGTCATTTGTAGACATTCAACCATCTAATCTCAACCATTAATTTTTAAGTATGAGTTATATTAACCATTCATTACTCAACTGTTGTTAGTTATCATAATACTCTTAAGTTCAAATTTATTTACAACATAATTATTTATAAAAATATCACTTATATAAAATAAAAGTTTGTGCTGCTAGGGGTAATTTGTAAAAAGTATGTGATGAGTAAAGGGTGATCTCAGTTTCGATGCTAGATTACGTTTTATTATTTACAATATTTTTTATTAAAAAAAAGTTAGAACGTGCATCGCACGTGCATATTATTAGTTGTCTATAAATGATAACCCCAACTCTCCTATTATAATATTGGAGATTAGTGATTAGAGTTAATCAGATTGGTCACATTGGACTTTTCAGCCTCTTCAATATTATACCCTTTGGAAAGGTTCTAACACGAATAAGGGCGGTTACCACCTAATCAAATGGGGGATTGCATGCATGAAGAAGAAGCATGGTGGGCTAGGTATCATCGATTTGAGAGACATGAACCCTGCTCTCCTAGGCAAGTGATGGTGGAAAGTGTTCCACCCTAATGGCGAAGGCTGACAGGAGTTTATTCAACCTTACCTATGGGGGAAAGGAACGAGAGATTTAGGCTTTCGGGTAGGTTCCAATGTTTCATTGTTATGGAAAGGGATTGCTCATGCCAGTGGGCTTTTCAATACGGCGGTTACTTCAGCTATTGGCAATGGTCAGTCCACAAGATTCTGGTAGGATAAATGGTGCGATGCCCACACTCTTAGAGAGAGATTCTCATACCTGTATGAGCAGACATCCCTTCATAATGCCTCCGTGGCTAAGACATGGAGGGGGGAAACATGGAAATCGTCATTCAGAACTCGTCTCAGCCCAGGGTTACACCAGCGGCTGGTAGAACTCCAAAATTACATTACACAGCACGGGGCGAAATGCACTCACGGCCCTGACCGAATGTCTTGGGGACTCGAGACCAATGGTTCCTTCACTGTCCGGTCTCTATATAATCATATTCATTTCCGAGGTTATAAACCTAGTTCAGCACATTTACTCTGGAAAGCAAAAGCACCCCTTAAAGTTAGAATTTTTCTCTAGTTGGTTCTCAATAATGTCATCTTGACCAGAGAGAACCTTGCTAAAAGGCAACCATATATCGCGACCAACTGTGAATTTTGTAACTTCCATACGGAGTCGTTGAACCACCTTTTCATTGATTACCAACGGAGTAAGGCAACTCTGGTTGAGGTCCTACGGGCCATAGGTACATGTGAGTACCCCAACTCCTACGAGGATCTGTGGGTCGGCCACAAATTCGCCTTTAAACGCCATGAGATGAAAGAAGCATGGTACATCGCCATCGCGGTCACTATCTGGGTTCTATGACTAGACAGAAATAATTTCTACTTTCATGCAACTTGTAATAGTATTTCTGGTAATTTAATTCATCATGCATCTTATTTCCTTTTGGACTATAGCTGCTGCCACAAGGTCGGGAGAGAGGATCGCCAGAGTCTTCCAGGTAGACTAGTATGATGAGGAGGAGGTCGAGTTCGGTCTGACAATTGACTGAGTGGTGCATTGGTTCCTTGTTCCTCACCTTCTACAGGGTGTTGTTGGGAGGACTGCTATGTTTGTTTTCGTCTATCTTTGTACTAGTCTATTTGTTCTATTTGTAGCACTTTTGGATTGTCCTACCCTCCAGGGTGTTGTTGGAGGTTTATGTTTTATTTTCTGCATTGTAGTACATGTACCCTCCTCCAGCCCTCCGGGATATTTTATTAAGGCTAAATTTGAAGGGGAAAAAAACCCCTTGAACTATGGCCTTTATGCAGAAAACCACCTTGACCTTTTTTTTAATGCAGAAAACTCCTCTGAACTATGATTGTTGCAAAAAAACCTTGAAGTATTTCAAAAAACCATATCTAACTTTTGTACTTGTATCAGATAATCCCATTCATCTATGCAAGTTGGTTAAAAAAATATCATATAACTTTCTCATTATTGTCAAAAACCTCGCTCAACTTTAGCAGAAAGTCTCACGCTGGCGGGGTGGTTTTTCGCAACAATAGTTCAGGGAGGTTTTCTGCATAAAAAAAAGTCAGAGGGGTTTTCTGCATTGTAACATCATGTATAAAATTGTAAATAAAAATACATTTTTTCCTACTTTTGCACATGCAATGCACGTGCAAGTTTCATCCCTTTTTTTATCTTTCATACAAAATTATTTTAGTATTATGCATGAGTTCTCTTTTAATTTTTATTCTATTTTGTCTACTTCTTATATTAAAACTCATAGGTCTAATAGAAGACTCTAATCCCACTAGGTTAATTAATTAAATTAAATCAAGCCCACAAGAGAAGCCCACTACTTAATCCTACAATTAGTTGTACATAGTCTCACACATTACATATAACAACTAGTTGACACACAAATAAAAGTATAAAAATATGTATAGAATAATTGGATAGTGTGAACTTGTGCACTACACGTGCACGTGTATGCACAAGGAGGAGTGGCCGGTTTTGGGAGGAGTGGGAGAATGGAGAGAGTGGGTAGTTGCTTGGAGTTGAGATCAAATCCTAGCCATCCATTTATGCTATAAATACACCCCCCCCCCTATTTGTCTCTTGCACCAAATTATGAATTAAAGAGAGAAGAAAAGAAAGAGAGTTAGAGAGTTCTTGTCTTGCATTCTTGGACGCTTGGAGTTGCTCTTTCTAGGAGGAGAAGGGCTAGGCGATCGTGTTGGAGCTAGGAGCTTTCTAGTAGTTGTGTTTCTACATTTGCAAATCTTCTTAGAGGTGGGTGTTCTTAAATGCTTTCTAAATTTGTAGGGTGAAGCATGCTAGTTTTGACATATGAGTAATGTAGAATTTTTGATTGATGTGATTAATGTAGATTGCTCCATGTTATTGTGCCATGGCTTGTAGAAATGATGTCGTGTTAAATTTAATGGCTAAATATCATGGTAATTAGAAAGAGGAGAAGAACGTAATATCTAATAAATTGTTGGCATGAAATCTACTAGTTTATACATGTTGGAATGTTCATGTCAAAATAATGCAACTTGCATGAAAGAGCCTCAAAATTATATTGTAGTAAAAGAAATATGGAAATAGCCTCACTAGTGCACATTTTATATGTTATAAAGAAGTTCATAAAGTTGTTTTATTAAGAGGTACAAAATTTTATTTCAAAGTTTGGGTAATATGAGTTTATGTGTGCAATTAAGAGGAAATTATTTACAATGTCAAAAAAATATATATATATAATAAGAGTCTTATATTTACTGTTATACTGTTTTTGTTAAAGAAAATGTTCTAGAAAAAAAGTCCTGATTTGAAAGATACAAACTAAACGAGAAATCGAAATTTTGTAAAGGAGTTTTGAAATGAGACCGAAAGTATAAACTTAATTCAACCCCTCTTCACAACAGAGATTGGGTTTGGGATTACTGGTCATGGCGTCGGCCTTAAGGCGCTGTGTACAGTGGCTTGGACGAGTCTTCTAGAGACCTTGTTTTTATTAATTTTTGATTTTAAATCAAACCACCGAAAGCCACTACATAAGGAAATTAAGTTCTCCTTTAATCACCTAGCTGCCTTGGGTTTCTTGGTCTTCGGGTGCACCTTGAGCGGTTACTGTAGCTTGGGCGGGAGGGTCTTGGCATCTTGGGTTCGAAACCCGGTAGCCCCTTCTTTTGTTTTTTTTTTTTGGATTTTTTTGAGTTTTGAAGAGTTTTAGAATGCAATAAAAATTGGGAAATTTTTCTATTATTCCTCTAAAATTATTTAGACTTTATAAAAAATAATTTCCACAATATTTTTATGTATTTTGTGAGAATTAAAGGTAGAATTTACAATAAATAATGGGTTGAAAAATCCAAAATTTTCATTTAAAAATATGACTTTTATTTGATTAGAAGAAGATTAAAATTTGCAATACAATTGATTTCCTCTTAATGAGATTCTATAATTATTTTTCTTTGATTAAAAATACTTTGTTGTTGCCTACAATACTGTATGTGCAATAAAAATTGGGAAAATTTTCTATTATTCCTCTAAAATTATTTAGACTTTATAAAAAATAATTTCCACAATATTTTTATGTATTTTGTGAGAATTAAAGGTAGAATTTACAATAAATAATGGGTTGAAGAATCCAAAATTTTCATTTAAAAATATGACTATTATTTGATTAGAAGAAGATTAAAATTTGCAATACAATTGATTTCCTCTTAATGAGATTCTATAATTATTTTTCTTTGATTAAGAATACTTTGTTGTTGCCTACAATACTGTATGTGATTAAATTGCTAATGAGATTGAAGTGAGTTACTCTATGTTATGAGTTCATGAGAAAAAAAAATATTTTTTTTTGAAAGAATTGTGAATTTTAATACATGATGATTGAAGGGTATGAGTACCCATGAATTCTAGAACATGAAAAGTTGTGATCTAGAGGTTTAGTGAGACCCCGGGTATCGGCAAATGTTGAAATAATTGATTGATTTGAGATATGGCTATATGGGCTATTTCAATGTTTTTGTTTAAGTCCGGTAGGAGGGGAAGCTAACTCTAGGTGTTATAATTTATTCATGTCTTGAACTTAATAATTTAGGAAATAAATGAATTGAGTTTCATGAATAAAACAAAAGTAATATAAATTGACTAAGATATGAATAAAGTTGAGGATATGAATAGAGTGAATTTTAATACATGATGATTGAAGGGTATGAGTACCCATGAATTCTAGAACATGAAAGGTTGTGATCTAGAGGTTTAGTGAGACCCCGGGTACTGGCAAATGTTGAAATAATTAATTGATTTGATATGGCTATATGGGCTATCTCGATGTTTTTGTTTAAGTCTGGTAGGAGGGGAAGCTAATTCTAGGTGTTATAATTTATTCATGTCTTGAACTTAAGGATTTAGGCACTAAGTGAAGATGTAGTAAACTTGGACAAATGTGAGTGGAGGGCCTTTATATAGTTGGGTAGTGGATCTCCGGGACTATAGACCTAGTCGGGCGGTGAATTTCGGGACTGTGGTTGCTTCCGATGGAGGCGAGCTTTAATTTAAATCTGGGACTATGATTAGTCGGGTGGATAGTATGTCGTACTCCAGTGTATATACGTATACCGGGGCTAGAGGGACACTGACGGGATGTTCGCACGACGAGGATTTTGTATAGTCGGGCGATAGATTCTGGGACTGAGATCCATATTCGTGGAATGTCTAAACTTTATTTTATTACTGGGTAGTTATCATGGAGAGGGATTAAACCCTTTATTGTGGAGTGCGTAGGTGCTTGCCCTCGGACCTATGTAGTATTGGATGCATAGAATCCGTACAAGTATGCATTAGTGTCATCTTAGCATAAAACATCTGTATTAGGCATTAAGGCATTGCATACACTTACATGTTTAGAGTAGTCACTTTTAACACTTTATTTACATTCAAGTATGTGGCTGTTAAAAATATTTAAGAACCGTTATACTTTCGGCATAACGAGGATGGCCGTGTATAATATTTCGTCGGTTGTAAGCAACTGACGTGCCCACAGTTTTATATGCAGAACTTGCAATTTACAAGAAGATATAAAAATGAATTTGATGCTGATGATTATTTAAATGCTAAAGTTGTTACAGTTGTACATTTATCATTGTTGTATTTTATTTACTTTCCACTGCGTGTTGATATAAAAGACCATGTTGTAATTAAAGTTTTAAATTCCTTGTAAAACGAAATGAAGTATAAAGATCTTGTGGAACTTCGAATTCAGTCTTATTTGGAATTCGGGGAGTTACATGCATATAGTTCAAGGGGTTTATATATCTTAAGCTAATAGGCCTACCCCATCTCTTCTTTCTTTATTTTGAAATAGAGAAAGGAGAGCAAAAGTATGAATTAACACGTGCAGCCCACATCAATTGCAAAATTTATAAAAACACAAAAAAACATCTCTTCTACCAAATCTCCCCCAAACCCACTAACCCTCCCTACCCCAAAACCCACCCAAATATCCTCCGTCGCCAGTCGATATCCTCGCCATCGCCGCCCGTCGCTATCCTCCATCGCAACCCGTCCATCTCCTCGCCGTCGCCGCCCGTCCATCGCCTTGCCATCGCCGCCCGTCGATCATTCAAAAGTACGTTTTATTAGATTTGCTATCCCTTTATCAATTTCATTACCACTCACAAAGTTAGGGTTTTATCTATTATCTGAGCTCAGAATATTTGGTGAGTAGTATCTCAAGTATTTACTGTAGTTCGTGATCTTTCGTTGATTGGCTTGGATTGGGTTTGATTTGGAGGTTAGGGATGTGTGATTTTGTGAGTACAAGGGTTCATTCATATAATCAAATTTGCACAGTTTTTGTTTTTTTGTTAGTGTAACGCCCCTGCCCCTAGCTCAGATAATTTATACAATTTAGAAGACAAATTAGATACTATGCAGTACAACTGCCCACCACACGCTGCCTCTCAAAAGGTGGTTAACCGAATTGGTGACTTTTGGTCATAGGCAATAGTATTTATATATTATTATATTCTTGAAATCTCCCGATACGGGACTATTCACTTAGCTTCTCCCGCTATATTCATTTTCGTATGTGACGTCAGCACACACCAGAACCACAGCCGAATTATCTATCCCGGGTGGGGCCCTCCACACAGCTGCCATGCCATCCTACTGCATACAACAGCTACAAGCATCACAACATTTTAATTCATGTTGTTGCCTTCAAACGTGGGCCTCCCACTTATATACAATATTTCCATATAGTATCCCCCATAGGAATTCCTATGGGGCTAACAGCCAACTATACTTTTCAACATATATATATATATAGTAAGTCTATTAAGAGCTCGGAAGCTGAATGCCTTATCGGGAGCTGGGAAGCTCAGCCGTGTGATCGATCTTGATCACGATCGGACGGCTGAGATCATCCCCGCCTTTTCTTCAGAATAACAGAGGGGTAAAAGGGGTATACTCATTCGACTGAGTATACCCCTTATCTCTAAACTTCCTTATCGATTAAGCCTTCCTCTCTTCTCTCCCGCTCTCTCTCGTTCCAAACCCTAATCCCCCTCTCCCGCTCTCTTTCTTCCTCACCTGTGTAAAACCCTACCCCTACCACCGATCGGAGCCAGACTTTGCTCATCTTCAGATCTACCGAGGGGTAAAATGGGTATACGCGATCGGAAGCTCGGCTGTCGGTTTGGATTTCTTGGCTCATTGGGTTGTTCCTCTCTCATATTCCGGAGGGAAGTATTTGACTCTCATAAATGCTTTAATGATATCTGTTTAATTTCTTGCATTTTCTTTCGGTTTTGTTTGTAGGCAATGATGAGATTGATTTGGATATTAGTTGGTTACAAAATTTTGGGCCATTGAAATTATTGTTTTGAAGTCTATTTGATTGTGTGCCATGATAATTATTCAAAGTTGAATACATATCTGGGGTATGAGCGGGAGAGAAGAGAGGAAGGCTTGAAAGTATCCAATTTAGAGTTTTGAGACTAACTCAATTCACCAAAATTTTTGGCACCGATGACTCACAATGGTTTAGGCAGTGATGCAAAACACTTTATGATCTGAATAATTATTTCAATCATGTTCTAAGTATTCTTGATTATATAGCTATCATATCCTAGTTGGCGCGGCACTCCAATGCAGCCCTACTTATGATTAGTGTTTTCTGAGCCTATTGGTTTTCTTTAGTCTATATATATTCATGAGTAAGTCTATTATGTGAGCTTGGCCGATTGATTGTGAGAAGATAAGAGATAGGGGTATTTGATTTTACCCCTTTTACCCCCAAACATTCTGAAGATAAGCAGTATCAAATATGAGTCGTTCCATCGCATACAATCGCGAAGGAATGGCTAAAACCCCCCCGCTCCCGATAAGGCATTCAGTTCCCAAGCTCTTAATAGACTTACTCTATATATGTAAGACAGTTGATGATAAGCTCCAACCAACACAGACAGAACATGAAGTATCAATTTTTGTCAGCCCAGAACAAACACAAACAGATCATGAAGTATACAAAAAAAACTGTACATTAGGCAGTGATGCTAAACACTTTATGATCTGAATAATTATTTCAATTTGTTGTATTTATTCTTGATTATATATCTATCATATCCTAGTTGGCACGGCACCCCAATGCAGCCCTAGTTATGGATAATGTGTTCTGAGCCTATTGTTTTTTCATTTGTTTATGAAAGACAATTGATAATAAGTTCAAAACTGCAGAAACAGAGCATGAAGTATGCAAAATTTGTAAGCTCCAAACAACAGATTACTAGATTTTATAGTAACTGAAGTTGGATGTGTATGTGTTGGGTACTCATCTAAGCCTTTTGGTCTTTGAGTCTCTCAAATGCTTTGTTGGTGTAGGCCGTGATGCAAAATAGTTTATGATCTGAATATTTACTTCCAAATTGTTGTATTTATTCTTGATTTTATATCTATCATATCTTAGTTGGCACGGCACCCCACTGCAGCCCTAGGTATGAATAGTGTGTTCTGAGCCTACTAGTTTTATTTAAACCACATGTTCAGTTTCTGTTGTTCTGACACTATACCAAGTTTGAAACTTCATGGGAAGCTTCTGTTTGTCTTGAGCACACAAATTTTGGTACTTCGTGTCCATGTTGAAAGAGTTCATTTTATGTTTGTTCTGAGTGAACAAAACTTGATACTTCATCAGTATGTTTCTGTTTGTTCTGGGCTTACTTCAAGTTGACAACATTGGATACTTAATGACATGCACTCGACAAACATGGATACTTCAAGTTCTGTTTTTGTTTGTTCTGAGATTAGAAATTTTGATACTTCATGATCTGTATCTGATTGTTCTGAGCTAACAACATTTGTATACTTCATGCTATGTTTCTGTTAGTTTCGGACCGGCTAAAATTGATACTTCATAATCTGCCTGTGTTTGTTCTGGGCTGGTTAAATTTTTATACTTCATGCTCTATTTGTGTTTGCTCTGGACTGGCAAAAATTGCCACTTCATGTTCTCTCTGTGTTGGTTCTGAGCATACAAATTTTGCATACTACATGCTCTATCTGTGTTGCTACTCAGCTTCCAAATCTTGCATACTTCATGATCTGCCTGAGCTTGTTCTGGGCTGATAAAATTTTTATACTTCATGCTCTACTAGTGTTTGATCTGGACTGGGAAAAATTGATACTTCATGCTCTGTCTGTGTTGTTTATGAGCATTACAAATTTTGCATACTACATGCTCTGTCTGTGCTGCTATTCAGCTTACAAATTTTGCATACTTCATGATCTGCCTGTGCTTCTTCGGGGCTAACAAATTTTTTATACTTCATGCTCTATTTGTGTTTGATCTGGAATGGCAAAAATTGCCACTCCATGTTGTCTCTGTGGTGGTTATGATCTTGCAAATTTTGCATACTACATGCTATGTCTGTGTTGCTTCTCAGCATACAAATTTTGCATACTTCATGACCTGTATGTAGTCAGTTCTGGGGTGGCAAAATTTTTATACTTCAAGCTCTCTTTGTGTTTAATCTGGAATGGCCAAAATTCATACTTCAGACTCTGTTTGTGTTGTTTTTGTGGTGGCAAATTTTGATAGTTCATGCTTTTTTTGGTGTTGGTTCTGATCGAGGAGGAAAATTTAACACTTCATGATTTTTGAACTTCATGTTCAACCTCTGTTTTCCTGAGCCTACAATATTTACTTGAAATTTTTTCCCGTTCTGAACTGACTGTCCGTTTTTATTTATTTTGTCTTCTCCATGTTCAATAATTTCAGTTTACTTTTGATTTCAGGTTGAATTCTGCATGAAGTGCATTTTGGAGCGATTGAAGACTGCAGTACGGGAAAACTTGATATTCGGATCAAAATATCTAAATTTTGTCATGTACTTGAAATTTATTAAACAATGTACTATGCTGTAAATTATTATTTATGTTTCAGTTCTTTGTACAGTGTCAGATGTCAAGTACATTTCTTATGGTGTAGAGTTATTGTGAACTATTACTTTGCAATTCTATGAAGATCCAATTTTTCCCAAATATTCAGTTCATTATTGTCTTGATGTAATGATTGAAATTATGTGTTTTTTTGGGTGTATTACGCAGCATGGCGTATCCAATTGATTTTCTGCTCAGAAGTACCATAAACCGAGCATCATGTACATAAATTTTGTAAGGTCTGAACTAAGACAGACAGAGCATGAAGTAAAAAAATTTGTAAAGCTCAGAACTAACACAGAGTATGCAAAATTTGTAAGCTGAGAAGCAACACAGACAGAGCATGTAGTATGCAAAATTTGCAAGATCATAACCAACACAGAGAGAACATGAAGTGGCAATTTTTGCCAGTCCAGATCAAACACAAGTAGAGCATGAAGTATAAAAATTTTATCAGCCCAGAACAAGCTCAGGCAGATCATGAAGTATGCAAAATTTGGAAGCTAAGTAGCACCACAGACAGAGCATGTAGTATGCAAAATTTGTAATGCTCATAAACAACACAGACAGAGCATGAAGTATCAATTTTTCCCAGTCCAGATCAAACACAAGTAGAGCATGAAGTATAAAAATTTTATCAGCCCAGAACAAGCTCAGGCAGATCATGAAGTATGCAAAATTTGGAAGCTGAGTAGCACCACAGACAGAGCATGTAGTATGCAAAATTTGCAATGCTCATAAACAACACAGACAGAGCATGAAGTATCAATTTTTCTCAGTCCAGATCAAACACAAGTAGAGCATGAAGTATAAAAATTTTATCAGCCCAAAACACGCTCAGGCAGATCATGAAGTATGCAAAATTTGGAAGCTGAGTAGCAACACAGACAGAGCATGTAGTATGCAAAATTTGCAATGCTCATAAACAACACAGACAGAGCATGAAGTATCAATTTTTCCCAGTCCAGATCAAACACAAGTAGAGCATGAAGTATACAAATTTTATCAGCCCAGAACAAACACAAAAAGATCATGATGTATAGAGCATGAAGTATAAAATTTTACCAGCCCAGTACAGACACAGACAGATCATGAAGCAAGCAAAATTTGTAAGCTGGGAACAAACACAGACATGGCATGTAGCATGCAAAATATGTAAGATCATAACCAACACAGACATAACATGAAGTATCAATTTTTTCCCAGCCCAGAGCTAACACAGACAGAGCATGAAGTATAAAAATATTACCAGACCAGAACAAACACAGACAGATCATGAATTGAACAAAATTTGTACGCTCAGAACCAAAACAGTCAGAGCATGTAGTATGAAAAATTTGTAAGCTGTGAACCAACACAGACATAACATGAAGTATCAATTTTTTCCCAGCCTAGAGCTAATACAATCAGAGCATGAAGTATACAAACTATCTTAGCTCACAAAAATATTATACAGATCATGAAGTATCAAAATTGTGTAATCTCATAACAAACTCAAACATTACTTGAAGAATCAAATATTGTCGAGTGCAGATCATGAAGTATCCAATTTTTGTCAGCTTGGAGTAAGCCCAAAACAAACAGAAACATAGCTTGAAGTATCTCCGGTTCGTCGCTAACGAACATCTCGTTCTTTCTCTTCGATTCCTGCACCAAATGATGCATCAAATAGAAGAAAATTCAAGTACGTATGTGGCATGTTCCTGGAGAGTGTATGTTGAACATGATTAAAACTTGTAGGCTCAGAACAAGTGCAACAGAAAACATTATCTCTTTCACTTGGAATAAAAAATTCATGCCGGCTCAGAAAAACAACACCATCAACTTTAATATCCGGTAAAACCATTGTTAAAGGTGCATTGTTAAAGGGGCACAACTCCCGAAAAGGCATTCAGCTTCAGAGCTCTTAATAGACTTACTCTATATGAAATTGCAAAATTTTGTAAGCTCAGAACCAACACAGACAGAGAATGAAGTGGCAAATAATTTCAGCTTCCCGACTCAAAACAAAACCAAAATGAACATGAAGTTCAACACCATCCAATAATCATGAAGTATGAAATCATGCATAAACTTTTCATCACTGCCGCATATTAAATCAGGTATAAAGGAGTAAAATTTGAAATTTTGAATTTGACACTAGGGCCGCTTTATTAAGGCATACCGGCTAGTGTCCAAGAACAAAATTCAAGTTGCATATACTTATCATCATTGCCTACTAAAAGTGGAAATAAAATCTATAAACCGGAAATTTTTTACCAACTTTTCAGGAACTAAATTGCTTATCGAGCATCATTTTTTCCCATGAATAATTTACCCGCAAACAAACAAGACAAAAGCGTTAAGCTAACAAATGTGTTATAATGTATTAAACAGAAACATAACGGCAGATATGTATGATACTTACCTTGCAAAAGCCACAGAAATAACTCAACAAAGTTCATGCTATATTCGGGGCATCATCTGTTGTAGGTTGCATTGTTGAAACCGTAGTAGAAGCTTGTGACTCATTTATAGTAGAGCTACACGAGTAATGTTCACAAAATGAAATTAAGATTATACTATATACAAAGAAAATAAAGTATAAACTTTGTATTTAATTACTAATCTTTCCATTAAAGGACAAGTACGACTGTCATGATTAACAAGCTTCTTGCACAAGCGACACTTTCTCAATGGTTTCGCAGCCTTCTCCAATGCTTTGGTTTGGTATAGTGTCACACACTACCATCGTCAGCTTTCATTAAAGATGCATAATTCAAGCTTTCAACTAGTTCAGCCTGAAATATATGAAATTTCGATCTAGTGTACAGTTCAGACATTTGAGACTCAATTTCAAAATCTGTTTGCAGCTTTGGTTTGGTATGCAGAGTGGTGTAGTCAGCTGCTAACTGATTTTGTCTTTATTTCCTTATTGCCCATTCAAATCTGGTCATAAATTCATGTAGAGAATTTTTGCTGTTAACATATTTATCAACAAAAGCATTCATGCTTTCTGATCTCTGAGTTGTGCGAATACCAACAGTAAAAATATGCTTAGCATAAGCCGGTATCTACTTCTCACGAAGCAAATAAATGTCAGAAAGCCAAGGATTACCTGTTATTGGAATATGTATCAAGTACTAATAGTACAAAAAAAAAGTTCAAACATAAGAATAATTTATTGAAACAAGTAATACCTGCAATTTGCATATTAGCGTGCATTACGTCATTCCATCTCATCTCAAACTCTTCTGGGGTCTCAGATTCCCAGATGCAACTGTGGAATGGAATGCTAAAATCACTATTCAAGCCCGGGCCACCAAGCTTATCGGGAAGCTTTTTAAGAATGTGCCACATGCAAAGCCTGTGGCTCGAACCAGAAAAACACATGCGAATTGCATTATCCATTGCAGGATCTTAGTCTGTGATGATCACTTTTGGTGGAGACCCACCCATTGTTTCACCCCATTTTTGAAACAACCAAACAAAAGAATCGGTGGTCTCTTTATTTATAAAAGCCGCACCAAAATTTACAGATTGGCCATGATGATTAACTCCAGTAAACGGCGCAAAAACCAACTTGTATTCGTTGGTATCATATGTGGTGTCAAAAATTAGCACTTCACTAAAATGCTTGAAAGCCTTCCTGGCAATAGCATCAACCCATAATACATGGGTTAATTTGTTGTCTTCATCAACCTTGTAATGAAAACAGAAAGAAGGATTTATCTCTTTTTCCTCATGGAAGTGCTCCAGCAATATATCAACATCATAAGGTCTCATACCATCCCTATCTCTTTGCAAGGAATTTCTAATGTCTTTTTCAGTACAATTAATGTTATTGAAACCTTCATTTTCTATTTCCATGAAGGACATAAACTCTGAAGTTCGTATGTTAGCCTCTTTGAAAGTACTGAGTAAACTTTTTTGCGCTTCAGAGACAGTTCTATTACATCTTAGAAATTGTTGTTTTCTAGGTGTGACACAAATATGGCTGTGCTCCTCAACAAACCTACGGATTGACCATCTCCCGTCATCATCCCTTTGGATTCGTATTTGAGTCATACAGTCTTCTTTCGTCACAGCCCTTTTCCTTCTCTTGATCAAATTTGAAGAAGAAGATTCTTCATTATTGGCATCCTTCACAACAGTTGTATCAACCGGCTTGCCTTGCTTTGAGCAAACAAATTGTTGTGAATATCTCTCCTTTGTGGTAGTATCAACCATCGTTGCAAACTTGCGTACTGAAAAACCGCATAATTTTGCATATGTTTTATAAAATTCATATCCGTCTTCTAATGTTGCAAATACTAAACCAACAAATGGTTTAGAAGCATCATCAACATCCCTCCAACTGGACTGAACATCCTGGCTTAGTAATTCCTCATTTTCAACCTCCATCCTTCATAGGAGAATGAGACAACAAAAATTAAAAATAAAGCTACAACCTTAAATTAGCACAAACGAAAAAGTCCAACATAATACATTCTTGATCTACAAGCCCAAATTTTTTTCTTTTATGGGGGAAACATTTAAAAGGCAAATAACCTGCAGCTTCTTACATGGTAACTACGTGGAATTAGGGTGCTTATATGCATGTGTCATGTCCTATTAGTAGTGACTGAAGCAAATCTCGAAATAAACAAAAACTAGACTGCAAATTACATGGATTTTATGTGCTTATATGCATGTGTCATGTCCACATCTAAAAATTCCATATACCAGTACGAATATTATTTGCTATTCTAAATGTACTGGTCCGAATACTAGTGCGAATATTATCAGAGCATAATTTAAGCGCTAAAAATATAACAACAACCTAGAAGCATTTATAAAGGAAATAAATTTTGAATTCGAGATGAGAAATTGAAACCCTTGTCGCAGTTTGGGTTCTCCGTCAGGAAGAAGAGAACGAACTTGAAAGTGCAATGTTAAGGTGTAGCTCCCGATAGCCGAGCTTCCGATCGCGTATACCCTTTTTACCCCTCGGCAGATCTGAAGATGAGCGAAGTCTGGCTCCGATCGGTGGTAGGGGTAAGGTTTTACATAGGTGAGGAAGAAAGAGAGTGGGAGAGAAGAGCGCTCTCTCTTTCTTCCTTATCGATTAGGGTTTCGAAGAGACCTTCGATTAGGGTTTCGAAGGTGCTGATCTCTTCAGATAGGGTGAGAAGAGAAGAGAGGAATCCAAAGAGATCGTCTTTCAACTTCGAGAGTGGGAATCGAGAGCGGGAGAGGGGGATTAGGGTTTGGAATGAGAGAGAGCGGGAGAGCATAGAGGAAGGCTTAATCGATAAGGAAGTTTAGAGATAAGGGGTATACTCAGTCGAATGAGTATACCCCTTTTACCCCTCTGTTATTCTGAAGAAAAGGCGGGGACGATCTCAGCCGTCCGATCGTGATCAAGATCGATCAGACGGCTGAGCTTCCCAGCTCCCGATAAGGCATTCAGCTTCCGAGCTCTTAATAGACTTACTCTCTCTCTCTCTCTCTCTCTCTATATATATATATATATATATATATATATACTCTTTTTTCAAATTACGCGGTATTACACACATCCCCCTTCAGAAAACAGCATCTCCTTTTTAGCCGATGTGGAGTGGAGTACCCTGATTCTGCTAGCTGCACCGTATCCCGATTCTGCGGGTTGTCCATTATTTCAGGCCGCAACCTCGCTCGCTCTTAGGCATACCTGTACATCTGCTAGCTCCATCTCAGGCATACATCTCGCCCACTCTTAACCACACTCGGTGTCGAAAGTCGACTCTGATACAATTTGTAACGCTCCTGCCCCTAGCTCAGATAATTTATACAATTTAGAAGACAAATTAGATACTATGTAGTATAACTGCCCACCACAGGTTGTCTCTCAAAAGGTGGTTAACCGAATTGGTGACTCTTGATCATAGGCAATAGTATTTTTATATTATTATATTTTTAAAATCTCCCGATATGGGACTATTCACTTAGCTTCTCCCGCTGTATTCATTTTTATGTGTGACGTCAGCACACACCAGAACCACAGCCGAATTATCTGTCCCGGGTGGGGCCCTCCACACAGCTGCCACGTCATCCTACTGCATACAACAGCTGCCAGCATCACAACATTTTAATTCATGCTGTTGCCTGGGCCCCCCACATATATACAATATTTCCATATAGTATCCCCCATAGGAATTTCTATGGGGCTAACAGCCAACTATACTTTTCAATATATATATATATATATATATATATATATATATATGTATATATATATATATATATATATATATATATATATATATATATATATATATATATGTACTCTTTTTTCAAATTACGGGGTGTTACAGTTAGAATGATGTGGGGACATGACGATGTTGGTTATAATTTCATATGTATGTTCACATTTACATAATGTTTCTCAAGAAATATTTAGTGGACGTGTAGATTTTGGTATAAAAAACTGCTAATGCAAGGAAAAATGATTAGTCATTGCATATAAAGTATGAATATTTTGGTTTCATTTGACATTATTAACAAGTGTTGTGTTCCATTATTATTCAGAATCTCAGATATTTATTTGACATATCATGAAATTTATATCTTATTTTAGATGTAGATATATTAGACATATCATAAAATTTATATATATTATTTTAATATATAAATTTATATCTTGATATTTATATGCGAATCTTTTTTCGGAACATATACATGATAAAATAATTTCTCTCAACATTTATATATAATCATTGAGGCTATGTTTAATCAGAATCGTTTTGGATGTAATTTAAATTCATTTTTTTATAGTAAAGATGATTTTAACATCACAAAAGAACACAAGGAAAAAAAAGAAAAAAAAAATTGTACACTTTATCAACTCTTTATAATGTTTGTGTTAACATTATCTATGATAATCAAATATCAATAATTAAGTTTGTTGTTTTTGTTCTACTTAGAGAACTAAATTTTTGATTTTCATATAATTTTATGAGTCTCCCAATAATATTTTTGTGTGTGCAATTTGTACTCAATCATTCATTACCTAACTGTTGTTGTTAGTTACCATAATACCCTTAAAGTTTAAATTTATTTCCGACATAATTATTTATAAAAGTGTCAATTATATAAAATAAAAATTGGTGTCCCTATAGGTAATTTGTAAAAAGTATGTGATGAGCAAAGGAATATCTTAGGTTCGATGCCAAATTATATCGTAGTATTTACTTTAAAATATATATTTATTAGGACCTGCAAAGCACACGAAGATTACTAGTTTTTTTTCTTTTTTCTCTCAAATTTAGACTTTTATCAATTTCTTATTAATGAAATATGGTGCATTATTCTTTATTCCACATTTTCCCTCATTTTTTTTTATACCCTTTGGCTAGAGTTTCCGTCTCCCCAAAACCCAAACTCTAGATCCTAAAAATTTCCACTCAAATCACCTCCAAAATTTCCCAATCTCATCGTAAATCCGTTCTCCTCCTTCTAACAATCACACCAATCTCCCTCACCCCCCGACCTCACTGCCTGCACGTTCGCCGGATCCGTTCGGATCGCCGTCGAGGTCGCCGACCCGACCCGGTTCCTCAACGCCGCCGATCTTCAGATCGGGAGCGATTCGATCTGAGGGTTCCTGTGACCAAGCTACACAGTTGAAATCGCAGCCGTCGTCGTTGCTGTCCTGCCTCATCGCCCTACGATTTCCGACGCCTCCCCAAGCCGTACCACCAGCATCGCCACGACGTGCGACTGCTGCTGCTCTCCGCCGCTGCTGATCTGGTATTTTCTGTTGCTTTGGTATTTTCAGATTTTGCTGTGGATTTGGGTCTGGTTTGGTATAGGGAAAGTGGATGCTGTTGATCTGGTGTAGGAAAATGGATTTGGATCTGGTAGTTGAGATTTTGGTTGAGATGTTGTTGAGATTTGGATGTGGTTATTGTTGAGATTTGGGTGTGGGATTTTATTGAAGGATAGTGTGGCTGCTTCAACGACAACACATTACTCAGTAACCCCACACCTCTAGATGGCCCTGTCGGATCTTACCCCCCTTCTCGAGATGGCCACCTCCGTTATCAAGATGGCCATGACGGAGCTCGAGAGGAGGGGATGCGGGCCCACTGATGGGGTCCGTCTATGAAGCATAGATACAGGTACGGGTAACGGGGTGCGGGTACGACATGACGCGGGTACGGGAATACGTGATTTTATAAAAAAATAGGATACAGGTACGTTGGTGAATACGTTAAATATAATATATATTATATTATATATATAAATAAATATTTATTTATTTTATTTAAAATGCATATATTTGAACTGTTTCTTAGAATTATAACAATACATTATAATTATGAGCATTTTTAGAGAAAAAATTGATAATCTAACTATCAAAACATTGTGTAGACTTATTTTGTGTTTGAGCATAACATAAAACATCAAGTTTTTGAAATTACGCTAGGGACATAAACATTCATCTACACTTAATTGTGTCCAAAAGTTACAAAAAATATATTAAAAAAATTGATACTCCTTGGGTACGCACCCGGGAGTACCCAAGGACTATCGGCACCCGATACGCACACGACACGAGTACGTTGAGCGTTTGGAAGTACCCGTGCTTCCTAAGGGTCCGTCAACCTACAGCTGCTCCTCGACGTCACCTCCGGTAGGGTTAGTCCACCGACACAATGTTACCGACTGCCATTCCGCCATTCTCCACTGTGCAACCACCCGGAGGAGGGCAACAGGGTGACCAGATACCATCACTCCCCTAGGTGTGCACACCGCGGTGCGCATCACCGATACTATCGGGGCGACGGTAGTCATCACTGCTACCCATCATCTATTCCCAGGGGACGGGCCCATAGTGTGGGTCCTCCTACTGGCCACTTTCGTCGTAAGAGGAACCCCCATGTAGACCAATGTCACCAACAATGGGAAAAGAGGGACCATCAGAGCTTTGACAACAGGTATCCGGTTTAGAAACAACATCAGGCTCAGGCCTTGCCAAGGTCTCACACACTACCACACCCCCTTCTTCAACCTCATCATCGACAATCCCTAATTATTAGTACCCCCCTCTCCCGCCCCTCCTGTTCAACGTCAACAACGACAATCCCCTACCATCAGTACAAACACCCCTCTCAATGTTCAACATTCCCTACACCATCAATGCCACTCTACTATCAAATCCAATCTCACCAATAACTCCAATATCCAACACATTGTGCTCTGTTTCAAATTTGGGGACTTGGGCCATTATCGAAAAGCTTGCTCGAATGAGGTTCGCTGCCTCAAATGCATAGTATGGAGCAAGGCATACCTCAAGCAATTTGCTCTCGATAAGAAGGTGGGTGTGGAGGCGGTGCAAATGGCAGCGACACCATCATCCACCTCCATGATAGTCAATGCTCCCAAAGAAACTTCCATGAAAACGATCGGTCAAGATCGAAGGGAACACGATGATCAAAAGTTCAGCCAACCCCAAGAACAACTACTGTCGATGATAAAGTTCTCAGATCTGACAGTAAGAGCACAAATTGATAATAAGGAGGCAGCTTTGGGGTGTGCTCAAGAAAAGAGAGGAATCGTATCCGGGAAGAAGACAAGGAACGAGAAGAGAGCGATCCCACCAACACAACCTAAGTGCTTAAATCCGACATTCCTGACCCACAAGAGGTTTTCGAGGCTGCTTTGGGGGGTGATCAAAAGGAAAGGAGGTGCAATTTGGGGATGAAGATAGGTAGTGAGGACGTACTGAGGAAGAAGTCAGGAAGAGTACATGATAAAGAGAAGAAGACAACAGACGAGCAGACAATCACCTCAAAACCCTCAATGGGCCCCTCGTTCACTCCCTTCACTTAGCCTCTAGCAAGTGCCTTCCTCACCTACTTGTCCTGTGAGGCGAAGGAGGTCAGTGCCCAAGCTGGGCCCAAAGAGTGTGTTCGGCCCGAAGAGGGCCCCAATAGAGTGAATTTGGGGATTAATCTTCTGAAGACCAACAACTATAAAATACTTAATGACATTCCAGAAAATGAGGAAAGTGGTTTTGAGATATTTGGGCTTGGTTTTGTTTTAATAAACAGGCCCCAGACGGGGACGAGCAATCCAAGTGAGCCTTCTAGTGATGAGGACGACGATTCATATTGGAAAACTGACTTAGAATCAGAAGTTGTGGTTAAGGATATACCTCAGATTGGTTATACGCCAGACATGGTCTCTTCCTCCACTGAGTCGGTTGCATGCTCTTCACAGACTTTTCCAGAGTCACTACAAGGGAACATCGGTTTTCTTGTGCATCAGATCGAAAGAGGAATCATGACGAGTCCCTAGATGACTACATGGAGATTGCTGCTGTTGCCAAGATGGCTAAGATCAACAATGGAGGAACGCGTGATTCATTAGCTCCCATTTTCAATTTTATGACTAATGCTAAAATTTTCAATCTTGCTAATACTTGTAGTCTGGCGGTTAACGATATGCAATGCAATGCTATTCTCCTTAACAAGATTAGAGGTTGGGAGTTGTCAAGAGAGAAGCTTGTCTCACTCGGTGAGACCAACCCGAAATGTATCTCCATTCCTGTTATTAATGATAGTTCTTCTTTGGAACAGTAGAAGATTGGGGGGAGGGGAGAGGCATTCGGAAGTTGTGTCGAGTCCGAGTGGAAGGATTGTCACGGTAGTCCAGTTTGTGGAGTACGACGAGGTGGTGGTGGTGATGGGTCTGTCCTCATAGGTGGCAATTGTACTTCTTTTTCTGTTGTGTGTTGTTACTTTGGTTCATAACATCCTATGTTAGTTATTTATTGTATTGTTTTCATTTCTTTGTATTTTGCCCGGTTCTCTGGGTTGTTTTGTTAATGTCTTATTAATGAAACAAGATGGCTATATTCCACCTTTTCCTTCAAAAATCTTTAACTAGTCTCACCTAGAGCCAAACATAGACTTTCTTTTAAGAAAACACAAGTTTTTAAATAGATTTAAGTTAGCTTAAACACGAGTCCACTAAAATAAATACCCTCGGGCCAGCTTTCAACATAAAAGCGCGACACAAAAAAATTTGATCAGTTCACTAATAACACACTTCACTTGATAACTCAACTTAAGAACACGTTAATCACTTAAACTCCAATTTAGTCTACATTCACTTAAAAAGCTACCAACCAAAACCTAAAAGACATCATCCATTACAATGTCTTGGACACGTGGTTTAGCCATTTAGGTACCCTCCCTCCAGTTGAGCTTAACTCCAGTTTCTTTCCAAGAAACATCCCCTTAATTTATTAACAACACTAAGTCAAACATGAGCAAGAGTACAAACAAAAGAGTATGACAATAATTGGAAAGGTTTTTCTTTTTGTGGGTAGGATAGAGCACGAAGGATATTATTATTATTATTATTGAAGGAAAAAATGGAATATTGCCATCCTGTTTTTATAACAGTTTAATGAGACATCTCCAGAGTACTGGGGGAATGTACAAGGAGCTACAAAACAGGAAATAAAGCATAAACTTCCAACATCGTCCTGGATGGTGGGACATGTCCAAAAGTGATACCGACATACAAAATAATAAGTACAAAGGAAAACAAGTACAAACATAGCGGTCCTTCTAACAAATCTCTAGAAAATGAGAGTCTGGATGCCGTCGCTCCGCTCAGTCTAGGGTAGGTCCGAACTCTACTTCCTCGTCATTGTACTCGTTTACCTGGAAGGCTTTGACAATTCTCCCTCTCGACCTTGTAGTTGTAGTTGTAGCCCAAAAGAAAATAAGATGCATGATATGAGTTAAAATACTAGAAGTATATTACATGTTCTACAAAAGTAAAAGTTATTTATGTCAAGTCATAAAATCCAGGTTGTAGCAACGATGGTGATGTAGCACGCTTCATTCATCTCGTGATGCAGAGAGAAATTTGAGACCAACCCACAAATCCTCATGTGTTGGGATACTTACTCACACCTAAGGCTTGCAGAACCTCAACCAGTGTTGCCCTACTCCGCTGGCTATCAATAAACAGGTGGTTCAGCGATTCCGTATGATAGTTGTGAAAACTCACAGTTGGTTGCAATGTTCGGCTGACTTTTGGCTAGGTTTTATCTAGTGAGGATGACGTTATTGAGCACCAGCCAGAGGAATACTCTGATTTTGCGAGACGCCTTTGCTTTTTGGAGGATCGTTGCCCACCTAGGCCTACATCCCCGGAAGTGGATACAGTTGTACAAAGAACGAACTGTGAAAGAGCCATTGTTCTCCAGCCCCTAAGATTTTCTGTCCGGGCTGTGTGAGCATTTCACCCCAATCCGTGCGAGTCTTGGAGGGCTCCCAGCCTCACGCTAATTTTCGGACTAAGTCGAGTTCTAAATGATGGTTTCCATGCTTCCCTCCACATCTTGGCCACGGAGGTCTGAGGTTGGGACGCTTGCTCGTATTTGGTCTACTAACCATTGCCAATAAATGACATTAATCATCGTGCAGAACGGCTTGTCGGCTTGGGCGATCCCTTTCCAGAACAATGAAACCTTAGAATCCACCCGAAAACCTAAACTTCTCATTCCTTTCCCTTGCAAGTGAGATTGAATGAATTCCTGCCAGCCTTCGCTATTTGGGTAGAACATTTTCCACCACCATTTGCCCAACTGAGCAAGGTTTATGTGTCTCAGATCAACGATACCCAGTCCGCCATGCGTTTTCTTCATGCATGCTCTCTCATCTGATCAAATGGTAGCCTCCTTTATCCGTGTCAGCTCCTTCCACAGAAATCTCTTCCGTATGCAGTCAATTCTTTGGATTATCCACTTTGGTAATTCAAAGAAAGACATGTAGTATGTAGGTAGGTTAGACATGACCGAGTTGATAAAGACCCTACTTCCACCAAAAGAGAGAAACTTGTTTTTCCATCCTGACAGTCGATCCCCCATTTTATCAATGATCGGTAGCCAGTCCACCTTCTTTAGTTTACCTGGTTTGAGTGGTAGACCCTGGTAATTGATATGGAAATTTTCCTTCTTACAGTTGAGGATGACGCGTGCCTCCGCTTTTGCTTCCGACAGAGCAATAAGGACCAGAGCACTTTTGTGGAAGTTAATTCTTAAACCCGAACATGTCTCAAAGCAGTAGAGGGCTCCCTTAAAACATATCGTTTTCGACATGATCCCGTTGCTGAACAGAATCATATCATTCGCACATTGTAAAATCGTACATCACTATCGAGTCCTACTGCTAGCCATTGGGGAGATCCAGTCTTCTTGCCTGCACTTGTCTAACATGGCCTTAAGCACATCCGCAATATGAGTAAAAAGAAGGGGTGATGGTCCCCTTGACTTCGTACTTTCCTACAAAAGAAGGGGTGACATGTTCGTCCGTTAATCGAGATGGATGTTTTATTCGTACACAGGCAGTGACTGATCCATCTGATCTATCTGTCACCAAATCTTTTGCCTTTGAGAGTTTCTAGGAGGCATTCCTAGTCCACGGAATCATACACTTTCAAGATGGTAGATGGATCGCCTCTTCGGATGTGGCCACACAGTTCAAAATACATCTCTCCTTGATGAAACCTGATTGTTCGTGGCTGATTAATCCATCCATTATTTCCTAACCGATTGGCCAAGACCTTGGTGATAATCTTAATCGAGCAGTTTTAATGAGACTAATGGGTCTGAAATCACCCTCTATGGGATTTCTCCCGTTTGGGTATGGAGATGACTTCAGCAAATTTGAACATGCCCAATTTTAAACTATGGTCGAAGAATTCATCCATGAGGGCCATAATATCCTCTTTGATTTCATCCCTAAAGGTTTGGAAAAACATCATAGGGTCCGGCCCTGGGGTCTCGTCTGATCCCATTTGAGTAATCGTCTCTTTCACTTCCCTTTCCGTGAATCGAGTCTCCTTCTCTCGTAGGGTCTAAGTAACATCATGATGACTGTTATGCCAGATGTTCTCCCTTAGAGTGGTTATAAACACATTCTTTTTCCCGAATAAGCCCTTATAATGAGCTTGGATTTGTGTGATTTTCGTCTTGTTCTGAGATGTCCCAGAGTCCGTTTGGATAGATATGATAAGGTTAGATCTTTGCCGTGCACTAGCCTCCCGATGAAAAAAGGCAGCGTTCGCGTCTCTTTCTTTGAGCCACGAAATCCTGGATCTTTGTTGCCACTTGATCTCCGTTAATTTGTAAAAGTTTGCAATGTTATTCCTAAGATTGAGGAGTCTGTTCCGCTCCTTCCAGGACAAGTCACGAGAATCTTCCAATCTTTTTAATTCGTCGATGCCATCTAGGGACGAGTCTTTTGCATGCCAAATAGTCGAGAATCTAGTGCGATTCCATCTTCACAATCTATTGCGTAGCGGCCAGACATTTTCACACCAGCATGATGTAGCATCCGTACCTCGGGTTGGCAAAGCCCAGCTTTCCTTATCCATGCGCTAAAATCCCTGGATCTCCAGCTAGGCCTTCTTGAATATGAAGGAGCACTGCTATCCCGTGGAGAGAATGATGGGGACGTGGTCTGACGTTGGTCTTGTAAGTGATTTTGCAGATGCCATTAGTAAAGTTGTTTCCCAGTCCATGGAGACTAGGATTCTATCTAGTTTAGCCATGATGGGGGCCGCTTGCATGTTTGACCAAGTAAAGATTCTGTCGGTAATTGGAATGTCAATCAGCTCCAAGTCAATAATCACCATATTAAACTCTTCCTAATCCATGTCATTAGACCCTCTGCCACGGTGCTCAAAGGCAAACCTTGTGATATTGAAATCACCCCCAACAACCTAGGCATTCTGGCACCGTTCTTGGATTGAAAAGAGTTCATTCCAATATGTGCCTATATCAGATGACTGATTCAGCCCATAAACAATCGTAACCATTTTGGACCAGCTGCTCATTCGACGCAGTAGTTGGACCGACAATGAATAATTACCTCGAAATTCTTCTCGACATGTGAAGATATTCGGATTAAAGCTGATGACAATAGCCCCCGAGGCTCCAATCGAGGGACATATTATTCACTCCTTAATTCTAATCCCTTCAAGCCTTCTGAGTTTAAACCCCTGCGTGAGCTTGGTCCCCTACAGACCCACATCTGCTTTGGAAGTATTAATAGCGTCTCTGACCATTTCTCTTTTACTTCCCCCCCCCCCCCCAATGTTCCAAAAGAGGATACTCATTGCGAACTATTTTGGGGGTTGCACGTGTGGCTGGGGGAGTACCCCTCCACCTCGCCCTCCTATGAGAGACGTGAAATGGGGTTTATGGTCGTGTCTAAGTGTAATCTATCCCTTTCCCATCCTCTAATTTTGTTAAGCAAAAAAACATTATATTCTATATCGCTCACCGCTAAGTCGCAGGTTTTGGCTAAATTAAAAACATCGGTATATAACATAAAGTTGAAATAGAAGCTAGAAAACAACGCGTGCCACCATCGTCATTTTTGGCCGCCTTGGCCACTGCGGTAATTTCAAGGTAGTCGTCCAAGGACTCCTCATGAGCCTTCTCAGCCACTCTCTGAACCCTGAAACCCATAGACATTCTCGATGCCCCGGAACTACATTGTGAAGTGGTCGTTGGGTATGTAAAAGTTACCATCTCTGGGGTAGAGGATGTGACCACTCTCTGTGTACCTGGTACAAACTTTGAGTCGTCTTGTCGTCTGTGTATGTATATTCTTCATCCAGATTTAGTTGTCCATCCATAACGTCATCATTGATAGAAGAATCCACTACAAGCGTTTGCTCCACGCCCACTTTGGATCCCATCACAGCCCACTGTGAGCTAGCTTCAAAGCGGACCCCGTCATAGGCCCCTCTTCCCGATGTACTTCAAGATCAACATTTGCACTTGTATTGAGGATGATGGACCCTTCTGTGGGCCCATCCATCACTCCTTGGCCAACATCCTTGGCAGTGTACAAAATAGGATTAATATCAAATGCAAGAAAGACACATGCCCAAGCCCATGACCGTTATCTTTAGTTGAAATAGGTGAGTGAATTTTTGATCTTGACTCTTTGTCCGGCCCAGTAGATCAATAGGCCCAACATCTTCACTAAAAATAACCGCGCTTCCTCTGTCAATGCTCCCCACCCAATTCGAGGCATTGCGCTTCGACAAGACCGCCACTGTGCCACGTGATGCTTTGGAATTGGCTGGCGCCACTGCACCTACGTGCGTGATAGCCTCCTTGCCTTCTTTCTTCTTATTTTCTTCTCCTTTTTGAGTACCAGCTTTGTTTTTACCATTCTTAGGATCTAATTTCTTTCTATCCGTGCCTTTACCATTCTGGGCTTCCTTCTCCTTTGATTTCCCCTCCTTTTCAACCTGCCCTGCCATTTTTGTATGGTCCATTTCTGACCCTTCTTCCCCATGTGGCCCTCTGATCAAAACCGCCTTCTCAGGCTTGCTTTCGCTACCCTCTTCACCCTGGGATCCATTGTGTAAAAGTGTGTAGTGGTTCTTTTCAGCAAAGATTCTGCTGTTGTGTACTCTTTCAGGATGGGGTTGGTGTTGACCGTTGCTAGAGTTGGGCTGATCTCGACCGTTAATCTTCGATCCAGATATGAGATCTGGACAGTTGGATGACCATGCTGAGATGTTGGCTGATGACGATGGTTCTCGCCATTCCTCCTTTTCCCTGGCCACCTTGCTGAGGTGCCGATGAGCTCGTTCTATTTCATGAGCACCATCAATAGTAGAGTCAAGTTCAGGTGAGGCCACTTGCATGTATGTTCTGTCGTCTCAGAGAGTTGAATCTCCGTGCTTTGCCACCGTGCGCCCCTCTTGTGGCACCACCTTCGTCTCAAATGTGAAACGGATGATGTAAGCATCTTCTTATGTAAAAACCTTTGCAAATCTAGGCATGAGACTGATATTAGGGCTTCGGATCTTACTCTTTTCCGAAACCACTTTTGACCTTCTCACTGTCTTCGGATCCATTTCCACAACCGTTGCGAAGTCTGACACAATCTCTTCGAGCATTTATTTTTTCTAGCAATGTAGGGGGACATTGTGTACCCATAGTATGTATTGCCTTGTGGATGCTCCGCCTTAAATTGCGGCGTCCATCATGTGAAAGATGCGGTGAAATGCCCATTGTTGCTACATTCTTCATCTTTTCCGGTGATGGGAAGGATATGAGGAATACCAAATGACACATCTTTTTCACTATCCAATCCCGTTCGCCTCGCAACCACATCTGATTCAGGGCTTCTAGGAAATGATTTTCAGAAGGTCTGTCGGACGTTGATTCTGGCAAAGGCACACCATTGCTTTAGCCACTGTTCCTTATGTTTGATGGTGGCGAGTGATGAAATATTTTGCAAGCACACAAAATTGCAACAAGTAGTATAGTTTAAAAGAAAAGAGTGTCAAACCCACAAAGACTAATTATTTTATTGAGTATCGAAATTCACTAGATTAACTATTTGGAAGATCGAAAATATGATAAAAATAGCAACTAAACTAAATTAAACTAAAGGAAAAAACTAAACTAATTAAAAAGAACGAAATCTGAAATTTTGTGGTTTGTTAATATCAAAACTAGTTATAAGGCTTTTGATTTTACCTAGTTAATCCCACACAATTCATAATTCCATGTAACTAGGAATTTACTTTTCCAAGTTGTAGCCCAAAATTTCCTAATTATTCAATGTTTTCTCTCGAACAACACCAAACATATCCCAAACTAATAATTCATCATATCTCTATGCAAATTTAATCAATTGAAGATTTATTAAATTCTATGGATTTCTTTACAGTCACATTAATTTCTGTAAATCATCTCTAATTTTGCTCAATCAATGATGTTTAATTCTATAATTTTAAATCACAAGTTACCTCTCGGCATTCTCCATAATTCAATAAATCACACAATAGTTGGCCAAATAATTGCACGCATTAAGATAAAAAATTAAACACAACCATGGAAAAATAGTATAATAAAATAACGTGGTATTCAAATTGTGTTCTCAAAACTAGGCTACATCGAAGTCCTAGAAAAATAAAATTAGTTCATGATAATTTTGCAACTAATACACATCTTATTGGATTGCATAATAATACTAAAAAAATATACATAATGATGATATTCGACTGGAATCTCACGATTCTATCCTCTTTCTCAAAAAAAATACACATTTTATTGGATTGCATAATAATACTAAAAAAATATAGGTGAGAAGAAAGAACTTGTTGTTGGAGGCCAAAATTGAAGCCGTGATTTTTCTCCAAAATCAAGTCGGGATCCGTGTGCAACTCCTTTCTTTTATTCTTTTCTTTTCTTCTTCCTCGGGTTCCGTGCGCAACCTTTATTTTTCTTTTTTTATTTTCTTTCTTTTCGGCCTTTCTTCTCGGGATGTGTGCAACCTCTTATTTATTTATTTCTTTCCTTCTTTTCCTCTGCTTCCAGCCGCAATTTCTTTTCTCTTTCTTCCCGCACACCGAGCCGCCTCTCTGCCTTTATATATTTAGGGGGAACAATAGGATTAAGGTTAGTAAAATAAAATAAGGATTAGGTAATAATTAATTAGTTAAAATCACAAGATTAAGAATAATCTATTAGATTATAAATTAATCATTTAATTGATTATATCCAATAATCAATTCCAACGCTGTTGCTTTATTCCAAGAATTAATATTTTCTATTAATTCTTCAAAGAGCCAATTTATAAAAACATGTATTTGAGTGCTCAAATTTTCCAGAAATCTTCACATAAAATAAATTTAAATTTTGAAATATTATCCTTGTTTTCTGCCTTGATATTACCAAAATGCCCACCTTTTGCATCTCATTCAAACAATAAATAAAAATAAGTTGAAAGGAGATAAAATATAAAGAAATAAATGAGAACTTGCAATTTTAATATATAAAAGAGTAATAAAAATCATGTAAAAATTACACACATCAGCGAGACAGCTCGCGAGTTTTATGTGGAATGGGTTTTCGGGTGATTAACCTCTCACCACTCGCTTTTCCTCTATCGAATTGATAATTACATTTGTGCAAACATATGAAACATGACCCCAATTCATGCACTTCAAACATCAAATCTCCTTAGTGCAATCGGCGCGTACGTGACCCATGTCGCCGCAATTGGAACATGGGGATGCCTTCTTCTTGCCTTTGCGAAATCTGGTAGTCATGTTATTTCCCACTTTCTTCACCGTGCTTCGTCGAGCTTTGCTTTCCACCCGCACCCATGGTGCCTCCCTGTTAGGGCTGCAAACGAGCCGAGTATCTTGAGGCTCGAGCTCGGCTCGTTAAGCAATCGAGCTCAGTTTCGAGCTCGAGTTCGGTTCGAGCTCGTTTCGAGCTGAGCTTTGACCGAGTTCGAGCCGAGTAGCTCGCGAGCTTAGCCTAATAATCACAAAAAGTCCAAGCTCGAGTTCGGCTCGTTAAGCTATCGAGCTCGATTTCGAGCTCGAGCTCGTCTCGAGTCGAGCTTTGACCGAGCTCGAGCCGAGTAGCTCGCGAGTAGCTCGGTTCGTTTGCAGTCCTACTCCCTGTGTTGATCCTCAACCTCACATTTCCCACCGGACAAATTGACCCCCCTCTGGGGCCCTAACTAACTTGGTGTTGGAGGTATGGGGTTGTGTTGACCTTGGAGGTGACGTAGGTAGGGTGTTGGAAAGGTGTGGGATTGAGGGTATTAAGGTTTGGATCTGCAGGTGTTGGTTGGTGGAGTGACCCGTGTGTTGATGATGATGGTGGTGGTGTTTAGGGTTTTGGTGGTGCTGGCGAGAATGAGGGTGGTGCTAGCGAGATTTAGGGTTTTGGTGTTGCTGTTGGTTTTGGTGGTGGTGTTGATATTGGTATTGATGTTGATGGTGTGTTCTGGAGGTGTGACCCTCCAGCCTCTTCATTCTTGTTGTTGTGTTGATGGTGCTGGTGGTGTGTTCTCTGTGACCCTCCAGCCTCTTCTTTCTTCTTGCCGTCGTAAGTCCTTCCATTTGCTCCTTGTAGACTCGTCCCTTATCATAGTGTGTGGTTGTTGAGTCCCGGTGATCAGTGAGGGGGCTCCTTTTACGCCCGTAGCGGCTTGTTGGAGCCCCTCGAAGGGTCCTTCCTCCAAGTTGAGGTGAGAGAGGTCGATGATGAAGAGAACGGGTTTCCCATTGCGCCGGTGGTGAGTTCCTTGATCTCCGTCGCGCATAGCTCTGAGATCTCTCTTGCCCTTTTTAGGGGGTGGTGATCGCCTTCAATGAGGTGGGCTTAGTCGTGGTTGGTCGTGCGGTGAAGAAGGGGGGAGGAAGGGTTGTAGGTGGGCTGGGGGTTGTGGACCCCTTCAGTGGGCCCACATCCCCACATATCCAACTCAAATAGATCCATGGGAGATGTATTAGGGACAATTAGGAGCAAGGGTGGCAATTGACCCGAACCCGACCCGGGCCCGCCTAGGTCCAACCTGATAATTAGCGAGCTTGTGCTAATTTTTTGGGCCGGGCTCGAGCTCGATTTTTTAGGCCCGAGAAAAATTCGGGCCGGGCTCGGGCCCAAGTGCTTCGGGTCCAATGGGCCCGAATCAAATTTTTATATGTGTATGTGTATGTTTTTGTATAAATCGTGTTTATTTATGTATGATTTTTTTAAAGAAAATATTCATGTGAGTTGAAATGAGTGTTAAAGTTTATAGATAAAAAAATTATGCCTTGTATATACAATTAAAGGAAAAGAGACAAATCAGATGTTAATCACTCAAAAATTAATAATATTCTTATTATTGTTTTTTTACCGTATATTATTCTTGATATAGTTTTATTTTATGGAAAAGTTATATATTAGACATAAATAGTGCTGGCCTAATTCGGGCTCGGGCTTAATGTCTTAAGCTCGAAGAAAAATTGGGCCGGGTTCCGGCCTATGTTTTCAACTTCAGGCCCGGGCCTATATGGGTCCGGCCTAAAACCGGTCTGTTGCCAGCCTTAATTAGGAGGGGGGAAGAGATATGAGTAAGGTTGAGGTTTGTTGTGTATAGGGTGATCAAAGGGGAAGGAGCATAGTATGGTCGGAGGGTCTGCTGATGGTGATGTTTAGGAGGAGTGTGAGGGGAAGGGGGAGCTCCATGTCATCAAATTATTGTTAGAGTTATGAAGGATATTATTAAAGGTTGAACGTAACCACCATACATTTGATCTTTGAGTCTCCGATATGCACGAACAATTTCACAGCCCGGAGCCTACCCAAAGGAGAGCTAGTACCTAGTTATATTTTCTTTTCCCCCTCGAACATAGGAGGGGGTCTCCGAAGAAGTTTTTGTGACCAGTCTTTTGTAGCGTCAACATTGTTATTTCCATTTTAGCCCCTCAACTAATTCCAAAAGTGATCAGTCAGAGTTAGTCAGAGTTTTATCTTGAAGGGTCCCACTCTATCAAGATAGTCTTTCTATCCAAGTGATCATATTCTCTTCTAGACCATTCTACTTTAGGTTTTTTTTTGGGTGAAAATTAGTTTAATGGATAAGAGTTTCTATGATCTTGCAATTGAGGTTTTTGATTCATCACTTCTAGAGCAGACTAATATGAATAGCTATTTTTTGAGTGAGTTTTATGGAATTATAACATTTATTAGTGAGTGATGTGGATAAAAACCCAATGAAATAGTGTTAGGTACAATAATCTAAAAATCCCTAGGCGGTAGTCGGGCGGCCAATGGGTGCCTAGCGCCTAGGCCTTGTAAGCGGAGCTTAAGCGGCTAGGCGCTAGGCGGTTTTATTTATATATTATATATTTATTTATGTATGTATATATTTTATTGATATATTTTATCATTTTGTTTTGTTTTGTTGTTACCAATTCTTACTCTTGATATTTCTCCTTGCAATTGCAGGATGAGCTTTACAACATCGAATCGGTGTATTATTATTAGTCTTTCTTTTTTTTTGTATACTCCTACACTCATCTATTAGACTACTATTAATCTATGACGAAGATCAATAGTGGAGATTATCTGTTTGGCTGTTCCAGTCCAAGGAGCAAACAGTGTGGGGGAAGCGGAAGGCTTGAGTCTGGGGATAAAGGAGGGTTGCGTCAAGAGAAGTTTGAGAGAGAAGAGGAGGACGTAGTGTTGACGTCGGAGGTGAAGCAAGGCGGGAGACAGTGTGTGGTTGTGTTGACGACTTGACTTTGAAGCTGAAGAGAGGAGAGAGAGGTTGTGTTGACGTCGGTTGAAGTTGAAGCGAGCTGCGACTTGCATGGAGGAATGTGGAGGAGGAGGTTTTGACGAATGAGTGACAGAGTGAGTGAAAGCTGCGACTGCGAGGAGGGAGGCGGAGGAGGTTGTGTTGACGACTGCGAGCAACAACTGCAAGAAGGGAGGCGAAGGAGGAGGGAGCCTCCGATTGCGAAGAGGGAGGAGGTGATTTGGGGGTTTTAGAGAAGAGGAATTAGGGATTTAGAGAATAGAACTGATTTGGAGTTTTTTTTACGAGGGATTTAGAGGAGAAAGAGAAATTTTAGGGGTTTGAGTGTATTAGAGCGGGTCAGATTGGAATAAGTCGGGTCCCTTTTTTAAAATAAAATTAAGTCCTAAGCGGGTTTAGCCCGCCTAGACCCACTTACACCGATTACGCACTGCCTAGACCCGCTTTTAACCGCCTAAAACCATTAACCGGTTTTCTTAAACGCCTAGCCCCTAAGCAGGGCATTGGAGGGCCGCCTAGCGCCTAGGCGGCTGCCTAGGCCGCTTTTTAGAACACTGGTTAGGTAATAAAGGTCAAATGCGGTTGGCAATAGTGTTGGTAATAATTTTGCATAGGATATTGCATAAAACTGTATGATTGTAGTCCTAGAGTGAAGGCATGATACTCTTTTGGGAATTAATGCAAGGATTGTATGCTTTGGGGCCCGTTTGGTTGGGCTGATTTTCAGCATAAAATAAAATTTGGAGTCTAAAATAAAGTCATTTTGAACCTCAAAAGTCATTTTGGGCTAATAATAAGTCCAATCAAATGGGCCCTTAATGTGATGTTGGGAGAGTGCAGTGTTTTTTGTTTTTTTAATGTTTTTTTGTCTTTTTTGTCTTTTTTCTTTTTTTGAAAATGAGTTGGAGTTGGATATGTATTATTAAAAGCAACAAAAGGGAATCCCCTCTTACAAAGAAAGACTCCATGAACGGAGACAGAACATCGTAAGGTGTCAAGGAGCCATACAAATTACTGGTAAGAGACCGACCTTGGCAAGCTTATGCGCTGCCTAGTTAAGGACATCTTGTTTAATAGTAGGCCAACCAAATTTATAGAATAGCGCAATAAAAGCATCAGGGCCAAAAGATTCATTAGGGATGAATGGATTGAATGACATTATGGATCTCTTCTATACTAGGGGGTATACTCAACTTGGAATATGGGAACACACTAGAGAGGCAAGTGGGAGATGTGGAGGAATCAGACCATGTGGTTTAGAGGTAAAAATATTTTTAAAATAAGAAAACAATTATTTTTGAATGAGGTGCTGACTTTGGACCCAAATCTAGGAAGCATTCTCGCCGCTACGATATAACTTTTTTATTTTTAAAATCGAAATGGGTTTTTTTTCTTCATATCCACACCCAAAATCTTTGCTATTTTTATATTCCCATTCATAATCTTCATAATTCCAAATCGACACTTGCAATCACTCACCCCTCAACTGTTGGTATTTTAATTAAAGAATCCCACAATTTTTGTTTTTACTTTTTTGAAACCTCCATAACTCTCCGTTTCTCATTTTTATCCGCCTAACATGTAAGGCTTTTTTTGTTGTTGTTGCATAGATCGATAACTTTCACCTTTACATGTTTTGTGGGGACAAAGTGAGAAACTGAATTCATTGGGTTTTAAATTTGTAAATTAATTCGAAGGTGTTTCAATTAAAAGATCAATATTTGAGGGGCATTTTAAAAAATTGGGTATATAGCATGAACTTCCAGTCAATTGCAGGAACCCTCCTAACTATTAGTTTCAGTTTTTTCAAATTTTGGTAGTTAAGGGGTAATTAAGAAAATGCCAATTGCGCACGTCAAATCATGTGATTTATTCTAACCTCAATTTCTCAAAAAATCATCGTCTTCTTTCTATCTTACTTCGCTTCATCGTCTTCGTTTTTCTTTATATTTGTAGCACGTTATCAGCACAATTCTCTTCGTTGAGTTACTTCCTGAAGTCTGATCGACCTCAAATATTGAGAGAAGGAGCATAACATATTGGATAGAAACATATCCAAAATTCATATCGTTCCACCGGTAAGTTTGTGAGAAACGAATAACTTATTATCTTTACATTTTCATTGAATATTATAACATCCGTCAAATTTTATTTTTTCGCCTCATGAAAAGATCCTTAAGAGACTTTTCATGCCCCTCCCACTTGAAGTATAATTTTGGAAACACTTGTATGATTTCGTGAGCCAATTTAGAATTACGAATTTTCTTTGCAAGAATATGAAAATATTCAAGACTTTAGGTGTGGATATTAAAAGAAAAAAGAAAACTCAAAATAAAAAAGATACATTGTTTATTAGAAAAAGACATGTTTTTTCTAAAGGTGGCAATTGGTCCAAAACCGACCCGGGCCCGCCTAGGTCCGACTCTGTTATTATCGGGCTTGGGCTAATAATCTTCATTTCGGGGCAGGCTCGACTTCAAGTTTTTAGGCCCGGGGAAATTCGAGCTGGGCTCGGGCTCAAGTACTCAGGCCCGATGGGCCCGAATCAAATTTATGCATGTGCATGCGTATATTTATGTATTTATCATGTATATTTATATGAGTTTTTTTTTCTTAAAGAGTATTTATCTATGCAAGTTGAAATGGATTTTTTTTAATATGCCACTTTTCGAAACTATTTGTAGAAAGAGGACAGTTGCTAAAGTATTTGTGCACGTGGACTCAACAACTGAACTCACCGTTTCCAACGGTGAGTTCAGTTGTTTCATGCTCGTTGTTGGAACAAGGCGAGTGTAGCTTTTTTTTAGGCTAGGAGCGACAAGTTTAGTTCAAAATTTCCAATGAAGATTCGCCATTTCCAATGGCGAGGACATTTATACTAGACTCGTTGCTGGGAACGACGAGTTTAGTTCAAAAATTTTTATTTAGTTTTTCCCCGAAAATTCACCAAGTCCAACAGTGTTTCACTTTGTGAAATTTCCTACATCCTCGCCGTTCCCAACAACGAGTCTAGTATAAATGTCATCGCCGTTGGGAACGACGAGTATTCATTTGAAATTTTGAACTAAACTCACTGTTCTCAACAACGAATCTAGTATAAATGTCCTTGCTATTGGGAACGGTGAGTCTTCTTTGAAAATTTTGAACTGAACTGGCTTTTGAGAACGAGTTTCTAAAAAAAATAGCACTAAACTCGCCGTGTCTCAATGGCGATCATGAAACAACTAAACTCGCCGTTGGGAACAGTAGGGCTGGCATTCGGGCCGGGCTGGCCTGGGACCAGCCCGCTCGATCCTAGGCCCGGCACGGCCTGCCCAAAACCGGGCTGAACCGGGGTCAGACCGCTCCAACAATAGGGGCCGGTCCGGTTCGATAATTTGCGAAAAAAGACCGGTAGCGGCCCGACCCGCACTAGCCCGGGGCCAGGTTGAACCGGCCCGGACCAGTCCGGGCTGGCCCGTGGGCCGACCGTTGGCTATTACTGTTTTCACTTTTTTCTTCTTTTTTTTTTCCAGAATTTGTTTTTAATTAAAAGGGTGTGTAAAATTACCAAAATACCCCCAACAGATTTATACTAGCTAGTTTTTGGGGGTATTTTGGGAAATTGAAAAATTACAATTTCTATACATACAACCTCATTTCATTCAGTTCTCTTCACAAATTCACTCAACTCTCTCTACTATCTCTAGGGCTGCAAACGAATCGAGCTATTCGCGAGAGCTATTCGGCTCGAGCTCGGTCAAAGCTCGGCTCGAACCGAGCTCGAGCCGAAAACTGAGCTCGTTTCGTAAACGAGCCGAGCTCGAGTTTGTGTTTTTTTTTAGGCTAAGCTCGCAGCTATTCGGCTCGAATACGGTCAAAGCTCGGTCAAAGCTCAGCTCGAACCAAGCTCGAGCTCAAAACTGAGCTCGTTTAGTAAACGAGCCGAGCTCGAGCCTGACGGTATTCGGTTCGGCTCGGCTCGATTGCAGCCCTAACTATCTCTTCAATCTAAATAGAGGCTATCTCGATCTCAAAATTCAAATAATTCCCTTGTTTTGTAATTTGATCTAATTTGTATGAAATTATTCATGAACTTAATTTTATTTAACATCATGTAATTTATTAAATCAATTTAAATTTGGTTTTAATTTCTTTTATTTATTAGTCCTTTGCAATTGTTATAAAATTACAATTTAATACTTGATCTTTCTTCTTCCTTTAATATATATATATATATATATATATATATATATTATACTCTAAAACCGGCCCGATCCCCACCCTTGGGACTGGGGGCCAGATCTGAGCCTAGATTTCCCCACCTTAGCCCGGCCCGGCCCAGCCCGTGAGATCCTTCAGCCCGGCTCGGGTTGGCCCGGGACCGGGCAAAGCCCGGGCCGTTCCGGCCCGACCCGGCCCGACCCGGCCCGCTCGGACTGAATGCCACCCTTAGGGAACATCGAGTTTAGTTGTTGAGTCCACGAGCACAAATACTTTGACAACTGTTATCTTTCTGCAAATAGTTTCGAAAAGTGACATTAAAAATAAATTTAGTTGAAATGGGTATCAAAGTTTATGGAGAAAGAAATTATGCCTCACATATATAGTTAAAATGGAAATAAACAAATTCTATATGAATTATACAAAAAATTGAAGTAGTATTCCTATTATTGTTATTAGTTTATCGTATATTATTCTTGATGTAGTTTTGTTTTATTAGAAAGTTATATATTAAAGGGTTAAAGACGAAATGATACCAAAACTTTATCATAATTTTGAAATAGAACCGAAACTTTTTATAATAGCCAAATAGCACCTGACGTTTTTAAAATAGGACAAAAAAACACATGCCGTTAAGTTAATGAAATATTTTCCGAATATACCTCTTAATCGGTTTAAACCCGGTGAAGCATGTGAAATGTCAAGATTGCCCTTATCTCCTTATACAAATTACAAAATCCATCATGATCACCACTACCAACAACCATCTCCATCACCGACTACCATCTCCAACCACCAACTCCACCATCTCCATCATCTCCATCCCTCATCACCACCGCTAATTATCGACCACCGACTGCCATCTCCATCATCTCCAACCACCATCACTACCACCGACCACCATCTTAACCATCTTCATCAACCACCACCACCACCACCACCGACCACCATCTCCACCATCTTCTCCAACCACCATATCCAAACACCATCATCTCTACCATCACCATCAACCACCACCACCATCACCACCACCATCGACCACCATCTCCAACCACCATATCCAAACACCATCATCTCCAACCCCCCTCTCCACCATCTTCATCAACCACCACCACCACCATCCCCAATCACCATCACCACCACCGACCACCATCTCCATCAATCACCACCACCACCACCAACATCATCTCCAACCACCACCATCGTCACCACCATCTCCATCAACCACCACCAGCATCATCTTCAACCACCATCACCACTACCGACCACCATATCCAAACACCATCGTCTCCATCAACCACCACCACCACCACCACCACCATCTCCAACCACCATCACCACCACCAACCACCATCTCCACACCATCTCCACCACCATATCCAAACACCATCATCTCCACCATGGACCACCATCTCCACCACCATCTCCAAACACCATCTCCTTCAACCACCATCTCCAACCACCACCACCACCTCCAACCACCACCACCACCACCACCACCACCACCACCGACCACCATCTCCACCACCTCGGAAACCCATCATCTTCATCTCCACCAAAATTTTAAAAAAAACCAAAACAAGAAAAATTTAAAAAGGAAGAAGAACTGAAAAGGGAAGAAGAGACATGGGGTTATTTTTGTAATTTCACACTCCCGTTAAAAAAATAACAGATATTAACGGCATGTGCTTTTTCGTCATTTTTTTAAAACTTTGGGTGCTATCTGTGAATTAGGATAAACTTTGGGTGTCATTTCGTCCTTTGCCCTATATTAAAACTTGCATAAGTAGTTCGGGCTAAGCCCGAACCTATTTTCAGGCCTAATTTCGGCCTGGGCTCGAGCCTAATTTCAAGCCCGAAGAAAAGCTAGGCCGAGTTTGGGCCCATGTTTTAAATTTCTTATTTGATTTCTCCTTTTAGTTCCATCTAAAAGTTTGGATTTAAAAGAAAATCAAGGTCAAAAGAGGGGTGCAAGACACGTTTCCTTTTTCTTTTATTTAATATTTTCCCTTCTTCTTCTTCCGCTCCTCTGCTTCCCTCTTCTCCAGTTCTCCTCACTGTCGCCTCTGAACCAGCCTCCTCGTCGCCCCCTCTCTAGATCTCCCTCATATCGGCTTCCCTTCGCAGTATCCCTATTCCCTACGTCTGTTGGGCTTTCTAGGGTTTTACCACTCGGTTTTAGGTACACAACAAAGTTCCAGATCTGATCAAATTATGCTTCTGTTTCAGCTAATTCATTTTGTCTCTGTTTGTTTCTTTCTCCAGATCTGCAAATCTGTTTGCCCCTTAGTTTGTGTTTGTACCATTGCCTCATAATCTCTCGAAATATTACTAATCTTGCTTTTTCTTTCTTCGTTTTAGATCTGATCGAATTCTTTCAAGTGGAGGGAGGAAGTTTACAGCATTATCGATGGACAAGTCCAGTGCTTTGGAGTACATCAATCAGATGTTTCCCACAGGTTCTGATTTCCTTCAAGTTGCACAATCTGACAATCGTTATTAATTTTGATGTTTGCTTGATTTATGCTGCTGTTAATTATCTTCATTGGTATCTTCGATTTTCGTTTAAATGAATACTTATAGTTTGCTAATTGACCAGGGATACTTTACTTTTCACTTGCAAATGCAATTGCAACTTGCTTTTGCAGTATACCAAACATCCACTAATAATTTATTTATACTTTGTGGGAGCTTCATGGTGTGTACTAGTGCTCCTATTATATCTCATAGTTAGGTGCATCTACCACGTGCTTGTTAGGATAGTTATTGACCAGGAATGCCAAAAAACTCCCACTAACAAGCATATAATGCTAAGATTCTCGTTTTGAAAATTTCCATTTGCCTTTAAAGATTTGAAAATTAACCAGTACCTACACTTAAATTAAACTGCATCTTAAAGTGTGATTGGATAGTACAAAAGAAGCAGTTTTGTTTGACGCTAAATACTATTGCCATCCACCTAAACCTGATGCTGTCTACAAGTTCCCTTTTGTACTCCATACTTAAGTGAGAATGAGTTTATAACTTGCTTGGATGGATAAATCCGGATGTTTTAATGCACTTATATGATTTTTAAATTAGTAGATAAAAATACAGTTTGTACCTAAAAGCTGGTCTACATATTGTGTTATATTTCTGTGTTTAGAAATACTTTCTTTCCTAAGGATATTAATCATATATGAAAACTTATACATTGAATTATGCAGAAGCATCACTAGCTGGTGTTGAACCACTAATGCAAAAGATACAGAGTGAGATTCGTCGTGTGGATGCAGGTATATTGGCAGCCGTTCGTCAGCAGGTTTGTTCATGTTTTTGTTGATCTCTAGTGTTTTTTGATTTGATCGTATTTGGATGTATGGTATCAAAATCTTTTTTCACTTACAATCTGTATGAGACATGTAATGCATTTACTAGATGGTGGTGGATCTTGTTACTGATTATTTATAATTGCATGCGAAGAGTAACTCAGGGACGAAAGCCAAGGAAGATCTTGCTGCTGCAACACGTGCTGTTCAGGTTTAGTTTTTTGCTTCTAATACGACTTCTATATGACATTGATTACTGGCATGAAAGTCGACTTCTATTGGATTATTAAGTTTTCAGTGATATGTACCAACATGACAAAATGTGATAGTATTTCTTACTAAGGGTATTCATGTGTCATGAAGGCCACAGCTAAAAGATCTTCTATTCTCAAATATGATATAATTTATTTGGCACAGTGCATCTTATATTTTTCTCCTGATATATAGGAACTTATGCATAAGATCCTTGAGATAAAGACGAAAGCTGAACAAAGTGAAACAATGGTTCAAGAAATTTGTCGTGACATCAAGAAATTGGACTTTGCAAAGAAGCATATAACAACTACTATCACTGCTCTACATCGCTTGACTATGTTGGGTTAGAAGCTCTACTCTTCTCCATTTTGCATTTTGGATTTCATTGCATCTCTAAAAGCCTTGAAGCTTATCACATGGTTTTGTTTTCCCTTTATTTTCAAAATTTTCTTGGCCAACCTCAACTTTTCGTCTCTTTTCTTGTCGTTCACAGGCGCATGGATGTTTAGCCAATAGAAGTTCTGCATATTTCCTTTTGCACTTTTAGTTAGGACCACAAAAATGATAGTTACGAATGTTTACTAAAGCGTGACTTCTATTTTGCTATAGTTATCAATATTACTTATTTTCTCTGAGTATTGGACAGAAATGAAGCTATGTTTTATATGGTTAGTTGTATATGCCAACACGCATATATTATTGTATAAAACTTTGAGTTATTAGTTGTATATGCTAACACATATATATTATTGTATAAAATTTTGAGTTATATCAAGGTGATTTTAAAAAAATAAAGCTATTAAAGCTACTTAACTTCGTTATTATTTATTTGAGCAATATGTCGATATAACTTCAAAGGCTCAATTAACATTGTATTTTTCCTATTCAATACTTTGGGCGTCTTTGATGATTTGCACCTTCTTTCCTTCCATATCTTGTAGCTCTCTCTCTCTCTCTCTCTCTTTCTCTCTCTCTTTTATTTATTATTTTTTATGTGTGTATATATTAAACCGAATGCTTAGGTTTGAAGCTGTCTCTATAAGATATGGAAAGCTGCTGATTTGAAACCTTTAATTTCCTTATTATGGATTCGTTACTATGATTAATCTTTTTTACAGGTTTTGTTTATTACCAATTCTTTTGCTGTAAAGTAAATTCTCTTTTGACCATTTATGGCTTATACTGAATATATTATTTAACTAACTATTATATTCTCAAATGTTAGGCAATAGCAAATACTTTATTTGGAAATGATATAACCTGTGCAACTTATTAGAAAACAAAGAGATGTGTTATGTGGCATTGGAAACTTACTGTTCCTAAATGACATAGCTCACTTAAAGCTAGCTCATTGAAAGCTATCACAACACAACTTTTCTTAAAGGCACACGCTACAATAATCCATATTAGGTGCTATCTTATGATAATGATATAGTCCGTACGTATTTTTTGTTGTTGGTTTCAGATAAGAAATAAGTTTCTAGTAGTTATATTAATGCCATTTAGGATATGTATGATAATGAATTAACTTGTATAAGAACAAGTGGAGGCGAGACAGTCATTCCCTGTTACCATAGGCTTGCACCAACGTTCATCCTCAACTCTTTATCTATTTGTACTGAACTATTGGTTATGGATGGATTAACTAGGCATATTTATGATGAGGTTCCGTGGTGCATGTTGTTTGCAGATGATATAATTTTGATTGACGATACTAGAGAAGATATAACGTTTATATTAGAGAGATGATGAGAAGCATTAAAATCTACGGGATTTAGAATTTGTAGGGCGAAGACAGTATATCAATTGTCAGTTTAGTAAAACTAGGATAGTTGATGAAAGTGTAGTTTGTAGCGGGCCACAGATTACCTAGGACCAACCACTTTCGTTATCTAGGATTGATCATTCATCAGGTTGGGTGATCGAGGATGATTTTACACCAAGAATCAAAATGAGCTGGTTAAAATGGCCAAACACATCCGGAGTATTGTGCAATCAGAAGATACCTTTGAAGTTAAATGGAAAATATGATAGAATAGCTATACGAACAGCCATGTTTTATGGATCAAGAGTGTTGGGCGGTTACGAAAGAAATTCAAAAAATGTGTAGCTGGAGGATGTTAATGTGCAGAAGTGAATGCACACCGAAGAAAGTAGAGATTGCTCCAATTGAATTTAAAATGCGGGAGAGTCTGTCAAGGTGGTTTGATCCATAGGTCAAATTCTGTATCATATAATGTACCATTTACATGGTTATTGTATCAAGTACTGTAAGATTTTTCATCACATACACAAAAACTTCCATATATTAACTATGGAACAAACTACTCTAGTAATATGAACAAATTTAGATTGACAACAAAATGCTAAAGATCTTGATATTCAATCACAAAGGCGCATAAAGCAATAAAATATTCGAAAGAATGCAACCACCTAACATTTTGATAATTTTATGAAAATGAGTTTACAAAATATATCTTAGGTTAAGTTCTCAAAAAAAAAAAATGAAATATATTTCTTATTTTAGTTAAGTTCATAGTTCTAATTGATTTGTTAAGCACGGGAAAAAAAGACAACATTGAGTCTTTGGTTTAATAATACATCAGATAACATGTCATTGAAATCCAAGACGAGGAAAAAAATGTGACGAGGTGGAAGGAAAGAAAAATGAATTTACAAGTTACAAGAATCAATAGCGTTCATGTAATAATAACATATATTTAATGTTCATAGTTTATATAAAGAAAAATGAGTACGTGAAGATGTGCACAACTATATTTCTTTTGCATTGTTAACATTTGCATTTGTGTACTACATGTAGAAATAACAAATTTTATAATATCTAATGTTTGATATTTTATATAAACACAAATTGACGAGTCTTCTTGTTCAAATACATAATCCAAAAAACATACCAACATATCAAATAAATAGTAACATAGATGAAAGACCTGAATTGATATGATTAGTTTATTTTATTCTACCTTTAAGTGTATCGTATTGTGTGATACGTATTGAATCGTAGGTAGTCTAAGATTCATACTCAGATACATATCGTTTTGTGATGAATCTCATTGAGTCGTATTATTATATCGTGTATCGTAAGTTCTTAACAACTATGGTTTGGACATATACAAGATACAAGAATGACCGATAACCGCCTAGACTAGGAAAATTGATTGGATGGAGTTAGGGGACCAAAAAGGATTCAGGTAGAACCAAACAAACATGCATTGAAGTTATTAAGAAGGATTGGAAATGTGTTAATTTGACCAAGGAGATGGTCCACAATATATAGTTGAGTGGAGGAGAAGGATTCATGTAGCCGACCCAAAAAATTTGGAATAAAGGTTTTGTTGTTGTTGTTGTTGTTTAGGTTATATTTATTCAAAATAAAAAATATATTTAGAAGTAAAAAATGCTACATAAAAAACTTCTCTTTTAGAAGTAAAAAAATGTATTAGTTGGTTATTTTTAGTACAGTAATAAAACTATAGCTTTGGATTATTAGAACAGTGTGTGCACAGTGCACATACACATGCATGTGGATAGTGTTTATATATATACTAGATTTGCCCGTGGGCACGTGCCTACGGCACGTTTTCGGAACGATACAACATATGAAAGTCTTGGAAACAGTAAAACAACAATTATGTAGCTCAAGTTTTAATAGTAAAACAGTAATTAGTTGTAAATAAAAGTATTGTTTCCATAAGTATATGTTAAAAAATAATTATAAATGGGGGTGTAAAATCCAATTTTTTAGAACTTTGAGTGTGGAAAAAGATGAAATTTAACTGTTGATGATATATTTGCTATTTTTAATGTAACATGAGCAATAAAAAATGCATAAAAAATCTGAAAATTTACAAACCTGAAATATGAAAATATAAATTTTTGAGTAAATAGAGAGAGAATGAGAGAGAGAGAGAAATAAATAAATAAATAAATAAATAAATAAATGAGTTGTTTTGGGGAATTTGAATTTGAGTTTTGGGGGGGGGAAACTTTTGGGCGGGAAAATATGTTTTATGAGGTTAAATCTGGACCATTGATTTCAATCCTATTGAATGAGAGCCACTTGATAGCTTTCTTTGTGTTTTATTTTATATATATATATATATATATATATATATATATATAATAAAATATAATATATTTATATTTATATTTGATATATTAATACATCTAAATTTATTTCAAGTTGCTTTGTCCCTGTATAGAAATTGCTATGTGTTGCATTTTATTCATATTTGTGTGTTCTGCGTCAATGCGTCTTCGCTGACTTCTATACAGTCCTCCCATTTCACATCTCAATATCACTGATGTTGAAACATCGTAGATATTTTCTTGCTAATAGTAGGCCCATACAATCATTTTGGAAACATTCCTATCTTTATATTTGTAATTACTATTTTGCAGTGTCAGCTGTTGAACAACTTCAAGTGATGGCTTCTAAACGACAATATAAGGAGGCTGCTGCACAGTTGGAGGTATCATACTCATCAACTTTATTAATAGGCCATACCTTTTGTTGACAATGTCTAGTTCAACAAATCTACACAGTAAATCTCGTCAAAGAGAGGCTGAAGTACCTTTTTAATGGCTGAAAAGGTACTTTCCTAGCTTTTATTATATAGTTGCACCTATATATTAGGACTTCTTAGTTAATCTTATTATTGAGTCAATAAACTTCTACTAATTTTGTTCCTCAGAGAATTTTGTTTAACATGACGAACCACACGTGGTTTTATCATAGTAAAGATGGTCTGATTTGCTATCTTTCGTTCTAAATTTTGTTATGATTTAATTAGTAATGCACCATCGTCATTACCTAAGTTATTTCCCGTCAATATGGGTATTGGCAATCTACTATGGGTCACATGGCTCAATGAGAGAGTCGGCAAAATATTATGACCAGGCGTTGACTTCTTGTCAATCCTCCTTTAAGTAGTGCTCAAGTTTATGGCCAAGAACTTTACACGAGAGGATTTCCAGAATCTTATAGAAAGTCGGAATCATTCAAACTCTCTTACACTATAGTGAAATGTTTAGGAGGAAAAGAGCCCAATGTACAATGCTATAAGGTATTCCATTCAACTATGAAGCCCAGTTGAAGCCAAGAGCCAAACTAAATGCATCCTCACATTTATTATGGTCTTATGCTTCTTCCTTCCTGCAAAATTATGTTAAGCTTTGGCATTCCCTTACTCTATTTGCTTTTGTTTCAGGCTGTAAATCAGCTATGCAGTCACTTTGAAGCATATAGAGACGTGCCTAAGATTAATGAGCTTAGAGAAAAGTTCAAGAACATCAAAAAGATTCTCAAGTCTCATGTGTTTTCAGATTTCTCAAGGTATATCCACAATACAGTTTCATGAAAGTTTATCTAGTTCTTAGAGGAGTTACCAATACAACAAGCATAAAGCCTTTTTCCCCAAAGATTTTACGTCAGCCATATAAATCATTTTTTTCGATCGGCTTCCCTGAAACCTACCGTAATTAAATTAATAAAATTATCATATCCACAGTCTCCTTTGCTCCTTAATTTAATCCTATAAGGCCATCACTCTTTCTGACTGACTACTTGATCTTTGTTGCACATGAACAAAGTCAACTTATTCTTTTGCAATTTTCACGCAATTGACTCCCTCAAATTTCTCATATATTAACTCATTTCTTGCTAATAAGTATGCCACCACATTTCCCCTAAATATACAGTCCCAATCCATAGGATTACTTGAAAAAGAAAGAGCAGTAGTGAACTTACCTATTTCGGCTCCAGTACTGATTACTATCTATATCTCGTAAACAATTTTCCTCAGATACGAACAGCTGCATAAGTACTTTTCTGTCCTTGTCCTATTTATCATCATAAAGGATTTCTACTTTGCGAAATCATGATTGTCTTCATGTCTTCGCCCAACAATATACTATCTTAGTTTAGTTCTTATAGTATTTGCATTTGGTAGTTATAATCTATTAAAAAAATTGACATACAATAGATCCCTCAAAACACTTTAGAAATTTCAAGATAATTTGGAAAAACTACTAGCTAATTAGCAATTACAAATAAGTCAATTTAATTAACGTCAACCACTACACACACACATATAGGGTAGCGATCGGGTGAGAACGGTTCTCACGATAAACTTTGTGAGATTTCCATGCCTATCCATCCTATGGATGATCCGAACCGTTAACGTTGTTTAACATGACCAAATTAGTGTAGAAATATAAAATCAACTCATTTGAAATTCATTTTTTCGTGCATCATGTCATTATACAAAATAACGATTTTTCAGCCATACAATTTGTAACAATTCAATGCATGGGTAAACGAATCTCAAACGACTTGATTTCTCATCCATAAACCAATTTAGTTATGTAGATTAAATTGAACGGTTCGGATCTTTCAACTAATGTCCCAAACAAAAGTTCTCACATGGTTCTCACTCGATTATTTCCATATATATATATATATATATATATATATATATATATATATATATATACATACTAGGTTTGCCCATTGACACGTGCCTACGGCACGTCTTCGAAACAGTGCACTTGGTTTGATTATATAAAATAGTTTTGGAGGTCCAGCAAATTGATTGAAGTAGGAAACATATTATATGAGGAAGCAGCATATCTACCTTTAAGCTCAACCATCGCCTTCTTGATCATTAGCTTGAACTTACCTGGAATGCATATAGTTTGTTAGAAACACTGCATAAAGTTTTTTTTAACTTCAGCATTACTTTTAGATGCTTGTAATAGTTATGCAAGGACATGATCATATAGGTTTTATAGAGCTTACTCTAATCCCATAACCACTATGAGCATGTCTAAATACAATGGTAACCCAAGTGCAGGTGTGAAGGTATCTACAATATCGATAATCTAAATATTTGTTTGTCTGAAACTCAGTTTGCAATTGAAATGCCTCTTATTATTATTTGAACCAAAATGTAATACATGAAGTTCTCAAAACTCTAATCCAAGCTAATTATTTCTTTTATGTCCACTTTGTCTTCCCATTGCACTTTTATAAAATTAAAAAAATGGATCAATAACAAATTTACTTTAGCTGTTTTTCTTGAGTGGAGAGTTTGCACCCTTCACTGGTAAACTCCAGTCATCTCAATTCTATATATCCAAACATACACTAAAAGTTCTTATATATTATGTTATCCATGGTTTCTAATAACCAGTGAAGGGAACACTTCACGATATTATTTTCTTTTGCAGTAAAAAAAATTAATGTTGCATATATGCTAAGTTATTTTAGGTTGCTGATCAGCTTACTTGTCTTGCTTTGCTTTGGAAGTCCAAATTGGCCACCAAATAATCCATCTCTCACTTGCGTACACCTTAAATCAAAACCAATAAAAAACTCATCAAATAAATCACTAAAATAAAATTTTTTGAACCCAAAAATAAAACAATCACCTCTCTGAACTTAGATCCCATGCTCACACAAAATTCGAGTCAGCAAAAAACTGAGTAATCCCCTGCAGACACAATTAAAAATTAGAATGAGAATTCAGTTAATGAGATGAAATTAGAGTCGCCGCATCGCATGTAGAGGCTCTCGATTCGGTGGAGGGGAGTCGCCGATACGGAATCAGCAGCGGATCAGATATCGGCGACAACCTCTTGATTGGGGTTCGACACTGGACTTGAATTTGGATTTGCTTTGAGATTCGCGCTTGAGAGGACAATGGAGGCTTCACTAATGGAATGGAAGCGAAAGTTTAACTGAATGGTTTTAAGGATTTGGAGTTAGCGGCTTAAAAATTCTAGGGGAGAGAGAAATTGGAGCTCTCTGGTTTGGGAAATAGAGGGAGGAAACTGATCTGAATATGAGAGAATATGAGAGAGAGAGAGAAATAATTAAATAAATAAATGAGTTATTTTTTTGGGGGGGATTTGAATTTGAGTTTTGGGGGAAAACTTTTTGGGGGAAAAATGTCTTTTGAGAGTGTAGATCTGGACCATTGATTTTCTTACTATTGAAGAAGAGCCACTTGATAGTTTTTCTGTGTTTTATTATATAGATATATGTTTGAAGATCAACCATGTACAATTCACACTAAAGAAATATCGGTTTTACCTAAACCAGAAACCCATCAATTGCTTCCATTTCAAATGACTTCTCCGCAGATGAAACCCTTTCTCCGTTCAAACTGGACCTTGTGATCTATTACATGTATCTCCATTTCTAGGATTTTTTGGAGTGTTGGGGAGGGCATTGATGCTGGTTGGCTTAATCCTTGCTCGACAGTGTTCTTAAATCTGTTAGGTGGTCCTGTCTTATGGAAACCTCCCCGAACATCGCAGATATGCCCTTTTTGAAAGGTCCTATGTTATGAAAACCTCCATTTTATAACTAGAGTTAGTTTTATATATGATCCACTTAGTATGCATGAGAAATGAAATAGCAGCTTTAGGACGCTTTTTAATGGCCTATTTTTTAGAACTTATATCTCAAGTAACAAAAACTACTAAAATGGTTACATTGCCTCATTAAATTACAATAGTTTTTCATTTTGTAGTAAATTGCCAGTTTGGAGTTAGAAATATGACAGGTCAGATACTTATTTCCCATTAAAAATATATGATAGTATTTCATTATTTCTTTGCTAACATCTTATGTCAGCTATCAAATATGTGCCATCTTTTGGAGTTCCAGTAGCCACTACTAGTTTCTTGTCAAATAACGTTTAGCCTCTTCGTTTGAGTTTTGATACAATCTTCTCATCTTCCTTTTTTCGTCCTCTATAATTGTTTCATTAAAGTATAATTATATGTTTTTTCTGCTTACAAGTAACATCCTTTGTGCAGCTTGGGAACTGGCAAGGAGACAGAAGAATCTAAATTATTGCAGCAGTTGTCAGATGCCTGCTTGGTTGTTGATGCACTAGAGCCATCTGTTAGGGAAGAGCTAGTTAAAAATTTTTGCAGCAAGGAACTTACTTCTTATAGGCAGATCTTTGAAGGGGCAGGTCAGACTTGATGGATAATTTCATCTGATTTTTTTGAAATTGAAGTTGTCTTTTTCTGTAACGACTTTTACTTTCATTTTTCTCCCCTTCAGAGTTAGCCAAGTTGGATAAGACTGAACGAAGATATGCATGGATAAAAAGACGGTTGCGTACAAATGAAGAAATTTGGAAAATTTTCCCTGCTGCATGGCATGTCGATTATCTGCTGTGTATACAATTTTGCAAGCTAACTAGGTTTGTTGTCAACTTTGCATTGCGTTTATCAGTGTTTAAGCTTTATATGGTATTGTTCATCTCTTGTCTTAAATTCTTCAAAAGAATAGGCAAATCTCTACAAGCAAGCGCGAATAAAGTTGAACTAGCTAATGAAAGATCATTGTCAAATGAGGAGGTCAAAAGAAATTTTCCCAATAAAGAATATCTCTACCTTTTTATTATGCTTTGAGAAGTTTGTCTCTCTTTAGTTCCGATACACCAGCTATGCCTGATGCCACAGTGACACCTATATGTAATGCTTCTCCAAAGCTCTGGTGGGTTTACTGTCAAAAGAAAAAGAGGGGGGATAGTTGATTTTGGTTGATAAGTCCAGGGGTCCTGAAATTTAGCCCTTTCTCTCTAAAATACCTGGAAGTTGAGTCAAGTTTGTACGCGAAGGTTGTGTACCACTATTCTTAATGTTCATACCATGACTGAGAATAACCCTAACATGCAATTATTGTTAAATTTTTTAGTTAAACTTATTCTGCATGGTTTTTAAGGGTTATACATTGTCACCTTAAGTTTATGGTTTTCATGGTCTATATCTGAGGCTTAGTAATCTCTTGTTCTAATGCGTTTTTGATGTTAATATCGTTACGTGAATAGGATTATCTGAGTTCATATTTTGAAATGCTAACCATTTAGTTCTCTCATAATTGCATGAAAGAGGTTTTGGGATTGTTTTCAAATAGGCTCTGTTAACTTAGAGGTGGAATAATGGTAAAAAATGCTGAAAGATCATTCATTACAAATTAGAGAAAATCTAATGTTGCATACTTATCATGAGTTTGTGTAAAATGTGGTCAAATGACTACACATTAGTTAAAGATCAACAAGGTCTTTCTCAAGAAATAGAAAAGTGTATGTAACATCCGGTATATGTCTGAGAAGGTTTGATGGAATCTAGTAAATAAAAAACATAAACTTGGTTCATGCCTGTGATGCCCTGGATCGTGTAGTCTAGAGACCAGACCAGGTATGGTCTAGTCATGTAGAAAATTAGATTTTTTTTCCTATTTATTGTATTTGTGTGTTACGCTCAAAGTGTATCTTGTTGGCATAAATGTGCAAATTTTTTCGAGTTCCGGGATTCAGGGCATCACAATGCTTGTGGAGTGCCACAAAGTTCCATGGTAAATATTGGATAAATTTTTGTTAGAGCAACAATCCATATAGTTAAACATTATATAATGTATTTAGAGATTTTTTTACTTATCTCACCTGAGAGGCACTTTCTATTTTAAATGTGGCGATAAACTGTTTCTTAATTGGTGATATTTACTTTCAGCCTCTCTAGCCTCTCTTCATGTCACTATGTTTATTTGTTAATATATATATAGGAATTACTGGAGATTGGGTGCCACCGTACCTAAGAATGATACACACTTGGCCATATTTGGATGAATAAAAAAGAAAAATAGGATCCATGCTGTTGAAAAAATGATATTCATATCATTAAACATAACGTGATGCAGATTCGCACATGTTCGCACATGTTGTGCTCATCCATCATGTGGTCTCATTTGTTCTATTGCAGAAAAACCATTCATTCTGCAATTACATTTTGCATGAGCAAAGCATGTGCGAATCTAGTGATTTTGCATAACCCATCTTTAATGATATGTAGATTATTTTCAACAACATGGATCATATTTTTCTTTTTTATTTCATCCAAATATGGCCATCTTTAATGATATGTAGATTATTTTCAACAACATGGATCATATTTTCCTTTTTTATTTCATCCAAATATGGCCGAGTGTGTACCATTCTTAGGTAGGGTGGCATCCTACCTCCATTAATCCTATATAAATAAATATTGGGTGTAAAATGGCCGTGGCGAAGTTTTATCATATCAAGCACACTTCTGTTACTACTCCCCTTAGACAGAGAATCCAAAATGGGAGAGGGAGGGAAATTACATCCCAAGAACCAAACAATTGAAGTAGTACATGCTTTGCCTAATATATATATGCCACCTCATTAGTATGCCGCTTCTCGTAGATTAACTTTAGGTTAGGAACCTTCTTCAATAGAACTCTGCACTCACTGATTAAATACCTAATCATTCAAAGCGGGTCCTGATTATCATCGTTTTACCAGTAAATCAGCTTTATATTAACTGAATTACACCCTTCACTTATGTGCCATGGCAAATCATCTTGTGATACAGTGGTTTGATTTATGCCATGCTCTAGCTTTTGCATAAATGCTTAGTTTCAATTTATTATTATTTTCCATGTGTGTTGTTCTGCTCAAGATTAAAATCTTCTTTCCTTGGGAGCCGAACATGTATATCCCTTATCTTTTCTAGTATAATGCTAATGGTAGGTTCCTTTCAATTAACATTTTCAGCGATTATAAATTTTTAATAATTTGGTCTGCAATTTGAGTTTGTAGCCTGGTTCTGTTTTTCCTTTATGATCCATTGTTCAACAAAGATATAGATTTCTTCCGAAAACTAAGAAGCATGCGTTTGGACATGATATGAGATGATATATCCACAGATAGCAACAAAAATTAAGTAGCGTATTCAAAATTTATTAACAACAATGACCTGGAAAGAAATGTTGCCAACTTCCTTCACAATTGAGTTGGCTTCAAATAAGAAGTGTCCATGTAAGGTTATTTCTTTGAAAATAATGCATTAATACAGTTTGGTATATATTAATGAGGATATTTTTTAGATTACACCTTTGTACTAGCCTATAGGATACTACTTATCATGGTTTAAAATGTTAGCTGAGACTGAGAGATGCTCCCTAATTGGACCATTTTTTTGGTTTACCTGATTTGTTACTTGTTTAAGAACTTGGTCTGGTTTCTAATATAAAAATATAATAAACAAAATTCAAGCGTAAGCAATTAAAGACACATATCTACTATATAACTAAGCAAGGAGAGTAGTATTGTTAGCTGCAAACACATTATTGCCTGAATGGAAGAAAATATGCTAACTTAATATAAAGAAACCAATACAAAACCTTAAACATTCGAGAAAATATTTTGCCAAATTTAATTTGTTATAAATGAATCTATTGCCAAACTTTAATAAAATCGGTTGCCAAATTTAAAAAAAATGGAAAGATAATATGTTGTTCAATTTTTTAGAATTATACGCAAGAAAATAATGGGGAAGGGGAAATACTTGGAACACGTGCATTACTGCACGTGGTTATTTAGTCTATTTAAGTTGTCACAAACAGAAAATGGGGAAATAGAGAGTGATTGAGCATATAGATGTACGTTTTTTATAACTGAAAATCATAAAATTCTATTACTTAAAACTTTTGTTTGTTATTGTTTGACAACAAAAGCAATTAATTCACTTTGTAGATTTAACTAAAAAAACATAAACACACAATAATTATACATAGCAATTTATAAAATTCACCATGCTATTATTATTCTTGCAGGTTAATTCCTTTTAAAAAATATACCCTCCTATTACTTCTGTTGTTCAGAAAATATTCATTAGGTAATTCATTCATTCGTAGTCAATGACACTTTATCTGACCTGTTGTAAGTCATGAAATTCGTAAAATATTCCTTCAGAACCTAACGACTATATTTGTTTCAATTATCTGATTTGATACTAAGCATTGGAGGTATTATTTTAAATTAAGAAGGCTTAATCATTTCCCATACTGGTTTACTACATAAACTTTTGTGTAAGGATTACGTTGTTATGTATTACACATAATTTTTAACATGATTGTAGATCCGTTCGTTCTAACTTTTCAGGACACAAATTGTGGATATCCTTAATAATCTCAAGGAAAAGCCAGATGTTGGAACGTTATTAATGGTAATCTTCTACTATCGTTTATTGTTTCTTTGGAGCGTTAGCATCCTGATTGTAGGTTCCAATTTGACACTGTTAAAGTAATTTGTATAACACTGACTTGAGGGATTTTAACTCTTTTGAGTAGAGCACATTATATACAAGACACCCAGTTTGGTTATGTCCTGTCTTAGTATACATCAATCAGGTCAGCTTTAAACTTTTCCCCCTAGATCTTTGTTAACCTGATCACCATTTGCCTCATCAACCTACTTTAATATGCATTTTAAACACCTTTTTTTTTTATCACTTTTTAACCCTGAGTGAACCAAACCACTGAATTATAACCTTATAGCTCCTTGACACTCAGCAACCTACTCTAGTATGTCTCTTTAACACCCTTTTGCCACTTTTTAGCCAAAAATGAATCAAAGCAGTATTAGTAGGGGACGATTATGCTTGCAAACTATAGTTCTTTACTTTATTTTGCTTGGATCTCCTTGTTAGTGGCTTCATATTACTTGCCTAGGTTATGCATCCTTTGTTTAGCCTATTTTGATTCCCTAGACTTATGTCTTGATCGCTCTAGATTAGATATTTTTTTTTACTATTTTTGTTTAAACAAACTTCTATTGTTTAAGGAAAATGACATTAATTTAATAAATGAAAAAAAAACAGCTTCAATTATTTTTACCCAGTGAGGTAGTGGGCTTGGTATAGTGTTGCTCCATGCTTTGCTTGGAACTTGAATACTTGGTCAATTCATATTTTCTTCATTCTTTAGTGTTTCAACTCTACATTTTACTCATTTGACATTCCAATATCTTTCTTTATCTTCTTGTATACATACTTTCAGTATCTGATGTACTTTCATTATATATATTCCTTGAATTATTTTTACCTATTGGTTATCGTGCAGTTTGAATGCCCTTAAACTGTACTAGTGATTGTTTTAGATCATAATCTGGGCCTTTGTTTGAAAAAAAAACTCCACTTCTCACCCCATTCCTATATGAGCAGTACAACAGGAAAATTTGCATTTTCGTTCAGAACCATCACAGACATACCGTTAGTATTATTCCTCGTGAAATCATTAAATGGTGGGGACGAAGCCCTTTTTTTTTATCGGGTGTGCCAAGCCAACTGTGGAAATGAGCAACATTCACAGGGAAAGTTAGGCATGTTTTGAATAAACATTTTGCCAACTAAACTACAGATGAGTTCATTAAGAATTTTAAAGAAACCAAATAAGATTCAGTTAGCTTTCGGGTTCTGTCCTGGATTATCAGATAGAAATGCAAACTTTACTAATTTTTTATTATAAAAGTTACGAAAACCATAAATAATAAAATTTTATTTTCATTGAAGGATATGTTTTCTTATCTTATTTTAACACATGTGCATACTACAAAAAAAAACATTTAAGCTAAATGACTCAGGTTTCTAAGATTTTTTTTTTGTTCCACACGGGACATGTTTGAGGAAAATAGAACTGAATCTTTCATGCTAATCTTAATCCTTAAATTAAATATTTTTCCAAGTTAGGCAGATCGAGTCTGTACTAAACTTGATCAGATTCAACTTAACAATTTGTTTCACAACTGTTGATATGATAAATTTTTTAACTCACGGAAGTATAGTATTATTTCATACATTTACTGAAATACTATACTTCATAATAGTCGTAACTCTATTAATCTTCATACAGAACTCCTCAAAAGTAGATAGCCTAAGGTAATTTGATTTTCTCTAGTGGGGAACTCTTATACTATAAAAACCACAGAAGCTATTAGCCTATTATTATATTAAAAAAAGAATTATAGGTAAGTGAATTTTTGGCTGTGGGCCAAAGTAAAACATTTCTATTGTAGCCTTGGCCCACCTTGGCCCTATGGCAGCTTCATCATTGTTCAATGGAGTAATTCGAGTTACGATCTTAACTTTTTGTTTCAAGGACAATGATGGTGTTTATCCTATTAATGTTGTCTACCTATTAGTTCAGGCACTGCAGAGGACCCTTGAGTTTGAGGAAGAATTGGCAGAGAAATTTGGAGGAGGAACTATAAACTCTAGAAATACAGAGTTTGGAAGTGATTTAGAGGCAACCGATGATGGAGATAATAACAACCATATCATCTCGGATATTCGGAAGAAGTATGAAAAAAAAATTGCCGTGCATCGCAGTGGTGGAACTGAACATGTATGTATTGGTTGGTTCCGGAATTGTCATGGATCCTAGTTGTTGCTCCTCTAATTTCTTTTCCCTCTTCATTCACAGGAAACAGACAAGCATAAAGACTTGGTCGTTGCTGGTGCTGGGGTATGGTTACTAATAAAGTTTGATTTAATTGACCTTTTAATTTCCACTTGTTATTGCAGGCGATAAAATTGAACCTTTGACAATGCTGAATCTTTTTGCAGTTCAATTTTCGTGGCATTATTTCATCATGTTTTGAAGCACACTTGGTAGTATATGTAGAATTAGAGGAGAAAACCCTTATGGAGCATTTGGAGAAGCTTGTCCAGGTAAATCAAAATGAAGAAGAGCAGCAGACGAAAAAAGATGTTGATTAAGAGATTAATTTTCTCTTATAAACTGGAATTTACTGCTTACAGCATACACATTTTTAACAGGAAGAAAGCTGGGAAACTGAGGAGGGAAGCCAGACCAATATTTTATCAAGTAGCATGCAGGTAAGTTTGTTTGCACAAGACTAATTTTTACCAGACCTGCATTCTTTATCAGCCTTTACATACGGCTATAATGATTTGATCTTAACATCTAGTTTTTAGTAGGCAAGTTAGTACTTGTTTTGAAAATCTTGAACTTTGATAACCTTATTGATAACTTTGGCCTGGACTCAACATTCTGTTGTTTATTTCTTGTATCCTAGTAGAGTTTATCTTTTGTATATGTTGTGACAATTTGAAAACATTGACATACAATTAAACTGCATACCTACTTTGATAATGTCTGGACTTTGACCATGACCTACAACATGGATTTTTTTTCCTCGTGAATCTTAAAAGTATTTGAAGTCACAACCTCTAGTGAGAAAAACAAAGCAACAACTTGGAAATCATCATTATCTGTAACATTGGATTTTGAATTCCGAGATGTGATATCAGATATCCCAAGGTGACACGAGGTTGAATAATTAATAGATGTAGGGTGATGACAATTTATGTGGAAGAGTGAAGAACAAAATGACACTCAGTAGAATTGGGGTAGGGAATATGTCTAAAGGTGGGGACCTGGGAGACGTTTTATAGTATTCTTAGAGGAACAACATTTGTCGGTATTAAGTATTAACAATAGAGAAAATACAATGTCCCTTCAGGTCTTCCTCACAAAGCGACGTGAACATCACCAATTCTTGCTGTTAGTTTTGCATGCAAAAATATGAAAGTCATTATGGTTTTACCAAGAATTAATAGGACAAAGTATGCATTCTTACTCAAAATGAATAAATTTACCACTAAGGCAGTCAATCGGTAGTGGAGGTAGTTACATATATAAATAATCCGATTACCAATATATTATCCGTTTTATCCGATTACCGATATTTTATCCATTTTTGTAATGATCCATCAAGGGGATAGAATCAAGATAAGATGTGCATAATCAAGTTAGTACAGTAGTATGTTTGTTCTGAAAGTTGATCATGGCAAAGCATGAAATTTAAAAAGAGTGGTTGTAAAGATGATGAAATGGTCAACACAAATAATGAAGAAGAGATATCATCATAAAAGGTCCTTGAAGAATCTATCGATACAAACGGGTGTATAAGAGAGAGGTTGAATAAGAATCATTGAATAAAATTGAGAGGAGATTGAAGTTCTGCAAGAGCTTATGTGGTAGAGAAAAAAAATTCAAATTAGTCGGACTTCTTCTGTGGATGGCGAGATAAGACAAGCCTCAAAATCCAGCTTTTGTGATTGCTAACAATCCACTTGACACACAATCCAACTTTTGTGATTGCTGCCAATCAAACTTTTTTGTTTGTCCTTTCATCTTTCTCTTTTTCTCCCCTCCCGTGTGCTCCCCCCCCTCCCCCCCTCCCCCCCTTCTAGATAAGATTTTTGCAAACATCTTATTTGCCAGAACTTTTCCACATTAATGCTTTACGAGTGATAAAAACACTTATTTTAATCAATGCCAGATTTTTCCCGAGCGTACTTTTATAGAACTCTAAAGAGTGGAAGGACAAGGAAGCACTTCTTAGTTTTTAACTTTTTATTTAGTTTAGATAGTATATGATAAAACTACGCTTGGGAAAAGTCTCGGATTGATTAGGGAAGTTCTTTTATACTCAAAGCATTAATGTGGTATAATAAGATGGTAAAATCTAATTTGGAAGGGCAAAAAAAAGGAGAGAAACAAACACCGAAGGGGAAAAAAGAATAAGTTTCACAAATAACGAAAAAAATCTTTGGAGTTTGATAAATTTGTGAAGAGTAATTACTCTTGGCCCCTCTAAAGAAGCAAATCAGTAGTATAAAAATGTCTTGACATTATAAATAATAGTATTTTGGCAAGTTCAATGCACGTGAATCCAAAATCAATTTTATTCTTTATTTACTAAAAAATATGAGCTCAATCTATATAATACATGTTTGGAGCTTTGGCGTTGTAGTTACTACTAGAATTGATTGAGGACTTGTGTATCTCCTGTTGACTTTTCAAACTACTCTTTTAGGTCGTGTTTGGAAACAAAGTTAAGTTTAGATAACTGGAGTTATCTCCCTTAACTTTAAAACCATTGTTATTCTAACTATGATCCGTTTGACACCCATTTTGGAGTTAAGATAACTGCAGTTATCTCACTCAAAAGTTGAGATAAATGCAGTTATATAAACTCCATTTTGACCTCTTTTCTCTTAACTCTTTTTCTTCACTGAGCAACAATTGGAAAGGTAAGAATTTAAACTTTGAAGTTAAGATAACTTTGGTTTCCCAAACACCAAGTTTATGTCGGAGTTAAAGTTAGCTTTCGGATGGAGTAAAGGTATATTAACTAAATTTTGCATACCTTTACCGGAGGTAAAGGTAAGATAACTTCAGCTATCTTAACTTCGTTTTCAAACAGAGCCTTAACTCTTAAGTATATGAAAAGGTCCCAATAAGTCCCTAAAATTCGGGTTGTTTTGAAATGGTTTGTTTTTAGATAAACTGTTTTAATGGAAGATAAGCTGGTATATTTGGAAATGAACTATTTTTCTTACATATATTATGTTTCTATCTAAACCTTACTATTCTTTGTTGAAATGGACTGTTTCTTTTGTAGCTAAGTTGCTCCATCGTGAAATAAACTATTTCGTTGACATGTATTCATTTTTTTTTTGAAACTTGCTATTCTCTATAGAAATGAACTATTTTTTATTGAAGATAAGTTGTTTCTTCTAGAGATGTACTGTAACGACCTGAATCCAAATTGTCCGGACCCAATCACGCTAATGTTTTTCTTCAATTAAATTTATAAAGCGACTAAATCCAATATAATATTAACATAAAAAACTCGTACAACAGAAGCAATTTACATCAAATTTCTCTTTATAAATATGGCCACAAATATTGTACAATCTTAACATAATTGGTACTCGACCACCTCAAATCAATTCGCACTGCCTTGCAAGGATGTAAATTGATCACTTCAATATCTACAAAAATATGAATTAATGAATGGTGATAAACCGCATGCACTGAGTTTTGAGACTAGCTCAATAGCGGATCAGACGAGTTTATGAATACACAATTAGCATTTTCATTTCTCAATTAAGAAAACTCAACAAATCGATGAACTTCATACAACTTGGATATTGAACTAGCAGTAACACCTATGGAATCTAGAGATGCCCCCGCATAATATAATAACATGACCCACATCCATTGCCCGGTGTGACACTTACCTCTACGTGGCAATTAGTGTCCGGGCACTGGCACTTAGGTCCATCATCCACTACAACAACACAATCTCTTTATGATACAATTATCATACTCTATAACAGCTAAAACTAACAACGTGTGATCCAATGCATGCACAACAGAAATTCGTATTAGTATTTACAGAAATGAACATGTAAGCATGAATACTACTAGTAATAAAACAACTACAGAAGTAGGATCGAGAACGCAAATAATACAATCCTATCTTCTCATATTTTTGTTTTAAGATCCGGTCTTGTCAATATGAATTCAAGTTGTTGTCTCTCTGCAAAGTCTCACCCCTCTAAGGTCTACTGTCATATTTATAAGTTCCCAACTGGCATAAACAATAATCCACAGAACTACTTACCTTTTATCCAAACCCTCATTATCATTTGTTCATTATTGTACCCCATAAGAGCATCTGTAGTCGTTGAAGGGAAAAATATCGATATATGGATAAATGGAAATAGGAATCGAAGTTTTGCTGCAGTCGTCAAAAGCTATTTTTTAGCTTTTTATAATAAAATAAGAAGCGACGGCACTTCCTGTGCTGTCGGAGAAAAAAAATAAAAAAAAATAAAAAAATGGAGCGACGGCACTCGAAGTGCCGTCGGAGGAATAAAAATTCGTACTCGGGGTGCAAATAAAAAATTACAAAAAAATTAAAAAATTACAAAAACTTTTCAGAAATTGCAAAAAAAATTTAAAAATTGCAAAAACATTTCCAAAAATTGCAAAAAAAAAAATTGAAAATTACAAAAACCCGAGGAATTTGGGCCTGTGATTTGGGGTTTTTTAATTGGAAAAAAAAATTCAAGGGACGGCATATGAAGTGCCGTCCAAGGGATTTGGGGGTTTTTTAATTGAAAAAAAAATAAAAAAATCAAGTGATGGCACTTGAAGTGCCGTCCGACGAAAAAAAATATTACTTTTTTGTGGGATGGCACTTCGAGTGCCGTCGCTCAAATATGGATAAATCTCAAACCCATTCTCATTTATAGAAAACGACTGTAGCGAAATATGGATAAAATGGATATTTGGCAAACGAGTGCAGCGCGTTTTTTAGCCAAATATTTATTTTATCGATATTTAGCAAACGACTACAGATGCTCTAATGTCTCATAGACAATAATCGACGGAACTACTTACTTTTTTATCCAACTCATCATCATTTGTTCATTATTTTACCCCATAATGTCTCATTCTCAAGTACGCTAATATATAGCAAGTTCCAACGGACCTAACTTTTCCTTATCCCATAAGCTCTCTTTAGCTCACTTGTTCTTTTAATCTCCACTGTACATGTGGCGCACACGAACAACCACCCATAGTTAACCGATCAAATTAATCATTAGGGTCTAAGAAAATATAAGAAGTGTTACACATATGCACAACCAACATAACCGCATAACCCCTTTCATCTCAGTATCTTACAGGTACAAATTGTGAAGAAGCCCATCTCTCAACATAAATTACTATGTGATCGTTATCTATTAAAATCCCACATGCAAACTCATATCTTACACAATCTGCCACATTATGTAGAAGCCCTTACGCAATTAGCCCTCTAATATGGAAAATTACAATTATGTCCTCTTTTGCATATACAACTAATATGAGACCATAGGCTATAGCTTCACATTTACATATAAGTCCTCAACATTTTATATTTACAATTTATTCCCTCTTGAACTTTTATTAATAATCTCATAAAGAAAGAAGCTCAAATTATTAGGGTGTTACATGTACTGTTTTTGTACTGTTTTTGTTTCTTTTGTATCAACAATGACTGTGGGGTCTATATGCATTAGGAGATATTTTTCTTCTAAATAAGAAAGGGGCAAAGTATGTTTTTTATTATTTAAATACAACCCCTATATTATATTAATGGTCTATGCCATGGATTGACGTCTCGGCTAATCCGTTTCGGGTTGGTTTTGGAAAGACCCAGTCCGAAACACAACGGTAGAAATCGGTATCTGCCGAAACTCATTCACAAGGCTGTATAAATGGAAAGTAAAAAAAGAATCTCAGTGCTGCAGATGATGGAAGACGGAGAAAGAGGGCAAGCAAATGTGAAAGGAAAAAGAAATAGCTGATTTTTTGATATTTGAACTCTTTTGACCTGTTATCCTTCCCCTGCATCTGCTTCTTTATTTTTTCTTTATTCTTTCATGTTCTGAAATGCGATGGGAAGACAGGAGAAACGAAATAGCATTTCTAATCTTGGAGGCGGCGTGTTTGGGAAGAAGGAATTAGGTTAGGTCATTATGAACATGTTCATAAATAGCAGTTTTTATCATATGGTTGCTTTTCATTAAGAAATGTTCATAAATAGTTGTTTTGGCAATTAGTCCCTCAATTAATGGTTATTTACAATTTACTCCCTTAAATAGAACCCATTCATCAATTTAGTCCCGGTCTGCTACATTCAACTCAATTTAGTCATCAACTATAGTAAGTTCAATTACATTTTTAATTCATTGCATTCAACTAAATCTACCATAACCATCATTAAATGTCTTACTCTAATTGGGTACTAAATTGTGTTGAATGTTAGATCCAGTTAAAATTGGGGAGTAAATTGATGAATGGGTTCTAATTGGGGGACTAAATCGCAGTTGCTATGATTTGGGTGACGAAATTGCAAATACCCATTGTAAGAGCATCCACAGTCGTTTGCGTGTTTGCCATTTTTTGCCATTTTTTTTACTGTAGCGCACACAGTCATAAGCTATTTTGACATTTTTTTGGCAATTCGGCTACAGTAGAAAGGGAAAAGTAGCATTCGAAATAGCAAAATGCATATTATAGCTGTCGTTATTTAATTATATTTTTAATTGATGATGTTTCGTCCGAAGTAAAAAAAATTAAAAACCAAATAAAATAACCGGTTAAATGAATTTAAGGGTGGGAATGAACATGATGTTTCGTCCCAATCCAATTTATTTTTTTAAAAAATAATTTTTAAAAATAATTTTGTAAATTTTTAAATTGTTTTTGCATTTTTTTAAATTGATTTTGCAAATTTTTAAATTGTTTTTTCAAATATTTTTTACAAACTATTTTTTAAAATTGTTTTTGCAATTTTTTTTAACAAAAATAACCCGAACGGTTATTTTGAAATTTTTTTCTTCTCCCGTATTTTTTATTAATATTTTTTGAAGTTTCGGCCCGTATAAATTATTTTTTAATGACAGACGAAACATCATGTTTACATCATGTCTCGTCTGTTTCTTTTTTAACGAACTTATGCATTTTTTGCCATTCGACGACTGCAGCATTTCGTCGAAATGGATTGTCAAAATATGCATTTTGCCATTTTTTTACATTGAACGACTGTGGATGCTCAAGGTGCCAAATTGCGAAAAATCCAAAATATGATAAAAATTAAACATTTGTGGTTTTAGAATATTCATAAATGCGAGAAGTTATATTTTATGTATGGAGTAAGAAACTTGGAAGTCAATGAATATGAAAGCATAGTTGGACATTTGTAAGTCATGGACGGAATGAAAATTCTTGGTAGGGTCCATTAGTCCATTGAAGGGAGGATTTAGTTATGATCTTTAAAAAAACCATTTCTAAAAGGAATACAATGTTAGTGTCATCGGATCATGGCTCTGTCTTCAGCACTGTGAAGGAAAGTAAGGGTGGAATGAGGATCCTGGCTAGGGTCTATTGAAGCAAGGATTTAGTCTTGATCTTCTGAAAACCGTTTGTTAGAGGAATATAAGGTTAGCCCCACAGATTCATGGCTCTATGTCTTCACTGCTTTGAGGGGATGATCACCAAATCATATACTTTTAAGTGGATGAGCTGTAGGAAATTTTGATTCTAGATAGCATATGTAATACTTGTTCTCATGTCATGTTTGGTTATTTCTAATGAGGAAAGCTAGTAGATAGCTGCAGAATTCAAACCATTGTCTTTGGTTGATCATGTCTTTTTTTATCTTTTGTAGTCAGGAAATGGTTAGGCTATGTTTGGTATTGCTTTTGGAATGTGCTTTTGGGCCTGGAAGCTCTTCTATGCTCAAAATAGGTGTTTAACAAACTTAATTAAAAGTACGTTTAATCAAAAGTACTTTTTCTAAAGCTACTATTTTTAGCATTTTTCTTTAGTGGTGCGTTTAGCTTTTCAATAAGTGCATTTACTTACTAGGAAAATTTTAAAGTTAAACATAATTCTTTCTAAATAGTATTTCTAGAGCTCAGCACTTTACAACGAAAGCATTTTTCGTTGAGAACAATAGAGCAATACCAAACAGATCCTTAATATGGCTATGGTACTAGCTTTTATGAGTTGATCACAAATAGGCTTCGAGACTGATTGTCGATATTGTACATAACTGTTTATGTGATGCTAAATAACATTGAGCTTGAGAAATCGTTGATGTTAATCCAGCACATCAATGCATTGACATCATTGCTGGTGGTTCACATGATCCATCATGTATATTCAGTGGAATGCAAGGAAATAATTCCTAATATAGTGTGTCTAGACTCATGATAAGTGAAAGTTAATTTTCTTCTTATATTTGCAGAGAGGATGCTTACTTTAAATTGGTATGATCATCATTAATGGTCCATCATTTAAACTTTCAAATTTATGTTTGTGCAGGTGTTCCTGATAATTAGGAGAAGCTTAAAGAGGTGCAGTAATTTGACAAAGAATCAAACTCTATTTAATTTATTCGAGGTATGTATTTTTTGTTAATGATGTCACAGTGAATCTTTTACTAATCCTAAATTAGTACATTGATTTGGATCCTACGTTTGGCAGATTTATAGAAACACTTATCAGAGTACAATATAATATTTTTTGTATAATTAATTTTGATTTTGCTTGGAACATATATTGTCTTTGCTTCTCTTAAATTTCTTGTTAGTGCTCCTTCTACATTGATCCATTAAGCCATCATTATATTTTAAATTTCTGGGTTTTAGTTGCTTTAGTTTACGTGAATCATGGTTCTTTGCCTTCTTGTTGTTCAAAATTTTCATCTGGAGCACATGGTTTTCCTAGACGATTTTAGAGTTTGTTTAATTACCTTGACTTTGAATTATAGATTTGGTTCAGTGCTTTTGTATATTTGTATGTAATTGATTGCAATTACGTGCTTGCTGCAAGAGCAGTTCACCCTATTCAGCACCCTAGGCTTATAGGCATTTATTAAGTTGGGTTTGAGATTTTATTTCTTTTATTCCTTTGTAATGCTGGTAGGGATATTTCTAGAGGTCGTTATTGAAAAGTTAATTCTGTATAAATAAAAATCATGTCTATTGTATAGTATCTGCCTTGGCGAGTGTGTCTAACTTGTCTTATTTAGTCGTTATGTCCTAGGTTTAATCTGGTATTGGTGCTTATACTTGCCAAGTGTTTCATTACTTTAACCAATTTACCTCCTCATCATGTATACAAATCTTGCCTCGTATTGGCCTACCACCAAATTCATTAGCTTCAAAATGACTGAAACTAGATTTGTCACCTACTGCCCTCCCTCCTCTTCCCCTGCTTACTATGTACAGATCTGCTGAAGCACCCAAATGCTTCAAACCTTATAGTCTTTTCCTCCAACTTCTCCTTTTCGCCCAACCTATCACAACATATATCCTGGCCCTGCTAAATTCTCCATCATCGTGAACTTCAAATTTTTTTTCCCAGACATCAAACAGTAAAAGGAAACAAAAAAGCGACGTAAAAAAACAATTACAAAGCAAAAAAAATTGTCTGCTTTTCAGAATTGTGACATTTGTTGTTAGTGTCTTGCCATGAACATTTTCTGAACTTGAGCCATTAAGACGGAGCCTTCCATTAATCTAGTAGAATGAATTATTCAAGAAGTTAATTGGCATTCGAAAAATTGAGCTGACCTGATTATTGACTCTAGAATAGTCATTTTATTCTATATCATCTTGTTGCCTCCAGTAGGGATGATTTGAACGTTGTGCCTTTCAAAGTATGTAATTTGTTATAATTGATATCTTCAGTTTATATCATTTAAGTGGCATTCATCCTACATAAGCCATATGTTTTTGCGTGATCCAGGTATTTCAAAGGATACTGAAAGCTTATGCAACAAAACTCTATTCCAGATTACCAAAGGGAGGTACGGGAATTGTTGCAGCTGCTACTGGGACAGATGGACAGATCAAGGTTATCTTTTTATTTTCATTTCATTTGCTGATTCGCAAGCATCCTGGAGGTTCATATCTAATGATAAAATCTGCAGACATCTGACAGGGACGAGAGGATGATATGCTACATTGTGAATACAGCAGAATACTGCCACAAAACGGTTAGTTCTTAGAACACCTTTCTAATAGATGTTGACAAATTAGAATGTTTTTATGTGGATTAAAAAGTTGCTTGTCAATTAAATTATCGCATTTCAGTTGAACATTTAGCGATAATTAATAATCATATTTTATTATGTTTATGAAAAGGTTTTCATATGAAGACTTTACGTTCAACAACCAATACTGCATGTGGAGTTATATTTTGTTCGTCAAATTGGCATACTGATTATAGTACATTACTCTTTGATTTGTGCTATTATCTAGTTATTTTCAGAATATTTGATATGTACATTTACTTTCTTGTGCATCTTTTGGCAGTCTGGTGAACTAGCTGAAAATGTTGCAAAGATAATTGACTCTCAGTTTGCAGACAAGGTGGATATGTCAGATGTTCAGGTAAATGATTGTGAAGCTAGTGGTTTCTTGCTTCATTTCTCCTAAGTTTGTGTATTTTAACCCTTTTTACAATACAGGATGAGTTTTCAGCTGTGATCACGAAAGCATTATTGACGTTGGTTCATGGTATTGAAACCAAGTTTGATGCTGAGATGATTGCAATGACACGTGTTCCCTGGGCTAGTCTTGAAAGTGTTGGTGACCAGTCAGAGTAAAGTCTCACGAGTCCTCCCTTGCTGTTTTAATATTTTGTTTTTTTTTATCTAGATGCCGTTTTGGCTGCTAATAGATGGTCTCTAAATGCCCCACCATAAAGCTTGCACTAACTAGATTGTGTAGTTTTTAGAGATCTTGAATTTTCTTTCTGCTTTGTTGGTTGGGTTACTAGGTTTTGAACGTTCCTGGCGTACTGCAGCTTGAATTTGTTTTTTCCTGATGTGCTAAGATGCATGATACACACTATGAGCCGTGAGATGACATGAGATGTTGACAAATGAAGAACTGTAAATAGCATAAATAAATATCAATAATAAGGCACGGAGTGTTGTCCTGGTCTATTTGCTTGACATGTGTGCTATACGACAAGACTTCAAACTTGATTTGCATGCAACAAAGATTGGAAGGTTTTTCTAATGCTTTGTATGAGCTCGAAACATAACAGATTTATTGAGATTGTGGGAGAGGCTGTAGTTATGTAGGTTCTAAACTGGGGTAAAATAATAGACGGTACACATTGAACCTGGATACCTTTACATTATGAAAGAAATAATCTGAAAAGGGTTTACCAAGGATGACGGAAATTTCTTTACTAATATATACTGCTATACCCTATCAAGTTGCACTATAGAGAGCAGACAGGCCTAGTGATAAAGGACATCGGTTCGAGACGATTCGGGTGCTTTTATCAGCGCAGGTATCGTCTAGGATAGCTGTTCCACTAGCCTAGTATTTTTATTTCAGCATTTATATTTGTTTTTGGCAATTTTAGCCATATGTAGTAGTTTTGCAATTTGCACCATTTATTTTCTGCATTAGAATATTTTGAAGATTTGTATTGATATTTGTTTTGAGCTTGTATATAGGCCTTTAGATTAATGAAAAGAATAATGTTATTATTGATTAAAAAAATTATTGTGTATTGAGTTGTTGCTTTTCATTCTTCTCGTGTGTGTGAGACCATAAGAGAACATTAGGGTTTGTGAAAAATCATAAGAAAATATTAGGGTTTGTGAGAAACCCTAAACTACACCTCAAGTCAATATTTCTCCCACATCTATTTAGCCGCCACCCATGACCTCATCTCCTTGCTGCCTCTCAACTTCGATCACCGCAGTCCCTCACCACCACTGTCGTCCACCCCGCACCCCCGACGCCATAACCACTCCATCACCACCGCACCCTCTCCTCGGCACCTCGATCCCGTTGCCACTGCCCTCATCTCCCGATCCTCTGCCGCTCTAACCCGACGCCACCCCGTCGTCACTCACCACTACCGACCACCTAACCCTCCACCATCAACACCGAAGCCTCCCTCCCCCCCCCCCCCCCACTCCAAATCCCTTCAAACCCTAAATCCTAATCCTAAGTCCAATTCAAATCTGAACCATAATCCCCAAATCTACTTCAAATCTGAAACCCTAATCCCCAAATCCACCTCAAATCCCAAACCCTAATTTACATATCAAGGAAAGGAACTTTGGAAGAGTACAACCCACATCGACAACACACGTCGACGATCAACTACCTCTTCGTCTCCGTCTGTGGTGAGGACACTTCCATCCAACCCCGGTAAATTCTTTCCACTTCCTAATTATTTGTGATACTGCTTTATCGTCTCTAGATTATTATCTGAATTTTCTTTTGTCCACAAATATTAAGTGTGTGCTTCTACTTGCTAATTAGAGTACGAATCGTTATTGAATATTTTACTTGCTAGGAACGTTTAGGTATAATTATTGATTGTAGGCTTAAATCTTTAATTGAGTTTGTTAAACTTGTTTCCATTCTTGAAAATCCATTAAATCAATTATTAGTTTTAATTTCTAACTTAATCGGCATTACATGTTGGTAAACTTAATCTTTTAATATTCTTGAAAAATTCTCTACTTAGGGTTAAGTTTACATCACCTAGCTTGACACAATGGTTAAAATAACGATTATGGGGGAGCTTTGGTGAATCTGTTCACCCAAGCTGACAGGTACTGGAATATGATGAAGTTAAATTCACTCTTCAATACTGCATTCTCATTAAAACACTAACCAATCCTAATCTAAGTAGTATATGAAATATGCATTGTCTGTCATATGGCTTTGTTTGTGAGAGTAGTTCCTTGATTATAACAGTGGAAATGGGTTAGAGAGAAACCAAATTCTGCAAAAGAGCATCATAATTTATGAAGGAGCAACAACAGCAACTGATGTTTGAGCTAAATAAGTACAACAACAACAACAACAACAACAACAACAAAGCCTTTTTCCCAATTAGTTGGGGTCGGCTACATGAATCCTGGTTTTCCATTCTGCTCGACTAATGTTTGAGCTAAATAAGTAAAGTCAATATTTATGGTGCCAGGACATCAATTCCTGTGGTTGGCATAGGAACCTAATGTAAATCATTGTGGTGTTAGGTTTGAATTAGGGAAGAGGGAGAACGTGAGGAAGGTCATCTCATGATCCAAAAAGATATGGGTTTCTATTTTGGTAAAGGAAAAGGATTCAACAAGATTTTTAGAGTTGTTTTGCAGTAATCCTCTATTATAACATGTTGGATAGAAGATGAGGTGCCTTGGTGTATGCTTTTTGCCGATGACGTCGTCTTTGTGGATGAGATTAGAGCAGGAATTAATGCTAAATTAGAGTCGCGGAGAGAAACTATGGAATTTATAGGCTTTAGAATAAACATAACTAAAACATAGTATATGAAGTGTAATTTTAGTGATATTCGGAACACAAATGAGGAAGTAGTGAAACTTGATGGTCAAGAAATACCTATGAGAGATCGTTTCCGATATTTAGGCTCGATTATACAAAGAGATGGAGAGATTTGTTAAGATGTTATACATAGGATCTAAGCAGGGTGGCTTAAGTAAAGAAGTGCTAGTAGCATTTTGTGTGACAAACGTATACCTTTGAAGTTGAAGAATTTTTTTTATAGGATGGTTGTTAGACCATAAATGATGTATGGAGCAAGAGTGTTGGGCAACAAAGAAATAACATGTCCAAAAATGAGTGTAGCGAAGATGAGGATTGGTAAGATGGATGTGTGGTAAAACTAGGAAGAATAGAATTAGAAACGTGCATATACGAGACATGGTAAAGGTAGCTCCTATCCAAGATAAATTAAGAGAGAATCACCTTAGGTAGTTTGGACATGTCACATGTAGACCTAGTAGTGCCCCCGTTAGAAAGAGTGATTTATTAAGTATTGAGGGTAGAGTTAGGGGTAGAGGAAGACCTAAACTTGGATGAAAACAGTGAGAAAAGATATGATAGCTTGTGGCCTTAGAGAAGATATTGTGCTAAACCGAGCAGAATGGAAAACCAAGATTCATGTAGCTGACCCCAACTAGTTGTGGTGTGTGCTTAGTGGTAGTAATAGAAAGATATCTTGAACTGGATAGTAATGTTTAAAGAGGATACAGAATAAATGAAATTCCTTTCCCTGAATATATGTTCGAAATGTTCGCAAGTAATCATCCATCAAATTTTACCTTTCTGATTTGCAATAAATATATATATATCTTCATTAATCGCTTTACCGAATGTTTGAAAATTGATGATTGAGAAATTCTACAATTATCTTGCAGGTATGTCAATGGAATTAATTCTATTCTTGCAAGCAGTGTTCCTGTCCTAGGAAGCCTACTTTCTCCTACCTATTTCCAGTTCTTCTTAGATAAGGTGGGTAAAAGAAAACTCTATATTGACACTGCTTAGTTTTACTGAAAATGGTGCGTTGTCCCCAATTGTTCATGTTATCAAGAGACTTCTGGATATCGATGTGGTTTATAGTGGACAATAATGGTGTATGATACACACTGGCAGCTATATTTAGCGAAAGAGTCTAATATTGTGTCGTCTCTCGCGGTTTGATTTCTTGAATAACCATTCCAGTTCTGTAGCTATGTGCCAATAATTTTATGTTCAGAGTCCAACTTAATAGCTCATTTGAGTCATCTGTCAGTGACCAAGGTTGTAGCAGGACACATTTTGCTGACACTTTTCTTCAACTTTTGCTAAAAGTAGTTTTGAGTGCAGAATATCTCTAACAGATATTTACATGAATAAAGGATGCTGTTTTAATTTCTTCAATAGAATTGTACAAGTGGAAAGAATGTTTTATGGATGGCAGCTACATTAGTTTGGGATCGTCAGGCACACAATGAACTTTGAGAGGTTTATTGTGCATGATTACTAAGAGATTGATGTCTTTTAACAGTTTTGGTATTATGCCAAGGAAGTCAACAATAAAATATTCACTATCAAGGCAAAGAAAATTTTGGAAGAAGACAGTGGATGTAATGATATTTATTTGACTTAGAAAAGCTTATGCCAGAGTACCTTGAGAGGTTATTTCGAAAAGAAACAAGTGCCCAACACTTCCATTGTCTGGAGAAATTATATATGATAGGGCTGTGCTACCACGAGAAGAGGACCACAGCAAATTCATTTCCTGTCACTTAGATTTACATCAAGGGTTGGTTAAGCCCTTAACCTCTTTACTCTAGTCTTAACTTATTAGGCATATGCAGGATGAAATTCCATGATCTATTCTGTTTGTGGATGACATTTATTAATTGATGAAATTAGAGAGGGGATAACTTCTGATATAAAAAATGAAAGGTATCTTAGGATTTAAGATTTGAAATAAGCAGAAGTACGAGTGAGTGTTTAAGGTGTAAATTTTACAAAAATGGGAGAAGTGATTAAAAAATAGTCAACATTGTTGAACACGAGAAACCTATGGTCAAGTGTTAAATTATTACCCAGGAGGGAAAAGATTGAAGAAAAGGTTGCTCACTGACTGAAAGCTGTTGGTCAATTTGTAGAATTGCTTCTTGAGTATTATTTACCTATGATAAGCTGAAAGGCTACCCTTTTGAGGTGATATATGTCCAACTATACTTTATAAATGAAATAGTTGGTCAATTAAGAAGCAACATGTTTGGATAATGTATGTCAATGAGAATTCTAAGAAGATCGATTAAAAGACGCTAAAAGATGAAATATGAACTGATTGCATTCAGTAGAGATTGGAAATTTCTGTTAGAGATGAGATGTGGAAGATATATTGAAGTGGTTTGAACATGTCCGGTGGTAAATGATCGGTGTGCAACTTAGGAATTAAAAGGTGAAATATGATGTAGAAGGAAAAATGGTTGAAGCTCGGCTAAAGGGAACATGAATATATGCCATGAAAGGGAATGTGATAACTCTTCACTTGATTCACGAGAATTTTCTTATAAAGATTGGTTAGCTTTCAGGAGGTAGATCAGGTCGGCACCGCCTGGTTTTATCTGGCCGGCTGCCACGAGTAAACTGTCAGACTTATATTTTCTGCTATTAAGGTGAATCCTAGATACTCAAGGTGAATACAATAGAAATGACACTATTCCTTATGAACATTAATGAGTAAATATAAGGTCTACGTGGACACACTTAGAGACCCTCACTACAAAGTATTGTAACTTTTTCTAGGCTTCTGAATTAAGTTGTCATATTTTAGTTCAGGTGTTAAAAAATGAATCCTTAGGTTGTTTGAGATTTTACAAATTATCTGTTTTTTCTTTCCCTACTTGGGGTTACAATTCCATGTATACTTCATAGGACTCTAGTTCACGTACTAATTTCTTTTCATTAGGGGGTGTTTGGTACAAGGATTTTTTTTGGCTCCCAGAAATCATAAATCATGGGATTCATAATTCCTAGGATTTGGTAGGTCTTAAACATTTCAGGGAATGTTAGTTGGAAACTTAATTTCGTATGTTTGGTTGAGCTACATATTTCCTGGGAATATTAATCTTATTATCCATAATACCCCTCTCATCATCAAATAACAAAACATGAATCTGATGATCTGATATGCTGCGGATCCTGATGAAGTTGAATCTGATATGATCTGATGCTGCTCTTGATGTTTGATCAAGATGATGAAGAGGATCAAGGTGATCAAGGGCGCGATGACTCTAGTGGAGGGTGAGGGTTTCGCGACTGGCTCGGTTGAAGGGCGAGGAGACTGGGGATGGCGGCGAGATGATGATGACGAGGTGGAGCGGCGATGGGTTTCGGCAGTCGATGGATGGAGGTGAGTCTAGGCTCGAGCGGCGGGATGGAGGTCATGGGTCGATGGAGAAGACGAGGGGGCGACGGGGGCTCGACGGCGATGATGGAGGGTGAGCCGAGCGGTGGTGAGTTGAGGAAACAACGACGAGAAGGGGATCGATGAGGAAGGCGGTGGATGGGTTCGGGGAGCATGAAACAGATGAGAGGGGAACAAGGAAGATCGGGGAGAGAGAGATGACGGCTATGAATTAGATTATGAGGGGCATACTAGTATTTTCAGGGAAGTAACATTTTCCCAAGCATTTGGAAATCTAAGAACCCCCCCCCCCCCCCCCCCCCCCCCCCCCCCCCCCCCCCCCCCCCCCGCCCGCCCGAAGGGAAAATTTTTGTCGGGATTGCGGCAAAAAAAAAATCCTAGGAATCTTAGTTTCCTGGGAATCTGAATTTAAAAGTTAACATACCAAACATGGGAAACTAGATTCCCAGGAAACTAAAAAAAAATTCTTGTACCAAACGCCCCCTTAGAGTGTAGTTACATTTGCTCATTTATTGGAAATATTGAATAACTTGGCTTTGTTGTTGTTGTATTGAATAACTTGGCTATTGAATATGTCATATTGCAGCTAGCAGCATCTCTTGGCCCTCGATTCTATCTTAACATTTACAAGTGCAAACACATATCAGAAACTGGAGCCCAACAGGTATTTGATTGTTTTCTGTGTTTCATCCTTTCTTGTCAGAAAGGCCCAACCTCAGTCTCTGACAAAACTGTACACCTTTTGGATTTTCTCTGTTCCTATATTAATTCCTATATTATTGACTTACATTTGGCTTGTGTTACATATTGTAGATGCTATTGGACACTCAAGCTGTAAAAAAGATACTTCTGGATATTCCTTCTTTAGGGAAAAAGGTAACTTTGTCACATAGGGAATGGTTGCATTGGGAAGCACATTCAAATTCCTTATTCTTCCTATACTGTCTAAATTGACTGGATTCTGTGGTATCTGTGATTCACTTTTAGTAAGCACACATACATGTTTTTAGCTAACGGCTCTGCTTAAGCTCAGTCCCTCTAGTGAAAGCAATACTGTTGGTGTATCTCTCTCTCTCTCTCTCTCTCTCTCTCTCTCTCTCTCTCTCTCTCCCCTATTTTCCCCCTTCATGAGCTAATACTCTTGGCTTATCTTTGATACACCAAATTGCATTAGATATTCTTGAATTATTTCATAGCAATCATGCAATGGACTGGAAAGAAACTAACATAAGTGATTTTGATTTTTAATGTCAGACCATTCAAATTGGTTGGGCAAACTAGTTTCTAGTAAAAACATCTTGCAACATGAATCATTTAGATACTGGCATGCTGTTCTAGGTTTAATTATATTATTGCTCATAATTGATTTTGTAGTTAATGGATCAAAGACTAGAGTTAGACCTAGGACTTGGATTCATGCTGATCAGAGGGATATGGTACAAGTTAAATTGACTAAGATCACCCTTAACAAAGCTAATAGGGAACACAGTTTTCTTCTCATTGGGTATTTAGTCTAATTTCATACCTTAGTGGACTACTTTTGTTGCATGCTTAAAATTTTGCTCAATGATACTGTTTTGTGAATATTTTTTGCTCAATAATGCTGTTATGTGACTACCTACTATCATATAGATCATAAATATGCTTATCAAAACATGTACTTCTAGAGTAAAAGTTATTTACACGTACACATCCATACATTTCTCCTTTTTATTTTCTATTGGTATCTGAGATTCTCTTCTTGTTATTTTTTAATATTGTCTTAGTCATTATTATTATTGTTGACCTGTTTCCAATGGTATTTTCTCTTTAACAGACTACAGTTGCTACTAGCTATTCAAAGTTCGTAAGTCGAGAAATGAGTAAAGCTGAGGCACTCTTGAAGGTAATTACATTCTGAATTGCTTCCAGCACTGTATTGAACAACTTGTTTATTGAAACCCTTTTACAAAATAATAAATAATAAATTACTATGCAGGTTATTCTATCGCCTGTTGATTCTGTTGGAAATACATATCGAGCTCTACTTCCCGAGGGCACACCATTAGAATTCCAACGGATTCTTGACCTCAAGGTTTTTTGAGTTCTTGCCTGTTTTCCTTCCTATCTGTAGGATTGTATTGTTTGTCATATTTTCTAAAGCATCTTTAGTCAACTAATATCGCTAACAGATTTTAAGTATGCGTTAATCATAAGATATAAGAATTGGCTTTTGAAATTAGGATGACTTGTTTTAGGCCCTAAATTTAACTTCACCCTGAGTCAATTTTATTATTATACACACTCTAAATCCCTTATCATTCAAATTATTTACGAAAACCCTTCTCTTAATGCAGTTAACGCATCTTTTTTAGTTGGAAAAACATCGGTTTAAAATTATACTTTGTTAGCTTACGTAAAGTGATACTTTTTCCTATGGAAGTTTACTATTTGGGTCAAATTTTTTTTAAATATATATTTTTAATGATGATATATAATTCTTATAATCTGAGGTCATTTTCTTCCAAAAAATAAAGGAAAAATTCAACTGTAGTACGCAAGAGGTTTTTCAGAACAGTATGGAAGGAAAGGGTTATAAAGTGTATAAAGAACAGTCAAATCGGCTAATGGAAATCATGGTAAAATATGTCGGTCTGAAATGCAAAATTAACTTTTAAACCTTTTTATCCAGGGTTTGAAAAAAGCAGACCAGCAAGCCATAATGGATGATTTCAACAAACATAGCCCAGGAGTTAGGCATCCTTCTGTAGCTCCATCAGTTTCTGTTCCCTCGGCCCCACCAACTCTCCCAACTGCTTTAGCAGTAGCCACCATGACGGCAGTTCCATCAGCTGCATCCTCGACAATTGGAGCCGCAGCAACAGGAGCCATTCCTCCAATTTCACGAGAAGACGTGCTCACTCGTGCGGCGGCTCTTGGGCGGGGAGCTGCCACCACCGGTTTCAAAAGGTTCCTTGCCCTAACAGAGGCGGCTAAGGACAGAAAAGATGGCCCGTTCAGAAAGCTCTTCAATGCTTAAAATTGGTGTTACTAATCTGTTTTTTTTTTTTTTTTGTGTTTGTCTTTGGTTTTCGTTTTTGTATAGCCAACCTAATATAGGTTCGCATTCAATTTTCTTACCATTGATAGAGAGGCAATTTTTGTTATTCATATAATAATGGGTAAAATAAATTGGGATGGTTATGTGTTCTGTGCGGAATTTAGCCATTTTTGTTCAAGTTCAGACAGCGATAGGTATCGGATCCATCATTTCGTAGGCAAACATGTTTTATCTTGGTACTATCCCTGTTTATTGAAAAAAGAACTCTATACTGTACTTCATACCCAATTGTGCAAGATAACTTTTTTTTTGATGTAAACGGATAGAGTCTAACGACTCCAGCCATATCAAAATATATATAATCGAAGCAAAGCACATAGAACATAGAAGTCTTACGAGCCGGAAAACCAACAAAAACAAGACTCAAAATAAAATACATTCGAACACTAAATCCAACAACATAGAAAAGGATCCAGCGGTAGCAACGCGCACCACTGGGGCGTACCAAAACCTCCGACAAAAATACCGACCGAGAAGAACAAACGAGCAGTAATTAGGGGCCTAGGGAATGATCGTAAGTGATACTGGGAGGCCGACATTCCGCAGTGATCATCCAAATGCAATAGGGAATCCGATAGTTGCCCACGGCCTACCAACCAAGACGCGCGCCGCATGGACACGCAAGGAAACGGTCTGCAGAGAAGACAACAACCATCAGCGCATAGCAATCCAGAGCAGCGGTACCTGCTCAAGAAAAAACAGAGCCTACTACAGACTAAGAGGGAACACAAAACTCCCACCAACGAAGAAACCACTAAAAAGGCTAGACATCCAAAAAGCCAACCTCCCTGACCACAAAGGCACAGAACATCCATAACAAAACATCCAGAACAAAGATAGCAAACACAATTAACCATCATTCATAAACCACAAGGGCTCTAAGAGAGCCAAAGTTAACATACACATAGGCCCCTAAGAACAATCCATTAAGGCCAAAGACAGCAACGAGGCTCATCCCAAAAGCAGCCAAAACAGGACCAGAAAGTTGCTGAACTCGCCAAATAAAAGGACCTGAGTCCAGTCAAGCAAAAGCAAGCGAGAAAACAAATCAGCTGTTACAAAAGAAAGAGAGGGAGAATGAGAAACTACTACACACCGGTGAGACTGAGCTCAATCGGGAAACACCAAAACAGTAGGGATCATTGGATAAACTTCCCCACTCAATGATACCAGCATGGTCCTCAAACCTGCGGAAGATAGAGAAAATCATTAAAAAACAGAACAGCAATTTATAAAGCGTTAAGATTGCTAAGGCAGCGAAAAGCATCATCTAATCTGTGAGCAAAGAGCGAGTTCTTAGCTACCGGATTTAACTTCAAAGACCAGAAATTAAAAAGAAAAATAAATTCGTCGATAATAGATGCAATCGACAACGAGGCATGATTGAACAACCTTTTGTTTCTTTCCCACCAAACAATCCAAATAATGATATGAATCGAGAGGAACCACCCTTTGCGAAACTTAGTATGCGCACCCGGCTTTGACCAGCAAGAGACTAAATTAAGCGGAATAGACGGATTTTCCCAAGCGAGGGAGATAATTTTCCATAGAGGAGAGATGAAGGAGCATTGAACAAAAAGATGATCGACATCCTCTCTTCCATCCGAGCACAGGGGGCAAAGCTGTCCCCAGGCTAAGTTCCTCCTGTTAAGAACTTCCACTGTAAGTAATTTGTTGCTCAATGCAAGCCACGAAGTGATCTTAACCTTGAGAGGAGCGCAGGACTCCCAGATGAAATTAGCGAAGGGGGGGGCGAACTACTCTAAAGTTGAGAAAGTTATAAAAGGATTTCACTGAGAAGGTCCCGACTGAGGTCCATCGCCAGGCGACGTCCTCATACGCCTGCCAGTCGTAGTGATTAAGGTCTAAAATGAGATTATTAAAAGAGATGCTATCTTGAGGGGACAACTCTACAGAGAACGGAATGGACCAGACCTTAACAGAATTGACCAGGGTGAATGACTCTGCCACCAAAGCGGCGGGGTTGACAGCCAAACGGAATAGGTTAGGGTAAGCCGACGCGAGTTTAGAGTTGCCAATCCAGAAATCGGTCCAGAGTTTGGTCTTGGACCCATCGGCACAAACGCGGGTTAAACCACATTGGAAAGCCTCCGCCGCTTTCCAAACCCCTTTCCAGAAGGGGGATGCGAACCGGTAAGTGGAGGGGTGGAAATCCCACCAATTGCTAGAGGCAAAGTAAGATCCTTTGATCTATTGGATCCACGGTAAATGGTTCTGTTTTTGAAATCTCCATAGCCATTTACCTAAAAGAGCGATGTTATGCTGCCTGAGGTTTAAAACCCCTAAACCTCCATTACTTTTGGAGGAACAGATGCGTTTCCAGTTGCAAAGGTGGGAACCAAACTTGAAATCAGAGGATCCAGACCAAAAAAAGTTACTCCTGATTTGGTCTAGCCTCTTGATCACCCAAGAGGGAAGATAATAGAAGGACATCATATACAGAGGAATTGCGGAAAGCATGGAGTTAAGAAGGATCAATCTACCTCCTCGGGAGAGCAATTTACTCGACCACACGTTTAGTCTGGCTTCCACTTTATCAATGAACGGAAACCAGTTGGATTTATGTAATTTGCCCTAGCGAAGCGGAATACCCAAGTACGTAATAGGGAAAGACGCAATCGGGCAATTAAAAAGGTTGGATGCCTCAATTTGACGGTTGGGAGAGCCTCCCAGCCAGAGGACCGAAGATTTTTGAAAGTTGATAGAAAGGCCTGACGCCATCTCAAAGAAATAGAGGAGAAGCTTAAGGTTACGCATGGAGTGACCGTTAGGTTTAGTGAAAATAATTGTGTCGTCAGCGTATTGAAGGTTTAGGACACCGTTGAATCGAGGGGAGGATCCTAGACCTTCAATGACCTGAGCTTTGCAAGCATTACGAAGAAGCTTACTGAAAACGTCAGCCACCAGGGAAAACAGGAGGGATGAGAGAGGATCCCCTTGGCGGAGACTGCATTTAATCTTGAACTTGTTCCCTTCCAGACCATTGATTAAGATAGAGGACGTGCCTGAGTAGAGGCTGGATTTAATCCACGCAATCCACTTAAGGCCAAAGCCCCTATGGATGAGGATGTCGAAGAGAAAATCCCAACACACATTATCATAAGCTTTTTGGAAGTCAAGCTTGAGGAGAATGCCTTCCGATCTGGAATGATGGCAATGGGAAATAATTTCTTGGGCTGAGGCGCGCTATCCAGGATGAAACGATCCTTAATAAAACCAAATTGGGGCGAGTCAATAAGAGGAGGAATCACTGCGCTGAGCCTAGCCGAGAGCACTTTCATAATGATTTTGAAAGTAGTGTTAATCAGACTGATCGGTCTAAAGTTGGATAAAGCATGCGCTCCGGCCAGTTTCGGGATGAGAACGATATGTGCATAGTTAATGCGGTCAAAAGAAAATGAGCCTTGATGAAGGTCCTTAAACAGATTAAGAAAATCGTCCTGCAACCACGGCCAGAATTTTTGAAAGAAAAAGGCCGGGAAGCCGTCCCGCCCCGACGCTGCGTCGCTTTTCAAAGCGAAAACAGCAGCTTTGATCTCTTCCAGGGAGAAGGGAGCCTCGAGAGAAGACAGGTCTATGGTTGGAGCACCGTATAGCTGATCCCAGTCCAGGGATAGAGCACGTTGCTTATGAGAACCGACAAGGTTTTTATAGAATGAGAGAAAAGCTTGGTGGATATCAGAGTTAGAGTAAATATCCACCCCGTTATCGCAGATAGAGGAGATATGGTTACAACGTTGCCTGTGGGAAGCGAAATTATGAAAGAACGCGGTATTACCGTCGCCTTCCTTCAGCCACTTGGTCCTAGCCCTTTGAGCCCATTTAATATGATTTAGATAAAGAATGTCGGCATACTCACGCTTACAAGCGCGACGCTCGTTGCGAAAGGAATATGACAACGGGCCCTATTCTTCCATTTTATCCAGAGATTCAATGGTAGAAAGGAGAAAGGATTTTAGAAAGATAGAGTTTTGATGCCTCTCCTTACGCCAAATCTTACACCTGTGTTTGATGGCATGGAGTTTGAGAAGGATGCTGCCCAGACCAGAAGAACCGATAACTGATGCCAGGCATTCCTTGACCAGGTTGACAAAAAGTTGGTCTTGCAACCAAAATTTTTCAAACCGGAATTTGAGAGAACGCGGGAATTGAAAATTAGAGTGGAGGGCGATAGGGACGTGATCGGAGGCTGGGTTGGGTAATGCTTTAGAGAAGGAATTGTGGAATTGGGTGATCCAAGCTTGAGAGACGAGGAACCGGTCCAGCTTGGCTAGCGTTAGGGGATGACGCTGATTAGACCAGGTAAACTATCTTCCGTTAAGCGGAAGATCGGTTAATAGAAGATCCCTGATACAGTCATTGAAGGAGCAAGATTGAGAGTTAGAGTAACTTTGATTCGACCTTTCGGACACGAACCTGGTAACATTGAAGTCACCACAAAGAAAACAGAGGCCACTAGTATAAATGTGTAACGATTGGAACTCAGTCCAGAAAAGCTGCCTATTCAGCGAAGAGGATGGTCCGTAGACTGAGATCACAGTCAAGTCACAATCCATGGCCTCCCAGCGCAGAATGACGATAAAGAAAAAATTGAGACGATGAATAGTGATCGGAGTAAAGACCGATTCCTTAAAACCAAGAAGGATGCCTCCCTTGGAGCCAATCGCATCAAGAGAAATCCACTTGGGAATAATGGAGCCACCTAAAGCTCTGTAGAGCCCCGGGGAGGGAGAGTCAATTTTCGACTCCTGAATCGAAATAAGATCGCAATGGGAAGAAGCAATTAATTCATAAATCGCTCTTTTTTTGACGGGGCAATTGAGACCCCGGATATTCCAAGAGATACTAATCATTAAATTGCACGTGCTCCCAGACTCTACAATGCTCCTTATGTCGGAGGGAGACCAATAGGTGAGGATCATCTGAGTTAATCTGGAAGCCCATATCCTGCGCTAGGTTAACCAATTCGACACGGATAATGACTCGAATTGGAAATGAAAGATGGAACCTAAGGGAGTGATAGGAGGAGACTGGGGAGTGGAATTAGAGATGACTCGCGAGGAGTCCAAAGCTTGCTGCATAGATCCAAAGAAAGGACCATCAGAAGGGACAGCAGGTTTCTTTTTAGATAGAAGACGAGCACTCGATCTAATAACGCGGTTAGAACGATAGTTAGATGAGGATGGTCTGGGAGAAGGGCAATCACACTGAATTCGCTGGATTAGTGTGAGGGCTTGTGGGGACTCTGTCAGGTCTAAAACAGGCCTCACTGATTTAGACCTGAAGCGAGAAATATTGTCAGGGGAGCAGCACAGTGACACTGCTAGATTAGTAGAAGATGGGTTATCATCGGAGATAGCGTTCATCCGAATGCTACGAACCCAATACAAAAGGTCAGGAGATAACCATCCACGGTATAATGAGGAAAAACTAAATGGGGGAATAGTCGAGAACAAAAGCCAATGCGGTAAAGCAAAGGCCGATAGCAAGAACTCACCATAAATAGAGGGGAGAAAATAATCAGTTGAAATAAAGAAAGACTGTCGAGAAAGCAACGCAGGAACGATAGATAGTACCTGATCGGACGCGTGCTCTTTTTTCAACTCCGCTTCTTCTTCCATCAGTAATGTATCTTGATCAATCCACCCCAAGTCTTTAGAAGAATTGGAAGGCTTGCCAGACTTGCCCAGGGGAGAAGGATGCGCAGCTTTAGCTGAAGGGTAGTGAGCTTGCCTCTGAAAGATCTCCCAGTCGGAAGCAAAGTTGGGGTTAACCTCCCACGCGGGCCAAATCGCTGATACATCGGCCGGAGCAGGATTGGTAACAGTAAGCTGGGTTGGGAGATCTGGCGTACTGACAAGAGGAAATGGCACTTTAGAAGGAGCCAATGGAGGGGTGGGATTCGGCTGGGCGTAGGGGTGAGGGAGGAAGACGAGCCCTTAGCAGAATGTTGTGAAGAGAAATCAGGATTGATCCACACTAAGTTAGGCGCTTTTGATGGTGAAATCTTCGACGTAGATGGGGAGGAGTATTTCTTGCTGAGAGGGGGAATTTGGTTTGTGAGGGGCTTTGATCATTTCCGAGTGCTCCTTCGACACCGTCGTGGCACCAAGATGAAAAAGAGACGCGGGGTCTGGTTTGAAGGACGAAAGAGCAGTCCCAGACGACGGAGAAGCAGCATCATGGTATTGCACGAAAATGGTGAAAGAAGCCATGCCATCCCTCAGGCAGAAAGCCTGAATACGATCCTTCTGCCTAGGGCATTGAAAGAGGGCATCAACTTGCAGGCTACCAGAAGCAAGCCGCGCAATAGACGAGATGCTGACGATGTCCCCGATACATTTGGTCATATCGCTCACCCGTTGCAGTGAGTCACAAAAAGGGGGGAGGCCAACATGTGATACCTTAGTGGATGCAGGGCCGAGCACCAATGCAGTCAAATTGACCCGAATCCATTTGCGGACCGTTAGGGAGATCGGACCAACTGCGAGGGAAGGGTTAGCGCAAAGATCTTCAAGGATCTTTGGAGAGGGGCATTGAATGACAAGGTCACAGTTGGAGCAAGAATACAGCACCCAGTCCCAGTCCTGGACATTACATGAGTTGCTAAGAAATGAATTTAAGGTGTAGAAAGGTAAAGAACCTCCGGAGATAGAGATGGCTCCGTAAGAGCCAAAGAATTTTAATCTGTCGGAAAGCTCTGATCTTGGAACAAACACCTGGGTCGCCACCGGCACTTCAGAAGGAGGTGACAGAGCGGGAGCACCAGCAGGCTCAGGTGGTAAGGAGTCGATGAAACGCGTGGACGACGGAGGAGTAGGTAAAAGGGGTGATTTAGCTGAGGGTTTCAGCTTCTTAGACTTGGACGGAGGTAAATCAGCTAGCTTCCGTTGGAGAGACGGAAAATCCAGGGCAGAGAGCACCTGATCCGCGATGGGGACTCCCAATGAGAGTCCCAGAAGTTTTTGAAGGGCAAAGCAGCGGTGGCGTGCGTGGCTCTCCTTGAGGCAAAAAAAGCACTTCATATTGAAAGAGTAGAATTGTTTCAAGTGCCCCTTTCGGAGGCACCGAAAACAAGAGAGAGGAGTGCGGTGAGAGGAAGAGAGTTGGGATGAGGAAGATGAAGAGGTGGGATGAGAGAAAGAGCGGGGGGAAGGGAGATAAGAAGATCTCCGAAGGTTCTCCCAACTGGGCTTAGAGGGGCCCCTTTAGTCGAATTTGCACTGGGGATCGGCCCATTCATCGCACAGACCACAGATTGCTTCTTTTTCTTTTTAACAATCTCAACCCAAGAATATTCCATGGGCCTGTGTTAGGAAAGCCCACCAAAGAAGAACAGAGAGAAGGGAGAAAATAATGGAACTGAAAATAAGTAGTGACTCAAACACCCACGACCACGCACTAGGATGGCGGCGGGGAAGAGAATTCACAAACGGAAAAGGATGAAGAAGAGAAGAGAGGGAAACGCAGAGAGGGGGAGCAGTGTCTAGATCGATAAAGCTGCCGGAACTTGAAGATGAGAAATCGAGAAGAGGGGGCTTAATAAAGAATTGCGGAATATAGATCACACACAGAACAACAACACTTCCCACTAGACTCCTCGGCGCTAAAAACATCCGAGGCTCAAACTAAACCAAGCAATAAAAACACACGAAATACTTACAGTGGGCGGCAGATGCTCGACAGAATAACTTGGCTGCCTACCTTGAACGAACCTGGGAAAGGGGGGAGGCTGGAGCCGCGCAAAACCAGGAGGAGCACCAAGAACAGCTCTAGCCAGACCACCAGCACTTCCTTGCCAGCGAAAAAGAACCCGCGCGAAGGAAGAGGACAGCTGGAAGCGGGGGAAAGGAACCTCAGAAGCACCGTGGCGGCTCAAAAGACAGACTTGAGCACCCCCAGGAGAGGGACAGTCAAGGATCAATCTGCGGGGGGAAGGGGAAGACACCAGGGAAGATTTGATGAGGGGGTGCTGAGAAGGGGTAGCAGAGAAGGGAGAAAACAAAAGACGTAGAGGAAGCAATGAAAAGAAAAGGGTATGTGGAAAAAGAGCTAGGGAGAAACTTTAATGAAGCGAGATGTGGTGGAGGAGACGCCGAAGCTCTGGATCTGAGCGCTCAAGGAAGAGGGAGATGACTTGTGGAGGAGATGACTTTTGTTGAATTGTGCAAGATAACAATGTGTTCTATTTCCCTACAGTATAACTAAAGAGAATTCTAAACAATCGTCAAAATCTGCAAACAAACGTCGTTACATTGTCCCTGTTTAAACAACCGACTAACTAGCTAATCATTTTATGTATGGGTTAATAATGACCTATAGGCACCAAATGTATTAATTACCTACATATGCTAAAGTGAAAATAATACTCCTATAGTACTCAAATTTTTTAACAATTGAACCTAAAGGCTTCTGCCATTTATTTTGTTAGTTAAGTTAGTGATATATTCATAGAACATACCTCTTAGCCTGTTTATACCTATTAAGAAGCATGTGAAAAGACCAAAATGCCCGCTTCCCTTTATCCTCTCTTCTTCCTGTGTATTTTTTCTTTTCCTTTCTAAACCCTAACTATTATCTCATAAAATTTTTGAATTCTAATTCGAAACAAGTACTAAATCTCTTTCATCTCTTTTCCTCGATGCCCCGGACATCTTCAATCTCCTCTTTTGTGAGCAATGCTGAATTATCATACATCCACTGTCAAAGCCCACCTAAGTTTGAGGCTCGGAGTTGAGTTCTTCAAATAGCGAGTGCCATTTAACAATATGATATTGGAGGGAAGTGTTTGATTCTCAGTTGCAATTTTGTCATAAAATATTGTTTAATTTCTTGCAAATTATTTTGGATTCTTAGTAGGCATTGATGAGACACAAAACAGTATTGTTGGTTTTTTATATGATATATAGTTGGTTGTTCTTGATTGTGGATGGAAGTCATACAATATTCCTCCAAAATTATATTGAAGAAGTGGCAGTAGCTTGTTTGCTGTTATGAAATATTGATTATGCATTTGGAAATTCAGTACAGTTATGATTCTAAATAGTTGGGAATTATTTTATATTCTGAAAATATATTTGGGAATTATTTTGAGATTGGTATCTGTTGGATACATATAATCTAAAGAAGACGATGGATCTTTCCTCTCTGTTGGTTTAGAATAGTAACTATGATGCTGCTTATGCTAATGTTATTCTGAAGTTTATGAATATATCAGATTGAGTTCAATTGGTATGAGATAGGCATTTTTGCATTTAAATCAGTTGGCATGGCATTACAATGCAGCCCTAGTAACACCATTTTTGATATCTTTGATGAACCGATGCTACTGTAATTGGTAAATTTGATCAATCTTTGCTGACAGTTGCGTTATGAGCCTACTAGTAATTTTTAATGTATTGTTTAGTTTCATGTACATACAGATACATGATTATTTTGTTAAACTCTTGTTTTTTTTGGTTGGCAGAAGAAGAAGAAGAAGAAGAAGAAGAAGAAGGTTTTTTTTGGTTGGTAGAAGAAGAAGAAGCAATAGCAAAAGCTAGTATATTGAAGCAGAAGAACTTGAAGAAGCATCAGATGAAGAACAAAATTATGAGATACAAATGAAATAGCTGCTTCTGAAGACGAAGAAATTGAAGAGATTGAAGAAATTGAAGCTTGTATTGATTATTTGTTTGCTTGCTCTTATGTACATATAAATTGTATATTTGAGCTTTCTTGCTCTTATGTAGTATTGATTGTGCATTTGAAGTGTACAAAATAATTATGCATTTTGGAATGTAATAGTAATTGTTGCCTCTTTCTTATGGTATATATTTGCTAGTTCTTTTTTAAAGTATTCAATGGATAATTATGCATTTTGGAATGCTTCTGAACACATGATGATTATGCTTTTGCTTATTGAAAAGGAAAAAAGAATCATAGGCATTCTTCATTCATTTATAAAGAGTGTAGTACATAGATTACAAGATACACAAGTAAATATACAAGTTTTTTTGTCAGTTTGACAAGTTCATACATACACCATCATTTATAAAGAGTGTAGTACATGCTTTTAATGCTGCTTATGCTTAGGCCTTTGTTTTAAAGCTTTTGTAAAGGTGTTGCTGCTGCTGCTTATGCTTAGGCTGCTGCTTATGCTGCTTAAGCCTTTGCGACTGTTGAAGCTTTTGCTGCTGCTTTTGATTTTGCTGCTGCAATTTGACAAGTTCATCAATGAAATGATGTTTGACAACTTGATTTATAAATAGAATTTGTAGGATATTTTATGACATGCTTTTTACTGACTTGTATATCAATGTGTTGAGACTCGTATCAATAATTTTTGACTTTTTGATTTTTGTATCAATGGTAATGAGACTTGTACAATGAATGACTGACTGTTTCTGCTACTGCTCACTATGACTACTCATTTCATAGGCCTTTGTTGTTTTTGGAGTAGATGCATCAATGAACATAATCTCATATTTTGGCAGCTTCTTCATTAGTCTTTGTTATTTTTTTTGAAATGTGTATCAGTGAACAACTGAGCCTACTTTGGCAACTTGTTCAACACTGTTTTGTAAATTTTGAAAGGTGTATCAGTGAACATCTTTTAATGGTTTTTAGAGATGAACATGATTGTGTAACTACCAAATACTACAATGGTTTGGTATTGGGACTGCTATATATACCTAACTCAAATAGGAATTTTTTACCAAACTATCCCTGTTTTTGTAAGTATGTACCAAACTATCTCTGTTTGAAAATTTAATACCAAAAAGTCCATGTCGTTAACTGAGTTAGCGCCCCTAGTAATATTCTCCGCGCTATCTCAGTTAGCGTGTGCCAGAGGATACCAATTTTCCCCTCAAGTAGGGGTGTGCGAAAAAACTCACCAAATATAGACATACTAACTCCGTTAGCGTGCCTATGTAAACCACTCACGCAAATGGGGTTAGTGTGATAGGTGGACAGTATGTACACTCCTCAAGTAGAGGCTCCTCAAGTAGGGGTGTAGGCAAAAACCCCAAGTATAGACATGCTAACCCCGTTAGCGCCCCTCTTTATACCAGGCGCGCTAACGGGGTTAGCATGCTATGTCGTTTGGTAATAGCATACCAAACGACATAGCACGCTAACCTAGTTAGCGCGCCTGGTATAAAGAGGGGCGCTAACGGGTTAGCGTGTCTATACCTAGGGTTTTTTTGCCTACACCCCTACTTGAGGAGTGTCCCTACTGTCCACCTATCACGCTAATCCTGTTAGCACGAGTGGTTTAAATAGGCACGCTAATGGAGTTAGTGTGTCTATATTTTGTGAGTTTTTTCGCACACCCCTACTTGAGGAAAAAAATGGTATCCCCTGGCATACACTAACTGAGATAGCGCGAATAATATTACTAGGGGCCCTAACTCAGTTAGCGACAGGGACTTTTTGGTATTAAATTTTCAAACAGGGACAGTTTGGTACATACTTACAAAAGGAAGGATAGTCTGGTAAAAAAAATTCCTCAAATAGTGTGTTGGATATCATGTTTCTATTGAACATGATACTAAAAAAAAAGAGGAAGAAGAGTATGGTACTCTCACTGTTGGAATACTGATGAAGAAGATGATGAAGAAGAAGAGTATGAAGTAGAGTATGTGTTGAAATATGAGTTTAAGGAGGGGGATAGATGCATGTCCATGTTAGTCTACAAGTACATGATGGGTTTCCCTCAATGAGTAGGGAAGACTACTGCCTCTGCCTCTTTTCTTCTGTCTTTTGAATGCAAAAGTAGTTCTTCTCCTCCCTTCATACACTTCCATCCACCACCATTAGTTAGAGTGCAAAAATTCTCTGGTTTGGAGGATGGAGTAGTAGAGGGTGTCACAATGTATTCATGCTACTTTTTAACTTCTTGACATGCACACCTCACAATCATACAACAAATAACAAGAATAGGAGAATTGCATGTCAAGAAGTTGTAAAGTACTTTAAATTCATTGTTACACCCACTACTTCTCCAACCCCCAAATTGGAGAATTGTTGTCTCTGTCTATGGTGGTGAATAAATTTTATGCAGGGAGGACAACTGCTACTTATGCATTCAAAAAGAGGCTGAGTCAGTAGTCATCCCTACCCATTGAGAAGAAACCCAACATGTACTTGTATACTAAAGTAAATGATGCCTCTACTCATGTCTGGTTAAAGTGTCAAAAATCATTTTGTAATAGAAATTGACTTGAAAAAATGAGAACTTCTCACAGGCCTTCTTCTTCCTCCACCCACCACCAACCCTTAGCCAGTCGCAACCACTCTCCAACCATGACCAAGCGAACCAGAGAAGAAGTCGAAGGTATACATCGTGAAGGAGCTCGAAGCAAGGGTGGAAGCACCGGTCGAGAGCCTCGCAGGTCTCCTTCACCAAGAGCGAGGTGGGAGCGCTCAGCTGAAGTGCGAGGAAGAACGTCCCGTCAACCACAGAAGCGAGCAGAGGAAGACAGGACGCAGCCGACCAAGCATCACACAAGAGTCGACCGTTCTCCTCCTGACTACGACTAGAGTTCCAAGAAGAATCGTTCCTACGCTGATGTTACCAGAGGCAAGCCCAGTGACGACGTCGTGCATAGAGCGTGGCGTCGTTCTCCCTCGCAAGCCTTAGATCAGCACCCCACTACAGAAGACGGTGAAGGCGAAGGGGTTCTCGTAAAGCCAAGGAAGTTAAGACAAACCAAGATGAGCCCCAACTCGTCGGAGAGCTCGCGTACCGAAGGTCGAAAAAATTGCCACAAATGTGCGAAACCAGGACACTCCATTAGCAAATTTCAATCGAATTGGTTTTGTTATCACTGTCGTAGCTCCGGCCACATCTCCACCAATTGTCCAAAGCATTTATTAGCCACGACCTCCAATTCCAAAGCGCTGAAGACAAAGAATCCAACCGCATCGGAGGGAAGCAAAACGCAAGAGAGCGTCGCTGGAGATAGACACGTATATCTCCGACGCCATTGATCGCCGATTTCGAGCGATGTTTTAATGGAGGGATTATCATTAAAGCTCAGACTGGAGCTCCCACTGCCACAGACGTGTCCGACTTGCTTAAAGCAGCCCTCGTTACTTCGCCAATGCTGACGTGGGTTATCCATGAAATAGCAACCAATTCCTTCTACGCGCACTATAGTGACGCTGCGCTTGCTAAGGAGACGGTCAGAGTAAAAGGTTTAGAGGGGAAAGACGCCTACGGCTTAGAGTTCTTCGTTACATTCAGGTGGTGGTCTTGCGACTTTGGAGCGTTGAAAGCGGAGACCCTACCACCAGTTTGGATTAGATTATACAACCTCCCCTTCCATTGCTGGGTTCGATCGGGGTTTCAAAATGTTGTCAGATCGTTCGGTATGCTTGTTGACATCGACAAACAGACTCTCACCCTCTCCGCTAGAAAATTCGCTCAAATCAAAGTTGGAGTTGCTAACAAATGTGAAATCCCGTCTAAGATCTTAACTGAGTTCGATAACCACATCTATGAAGTCAAAGTGATTGTCGAGGTCCAAAAAAATGTATCGTTTAGAGATCTCCAGCCAGTAGTCGAAAAGAACTTCAACGGTCAAGATCTACAGCCAGAGGAAGACGATGAAGTGACGCCGTTGGATGCGAGGGGAAGCTCACATAGGCGTACTGCGATTGGAGGTGACCAAGGGAATTCTGATCCGTCAGATACTGAGCGGGTACTCAGCCTTTCAAATTCAGCGGTCAAGATTAAATCCACTCCTATCAAGATGACAACTCAGCTCTCCACTACGAAGGGTAGCTTCCATCGGGCCCCACACCAGTCTTCTCTCCCCTCAGACAGTCTGGATCCTACTCGAAGTGACGCTCCAACTGTAGCAGCTGTTGCATCATGCGTCGATGGGACTGGAGGCAGAGTGGAAGGGTTTGACGTAGCTTTGACATTGAATTCAAAAGGCCACAGTAAGCAAGGCATTCTCAAACAAGGCCAAGATGTGGGCTTTAGTAAACAAATGGGCCTAGTCATTGCAGATTGGATGAATTTTTCAAATGAAGATATTGAGCGTTCAGTGAAATTGGCGCTGTGCTCTCTGCTGCAATCCAAAGAGCAGATGCTTTCGCCGATTGGACCAAGGAGTCAAGAAGTGAGTCCCCCACAGTGCAAGAAGCTCCAGCTGGCGTGATCACCCCTATGCCAACTCAAACAATCTGCTCCCCAAGTGGTCAAAGTCCTATAGCCAACATAGCTAAATTCATCTCAGAACCGGAGTCAGGAGAAGATGTTATTGGAGCGTTAGAAGGCATTTGAGAGGATAATCTAATCTCAGTTTCAGTCACAGAGGGCGATGACAAAGAAATTAGAGGCAGTGCAGGAAGCTCGTCCACTAGAAAGATCACCGAATATCAGAGGAAAGGGAAAAGACAGATGATTAGCATGGATAGTCAAAACAATGTGTAAGAGGGTTGGACTCACAGAGGCAACATGATCTCGGAGGCAAATGCTATAGGCGAAGGTACCTCTAAACCTAATTGCTCTGTTCTCAATTCTTTATCAGACGAATCTCTTATTTACTTCGCTAGCTTATATGGGCTAGCCATGGATTCCACTTGGGCTGAACAGTTAGCTAATGTAGCTATCATTAGAGAGGACACCAAAATAGTTTCTTACTAATCCCGGGGTGCTTTAAGGGAGGAGGGTTTCCTTAATTAGATTTTTTATCCTTTTTAATGGTTTACATCTTTTGGAACGTTAGAGGGATGCGCTAGAGATTAAAAAAAAGGATTATTGGAGTAACTATTAGCAAGATTCGCCCTGACATTTGCGGTTTTCAAGAAACGGGAATTGAAACCCCAACTGAGGAGGATTTCACTTCCCTTAGAGGGATGGAAGACTTCCATTGGAGATTTAAGCCGTCTAGGGGGTTTTCGGGGGGTATAGCTGTAGGGGCTAGTTCTTCCTCCTTTGAAATTGTAGATGATTTTATAGGAGTGTTCACGGTCTTGATTAGAATTAGACGTAGAAGCGACGATTGAACACAGACAATGACTAGACAGTAGACTGCGTCAAGAGTTGTGGACGGAATTAAGATCCATTAGGCACAAATGGGGGGGGGAGGGGGGCTTGGTTAATAGGTGGAGATTTTAATATCACTAGATTCCAGGATGAGCATAAAGGTAAGGGCCACAGTCGTTTTGAGCAAGACTCTTTCAATCAGACTATTGAGGATTTAGACTTATTGGAATTATGGATGACTGACAGGAAATTCACCTGGTCCAATATGCAGCGTAACCCGATTTTAGCTAAGCTAGATAGAGTCCTAGCGTCCAATGACTGGGAGGATGCTAATCCCCTGGCGAAGGTGAAAACGGCACTACGATACACTTCTGATCATTTACCACTGGTTATTGACTGCGAGCTTATCGGACGGAAAAAGTTTTACAGTTTCAAATTTAAGAAAGCATGGACCGTCTGTGACGAGACAAGGCAGGTAATTGCCGAATCGTGGAATTGTATCACAACTCAGCCCTCAGCAGTCGGTATATGGATAGAGAAGTCTAGATGACTGTGAAGAAGATTAAAAGCTTGGGCCAGACAAAAGACACACGAGATTAACGTTAGAAGAGAGGTGCTTGCTAGCGGAATCGCATATCTGGAAAGTGCTCAGGAGGTCAGAGATTTGCAGGAATGTGAGAAGGATGAGCTCGCCAACAATAGACTAGAGTTACAACATATCGGAAAGATGGAGGAGTTATACTGGCAACAAAGAGCTAGGACTCAGTGGCTTAAGGAGGGAGACGCAAATACAAAATATTTTCACAAGGTCGCAAATGGAAGAAAAAGACAGAATCACATTATGGGCATCTCAGTTAACGGAGTCTGGACAGAAAACGAAGATCTCATCAAAGAGCACCTGGATAGACAGTTCCATGATCTTCTCGGACGTAATACTACCAGCAAATGCACGATGGCCCAGGATATGTGGAGCTCCTCCAGATTAGATGGGAGCGATGGAATCAAAACAAGATTTACTGAAACTGAAGTGTTTGAGGCAATTAAGAAGCTAGGACAGGACAAAGCTCTAGGGCCCGACGGGCTTCCAATTTTCTTCTTCAAAATTTACTGGGAGATTATAAAAGTCGATCTGCTAAACATTTTCCACGAGTTATACGACGGGACGGCAATCTTGGATAGGTTGAATTATGCTACAATCGTCCTCGTCCCCAAGAAAAGCGAGGTTATAACATTCGAAGATCTCAGGCCTATAAGCCTGTTGAACGGGTCGTTCAAAATAATCACAAAGGTTCTGGCACAAAGATTAGCCCCGCACCTTAACGAGGTCATTGACCAATCGCAGAGCGGCTTCATTAGTGGTAGGGATATCATGGACAGCATTGCTTCTGCACACGAAATTGTCTTTCGGGGAAACAAAGCAAAAGAGGATGGTTTTATTCTTAATCTCGATTTCAGAAAGCTTACGATTCGGTATCGTGGGATTGTGTGGAGGAAGCTCTAGTTCTCAAGGGATTTGGTACAAAATGGATAGTATGGATGAAAATGTGCATTAGCGGCGGTAAATCGTCCGTGCAAGTCAATGGGTGGCAAGGCAGAGAGATTCCTTACAAGAGAGGCCTTCGATAAGGGGTCCCACTATCATCTCTTCTCTTCGCAATTGTGGCAGACAGACTAGCGGAGATGATTAGAAGAGCTATGGAAAGCAACACTATCAAAGGGATTAGGATAAAAGGCATTGCTAAGCCTATGGCGATTCTACAATACGTAGACGACACTATCCTCTTTGATAAAGCAACTGTGGAAGAAGCGTCCACCATAAAAAGGATATTGGCTTGTTTCCAGAGTTGGTCAGGGTTGTAGGTGAACTTAAATAAGACAAGTCTCATTCCGATTTGTGATCAGCTGACGACGTCATGTTCGGAGATTGTGCATATCTTTGATTGCAAGACCAGAGAGTACCCAATTAAATACCTTGGTACACCAATTAAGCCAGGCCTTCTTCGGAAGGAGGATTGGAACTTCATTATTGCAAAGATCGAAAAGAAGCTGGCAGGGTGGCAGAGTAGGTTCCTCTCCCTTGGGGGAAGGATAATATTGTTGAACTCCGTTATCAGCACGATCCCGCTGTACCTGATGTCCATCTACGAATTGCCTAAATGGGTCATCAACAGAATAGATAAACTGCGTAGAAGATTCTTATGGAAAGGAACGGATGAAGGAAACAAAGGCTTCCACTCAGTAAACTGGGGAAGAGTTTGCAAGAAAAGAGAATTCGAAGGACTGGGAATTGTTAACCTACATGACATGAACAAAGCCCTGTTAAGTAAATGGTGGTGGAAGATCACTAACAAGCACAAAGGATGGTGGAACTACTCTTTCGATCTTTTCCGCAAAAGACGTAAATTCTGTTTTGGAGGAAGAAGCCCCTCGGTAAAAGTGTCCCTCATCTGGAAGGGAATAGCAAAGCAAGAAGATATTTTCCACTCTAACACTACTTGCAAAGTAGGTAACGGAAAAAACACCAGATTCTGGAAAGACAAATGGTGCGGTCTTACGTCTCTGCAAAACCAATTCCCGCTACCGGCGAAAGCAACGCAGAACTTAGACCTATCGGTGGCAGATATTCGAAAGAATGGCAAGCTAAATTTTATTGTCTCCAACAACATTACAACAGAGACCACAGTCCAATTTGAAGAGCTGAATAATCTGATTCTTCAAGATGGGGGGCAAGCTAATAGCTTAGATGATGAAAGATGGTGGGATAGGGAGAACTCCAAAGCATTTACTGTATCTTCCATGTATAAATGAATCAACGACGGAGGTACGAGATGTCATGTCCAATCGGTTATATGGGGGGCCAAAGTTCCATACAGAGTCAAAGTGTTCTGCTGGTTAGCACATAGTAACGCGATTCTTTCGAAAGTTAACCTTAAGAAGAGGAATATGCAGATCGATGTTATCTGCGAGACGCGTCGGTCTACTGAAGAGGACGCCAACCACATTCTTTTTCAATGCCCCAAAGCTCGGCTTATATGGGAAGTAGTTTGTAGGGGTTTCGGGTGTAATCAGGTTCCTAACACAACCAGTGACATTTGGGCGCACTTTAGAGAATTGCACATCAAACTAGAAGATAGAATGGCTTGGGACATAGTAATAGCAGCCTCAATCTGGAACCTATGGCTAGAAAGAAACGATTTAATTTTTCGCAAAAAAATTTTCAGATTTCCTTGTTCAATGAATAAAATTTTTCTTCTGATTCATGATTGGGCAGGTGCTCAGGAGCCATCAAAGACGAGCAGGAACAGTGATGTAGAGTAGCGAGTTTGGAGCATGGTGGTGCTCACGGTGGAGTTGGCTCGCTAGTTGTATGTTATCGCATTTATGTTGTAGCTCTATTTTATTGCTTTGACTTTGTTGTCATTTTGGGATCACTGTTTCCTCAGTCTATCTGTAATATTAGTACTCTGTAATGTTTTGTTTCCTTAATCCTCATTAATGAAACGATGGCCTCGGTCATCTTATTATCAAAAAAAAATAGAAATTGACTTTAGTAATATATGCATTGTATGTTTGTTCAATATAAAGTAATCAATTTGTAATGTATGCAATACTGTACTACTGTAATGTGTTCAATCTATATTTCAAATTTTATGTGCATGTTATTTTGATGTCCAATGGTGTACATTCAAAATCAAGCAATATAATGCACATTCAAAATCAAGCAATATAAAGCACTAAAATGTATTCAAATATACTCAACAGCACAAAAAACCTAGCTCAACAAAATAACCCTATTCAATTGCAACAATTTCGAATGCTAACTCAACCCTAATAATAATCCCAAATTCAACCCTAAATTGAAGGAAATATACACTACAACCATCAAGAATAATCAACAACTAAGAGTAATTCTACAATCAAAACCAAAATAATCTACAAATAACCCATAAAGACTAAGAGACAAGTTCATCAAATGCAAAGATGTGACATTCCCTACCTTCTGATGCATCTGCTGCATCGCCGCCACCGCCTCCCACCTACGTCTGAGGCGCCACCACCTGCGGCAGCGTCTGACGCGTTACTGCCCCCGCCCTTCCCTGTGATCGAATCCTCATTCTGCCTCTTTTTCGAAGAGGGGAATATAAGATGGGAAGATATTATTAAAGAAACATGGGTAAAAAGGTAAATTCACCATATATCTGTTAATAATTTAACGAAAGTGGACGGCCTATAAGTCCAATTTTAAAAAGTTTGGGTACTATTGGAGTATTACTATAACTTCAGGTGTGTATAGGGTATTAACACTAACTTTAGGTACCAATAAGTTATTAACCCTTTATGTATAGCGTAATTTAAACAGGAGAAACAGCTAAAAGATTTCCATATAAAACAGGAGTTGAATCCCTTCAATTAGGGTTGTCAATGGAGCCGAATGATCCACGACTTTGAAGCTTTGAGTTGTTCAAACTTTGTTCATTTTTTAATCAAGCCTAAGATTTTTCTTCAGGGTTGTTTGATCAAATAAACAAACGAGATTCAACGATCATTTGAGGGACAAGAGCCGAGCTCTAGTTTACTCAAGCTTTTTCACTTTATTTGGGCACCACTAGTAATATATATACATTTGGACAATATAATAGCAAAATGTTAATAGTAATTATAAATAATATATTTATATCAATTAGTTGAAAAGTTTAATGGAAACTAGAATTCTTATATTACATGATGAAGATGTGTATTCTAGAATATATATATTGATATGGGTAAAAATAGAACTACGCCGGGACCATTCAAATAGGGCACGAATCTCAAAGCTCTCAGGGGTAAAATGGTAATTTCACTTATAAACTGGTCCGTAAATGGGAACTGGGTCTTTTCCAAGCCCGATAACCCAAAAACGGGTCTGTCTTACTGGGTCAGGGTGACAGCCCATCATGAACAAACCCAAAATATTTAAAGAGTAATTCAAATTCATGATTATCTCTAAGAGGCGGTTTAAACCAAATCTCTTATCATGAAACAATTTAAACTCTGTTTCTTATCCAAAAACAACGGGACATAGAGATAAATGATTATCTCTAAACTGTCTCTAAATGCGACTATAAATACCTCTCTATCCCCCACCATAAAGAAGGTAATCAATATTTTTTCCACAAATGCACTTTCCTAATTTTCCTGATTACTGACTTGAGCGTCTGAGGGTTCGTCGTCGGGATCCATCCCAGTATTTCGAACTTTTTGCAAGTTAGCGGTGGCAAGAAACAGTCAAACATCGGCAAGAAGTCAACATGTTCGCTTTTATTGTTTCTAGAAGAAATCACAAATCATCTATTTGCTCCCACACCAAAATCAGCAGCAACAGATTGGCGTTGTTTGTGAAAAACAAAAAAAAACAATCCAACCTTACTTCACTAGTGAAAGTAGTTCCTAGCCATGCCTCCGAAAGGAAAAGGAAAGGCAGTGACATCCATTCGAAGAGCCATTCCTCTCCCACTTCAAGATGTTCTTCCTCAACCAGATCAGCACGTTCAGCAACCAAAGCCTGAACAACCTTCTTCTCAATAGGCTCCTCCCAGGTCCAGGGGGGCTGCCTCGGGGGGCTTCCGTCGAAGCCTTCAGGGACAACACTCTCACCATGACCATATCTCAGTCCACAATCCTTCAACCGATTCCATGGACTCTCAAAGTCCTCCAGGGCCAGGAGATCTCCGCCAAATCATTGTTAACTGTCAGCAGGGGGAAGACCTTCGTACTCACTTGAATGATAAGCGAGCCCTTCCACAGGCCAAGATCTAGAAGAAGAACAGTGAGCTAGGAATTTTCGCCCGAGCAGGCCTCCCTTCTTCAGAGCCATCATGGAAGCTCCGGTCCCTGAAACCATCATGCCCCCCCCCACTTCGAGTCCTACAACGGAGAGTCAGACCCAGCTAACCATATCGAGAGTTTCAAAATTCTCATGATGATTCACCAAGCCTCAGATGCGCCTCTTTGCACGACCTTCCCAGCCACATTGAAGGGACCTACGAGAGAATGGTACTCCCGATTGTTCCCCACCTCCATCTTCTCATTCGATCAGTTTGAGGAACTCTTCCTCACCCACTTCGTCAGCCGCTGCACAATCGAGAAGTCAAGCGCATCTTTATTGGCACTTAGTCAAAGGAAGGGTGAGTGCCTGAGAGACTGTCCAGCGCTTCACCACCGAAGCTTGGTCAATCTCCTCTCTTGATCAGTCGGTGGCTTTAGCAGCATTCCGACACAACATCAACCATGCCGACCTAAAAGCATCCCTCGCCAAGAAGCCACCTCGGGACTTCTTAGAGCTCCTATTGAGGAATGAGAAGTATATATGGGCGGAAGAAAACCTCCATCCTCATGACCAGAAAGAGCTCCTGTCCGGGAACAAACGAAAGGAATCAGATAAAGAAGACAATAAGAAGCTTTAGAAAGATAACAGTGGCCAGCACTGCCTTCCTCCCCATTTTGAAAAATTCACCCCTCTCAATGCCAGTATCTCGGCTATCCTCATGGAGGTCGATAAAGAAGGGATGCTCCAACCTCCCCCAAAGACGAATACCCCTGGCAAAAAGATGAACAGAGATAAATGGTGTCACTTTCATAGGGACCATGGCCACGACACAGACGACTGTCGAGCCCTTAAGGACGAGATAGAGGCTCTCATTCAGAGAGAGAAACTGGCTAAGTTCGTTAGGAAGGACATAGTTGATCCTCCTCCACCTCGAGGGGCGAACAAGCGACCTAAAAGACCTGCTGAGTTCCCTGACTCTGAACGTGAATCAATCCTGCCCCTCATCCACGGAGGCCCAATGGGGGGGAGAGTCGAACTCCTCCCGAAAAGCCTTCATCCGAGAAATAAACTTAGTACAAAACCATCCTCCGCCCAAAGGTTTTGGGGTCTCTATGACCTTTTCAGATAGAGACATGGAGGGCGTCCGAATGCTTTACTGTGATGCTCTCGTAATCAGCCTCCACACGGCCAACCACGAAGTGCACTGAATCCTGATCGACAATAGCAGCTCAGTCAATATCCTCTTCCTAGAGGCCTTCCAAGGCCTCAAGTTGTCCCGAGACCACCTCAAACCCGCCGACTACACTCTTCACAGATTCTCCAGGGTGCTAGTGACCATTGAAGGAGTTATCACTCTCGACGTAACCGCTGGCAAAACTCCAGCCACCCGAACAGAACCAATGGGTTTTTTGATTGTCGATGTAAAAGTCACATACAGTGCCATCCTTGGCCGACTCGGCCTGGTCGCACTTCAAGTTGTACCCTCCGCTTTCCATATGAAGATGAAATTCCCTACCTCGGCAGGGGTAGGATAGGCCAGGGGGAGCCAGGAGACTGCCCGAAAATGTTACATGACTTCAGTAGGGGGTCCGGTCCTCTCTCTCGAAACCCTTGAATTCCCCCAAGGGAGCAACCAAGCCGTCTCAGAGTCAGTCGATGAGTTAGAAGAAGTGGCTTTTTTCGAAGAAGACCTGACTAGGACATTCCAAGTGAGCAAAGTCCTTCCCCACCCAGTCAAAACCGACATCATCCAAAGCATAAGAGGGAATCGAGACCTGTTCGCATGGACGACTGCCGATATACCTGGCATCTCGGAAGAATTACTCATGCACCACCTCAACATAGCTCCTGAAGCTAAACCTGTCCAACAGAAGCGTCACAAGTTTGAACCGACCGCCAGAAAGCCATCAAAGAAGAAGTAGATAAACTTTTGGCGGCTCGGTTCATCCAAGAGGTAATTACCCCGAGTGGCTTTCCAACATCGTGATGGTGAAGAAGGCCAATGGAAAATGGAGAATTTGATCGACTTCACCGATCTGAACAAAGCTTGTCCAAAAGTTTCGTTCCCGCTTTCTAGTATCATGCAATATCGATGCCACTTCTGCTCACGAACTCTTGAGCTTTATGGACGCTTTCTCTGGGTACAATAAGATCAGGATGTTCCCCCTGATATTTCGAAGACTTCCTTCACGATAGATCAAGGCCTATATTGTTACCACGTCATGCCCTTCGGGCTAAAGAATGCCGGGACAACATATCAGCGCCGCTTCAACAAAGTCTTTAAGGAACAAATCGGGAGAAACATGGAGGTTTATGTGGATGATATATTGGTAAAGAGCCTCAGGAAGTAGGACCATGTGGTCGATCTTCAGGAAGCCTTCGAAGTCTTGCGAAGTCACAACATGAGGCTCAACCCATCTAAATGTGCCTTCAGAGTATCGTCTGGCAAATTCATAGGGTTTATGGTTAGCCAGAGGAGCATATAAGCCAACTCTGAGAAGATGCAAGCCATATTGGATATGGCTCCCACGTCCAGCATTAAGGAAGTACAAAGGCTCACAAGGTGCCTCACCGCCATAGGGCGTTTCCTCTCCAAGCCAGGGGAAAAGTGTCTCCCGTTTTTTAAGGCCCTAAGAGGAACAAAAGATTTTAAGTGGGACAATCACAGTAGGAATCCTTTGACGAACTCAAAGCATATATGGTCAACCCCCCGCTCCTAAGTAAGCCCAAGCCTGGGGAAATCCTCTACCTTTACCTCGCCACATCGAAACAAACCCTTAGTGTCGTCCTAGTAAGGAAGAAAACAAAGCCCAGATGTCGATCTATTACGTGAGTAAGGTCCTCTGGGATGCCGAACTCTGCTATTCCAAGATAGAAAAGATGGCATTTGCACTGGTCATGGCTGCTCGAAAGCTCCGCCCATATTTCCAAGCTCATTCGGCGGTCGTTCTTACCGGCCAACCCCTGTTGCACAAGCCTGAAAGTTCAGGGTGCCTCTTGAAATGGTCCATAGAGCTGAGCCAACACGATATCAGCTATCAGCCAAGGACCGCTATTAAGGCTCAAGCCCTAGCAGAATTCATAGTGGAGAGCACTATCCCTGACCCTTGCAAGGAAGGCAAGGAACCCCCGTTCTGGAGCATTTATGTCGATGGGTCCTCATGCGCTAAGGGAAGTTGAGTGGGGGTCATCTTAACCGGCCCAGATGACTTTATTCTCCAGTATTCGCTCTGCATCAACTTTCGGGCGTCAAACAATGAGGCAGAGTATGAAGGACTCATAGTTGGTCTATTCCTGGCAAGCAAGGCTGGCGCTCAATGCGTCAAGGTATTTAGCGACTCCCAGCTGGTGGTAAACCAAGTCTCGGGGGAGTACGAGGCTAGAGATGACTGCATGGTCAAGTATATGGCTAAGGTCAAAAAGCTGCTATCCACCTTCCATGAAGCAGAAGTCCTACGAATCCCCCGAGAAGAAAATGGGCAGGCAGATGCCTTGTCAAGTTAGCTTTCTCTTCTCTCCAAGGGTTTAAGCGCACTGTTTTGATCAAAGTTCTTTTAAGACCCAGCATCCAGGGAGGAAGCCTCGAACTAATAGAGATACCGCCCCTGGCACACGAGGTAAATTGGATGAAGCCTCTTCTCGAATTCCTCAAAAAAGGAATCCTCCCCCCATACCCTAAAGATGCTAGGAAAATCAGAACTAGAGCCAAGCGATATACGCTCATCGAGGGAGTTATGTACAAGTGCTCCTACACCCAAGTATACGACAGACCCTACTTGCGATGTCTCTCCTCCGAGGAAGCCCAGTACGCCCTCACAGAGGTTCATGAAGGAGTCGGTGGTGCCCATATGGGAGCAAGGTCCCTTGCCCACAAAATCCTGAATCATGGCTACTTCTGGCCCACACTCCTTAGCGATGCCGAACAGCATGTTCGCCAGTGCACCCCCTGTCAGAGGTTCTCGTCCATTCGGTGTACGCCTCAAGCCAAGCTATCTTCCTTATCCAGTCTGATCCCCTTTGCCATGTGGGGAATAGACTTGCTCGGGCCTTTCCCTCTGGCACCTGGTTAGAAGAAGTTCCTTGTTGTTGCGATCAATTACTTCTCGAAATGGATTGAAGTCGATCTCTTAACAACAATTACGGAGAAGAGGGTCCAGCAGTTCTTCTAGAAGAACATTATCTACCGATTCGGCATCCATCGAATCTTAGTGACTGACAATGGGACCCAATTCACAAGGGCGGCCTTCCGCAACTTCTGTGTGGATCTCGGCATCTAGCAGCGATTCTCCTCAATATCCCACTCGCAATCCAATAGTTAGGTAGAGAATGCCAACTGGTAAATTCTTTTTGTCCTAAAGAAGAGGCTCGATAAATCTGCAAAGGGATTGTGGGTTGAACAACTTTCCAATGTGCTTTGGAGCTACCGCACCACTAAACGGACCCCGACAGGAGAATCTCCATTTAACTTGACAAACAGCTCCGAAGCCGTCATCCCACTTGAAGTTGGTCTACCCTCTCCCCGCTTGTTAGCCTTCAGTGAAGAACAAAATTCCAACCACCTCCGTGGCAATCTTGACCTCATCGACGAGGTTCAAGAAAGATCCTCCATTCGCCAACAGATCTATCAACGTAGGGTTGAACAGTCCTACAACAAGAAAGTCCGCCCCACAAATCTCAAAGAAGGAGACCTGGTCCTTAGAAAGTTATCGATTTCTTTCCCGAGCAAGAAAGGAAAACCATCCCCAAATTGGGAGGGGCCGTACAGGATCTCCAGAGTTGTCCACCCTGGCGCATATCAACTTGAAGACCCGGGGGGGGGGGGGGGGGATTGCCAAGAACTTGGAATGCAGAACATTTGATGAAATTCCGAGTGAACTAGATTCCTTTGTTTTTTCTTTACTTTCGTTGTTTTTTATTTATCTCCATGTAATAAAGGCTCGCAACTTAGAAGCAGCCACTTAGTATTCTCCCTTATAAAAACACAGTTTATTTTTCCTATAAGCTATTGTTAAAAACTGATTGTTTTACTTCGAAGCGTACACCCTAAGTTCGAACACTCTTAAACAATAAGTTCGGAGTCCAACACTTGGTTCGATGCCGCTTTAGCCACTTGCAAACAAGAAAGTACGAAGTAGCTCGCCATTCAAAATTGCTCCTACAACTGTTGAAAACTCTTAAACGACGAGTTTGGAGTCCAACACTTAGTTCGATGCCACTTTAGCACTTGCAAACGAACAAGGGAGAAGTCGCTCGCCATTCTGAATTGCTCCCACAACTGTTGAAAACTCTTAAACGACAAGTTCGGAGCCACACACTTGGTTCGATGCCACTTTAGCCACTTGCAAACGATCAAGTGTGAAGTAGCTCGTCATTCGGAATTGCTCCCACAGCTGTTGAAAACTCTTAAATGACAAGTTCGGAGTCCAACACTTGGTTCGAGGCCACTTTAGTCACTTGCAAACGAGCAAGTGCGAAGTAGCTCGCCATTCGAAATTGCTCCCACAATTGTTGAAAAACTCCTAAACGAAACTCGTGACGATCCAGTTATCCAACGAAGAGAAAATAGCACTTAAATACTTTGCAGATTTTTATTCCAAAAAAGGGACCAATTACAAGATCAGAAAGGCACAACCAAAAAAAATATTGCTTAAGTGTTAAGAATATCTTATTTCATAAAAAAATTGGGGTTATGAGTTTTATTGGGACAAAAACTCTTACAAAACTCCAAGAATCACTCTAACTCTTCCTAGGAAGAGGGACGCTCCTGTTGAGGGATACGCGCGGCCAACGAGTACTATGCCGTTCTCTCGACCCCCCTGAAGAAATTTCTAGGTTCGAGAGCCGAGTTGCACCATCAGGGCCCATTGGTCTAGCAGCCACTCCAACCGATGCCCTGCTAGACGAACCGGCCACACCGCTCTGAGCATCACTAAGGTTCCGCAAGACGTTGGGAAAACGCAGAGCTAATTCACGGAAAGATCTTCCCTAGGTGTGCTCTTCGTGCGAACAAGAAGTCCTCCTGACATTGCCGCCCTCGAGAAGTCGTTTCAACTGGTGAACTTCCATCTCTAGTTGACAATTCTTTCCTTGAGGGAATCGTCCCTCACTTTGAACTTCAAACGAGGTACGCTCCCCTCGGAAAACTCGAGGATCGATCTCCTAAGTTGATCCACCTCTAGGCTCCACTCGAGTACCACATTCTTTAGCTCGTATCTCTCGGTCGTAGCAGAAAGTAAAGAGTGACAGAGAAATTTGACCATCGAAGAATCCCTAGCAGTCGCCTCCCCCAATGGATGATCCTCTACACCAGTAGGAGGCACCTCTCGAGAGACCTTGTCTTCGCATCTCGCTTCTATATCTCGCCGAGACAATACTCTTCTTAGGTGACCAAGCTCTGCCTCCGCTTTAGAAAGATTCTCTTGCGTGCGGCTAAGAACCAATTCTACCACTTGGAGTTTTGTTCAAAGACGTTTGATCTCGGCCGAGAAGCGACTGCCCTCGTTGTATATCACCATTTGCTAAGACAAAAAAAAAGTAGAAGATCACCGTAAGGAAGGCAACCCATGCCATGAAAAACATGAAGGATTGAACGAGCATTCCCAATCTTCAAAGTGAATTCCAAAATGGTTAAGTTTTCATTCATCTAAAGATAAAGAACTACAACAAGCAGTGGCCAGTCCACAGTTAGGCAAATATAAAAGTGATGACTATAAAAAAAAGGAAGGAATTTAATGGTCCACCTTGCTCGTCGGCGCCATGCGGGGGGAGGGGAGATTCGCCTCCAGCCTCTCCACTAGCCCCCGTACCGCCGACAACTACAACGAGCGGACCTATCTCTGCCTCGTCATCTCCCTCATCTTTCTCCTCGCCGGGAAACAATGAATATCTCGAGCGATCAAAGTCGGGGACGCGCTCGCACACGTCATCCAATGACCTGGAGTATGCCTTTCGCATATTCTTCTCTAAGTATCCAACTGCCTTCTTCTCTGTTACTTCCTCGGCCTCTCGCACAACTGCATCTTTCTCCCTGATTGCCTTCTCTCTCTCCAATGCCTTCTCTCGAGCGGTCTGCTCCCTCTCTAAGGCGGCATTCTCCTTCTCCTTGGCCAGTGCACCCTCCGGCAAAAAAATCTGAGCTGCTTGGAACTCTGCTAAAAGGGCAGCCGCTTTAGAATCCTTCTTGGCTCTCGACCGCTCGACCCTCTCTCGGTCTTGCACAGCCTTCAGCTCCTTCTCCTACTCTGCCACTTGTCTTAACCAGTGTCTAAAATGACAGATCGCTTACGAAGAAACAAAGACCGAAGTTATAAACTAAGCTTACGCGAGAAGAAAAATATCTAAAACTTACCGTCATTTGCGCCTTCTCCAAAGCCGAGTCTCCCACGGTCCCGTGCTCCATAGAGGCCTTATTCTTTGGCATGGCCAAGTGGCGAACTGCGTCTATGTAGCTAGCCGAGTCCCCAAGAAAGCCATCATGCCTCCTGACTTGCCAATCAGGGACGAAGATCCTCTTCAACTCGTCAGTCAAGATGGTCTCCTCCACAGCCATAAGAGGAGGGGCCTCAAGAGCTAGAGCTACCGAGAAGGGGAACTCTCCTGCAGCAGGGACAGCTGATGTGATGGGGGGAGGGGGGAGACACTGAATCCACAACTAGAAAGGCGCCACTCACGCTCCTAGCAGCTTTTGACGGCGAGGGTCTGACGATGGTCCTTTTCCTCTTCCTCTCTTCGGCCCACTTGTCGCTCAGGCCTGAATGCCTAGTCATGATGTCGTCGAAATCCATGCCTACGTCCTCTGCAAATAGAAGATAAAATGTGTTACAGAAACTGGAAAACATGCGCAAACTAAAGAATAAAAAGACTAACATAAAGACAAACGTGTACTAGTGTCCATCGGTCTCAGACTCCCCCCCTACACACACACAAAGAGAAACTCCTCTGAGATCTTTTTCCAATGCAACGTCGGTTAGTCCAAAAGAGTTCCAACCATCCTCTCCTCTTCGGGCCTCAGAGACGGTTCCGCATTCGCCCTCTTCGGCACATCCTCCTTCCAAATTGTCGGGATACCCCACGGCTCCCAACTTTGGATAAAAAAAATACTTGTCCCTCCAAGATTTCACTGAGTCAGGATTGTCGACCAACTTTACGCCCTTTCGAGCCGTGAGATAGAACCAATACTCTGTCCGCAACTTCTGATGAATCTTGTACAACATGTGAAGAATGGTGAGTCGGGGCTTGATCCTCGCAGCTTGAAAATGAAGCACGACCCCATAACATGCCGCTATATGTTCGGCATGAGTTGAATCGGACCTACACCATACCACCTCAAGACTTCCCTCACAAAGGGGTGTAGAGGGAGGCAAAGCCCCGCTTGAAAAGCGTCGAAAGGGAACATGCACAGGTCGAGGGAGAACGAAGAGCAAGATCTAACTCCGGGGCCAAGCAAGATGAGCTCCAACTTTGGTGGGATCATATAACATTTCCGAATAGTGCGCAAGTCTGCCTCTGTAAGGATGGTGACGACGTCGTTTGCCTTAGAATGCTCTCGAGTCTAGTTCTCCTTATAAAACTGCTCCATGCCTTGTTTGACATGCCTCAGCTCCTCGACGCTGTACTGACGAACACCTCCCAAATGTGACACGGCGATCGAATGTCTCTCGAACTCCTTCATCCTTCGATCTCTCTCGACAACCGTCTCTACCACTGGCGAAGGCAGAACCACTGCACCCTTCCCCTTGTCCACCCTAGAAGGAGTTGGAGGTTGCACTTTGACGCAACCCGAGGGGAGGCCTCGTCACCCGAAGATATCCTAGGCATCTTTTTAAATAAAAATAAATTACCTTCTGATGTGACAGTCACGGCCGAAGTTCTCGTCGGAGAAAGGAAAAGACCATCGGAATCTCTTGAAAGCGGAGCCTCGTGGTGAAGTAAGTTTTTTTAGAGACTGTGAAAATGAGAGAATGAGGAGAAATGAGAAAGGGGGGATTCAAACTAAGAGGGCTTAGGCTAGAGTCGTGATGGGGCCTAAGGAAGCCCAAGAGGTGCGAAATTCCAAATGGTCAGAATGCAAAAACGACAAAGTAGTCAAACCATCATAAAGCCATGCGTCGCAATGACTGAGCGTCAGGTGTCACAAGCGTTTGCTAAAAGTCACAACTGTTCGCCCAAAAATTGCAATTGTTCACCAAGCGGTCACCACACATTTGTCGCGTTCGCCGAACTTGCCGAATAGACGGTGATCCGATCAGAAAATGAACAAAATGGCGTTGATCGGTCAACGGTCAGCGCTGACCAGTGAACATTCAATGCCACATGTCGCTCAGCTGTAGCTCGCCGAACGATTGCCAAACGTTCGCCACGCTCGCCGAACTTGCCGAACAGATAGTGATCCGATCAGAAAATGAGCGAAATGGCGTTGACCGGTCAACATTAGCGTTGACCAGTTAATGGTCAACACTACGTGTCGCTCAGTTGTAGCTCGCCGGACGATTGCCAAACGTTCGCCACGCTCGCCAAACTTGCTGAACAAACGGTGATCTGATCAGAAAATGAGCAAAATGGCGTTGACCTGTCAACGGTCAGCGCCACGTGTCACGTAGCTGTAGTTTGCTGAACGATCTCCAAACGTTCGCAACTCTCGCCGAACTTGCCGAACAGACGGTGATCCGATCAGAAAATGAGCGAAATGGTGTTGACCGGTCAACGGTCAATGCTAACCAATCAACGGTCTACGCCATGTGTCGCTCAGCTGTAGCTTGCCGAACGATTGCAAAATGTTTGCCACGCTCGCCGAACTTGCCGAACAGGACGGTGATCCGATCAAAAAATGAGAGAAATGGCGTTAACCGGTCAATGATCAGCAATGACCAGTCAACGGTCAATGCCACATGTCGCTCAGCAGTAGCTCACTGAATGATTGCCGCCTCGAGTCGAGCAGACGCAGATTCGAACAAAAAGAGAGGAAAAAGCCCCGCCTTACGATGCGTGCTCGATCATGATTAACGATCCAGATTGAGCCACGTCGCCTCCTCATGACTGCTCGATCTCATTGGTGCACGTGCCACCTCGTGATAAACGGCCATGATTAAATCAAGGTAATTTCTTCCTTTATTTAATTATTAAATTAATTTTTTATTTAAAATTCTGAAAAATGATTAAAAATTTGAAAAAAAATAATTAAAAATTCTTAAAATAATTATTAGTTCTAAAAAATATTTTTTAATTCTGAAAATTAATGATTAATTTAGAATAATTAATTAAATTTTTTAAAAATTAATTATTAAAATTCAGAAATTGAATAAAAAATTCAAAAAATGATTAAAATTTGGAAAAAAATCACAAAAAATCTACAATATTATAAAAATAATTATGAGTATTTTACAAACTCATGAGAGCACTGTTGTCCCCCATGCTAGCTCTAAACGTCCCCGAGAACGCCGATATATTCTATGAACCATTCAAAACGGGCGAAGTACTCCCCAAAGGCTGTGGAACTCAGTCTTCAGGAGTGGGGAGCTTGTGATATGGGTAAAAATAGAACTAAGTCGGGACTATTCAAATCGGGCACGAATCTCAAAGCTCTCATGGGTAAAACAATAATTTCACCAATAAACAGGTCCAAAAATGGGAACTGGGTCTTTTCCAATCCCAATAACCCAAAAATGGGTCCTTCTTACTAGATTAGGATGATAGCCCATTATGAACAAATCCAGAATATTTAAAGAGTAATTCAAATTCCTGATTATCTCTAAGAGACGGTTTAAACCAAATCTCTTATTAAGAAACAATTCAAACTCTGTTTCATATCCAAAAACACCAAGACATAGAGATAAATGATTATCTCTAAACCGTCTCTAAAGGTGACTATAAATATCCCTCTACCCCCACCATAAAGAAGGTAATCAATATTTTTTCCACAAGCGCTCTTTCATAATCTTCCTGATTACTGACGTGAGCATCGGAGGGTTCGTCGCCGGGATCCATCCCGGTGTTTCGAACTTTTTATAGGTTAGCGGCGATGGCGAGAAATAGTCAAACGCACGGGAGCGGCGGAGGGTCTCGATCTGACTGATGAACTGGCCACCGACATAGTAGCGGGTGATGGGCATGTCCTCGGAATGCTTGTTGTTGGATTGGCCAAGAAGAGACCAGTGATGATCGGTGGAGTGGCTACCAGGAGGTGGTGTGGGTAGTGAGGGTAGGTGGAGATTTATAGAGGGTTTTTTTAATTTAATATTTTGAAATTTGAATTTCCTATTTGAAATTTGAATCTCACATTTGAGTTGTGTAGGCTTTGAGGTGAGTATGTGGGTTGTGATAATGGGGCCTTTGATGTGGGCTCTTTTCATTTTACTCAAAATGCAGGCTTTTGATGAATTTGAGGTTTCATTTTGAATTTCCTAAGTTAGAGTCTAATTGATCGATTGTTGGTGAATGTGCGAATCCTCACCAGTGCAGTTGATGTATCTATCGTCATCGTTTTGGTTGATGTGCGAGTCGTCGATATGGTGGTGGTGTACGAGCTGTTGCTGTTGTGTTAGATGTGCAAGTCATCGCCATTGTGGTTGAGGAGTGAGTCGTCGCTAGCTTGGGTGGGGAGCATGTTATTGCCATGGTGAGAGGGGTGTAAGCCGTTGCTAGTTTGGTGATGGCCAAGTCATTGCAGAGTTGGCATTCAGGCTAGTCATCATTAATGTGGCAAATGGGGAAACTGCCATTGTGGGGGTGACAGGTGAGGAGAGAAGGGGCGAGTCATCACTGGAATGGTGGATGGACAAATCGTCGTCAGAGTAGTGAATTGACAAGTCGTCTCCGGTGTGTTGTCCTAGCAAGGTGTCGTCGAATGGGGTCCGGGATTCGTTGATGGAGTGGTGGTTGGGTGAGTCGTCGCTAGGAGGTGAAGTGGCAAGTCGTCACTATGATGGGTGTTCGATGAGTCATCATTTGGTTGATGGATAGGGACTTAGGGTCATTTGATTGATGGATAGGGACTTAGGTTGAGCGACATCTGAGGGTTTGGAAAGCAGATTGCACATTCTTATGCAATTTTATCTTTGGGAGGAACAAGTTAATGTTGTAGTCTTTGGTGTGTAATTGTGTTTGCGATGTTCCATTTTTTAAGGAACATTTTGATGTAATTTTTTTTCTACTTTGTTTCGTTAATACATTATTAATGAAGCGGTGATGCGTTCACCTTTATTCTAAAAAAAAGGAAAAGTAGGGTTCCAACTCTAATTATGATTTTGAAATTTAAATTTAGATTGAGAAAATCAATCTAAAAAAAGGAGGAAAAGTAGGGGTTCCAACTCTGATTATGATTTTGAAATTTAAATTTAGATTGAGAAAATCAACTTTAAAGTAAATAACAAACTAAATTTCATATCTTTAATTTCGGGGCCCCAACTCCCACTCTCTTTCTCTCTCATCCAACTTTAAAACCACCTCTCTCTCTCTCTCTCTCTCATTCATGACCCTCCATTTTGCTTTTTTTTTAAAAATGTATTATCCTCACAGCACAGCTTTCTCTGAACAATAAGTTTTTAACATCATGATTTCTTTTAAACATCAATGTTTTAGTATTTTTGATGTTGTCATTTGATAACATAGTTTTTGTAATTTTAGTTTACTTGTAGTATTATTTGGTGGTGATTGCTTAAACAAGTGGGAAAAATTACTTATGATGTGCATGCACACATTAATCTTTAAGAACTAGGTGAATATAGAACATTTGAGGAGGACGTTAAAGTCTAAATGATGTTATTCTTATTTCTTTATAATTTTTGTTTTTTCTTGAAATATTTCAAATGCATTGTTTTGGTTTCAGGATTCAACTATGCCAGTGAGGTTTTTAGTGCTTAATTAGAATCATTCCTTGGGCCTTCAGGTGTAAACTTTTTAATAGGCTTCAGATTAAGAGGTGCTTGGATTGACTGCTACACACTGTATTATTTTGTATATAAAAATTTTTATCGTTCATATACTTCCATATATTTATCCTTTTCTTTCAATGTAATCTAATTTTGTAATTAACTTTTCTGTATTTTTATGATAACAATTTTTTTGTGTTGAAGTATAAACAAACACTAATAATTATGTTAGTTTCTACTATTTGTATGTTTGAAAATAATTGTAGCAATTAAATATATAGAGTAATGTTCCGTTGTGCACTAGGCCTCCATGTGCACTCGACCTGTCCGCCTTCGTATCAACGAACCGAACCGTTCACATTCACTTACATGTCTAAATTAGTCTGAATATGTAAAATCAAATTATTTAAAATTTATTTGCCCATCCATCATGTGACAATAAAAAATAACAATTTTCAGCTATACGATTTTGTAACACTTCAATGGATGGGCAAATGAATTTCAAATGATTTGATTTTACATATTTAGACTAATATATATGTGTAGATCAATGTGAACGGTTCGGATCGTCGATACAAAGGTGGAAAGGCCGAGTGCACAGAGTGCACACAAAGGCCTGGTACACAACAGAACATTACTATATATATATATGGGAAATGCTCCACTATAGACGGGTCCCATGAAAACGGGTATGAAAACCACTGAAACCGTTGTTGGGAACAACTAAAGTCGTGGGACCTAGAATATAAGGATTTGCTTTAATAAAGTGGGGCTTTGATAAAGGCATGGAAGAGAAAGTGCCAGCGCAAAAGAATGATAGAACATCTTATCTTCCACACCAGCGCCAAAGCAGATTCTCTCTTATCTCCCCCTTCAACCCCTCTATAAATATGTAAGCCAAGCTTATAAGCAAGGCATCGGTTTTCCTTCCATCTCTCTCTCAGAAAGATCTTCTCCATACTGATCTTTTAGATCAGGTAGATCAAACTTTCTGATCTCTCTCCCTCTACTTGTAATATTTCTTTCACTACTATCTTGTAATAATCCTTTAATTAAATAAAATTGAAGAAGTTATCCTTCAGCAAGGCGGCCGTAAACTATAAGTTAAGGCGGGATTTCTTTATTTGTTGTTTGTGATAAACGCTGCTAAATTTGGTATCAGAGCGATGATTGGCTAAATTCTTTCTTGTGGGTTTAAAGATGTAAGGTTTACCTTATAAAACAATTAAATTAAGATAAGTTCTTTTGCCATGCTACACACTTGGTATGGGTTTAACTTAGTGGGACTTCCCCAAAGTCACGTTGAGTCTTTTGTTTGTCGGGAAGGCATTGTTTAACTCATAAATCGTTGACAGAAGTGCTAAGATGTTACTCAGATCAAGGATCTGGTAAAGACAAAAGAAAAACTTTAATGTACTTGTTTTATTCTATAAACTTTATGTAATTAAACCTACAAGAATTCAGTATGATGAGCCTTACTCCAAGTTCATCCAGAAGAATTGCCAGTAATACTAGTAATACTAAAATAAAAAATGCTAAATTAGCCGAATTTCCTTCCGAATTAGATCAACTTAATAAGTGGTTGATTCTCACTATTCCTAATAAGGAGATTTATAAAGTCGGATTTTTAGATTTAAAATCCTTATATGTTATAAAAACCCCGGAACGAACCATGACGGTCAACCAGAAAGAAAAGATTATAAGACTTCTTAGCGAATAAGATATTCAGCCATGCATTGATGAGTTCAATTATATTCATGTAGGCTTAATACAGGTCGCCTTTAAACCATTAACCTTACAAGGGCTTAATGCATCTATATTAGCTAGCCTTAGGGATGCAAGGTGTCTTGATTGGGCACAATCTCTAATGGGTATCATGGAAACTAGTTTATGTCATGGCCCAATTTATTTTAATGTATTTCCTAATTTAAGTCTGTCCTTATCAGATCCTAACCTACTTGAAGCTGTCAGTCATAATATTAAGACACATGGTTATAATTTTCTACCTGCATCTGAAATGATAGCAATGGTATATCGAGTTTATCATAAAATCTTATCTACTCTGGCTCCGAAAGCTAGATTCCATACACCACCAAGAAAGACAGTTTTAATAGAAACTAATCTTTTATCTTTCTGAGTTCCGTCTAATAAACAAATTAAATGGGATGCAATTAATTTTCTCAGTAATTGGGTAATACCCCGCTCTATACAACCTAGTCCTATCACCAATGAAGATGTTGATCAAATTACTCAAACAGCTGATGGAGAGGTTCAGGTTGTCTTTAATCCAAATAGGCTAATAACCTTTAATGCATCTACTTCCTCCCAAAGATACATTTCTAGATCTTCCTCTATAAAAGAAAATGAAGTAATAGGTGTAAGGATTGATGATTCCAATATACCGCATCCGATTTATAAATCAAATAAACAGAGAGATAGTACGTCTCCTACAGCTTCTGAAATGAGCTTCCATATATAAATTGTTTTTTTTATGGA